>CM028133.1:893492500-894966666 GCA_016271365.2 Neoceratodus forsteri
GTGCTGTTTGGAGATCTCATGTTATGGCCTGTTTAATGCTATCTAATGCTTACTGTGGCACCCTCTTTCCCTTTGGAAGAGATCCAGAAGATTTAGAGTCGCATGCAACCATGCATGGCTGTATCCAAGACATTACCAGTTCTCCCCATTCTTTTGTCCCTGGTCTCATTGCTTGGCTAAGGTTGCAATTAAAAAAGAATACTGTAGTAGAACACTATTGGCTGTATATCATGTTAACCCCTCCTTTAGCAATGGGATGATAAGTAAATTCTCTTTTTATTGGGTTAAGTCTGGCACCCCAAAAAGCTTGAAAGAAAATACTGAGCAACCTGGTAAAGGTAGATACGAGGGGGGGTATAACTCAGGTATAAGAATACTGGGACTAAAAGTGATTTAATTAAGGCCACTCTTTTTTTCTTAGATATTTGTTGGTGTTTCAAACCACCCACTATTTTATTTGCTGTTTCCAGTCTCCTATCCCAATTTACTTTGGCTATGTCTTCTGGTCCATATCTGATCCCCAAAATTGAGATGGGGTCAAGGGAAATTTTGATTCTTGCTAAAAAAAAAAACAATTCCAGCAAAGGTGTGTTCCCCCTTTGGTTTTCCTAACATTCATTTTTGATCCTGAAACACTTGCAAATTTCTCCAATAACATCATTAATTCTTCTGCTGAACCATACTGGGAAAAAGTTAAAGCTATATTATCTGCATAAGCTAGGATAGTTATGGGGGCGGTGTTATTATTCATTGTAATTCCTTTTATTGACTTGTCAGCTAAACACATTCTAATTAGGATATCAATTCCCACTACATACAACATGGGGATGAGTGGGCACCCCTGTTTTAACCCCCCTCTGAGAGTGATTTTTTTTCCCTTGATGCCCATTTACAGTAGGTATAATAGATGCTTCTCTGTACATTCCTTGAAGCCAGGAAACAAAAGTCCCTGGAAAGCCGAATGCCTTTAGCGTTGAAAAGAGAAAGGAATGCGATGGTTCATTGAAAGCTTTCTCTTGGTCTCAATTAATGACATACCCTTGAATATTGTTTTGTTTTGCTTTTGAGAATAATTCTCCAAGAATAATTAAATTATCATATTGCTTATGACCAACTATTGCACAAGTTTATGCTGGGCTTATTATATACTGGGTAACTTTAGAAAGCCTGGCAAGAAGAATTTTGTTTAAGATTTTCCTGTCTGTGTTCAGCAGACTTATTGGATGCCAGTTTCCTAAATCCCTTCTGTCTCCCTTCTTAGGTAATAATACAAGTAGTGCTTCTTTCATAGATCCTGCATATCTACCTTTCTGTAGTAGATAGTTAAAGATTATTATTAGTATTGGACCTAGTTAATCTATAAAGGTTTTATAAAGCCCTGAGCTCAGCCCATCTGTCCCTGGGGAAGAGAGCTTTGGTACTTTCCCAATAGTTTGGTGTACTTCTTTTAGTGAGATGTCTTGTGTTAAAAGTTTGTGATGTGCCTCTAGTGCTTGGGGCTAATCCAACAAAGATACAAAATCATAGGATTGAGATTCTACTGGGGGCAGACCAAAAGAATCAAGAATATATTATTCTATTACCTGCAACATTTCCTGTGAGGTCTCAACTCTTTGACCAGTTGGGGGCCATAGTTCCTGAATTAATCTGTTATCCACTCTTTTCTTGCATTCTTTATATGGGTCCAAGGACCCCTTCTGTACTTTTGTCCCAAATTTTAATTCTTGGTCCAGCAATTTTGCCCGGTTGTATACCATTGTTGTCCAGTTTTCTAATGCACTTGCACTGCACAAATTTGACTAACTGTATAACATTCTTTGTACTGTATCCTGGACTTATTCTTGCACCTGTATCTACATGTCTTTTGTTGTTATGTACCTGCATTGTATATGTTGCTATCCATTCTGTGTATTCCTCCTTTGTATGATCAACCCCAGGTTCACCTCGAAAATGAACTTGCTCAATGGTGCCTGCCTGGTTAAATAAAGATTCTGATTGATTGATCGATTGATACTGGATTTCTGTCATTTGTTGTTTACTGTTTTGTATCTGAGAATTATAATTGAAGTGGGAAAGTTCAGATTGGGAACTTAAGTGTTGTAATTGCTGCCGAAGGTGCAGATACTTTAAATATTCTTTATTGGCCACATAGAGGGACCTCTGCTGAAACAATTTTTGCCAAGAACTTTTTGTATCCTCCCACCATAGTGTGATGTCATCATAACACTCAACAACTGAGAGCCTTGTGACCCAGCTTTGCTTCCATTTTTTCTTGATATAAGGATCTTCCAACAAAGACTCATTCAGTCTCCATTGATTTTTCCTACATTGTGGGGACTTATCCTATGCAAATCACGTGGTAATACAGACATGGTCTGAATATTCACTGGCCTGAGAAAACACTTGGAGTACTCTCTCTGGTTTGTGACAAGAAAATAAAATCAATCCTAGTTTTTAGGACTCCTTTAAAATAGGTAAATTCTCCTTTGGGGTGGAGTTTCCTATAGGCATCCTGTAAACCTGCAGTATTGAGGATTTGTTGCAAGATTTGAGTATCACAAATAAGTTTTTTTTGTTTGAAGACACTGATCTCCTAGGGAGAGGCCATAGTTGAAATCGTCTACCCAGATGACTGAGCATGATGTTATGTAAAAAGGGTTGTACCTATTGAAATAAGCTGACTGTATGGGCTTTAGTCTGAGGGGTATAGGTGGAAATTAGTCAAAATCTTTCAGAATGGAAATTAATATCTAGGCATAGGGATCTGCCTGGGTGAATGTCCACGAGCCTGGAGACCCAGAGGTGAAGGGAGGCAAAAAGGATGCCTATATCACCACAGGCCTCCATTCCCATGGTTCAGAAAGAAGGGCCTAAGGTCCATGCTTTAGAAGCTTGCTGTAATTTGATGTTGGTTTTTAAATGTGTATCTTGTAAACAGATGATATCACTTCTAAACAGGTGCAGGGAGGTTAAGGCACCAATCCTTTTTTTCCCACTTTTGATCCCATTAATATTTAGAGTACTGATTGTTAAAGAGTGCATCGTGGATTGATAAAGATAGGGGTTTAACTTAGTCTTAGAGCTCTTTAGCTCTCCAGGATTTTTAAAAGTTATGTATTTTTAGAACCATGCCTCTGTCTGGTTCTTTTTGCTATAGGATCTTCCCTTCCCCTTCAGTGTCTGTATTAGAGTTTACAGAGGAAGTTTTGGTGACCTCTTCCTCTGAGTCACCCTCCACCTCTTCATGATCCAGGGGGTCATCCTTGTACCCTGTTTTCCAAGTGTGGTGTCCTGAGTCTCGTTCATTGCCTTTACATTTTGGAGGGGGGGTCACTTGCCTGGTCCTTCTTTTTGAGCTGATGGTTGTAATGGATGTCTCTTTACTGCTGGGGGGAGGGGGCATATCTGAGATGTCTACACCCATTTCTGGAGTTTTTTCTGGCCTTATACTATCTTCTACTGCTGCCTCAGGTGGAAATTCCACTTGTATAGCTGGGTCTGCTGTTTCCTGGGGATTCTACCTTCTAGGGATACTACTTAGGGGTTTTCTTGTGTCCTGGGGTGATCAGACATGTTTTTGTTCATCTGATCAGCAATACATCTAGCTTGTTGGTGCTGAGCTTGGTTAATTAGTCCTTCATGTGCGGAACAGTCCTCCCTATTATGGGATGCCCATGGGCATCTTCCATAAGTGTGTCCTGTCTGTTTGCATAAATTACATTTGAACAGATTCAAACTGTTTGTGGCTAAATGTCCATATTCTCAGCAATGGTTACATCCGGAGACATCACATGCAGAACTGATATGCATTCTTGCTCCCCATTTGAAGCAAGACCTTGGCTGGCCTATATAAAAGATAGAGCCTCTATCTTTCCCTAAAAAAAATATGCTTAGGAGATGAACTGGGCCATTGTTTTACAATTTTACTTTGATTTTACACCCTCCATCCCAGATTTGTTCACTGTCCAGGGCTGGAAAGGGTTTCCCCAAGATTTCACAATGTTGTTGGAACCAAAACATAATGTCCTCAACATTAACATCTTCATTCTTAAAAATTACAGTGATAACTTTCACCAGGGCTTTGGTTAGTGGGATTACGTGAAAAACTATCCAAACTGGATAATTTTTCAAGGTTTGAAAATGGGCCCAAAACCTGTCTAAATTATAGATTCATAGGTTCATAGGTTTTGTGCAAGTTTGAGGGACATGACCATAATGAATGTGTCACCTAAAGATGAAAGTAAAATGTCTTTTCTCCCATATAGAGATCTAGTTTATACTTGAAGTCTGTCAAATTGTCACTTGTAACTATAACAGTTGGCAATGTATTCCAAACAGGTGGCAGTCGCTGGGTAAAAAAAGTTATCCCTTTCAGTAGTTTTATTTATTATAGTTTTTAACTGGAATTTATGTGATCTGCTATTACATCCAGATGCAGTTACTTCAAGACAAATGCTTTACGTAGTGCAGGGTCATGTACTTCCCTGTAAGCCAGACACAGATCACCCCTCAATCCTTTATATCCTAGTGAATATAACCCCAGAGCATGAAGTCTGCTGCTGTACTCTAAGTGTTTTAGTCCTGCTACCTTCTTAGTGATTCTTCTCTGAACCTTTTCAACAGAAACCTTGCTACCCAAGGAGGTGGGTATACAGAAGGAGGCACAATAGTCTATATGTGACCTAACCAAGCCTGTATATAGAGGTATTAAAACATCCACTTCCCTATTCTTAATATGTTTCAGAATACAAGACAGTATACTGTGGCATTGTTTGATTATATTATTGGTATGAGAGGTGAATTTTAAGTCATTAGTAATAGTAATACCTACATCCCTTTCAGATGTGACAGTTTGCAAATGGTGGTGTTAATTTTGTAGGTTGGTAGCTTGTTGTCCTTGCCCTGGTGCATGACCTTGCATTCAGTAGCATTAAATGTCATTTTATTCACTACTGACCAATTAGCTAAGTTATCAGATTAGATTGTAAAGACCTCACAGATTCTAAATCATTGACAATACAACCAGATTTGCTGTCATCAGCATATTTGTGTATCCAGACCCCATCATTATTAAGATATTAAACAATAAATGTCCTAGAACAGAACTTTGAGGGACTCTGCTGCTAATGAAACCCCAATCTGACATTTGCCCATTAATACTGACATGCTGCTTCCTGTCAGCAAGCCAGGAATTGATCCATCTAATAATATTTGATCGAAATTAAAGACATTCTTAAAACTGACATCATAATTCCCATTTCCAAGGGAAATTAGGGCAAATATTTCCAATGAAAATAACTTCATTGACTGTTTTAAAAGGATTTTAGCAATATATAACCTATCTGGGGGGATTCAAGGCCTCCTTTGTAGAGAATCCTGACAGTATTTTGCCGAGGGGTGGGTTCCACTTATTAAGAAGAAGAAGAATCAGCATTTATATAGTGCTTAGCATACACAGTCTATCCCAAAGTGCTTTACAAGCAATGCTAGACTGGTAGTGACGTGACTGAATGTGCAGTGGTGGCCATATCACACATCAACACCCACACATAGCCTGGACAATTGCATGAACCCATTTTATGGGAAAGGGAATGTTGGCCAGGACACTGGGAATGTCTCCTACTCTTTGGAAAGAGTGCCCTGGGTTATTTTACTTCCACCTCGACACCCACCAGGACAACACCAGGATGTATAGAAGGTACCTTGGTTTAGCATCTCATCCGAAGGATGGCACACCCCAGCAGCACAGCACCCCCCAATACTGCACTCAGATGCCAGCATTTTAGGTGCAATTTCAATCCCATTGTAGGATGAGAACCCATGACCTTCTGGTCCAGAGGCAGATGTGCTACCAACTGAGCCACAAACAGATCTGAAAGTTTAAATAGTGGAGCTAAATTGGGCCTATCTGCGGGGTTGTTAAGGAGTTCTTTCCTTGGGCCTACTCACAATGGTGAGTCACTATTAGGAGCGTCTGAGGAGGTATTAGGGACAGTCACTACTGTGGATAAATCCCACTGAATTGTACCCCTTTTCATTACTTGACGGGAATTCCTTTGGTTAGATACATCACTAGAAACATTCACAAAATTGTTTAACACACTTGAATAATCCTGCAAGAGGACATGCTCATTATTATTTACAACCTTATTTGACAAAGAAATGTTACCCCGAAGAGCGTTGGAACTCTTCTGAAGATCTATGTTGGTGGCCACAGAAGTTGAAGGAATCTGTTCAGTGTCCATAGACATCTCCAGTTGATTGGGAGACCAGAAACCATGTGGCATTTGTGTCTATCCAGCGTGTTCTAAAGCTTGATTTGGTGACTAGTTAGAAAAATAAATTTCTGAGTCTTTTTCCCCAAAATTTAGGGATTTTACCTCGTCTTTGTGTCTGTCTTAATGGTAAATAGCTCTTCAGCTTTCTCATCTGATATTTGGGCTTCTCATCCTAACATTAGATGATCTAAACCCACCTGGGCTTGGTTCCCTGATCCTAAGTGTTTTTCCCCATCTTTCTCTTTCCCTGCTCTTTAGTTTTACCACCAGTCATTTTATCTGAGCGAGAAGGCTTATTTTGTGACACTCTCCCTTTTGCTAAAGAAGCAGTTGGGGCCAAGGGGGTGGTCCCATGTAACAATGTGTCTTTGGGGTGACTAACCCTCGGCCTGTCAGTTGTCAAAACAGTGCTGTCATTTCCAGAGACTAGCTGCTCTAGCTCTCAGTCAACAGACTGAAGCAGCTCTGCATACTTTTTTCTGTCCATTTTAAGCTTACTCATTTGAGTTACTTAAAGGTTTTTACATGCTTTTGGAGATGCTTCACTTTCTGGACTTGTCGTTTCTGTTTGGGGAGTTACAATAATAAGTTCTTCCTCTGACTCTGGGTCACTCTCTTTGAAGACATTCTTCACTAACTTGATTTCTTTGGCCTCTTCTGAAAACAGGACTGAGAAGGAGGAGGAGGAGGCCTGCTCCCATAATCCCTCTACATCCATCCTTTCTGGTGGTTTGCCAGGACTGGCCATCATGAACTGATGGCCAAGGGTTCCACTTACTGGAGAGTAAGGGGATATTTGATTGAAAACACGTGATCAAAACACACAGTGTAAACCATATACAATCATTTTCTGAAACCCAAATAAGATGAAAACCAAAAACAACCCACTAACCAGCAAGCACAATACCCACAATAACCCACAGGAAAATTCATACAGCTATAAATCCCCCCTTCACCCTAAAGAAATGTATTTAAGTTTTATAAATTCAACAAAACCTTTCCACCACATAAAAACTTTTGATCTAGGATTGTGACATAATTCATAGTCATAAATCTCCTGTATACCATTTTCACAAAGGACTCAATGTATCATACAGCACCAGTTTTTACTGAAGAATCTACTGACATCTAGCATGCCACAAATAAAATTTCAGAATGGCAAAAAACACGTGTAAGGAATGAATATCCTATTTCCTCATACTAGTTGAGTATATTCCCAATGCTATACTTTCATAAGATACATTTGCCAGCCATTGTAAGCCCCATGCCTTAGCTAAATATATCCATGAATTGCTAGCGTATGTTCAGGAAATAAAAAAAATTGTAATATCTTCAACCACTGCTATGCAGTCTGAAAATGGACAATATTGTTCCTCCAACACTTTGTGTTTATTGTTCCCTGTAGTCTGTAATCTACCATATATGCTCAGCCATACAATTTCCCACATTTTCACAGGGATGCATTTTGAATTTAGGAGATGTAACACTTTCACATTATCAGCTTCAGGGCAGTGTTTAAAGACCGGATTTGTCAAAACATGTTCTGACATTATTTTCAATTATAACTGGGAACAAGACAATTTAACTATTGTATCCTTGTCTAACTGCCACTTCCTAAGTTTCTGAATTGTGGCTTTAATAGTGGGTGGAAAAGTTAAATATTTGGATTGCCAAGGAATATCTTGTGTCCAAACCTGGAAAAAAACTGCATGATTGCTTAGCAACCATTTATTTGTTATAGTTTTGGAGGGCTGAAGGGCTAGTTTAAGATTTTGTGAAAAAAAGGACATAAAAAAAACCCCACTGGATCCACCATCCCTAACCCACTCTTATCCTTCTGCAAATATGTGTATATCCTTTTAATGGGGTTCAACCAACTTCCCAGCAAAAGTTGAAAAAAACAGACTATAGATTTTAGTCTCAGCATTAAGGGGTAAAGGAAAGATCATCCCTGTATATAATAACCCAGTGATGAGAAATTTCCTAATAATTGCAACCCATTTTAATTTTGATAACTTCCACCCCTTCCATTTATTTACCTTAAACTCACAAGCAGAGAGGGTAGTTTCCCAGTTATAAGGACCCATATCAACCCTAGTGAAGTATACTCCTAAAATTTTTATTGGAGTAGTTATCATTTTAATGTTATCAATTGAGACCACTGTCTGTTTTTCTAATCCTAACCCAACCCCAACACTTTGTTGAAGATTTAATTTAGCCCCAGAAACTGCTGAATATGAGCATATTTCTGCAAACATTGTTAAAATGCTGACTCTCGAGTCAACAAATAAACAGATATCATCAGCATAAGCCAAGATCCTCAGCTCATCATCCAGTTGTGACCCACAGACTTCTATCACAGAATTATTTTGTATAATACTTTGAATCAGGGGATCCAAAGAAAAGATGTACAGGAGGGGGCTCAAGGGGCACCCCTGTCACATTCCTTTAGTAATACAAACAGCTTGTCCTATTTTACACAGCACAATAGGACTATGGGATCCAGAAGAATATAGCATCATTAGCCATTTTACAAATTCCTGTGGAATGCCATAATGTCACAAGGTTTGAAACAAAAATGTATGATTGACTCTGTCAAAAGCCTTACTCAAGTCTATGAGATCAAAAATCCAGAGTGACTGTGTTCATTATAAAAGTTAACCACTTCTCTAATCAGAATAAGGGCTTGTTGAATTTTCCTTCCAGGAAAACCTCAGAATTGAGTTTGATGTAACCTTGTGGCAGCATATTTTTTTAACTGAAGATTTAAAATACTTGATAGTAATTTGAAATCAGTGTTTAAAAGAGTGATTGTCATCCAGTTACTTATCTCAGACCTGTCTCCTGTTTTAAAAGAAAAATAACCAATCCTTTAGTGAAAAGGAAGGGGATATTATCATGTTTTAACAAATAATTTTACAGTAGTGTTAAATAGGATGCCAGCTCAGTTGAAAATGTTTGGTGTAAATCAAGAGGCAGTCCATCTAGCCCAGGAGAGGATTCAGATTTAGACAGTGTGATGGTCTGTTGAACTTCTTCAACTGTCACCAGTCCAATCAGATCTTGGGCTCTCTGAACATCAATGATTACTCTAATTTGACACAGGTACTGCATAATGTTAGTAGTTTTAGGTAACTCCAGATTCTGAAAGGACCAAAGATGTTTTTTTTTACAATTTAATATAATTCTGAAGGGTCAGATGTCAAAATACCATGTTCATTATATAGTTCATGAAAAGTGGTGGCTTCTGTTTTATGTTTACACATTTTGAAGGGATCCATTTGTGGGGTTTTCTGAGTCACAAAATAAATTTGCTTTGATCGATTGTGCCCTATCATATTGAAATTTAAGTAATTCAGTCTTAAAACTGGATATTTGATCTGAAGTGTCATCTTTTATGCTGTAGGCTATTGTCATTAACCTTTGTAAGCATGCCCTTAGTTTAAGATATTGGAAAAAGGAACTTTGAAACATAGAAACATAGAAGTTGACGGCAGATAAGGACCGCAAGGCCCATCCAGTCTGCCCATTTCTTTTTCTACCTTGTAAATGTACCATCGGCCTTTGCTCTGTCAGTGACCTATCTATTCATAGTCATTTGTATTGCTCCCTTATGCCTATCCCATGCCTGTTTGAAGCCCTGCACTGTATTCATAGCCACCACTTCTTGTGGTAAGCCATTCCATGCATCTACCACCCTTTCTGTGAAAAAGAATTTCCTCATTCCCTTAATCGGCCTCCTCTAATCTCATGCTGTGTCCTCTTGTCCTGCTATTTTTCTTATATTTAAACATGTTAGACTCTTTCACCTTGTTTATGCCCTTAAGGTGTTTAAATGTCTCGATCATATCACCTCTCTCCTCCTTTGCTCAAGGGTATACATATTGAGCTCCGTTAATCTGTCCTTATATGTCTTCTGATGCAGTCCTGCACCATTTGGTTGCCCTTCTCTGGACTGCCTCAATTTGGTTAATGTCCTTGTGAAGGTGTGGCTCCAATACTGCACGCAGTACTCCAGATGGGGCCTAACCAATGTCTTGTACAGAGGATTATTACCCTCTTACGACTTGTGATACCCTACTAATACACCCTAACACCCCCTAGCCTTACCTACTGCTTTAGAGGTCTGCTTGGATGATTTTAGGTCATCAGTGATGATGATGCCCAAGTCTCTTTCTTCCTTTGTGACTGCTAGCAACTCCCTCCCAGCCTATAAGTGGCTTCAGGGTTTCTCTTCCCTATGTGCATGATTTTGCACTTCTTTGCATTAAATCCCAGTTGCCACTCTTCTGACCATTCTGCTAGTTTATCCAGATCTCTTCTCATTCTGCCCACCCCATCTGGATCATCTACTCTGTTGCAGATCTTGGTGTCATCTGCAAACAGACAAGCCTTACCCTCTAGTCCATCTGAGGTCACTAATGAAGATGTTGAATAGGACTGGCCCAGGACTGATCCCTGAGGGGTACCCCACTTGTGACTTGCATCTCTTCTGACTGTATACCATTTACCACCACTCTCTGTTTTCTGCCAGTCAACCAGTTTGCCACCCAGTTGACCAACTTCTGACCCACCCGAGCCTACCTAGCTTATTTATCAATCTTCTATGTGGAACAGTGTAAAAGCTTTGCTGAAGTCAAGGTAGGCGACATCAACTGCTCCCCTTGGTCCACCACTCTGGTTACCCAGTCAAAGAAATCTATGAGATTAGTTTGACAGGACCTTCCTTTGTAAACCCATGCTGTCTTGGATCCTGTGCCCTATGGATTCCAGGTGTTGCACTATCCTTTCCTTAAGGAGTGCCTCCATAATCTTGCCACTACTGAGGTAAGACTGACCTGTCTGTAGTTCCCCGCCTCCTCCCTGCTACCACTCTTGTGGAGTGGGATCACATGAGCCTTTCTCCAGTCTTCTGGGACCTCTCCTGTGCTCAGAGACTCACTAAACAATTCTGCTAATGGCTCTGCTAGTTCCTCCTTAGCTCCTTAAGCACCCTGGGATGTATGCCATCAGGTCCCATTGCCTTATCCACCCTGAGCTTAGCAAGCTCTTGTAGGACCCTTTCTTTGTGAAGGAGTAGTGCTCACCTCCCTCCCCTGTGTCCATGATGCTGAGCTGTGGGCCCTGCCCACCTTCTCTTCAGTAAATACTGAGCAAAAGTATCTATTTAGGATAGATGCCTTTACAGGGTCCTCCTCCTCACATGCTCCCTTTTCTCCATTAAGCTTAGCAATACCCTCTGGACTTTCTCCTTTCACTAATGTATCTATAGAAAGTCTTGTCACCTTCTTTACTGTTCGTGCTAGTGTTTCCTCAGTTTGGGACTTTGCCTGCCTTACTGCCTTACCTGCTTCCCTTAGGGCAGTTTGGTATGCCTCCTATCTTCATCCCGCTGTGTTCCTTATATTTTCTGAAGGCCAGCCTTTTGGCTCTGACCTTTTCTGCTACTATATTTGAGAACCAAAGTGGTTTCCTTCTTCTTTGCACTTCCTTTTCTGTCTAACACAATGGGATGTTGCTTCAAGTATTGTATCCTTAATGCTTGCCCACTTTGCCTGTACCTCCTCACCTGTGTTTCTTTTTGCCAGGGCTAGCTTAACTCTGTTGGCCATCTTATCAAAGTCAGCTCCTCTGAAGTCCCATATTTTTGCCTTGGAATGGGATGATTTAGATGTAGTAGCCAAATTGAACCATACCATGTGATGGTCACTGGCCCCCAGGTGACCTTCTACCTGGAGATCTGTGATCCCTTCTTTGTGCCTTCCACTTCCCAAATTTTTGAAAGGATTCTATTATATATCTCTTAGTGTCCCACCACTAAGCCCCTAAATCATCATAAAGTTCTAAAACTGATGCTCTGGCTACCAAAAGTCCTCTAATGGATTTTTGAATCTCTGGATCAAGGAGCAGTGAGGAATTTAACTTCCACCGGTTGGTAAGATATTGTGGAGTGGATGAATTAAAAAAGGACCCAACTAAAAGCAAACGATCAGAAAATTAAATTGACTTGGTAGTCAGATTAATGCTCTTATGGTGCTTACTGGTAAAGATATAATCAATAGTGGAAGTATGTTGTTCCCTCTGAAATGTGAAAGTGGGACCTCCTGTTTTAAAATCTACACAATTTAGCATATCAGCAGTATTAATGCATTTAAACAACATGTTAGAGTCACAATAGTTTGTCTTCCCTTGTAGAAAGGTGGTCTTTGTGGCCAAGGTGCAATTAAAATCTCCTGCTAAATACATAATCCTGGTAGTTACTAAAAAAAGCTGTATAGATTCAAACAGTTTTACTCTTTCTGCCTTTGATTGGAGTGCAGAGTCATTAATGAACCTACAGGGTTGGGAATACCAGATACCACCAAACATAAGGACCCTCACAGGAATAAGGTCAACAAGCTTCGTTAGGGAAAAGGTGAACCCTGTAAAGAGAAACCCAACCTCGTCTGACCTGTCCAACCCAAACTACCAAAAAGAAGGTCCCCATGGCCATTCTGATTTGAATAACTGTATTTGAGTAGCTGACCACATCCATGTTTCCTTTATAAAAAAAAAATCAAAGCCATAATCATGTAGTGTTTGAAATGCAACAAGCCTTCTCTTGAGATTTAACACACTACAGATGATCAGAGAGGCTACTGTATGCATTTAAGAGTTAACAGTAATCAGTCCTTCATCTCTTCCTTTTTTTTCTTTCCCAGAGTATCTGTAGTCAACTGTTTTAAAGGAGTCTGAAGAGCCCAGATTGGACTCACTGTCTGCATTGTTCACATCCATATCACCCAAATTCTGAGTTTTAAGGACTAACATGGGATTTTCAAAGCTAAAATTAAAGGTTCCTACAGTGGTTGAACTGCTTTGTGTCAATCTGCATCTTGTAGTTGGTGGACTCCCTGGTTGATGAAATTGCTGACCTGGATCATCCATTGGTGCCTCCATATAGCTTACTGGGCTTAACAAGGCAGTTTGTAAGGCTTCATTTTTGACATTGGGAAGGGATGGGTCACAGGTTATAGATGAAGCTGGGAGAGGGTCTTCATCTGAGAGGCATAATGTATAATGCTCATTTTCCAGGTTTTGTGCTATCCCCTTAGGCCCTGTATCCAAGGGGTGAGTTTCAGATGGAACATCCTCTTGGCAGTCTGGCTCTGGCGGAGGTGCTGTGTGTGACTCCTGCTGTTGATCTTCAGAGTTTTGACTGTGGGTGGGGACCTTGCTGCCTGTTGAGCTTTCAAAATGAGGTCTTCTTGGTTCATTTTTTCAGTCTTATTCCTGGATGCCCAAGGGCACTCGTGAAAGAGATGGCCAGACAAGTCACATAATAAGCACTTGGTGTAGTTTGAACATTGCATGCCAATATGTCCAACTTCCCCACAGATCCCACATCAAGGTTTATCCCAAATGTATGACAATTTGGTGCTGGAGCCACATTTGTAACATGCTCTGGGTTGCCCAGCATAGAAACAGATGCATCTGTCCTCATCAAGAAAAAAAACAGTTAGGAATGTGGGCAATACCACCATCATTCTGTGTCAGTTTAACTTCATACTTCTATTCACCCATCTGGAAATCTTCAGCATCAAGGATTGCTTCTGGGGTACTTAGCACAGTGCATTGCTGCTTTAACCACTGGGTAATACCTCTCCGTGCACACCCTCATTACGGAACATTATGGTGACATATTTTGTTAGGGGTTTAGTGAGTGAAATGAACAGGAAAGTGGTCTAGAGGGCAGAAAACTTGCATTGATGATAACGTGTCCAAAAAAAGTTTCAACTGATGGGGGGAACAAAAGCTGACATCAAAACTGTCTTTGACAGAAATGTTGATGAATGCAAATACCTCAGCAGGTGTGAATTTCAAAGAGCCTTTTAAAAGTTGCTTTCCTACAAAATATCTGTCAGGACAAATCTCCATACCCCATTTATACCTGATGTGGATCGCATTCCTACGTGGTGCAGCCTCAAACATTTGAAAGAAATCCGAATATTTTTTTTCTTTCATCTTTATTCCCATCTCTGTCCAGAGAATCTAATGGGGCCCTCATTCCAAGGACTCTGTGAAGGGAGAGGGCCCAGTTGGTCCCGCAATAACTGCCTTTCATCCATATGAGCATTAGTAGGGGGTTTTGTGTTAAGATGCATCATATGGAGTGGAGGGGGACAGTGAAAAAGCAGGGATACTGAATGAATAGTTCTGCTCAGTATTCACAAAAGAGGAGGGGGAAGTGCCTAATCCAATTAACAGAAGCACTCTTGATAGGGGGGTTGATCCCAGTCCTTCCACAGAAGAAAGGGTTCTACAAGAACTCCTAAAACTGAAGGTGGACAAAGCAATAGGGCCTGATGGAATTCACCCCAGAATTCTAAAAGAATTAAGGGGGAACTAGTGAAACCACTGGCTACTCTTTTTAATAAATCATGGGAGGATGGGGTGGTACCAGAGGACTGGAGGAATACGGATGTGATTCCCCTTCACAAAAGTGGGACTAAGACAGAGGAAGGAAACTACAGACCTGTCAGTTTGACCTCTGTGGTAGGGAAAGGGATGGAGTCACTTCTGAAGGAAAGAATAGTTGAGTACCTAGAGACCAGCGGGGCACAGGATCCAAGGCAGCATGGGTTCACAGCGGGAAGGTCATGTCAGATGAATCTAATAGATTTCTTTGATTGGGTGACCAAAGTAGTAGACCAGGGAGGAGCTGTGGACATGGCCTACCTAGACTTTAGCAAGGCATTTGACACAGTCCCACACAAAAGATTAACAGTCAAATTAACCAGCCTGGGAGTGGGTCCCAGGGTGGTAGCCTGGGTAAAACATTAGCTGGACAACAGGACACAGAAGGTAATTGTAAATGGAGTCCACTCTGAAGAAAGAGGGGTTACTAGAGGGGTACTGCAGGGTTCAGTTTTGGGTCCAGTCCTTTTTAATGTCTTCATAAGTGACATTGCAGAGGGACTGGAAGGAAAAGTATGCCTCTTTGCAGATGACACAAAGATCTGCAACAGGGTTGATACACAAGGAGGCATGGAAAGGATGAGAAGGGACTTGGCAAGGTTGGAGGAATGGTCAGAAGTATGGCAGCTAGGATTCAATGCAAAGAAGTGCAAAATAATGCACCTGGGAAACAAGAACCCAGGGGAAGAATACACAAATTGGGGGAGGTAGTAACAACAACAAAAAAGGAAAGGGAGCTGGGGGTAATCATATCAGATGACCTTAAGGTTAGCAAGCAATGTGAGAAGGCAGTAGGGAGGGCTGGGGGTATACTGGGATGCATAGGGAGAGGCATCAGCAGCAGAAAACAGGAAGTTGTTATCCCTCTGTACAAACAGTTGGTGAGACCCCATCTGGAGTACTGCATGCAGTTCTGGAGACCCCATCTCTGCAAGGACATAGAGAGGATAGAGGCAGTCCAGAGGAGGGCAACTAAAATGGTGCAGGGTCTGCAAGAGAAGCCATATGAGGAGAGACTAAAGGAGTTCAATATATATTCCCTTGAGGAAAGAAGGGAGAAGGGGGACGTGATAGAAACTTTTAAGTACCTCAGTAGAATCAACAAAGTTCAAGAGGGTAGCATCTTTCAGAAAAAGAGACGTGCAAGAACAAGGGGACACAATTTAAAGATATGGGGGGCCGGTTCAGGGGCAATGTGAGGAAGTATTATTTCACAGAGAGGGTAGTGGATGCATGGAACAGCCTTCCTGAGGAGGTTGTGGGGTCTAAAACTGTGGGAGAATTCAGGAATGCATGGGACAGACATAAGGCAATTCTTGTGGGGGGTAGGAAGAAATAGGCTGTTAGTTAACTAGGATCTGTGGCCTATCCTGTAGGTAGGTAGGGAAATGGGAAGACTAGATGGGCCAAGTGGTCCTTATCTGCCATAAAAGTCTATGTTTCCACTCTGGGCTACCCTGTGATAAAGGTGTGGGGTCCCAGTCCAGATCTGGGTACCACTTCCCCTCAGAGACTTGTTTCCAGCCTGCCCTTCCCAAAGTAATTTCGGGTGACCAGTGTGAATCATGTGTCCCCACATTCTTAGTTGTGGCATTACTCATTCCAACCTTTGAGCATTTATTCTCCCTGTGTGTTCTTGTCTCTACAGCATCTTGCAAACCTTTGTTTAACATTATATATAAGACCGTTTGCCTGGTAGCTAATGCTGTTCCTAAAATTTCCTCCGCATCCTCTTTTTTATTACTGTCAGGAGATATTGATTCCCTGGGTTCCCCATGGCCTCTGGGTACAACAGTGCTAGCATTAATACAAGGGACTACAGCATTAGAAATTTTCTGAATCTCTCCAGCTACCTGGAGAAAGCTCTGTTTCAAAACTTCTTTCTTCTCAATAGTACCCAGCTCTACTGTAGGCCCACTGACAATTTTAGCATTTTCCTCCCGTACCTTATTCTCACTACCTTTTCTTGCAGCTTTAAAAAAAAAAAACAGTGGCATCATCCTGAACATCCGAGGATGTTTGATAAACAGTACCTGTGTTTGATGCTGCAGTTTCCTTTGGGATGTTCACCTCGCTGAACCCAACAGTGTTCATAGTTTCCAGTCATCCTGAATCAGACTCCTCCTGTAATAACAACAACAAAGCAGCTTGCAAATCATATTTTTTCCTTTTGAACTGAAGTACCTCGTTTTCCAATTGCACTTTTAACAACTGTGACCACGATGTATTTGCTGTCAAATTTAATTCCACATCAGGTTCCAAAGATATATTTTGTTCACCCATCTTAACTGAAGCATCAAGCTCATTCTGGTGCTTTTCTTAATTTACTGGGATGGTAATGAAACCTTCTGCGTCCTGGAAAATATCTTCAACCTCTAGAGAAATAAGAGCAGAGGATGTGACCTTCCCCTCGGCTCCCTCTACATTCATGCCAGTCTGTCACTCAGGAGAGCTGGCCATCCTCCAACTTGCTCACAAGAAGCAAATCCCTTTGCAGGCAGAGCAGGGGAGTGTTTTATTGAAAAGTACATAACAAAGGATTCATAATCAAGAAAAATCACCATTCGAGAAATACATAAAGGAAATTTTTACAAGCAGAAAAAATACAAAAAAAAACAGCAAATACATGTTAAACTTAAACACGGGTAAAGGAAAACAAATATCTCTTTAACTTTGACAATTTCAGCCTATCTTATCTTTCAAGAAAGGTACCTGTTTTCCATCTCAACAAAAATAAAAACTTATTCAGATTCTGTTTTTCATATAGCCATTGGTTATATAGCTCATAGGCCAATATTTGAAGAAGTTATTCTGGAGTTTGATAAATCTGTTGTAAAATATATTTACATTGTGCCTACTATAGTATGAATTTAATAACTGATACAATTAGTCAAAACATACCCTTGTCTATTTGTAATCCTTGCAATGACCCCCCCCACTATTTCTTCATATGATACATTTTTCCACCTTGTATCCTTCCATTGAACAGCCAGAATTCTCCAAAAACGCTTTACAAAAGGAATTTGTAACAAAAAATGTTTCATATTTTCTTCTTGGGCTATGCATGTTTCTCTTTGACACATTCTTTCTGTAATGCTTTTATGCTTGACATTCAACCTAACATTCATTCTACCATGACTAGCTACCCATGTTAGATCCCACATGTGTGGGGAAATAAGTTTGTCTGTAAGTAGCACAAAAACTTTGCTGTAGTGACATTTTGATAAGCGTTTAAAGATAGGGGTTATTGCAAATACAGTTTCTTGCATGTGACAGTAAAAAAATGTCCATGTTTTATTCATTATCTGTTCTTTTTCTATTTTCCATTTTCTCAGTTTACTTAAAGCTGGTTTAAAAAAGTCTGGGCTATTTCTAAAACCCGGATTTAGAACCCCTTGTAGAGACCATGCCTGAAAGAAACAATGTGCCCATAGAGCTGCATAAAGTGTCCATAGAGCTGTGGTAAGGACTCAAGGATCTATTAAATTTCTAGAAAAAAAAACCATGCTGTAAAAGAAATATTGAATTTATTAAATTAAGACCACCTTGTTGCACAGAAAGATATAATATATTTCTTTTAATTGGGTTAATGCGACTTCCCCAAATTATTTGGAAGACTAAACTTAAGAGTGTTACCTCATAACATAATGGGATTGGATAAACAACACTGAGTTATGTGAAGATAGGTAACAGAAAGGAATTAACTATTTGTACTCTTTTCTTTTTTGACTGCTGCCAGGATTTCCATAAGTGCTTTTTTTTGTTTTGCATGTTCAAGTTCTGATTTCCAATTTAGTTTACTATTGTCCCCTCTATAAAATGTAATACCTAGTATTTTAAACAGCTCATTAGATACTGGGATATTTAAATTATAAATAAAAGGTATTGTGGTATCACTTAAGGGGTATATATTGCTCTTATGTTGATTAATTTTTGCTTCCACTGTATTCAAATGTTTTTTCACATCATGCAGAGCTTTTAATCCTGAATCTGGGCCTGCAACAAATAAACAAACATCATCAGCATGAGCACACGTTTTAATCTGTAAGACTCCCCCTTTAGGGGAAATACCTTTAATGTGATTGTCTTGGTTTATAAATCTTAGAAGTGGATCTGTACAGAAGATATGTAATAAGGGGCTGAGTGGGCACCCCTGCCTTACCCCCGTTGTATAGGAATATATTTCCTGAGATATCCATTTACTAAAGGAATAGTTGTGGATTGTTTATAAATAGTATCAATCCAGCCACAGAATGTTTTAAGTATACCATACACCAATAGTGCCTGCATTATGAATTCATGAGGAACCTTGTTGAAGGCTTTTTTCTTGGTCAAGTGACATAATATACCTTGACAGCAAGTCTTCTTTCTCCTGTTAAACTAATTCCCTGATTGAAAGCAAATTATCATAAATGTTTCTTCCTGCTCTTGAACATGTTTGGGCTGTAGAGATCAAATAGGAGGTACTGTAGATAATCTTGTATATAATATTTTCATTAAGATTTTTAAATCTGAGTTCATTAGGCTAAGTGGTCTCCAATTATCCAATTCTCTTGTATCATTTTTTTTATGGATGAAAATCTAAACGGATGTACATAAGGGAAAATCAATTTTATTATGTAATAAAATCCATTTATAAACATCCTTTAAAATGTTGCCAAGTATGTATTTAAACTGTTTATAAAATTCAGTCGTCAATCCATTTAAACCTGGAGAAGTATCATTTTTTAGGGCTGTAATAGTAGCATCTGTTTCTTGTCTACTAATAGGGTCATAAAGTGCTTGTAATATCTCTTTAGGAGCAGTAGGGGGAGATAAGGTGTGTAGAAATCCCTTCATTTTATTTTAATCAAGCTGGGGAGTAGAATACATCTGTAATAGATATTTATTTATTTATTGTAATATATCAGGGGTTGTAGTTACCATTTTACCTTCCAAATTTGTAATAGATGTTATAGATACATAGATACATAGACAGTGTCGGCAGATAAGGGCCTATGGCCCACCCAGTCTGCTCATTTGAGCTTGTAAGTTCAGTTTATGTTTTCCTAGAAGTCGGTTGCCCCTTACCCCTGACCTCCAGAATTCCTTTATGTCTATCCCATACATTCTTAAATCCTGTGATTGTTTCAGCCCCCACCACTTCCTCTGGCAGGGTGTTCCACTTGTCCACCACCTGTTCTGTAAAGAAATTCTTCCTCATGTTTCCTCTGAATCGTCCTCCCTCCAACTTCATCCCATGCCCTCTAGTCCTGGTACATCTTTTTCACTTAAAAATAGTGTATTCCTGCACCCTGTTCCTCCCTGTGAGATACTTGTATGTCTCTATCATATCCCCTCTCTCCCTCCTCTCCTCCAGGGAGTACATGTTCAATTCCTTCAACCTGTCTTCATAGGACTTGTGATGCAATCCATGCACCATCTCTGTTGCCCTCCTCTGAACCTTCTCTACCCTGTCTATGTCCTTATGTAGGTATGGTCTTCAGAACTGTACACTGTACTCCAGGTGGGGCCTCACTAGTGTCTTGTATAGCGGAATTATGACCTCCCTTTTCCTGCTGGTGATGCCCCTGCCTATACATCCCAGCATTCTATTTGCTTTACCTGCTGCCTTGTCACACTGTTTCCCTACCTTGAGGTCATCAGAGATGATAATCCCAAGATCCCTTTCCTGTTTGGTGCATGCTATATCCTCACCCCCCAACTGATATATAGTACCAGGGTTTTTGTGCCCCATATGCATTATCTTGCACTTCTTTGCATTGAATTTCAACTGCCAAACCCCTGACCATTCTTCAAGTTTCTGCAGGTCCGTTCTCATTCTGTCTACACCCTCTGGTGTGTCTACTCTGTTACAGAGCTTTGTGTCATCAGCGAACAGTGAAATTCTGCCTTCTAGGTCCTGTGCAATGTCACTGATGAAGATGTTGAATAAGACCGGTCCCAGCACTGATCCCTGTGGTACCCCACTGGTCACTCTTCCCTCTGTGGAGTGACAGCCATTTACCACCACCCTCTGTGTCCTGCCACCGAGCCAGTTACCTACCCACCACACTACTGTCCTGCCCACACCCATATTCCCCGTTTGTGTAGTAGTCTTCTATGTGGCACAGTGTCAAAGGCCTTGCTGAAGTCCAGATAGGCCATGTCCACTGCCCTCCCCTGATCCACCTCCCTAGTCACCCAGTCAAAAAATTCAACGAGGTTGGTCTGACATGACCTCCCCTGGTGAAACCATGCTGCCTTGGGTCCTGTAGTCCATTGACAACCAGATGTTCCACCAATCTCTCCTTCAGTAGTACTTCCATGATCTTCCCATTACCAAGGTGAGGCTGACTGGTCTGTAGTTCCCCTCCTCTTTGTTCCGCTTTTGTATAAGGGGACTACATCTGCAGTCCTCCAGTCTTTGGGTACCTCCTGTTTCCAGTGATCGGCTAAACAGGATAGCAAGAGGTTCAGCCACCACCTCTCTTAGTTCTTTAAGGACCCTGGGGTGCACCCCATCTGGCCCCATTGCTTTATCAACTCTTATTACTTCCAGTTCCTTCAGGACCCTTTCTCGTGTAAAGGGACTTGTGTCCATTTCTGCACCATTCTCACCCCTTGTACTCCCTTCAGACCCATTACCCTCCTCTTCCTCAGTAAAGACTGAGCAGAAATACCTGTTCAATATGTCAGCTTTACTGTTATCATCCTCCACGCAGCCCCCATCCTCCCCCTTCAGTCTCACTATCCCTCCCTCCCTCTGTCTTTCTTTTTTCACTTATGTACCTGTAAAAGGTTTTGTCCCCTCTACCCACTGATTTTGCAATGTGTTCTTCTGTCTGAGCTTTGGCTTCCTTACTGACCTCCCTGCCTCCCTTTGCTTCTCCTGGTACTTCTCCCTATCCCTTCTGCCTGTGTCTTTTGTATTGCCTGAATGCAATCTTTTTGGCTTTCACTTTCTTTGCTACCTCTTTGGAAAACCATAATGGTATCCTCTCCCTTTTCCTCTTGATAACCTGCTTAATGCATAATTATGTTTTTCTTGTAATCCCCATTTTAAATACTGCCCACTGTTCCTCAACCCCTGATTTCTGTCCCATTCCCCTCAATTCCTCTTTCAAGTATCTCCCCATTTTCCCAAACTCTGCCCCCCTAAAATCCAGGATACGTGTTTTGGTGTGGTTTGGTTCTGCTCTTTCTGTGATTTCAAACCACAATGACTGGTGGTCACTGTTCCCCAGGTGCTCCCCCACTGTTACCCCCATCACACTGTCCCTGTTTGTGAGCACAAGGTCCAGTATTGCCTTCTGCTGAGTTGGTTCCATGACCAGTTGCTTCAGGAAGGCACCCTGAAGGGAGTCCAGGATAAATCTGTTCCTAGTTGATGCTGCTGCTGGGATGTTCCAGTCCACATCTGGAATATTGAGGTCTCCAACCAGTACTACCTCACCCTTGTCTGCCATCCTTTGGATGGCTAGCATCAGCTCCCTATCTGTTTCTTCCTCCTGGGCTGGTGGTCTATAGACAATCCTGTGCAGATGGCTGTCCCCATTTTCCTTTCCAGCTTGACCCACAGTATCTCTCCCCCATTTTATTCCTCCTGGATCTCTGTGGCCCTTATGTCATTTTTCACATACAGTGCCACTCCTCCTCCCTTCCTGCCTGCTCTGTCTCTTCTGAATATGTTGTAGCCAGGTATGGCCATCTCCCAGTTGTGGTTATCATTACACCAGGTTTCAGTGATGGCCACAATGTCCAGGTCTGACTGCACCATGACAGCCTCCAGATCTTCCATCTTGTTGCTAAGGCTCCTGGCATTTGCACACATGGATCTCCATGATTTGACCTCCCTAGACTGTTTCGCTGTTCTACTCCAGCCCCTTCCTTGGTTGTCCTTTATCCCTGGTTCTCCTTGCTGTCTGCTCTTCTGCTGAATTTTGCCCCTTTTCTGCCTATCCACCTCTTGGGCACTAACCTCTATCTTTTGCACACTGCTTTGAAGAGATAGCCACTCCTCTGATTCACTGGTTCTACTGCTAGCTGTGGGGGGTTAGCAAGTAGGTACCCTCCTTGCTGGCCTGCCATCCTCTTTGCTAGTTTAAATGCTTGTCAATGTAGCATTTAAACTCATCATTGAGTGATTGGATTCCCCTCCAGGATGGATGCAGGCCGTCAGGCTTGAACAAACCTCCATCCCTCCAGGTGGGTCCCCAGTCACCAATGAATCCAAACCCTTCCTCACAGCACCAGTTCTTCAACCATGAGTTAAAGTTCCTGGTGCAAGCACTCCTATGCTCTACCTTGCCTCTCACAGGTAGTACCTCTGAGAAAGTGACAGAATTAGCTACTTGCTTGAGACCCTTCCCCAATTTCCTAAACTCTTCCTGAACTTCCTTTGGCTCCCCATTTGCCAAGTCATTAGTACCTAGGTGGATAATGACATCTAGCTCACCCTCCCATCTTGCCTTCCCAGTGATCCCCAGGATCTCTCTTCCATCCCTCCATGCCATGGCACCTGGTAGGCACCTCACCTCCCTGTCCTCCCCCTCCTGTGTTCCTAGCTGGATCCCTCTTATGATGGAGTCCCCCACCAGGATTCACTTCCTCCTCCTCCTCTGGGGTCCACTGCTTTCCCCACTGAGGTCACCTCCTTGGCTAACCTCCACATCCTTTCCTTCAACTTCTCTGGGTACCTCTATTTGGTTGTCCTCGTTTGCCAGTGTGGCATATGTGTTCTTGAGTGGAATAGGATCTGGGATGTGCCTCTGCCTGACTGCTCTAACCCTCCCTGAGCCCACTGTCATCCAAGTGCTCCTCATTCTCGGCATCCTTTGAGGCAGTTGCATTGGACTGGGTGGTCTCTGGATAGGGGTGATGGTACTCCTGACCCAGTTTACTTCCACTCTGAGTCTGACTACCTCATCCCGCAGTCCAGAGAGATGCATGCAGATAGGGCAGCACCTCAGTGTCCAGAAGGTCTGCCTGAATTTGGCTGCCCCACAGCTACTGCATTGCACCACTCCCCACATTATACTGCAATTATACTGCTATTCCACTACTTGTCTGCTACTGAAGCTCTCCTAGTTCCCTTTTTATTAATTTACTGTCCTAAAAATCCTGCTACTGATCCTCTGATAATTTTCTTTAATAAATAAATAAATAAATAAATAAATAAATAAATAAATAAATAAATGAGTAAAAACACTTGTCGTGCTGAGGGTGAGCTTCTTCCCCCTTAAGCCCCTCCTACTTCACACCCCTTACTATACCCTGTGTTTAGCTCCTGTCAATCAGATTTAACAGGGCATATAATTAAGAGTTGGGGAAGGGAGGGAGGGGGGACAATTAAAGACAGTACAGAATTACACCACCACTATGTTTTAAATTTTCAACAGCCCAAAAACAATTTTAAGTAAAGACAACAAAGAAAGTACAGTGTCACTAAAAGCCCACAATCTAAGTTTAAAAGAAAAATAGCAATTACCAGTTACTCTAAAGCACTGAATTGAATATGTTTCCTTCCTTCCCCTTCTGGCTTCTTCTGCTGCTCCATTATTGCTAGAGTCAAAGGGATCACCAAATTCATTTTTCACTGGTGAGCAATTTCTATGCTCTAGTAGCATTGAGGAAGCCTTTGAATATTGTATATTTTGCATTTCATTTTTAACGTTATTAATTTGTTCAGTCAAATTAATCTTTTGTGTATTAACCACTGTGTAAAGGGCATGTAATTGGGATCTTAGCATCAAATATTTTGTATACTGAGTCATATGTTTTAATACTGACATTTGGGACAGCTTATTTTTCAAGTCAATTTTGGTGTCAGCTCACCAAAGGCTTAAATCCTCATACATATCAACAACTGTCATTCTTGCTTTCAACAGGTCTTGTATCTGGGATATGTTGCATGAATCTTTCAGCAGGGTGGCATTTAACTTCCAGTAACCTTTCCCATAAGATATTCTCCTGTAAAACCTAACTAGCCTATAAAATAACTTGGCCAGAAGTCTCTGTAAGCAGTGTTGTGGCTTTGTGAATATGTACCAACTCTGACACAAAAAAGAAATCTATTCTAGTGGAGAGGCATCATTTAAAGAAGGTATATCCACCCTGTGTATGGCATTATCTGTAAACATCGCTCAAGCCCATAGTTGTGAGTATATTTTTTAAACAGCTAGTATCACAGAAATATTTGTCAGTACAACTCCTCTGTCCTGTCTGGATACTACACAATTGAAATCTCCTCCCCATATAATATGTTTTGTGGTAAATAAATATGGTTTGATAAGTTGAAATATATATTTTTTTAAGGAGCATATATATTTATCACTCTCCATGCTTTATTTGCTGTAATAAAATAAATCACTAAAACTCTGCCTGGTACTACATCTATAATTTAGGAAACTTTAAAACGGTCTCCTTTAAACATAATTCCCACCCCATCACACATATGTGTTCTGAAAGAAAAGTAATAGGGACCCCAACACCAAAGTTTTTGTGCTAATAATGTCAAAACGTTGGTATTTAATCTAGTATCTTGTAGGAAATAAATAGCAGCTTCTAGTTCTTTTAAGATGTTAAAAGTTATGACACATCTCCTCAGGTTTTTGACACTATTAGTGTTTAGGGAGGCTGTTTGGAGACAAATCATGAGTCTTCAGGAAAGGGGACCACCATGAGTGTTATTTCAGTACTTATGCCTTATTTTCCCAGAATGTTAGTTTGTGTACTGCTTCTAGTCCTCATCTCCAGTCTTTTAGTTCTTACTTTGTTTGGGACATTTCTTCTTTTTCAGAGTCTGATGACATTAGGGGTTGTGAGGAGGTTTCTGAATCTTCTCCTTGTTCAGACTCTTGAGAGCTTCATGATAGGGCTTCATATTTGTTTTGTAATGGGATTTCATGTGCTGGGGAAGATGCTTTGACAATTTTGGACTTGGGCCTTTTTTGTCTCTTGGCCCTTTTCCAGGACACCAAACTCATATCTGGAGGGGGTGTCACTTCCTGGTCTTTAGGATCTTTCTCTTGGTTTTGAGCTATTTTAGAAATTGGGTCTGAGATCTGGGAAGCAACAATATCCACAGGAGAAGGATCTTGTTTGTCTTGGGTCAAGGTTATTGTGTCAGAAGGAAAACCTACATCTGCCTCTGTGGAGGGAGATGGGACAGAACAGGGTCCTCAGGCATCTTTTTTCAGGCTGTAATATCTTTCTTCTGGGCTTCTGTAACTATTGTATCTTGACTGGAACAGTCATTTCAATTGTGGGCAGTCTGAGAACATGCTCTAAAAGCATGCCAAACCTTGTTACATAAATTACATTTTAATTCATTTTGGCACTCAGAAATAGCATGTCCATAAGAAATACATAGGTTACATCTTAGATTATCACATGCTGAGCTAAGGTGTTGGTGAGACCTGCATTTAAAACAGGTTTTAGGTTGGCCAAAATAAAAACAGTGACCTCTCTCTCTACCCAGAAATAGACTATTTGGAAGGTGTACTGGGCCTAGGCTATTGTTTTGTAGTCTAATTTTATATTTCCACCCCCTATCCAGAGCTGTACTTCATTGAAAATAGGCTGGGGGGGCTAAAATTTTGCAGCGCTGCTGCATCCAGTGTGAGATATCGTGGACAGATACTGTTTCATTCCTGAATAATATAGTTATTATCTTTACTGTTGGTTTTGTCAATGGCATGGCTCTTAAAGGTAGTCATAATGCAGAGTACCTTAATTTGTCATATTTAGCCCAGAATCTGTTATGGCTTTGAGGGGTTCTAAAACTGATATCAAACAAACTGTCCTCAGACTCATAAATTAAGGCAAATAGTTTGTTTGCAAAATAAAAACAAGAGATTCCTTAATTAAATGCTTTCCAACATAAAGTATGTCTGGCTGTATTTCTAAACCCCCAAATACTATAGACATACAGCATTTCTCCTCTAGTTAGGAGGATGTTGATTATTAAAATGGTCTTTCTGTCTAAAGTCCTACCATATAGATTTAGCTTGCTCATGGGTGGGGTCCATCTCAGTGTCCATGCAATCTCCCCATGTTTGTTTTCTCTAGCTTGGTCCTTCATCCGCAGAGGAGGTGCTCAATATTAATGACACTTTGGTCAATTTTGCAGTTTCAGGAAGGTTTTCTTGTACATCGTCCACACTGAGGTTTAGATCAAAATCCGTGACAAACTCTGCAGTCTTGTGACTGATTTTTTCTGTACTATTGAATGTTTTTAAACCAGCAGGTTCTGCAGTGGAGACCCCAGGGATAGGGTTGTTCTCAGGATCACAAACCCATTGCCCTGTGTCTCCTTTCTTCCAACCCGTGCTTTTCAGGTTTTCTTCTAGGGAGTGAGGGGTTTCTTCTCTCATTGAAGCTGGTAGTGTTTCATTTCTGCCTTTTCTTAGTCCTTAGCCATGGCTTTCAATTTTATTATGCTGTATTTTATGTTTAAAAGTTTTACTATTAACATTACATTTTACTGTATTTGTCATGGTTGTAGTAGTATTATTATTCAGTTTGTAGCTTTTTTTGCTGTTAACAGAGTCATCATTCTTGAGTGCTGAGTCATCAGGATTTGAGTCATCAGGCGTTGTCTTTGATGCAGGTGCATCATCGACCTGTTTGGCAATTTCTTCCTGGCGTTGTCAGATTTAGCACAGTCAAACTGTGGTTCAAGTGTAGCATTATTTACTGAAATATTTAAAGCACCAATTTCTTTATCAGGTAAGAATATTTCTGATGCTCCATTTGCTTGTTATTGTTGATTTTTTACAGTGTAAGAACTGATAGGAGAAACGGCTCTTGGCACACAGTGGCTTTACTGTCTTTACTGCCAGCCTTATTTTCATTTAGTGGTGGCTCTTTATCCAGAAAAATTTGTGAGGGATTTTGTGATTTAATTTCAGGTACACAAGTGGTGTATGAATTTTTTGCAGGCAAATTATTAGCTCCGGTCACAGGCTGCGATTCTTGAACCACAACTAGTTTTATCTGTAATTCCTCTTTCCATTTTAAAAACAGCATTTATTCTTGCAGCATTTGTCTCTTTATATTCATTGCCTCATCAAAGATCACAGTCACATCCATATTTTGACATACCTTAGAATCCGATTTCATATTGATGTTGATGTCAGGATCATTTCTTGCCATTTCTGTTCTCCTTCAATTACATTCAAAAACTTAAATTCTTATTGAAGCATTTGCATTTCTACTGTCTCTAGATTTGTGTGGCCAGGAGAGGAGGCTGACTGTCCTGCCACATCAGCACTTCCTCCTCCACCTGTGTCCAGCTTCAAAATGGGTCCCTCAATTCTGTCCACAGGAAGTGGCAGCACTCCTGCAGGCAGAGTAGGGGCATTTCCCCAGTGTTCTGGCAAAATTTCCCCCATTCACAAAAAAAAAAATACCACCAATAGCTTAAAATCTGTTTCAACTTCAGTTGGCATCCATCTGTATCCCCCCTCCCCACGGAATGAGCCTAAAAATAGGCAAAAAATTGTCTAGTCCCCCTTTCTAGCCAACAAAAACTAAATAAATAAATAAAACTGCTTCACAAAACCTAACTATACTTCTGAAGCTCTCACCTCCTTTGTATAAATAGCACATGTAATGGGCAGATTGTGTGCTACGTAAAATGTTCTCACTCCTGCATCATGAGCTCTGAATACTCTCACTCATGCCTTTGGCACTTATGAGTATCCAGAGTCACTCTGCAGGAGTGAGAATATTATCCATATCACACTCCTGCCCATTACATATCCTCTATTTGTATATATTTATACAACATATGTTTTAAGATAAAGGCATGAATAAAAAGAGGTATCTCAGCTAGACTGTGGCAATATCACAGATATCTCCATGTTCTTATATACACCATGGAGATATCTCTATGTTCCTTTACGTCATCCTAATGAAAGTGAAAGGTTTTCACTTTCCATCGTGAAGCTGTCTTTCTTTATTACGAGGAGCCCCAGACACACACACACACACACATATGCATATCTTACACATGGTCAATCTTGCCACTATCATTAAACAAATGGTTATTTAAAACAAATGTATCTGGTTGATCCTGCCACTTTCTTTTATCCTAATAGTACTTTAATTTCCCCCAAAATGTAGCATGACTGAGCGCTATTCCCTGAAATGTACTGTGACTGAGTGCTATGAATATTGAAACATGAGATGCTGTTAGACCTTTAGAATAAGGGATCCTGTGTTGCAACACTTAGAAATATGTGTAGGTTTGCAAATTTTAGTATTTTCTTAAAAGAAGCTGCCAACTGTACTGAGAGGAGAGCGAGTGAGTAGGCAGCTTCAGAACACCAGACAGAAGCTTCAACATGTGTTGCTATGGCACTCTCACTCTCCTCTCAGTACAGTCGGCAGCTCATTCACTTTTCTAAGTCTTGCTACACAGGCTCCCTTATTCTAAAGGTCTAACAAAATATCATGTTTCAATGTTCGCAGCACTTGGTTACGCTACATTTCAGGGCAGGATAGCGCTCAGTCACATTACATTTCGGGGAAGTGAAAGTACTGTTAGGATAAAAGAAAGTCAAAAGATTAACCAGATGTGTTTTTTTTTAATAATTATTTGTTTAAAGATACAGGCAAGATGAACCAGATATGTTTTATTAAATAACTTAAAAGTGGCAAGATGAAACATAATTTTTTTGAAATACTGTAACGTAAGTAATCTGTTGTGTTGGGGTGGGGTATGGAGGATTGTGTTGGGATGGCTACGACTGTATCAACCAGAATCCAGAGAGGTGTTTTTTTTTAAATAAGTTTAAAGTGGCAAGATCAACCACATAATTTTTTTTTAAATAACATATAACATCTGTTGTGTTGGGAGAGATATGCAGAGTTGTGTTGGGACAGCCATCACCTCTATGTGGGGGACATAATTGAAGGGACATGTGGGGGTTGTGTTAAGTAGGGCCCAAAACATATGTTGCATAAACAGAACATGACATGGCCTGACTGATGATATACCATGAGTGACTTCTCCGCTCGTGAGATATCATGATATCATTGGTCTCTCATGAAGATAAATGTGATATCTTCTGTCAGGTCATGGCATATCCCCTAAAGATATCTATCTTTCTATCTATATATATATATATATATATATATTCATGGCAAAAAGCTCCGTTTAATGTATCAGTTAGGGTTGTTCCACAGCGACAAAAGTGAGGAAATTCGCTGTTAGGGTTGAAAACCCTAACTCCGAAATCACCCCCAGCACCACACACACACACACACACAGACACAACACATTCAAGTATGGGGAGGACCAAGTCAACACAACCAATGACAGACATCCAGTAGCAGGTGACAGAAATAACAAACAATTGTCTAAATGTACTACGAGACATCCCACCCACCTGACCAGGTACTGCATGCTCAGTGGAGATCAACAGCAAAACTGAGGCCATGTACACCAAATGTACACATCCCTGATTGCAGCTGCACAGAACGTACCACACTTAGTAGTTGCATGGCCTTACCTACCGATGCCCCACACCACACCACACCACAAGTGGTACTGTGCCGTTATTCAATATAAATGCTGAAGGTGCATGATGACAGTTGTAGAAAGGTTTTAACACTACTGAGTATACATTAATTAAGAGAAGCACATAAATTAACTACAAGACACTAGCATGCTCAAGATAAAAGTAGTGATATATTTAGTAGGTGATTTACATAGTAGTACATTTACTGCAATGGTTTACTCAACATAGAGAGGCTGATGTAAACGTATGGAAAAGCATTGCCTGTTCAACGCTGTGAAATTGGCACTGCCATTATCACATGCATTCTTACTGATGAAGGTGTACTGCTGATGTACATACATAGACCTTCAGTGTGTTTCAATAGTAAAGATGCAGTAAGTATTCTTTGTAAGAAAGATTGTAATTGCATGGATCAGGCCAAGCAACTTCTAAATATCATAGCACTACTGAGCCAACAATGATGTACCTGTATCGGACATGTATATAGGATAGATTTTCCTGTAGGCACTTACTGAGTATGTTGTACCTGATAAAGACAATCTCATTGCATCTGTGATGACTAACTTATTCAAATAGTAATACATTTGCTATTGTTGAAATGAGTGATCTATACCACTTATGGACACAGTGTGATTTTTAACAGTTGTTTCATACTCAGGCTGTATGCCTACTGTTTGGGTTTGCCACACTTCTGTCACTGATGCTATCAAAGTGATAACTATGTTAATTCTGCTACAACAGGAATCAAGTAGGTATGGTGTAGATATAAACAAAATGTCTTTTAGTATTGATTTAACTCATTATGGGGTAAATGTACTAGGACAGCAGGGGTTATCCTCTATCACTGAGTCTGTCAGTTATAATCACACTAGGGTTTCGATGACTGTAATGATCAAGTTACACTGTTCATCTTCATGAGTTCATATTCACAGCCATTCTCCAGCAGCTAGACAGTGTATGGTGTAACTGGGTGGGACACTGTGTTGCAAAGCTGCTGCAGTGCCTAGCAGAGGGAGAGTATCTATTCATAAAGACAATTAAGCAATAAGTCATGACCAACAGTTATGTTAAATGGTCTGTTAAACACCCTGTAGGGTAGGGGTTTAATGTTGAATGAGGCATATCCGAGTGCCACATGTCGCTAGACAGTGATAAACTGACCATTAACATAATACCTGGGAGTGGCTTATTGCTATCATAATAAAACTGCTTTTTAAACAACATTAAACCATGTTCATCATATGGTTAGGCTCTACATGTATATTAATAAAAACTAAACATAAGGCTGTTACAATGTTTACAGTCAATTAGAAAGCTGCATTTCTCAAACCCTTGTTATAATCAGAGATATTATACCTGTACAACTCCTTGGTTTTGCTTAACTCTATTGCTCAGGTGGGCCACCACAAGTGGTCTGGTGTGGTGTGGGGCATCAGTAGGTAAGGCCATGCAACTACTAAGTGTGGTACGTTGTGTGCAGCTGCAATCAGGGATGTGTACGTTTGGTGTACATGGCCTCAGTTTTGCTGTTGATCTCCACTGAGCATGCAGTACCTGGTCAGGTGGGTGGGGATGTCTCGTAGTACATTTAGACAATTGTTTGTTATTTCTGTCACCTGCTGCTGGATGTCTGTCATTGGTTGTGTTGACTTGGTCCTCCCCCATACTTGAATGTGTGTGTGTGTCTGTGTGTGTGTGGTGCTGGGGGGTGAATTCGGAGTTAGGGTTTTCAACCCTAACAGCGAATTTCCTCACTTTTGTCGCTGTGGAACAACCCTAACTGATGCATTAAACAGAGTTTTTCGCCATGAATATCCTGCCTTTTTCAGAAGTATCACTCAGCATACTACATGATTTATAGTCCTAAGAATAGTGCACATACATATAAAACAATGTTCCAGTATCAGAACTATTTCAACTGTTGTGGTTGCATTTACTGTCATTGTCTTAATTACTTTATTAATTGTCATTTGTCATTCTCGTTCCATGTAGTAGTTTTAATGTTAAAGTGTCTTAATCATTTTGTTTGTCAGCACATATGTTAATTTAAAAATGTGCATAACTAAAAGACAATATGACATGACATGGACACTATTAGTTCATGTACTGAACAAATGGATATGCTACTATAGTAACTTGAGATTTCATAGAGTGCTTCCACTACCAACTGAGGTGGTACCATCAATCATGTGAACAGCGGTGGAAGAGGTTTGTTGTACTGAATACATATACTGGACCACAGGGCTATGTTAGGGGGGTTTACAACATCCCGCGAACAGGAGTTTGAGTCCACTAGACCACAGAGGGCTATGTTCGAGAGCAGCTTTACTGTTCACATCCCGTGAACGGGAGTTTCAGTCCACTACAGCACCAGGGCTATGTTCGGCAGGAGGGTGTATTTCACACTGATACACCCTGCAATCAGCTTTTCAGTACACTGAACCACCAGGGATGTATTTGGGGAAGGGTTGTTTTTAAACTAAAGCAGCCCGTGGTCAGGCTTGTGGGGGAGGAACATTTCTGCTGTTGCCCACAATAGGGCCAGTGGGGGGGTGGTGCTGGGGATTGTCACTCTTTTGACCATGATCAGGCTGCACAAGGGGACATGGAGTGGGTTGGGGGCCAGCCACAGCTGTCTGCTGCTGTGTTGTGCCATGCAATGCAGCAGGTTACCTGTGGGTGATCACTGACTTGAGCATTTTTTTGGCCTCAAAGTTGTGCAGGCGCAGGTTGCGGGTTGCGTCTTCACAACTCTGCACAGCCTTGCTGAATATCAGGCTGTGCAGTTAATGCATGGTTGCTCCCCCTGTAGTTCATCATGCATTCATTTGCATTGCACTGTTACTCAGCATGTTTTCTGTGGTGGAACTGCCTCCTGCTGAATATCACAGAATGGAGCAAGTCTTGACTTGCGCAGGCACTACCCTATTACACATGTCACAACCCTTTTGAATATCTGGCCCATAAAGTATAATACTAATAGAAGGAAGGCATTTGTCACACAGAGACTGGTGGCCCCTTGGAATGAGCTCCCCTTGTCACTTATTTGTCCTAAATCAAAGATGCTTTTTAAAACTCAGCTGTATAGAAATTTTTATGAAGGAAGCTAACATGACTACATAAGAGATAGTGGCTGGGAACAGCTATGGCCTATTCTTTACTGTCTGGCCTCCTCCACTCCCTTGAACATTTGTATGAACCTTTCTATTAACTATCTTTATATTAGGGATTACAATACTACCACATATACCCAATGTTAAGATGATATGGTTATGACAATTGGCCCCAAAAAAATGTTGGGGTTGAATGTCACACTTTATCTCTTGAATAGCAATAACACACCAAACACAACAGAGTATAGTTCAACTATTTTTACTATTAAAATAAATTCAATATAAAAAATTACTAACAAAAATATTTTTTTTATAAATACAAAAATAGATTTTTACAAAATAATATATACATACACCGAAAAAAACATATAAAGTATGTATTACATCATACACAAAATTAAAATAAAATAAAATTATTTTTTTCTTTATATTAATAAAAACTTATAAAAATATATTAAAATGTTCTTTTAGTTCAGTCGAAGACTTGCGAGAGGTGTATGCACTGCTTGAGGCAATCCAGGCTGGAAGCTGGATTCAATGTGGAGGTGCAAAAAGAAGTGGAAACTGTTGCGCCCTCGGGAGATGATACCCGGACCACTATGAAGGGTGGCCAGTTTCACCCAGGGAAGCTACAGGAACAGATGGCAGCCGTGGAGGTGAAGCACTGCTAGTTGCAACAGCACCATCACCCACTGCTACGACCGGCTCAAGGACGAGGTTCACAGTCTGCTGCTGTGCATCCAAGAGAGACTGGATTTTGTCCAGCCTCTCAAGGATCACAGCATTCTCCTTCTGCAGACTGAGAACCTAGTCCGTGAGCCGTCTGTAGCAGCGGCAATGGCCTGTGCACCTTCGCAGTCGCCGGCGCCCTACAAAGATAAAAAAAAACAGTTATGATGAATATATAACACAAATTCTACAATTACAACTGTAAAATATTTCACTTCAAATATTTCTTATCTAATGCAATATCAGAAATGCATTCGTTTAAAAGTAATGATAATAGTTTTAAGTATGATGCTAAACTATTTAGTATCTAATTTGTCTCTCTGTCATACTTGACTATCTATATTATCTAATAAGCTCACAACATAAAAAAATGTATAGTTAGCTGTGGCTTAGAATGCTACTCTTAGATTTTCTTTCACTACTCAGAAATATTTTGTATGTGCATACTTTAGCATTATTTACACTATTATACCATAGAGTTGAAATACATCCTCATCAAGTGTGAGAATGTTTACTTCACCATGTCTGCCTATAATGTGTAGTCATGTATTCAGTGAAATTAAAGTACCTTGACAGTAGCAGTATAATAAAATACTTTTCACGTACACTATCATGATAAGTTTAATGATACTTTTAAACCGAACAGCTTTTACCCGTGTTTCAAGATCTCAACACACATCAGTACTTTAAATAATTAAGTCACTAATATAAGATGCGATGCAAAACCATGCCAGATATCGAGCCGAGCTGAGCAGGTTGTGCAGGCGCAACCCCAAAAGCTACGCCTGCACAACTTTGAGAAAAAAAAGGATCAAGTTGAGGGCCACTCACAGTGAGCTGCTGCATTGCGGGGCGCAACATAGCAGCTGCCACCTGTGGCTGCCCTCAACACTCTGTCTCATACGTCTGAACTGTTTGTTCCAAAATGTGTTACATTGCTTCTCAAAATGTTGAAAGAATAGGAAACGTGGAACACTTAATCTAATTTTTAAATTAGAAGCCCACAACACTGTTAAAATGTTTGCATTTAAGTTCATAAAGTCTGCAGTTTATCAAATTGATATATTTAGCATCATTTACTATACAATTTTGCAAAAAATGTTAACACTGAATGTGTTACAAGTCCTCACAATGTGAAACAGGAAGCTTTAGTGAATTAAAATGAGTAACATTCCTCGCAATGTGGTATACTTGAGAGATATGCACTCTACACCCCCTCATCAAGGCAATCACGGGCAGCAATGTCTGCCCCCCAACACTCATGTCTTTTGTTGGGGTGGGTTGCTAACTACATCCCACAATTGGGATTTTCAGGATATGATCGGGAGGTGTGGGTGGGGTTTCAATACTCAAGCCTGCAATTGAGCTTATCAGTCCACTGGTATCACCAGGGATATATTCAGGAGGTAGGGAGGTGTTTCATTACTTAATAGCGCAATTGTGCTTATTGGTCCACTGGACCTCCACGTCTGTGTTGAACGGGGAGACACATTGCTGCCCCCAACTGTGCTACTGGGGGGGGAGGGTATTAACAGTATGCCTGCAATCGGGCCAGTGGGGAGGATTTACGCTCTTTTGCCTGCAATTAGCCTGCACGGGGCATTCTTCCCCAACGGCTGCTACCTGGTAAGGACCCAAGCGCAAGTCTTCGGGGATCACCACACCTGCATGCTAATGGGATGCAAATAGGGTCATAATCAGATGAGAATGTCCCCACCCCGTGCCTTGCCTGAATTACAACCACATTTGCATATTACCTTTAGAATATCGGGATTTTGCGACCACAAGTAGAATGCTGCAGTTTCTAAACTTGCGCTGCTTCAAGTTAAACTACGCCATGCACAGTGGATGTGCTTAGAGGTGATATTCAAAGTACTTCCTCAATAGCACAACTCCTTTGAATATCACCCTGGACACACCCCTGCTCAACTATTTTTCACACCAGAAGGGCTTGCGCCTATGATAGCATATAATGTTCATCTAAAAACAAATGTTTTAAAGTAGACATATTACCACCTTTACTCACATACAGTCTCACAGTCATCTCCTTACACTGTCCCAAAAGTAATTTCGAACAACAGCCACACCATCATATAGTGACGTTTTAAAAACACTGTTTTAAAGAATAGTTGCTCATTGAAACTATGACACTGTCTGTTGCTAACCCATGCATCATTGAACTGTTTAGCAATGTGATCTATGTGGCCCAATATTTAGCACAGTTTCACTACTCAGCAACTTCTTTTCATAACACCCAACCCAGAAACACACACCGTATAATGTAGTGGAATTTGCACCACTGCAACCTGTCATAGTACTGCATTTTAATTAAGCAATAATGCCCCACAGTGTAGGCAGTATTGGGAATACCGGACCAGCCAGGGGCGTAATGAGGCCCGACGCTGCAGGCAGATGGCCTTATACCTCCTGGCCGGTCTGGTATTGCTCAATACCGCCCACCCTGGAGGGCATTATTACGCTTAGAAAATGGCCCATGGTACTATTTTTATTAAAGAAAAAATATTTTTATGTTTTAATGTGAAAACTGTTTTTATTTTATTTCTTTTGTAATTAAATAGTTCATCCGCATGTGTCCTAGTCGCAGTCCTGTAGTTGTGGGTTTGGAGGCTGTTGTCATGTTAACATAACCACCCCTCACCGTACACAGGACTACAGAGAGTTCGATCAAGATATGTTTAATAAATTTGTCTGTTCCTTGTCCACCACTAGCACAGCACCGGCCCCTCTTGCACAGCTCCAACCCCACTGACGCTGAGCTTAATACAAATTCCTAGTCCGAATGCATCCGGACCGCCGTTTTCCCTTCTACCAGCAGACGCTGTACGTCGTTTCCGAGCTGCACCACGCTACTGTTCCATGACACTACAGCTTCCCAGTCAGGCCAAACTAATCCCACAAAAGTAGAGTGAAGCTTCTGAGGAGGAAACAGTAGAGCGGGAGGGCAGAGGTATAGAGAAGGGAGCGAGGAGCAGTGAATCGTCGGCTAGTGCTGTCTCATTTAGGAACAGAATCAGTGCTGAGAGGGCGCCGTCAGAATAGCATTGGCTGCTGTGGTTGCCGATCCTAAAAATGCAGGAGCACAGTCTTGGCAGGTGGGTAAGTGACATCGGGGGAGGTAGCCTTAATTTAAAGTCAGCGCTAGTGGAGTTAGGGCTACAATAAAACTGTAATATGGAAAAGGTATTGAAGTACGCTGAGCGCTCGACGTCCTAGCGCTGTTTTAAATACAGACAACTGTAAAAGAAATTGAAATCAATACACTTCTGCACCGAATGAATTTGCCTGACAAAAGTTGTTCAGGAACAGTGAGAGTGTGTGTGTGTGTGTGTGTGTGGTGGGGGGCAGTGTCTTTTTTGAGACAGCTTGTCATTAATGGGCCAATATTTCTCACTAAGTGACAGGAAAAAAATGGCAGTGATTTCAAATTTATTTAGATGTTTTTAGCCAATGAGCAACCTGGATGGGCAGAGGGATACTTGAGTGGGTGAGAGGGTACTGGGGCTAGTACTTTTTATTTGCTGGGTATCTATTGAAAGTTAATGTACCCCCCTGGGAAGGGTACTAGCCAATCAGATGCCAGGAAATAAAAAGCCTATTTTCTAAGTGTGGTGAGACAACTTCCATAGTGTTATATAGAAATGTACGATATTCATAGGGTGAACGCAAACAGTCCCATTATTACCTGCATTATTAGTTTTATCGACATTCCCTCAGTTCATGATCACCTTTAAAAAAATACACATATCTGGCAGTGCACTGAACAGCATCGCACTACATTGTAGAGGTAAGCATTAGGCTGGCAAGGCTGAAGACAGACACACTGCACAGCTATTCACTTTTACTGGGAAAAAGGGATCATGAACACTATAAGGCACACTTTTAAACTTGTAGATTGAGAAAAAAACTAATAAATCATAATTGTACACTTTATGCAGTGCACAACATTTAGGTAACTACAATATCCTACCACCATGTTTGTGTTTTTTGGGTGGTTGGGTATCTGCAGTGATCAATGCATTCCCACCCTTATAAGGTCACATCACACGTAAAGTAAGTAATGTAAACAGTGATTCGCCCACCCACAACAAACAAAATAAAGTGGTACTCCCTCAGCAACGAAGCTCTGTTGCTCACACCCCAAACTATTTTACATTAGCAGTGAGTATGCCAATAGACAGTGCACTCCCCCTATCATGCAGTAGGACTGCAACGTGTAATTCTCAACAGGAGCATTGATCACCACAGAATGTTGACAACCCTATGGTACTTCTCAAGGATGCAGATAATATCAACAACAGATTTTCACTTACGTGGTGGACTGGCGCCGGCTTCCTGCTTCACCTCCACACGTTCCGGAACAGCAGCTTCCCCGGGCTCTATTAAAGGAAACAAGAAAAAAATGATCAAATTAATAGATGAACTATCAAGGTCAAAATGTTTTTCTTTAAAACATCAATTTCTTCAATAACGTATTTTCAAAAACATTACTCACAAATATATAATTGGTAGTATGCAGTGCAGAACAAGTAGTGCCTGACCATCAATCACAATACTTATAACATTGTCATAATGCATGGTTGAGACACATGAACATCCTAAAAACATTACATGTATGTTCAATTTACATACATGCATACCTAATTATATGACGCTCTGTTCCTTTAATAGTTTAAAAATTTGAGTTATAATAAAAAAAACACAAACACAACGATAATGTCACCGTTAACTCAATGACCCTCTAGCTGAATGTAGCAGCCATGTATGTGTTATTAACCATATTACCCCTACAGGGGTATTAAAACACATTAACAAACATGTAGATATTCTATTATGCACATTAATAAGTATTGCAATAATAAAAATGAAACATTGGCATGACATATATAAATATTAACTAAATACAATCTAGGGACATGTCATAATTCGCAACAGATTATTTAGCAGCACACCATTGAATTCCACTGAGACACCTACAACACTAGAACAACATTAGAATTTGTTATCTATTACTCATTATACAATGGCAAGAAAAAATCCTGGACTCTGATTGGTCACTCTTGGGCAGGACCCGTGACGTTTATCAGTACAACATCACGGGTCTAGTCTCAGCCTTACTGTGAACCTGCTGATCATCATGATCATGCTGATCATTTGCTTGATTGTTTCGTCAGCTCTTAAAAAACAAAAATATTTTCCCACACAAAAACATCTTTAAAATTATTTTTTTTTCTGTATAACAACGAGCCATTGTATAATAGCAATAATGCCCAACATGGTGTGTGTCGTTTGGGATAACGTCACGCCTCAGTTGTTGGACACACTCGGCCTGCAGCCTCGTGCCCAACCACCCGAGGCGTGACGTTAAGCTAGCACAACACACACCCTGTCAGGCATTATTGCTTAATTGTACATTGAACTCCACCACCAAAATTAGCAGAGGAGAAGACCTGCCCCCACACAACACCGCATCTACCGTTATGCACACCCATACATTGTCAGATTCATGAAGAATATTATTCCACTCACATCTGTAGTAATACAAGTTTGTTATGGTAGTACAGGATCTTCTGCCATGGTGGCACTGCACAATCAATAGACTTGGTTAACACCTTTTTTTAAGTATTTTGGGTGCATATTCAAGATAGTTGACTCAAATGCCGTGCACCACTGTGACTCCCCTCAAACGTATCCCTGATGCTCCACTGCCCTGAAATGCCCGATCGCAGCCATAATTAAGCAATAATGCCCGACAGGGTGTGTGTCATGCTAGGATAACGTCACGCCTCAGGTGGTTGGGCACGAGGCTGCAGGCTGAGTGCGTTCAACAACTGAGGCGTGATGTTATCAAACATTACACACCCTGGAGGCGTATACTGTATCTAATGGCTCATTGTTATACAGAAGAAGAAATAATTGTAAAGATGTTTTGTGTGGAAAAATATTTTGTTTTTAACAACAGACAAAACAATCAAGCAAATGATCAGCATGGTCATCAAGCAAATGATCAGCATGCTCATGCTGATCAGCAGGTTCACAGTAAGGCTGAGACTAGACCTGTGATGTTGTACTAATTAACATCACAGGTCCAACCCAAGACTGAACAATCAGAGTCCAGGATTTTTTCTTGCCATTGTATAATGTTACGTAACCTACTAAATGTATCCCTTCAGCTCAAGAGCAGCAAAATGCCCAATTGCAGCCAGTAAGTAAAACAACTCACCCTTGTCCTGAACATATCCGTCCTGTTCTACTGACTGAAATGTTTATTTGTTGGTAGTTAGCGTAATACCCCCCGTCTGAAGATAGCCCTGGTGGAGTGGGTGTTGCAGGATATGTTACACTCATTTCTCTATCATAAAGCTGCACCGCAGTATTGTTCCCCCATGCCTGCAGCCTGTTAGGGCACCACACACAATTTCTCATGGACCAACAGACCTGCATGGTAATAGCATGCAAATCACAGCATAACAAAATGCAAATGTGCCCACACTGCATCTTGCAATGATGATAATACCACATTTCATGTCACATTTCAAATATTGACCCAGAGACACAGCTGTCCAGCTAATTTGCACAACACAATACCTTGCGTGTATCAATGCCACAATTTCAATATCACACACTTGTGTCATGAGAAACCCTCATTTCTTATTTGAAAACAACCTAAGAACTTTGTAATAATAAAGTCTTACCGTCAGACTCAATCACAATTACACTGTCAGTGTCTGACTGACCACCCTCCGCAAGCTTGCTGCTGGCACTACCTCTTCGCTAGCTGGGGAATGCCTCGATGTTCTACAATAAATGCAAAACAAAAACATTTGAATGTTAGATGTAAATCAGAGTACATTTTTAACACTGACAACAACAGTTGTTAAAATACTACTTTCTAATTTCTATCACGACGTTATTAGCTGTATTCAATCTTTGATTATACAATGGCAAGAAAAAATCCTGGACTCTGATTGGTCTGTCTTGGGCTGGACCCGTGATGTTAATCAGTACAACATCACAGGTGTGATGTAAATCAGTACAACATCACAGGTCTAGTCTCAGCTTTACAGTGAACCTGCTGATCAGCATGAGCATGCTGATCATTTGCTTGATTGTTTCATCTGCTCTTAAAAAAAAAAATATTTTTCCACACAAAAACATCTTTAAAATTATTTTTTTTTCTGTATAACAATGAAACATTGCATAAGAGCAATAATGCCCTCCAGGGTGTGTGTCGTTTGGGATAACGTCACGCCTCAGTTGTTGGGCACACTCGGACTGCGGCCTCGTGCCCAACCACCTGACGCGGCGTTATCGCAACACGACACCCTGTTGGCAGTGTTGCTTTATTGATATATGTGAGAGACTAGCACACACAAAACAATGTTCAATACTATTTTCAAAATATTGCTATGATAATACAAATAAGGCACTCTGACTGTATATATCGATGGTCACTTAATCACTGTGTGACTGATGTAGTACTCGGCTGTGCCTCATCCCACATCACACCAGTAAGCACACATTTACACAACATTTAATAATCACTCCTGATGTGTCATTGCTTATTTATGCATGCACAGATATGAAAACTGCGCCATTCTGAATCACCAGCCCTGCGCTGCTCAAAATAATTGTGCATGGGTGTGTCCAGGGTAATGTTCAATCAAATTGTGCTATGGACCAACTTCTTTGACTATCACCCCCAGCCACAGCCACTGGACATGTCGCACTGCAACTTGCACCACCACAAGTTGCCAGAGTTGAACATTAAATTTGCAGTGGCAGAAGTACCATAACCATGCACAATTTCAGATACTCAAAAGCTGGCATGAAAATCAGATAATAGTTTATACAAGACGAAGGTGGGATCATTAACATCTATTTATGGCCCCATTTGCATAGCATTAGCATGTAGGTGCATGATCCACAAGGATTTGCACCTGGCCACCCTACTAGGCAGCAGCCGTTGGAGATCGATGCACCCTGCAGCCCAATGACACACACTATCTCTCTGTCTACATTTACCCTCCCCCAGACAGATTCTGAAGCCCAATCACAGGCAATAAAGTAACATGACCCCCCTCCACCCACACATCTACCGACGCCCCATCACGGGCAATACAGTAACATCATTCATAAATGTGGAGTGTCATGTACATTATGGGCTGCACATCCATTCGCTATAGTTCGGCATCAATGGGCATGCAGTCATACCAGGCAGTTATTCTGCAGGCAGAGGGGCAGCATGCAGGTGGGATGCTGCGGCCCACCACCTGTAAAGTGGGTAGCAGGCTGTAGGGGCTTCATACAGGACTGGGGGGGCACTAGGCACCAGGCTGACTTTTTGAGGTGGTAGTAACTTGACATTCTGCCCATGATCAGACATTACAATCCACTGCACCACCAGGGAGATATTTTGCTTGAGAAGGGCTTCACATTCTGCCCATGATCACGCACTGGGGAGGTGATACATGTTCTGGCCGTGATTGGGCTTCAGGAGATGTGTGAGCAGGGGAGGTCATGTTACTTTATTGCCCTCGATCATACTGTGGGAGGTCTGTGGGGACATGTTACTTTATTCCTGCAGTCGGGCGTCAAGAGATGTGTGGGTGGGGGGTATGTTACTATATGCACATGATGGGGCTGGTGGGGGGCACAAGAACCAACTAGGGGTCCAGCCAGGATTGGCAGCTGCTGTCTTGCACCCTGCAATACAGCAGCTCACCTGTAGGTGGCCGTCAACTTCATTTTTTGGGGGGGATCAAAGTTGTGCAGCCGTATGTTGGGGGTTACGCATGCACAACTATCTACAACCCCACTGAATATTGTGTTGGGCAGCTTATGCATGGTTCCTCCCCCTCCTGTTAACCATGCATTCATTTCCATTGATCTTTTGCACAATCTGTTGTCAATGGCATAACTGCCTCCTGGTAAATATCGCACAATAGTTCAAAGTTGGACTTACACATACACAACCATGTTGCACATGGAGGAACCCTTTTCAATATGTGGTCCACACTATAAGACGTTTTCACTAAGTCACGAAAACATTGACAACTATAATTAAAAGTTGTGCTGATTTACTTACGGTGAGAAGCTCCCCACACTTGGCTTCCAGCAGCATCCCATAATTCATGGCGAGGTGGTGTTACCAGCACGTGTCATTATCAAGTATCACTCCCGTTCCTTCAGTACATAGAATCACTGGGCAACAGCTTCACTTCTTTTTAATTCACTCGGACTTATTTTTTAACTAATAGTGCAATATATAAATAACTATTCACGCACCTCCACATTGCATCCAGCTTCCGGTTTGTGCTCCTCATGAGCACACGAGCACTCCACCGGGCCTGGACTGCCTCAAGCAGTGCACACACCTCTCACAAGGTCCACTGCCTCATTTTACTTGATCAGTCTTAGTAGTTCTGAAATACAAACCAAAAAAATATGCACATTAGTATCATGTAACAATATTCATCATTTCTTAAACAAATTCTATACAATAGTAATTAAATTACATCAAAGACCACCTGTCCTTCAAGATAGCAGAAACACAGATCAGTACCATAATAGAACAAAAAAAGGATACAGCCACCTTGACAGTAAAAACAACTGCTAGTACACTAACATGCTATGCTCTAGTCTCATGCATCAGAGGAACTGTATCAAACATCAGATTTGGGATACCATGACATATCCATCTGTACCACAGTGAAATATTAGCACAACATTGTAATGTGATATTAAACACAGATGAACCACACATCACAGAACTGTGTTTTATTGAAGTTGCAAACATACATTACTGGTACACAGGCCTTGAAATAACGGACTCTCCACCTGGCTCGGACACCTGTTTTTTCATTGGGACAGGCATTTTACTTTCTTGGCCTGTCCCTTGGACAGGCAGTTCTGATTTACACTTACCACACATATTAGGCTGCTAGACCCCAACCACAGCACTCTATATAGAAAAAAGGGATGTCAGGACCTCATGATATGAAGATGCACCACAGGACTCGAAATAAGTGGGCACTGACCACTAATATGCACTTCAGTTTTAGTAATTACCACCTGCCGCTTTAAAAGGCATCAACTTAAGGGCACTCCTAGTAGCTCCTCATGTGTCTGTCCTGCATAGTAAATAAATTACACACGGTAGCCAAAATTTTATGTGGGTGAATCAATCCATCAAGCAGGAATGGAAAGGGGTATGAAATATTTTAACATGCTTCTGGAAAGCCAAAACTCCTACAGATGAAAGTTCATGAGGGCGAGTTAGCAAACACAAAATGCAACAGGGTGTGATTCAAATATATCCTTCATGCTCTAGTGTTCAAGGATGTTTACCACTGTTCATTTCTAAAATACCTTACCTGTAGCCTACATCATGATTGTTTTCTCAGAATGTAAACTACATTTATTCACATATGCACTTTAACATTCTGAAGGAATCATACTGACAGAGTTACCGAATATATCAAACAGTTATCACTGTCAAACATCCTTCAACAGTAAACCAGGTAAGGATATATTCTCCTACAACCTGCCAAACTCCGAAAAACACTAAACATTAGTACAGCAAAGCATGCAGAGAATTGGCAGACACTCACTTCACCATGGCAGGCTACTGCATATTATAAAATCTATTTTTTGACCACATTAATATGGTTCTGAAAAGAACCTTGTGTATACTATCATATTTCCTCAAACAGTCTCACAATCTTAAAGGACTTTCAGGATTCCATCTTGAAGGTCTCCCAGAAAATGACAATTGCCAGCATGTGAAATACACACCATCTGGTAGGAATAGCCAATCATTACAGAATTTAATTCGGGTGACGTATAGTATGCATTCCATGCATCGTAAAAAGCACTAATCTGTACATTTACTTTTCTGAGCTCTGTCAATCAGATACATATGATGCTCTGCTGCCAGACTCTCAGCTCTGTAATATCTGAAAATATGATAATACAGGCAGGCAACATAGACATAATAAAGCAAGGTCAATTTTACCTCTGTAAAATCTACCCAGCGTTTTGAACCCAAATCATTGCCTCCAAGATGGATTAGCAGTATGTCAGGAGGAGAGTGAGTTCTCAAAGTCTGTGCATGGTTGGCATAAGATGTTCCCATCTCATTCCACCACGACCAAACCATTTACATAGCAATTCGGAGCTGCAGGTCCTTCCAAAATCACTATGAACTGCAAACTCAGCTGCTCGTCTTATGTAACTGCTTCCAACTATCCACAAAATCATTTCCTACCTTCTGCCATTCTAAGTTTTTTTACTCAGAACTGCACAGAAAGCTACTAAGAAAGACACTGTTCACCCTGCAGTGACCAGACAGCACTGAAAATCAAACTGATATTTTCCTCCTTATTTCAAGCTACTTCACTGCATTCAGTCAAACACACACATAAAAACCATTCCCTCCTGCTCTGGCTTCATGAACCAATGTAACTCATGCATTCTATTACTGAATATGTTCCTGCAAAAATCTAAAACCACTGAGAACTAAACAAAATGCATGCTTTTCATAGGCAGTTTTAAACAATTACAACATCAGAAAGAAGTGTGATTGGTTGCGTTTCATCATACAACTCCACGTGCACCTTCCTATCTCCCTCCATTTGCAGCTGTATCTGTGCAAGTGAGTACTGAACTTCTTTCTTACTTTAAACTATTTTCTCTTAAGAATATAGCATGCCACATAATAACAATTAACATCATCAGATTAAACACCCAAAAACATTTTGATTAATAATATGTACATGTTCTAATAAGTTTTTTAAATACTAGAAAATATCATGTGAACATAGATTGTACTTACAGTTTGAACTGCTTCTCTCTGCAATTTTCAAAATGGATCTTGTTTTCTTCTTCTTCAGTGTTGTCCGTCACTGATTGGTTCTCAGAAGTGGCCTGACAAATCTTTAATTTCATTGGTAGAGCTATCTGTCACTCAAACAGACTATTTAATGATTCGATAATGAATGTTTCAGCCACTCCCAAGTATTACATTAACTTTACTTTCGAATGCACGAAAGTACATTTGCGACACTTTCGATAGCACGAAAGTAAAATTTGCGAAAGTGTCGAACTTCGACAGTACTTTTGACCATAGTGTCGAATGCCCGAAAGTACAATTTGCGACACTTTCGAATGCACGAAAGTATTTTTTTCGACACTTTCCTGCTCACGAAAGTAATTTTCAAGAATTGTCTATATATTGACACAGTTTCAAATTTTATCGAAAAATGACTTAATTATCAATTTTAAACACATAATCTGCTGCATACCTCTCAAACTCAAGCAGTGCAGATATTAAAGATTTACAATATAATGTGCCAAAAACTGTGCAGCGTACACTTACAAAACTGTAATTGTTGTATTTTTACACTCAAGCGTCCTCATATATCCATTGCTGACCTGCTCATACATTACACTCTTATATGTAAAATTTCTACAGAATAGTAATTTCTCACATCGACTCATGTAAAGCGCAGCACATAAACAAAAACACAGTATCATCAAGAAGCGACAAATAAAAGCTACACTATTCAGAACATTGTCGTCTGAAGTTAACAATAACACCTCCAGAGTGGGTAGTGTGAGAAAACCAAACCAGCGAGAGGCGTAATAAGACCCGACAACACAGGAGGAAGGGCTTATAGGATCTGGAAGGTACAGTATTTCCCTATATCAGCCACCCTGGAGAGTAATACATAGAAAATGCACTGTAAAGGAAAAAATGGCGGAAAAAGTATTGAGAAAAAATATATAAAAATACAAAATGAGCTTCAAACAACTTTTATGATTAAGTAATCCCTCTGGCTGTTTTGATTTCTATACTACTGGGGACTCCATTATGTGACAGGGCACTTTGTTGGCATGCACTTTGTGACTGAAGCTACCAGACACGGGAGGGCTCTGAATCTGCAATCAAGATACTGGGTGACCATTCATTGAAGATTTTTTTTTTGTAAGGTACTCTGTACCTGACAGTAGTTTGGGACACAAGCGAGTTTAGTAAATACAGTAGAGGGACTTGTGGCATTTGTTTTTAGATTTTCTGAATAGGGCCAGGCAACAGTCACAGCACTTTCCTAACTTACAGTGGCTGTGAATGGAGACATGCTGCAAGCTTTCGCCATGTAATGGATTGCCCAGTCTTTGACAGACCATGATACACGGCATTCTTTTTAGCAATTTGCTGGTAGATGTCATTGTTTAGAAGTTTTTGTATGAGTACTGTGCTTCTGTTGGGTTTTCTGTCTCTGTGTGTGTGTGTGTGTGTGTGTGTGTGTGTGCACGGGGACATCATGGTCTTGTTCATTCATTTGCTTACCAAGTGGTACAAAATGGCAGGTGAAAAGCTTGAAGACTCGGGTTGGCTACAAATACACAAGTAATGCAGTACCCTGAATAGTAACTTCTTTTCGGGTATCTATTCAGAATACCGACCCACTAGATTGGTATCATAGCCAATCAGAAGGGTAGGATTTTCAGACCCATTTTCAAAAAGCAAAATAGTAAAGTCTGAACTGAAAAGTATGACACAACACAAAGTTACTAGTGTACCTGTGAACTGCAATGCACAAGCTTGTAAATCAGAAATGTTTTGAATTTTCACACACATTTTTGAACATATTGAATTTATCTGTTCAGAAACGCATCCACAGTAATTTTTATACTGTGTTCCACACAGTTATTTCTGCAAGGAACTTCATCATTGCACAGCACATGTAGAGAAAAACATTCTTTTGCCATGTTGTGAAAAATCACAGCTCGAATTACAATACACACCAGCCAAAAAAAACACTATGTTACATCAACATTGAAATTTCGCTAACATGCAACCATATCTACCAACTGTGCCACACACACACTCACACAATAGTAATAGTGGCATATCCTCCACGTAATTGTAAATATACTAATTGTTATACATTTAATAATGCACACTGTCACTCTGAATTTCTTGGTCTACCATATACTTAATCATTAAACTGACTACCACATAACACGCTACACAGCATAAAACACATGTTCGTACACAGATAAAAAATAACAGCCATCATAATCGTAAGAACACACATGAAGAAAAAAACATTCAAATGTCCACAAAAATTTCTGATATTACATAGCAGCTGTGCAATGCACATTCATAACAGCTATCATTTGCTTGTCTTTTCACCAAATTGTTAACATTCTTAACATGCTATTCTATTAATACACATTACTATAAGAAATTAACTGAAGCATATTCTAAAACTTTGTTTTTCTTTCTCATACAGGTGCCTGATACTTCTGTAAGATTGCTTACTGTCACTGTCAACTATAATACCTGAAAATGACAACTAAATACAGACGTAGGTGTATCTCAAAACAAGAGCGGTATAATAGTACTACACTGTCGTATAAGGGCAACAAACAAAAAAGTAAAGTTACCCAAAAAAATGAACATCGACAGAGCATTACTGCAACAGTGACACCTACATCAAGTCACTGCATAGAGAAACAAAAATCCATTGAAAAAAACAAAAATGTATAACATCACAAATGTGTCGATCTGTAAGACGAAACACAACTATCTTGAGTGTAACCATCAACAGACGCTCAAATCAACAACGTAAAATGAAAAATTGTGACTTACAACTTAGAAAAAGAAAGTATTTCCGATCACTAGCAAGTAAAGCTAAGATCGAAAGACTTATTACTGCTGTGCTACGGCACAGCTGCAAACAGATCAAGAGTCACCTTTCTCTGATGAATTTACGTCTGAAAGTACAAACATTTGTCAACAGAGCACTGTTTGTACTACAAAGATTGTGGCGTAAGATGTCTCATGTCCTTGAACAATTCAGGAAACTTGTATATAGCATCAAAAAAAGGCTTCAACAGTATCCTTGTTTGACTGTTGACAACTTCTGCCATGTCTTCACAGGACAGTGGATGCACACACAGCACTCAGAATCATATTTCTGGGAAGAGTCTTATCATGACTTAACAAAACAACAGACGTTCAATATCGATGAGTCCGGCAAACTTACAAATGTCCTCAGTATCTCTGATGACAATCAATTAGATACTGATGATGACTGTGGTCCAACCATAGTCTTGAATAAACGGCACTGCCTTACATGGTCATGTGATGATACCTGCAACGATGAGCAATCATCATTTCAAAAAGTAGAACAGTTTGTTAATCTATTCATAATAACAGATCGCAAAAGAGAAATAAGCTATTTACAGAAATCGACCATTGTGAATCTGACCATATACTGGACTCATGGGTCACTCACTTGCATGTCTCGATACTGGTGTTTGTGATAGTTTTTCACAACATGCGGATGCTCGCAGTGCATCAGACAGGCATGCGAAACTTTGTATACAGAGTATATGAAGTACAGCGAGCTGTGCATCAGTACACTTTTTTAAATGACTTATTGCAGTCAGGTGACATGTAGGGTGCCATCACTTTCATGAAAAAAGTGCAACACATTCCTTCTGAACCAGAAACAGGTAATTTCCAGTGTCACACTTCAACAGAAAAATCTGTTTCAGTCTTAGAAAACGACATTCTGAAACAGTACGGGAAGGAAATTGTTAAGTTTGAGATTGTAAAGTATCAGAAGTTTGATTCTGTATGTGTGTCATGCGACCGTTTGTGCTACGCAAAACAAACTGTCACAGTTAACCTAGAAACCTGGTCATCATACAATGACATGTGGTTGCGCCTCACAGCATTCTTGCTTCTGAAATCTGACTTGCATCCACAAGACACCATTGTACTATGCAAACACTGTTTCTCAAAACTGAAGTGCAACACTTTGCCAGGAAGGTCAGTGCTAAACAACATGGAAACAGATGTTACACCAACTGAGATTTCAACATTGAATATGTTTGAACATATTCTAATTCAGACAATGAAACCATTCCAAACGATTCTACATCTGAACACTAAGACACAGAAGATTCCACAGAAAGAGCTAGTTAGATCTCTAAAGGGTTCTGTGATGTATCTACCACTTCCTCTACAGGAAAATGTTCAAGCTATCTCAACAGAAAATAGCTTGGTCGTTCTAGTAAATGGTGTGCCTACAAGGCCAAGGTCATCTGGCAAGATGTTGTCAACCTGCAAAAGGTAAAGCTTGCTCTGGCTTATTTAAAGAGGAACAATTCCTTTTATATAGACCTTGACACACAGATCAAATGGCCAGCCTCTCTGTGCAACATGATCTATTAGAAAAAGTAAGCCAATCATTGAAAGTCACTACACAGACAAGTGACAATGTGTATGAACAGTACACAATTCACCCACTACATGGTAGAGATCCATTAGGAGACAACATTGATCTTTATCAAATGAAGCAGGTGGAAGGTCAGCCTGTCAGCATTTGGGAGGCAACACTAGAAGCACGCTGCTTCCCAGACCTATTTCCAAAAGGGTCAGGCGGACGCCTAGATGAAAGAGAAGTACGGGTACAGGGTGCTGAGTACCGCACCAGCCGTATCCTCAGCAAAGATGGCAAATTCAGATGTAACATACAGTACCTGTTCCATCTGCTCTGGGAAAGTGAGCTTAGCATTCTGTCTGCATCTATAGCACATACCATTCATCTAACAACTCCACTAGATGGAATTACAGCTGCTCAATTTCTGGAGAAATTGAAACAGAAAGATGAAAATGTGCAAGTGAATCTGTCTTCCATACTTTCAAGCGTCGTGGCACCAAAGAATATTGGTATCGCAGACACTTTCGGAGTGATGACAATGCTACGAGTATGGCGCAGCCATGGTTTGTCACACTTAGTTGTGCAGAATATGCCTGGACGAAATCATTGAACTGCTGAAGTGGGCAAATTCGATGTCAAAGGCATCTCATCGATGACTATCGGAGAAATGTGTTCACTTGATTCTGTGTCTGTCACAAGACACTTTCACAAGCGCTTCCATGACATTCTCAATTTCATCTTATCAAAGGACAATCCTCCTCTAGGCATTGTAGAACACTACTTTTGGAGGACAGAATATCAAGCACGAGGTGCACCTCATATCCATATGTTATTATGGATCAAGGATGCGCCACGAATCGGTGAACATGATGCAGCAGAAGTGCTATCATTCATAAAAAAATATATCACTTGTCACATTCCAGACAAGTATGACAGTCCTACACTATGGAAGTTGGTTCAAAAGTTCCAGCGACATATTTGCACAAAATATTGCCGGGGAGCAGTAAAGAGCAAATCTAATTGGTACACGATGTCGCTTTGGATTTCTAGAAGAGTTTGTCAGAATGGTGCCATAGAATGACCTTTTCTCAGCAATGCGACACCACTTGAAGGCAAAATCAACCAAGAGGGTATACGAGTTACCCAGAGATGAAAAAGAGGTGTATATCAATGACTACAACCCAACTCTTCTCCTAATGTGGCAAGCAAACATAGATGTTCAGTTTGTGGCTGACAACTCACTAGCCCTGGTTCGCTATGTAACTTCGTACATAACCAAACATGAACAGACTAGCTTGCAAGATCTTTGGGAAGATATTGCCAGTTCAAGCAAAAGCCTGACATCTCAGCTGTGGTCATTGGGTTTGAAGACTCTTTCACACAGAGAATGTGGAGCTTCTGAAGCCAGTGACCGCTTAATGGGTACACATCTGTATGGGAAGTCTGGCGCTGTGCGTTTCCTCAGTGTAAACTCAAAGAGAAGCAGGCGTGTACTGATTCCTCATGCGAAATTGAGGAGCTTGCTGTCAATACACCTTCTTCAAAACATATCTTGAAGAATAACCTGATAGACACATACTACCCAGTAGACACAACGAGATGAATGATATGTGTCTGTTTGAGGTGGCTAAGTGGTATGACTACAAGACAGGTGCAGCACATGACTCAACACGGCACATTTACAAGGTCAATGGACTAGTTGGCTGTCTTGTGAAGAGGAACAAACCATGGCTTATAGATCACTGCAAACTGCATCTAGGCACATCAGAGAGCACAGAACATTACTACTTTGCTCTCCTATTCCTATTTAGACCCTGGAGGAGTGAGTCTGAATTAAAAGGTGACTCTGACACTTTCGAAGAACAGTTCAATCTCACTTATGAGAATTTCCAAACTGACTACTCACAAACATACATACAAAGACTAAAAGCTGAGAAAGAACAGCTCGAGCAGGCAGAGAAACAACTTCAGGAAGACACTCCAGTTAGTTCACAAGACAACCTTGATCCAGAAGGACAAGGTGTTCTAGGTGACCCTCTGCCATTAAATGCTCCAGAACTGTTAATCTCAGAAATTGAGGCAGCCATGCAACATGGCACACACTCTATGGTCAACCCAGCTGACGTAAGAGAAAGACTAAATCAGCTGCAGCATACAGTTCACTCCCAAGTGGTTGAAGCTGTCCAACATGGTATACTACATGAAACAAAAAAATGTGACTGCACTCAGCACAAACCACTACTAATGTTTGTCAGTGGTTCAGCTGGAACAGGAAAGAGTTTCCTGATTGAAGCTATCACTTCACAAATATGGAGTGTGACAGGCTCTTCAATGTCTGTTGCTGTGACCGCTCCCACAGGACTAGCAGTATACAACATTGGTGGAGTAACATTACACCGTCTCTTTATGTTGCCATTCGAACATGGGAGAACTGGAGAGTATCGTAAACTGTCATTCGAGGTTGCATCTCAGCTCCATCCCATGTTCACAAAGATGCAGCTACTCATCGTTGATGAAATCAGCATGGTCTCCAATGTCATGCTAGCCTGTATTCATCTACGTCTACAGCAGATCTTAGGTACTGACGATGCAGTGCCATTTGGTGGCAAAAGTATACTTGTGTTGGGAGACCTTTTACAACTTGCACCAGTCAATGCAGAGCATGTATTCACAACTCTGACTGCCAAGCAAGCTAAGAATATCCTCGGTTGCATTGCAGGCTGTAACATATGGGAATTATTTACCTATGTTGAGTTGTCTGAGAACATGCGGAAAAGTGGTGACCTGGCTTACAAATCACTTTTAGATGAAGCTCGCACAGGTTCTCTATTACCAGAACATGTTAGTATGTTAAATGATCGAAAAATCACAGTAGATTGTACATGCATAGAAACAGCATGTAATGTCTTCAGCGACATATACTCTACTGCCAGACACATAGTGTGTCTTATGCCACGACTAAAGAAATGCACTGAATTCAACAATCTAATGCTACAAAGAGAGAACCAAGAGATTGTCACTCTCCATGCAATTGATACAGTTGATGGCGTTATTCTTAGTCAGCTAGTAACAAGATGACTGAACGACTAAGTGAACTGAAGTCAGATGTTTCACGAACAGCTGGCCTAAAGCTGTTCTCACACTTTACAAGAATGCGCGTATCATACTACGGCGTAATCTGAATGTCGGACAAGGCAAGGTAAATGGTGCCACCGGAAACATCACTGACTTTATCTATAATGTACAGTAGACATTTATTCAGACGCCTTGTAGTGTAGTTTGACAACATGCAACACTCTGTACACATAGATCGAACCTGCGTAAAATTCCAGGTTTTAAGGATATCGTAAACGAAACAGTTCCCATTATGTGCTGCATATGCTGTCTCCATTCACAAATCTCAGGGATTAAGTTTGGATTCAGCAATGATAGACATAGGTACAGACATTTTCAAGATGGCATGAGCTACGTTGCACTTTCCGTATACGAAGCCTTTCTGGATTGCACATCATTAGTATAGCACCTCAAATACGAGGCTGACAAGCGTGTATTCTTAGAGTACAACAGATTACGTACTCTACATCAGCCACAAATGTCTTTAATACCACTGCCTACATATATGTCGGTCTCACACAATTCAGTCACAGCTAGATGAAGCAACAAACAGCAGCAAGCTTCACAAAGTGATTAAAAAAAAGAGTTCAGCAAAGGCCACAACCTCAAGTAAACATTCACAACCAACAATTCATCAGAAATCAGTTGGTGTAGCTGCTGTACCACTGTTTGACAACAGCAGTAGAGTAAACTGCTATGCTAACTCAGCTATGCAAGTTTTTCTACACATGCCACAGTTTGTGCAAGCAATATCTGCTTCACAAGACAATCCCCTATCAAATGCTTTGAAGCAGATTATCAGCATGACTTCTGACCACTCTAACAATGTACACTCACTAACACCACTACGGCAGGTGTTATCTACATATGCTGGATGTAGTACATTTGCTGCAGACATACAGCAAGACAGTACTGAGTTTATGATGGCTGTGATAAACAACCTTGATGAAGACGGCACCCCAATCCGCCAGTACTTCACAGTAACATGCGTTACAAAATATGTATGTGTTTCATGTGACAATTCACAGCGTGAAACCACACAAGACATGCTGTGGATAACTCTCTTTGTTCCTAAAGCCAAAAGTGTCAAATTTCAACAGCTGTTCACTAATGCTGAATGTAGTCATGCCTGTGGAAGGTGCGGAGGCAGATGCACTCAGTCCATATGCCTGAGGACTTCATCTCAATATCTGTTGCTTATGTTGCTAAGATTTGACACCAATGGGCTCAGAGTTGATACTCCTATCACAGACTACACAGCTAGTAGAATAGTCTTCAACCAATCACTGTTTGACACTCCAGCATTATCTATCACCATGGTCAATCCATGCATTCTGGACATTACACCTCATTACTAAGGTGCACAGCTGGATGGTTAGAGTGTGACGACTCTACAACAACTTTTAAACAGAGACTCCCACGTCACCTGAAAAATGCATATCTTCTAATATTGAAGAATTATGACAACCTTCATATTTCAGAAGAATAGGACAAAACATGTACCATTTTAACATGAGTACTTTGTCCCCAAAAATGTCATAACTCGTTACAATGTTGTACAATTTACAACTGTAAATAAACAATACAATTTCAACAAAATTGAATTCAAATACAGATATTACATAGACATGTTACATCTTGTGTAGATCAGTGACTACCTGAAAATTGTTGTAGTGGCTTCAATCGGCGCCAACAATATTTACAGTCACTAGAGAAACCATGATTACATGTCTATACAAGATAATGCATCTAATAACATTACTAAGCTGCACAGCTGGATGGTTAGAGTGTGACAACTGTACAACAACTTTTAAAAAGACACTCCCACATCACCTGAAAACTGCATATCTTCTAATATTGAAGAATGATGACAACCTTCATATTTCAGAAGAATAGGACAAAACATGTACCATTTTAACGTGAGTACTTTGTCCCCAAAAATGTCATAACTCGTTACAATGTTGTACAATTTACAACTGTAAATAAACAATACAATTTCAACAAAAAATGGAATTCAAATACAGACATTACATAGACTGTGACATGTTACATCTTGTGTAGATCAGTGACTACCTGAAAATTGTTGTAGTGGCTTCAATCGGCGCCAACAATATTTACAGTCACTAGAGAAACCATGATTACATGTCTGTGAAAGATTCTACCCTTATAACATTCAAAAAACATTCCACTCTCTCAGAAGTAGTCTTTTAACACTTCTACTGACTCTTCATGTATAGAGAACATCATTAGATCACCATGCAACAGTGTAGAACTATCACGCTTTCAGACGTAGTACTAGTATTGTACATATGTAAAAACAACTTCCGTTATTGATAATGCAAGAAGCTGACTTACACAACTGTTAATAATAACCAATTACTGAATCTAATTTAGTGACTCTTACAACTGTTTAAAATAACTTGTACATAATAGAAACATTTGTTTTCAAGTGTACATTGTTAATAACTTGTTTAATTATTGAACTAAAATAGCAGTGTAGCACTACAGTACAAGTGAATGTCTTACATATTACTCTGCAGTATACTAACAACATGTAACTAAGCATAAGTTTGTTAAAAATGCATTCCATTACAGTTTTAGTATTTACAAGTTAAAATTTACATAGAAGCCAATGTAAGAATTGATAACATTTTTTGTTCATGTAAAACATTTATTTTTTGTACTTGTCACATAACTAACTGTACCGTATGTACAAAATATTGACAATTGTAAATCAGGCACTGTTGCTGATCACAACAAACTGCATACCTGTTCCTGACAATATTTATGATCGCCTCAATTGAGGGATTCGGTGAGAATTTTCCATTTGCACCTAGTCAGTGACATATTATTTAATAGTAAGAATCAAATGTCACTAAACTTACAATTGTGTAAACTGTACTACTTAGACAATCAGCATATGGTTTTTCGCCCACCCCAGGAACATCCACATTAGCAGTCACACAATTACAACAAAACACTTGTCTACCTTGTGTCTAATCACACTTCACAACCAGCTGACATTCCCTTATTAACATAGCGGACAAGTAATGCACTACACATAGTTACAACATACTACCATTTTTTAAAAAGTAACATTTTTTAAAAACTACATTCACATTCAATAGCAATAGCTTCAGCCTGACTATTAAAATTACAAGTCAAATGCCAGAAAATAGTTCCACACATATAAACAGAAGTGAGTACTGAAGTACAGCTAAAAACACACATCTGATTAGTTTCATATAATATCACACACTTAGTCCAATCCACATTATACACTTATTATTATTCTTACACATTTACAAATTTCACAAGTAATGATTGCACACATACAAAGATTGTATTGTGAGACTGCTTCTGTTAACAAAATTTTAATTTTGATTTGACCTTTTCTCCATTTGACAAATTGGCAATAAATTTTTTAAAACCATAACCACCTGTGTCGACTCATTACTTTAAATACCATACTGAAATGAAAATAAGTGTCTATGACTTAAGCATACAAATCAATGTTTACTAATACTGCTACAACTATACCTCCATCTATTTGTTTGCTACCTATGACATACAGTCAGTAACACAGCAACACAAAGGGTAACACACATGGTGGCATACATGGGATCATCAGCCCTAAGTCTCACCCCATGACATGTGTAAAGCAGCAGAAGTATAGGAGAGTGGGGTGAGAGTTAGGACCCACAATCCCAATGCACACCCCAATGCCGGTTGGGGGGCTGGGCAGGGCAGTACAGGCCATGCGCTACTGCCACATGATGTGTTATGGCACAATAAAACAGACAGCACCGCAAACATAAATGCTAAAAGTGCCACTTGGGGGAGTGGGCAGTGGGGTACAAGTGGGTGTTCACCCTAACAGCGAATTTCCTCACTTTTGTTGCTGTGGAACAACCCTAACTAATGCATTAAACAGACTTTTTTTGCCTCTAATTTCTCTTCTTTTTAAGAAAGATAACAAGAAATAGTAAATGTAATGCAGCAGTGGGAGCACGGGGCCACAACCTTGAATGAGAACAGAAAGGCTAATGCATACAGTGGCATACACAGGAATGCTGTGCCACGTGATGCCTTGTCACAAAGTAACGTGGTGCCTGTAAATTGAAATGTCAATGGGCATGGTGACACAAAGTGAAACAGAAAGCAAAATAGTACAGTACACACAAATGGCTAAAAAGTAACAGAAACACAAACAAAAAAGAAAACACAAACAATGGTGCATATGGTGGCATTGGAGTCTGCATTGGGATCATCAGCCCTAACTCTCACCCCATGACATGTGTAAAACAGCAGAAGTATAGGACAATGCGGTGAGAGTTAGAACCCTAATCCTAATGAGCACCCACTGCCGGTTTGGGGGATGGGCGGGGGGGTCAAGGGGTTTTCAACCTAACAGCGAATTTCCTCACTTTTGTTGCTGTGGAACAACCCTAACTAATGCATTAAACACAGTTTTTTGCCTCTAATTTCCCTTCTTTTTAAGAATGATAACAAGAAATAGTGAATGTAATGTAGCGGCAGGAAGGGCCCTGCGCTCCCGCTGCATAATGCAATGGTGGGAGTGTGGGGCCCTTTGGGCCCCGCGCTCCCACCACATGATGTGTTGTGGCATACTAACAGGGACAGCAATGCAAACAGAAATGCTAACAGTGGCGCACATGCTAACACAAGCACGAATGAGAACAGAAAGGGTAACGCACATGGTGGCGTAGACGGGAATAGTCTGCCACATGATGTGTTGTGACATAGTAACATGGTGCCTGCAAACACAAATGGTAATGAGCATGGTGAAGTAAAGTGAAACAGGAAGAGAAACAGTACTGTACACAGAAATGGCACAAAATAACAGAAACGCAAGCACAAATGAAAATGCAAAGGATAACGCACATGGTGACGCAGACGTCAATGATGCATTGGCAGGAGCTTGTGGCATACTAACAGGGACAGCAACGTAAACAGAAATGCTAACAGTGGCGCACATGCTAACACAAGCACGAATGAGAACAGAAAGGTAACGCACATGGTGGCGTAGACGGGAATGGTCTGCCACATGATGTGTTGTGACATAGTAACATGGTGCCTGCAAACACAAATGGCAATGGGCATGGTGAAGTAAAGTGAAACAGGAAGAGAAACAGTACTGTGCACAGAAATGGCACAAAATAACAGAAGCATAGCGCAAGTAAGCATAAAGGATAACACACATGGTGGCACAGGCGTCAATGATGCATTGGCAGGAGCGCGGGACCCAAAGGGCCCCATGCTCCCGCCACATGATGTGTTGTGGCATACTAACAGGGACAGCAACACAAACAGAAATGCTAACAGTGGCGCACATGCTATTACAAGCATGAATGAGAACAGAAAGGATAACGCACATGGTGGCGCAGACATCAATGGTAAGTGAAACGAGTACGGATCCGCAACCGAAAAGGGCAACAGTAACAGTAATGTAAGCACATAGCCTGGTTTTCCCCACAACCTGCATTGAAAAAGACAGTGAGTACAAATAATGGATGCAAAATAATGAGTATCGGCGCAGAAAATGAGATCTTGGAATACTAAACACATTATATCTCAAGAACCGTCTGACGAGAAAAAAATTTAAAGTCATATTATTTACAACTGTCCTGGCTAATTTGGATCTTAGCCCCATTAGGAGCTAAGAGGTTTCGATGAAAAATCCGATATCTCGTACCGTTTCCGAGATACGGGCCCTGAAAAAGTGCGGCAAATGCCATAATGTTATCCTATTGGAAAAAACATCAATTTTGGAGTGCCGTAACTTTGCCGCCATGTGATATTTTTTCACTAAACTACTGAAAGGCACATCTGTGTACTGTTAGCTGTCTTCCTTCCAAATTTCAGGAAAAAAGACCAAACCGTTATTTTGCAGCAGGTTGCCAAAGGATTCCTGTAATGCTTCGGGCGCCACAATGTTCTCCTATGGGAAAAACTGTCAACTTTGGAGTGCCATCACTTTGCCACCGTGTAATATTTTTTCAATACAACACTGAAAGGCACATCTGTGAGATGTCAGCTGCGTTCCCTCCAAATTTCAGCCCAAAACTCCCAACGGTTATTTTGCAGTACAGTGCCAAAGAATTGCTGTCATTTCCCCACAGACTAGAAAATTACTGTCGCAATTTGCGAAAGCTTTCCAAAAAATTCTACACTTTCGTGAGCACGAAAGTAATTTGCGAAAGTACTTTTTCTAGACATTTGAAAAACATATTTCTGGGGTGTTTTACCACAAAATAAAGACATGGCAAGCATCCTCAGGGCCCGAATAGCTAAATACAAAAAGAATTACATTGCTAGAGGGTCTCAAATTTAAATGCCAACCATTTTTCTGATCACCAACTGAAAACAAAATGGCGGATTTGCGAAAGTAACAGGCCCATTTGCGAAAGTAAAAATGCATTTGCGACACTGTCGAACTTTTTGTTAACTTTTTCCCATTGACTTATAATGGGAAACTGTTTTTTGAATAACTTTTGAACCGTTTAATATTTTTTCACCAAATCTTCAAAAGGCACATCGGGGACCCCGCCTGCCGTTCCCTGAAGATTTTGGGCTGGTCACGCAAACCGTACGACCTGTATGCGCGACCATAGAATTCCAGAAAAGCGTAAACGCGCGCACAGATCACGCTTAATAACTCCGCAACCGTATATCCGATCAGTACAAAACTTGGCAGATCCCAAGGCCTATGGGTTTTGATCATACATTCCAAATTTCAGGCAAATCCATCAAACAGTTGCAAAGTTATTAAGGTGCAAAATTTTGGGTTTAACATGGAAATGGCTCCTCAACCCTAACTATGGTAGCACTACCGTGCTACCATAATATATATATATATATATATATATATATATATATATATATACACACATATATATATATATAGATAGATATAGATATATATATATATCACCACCATGATGGTTGCCGTGTCATCATACTGTGTCCATGCAGTGCTTATGGGCATCACTCCCCTGTGCATGCAGTCCCTCACCTTTATCCAGCATGCAGTACACCACTGTAATGGGTGCCATGTCACTGCACTGTGTTTATGCAGTGCTCCTGAGCATCATTCCACATTGCAGACATTCTCTACTCATTCACCAACCCATGTACACCTCTGTGATGGGTGTTATGTCAGCCCACTGTGTTCCTGCAGTGCTTCTGAGCATCACTTCACAGTGCAGGCAGTCCCTCACCTTTCACCAGCATGTAGTAGACCACTGTGGTGGGGAAATGTCTCCCCACTGTATTCATGCAGTACTTCTGACCATCACTCCACAGTGCAGGCAGTCCCTGGTATTTCCACAACACACAGTAATCCACCAAAATGGGTGCATTGTCATCCCACTGTGTTCATGCAGTGCTTCTAAGCATCACTTTTCCATGCAGGCAGTACCTTATCATTCAACAGCACACAGTACATCACTGTGATGCTTGCCTTGCCACCCCACTGTGTTAACTCTGTGCTTATGAGTATCACTCCACAGTGCAGGAAGTCCCTTACTTTTCCCCAGAATGCAGTGCACCACAGTAAAGGGTGCCGTATCACCCCGCTGTGTTGATGCAGTGCTTCTGAGCATTGCTTCTCCAGGTAGGCACTCCCTCATCATTCACCAATAACACAGTAAACAATCATGATGTATGCCAGATTTTTTATTTTATTTATTTATTGTACTGTTTCACCAGGAGGGAACACTGAACAACAAGTTGCTCATCTCATGGTGTGACCTGGAGGGAGGGGTTTACATAGGTTTGTGAAGGATGGTCAGTTACAATAGTATGTGGGTAGTACACACAATAAAAATTGTAAGATTATGCAATAGTTGGAACACAAAGTAAATCACCCCACTGTTTCCTTGTTGTGCTTATGTGCCTTACTCTCTGTCCAGGCATTTGCTCACCTTTCATGACACACTGTGTACCACTGTTATTGGTGCTATGTCACCCTGCTGTGTTAATGTAGTACTTCTGAGCATCACTCCACAGTGCAGGCGGTCCCTGACATTTCACCAGAGCACAGTACACAACTGTTATGGGTGCGTTGTAGCACCACTGTGTTTATGAATTGCTTGGAGCATTATTTCAAAGTGCAGGCAGCACCTGACCTTTAACCAGCATGCAGTACACCACCATGACTGTTGCCATGTCACTGCACTATTTTCATGAAGTGCTTTTAAGTATTACTCCACAGTGCAGGCAGTTCCTTCTCGTTCACCAGTTTACATTACACCACCATGATGGATGCTAAATCACTCTGCTGCATTCATGCAGTGCTTCTGAGCATCACTCCACAGTGCAGGCAATCCCTGACATTTCCCCATCCCAGTAAGCCACCATAATGGGTGCCATGTCATCCCATTGTGATCATGCAGTGCTTCTGAGCATCACTCCACAGTGCAGGTAGTCTCTATCCATTCACCAGTTCACATTACACTAACATGATGTGTGCAGTGTCACCCCTAGATGTGTTCATGCAGTGTTTCTGAGCATAACTCCACAGTGCATACAGTCCCTCACCTTTTACCAGCACATAGTACAACTCCATGATGGGTGTAATGTCATCCAATTGTGTTTATACAGTGTTTCTGTGCATCATTCTACAGTGCAGGCATCCCTGACATTCCCCAATACACAGTGCACCACCGTAATGGGTGTCATGTCACCCCACAGTGTTCATACACAGCTTCTGAGCATAGCTTCTCCATGCAGGCTATCCCTCATCTTTCACCAGCACACAGTAAACCACCATGATGGGTGCCTTGTTGCCTCACTGAGTATATGCAGTGCTTCTAAGCATCATTCGTCCATGAAGGCAGTACCTTACCTTTCATTAGCATGTAATACACCACTGTGATGGGTGCAGTGTCACCTCACCTTGTTCATGCAGTGCTTCTGAGGATAACACCACAGTTCAGGCAGTCCCTGTCATTTCCCCAACAGACAGTAAACCACTGTAACAGGTGTCATGTCACCCACTGTGTTCATGGAGTGCTATTAAGCATCACTCCTCCATGCAGAGAGTCCCTTACCTTTCATCAGCACACAGTACACCACTACGATGGGTGCCATGTCACCCCACTGTGTTCATGCAGTGCCTCTGAGCATTACTCCACAGTGCAGCTAGTCCCTATCCATTCATCAGCACACATTACATCACTGTGACGGGTGCCATGTCACCCCCCCGTTGTGTTCATGCAGTGTTTCAAAGCATGACTCCACAGTGCATGCAGTCCCTCACCTTTCACCACCACATAGAACAACTCTGTGATGGGTGCAATGTCATCCCTCTGTGTTTATGCAGTGATTCTGAGCATCACTCCATGGTGCAGGCATCCCTGACATTCCCCAACATACAGTAGACCACTGTAATTTGTGTCATGTCACTCAACTGTGTTCATGCAGAGTTTCTGAGTATCGCTTCTCCATACAGGCAGTCCCTCATCTTTCACCAGCAAGAAGTAAACCACCATGATGGGTGCCATGTTGACCCACTGTGTCCATGCAGTGTTTATGAACATCACTCACCTGTGCAGGCAGTCTCTCACCTTTCACCAGCCCAGACATTGTACAGCACTGTAATGGGTGCAATGTCTATCCACTGTGCTCATGCAGTGCTTCTGAGCATCACTCCACAGTGTAGACAGTCAGATGACATTTCCCCAACACACAGTAAGCCAACATAATGGGAGCCATGTCACCACACTGTGTTAATGTAGTGCTTCCAAGAATCACTTTTCCATGTAAGCAGTCCTTTACCTTTCAGCATCATGCCACTGTGATGGGTGCCATGTTGCCCTTCTGTTTCCATGTTGTGCTTATCAGCATCACTCCACAGTGCATGCGGTCCCTTTCCTTTCCCCAGAATGCAATACACCATGGTAATGGGCGCCATGTCACTCCATTCTGGTTTTGCAGTGATTCTGAGCATCACTTTTCCTTGCTGGCAGTCTCTCATCTTTCACCAGCATGAAGTAAATCACCATGATGGGTGTCATGTTGCCCCACTGTGTCAGTACATTGCTTATGAGCCTTATTCCCCTGTGCAGGCAGTCTCTCTCCTTTCACCAGCACACAGTACACCACTGTTATAGGTGCAATGTCTCTCCATTGTGTTAATTCAGAACTCTTGAGCATCATGCAACAGTGCTGGCAGTACCTGACTTTTCACCAGCAATCAGTACACAACTGTGATGGGTGTAATGTTGCATCACTGTGTCTATGCAGCGCTTCTGATCATCACTCCACAGTACCTGCAGTTCCTCACCTTTAACCAGCATGCAGTACACCACTGTGATGGGTGCCATGTCACCACACTGTGTTTATGCAGTGCTTCTGAGCATCACTCTACAGTGCAGGGAGTCCCTACTCATTTACCAGCTCTCATTACACTACCGAGATGGGTGCTATGTCACCCCACTGGCAGTCCCTCACCTTTAACTAGCATGTAGTACCCCACTGTGATGGGTGAAATGTCACCCCACTGTGTTAAGCAGTGCTTATGAGCATTACTTCACAGTGCAGGCAGTCACTGACATTTCCCCAACACATAGTGAATCACCATAATGGGTGCCACGTCACCCCACTGCAATCATGCAGTGCTTCTAAGCATCAACCCTCTGCACAGGCAGTCCCTTACCTTTCACCAGCATGCAGTACACCACCGTGATGGGTGCCATGTCACCCCACTGTGTTCATACTGTGCTTATGAGCATCACTCCACAGTGCAGGTAGTCCCTTACCTTTCTCCAGCATGTAGTACACCATGGTAGTGGGTGCCATGTCACCTCCCTGTGTTCATGAAGTGCTTCTGAGCATCACTCCACAGAGCAGGCATTCTCTCACCTTTTGCCAGCACATAGCACAGCACCTTGATTGGTGCCAGGTCACTCCACTGTGTTTGTGCAGTGCTTCTGACATTACTCCCTTGTATAGGCATTCCCTTACATTCCACTTTCCAGTTGGAAACATTTGCTAACTGAGGGCAACCTATGATAGAAACATAGAAACATAGACTTTGACGGCAGATAAGGACCGCTAGGCCCACCTAGTCTGCCCATTTCCCTACCTACAGGATAGGCCGTAGATCCTAGTTAACCAACAGCCTATTTCTTCCTATCCCCCACAAGAATTGCCTTATGTCTGTCCCATGCATTCTTGAATTCTCCCACAGTTTTAGACCCCACAACCTCCTCAGGAAGGCTGTTCCATGCATCCACTACCCTCTCTGTGAAATAATACTTCCGCACATTGCCCCTGAACCCCCCCTTCTATCTTTAAATTGTGTCCCCTTGTTCTTGCACATCTCTTTTTCTGAAAGATGCTACCCTCTTGGACTTTGTTGATTCCACTGAGGTACTTATAAGTTTCTATCATGTCCCCCCTCTCCCTTCTTTCCTCAAGGGTATACATATTATAAGATAAAGCTCTAAGACAGAGCTGGGGGCTGTCCTACCCTACCAACTCCCTAACATACTCGTCTCACATCTCCAAGGTGACACCTGGACTCATCCCATTAGTCATCTGTACAAACTGCTCAAGAGACAACTCAGAAATCCATAAATTCCGTACTTCAGAGATGGAACACTGAGCTGGACACCTGCCATGTGATTGATACTTGCCATAAATAAGCTATACCCATATACCCGCCTATAGTATTGACCTCTGCCACCTACTGGAGGGCGTTTCCCTGGAAATGCAGGTCCCATTTCTTCTGTTCTCCAGATGATGGAGGTGGAGATGACATAGAACATTCATGCCTATAAATCATGAGTGGCCCCCTTTCTCCATAGTTCATTCTTCTGCTGTCAACTGCTTGCCAGATCTACAGAAAAAACACTATTGTTTTCTTTCCTCTTTTTTTTTTTATTTTCTAACTTTAAACTTCTTGACATTGTCCCTGTATGCTGCAGATGAAAGGAACTTTATTTAGGTTTCGTACCCGCGGTAACAAGATCTACAAGAAAACTCACACAGTGTGTGTTTGCTGTACAGGACTGTCAGACAATGTAAAGCCTCCCTTTATTCTTCACCAATTTCAAAAAATGCAGTGTTGCTTGCTTATTATAATTTGTTCTTGCCCTATTGTTGGTTTGCAATTCACTATGTAATATTTCTATGTTTGTTACTCTCTCATATGTATTGCGTTGTATACTGTAATGTAATCTTTACTGCTGTATTAATTTTCTGTATCTACTCCAATTCCCCTTCCCCCAGGATACACCGTGAGATGAGCAACTTGTTCAGCATGCCTTTCCTGGTGAAACTCTTACATAAATACATTTAATTATGTTTCACCAGCAAGCTGTACACCACCGTGACGTGTGCCTTGTTGCACCAGAGTGTTCATACAGTGCTTCTGAGCATCATTACACAGTGCAGGCCCTTCCTCACTATTCACCTGAACACAGAATGCAACTGCAATTTGTGCCATGTTGCTCCTCTGTGTTCATGCAGTGCTTCAGAGCATCATTTCTGAGTGCAGGGAGACCCTACACATTCACCAGCATGCATTACACTACCATCATGGGTGCCATATCACCCCACTGTGTTCATGTATTGCTTCTCTGCATTGCTCCTCCATGCAATCAGTCCCTTACTGTATTCAATCAGTGCTTCAGAGAATCACTCCAGGCAGTGTCTCATATTTCACCAGCACACAGTACACCATCTTGATGGGTACCATATAAGAGGTATTATTACTATTTCTATTAGGCAAAATGAAAAAAGAAAATGGACTGAAGAGGCAGGTCTGCCTTTTAAAACAGATGAAACTGTAAGGTAAAAACTAATTGATTGAAAATAAATGAATGTTTGCAAGAGGACGACTACTGATGGTGGCTAATTATGCATATCTCTTACCAGAAACTAAAGAAGGACACAACCAGAGATATTCTGGCATAAATAAGTACCCGCTCTGCCCCCCCCCATTGAAATTAGCTTTCCTTCTTTCAAAGAGGTAATAAAACCCTTGATTAGAAAACTTTATTTACTATTATACAATGGCAAGAAATAATCTTGGACTGTGATTGGTCAGTTTGAAGCTGGACTCATGGCATTATCCCAGCATGATGCCACAGGTCTAGTCTCAGCACTGTGAACCAATGCAGATGAGCATTTGATTGAGCTTTTGATTGATTGTTTTATTGAGCTTTTGATTGATTGATTGTTTCATGGAGCTTTTTACTGATTGTTTCCTCTTCTCTTAAAAACAAAAAATATTTTTCCACACAAAAACATCTTTAAAATTATTTTTTTTGTTCCGTATAACAACAAGCCATTGTATAATAGGAATAATGCACTCCAGGGTGTGTGTTATTTAGGATAACCCCACTCCTGGGGCATTGGACACACTCAGCCTGCGGTCTTGTGCCCAACCCCCCATGTGTGGCGTTATTCCAGAACGACACACACCCTGTCATGCATTATTCCTTTAATATGTAACCAGTACAGATAGAGCAGTATGTTTTGTGCTTTCAGTATTAATGTTGTAAGATTTATCTAAAAATAATTTCAGAGTATTGTACAATTATTTGGATTATGTTGAAGCATTATGTGAGAGTGGTAAATACCTTAATATATTATTTATGAATTTATAGATCCTGAAGAAGTAGTGAGTCATACTATGAAACGCTGATATAATAAATATAAGATACTGATTATATATCCAGTGAGTGGGTCTGATTCTTTCCAAGTGTGTGTAATACTAAGTGAGGGGTGCCATGTTGTTCCCACTATGTTCATGCAGTGCTTCTGAGCACCACTCCTCAGTGTAGGCAGTACCTCACATTTCACCAGCACACAGTACACCATCTTAATGGGTACCATATCAGCCCTCTGTCTTTATGCATTGCTTTTCAGCATCGCATCTCCATGGAGGCAGTCCCTTACAGTTCACCAGCATGCAGTACACAACCAGGATGAGTGGCCTGCCACCCCACTGTGTCCTGTTTATCCCTTTCTGCACCCTGACTTATTTATTTTATTTGAATTTTGGTAAACGGGTAAGACCACTGAGACAATTACAGTCCCCTTTTCAGGGTCGCCCCATGAAAGAAAGCAAAACCAAATGCAAAGTAATTAAAGCAATTCAGGAAGAGACAGATTACAGGAGCAACAAGCCAACATATATTAATTAACAGATCTAAGGACATAAAGAGAAATATGCTATGTCACATACCATTAGGCAATAAAAAGAAAGTGATTATTTACAAATATGTATATATACAATACATGACTATGTACAAGTGATGGCACCACAGCAGACACTGAATGCCAACATGTATATAGGTAGGGAGAGTCAGATAACAGGCATTTAAACATAGGCAGAGACAGAGGGAGATGAGATGGACTAGGGGATCAAAACAAAATGGGGTGCAGTAGATGTGGAAAAATGGAAAAAAGCTGCACTGAGATGGTGACTGGTGCTATAACAAAACCAAACAAGTCACTGAGAGAGTAAGCATCCAGTCCAGGACTGATATAAAATTAATTTATTGAAAAAACAAAGTACTGTGTGCACAAAGCACATCTTCTTGACCTGGAAGGACACTACTTCTTTATTCAGCTGTGAGCTGTGTGAGAAATTCTATATTGCACTTGATATCTGCAATAACATGCACGTTTGCTTAATTTTGTGGGAGTTGAAACTAACTACCCTTGGTAATTGCTTTTTATTCTCATATTTATTTAGTGTTTAACCAAAAAGGGGCTTGCAAGCTCGTTTATCTTGTGAGTAACTCCAGAAGGATTTGAATACTGCATTTGGGTAGACCCTTGGAGGTAGCTAGATTGTCTACTAGGATTTTCTGACAGTTAAACTATTTTTAAATAAATTAAAGGTGGCTGAGGATTTGAAAAAGGAGCTTGCAAACTCTGCTTATCTTGGAAATAACTTCACAAGTGTTTGAATACTGCATTGTTGTCTCTTGGGGGTAGCTGGATTGACTACTAGGATTTTGGGACAGAAAATATTTTTAAATAATTTACTGGTGTGTAGGAGTTTGTGATAGTTAAACTATTTTTAAATAAGTTACTGTGGTTAAGGAGTTGTCATAGCAAAACCTGCAGTGTGAAACAGGAAAAGGCAGTCTTTCAAGCAACAGAGGGAGGTGGATCTAGGTTTACGTTTGTTTGTTACAATTCTTAAGATTTTCAGTGCAGGAAGAGTTTAAAGCACAGCTGACTTATTTTGGGGCTGACTGCTTTCAGAGCACAAACCACTAGGCCTGTTTTAGGGCTGGGGAGGTTTACCTGTGTCTGACTTGGGTGTGTGGATTTTTCTCTGTTTGATTAGCAGGGTATTTTCTCTGTCAAATTGTTGTGTAGGGCATCTTGCTGGCAGGAAGGCACTCATCACTGCGGTGGGTCAGAGTTTTTAGCTGATTGTTTTGTGAGGGCACAGTTTAGGCCCAACCCTTCCCACCTCACCCACCCACCCCTGGAAATAGTTCCTTTATACCTGGTGTTCTGACATCATATCCTCAAGAGTGCAAGGTGCATATCACTATCATATCCTCTCTAGCACACTGCACTGAGAATATAAGCATACACATTGTATAATATATATATTTATATATAACAAACCAATCACACACAAAAAAAATGTGGGGAGCAGTGCAATGTAATGGCTGTGGGGAAGCAGTCTTCTGGGAGTCTTTCTGGAGGCTGAGATGCTGCCCTATTTGCAGACAACTCTCTGCCCTGAGGGAGGAAGTTTCCCGTCTTCAGGCCACACTGGATGGTAGGAAGGGAACCTCCCCCATTCAGGGATCACCAGAGCCACCACCACTACCTCAGAGGTTGCGAAGAAAGCACAGCAGTTGGACCACAGTGGGCTCAGGGATGGTGAGGATGGTGGAACAGAGGCACACCCAGTCAGTTGTTCCACTCCACAATCCATACACCATTCTGGGGATCATAGCTCCCCTATGGATGCACCCACAGAGGAGACTAAGGAGGCTGAGGACAACTGTCACAAGGGAGGCCCACAGGAAGGAGGCAGAGGACACCACAAGGAAAGGAAGCAACTCCTGCTGGGGGACTCAAGTATTAGGGGGATAGAACTGGGGGGAGCAGGGAAAACTGAAGTAAGGTGCCTGCCTGGTGCCATGGCTTGGAGAGACAGGAAGCGTATCCTCAGGATCACGAGAACAGCTGCACGGGAGTCTGAGCTGGATGTCATTGTCCACCTAGGGACAAATGACTTGGCTCATCATGAGATTAGAGCAGTGCAGAAGGACTTTGTAGAATTGGGGAGGGCCTAAGACAAGTAGCACACACAATATCCTTCTCTGAGGTGCTGCCTGTCAATGGCATGAGTGAGGCAGGTACTTGCCATGCAGTTTAATGAATGGTTGAAAAATGGTGTGGAGCACAGGGTTTGGCTTCATTGGGGACTGGGGTTCTACCTGGAGGAACACCAGCCTATACTGGCAGGATGGTCTGCATCTGTCCAGGAAGGGAACAAGACTTTTGAGCAATTGGTTTAAATGCTTCATTGGCAAGCTTTTAAACTAGTCGGGGGAGCACTGATAAGCAGCAGGACAAGACAGCATGGGTTTACAAAAGGAGGGTCCTGTCAAACTAATCTCATAGATTTCTTTGACTAGGTAACCAGAGTGGTGGACTAAGGGGGAACATTTGATGTCACCTACCTTGACTTCAGCAAAGCTTCTGACACTGTTCCACATAGAAGATCGATAAATAAGCTGGGTAAGCTCGGGGTGGGTCAGAAGTTGGTCAACTGGGTGGCAAACTGGTTGTCGGGCAGAAAACAGACAGTGGTGGTAAACGGTATACAGTCAGAAGAGATGCAAGTCACAAGTGGGGTACCTCAGGGATCAGTCCTGGGGCCATTCCTCTTCAACATCTTCATTAGTGACCTTGCAGATGGACTAGAGGTAAGGCTTGTCTGTTTGCAGATGACACCAAGATCTGCAACAGAGTAGATGATCCAGATGGGGTGGGCAGAATGAGAAGAGATCTGGATAAACTGACAAAATGGTGAGAAGAGTGGCAACTGGGATTTAATGCAAAGAAGTGCAAAATCATGCACATAGGAAGAGAAACCCTGAAGCCACCTATAGGCTGGGAGGGGAGTTGCTAGCAATCACAAAGGAAGAAAGAGACTTGGGTATCATCATCACTGATGACCTGAAATCATCCAAGCAGACCTCTAAAGCAGTAGGTAAGGCTGGGGGGGGTTGTTAGGGTGTATTTGTAGGGGTATCACAAGTTGTAAGAGGGAGGTAATAATCCCTCTTTACAAGACACTGGTTAGGCCCCATCTGGAGTACTGCATGCAGTATTGGAGGCCACACCTTCACAAGGACATTAACCAAATTGAAGCAGTCCAGAGAAGGGTAACCAAAATGGTGCAGGGACTGCATCAGAAGACATATGAGGACAGATTAACAGAGTTCAATATGTATACCCTTGAGCAAAGGAGGGAAAGAGGTGATATGATAGAGGCATTCAAGCACCTTAAGGGCATTAACAAGGTGAAAGAGTCTAACATGTTTAAATATAAGAAAAATAGCAGGACAAGAGGACACAGCATGAGATTAGAGGTGGGCCGATTAAGGGGGAATGTGAGGAAATTCTTTTCACAGAAAGGTGGTGGATGCATGGAATGGCTTACCACAAGAAGTGATGGCTATGAATACAGTGCAGGGCTTCAAACAGGCATGGGATAGGCATAAGGGAGCAATACAAATGACTATGAATAGCTAGGCCACTGACAGAGCAAAGGCCGATGGCACATTTATAAGGTAGAAAAGCAAATGGGCAGACTGGATGGGCCTTGCGGTCCTTATCTGCTGTCAACTTCCATGTTTCTATGTTTCTATGTTCTATGTAAAATCCCAGCCTCTTCCTACAAAACAGGGTACTAAATGAGAAAAAGACCGAGGTAGAAAGGTCAGTGGGGGATGCTGCAAAAGAAGGTAAAGCCATCAAAAAATGGAGAGCAATGAGTACCAATGCCCTTAGTCTGAGTAACAAGCTTCCTGAATTAGTGGCTTTGATGGAGGAGGAACATCTGGATATTGTGGCGGTCACAGAAACATGGTACACACAAAACCATGACTGGGACATAAACATACCAGGATACATATCTACAGGAGGGACAGGAAGGGTAAAAGAGGAGGAGGAGTAGCTCTTTACATAAGGGAAGGAATCAAAGCAACAGAACAAAAGGGAAAACAGGGAGGAGAAGAAGCACTGTGGGTAAATTTGGAGACCAGCAATGGCACCACAATCCACACAGGGGTTGTATACAGACCCTTCTCAGGAGGAGGAAATGGACAAGGAAATGATAGAAAGAATACTTAGAATGGCAGAAAAGGAGATATTGCTGTTGGGTGATCTGAATATGCCAGATGTTAACTGGAGTGCAGTTGCAGCAGCCACTTTGAAGAGTGGGGTTATTCTAGATGCCTACAGGAGGCATGCCTTAGACAACTAGTATTGGAGCCCACTCAATAGGGGAGCAATCTTAGACCTAGTTCTCTCAAATGGAGATGAAGAGAATCACAGATGTAGAAGTGGGTAGCCATCTGAGAACTAGTGACCATCAAACAGTATGGTTCACAATAAACACAGCAATAGAGTCAAGCCATACAAAGGCAAAAGTATTGGACTTTAAGAGGGCTGACTTTGCCAAAATGAGTGAGTGCCTAAGGAATGCACTAGCAAATGGGCAGGTAGGAGGGGTGGAAGAACAATGGGGAATAATGAAAACTGCCATCACAGAGGTAACAAGCCTTGTGTGAAGCAAATAAACAAAATGAAATGATCAAGAAACCACTATGGTTCTCAAAGGAAATGGCAGTGAAGGTTCAAGAGAAAAAGCATTCAGGAAGTACAAGGAATCACAGAAGGAGCAGGACAGAGAACTGTATCAGTTAAAGCAAAAGGAAGCTGGGAAGACAGTCAGAACAGCAAAGGCCCAAACTGAGGAAAAGATAGCCAACTCAGTTAAGAAGGAGGATAAAACCTTTATAGATACATCAGAGAGTGAAGGAAGACCAAGGGAGGTTAGTGAGGCTTAATAAAGGGGAGGGAGGGAGGAGGGTGGGCAGAGGATGGCTGTGAAAGGCAGAGATACTAAACAAATATTTTTGCTCAGTATTTACAAAGGAAGAGGGAGGTACCTAAAACAAGCAGTAGAAACACTCTGGATACAGAGTTGATACCAGCCGTTTACAGAAGAAAGGGTTCTGAAAGAACTCTTAAAACTGAAGGTGGACAAAGCAATGGGGCCTGATGGGATTCATCCCAGAATTCTAAAGAACTAAGGTAGAACTAGTGACACCACTGACTACCCTCTTTAACAAATCATGGGAGGATGGTGGACCGGAGGACTGGAGGAGGGCAGATGTGATTCCCTTCACAAAAGTGGGAGCAAGGCAGAAGCAGGAAACTACAGACCTGTTAGTTTAATCTCAGTGGTAGGAAAATGATGGAATCACTTCTGAATGAAAGAATTGTTGAGTATCTAGAGGCCAGAGGGGCACAGGACCCAAGGCAGCATGAATTCACAGTGGAAGGTCATGCCAGACAAATCTGATAGATTTCTTTGACAGGGTGACCAAAGTAGTAGATCAGGGAGGGGCTGTGGACATGGTCTACCTAGACTTTAGCAAGGCATTTGATACAGTCCCAAAAAGATTAATATACAAGTTAGCCAGCCTGGGGTGGGTCCCAAGATGACAGCCTGGGTAAAGAATTGGCTGGAGAATAGGACACAGAGAATAATAGTAAATGGAGTCCACTGTGAAGAAGGGGGTTACTAGTGGGTACCGCAGGGTTCAGTATTAGGACAGTCCTCTTCAATGTCTTTATAAGCGACATTGCAGAGGACTGGAAGGAAAAGATGTCTCTTGCAGATGACACAAAGATCTGCAACAGAGTAGATGCACAAGTGGGGTGGAAAGAATGAGAAGGACTTGGCAAGGTTAGAGGAATGGTCAAATGTATGGCAGCTTAGATTCAATGCTAAGAAGTGCAAGGTAATGCACCTGGGAAACAAAAACCCAGGGGAAGAGTACACAATGGGGGGTGAGATACTAACAACAACAAAAATGGAAAGGGACCTGGGGGTAGTCATATCAGATGACCTAAAGGTGGGCACGCAATGTGAGAGGGCAGCAAGGAGGGCTGGGGGGATACTGGGATGCATAGGGAGAGGCATCACCAGTAGAAAACAGGAAGTTATTATCCCTCTGTACAGACAGTTGGTGAGACCCCATCTGGAGTACTGCATGCAGTTCTGGAGACCCAATCTCTGCAAAGACATAGACAGGATGGAAGCTGTCCCGAGGAGGGTAACTAAAATGGTGCAGGGTCTGCACCAGAAGACATATGAAGAGAGACTTAAGGAGCTTAATATGTATAGCCTCAAGGAAAGGAGGGAGAGGGGGACATGATAGGAACTTTCAAGTACCTCAAGGAATCAACAGATTCAAGAGGTAGCATCTTTCAAAAAAGAGGTGTGCAAGAACAAGGGGCACAATTTAGAAGATGGGGGGCGGCTCAGAGGTAATTAGGAAGTATTTTTTCACAGAGAGGGTTGTGGATGCATGGAGCGGCCTTCCAGAGGGCGTTATGAGTCAAAACAGTGGTGGAATTTAAGCATGCATGGGACAGTCATAAGGCAATTCTAGGGGGTGGGGGTAGGAAGAAGTAGACTGCTGGTTAACTAGGATCTGCAGCTTATCCATTAGGTAGGGAAATGGGCAGACTGGGTGGGCCAAGCGGTCCTTATCTGCCGTCAAATCTATGTTTCTATGTTTCTATAGCAAGCTGGCTTACATCCAAAATGAATGTTTCAAGGGTTTGCAAAAAACATCTAATGTTTTACCTGGCTACCCACCAGTCTTCATCCGAAATACATAGCTAGTGGCAAACATCATATTTATACATAAAAGTGCTCTTGAACATGTTAATTGAACAGTGCTCAAACATGCATTCAATCAAACCAAATAATTTTAAATCACAAATCTGCTGATACACTTCAAACAGATGAACAATTTAGAAACTGAGGCATACACTTCCATGTGGCACAGGCAAATGTCTGATTACAGCTTGATAAAGTGCCATTAAAGTTAATTGACTTTAATGAACCACTGCCCACAGTCTATTAAGGCACAAATATAATGCTCTGCCTCAATAACTAAGTAATCATTTTGGTGACCCAGGACTTCAGTCCCATTAGTTAAAGCCATATGCTGATCAGGGAGTGTTTCTAGGTGAGTAACACTGTATCCATATATATAAAAGACTATCAGTAGCAATAGTTTATTGTGAGTGAAAAAAGGTATATTTCTACATCATATTAAAAGGCAAACCATGAACTTACAGAAACCCTGCCAGATTAATATTGTCATTTAGATTCTTTAGATTTTAATATGAAAATCCATTAACTATCTCTTTGTCCAATAAGCTGTTTCAAATAGAAGCCGTAGTAGAAGCTGCTTAAAGCGGATGCCTCTGTGGATACCCATTCGTCCCCTTTAAGTCGCTGTCTTGATTAACAGCAGCTTTTTTCTTGCAGTTCCCCGATATCCACCATAGACTTATCTGCCACCACTCATGCACAAAACACACTTGCACTCAGTACACTGACACAGACACTGCACATTCTCAAGGATTACAGCTCTTTTTGTGTGAAAGTGTCTGTTTTAGTTAGAGTGATATAAAATGGTAAACTTTATTTCAACTGGCCATAATTCAGTAAAATCCATTTATCTTCCTCCAGTCTTCTTTTCTTCTGTTCTGCTCCCAACTTGATCATGGGTGGTCATTTTGTGGGTTGCTGGTGCTGAAGTAATCTGTGATTTTAGTTTGTTTTGCATCAGCTGCACTCTGCCAATGTACAATGCTCTCCAGCTTAAAAAGATCCTCCCAGAAGTCAATCTGGTTGTGGAGGAGACAACAGTCATGCAGGGTACCTGCATGCCACAGTGCTTATGCATTGGTGACATTGACTGGTGCTGGGCCCTCATTGTCATCAGTAGCCTCCTGAGTATTTTCTTTGGTTTCAGCATTTGTTTTTAGTGTGGGACATATGTCCCCAATCTATAGGTCACCCTCAGTCAAACTTTATCTGTTCTTCTAGCTTTTTCCTAGCAATGCCAAATTGTTTGGCTGCATTGGCAATGGAAACATTACAAAGCTGCAGGTTCTCCAAACCTTTGACCTTTTCAGACAATGGGAGGTCAATCCATTTACTGGACACCATCTCACTCTCAAACAAACACTGAGGAAGCACTGACTGTCAGCCGCTAATCGCTTTTTATTCAAAAAGTTATGTGGTGTTAAGTGGTGCTAAGTGGTTTAGCACTGGTAGCTGGCAGTCAATCAGTCCCTTAAAATGGCTAATGAGTCCCAGTTAACAGGTTATTAGGCTCATAGGATAACACTGGGACAAAATCGGTGGAGAGGGAAACATCCCCATTAACCGAACATCCCCATTATCTGGCATCAACTGCATGTGGTTTTCCAAGTCACCAAGAGGTGTTTAACTTGCAACTCAGGGAAGTGTTGATTAGGCATCAACAGAAGCAAGTGTATTTTGCTGAGATGGCAAGAAAACCAAGTAGACTGGACTGGAACAAAGGAAGTGTGGTTCAGGACGGGGGGGGCAGGGAATTCCAGTTGGCTACTGCCACAAAGGAGAAGGACTTATGTGGGAGAACTAGCCACAGATTAGGTCTTAGGAGAAGTGGGAGGGAGGCTGAACTAAAGGCTCGAGGAGCTTGCCTTTGGTGGTTAATCTCAATGAGGCATGGGGGGATTTGTGGACCAGCTTGTGCATGAAGCTTAAGATAGAGAGCCTTAATTTAGATTAATAAGGCAACCAACCCAATGATGAGAGGGTGTCACAGTGGTGGTGGTGGGTGTTGACCCTTAAGGCAAACCTTGCCACCCTATGGTATGCCTGTGCATGGAGAGACACAGTAGATGCCTTAGTAGAGAGCAAAGAGGGAGCACCGTAAATAAGGAGAGAAGAAGAAATGAAGAGGCAATCTTGAGGCAAGAGGCAGAGATGAGGAAAGTGCAGATGTGATAGAGAAGATCCAGTTTCTGATTCAGAGTATTAATTAGGGTGAAGACATATGAATTGAGGGAGAGTGAGGAATCTAGGGTGATGCCCAGATATTTGAAGGTATTGACTGTCTCCAGAACATCACCATTGAGGAAGTAATACAGAGAGGGGAGAGAGAGTGGGAGGTGGAAGGTAGATGAGAGAAGAGCATACTTTTCATCTTTTTAGAACCAAGAATGAGCTGATTATGCCTCAACCAATCCTCAAGGTCTGCAAAGTCACCTGCAAGTTCCCTGTTGATCCAAGCAACATTAGGAGAAGAGCAGTAGATGATAGCATCATCTGCATAAAGATGCACAGCAGCCCTTCCACAATTGTTAGGTAACTCATTGATAAAAAGTGAGAAGAGCAAAGGGCCCAATATGGAGCCCTGTGGGACCCCATGTGTTATGGGTCTGAGTTCCGAGGTAGAGCCAGCCCACTTAACCCTTTGAGAATGACAGGTGAGGTAGCTGCTGACCCAGTGAAGGGCACTGGAGTCAAGACCAATATCATGAAGCTGCTGGAGCTCCCAGCCCCATCACCCATCTTCTGTAGGACTTATCTTTTCGGTGGTCCTGTCACAGGACCTTGGATCAGTGGTGCCTAGTCATCAGTATTTATTTATTTAGCTTTTGTTTACCAGGTAAGTACACTAGACAAGCATTATGCCTATTTTCAGGAACGACCCGGGTGAATACAACATAATGGTACAAAGACAACATATCAAATACAGGTTGACAGCATGGGCAAAATGAGGGGGAAGTACTGTGGACACAACAGCATAGTAACAGCAAGGCAATATGAGAGAATACAGTGGGCACATATTACAAAGAAGTAGAAAGCAATGATACAGCTTATGGTCATTGGGTTACAAGTAAGATAAGTCAATAACTTATAATAAGGGTACTAGGTTAAGATGGGGCCAGGAGTCTGCAGGCCAACAGTGCTATCCAGGTTGGGTAGAGGAAGTGGAGTGGGGCAGGCAGCAGTAGACTCCGGGCAGCCCTGTAGGAGGCTGAGAAGCCCTGGGGAAGCTGGGACAGTCACATGCTGAGGCTTGTTTCAAGAAGTCCCACATAGATTTCCGGAGGCACTGATGGGAAGGGGCCAAGCGAACGGACTCTAGGAGGGAGTTCCAGAGTTTAGATGCACACACAATGAAGTCCCTAGCTCCCATAAGGGTTCTTGTGGCAGGGACTTAGAGCAACCCCTGGGCTTGAGACCTTAGCGAGTAAGGGGAAAGGTCAGCAGGTGGGAGAAGCTGGGCCAGTCCCAGTGGGGTACCTGTTCTGATCACTTTGCCCGTAAGACAACCTATCCCAAAGTCCAGGTATCTGGCTGGGGAGAGCCACCGGAGTTTATTATAAAGCTCACAGTGATAGGTGAGGTGAGGAGCTGCTAGGGTGAAATGGCAGATACTGTTGTATGCAGTGTGCCACCTAGTAAGATGTGTCTTTGAGGAAAAGGCAAAAATATGCAGACCATAGCTAAGGGAGGGAAGGAGGACTCCTCTCGCTAGGGCAAGCCTGGCTGCTGGCGTGAGGTTGTACTTGGCCCTGTAGGCCAGTCCCAACTTGCAGTTTACTGTTCTGCAGGCTTTAATGATGTGACTTCCCATGTCAAGTTGGGGGTCTAAAGTGACCCCTAAGTACTTGACCAAGTTCACCACAGGGAGGGAGGAGCCATCTGGATTGATTATGTTCAAGGGGGATGTGGATGCTTTGATTTTGCCAGTAGAGCCAAATAGCATAGCCTGGGTTTTTTTTAGATTCAAGACCGGTTTATGATCCGTCACCCAGGTCAGGACCTGATCAAAGTCCTCGGACAGGCTCTTGGTGAGAGTGGCCATGTCACTGGAGTGGGCCAGTATCACCAGGTCATTGGCATATAGGATGGTACTGCAATTTATTGTCACTGTATCCAGTTGATTGATGTAGAGGGAGAAAAGAAAGGGACCAAGGACCAAGCCCTGGGGGACACCTGAGGTGACCGGCAGGGGTATGGACAGGAATTTATTGAAGCAGGTCCATTGCATTCTGCCATGTAGATAGTCCGAAAACCATTTCATAGCAGTGGGGGAAAAGCCAAGGGACCACAACTGTTGACAAAGCAGTTCATGGTCAACAAGGTCAAAGGCTTTGGATAGATCAATAAATATGGCACCAGAGAGCTACCCTGGTCCATGGCAGATCTAATGCCAGAGGTGACCGCGATCAAGGCTGTGGAGGTACTGTGCCCCCTACAAAAGCCATGCTGGGTCGGGGATAGAAACTCATGATGCTGGACATACTCTGAGAGCTGCTTGGCCACTATTTTTTCAAGGAGCTTGCTAAGGGATGAAAGGATAGCCATTGGACGATAGTTGTCCGGTATTTTGGGGTTACCCTGCTTCAGGACAGGGACTATCCTTGCTTCCTTCCATATGTCAGGAATGAACCCCAGAGACAGGGATAGGTTAAAGATATGAGCTACTGGGGAGGCAATGAGGGAGGCCCCGAGTTTTAGAAGCTTGGGCTCCAGGTTATCTAGGCCAGGGCTTGAGTACTGGGAGAGTCCAGCTAGGTATCGCTGAATGTCAGAGATTGTCACCACCCAGATGTGAAATAGTTGATGCGAGGGGTGATCATCCTCTCAGGTAGAGGGAGAGGGGGAGGCCAAACCCAGACTAGGAGAGAAAAGTGCTGTGAAGGCCGAGAGGTCAGAGAAGTGCATATTTAGGGAGTTGGCAATGGAAAGGGGATTGTTGCAGGAGATGCCTTTTATGATCATGTCAGTTACCCCTGGGTGGGAGGAGCCACTGACTAGGGTTTTTATATTTCTCCAAAACCTCCTTGGGTCAATAGCAGAGCTAGTAAGGGCAGGCTTACAGAAGTCACTTTTCGCAGTTCTGATAGCCTTTTTGCACTAGTTTCTGAGGTGTCTGTAATGTTGTAACATAGCAGGGACACAAGACAATCTGGAGTTAGCCCAACACTTGTCTCTGGCCCACATTTGGACTAGGAGACTCCTGTGCAACCAGAAGGTGGCGGTTCCTCGCACCCTATGGGTGACCATTGGGGCATGCTTGTCCTGCAGGGCCCCAAAGGTAGTTAGGAAATGGGAAGCTGCCACCGAGGGGTCATTAGGTCTTAATGCATCAGACCAGTCAGTGAGCCTTAGGTCCTCAAGGAACTCTCCAGGATCAAACCTGGCAAAGTTCCTGACATGCACGATCTTGTGCGGGACTTTAGAGGAGGGAACTTTCCACACACAGTAGACCGGAGAGTGGTCGAAGATTGCATCAGATAGTGTTCCCACAGAGGCGATCCTATCTGGGCAGTTAGTCAGGATCCAGTCCAAAAGGGAGCTGGAGGAACCATTGGCCGAACGCCTGGTTGGCTCCTCTATAAGCTGAGTCAGGGTGAGATTAGCAAGAAGGGATTCAGCCTGCCTTCCATTCTCACCAGTCCAGTTTAGGTTGATGTCTCCCATGATAATGAGTTCATTGTCACCAATGGTTGGACCAACTAAGTCCAGAAGATGGGTCACCCTTGGGAGCCCACCTCTCGGGGGATTGTACGTGCAGACTAGATGAAGTTTCTTGGCGTCCCCTAGTAGGAGTAGTACATGTAGCACCTCACAGGGGGACACACTGGGTTGCTGGGGGACTACGAGGGAGACCTTGAGGTGACTCCTGTAGTAGATCAGGATGCCCCCCCCCTTTGTCCCTGTGTGGTCCTGTCAAATGAAGTTATAGCCTGGAAAAGCACAGGCTGAGTCAGGGATCTTGGGTTTAAGCCAGGTCTCTGTCACACCAAGAATATCAGGTTTATAGAGTGCTGTCCATGAGACAAGCTCATCCCGATTGGGTAGTAGACTTCTAATATTTAGATGAGCCAATTTTAGACCCTTGGCCATCTCCCAACCTGGGAGGATTGAGGGGGCCGGGGTATTTGGTCCAGGGTTAGTTTCAACGTCCCCCGATAGTAGTGTTAACACAAGAAGAAGCCAGAATGGCTGCCATCTCATAAAAGATAGACCATTTTCCAGGGTACGGGCACGAAGTCGTTTTACCCTGACAGTATGCATTAGCCTCCTAAGGTTTAGGGAGTAGGTGGCGCAGAGGAGGGTGTGGGGGTCACGAGGATGTTAGAGAAAGTAAAATCAGACACCCCAGAGAAGGGAGATTTCTCCCGGTACCCCCCCTGAGGTGGTCAGGGGGGGTGGTGGCCACATAGAGCAGGGTGAGCCCTAGTACCATGCCCACCAGGGCCAGTGTCCTATAGATGGCGGGCAGAATGCCCTGGGCCATCTTGCGGGGAGTTTCCCCACCATCCCTGGGCATGAAGAAAGGTTGCCTGAACCACATCTGGGCAGGAGGCGTTGCCGGGCTAGGTTGTTTAGCCCAGCAGCAGTGGAGGATAAGGAGCAGCTGACTGGAGGAGGGATAGAATACCACCTGAGGACTGGTGGAGTATTGGGCTATCAGTAACAGGCCTGTGGAATTACACAAGAAATAGCCTAAATTGTCCGTTAAGTTGTACACATACGATATACACAGTGATTGACCTGATTGATCCCCTCGGAGAACAATAAGCTACAGTAGGAGTCAGGTGGACGGTATAATAATAGCCTACAGTTAGGAATTAAACATTAGCCTCACTTAATCAGTACAGGTAGGACTTAGTAGGCACTATATCTAGCAAGAGTAATGACAGTAATTAGTGATGACACCACACAATAACTCTCTGCACACAAATACAGTCTTGTACTGGAGTCAACCAGTGGGGACAAGAGTTTTAAAAGTATAGTGTACACATCAATAAATTTTTCAGTACTTAACACAGTAGGTTAGCCTATCAACTGCAGTGTCAGATGCAGCCAAGAGCTGAGACAGAAGAGAGATCACAGGGAGAGGGTAACAGTGCAGAACCCAAGCTGCAGTGTCAGACCCGCTCCCCCCACCACTGATAGGGTGAGATGGATCCAGGGGCGGAGCTAACAGAAATTTAATGGGAGGAGGAGCAGGGGTGGGGGCGGGCGGACCCCGAAAATCCTGCACCTGGGCAGGGGCCTGGAAAGCAGATTGCATCCCACACAGCTGCGGGAGGCCACAGGGCTGCAGATGCAGACACCTCAGGACTCAGCCGTGGTTCAAGTCGGGGAGTGCCCGGGGGGGGGGCCTTCCTGGCAGGTCACCCTCACCTCCCCTCTAGCACACAGTCAGACTTTGGAGATTATTGGTGGGACTGGCTCTCCCTATGTATGAGACACAGGGAGCATCACCACCTGCAGTGAAAACCAATCAGCAAGGGCGCTTTCGGTGCCAAATTTTAAGTAAGTGGAAAGGGTCTCTATTGTTCCTCGGAATGGTAAACGGCACTGAAGAGAAGAAAAAATGTCCCTCAGCCACCCTCCCGTGGAGTGGCCCAACAGCACGATGTCTTCTTGGCGGTTTCTTGGCAGTGAGTGCAGATCGGGAACAAAAGACCAGCAGTAAGGAGAAAGTGTCCTGCACTTGGGCAGGGGCCGGGAAACTCGGATTGCGTACCTGCACAGCCGCCGAGGAGGCCCGCCGGGGCTGCAGATGCACCCGGCACCTCAGGACTCAGCCTTGGTTCAAATCGAAGTGCCCGAGGGGGGGGACCTTCCTGGACCAGGTCACCCTCGCCTCCCCTCTCGCACACAGTCAGGCTTTGGGGATTATTGGTGGGACTGGCTCTCCCTATGTAGGAGACACAGGGAGCGTCACCACCTGCAGTGAAAACCAATCAGCAAGGGTGCTTTCGGCGCCAAATTTTAAGTCAGTGGAAAGGGTCTCTATTGTTCCTCAGAACAACAAACAGCACTGAAGAGAAGAAACAAATGTCCCTCTGCCACCCTCCAGTGGAGTAGCCCAACAGCGCGATGTCTTCTTGGCAGTTTCTTGGCGGTGAGTGCAGATCGGGAACGAAAGTTCAGCAGTAAGGGGAAAGTGTCCTGCAACTGGGCAGGGGCTGGGAAACTCAAATTGTGTACCCGCACAGCCGCTGAGGAGGACCCGCCGGGGCTGCAGATGCACCTGGCACCTCAGGACCCAGCCTTGGTTCAAATCGAAGTGCCCGAGGGGGGAGACCTTCCTGGACCAGGTCACCCTCGCCTCCCCTCTCGCACACAGTCAGTATGGGGTGCCTGCTTGAGGGCAGGCCAGCACTGTTCTACAGTCGAAGGTCTTTTCCTCCTATTTTGTCCTCTACTGGGCCCAGAAATGCGTGTAGTAGGCCCTCATGGAGACACCGGAGGAATCCAGGTGTGGGGTCCCTTCTCATGCTGCCCCATGGTGCTGCCACATACATCCCACTACCTGTCCTACAGATGTGCATTCACTCTTCTTGACCAGTCCCCAAGTGACCCAGATCCATTCCTGAACCTGGATTGTTGGGATGGCAGTCAGTGGATTGACCACAGACTCATACTCAACCATAAAAAAACAAAATTCATGCTTTTCTCTCACAACTAAAGTAGGAACTGTGGCACCCCCTGCAACTAATGACAAATAAACTTCTCCCCCTCAAACAAGTCTCCAGCTTTAAATACCTTGGTATAACCTTCGACCCAGCGCTATCTTCCCATGAGCACATCCATCTCCTTTGCTCCAAAGTCAACACTCATATTGGCCTACTCTACTGCCATAGGGACTGCCACCCCCCACAAGCTCTAAGGCTTTCTATCACCTCCTCAGTCCTTTCCCTCATTGACTATGGTCTCCTATTCTATGGGGCTGCACCAACTCAACTCTCCACAGAATAAAATTCCCCTTCAACATGGCATGCCACCTTCTCACAGGCTGTCTCAAACTCACCCTCTCATGCACCCTTTATACTCTAGCAAACCTACTCAACCTCAAGGAGTGCCTCCAGTACCAGTCCTGCCTCTTCATCAAAAAATTCATGGTTGGTCTGGTTCTGACTGGATTCTCTTCACTACTTCAAACTGCTCCTATTGCTCCCTCCACCCACAGCTCCACTAAGACTATTTTCCATGTGCCCAGAGTCAGGACTACTCTGGCCCAGAGGTCCTTTTTTTATAGAGCCTCTACTGGGATTAACTCCCTCCCTGCTTCCATCTCCAATGAAATAAGACTTGGGACCCTCAAATTCTCTCTCCAGAGCCACCTCTGCTCCAGCCACAGCTGTAATTGCCCATAGCTTTTGCCTACTACAAACACCCATGACTTTCTGCCCCATCCACCTTTGACAATGGACTATGTCCTGCCCCTTCCTCTTAGATGTTGATTAACTGGTATGTAACTTTCTGCTTATAATGTATATAAGCTGCTTTGTTTCTGTGATCACTTCATGTACCTTTTGTACTTTTATTGCACTGTTTGTATATAATTCACTACTTTAACACATTGTCTTTTTTATACTCCACTATTCCTCCTTGTCTTTCACTGCATAATTCTGTACACCAAATGTCTCAACCCACTGTACCCTTGTTTACCTCGATGTGGAGCCCTTGTAAAAGAGTCTCGGACTCAAAGGTTTGCAATTCCAATTCCATTAATATAATAAAATAAATAAAAGCATTTCTGTCAGTGGCTAACATCTTGAAACAGAAATATATCTAGACAAACCTAGAACTGGAAGCCAGAACTACACAGATTAATGGCCCCATATTAAATGGTATTAGGCTGCCCCTTGCAAAGTCCTATTCCTTAGTGCAAATTAACACAATTAGCTACATTTGTTAGACTCAAACATGTTTGGAGCAAAGTGAGAGTGCCTCAAACATGTTTAAATATAACCCCCCAAAGCAAAAATGAGCACTGGGCTGGCTCCCTGGCATCGAGTGAAGGGGTTCACTCAGCACACTGGTGACCCGAGTTCATACTCTGAGCTCGGGTACCAGGAGTGGAGAATGGCAGGGAGGGTGATTACAAGCACCCATTGAACACTTGCTTCCTGGGGTGGACTCATCTGGTCACCTGCAGATGGATTGGCAATGTGCTTGGGGGACATGATGCCTTGACATGCCCCCTGCATGTCCCTACCTGAGGTTGCCTACACTCATGAAAGACCGATAACAGTGTTTGGTGGGCAGAAAATGCCAAAATGGCTCCCCATCCTGCTGGATGATGAGTGCTGGTTTCCTGCAGCCATCAACCCCCAAAGTCAGCCCAGACCAACTTCACAGACTTGGGATGCACCGTCTGCTGACAAGGCACTTCTCCACTGGAAGATAGGGACCCACCCAGCATATTGAAATGCTGAGCTACCCAGGTAAGGCTGCTATAGGGGTTGGTAGATGGCAGCAGGGGTTGGGAGGATGGTAGATAAGCCTAGGCACTCTGAAGGAGTGGAAGGATGGGGTAGCTATAGGGAAGTGCAGAAACAGAAAATACAAAAAAAAATCTGGTCACTGAAAACATACAGGCAGTGATGGAACCAACTCATTTAGGTCATCCCAGACATGTTAATGTTACAATAGGGAAAATCAGGACCTAACTGAAAATGAGATACTGACTGTTAAGTGACCTATTTTGGGTAACTACATTGTAAAACTGTATAAAAGCAGGACCCCAGAAAAAATTAGATTTTGCATTTTTACCTGTGCTTAATCTACCAAATACACCGGAAAATGTGTAAAGGCCAGTACCCTACTGAAAATTAAATATTGTAGCTGCTCTATCCTACCAATGACACTAGCACCCTGTGTGTATGCACAAGTGTACCAGCTGTGTGTGTGTGTGTGTGTGTGTGTGTGTGTGTGTGTGTGTGTTTGTGTTCACATTTAGGGTGTTTGTCCATTCACCAGGTAAAACATACTGAGCTGAAAAATAGCTCATTTCCAGATGTGTCTCTGGGGGGAAGGAGGATGGGAGGTACAAGAACAACGTAGAATCATAACTTATGCAATAAAACATCATACAGAGATATAAATAATCTGGTGACGTCCAGCAGACCAGACCTGGGTTTGAATCCGACAGCTTCCACTTGCATACTGTGTGGCCCTGAGCAAGTCACTTTACCTCCTTGTGCTCCCAGGTCGCTCCTTAGTGTGCTATACCTGGTTAAACAACTAGATAAAAAATAAATAAATAAATAAATTAAACAGTACAAAATGAACATGACTAAGGTTCATCAGACAGGTCAAACTGTAGCCAAAATATTTACAGGGGCACAGGGGGAATCTGTTTAATGGATACAAGCAATATTACTTTTCAACAGTGAAGGCATCAGAGAATAGCACAGATTTGAGGGGAGAAAAGAAAGTGCAGACTATTGAGGAGGAAGAAGAAATGGAGAAGGGTTGGTGAGGAGGGTGGAGGTGCAAGGAGGAGGAGAAAGAGGAGAAGATAGTAAATTGAAGAGTGTGGAAGGGTTATGACTCAAGGATAGGCACAGGAGGTAGTGGTGTGGTCATTCAGCAGAAAGGCGAGAGAGAGCATTTTGAAGAGATGGAATGAATAGTTAGGATGAGAGTTCTAAAGTCTAGGAACAAGGAAAGACAAGGCAGCCTGACCAGCAGAAGATTTTACACCACAGTAATACAACTTAGTTACACATTAATTCTATATCTCTTCTCCCACATCAGTCATTCTACTATTTTTTTATTTTGATAAGTTGATAACTATTTTGTTCTTTGGTCAGTTCCACAATTTTTTGCCTGGTAACTAAATTTTTGTCAATTTATTCTTAGGCAAAAGGTTGGCCTTCAGTAAATAAAAGGGAACACAGTGGGACAGAGATAGGAAGGCATACCAAACTTCCCTAAGGTACACAGGGAAGGCAGTAAAGCAGTCATAGGCCCAAACAGAGGAAACTCTAGCATGAACAGTAAAAGAAGGGTAAAAGACTTTTTATAGATACATTAGTGAATGGAGAAAGTCCAGAGGGGGTATTGCTAAGATCAATGGGGATAAGAGAGTGATGGAGCAGGACCAAGGAAATGCATCTATCCTAAATAGATACTTTCTGCTCAGTATTTACTGAGGAGAAGGTAGAGCAGGGCCCACAGCTCAGCACCATGGACACAGGGGAGAGGGAGATGTGCACAAGTCCCTTCATGAAAGAAAGGGTCCTACAAGAGCTTACTAAGCTCATGGTGGACAAGGTAATAGGACATAATAGCATACATTCAAGGGTACATTCAAGGGTACTAAAGCAGCTAAGGGTGGAACTAACAGAGCCACTATAAGAACTGTTTAGTACATCTCTGAGCAGAAGAGAGGTCCCAGAAGACTGCAGAAGGGCTCATGTGATCCCATATTTAGCTGAGTTCTCTTTTAAAAGACACAAATCATGTGCTGCCACGTGTTTACTCATTTTTAACAAATAGTATGGCTGAAATGTAATTCTGTGATAAACCTGTGTAATGAGGATCTGCTTATGCCTACTATAATTGTTATATTGGTTGCTGGATCCCCTCTTGTGTTAAGGAGCAAAGACTTGAAGAGGGCATTGAATTAAATAACAAGAAGTGGGGTACAAAAATCTACAACTTGGAAAGAAACATGTGCAATGAAGCAAAGTAGATTAATTGTTCCAAGATTAGTGATTACAAAAAAAAAGTAGCAATATAGTAGCAATGTAATGTTTTGGTTTTTTGAGCTATGAATTGTACATAAGACTATAGATGCTTAAGTTATACTGTATAACAGATTATTTCAGAGGAAGAACATTTTTTATCATTTTCCCAAATGTTGCGTTAGTAAGTTCAACCTTAATAATGCATAACAATACATGTATCTTTTTTATCTTTCCAGTTCCTGAAAGAGCACATTACTAAAAGGATATGAAGGAAGGGGAACTAGCATTTAATCACTTAAATCTGATAAATTAGATCCTGTTTGGCTAATCATTGCTTAGAAAAGCATCATGTTCCCTGACTTCAGAGGGCAAAATGTAGAGGTGGGTTAATACATTGGGGTATATAAGCTTGTTCTAATGGTAAGAAAGGCATCTACTGCCCAGAAACTGTAGCAGCAGTTCTAGCAGCTGTTCTACCTGCCTTGAACAGGCAGAGCCTTGTAAACTCTGACAAGATATCAGCCATGAACCGAATAATTCTTGTCCTTTGCCTCTGCAGTGGTTTGCAGTCTCTTGGTAAGTTGAGATTTTGCGATGGGAAGGGGAATATTATTAACTTGTTTTAACAGTTGTTTATTTATTTATTGAATTGTTTCACCAGGAAAAATACACTGAGCAACTTAATGCTTGTCTCACGGTGGTCCTGGGGGAAGGGGGAGGGGGAGATACAGTAGTAGCATTGACACATCTTGCAGCAATACAGAGGTGCAATTAAATGCAGCAATGCAGCAATAAAGAGGTACAATAAAATACAATACATACATTCAAACATGGTCAAGGAATATGGAACATAGTAAAAAGTATATCCATGTGTTGTGCAAAATGATAGGCCTACTGAACTAGCTGGTTTGAACATTTGCAATGAAAAATCCTCCATTAGGGAAAAAATGCAAATTAAAAACCAGTACATAATTACATATTGTCATATGCATCAGTATGAAATATACTAGATTTAAAAATAGGCTCAGTACTAGTATACTTCTATAGCTATTGTTTAATATTGAAAAAGAAGAAGAAACAAAACAAAGAAAAAACAAACTTTATTTTCTTGTTGAAATAAATAAATACTGTACTGTTAGTGCTGGTAGAAAATCCAGTGGTCAAGACGTATTCCGAATAATGATGTCGTATTAAAACACAGGATGAAAGCGCCCCCCCCCAAAAAAAAAATGTGTTCTAGCCAGTTCTGGCTCCTAACAGATATATACCATTATAAAATGGGTTGTTAAAAACGTATCACCTAATTGGTCCAGTAGCAATAGGTGCCTGTTGATTAAATCCCCTGTTTAATTAACTGGTATGTGGGACAAGTCAGAGAAAGTACTGTACCTCACTACTTAACAGTGTTAGTGGCTCAGTAGATAGCACACTTGCCTCTGAGGCCAGGAGATCAGAGGGCTGTGGGTTCAGTTCCCACAACTGGCACTTGGGTTAATATCCCAGTAGTGACACTGTAGTGCAGCATGAGAGAGATGCACTTCTGAGGTGCCGTCTTTCGGATGAGACATTAAACTGAGGTCCCATCTGCCTGGATTGGTGGTAGTTCAGGTGGATGTTAAAGATCCCATGGCACTTATCGAAAAGAGTAGGGGAATTTCCCCAGTGTCCTGGCCAAATTTCCCTCATTCACTAAAATATCACCACCAGCTTAATCTCGTTCAATTTAAGTTGCTTACCATCTGTATCCCCCCCTTCCCCCCCCCAGTCACCCCTGAAAAAGGGACTTATAGGCCCAGTGGGTTTACCAGGTCAACAAAATTCAACAAACAAACTTGGTGATGAACTGAAATGGGAAAGGCAGCCATTTAAAATTACTAAAGTTGGAGACACCTGCAGCTCGGCCACTCAGTCCACTTTATCTTGTAGGCAGGGTTCATCTCAGTGCATGTGCCATTGTGTCACTGCAAATGCATCTGGGGTGGCTATATTTATCTGCTGCTGCCTTGTAAATTACATTGACAGGAGAAGGAAATTACTGAAGTGGAAGACAACTGCAGCTCAGCAGCTAAACAGGGAGATAGTGAGAGCCAGTAGTGGGGAAGCAAGAATTGAGGATACAAATAGTACTTGGGAAAATGGGAAGACAGCAAGTGGTGGGGGTGCTGTACAGTGCTCACTACAGTTAAGCTGACCAGTACTGAGGTATACCAGTTGGTGTGGCACTGTGCCACTCAGTATATCACTCTGTGTGGCGCCTGTTGTTATTCTGAGGTACAGTAGAGGTAGCCACATAGAGTAAATTCATCATTAATACAGGTGGTGGAGGAAGCAACTAATCAGAAGCTCTGAATTGCCAGCATTTATATTTCTTACTATCTGTACAGGTGCGCCAGCAGGCAGCGTGTTAATTGTCAGGAATTTAATGCAGAGTTACAACTGGTGCCTCACCCAGTGGTATGCTGAGATTTTTAAAGCTAATCAACCACTGGTCTCTCTCATCCTGTTTACTCCTTCCCTGATACATGGATAGATTTTACAGTTTTCTCATTTTTCTAAAGGTATCAGCATTCATTTTAATATTCTTCAACGTGCAGCTTCAACATTCAGCTAGTGTGTAGCTTTTCCTCTCTCCTTTTCAACTATTGCTGGTCCTTGATGTCCTCCCATTATGTACTGTAATTTCTTTAAAAAAAAGTGCTTTCCCTGGTAATCTAGCCACCCTCCTCCCCATCCCGGATGTCACCTTAACTCTGAAAAAACTATTTCCCTGGTAGTTCATGTGTACCCCTCTCCACGATCTTTGATGGTGGTTTTTCATTTTGTAATGTACATTAATTTTCTTTTTTTCACCTGTGTTCACATTTGCAGCCATGCTGGTTCAGTTCCTTTGGATTTTTTTTATCTTTCCCCCTGCAGTTTGTACTTAGGGACAGCCAACTGGTCTGTGTGTCATACAATAATTCCTTTTGAATATGATCATTCAAACAATCAAACTTTATTTAACCAGGGATAACACCATTGAGCAAGCTCATTTTCAAGGTGGTCCTGGACATAAAAAAATAATCATAGGCCGGTACAAGGCAGGAAAATAAACACTATACATATGAGGAGCTAATACAGGCCAGTACAGTGAGGGCTAACCCAGTTAAAAGCTAGTTATACCATACCAAACAAACAAGCATAGTAAATCTAAGGTTAGGACAGTTCAGTTCCTGGCACTTGCTCAGATATGTAGTCCACTGGTTATTCTAGTATGAGACTTATGGTAAGGAGGGGTAGGGAGGGTGGAGGTATAGAAGACAAAGGGTAGGTAGGGTGATGTTGGTTGGAGGGGTTGGGAAACGAGGTTGCTAAAAATGTTGGATCCCCACCAATAGAAAAAGTGGGAGCTGTGTGTTACTTGAGTGTCAGGGGATTCTTTGGGGTCACCACAAGATTAAGGACACACTGGTCATCTATAACAGTTGCAGGTTTCCTTCAGGTACTCTGTAATCAGTGCTGATCAGTATGATGGCACTGTAGTGTTCCCATTAGAGAGTGTGTCTTTTCCTTCTGATCCTGCTGTATAGAAGGAAGTCTGTAACGAGACAATTTAATATGTGCAATCTGTGGAGATCACAGACCGGTACCAGTAGAAGAATGGTGTTCAAAGGAATTCAGGTTTCAGTCCCACCAGGGCAGACTCTAGGTTTTGGGTCTCCAGTTTTCTAAGCTGTCACAGTTCTTGCTTTGCAATAGAAGTGATTGGCCCGGACAACATTTATAGCTTTCTGAACAAATATGACGGTGAAATTGTAGATCATTTTGAGCTACAGTAGCACACTAGGCAGACATCCACAGGTACCAAACAACCATTGATCTTTTATTATGTTTTCTTTTTTTATTTACCGTGATCCATATGGCAAGGGTTAGTTCTACTGCAAGGCAGGACCTGTAACAGCTTAGAAAACTAAGGAATCAAATCCAAAGTTCTGGCCCTGGTGGGATTCAAACCTGAATTCTCAGGTACTCTCTATTTAAAACATAAAACACTACAACTGTGTTAAAACCGAAATAATACCATCAAAATACAATGTGGGACTTTATCAACTCACAATACAGTAATGCAGTATTATAAAAAACAGGACTAGGTAGTAAAAGAAAGTAAGACCAACGATATAAGCATTTCAAATCTGTTTTTCCACTCCCACTTCAGTGGTAGTGCACTGTCTTCTATCTTTAGTAAAAGAGCATTTGATCTCCTGGAGATATGAATCCTTTAGTAGGGGAGTGTGGGACCACAGCCCCCAGTATAAAAAGTAAAACACAAGTGCCTGGTGCCCTTTTTCTTTGCGCCACAAGTCTACATCACTGAAATGAATTTTTGGTTATGTAGACTCTCACAAATGGTGATCACTGTTATGCAGTTGCCACTATCACAGAGAACCTCCTGGAAAGAGGAGGAAAAGAACTCAGTCTTCACTAGCCTGGTGGTTCTAGTACCGGAGTTCCTCAGGGTGCGGCACTTATTAAGGTCTGCAGGTATGCTGGAGAACCTGTAAGATTGCCAAGCCAGGTCATATGCTTCAGAAATTCAGTTGAGATCCAAGGGTGGTGTGAACCTCTGACCCTGGTTTTCTGTAGGGGATCTTGTTCATCCCAGACTGACAGAAATGGGGAGTGGAAGTAGTCGGAGGCTTGGTTTATGTTAGTGGCATTGAAGACAGGGGAACAGTCAGTTGACTGCAGATCAGCATGCAGTCAAGCGAGGTCTAATGAATGGAAGGAATGGATTTGGATAATTTTTGCTGACATTCTAGAACAATGGGTTTTGTGCACACAGTATGCCATATGTTGGTCACTGAGTGCATCAGGGATGGTACCAGTATTAATGATGCAGTGTGGGTGATTGGTAAGGATCCAGTCCAAGAGAGACTGGTTATGGATTTAGAATTTAGTTGGGTAGGGACTGAGATGAGTTGAGTAAGGTGCAGGGACCTTATGTATTGAAAAAGTCTGGAGCTGGATTGTGATAGCCAGTTTATGCTGAAGTTGCCCATGATGAGAAACTCACCAGAGGGGGCATGAGAGGAGATGGAAGTCATGAGTTCAGAGACAAGTGAGGTGGACATGTCATGGGAGAAGTAGACACCTGCCATGTAGATGGGGTGAGAGACAGAGGGGGAGAATTTGAGGATGAACAGTTCACAGGCAGTGGGAGAAGGGACAGAGACAATACCATGGAGGACTGCATAGAGGAAGAGAGGTAGATGGCAATGCTTCCACCCTTTATAGTATGGTCTTGGCGGGTGAAGATATACAAAGGGATTTTGAAAGCTGAATTAAGAATTTTGGGGGAGAGCCAAGATTCTGATGCTAACAGGACATTAGGGTGGAGAGAGACTACAAGGCATTGTAGCTGATTGATTTTGGGTAGCAGGCTGTGGATGTTGATGTGGGCCACCTTGAGTCCTTTGGGCAGATCAGAGGGAAGGGATTGTATAGGGCCAGGGTTAGGCTCAACATCACCAGCCATAAGAAGTAGTAGGGGAAGTAAGATCTTGTTGTGGATTAAAGGCAGCAGTGATGCTGAGGCCGAGGGGGCACAGGACAGTGGGGGTGGTGGTTTGGAAGGACACCAAGTGATGCCAGGAAGGAGACAGAAAGAAAGAGCAAAAAACCTTGGTGCCAAAAGGAATGGGGAGGGGGAGTAGACTGGAGGAGGGGAGGATTGGAGAAAGAGAAGGTGGAGGGCAAGTTAAGGAGTGAAAGATGAGGAGGGGAAGACAGGGAAGCTGGCAGGGGAAGAGAGGTTGTGGGTAACAGAGAGTGGAGTAGGTAGAGGATGATGAGAAGAGAACTAGAAAGATACATTACTAGGAGTAGTGTGGTAGCTCAGAGGGGATAGAAAACAGAAGGCTAATTAAAAGGTAAGAGGGCAGATTGTATACCAAGAGGTATGAATCAAGGAGAAAATGGGAGGCCACAAGGGGGCAGTAACATAGGTAATGCTTTTAACTGAATGTAAATTAGTGGTTAAAATGAACAGTAGGCAGTTAGGGGGTGATAGCATCTAATTTGAATAGATAGGGCTCCAGACCACTTCCTGATATTCAAGAGGGATTTTGGTAGGCAGTTCAGCAGTGCATAACAAAGAGGCCTGAGGATGTAACAGAGAAGTCGGTTGAGGATTTTGAACAAGCAAGGAAAGCCTAATACTGTACATGAAGGAGTTGCAGGCTGGGGCCAGGGATCAATTGGAAGGGCTAGTAGACAGGAGATGGCTGGTTTTTCAAGTAATTAGTAAGTTCATAAAATAATTTGACATCCAAGGGAGGGAGACAGACTGGTGGGCTTCACAGTATGCATGAATTAAACAGAGGTGAGAGATGTGAGAAGAAGGATGTGTGCAGATAATCACTTTAGGTAATAAAATGCTAGCTGTTCTAGCAAATGTATAATGGAGTTTGAACTGCTCTAGGTTATAATGGAGTGCCCATGTGTGAAAGGTAAGAACTGGTGTACTGACTGAGCAAGAGAGGGATATGCAGGACTACAGTCCATTAGTAGAAGGTTGGCAAATGATCATAGTAGTTGCCTCAGAATGTCATTAAGGCTAGGTAAGGTAAAGATTGTCATTATTTTATAAATAAAGCCCTAGGGATAACTCAGTTTCCCTTCCAGGGATGACCAGTTTAATGTGGAGAAGACCTCACAATCGTGCTCCCTTCTATATGCATCTACTGAAAATCACCCAGTCCTGTTGAAGAGGATTTGATACCTGTTCAGTTTCACTTCTCTTCAGAAGGATATAACTGGGGAACCAGACAACAATATTGGAAACAGGACACTTTTGGAGATAGTCCCAAAAGAACGTGGCACCCATAAAGGACAGAATGTCCAAATTGATCCTTCATCAGGAGGCGTTGCAGTTTTTCCTACTTCCTCCTTTACCTTTCCCTCCATCTTCCCTTTAATTTTTCCCTTTTTTGTACTCCCCCTACCTGCAAGAGTATTATAATGATCTTGAACACTATTTTATAAAAAGCATCATTCTGTAATTAAAGTATTAAGCAGCTCTGATATACCAAATGCTACTTCATTAAATGAAATTATGTTGGATATAATACCTTGAAAAAGTATACTTTTTTGTATTAACAGCCATATAGAAATATAAAGGTCTTCTACTTTATTTCATTTTTATTTTATTTCATTTTTATCTTTTCTCCATTTTACGTTATATGTGACAGGGTTGGTGTTTTGTATTATGAGAGTGCACTTTATTGTGATGATTACCTTCACCTGTTACCAAGTAATGATTGTGTATAAAATGGTTGTGGCTGCTTCCGACTGCTATGCCCCCTGATGAAGGGTCAGTTTGGACCCAAAGCACTGGGACTTTAGTGGCCAGTGGGTCTTTGTCTCATACTGGAAAGCAATTGTTGCTATAAAATAAAAACTTTTGGAATTATTACTTCTACCAGTTTGGACATTCAATCCTTTATGGGTGCTACATTCTTTTGGGACTAACTATTCCAGGATTGGCAACCTATTGTGTGCCCACTGCCCTTGTTCCTGGCTCGCAGTGTTCACTTTGAGCTGTGTACTTTTGGAAATAGTCTGATATTCCTTTTTTTGTAAAGTAATTCCTAAGCCTATACATCACCACAAATTCTAATGCAGGATTTTTGTCACTTTAGCTATGTTCACACTGCAAAAATTTTAAGTTGGCGGTTCGTGGATCATTTAGGCCATACTTGCTGAAACATTGTGGAGCAGTGTTCAGACAGCATGACTGGAGTGCTGTGGATACCCACAGATAAGTTCCATGTTTTCCAGGAAGATTCTGGTTTGTGGGGAGTGGAAAGCTTAGAGGACTCTGCCGGAGATCCAGGATTGGGTTACCAACCCAAGTTCAGCTAAATGTTGTTTTTTGCAGTGGAAAGACAGCTGAGCTCAGGGAAGTGCTTCTGTTTTGTAAACCAAGTACAACAAATAGTAGAAAGCACTTATGTCTCAGATGAGCTGCAACACTGGGCATGCACTGATGCATATGCATGAGCACTGTCATGCCTCAACTGAGACTGTGTTTTCAACTGTTTGTAGCCCTCAGTTTGCAAAAAGAAGCACTTCTCTGAGTTCAGCTGTCTTTCCACAAACAAAAAAAAAATTTAGCTGAACTCAGGTTGAAAACATTATTGTGTATCTGCAGCTGACTGCTGTATAAATGACCACAAGTGCAAGCTGGGAAAAGCATGCTACGATATTGTGGTTGATGCAGCTGTTCAGATGGCTAAGGTAAATGGTGCAGAATGCCGGCATAAGTATAGGATCCCAAGGAAAGAGGGATCACGTTTTCCATTGAAATGCAATCTGCAAATAGCAAAACTGCTGCTGTATACCACCTTTACATAGAAACATAGACTTTGACAGCAGATAAGGACTGCTTGACCCACCTAGTCTGCCCATTTCCCTACCTATTGAATAAGCTGCAGATCCTAGTTAAACAATAGCCTGTTTCTTCCAACCCCCACATGAATTGCCTTCTGTCTGTCCCATGCATTCTTGAATTCCCCCACAGTTTTTGATCCCATGACCTCCACAGGAAGGCCATTCCATGCATCCACCATCCTCTCTCTGAGAAAATACTTCCTCACATTGCCCCTGAGCTGTCCACCCTGTATCTTCAAATGGTGTCCACTTGTTCTTGCACATCTCTTTTTCTGAAAGATGCTACCCTCTTGGACTTTGTTGATTCCCTTGAGGTACTTAAATGATTCTGTCATGCCCCCCCTTCCTCCTTTCTTGAGGGTATGCATATTAAACTCCTTTAGTCTCTTTTCATACATCTTATGTTGCAGACTCTGCACCATTTTAGTTGCCCTCCTTTGGACTGTCTCCATCCTGTCTATGTCCATGAGGAGATGAGTCTCCAGAATTGCATGCAGTCCTCCAGATGGGATCTCAACAACTGTCTACACAGAGGGTTAACAACTTCTTGTTTTCTATTGGTGATGCCTTTCCCTGTACATCCCAGTATACCCCCAGCCATCCTTACTGCCTTCTCACATTCCTTGATAACCTTTAGGTTATCTGATATGACTACTCCCAGGCCCCTTTCCATTTCTGTTGTTGTTACTACCTCCACTCCCATTGTGTACTCTTCCCCTGAGTTTGTGTTTCCCAGGTGCATTCATTTGCCCTTCTTTGCATTGACTCTAAGTTGCCATAATTATGACCATTCCTCCAACCTTGCCAAGTCCCTTTTCATCCTTTCCAACCCCCTTGTGTATCAACCCTTTTGCAGATCTTTGTGTCGTCTGCAAAGAAGTATACTTTTCCTTCCAGTCCCTCTGTAATGTCACTTATCATTAAAAAGGACCCAACCCAGTATTGAAAACTACAGTTCCTACTAGTAACCACCTTTCTTCAGAGTGCACTCTGTTTACTATTACCCTCTGTGTCCTGTTGTCCAGCCAATGTTTTACCCAGGCCACACCTCTGGGACTCACTCCCAGGGCAGCTAGTTTGTTTATAAATCTTTTATGTGGGACTGTGTCAAATGCCTTGCTAAAGTCTAGGTAGACCATGTCCACAGCTCCTCCCTGGTCTACTACTTTGGTCATTCAGTCAAATAAATCAATTAGATTTATTTAACAGGACCTTCCTGCTGTGAATCCATGCTGACTTGGGTCCTGTGCCCCACTGGCCTCTAGGTAGTCAAAAATTATTTACTTCAGAAGTGATTTCATCATTTTCCCTAACACTGAGGTCAAACTGACTGGTCTATAGTTTCCTGCCACTGTCTTGCTCCCACTTTTGTGAAGAAAATCACATTTGCCCTCCTCCAGTCCTCAGGTACCACACCATCCTCCCATGATTTCTTAAAAAAGGGTAGTCAGTGGTGTCACTAGTTCTCCTCTTAATTCTTTTAGAATTCTGGGGTGAATCCCATCAGGCTCCATTGCTTTGTCCACCTTCAGTTTTAGAAGTTCTTTAAGAACCCTCTCTTCTGTGAAAGGACTGTTATTGACCCCCCCTATCCAGAGTGCTTCTATTGATTGGATTAGGTACCCCCTTCTTTTGTGAATACTGAGCAGAAGTATTTATTTAGTATCCCTGCTTTTTCACTGTCCCTCTCTATCCACCCACCCTCCATTTTATTAAGCCTCACTATCCATCCCTTTGTCTTTCTTCACTCCCTAATTTACCTATAAAAGGTTTTATCCCCCTTCTTAACTGAGTTGGCTATCTTTTCCTACGTTTCGGCCTTTGCTATTCTGACTGCCTTCCTTGCTTTCTTCTATTTTAACTAGTACAGTCCTCTGTCCTAGTCCTTCTATGTTTCTTTATACTTCCTGAATGATATTTTTTTCTCCCTAACCTTCCCTGCCACCTCTTTTGAGAACCATAGTGTTTTTTTCTTTAATTTTGATTTGTCTATTTGCTTCACACAGAGGCTTACTGCCTCCGTGATGGCAGTTTTGAAGTTTCCCCATTGTTGCTCCACCTCTCCTTCTTGCCTGCTTGCTAGTGCTTTCTGAGGACTCTCCCATTTCAACAAAGTCAGCCCTGCTGAAGTCCAGTACCCTTACTTTTGTACGGCTTGACTCTTCGGCTGAGTTTATTGTAAGCCACACTGTTTGGTGGTCACTTTTTCCTAGATGGCTACCCACTTCTAGATCTGAAATTCTCTCTCCATCCCCATTTGAGAGTACCATGTCTAAGACTGCTCCTTTCCCAGTGGGTTCCAACACTAGCTGTCTGAGGCATGCCCCTGTAGGGCATCGAGAATGGCCCTACTCTTGCATATGGCTGCAGCAAAGGTGCTCCAGTTAACATCTGGCATATTCAGGTCCCCCATCAACAATATCTCCTCTTTCACTGCCATCCTAAGGATGCCTTCTATCATTTCCTTGTCCATTTCCTCTCTCTGAGATGGGGGTCTGTATACAACCCGTGCGCTGATTGTGGTGTCATTTCCAGTCTCCAGATTGACTCACAGTGCCTCATCTCCACCCTGTTTACCCTTTTCTTCCATTGCTGTGATCTCTTCCCTTATATATAGAGCTCCTCCTCCTCCTCCTCTTCTACCCTCCCTGTCTCTTCTATAGATTGTGTACCCTGGTATGTTGACATCACAGTCATGGTTCTCTGTGTACTGTGTTTCTGTGACTGCCACAATATCCAGGCATCCCTCTTCCATCAAGACCACCAGTTCAGGGAGCTTGTTACCTAGACTACTGGCATTGGTACTCATTACCCTCCATTTTTTGATGGCCTTACCCCTTTTTTCCCCATCCCTGTCCTTACTGCCTTAACCTTTTTTTTTCCTTTTACTCCATCCTTCTCCCTATGGGCTTCTCTTTAAAGCTGCAGTTTTAACTGTCTGAGTGTGGCTATAATCAATATGAGGCTTAAAAGAGAGATATTGATCTAATTGTATCCCCAGGTATGTTAGTGATTCTACAGCTTATAGATAAACACATTAAGAGATGCACAGCTTAAGCAACCCTTGCCTCTTCAAAGCCTTCTGTCTGGCACTAAGAAATATTGATTTGTTCATTTAATGTTTAGCATCAGCTTATTCTTTAGAAAACATTTTAAAAGTTGCCTAAAATCTTCCTTATGGCTAAAATTTATATTAGCTATATCAGTATGGCTCATTTAGAGTACAGCCTGGTCTGCATGTACCTGCACCTTTGTACCCACATAGTTATCTGGCATATCATTTACAAATAAGGAGAATAGCCAGGGCCCAATATAAAACCACGGAGAACACTATCATATTTTTCTTAGTGTTGATAAGCTGCCACCTCACTTGACCATTTGTTTCCATTCATACAGTTGGTTTATGGGCCAAAAGCAGAATTATTAGTTGATACACACAGCTTCTTTAGCTTCAATAGCAGAATTTCATAATTTACAAATTCAAAAGTATCTAGAATTCAACAGGACCACAGGAAGCATGAACTCAAGGGGGACATACCAACTAAATCTGATGGTTTTCATTGACAGAGTGACCACAAAAATAAATCAGAGGAAGGCAACAAATATGGCCTTTCATGACCTTAGCAAGTCCTTTCATTTGGGACCTCACTACCTGAAAGAGCTCTTGATGCCTTACTGTCCTGCCCGTTCTCTTCGCTCCTCTGACGAGGGATTGCTAGCGATTCCCAGGGTACACCTGAAGATGTCTGGAGGTAGATCTTTTGCCTATATGGCACCAACCCTGTGGAATTCTGTACCTCATCAGATAGGAGAATGCCTAACTGTTGAAAGTTTTAAAAAACAACTAAAGACTTTCCTTTTGGCACTAGCATTTGCCAGAACATAATAAGTAATTGTATTGTATGATTGTTTGATTTATTGTTCTGACATGTGATTTTAAGTGATTTGAATTATTGTAAAAGCACCCTGAGCTTGGGAAGGGCGCTTGATATAAATAACATTTTACTTACTTAGCAAGTCCTTTAACACTGAACTATACAGGAGGCTGATTAGGAAGTTGGCCAGCCTAGAAGTGGGATCCTAAGTGGCAAATTGGGATAGGAACTGGTTAATGGAGAGAGGACAAAGCATGGTAGTTAACAGTGCTAACTCTAAGGATGGAAAAGTGACCAGTGGGTCACTACAGGGCTCAGTACTAGTTCTGGCTGTCTTCACTGTCTTTGCTAATGACACAAAAATCAGTAACAGGTTGTACATTCAAGTGGGGGTGAAGACATTGTGCATGGATCTTAAGAAACTAAAGGAGTGGAAAAAATAGGGCATTTGGGGTTCAAATGCAAAATAATGCATGTAGGGCATAGAATCTCTAGTTTTTAGTATATACTTGGGAGAGGTGCTGACAGTCACCAAGTAAGAAAGTCAGTGGCTCAGTAGGTAGCACATTCGCCTCTGAGGCCGGGAGATCAGAGGGCTGTGGGTTCAGTTCCCACATCTGGCACTTGGGTTAATATCCCAGTACTGACACTGCAGTGCAGCATGAGAGGGGTGCTGCACTTCTGAGGTGCTGTCTTTCAGATGAGATGTTAAACCGAGGTCCCATCTGCCTGGATTGGTGGTAGTTCAGGTGGATGTTAAAGATCCATGGCACTTATCGAAAAAAGTAGGAATTTCCCCGGTGTCCTGTCCAAATTTCCCGCATTCACTAAAAAAAATACCACCAACAGCTTAATCTGGTTCAAGGTAAGTTGGCATTCATCTGTATCCCTTCCCCCGGGTCATGCCTGAAAATAGGCAGGATTTGTCTAGTGCACTTACCCGGTCAACAAAAGCTAAATAAATAAATAAATAAAAAATTAAAAAGAAAGGGACCTTGGGTTTATCATATCTGAGGACCTGAAGATGGCAGGACAACGTGAAAAGACAGTAGGTAGGGCAAGTGGAATGCCATGATACATATGGAAGAGGTATATCCAACAGGAAGAGAGAGGTGGTGTTGCCACTATATCATTCCCTGGTCTGCTCCCATCTGGAGTACCATGTACAGTTTTGAGGACCACACCTCAGAAAAGAATGCAAGCAGAAAAACTCAAGCACTCACTACTGAATAAGAAATAGTTCTCATCCAAATTTCAGTGCAATAATGTCTCTTTGTTTAAATGCAAAACACAGCAAGGTGAAAAGTAATAAATAAAGGTAACAAGACATTTTGTAGGTACATCAGTGAAAGGAGGAAGATAAGGGATGGGATTATAAGGCTTAAGGGGGAAGACAGGAAATGTGTGGCAAGGCCAGGCAAATTTTATTTTTATGGCCCCAATCCCAAAGGCTCTTGGTGCCTAACAAAGTATTTCAAATAAAACAACTATTTAAAATCCAGAAATAACAGATAGATAAAAATAAGACTTCAATTAATAAAATTCACTGTATAGTACTGATCACTCTGTAAAAGCCAGACTGAAGAGGTGGACCTTTAGCCTCTGCTTGAAAAACACTGAATGAAGGGGCCTCTAGGACTGCATCTGGAAGCACATTCCACAAGGTTGGCTCAGAGACACTGAAAGCTCAGTCACCAGATGTCTTCAGCCAAACTCTGGAAAAGTCCAGGAGGCCCCTCAGCATGGAGTGGAGAGAGTGAGTAGAGGTTTCAGATGTCAGGAGCTCTGACAAGTAGCCAGGACTCAGGCCATATAGGGCCTTGTAGGCTAACAAGCCAACCTTGAAAAGGACCCTCCACCTGACCGACAACCAGTGCAAAGCACACAGGACTGGGGTCACATAACAGGACCTGGACAGGCCCATCAGCAACCGGGCCATTGTGTTCTGCACCAGCTGCAGCCTGCAGAGGGTCTCTCAAGTGACTCTGAAGTAAACAGCATTACAGAAATCAAGCCTAGAAGTAACAAAGGCATTTAGCAGAGTCAGCAGATCCTTGGGTGAAACGAGGGGCTTAATCCTGGTGATGTTCCACAAGTGTTAAAAATCACTCTTAACCACAGACATGTGGAAGAGGACTTGGAAAAAGCATCAGTTCAAAACAATTATTTTTCTTAGTGTTTATAGAAGAGGGGGAAAGTGAGGGACCACAATTAACTCATTGCCTCTACAGGAGCTCTCTGAAGTTACACCAGTTGTCTACTGTATACTGTTAACAGTGAATCATGGGCCTTTCTAAGCATAATCAAGACATAGTCAGCATGCCACAAACAAATTCTAATAGCTGAAGAATTGTAAGTGCTAGACACAAAGTATAAGTGGCAAACTTGTTCAGCATAAAATTACCTTTCCAATGGTGGTATGCAATAATAATAAGTAACATTTTTTTTCTATGCAGGTCGAAATGGCAAAAATTATTATTTTTTCACTAAAAAAGGCAACATAAGCCATTTTGTGTTGGGAAATATGCAACATTTCAACAACAAATTAAGCAACTAGACATTAGATGTAGTTTTAATATTATGTTTGCAAAAAAAAGCTATCTTTGTAGTATGAATTATCATCTTTAACCATTTTAGTCAAGATACTTTGGTGAGGTTTGAGGGACGAATCGCAACCATACACACCATGCCATAAACAAATGCATATAACTCCTAAAGTATACATGATACACACAATGTATCAGCAGCAGCGTTGTTCAGCACAAAATTAATTTTCCAACAGTGCTATGTAATCAATTCAGTTTTTGTTTTATACTGGCTGAGATACCCGAAAAGTGTGTTTTATTCAAGGTTCTTAAATGAGTCTTGATGGACAAAATGTCAGCCATACACACCATACCTTAAATACATGCTAATTACTTCTAAAGTATACACAATGTACACAAAATGTCAGTTTCAAAGTTGTTTAGCACAAAATTACCATTCCAAAGGTGCTATGCAATCAAATCTATATTCTATTCTATTATATATTAAAATATATACGTGACGTCTCCAGACATTGCAAGGGCACACAAAAAGTCAGTAGAGGACTTCTGTAGCCATCCTCTGGACACACCAGTGTATTTTACTGCTGACTACTGGCATTTGCTAGGAGACAATAAAATAAGGTGCAGGAGTAATAAGAGCAGGGAGGTGGACACCACTCCATTTACGGAGAAGAGAGTTCTAAAGGAACTCACAAAACTGAAAGTGGACAAAGCAATGGAACCAGACGTGATACATCCTAGAATATTAAAGGAACTGAAAGAGGTGTGGGCAGCACCACTTACAGCCCTATTTAATTAATTGTTGGAAACAGAAGTGGTTCCAGAATACTGGAAGAAAGCTGATGTAACCCTACTACACAAAAGTGGGAGCAGGGAGGAGGCTGGAAACTGTAGACCAGTCAGTCTGACCTCACTGGTGGGGAAAATAATGGAATCACTGCTAAAAGAAAGGATTGTGAAACATCTTGAATTCCACAAAGCACATGAGCCGAGGCAGCATGGATTCATAGCGGCAAAGTCATGTCAAAGAAACCTGATATATTTCTTTAACTTGGTGACCATGGAAGTGGATCAGGGAGGAGCAGCAGATGTGGCCTAGCAGGATTTCAGCAAGGCCTTCAACGCCATTCCACATAAAAGGCTTGTAAGCAACTTAGACAGCATAGGAATGTCCTACAAGGTGGTGAACTGGGTTAAAAACTGATTGAGGGATAGAACACAGAGTGAAGTGATAAATGGAGTGCATTCCAAGGAGTGTAGGGTAATCAGCAGGGTGCCAAAGGGGCCAGTTCTGGTGCAAGTCCTATTCAATGACTTCATAAATGACATTGCAGAGAGTCTGGAAAGAAAGGTATACCTATTTGAGGATGATAATAAGATCAATAATAGGGTGGACACTCCAGGAGGGGTGGAAAAAATGAGGATCATCCTAGGTAAACTTGAGGAATGGGCAAGAGTGTGGTAACTAAGACTCAATGCCAAAAAGTGCAAAATCATGCATTTTGGGCACTGGAACTCAGTGGAAGCTTACATGAATAGGGGAGAGACACTGATGGCAACCAAACAGGGGAGGGATCTGGGTGTAATCATATCAGATGATCTAAAGGTGGCCAGGCAAAGTGCCTAGGCTGTGGGGAAAGCCAGTGGGGTGATGGGGTGTATAGGTAGAGGTATCACCAGCAGAAGAATGTAGGTGATAATGCCTCTATACAAATCATTAGTGAGACCTCATCTGGAGTATTGTATCCAGCTCTGCAGGCCATATCTATGAAAAGACATAGACATGGTGGAGGCAGCTCACAGAAGGGCAACAAAAATAGTGCAGGTCATATACCAAAAGTCATATGAAGAGAGAATGGAGGATCTCAATTTGTATACGCTGAAAGAGAAGAGAGAGAGGGGATATGATAGGGACTGTCAAATATCTCCAAGGCATAAATAAGGTACAGTGGGGTAGCATCTCTCAGAAAAAAAGATGTTCTAGAACAAGGGGTCATGATATGAGGCTGGAAGGGGGTAGAATAAGGGTTAATGTGAGTAAGTATTTCTTCACAGAAAGGATAGTGGATACATGGAACAGCCTTCCAGTGGAGATGGTGGGGCAAATTTGGTAGGGGAATTCAATAATGTGTGGGACTTGCATGGGGTACCCTAGCAATAGATAGGAGATCAAAGCCAGAGATCAAGTACTGTCTTTGGTTTTTGCAGCAGGTAGGGAAAATGAGCAGATTAGGTGGGCTTGGTGGGCCTAAACTGTCATTAAATCATATGTATCTTTATATGTATCTAAGGAGCCAAATTGGAGAACAGCCCACTGATTTGCATTTACAAAGCTCTGTGGGAAGCAAAAGTTTGGCCTTTTTTCCAGTCTGGCTACTTTGCACCTTGTTGTGTTTTGCACTTAAATAAAGAGATAGTGTTGTATTGGAATCTGAGAACTGTCTGTTATTTAGTAGTAAGTGCTCCTGTTTTTCTGCTTGCACATTTGGACATTTGACTACTGTGAGGCACCAGCTCCTGGAGGCAGATTTTTGTGATGGAGCAACCTCAGAAAATACATACACAGGGTGGAGGCTGTCAAGAAGAGGTAGCATGTGTGTGGGTCACAAGGTAGTTAACTGGGTTAGAAATTGGTTGAAGGATAGAAAGCAGAGGGTGGCGATGAATGAGGTATAAATCCAAGAAAAAAGGGGTGATCAGTGGGGTGCCATTGATTCAGTCCTGGGACCAGTCCTTTTCATGTCTTCATTAGCAACATTGCTAATGGACTGGAAGGAAAGGTGTGCCTCTTTGCAGATGACACCAAGATCTGCAATAGGGTAGACATTTCAGCAGTGGTGGAGAGAATGAGAAGGGACCTAGAAAAAATGTAAAAATGGTCCAAAGTGTGGCAGTTAAGATTCACTGCAAAGAAGTGCTAAGTCATGCACCTGGGGTGGAAACCCAGGGGTAGTTTGTGGGAAGGGGGTGAGTTCTTAACAGTCCCCAAGGAAGAAATGGATTTGAGAATAATCATTTCAGATGACCTAAAGGTGGACATGCAGTGTGCTAAGGTGATGGGGAAGGCCATTGGTATGCTGGGATGCATAGGAAGGGGTATCACTAGCAGAAGAAGAGATGTGGTAATGCCACTAAAAAACACTGGTGAGGCCTCATCTGGAGTATTGTGTACAGTTCTGGAGTCCTCACCTCTGAAGGAATATAGACAGGGTGGAGGCTGTTCTGAGTAGAGCAACTAAAATGGTGCAGTGCTTGCCCCAGAAGGTGTATGAGGAGAGGTTAAACAACCTCAATATATATACATTGGAAAAGAGGAGAGAACTGGGAGATATAACTGAAACCTTCAGGTATCTTAAGGGCATTAACAAGGTGCAGTGGAGTGACATCTTTCAGTTCAGGAGATGTACAAGAACAAGGGGACACAATATGAGATTAGAGGGGGTCAGGCTAAGAGGCAATGTAAGGAAGGGTTTCTTTACAGAAAGGGTGGTGGGTGCATTGAATAGTTTGGGATAGTGGGTGCAAACACAGTGGGGAATTCAAGAATGCATGTGATAGGCATAAGGGTATGCTATAGGTGGGGAAATACGGGCTAAGCTGGGAACCAAGTAGGGTCAGAGGCTGCTGATACAGGTAGGGAAATGGACAGACTTGATGGGCCTAGTGGTCTTTATCTGCCAGAAAGTTCTATGTTTTTATATTTCTATGTCATTAGTGTTCACTGTGCGTTAGGGCGTGTTATACAATAGGGGTGAACTGATAAGCCCCAACATAAATAGTTGTATTCTCACCGCATACTGATATTAGCATGTTGATGTATACACAGTGAGGAAAAGCTACTAGATGTCTATACTGTGTACATGTCAGCAGAAAATATCAGTCCCCCCTCTATGTTAGAAGTCTGAGCAACCAAATGCCTGGAAAGCATGGCAACAGAAAAAAAAAAACAGGTACCACATACATTCTTTAAATATAAGCCATACAAAAAAAAGCCCCTAGTGTATAAAAGGGATATGTGATGGGCAGTCATTCAATAGCAGATATATCAACACTCATGGCAAGCTCACTTGCCACTCATCCTGATATATCCGCTATCGAATGACTGCCCATCACGTATCCCCTTATTCCAATATATAGCAGTAAATTTCTCCCTGCACTAACTTGCACTTGGAGCAAATTTAATTTGCCAGTGCAAATGGATCTTTAAATTTGTCTGGCCCTCTATGTATTTACTTTCTCTGTCTTGCTTGTTATGTGCAGATTAACATGAACATACAGGCATGATTTACAAAGGTGCACAAACTGCTCCCAAGCACCAGAAAGATTTGCACAATTGTAGGGGGGCACAGAGTCATAGTGTTCTTTGCTGATTCAAAGCACAATTTACAGAAGCTTGCAGCTGTTTTTTTTGTGCACATGCTACACTTGGCCTGACCAAGCATAGTATATCTGCAGCGCAGAGGAGTGGTAACTGTTAAGTGAAACAGCTGAAAATATCAATTTCTCTGCAGGGTGCCAGTTTGGAATTGTTATCCCTGCATCAGTGACTTATGCATGTTTCTTATTCTCCTATGCCGATGTTGCCCTTTGTAAACTGTGCCAAGGATCACTATCCACTAAGATTCATTTGTTCTGGTTGACTGTCTACACCTGACATGATAATTGTCTGTATGTGACATCAAACTCCTTTGCACAACAACAAATTGTGATGTGTCACGTGCTTTTTGGTGGATTGTGAAGTTTGATTCTGGCAAGAAGTATGTGAGATAAAATAAGGACATAAATACCGCTTTCAGGCCAAGTTCAAATCAAATTTATTGTTCAATCTTAAAAAGATTGTTAGAAAAAGAGGTAGCTAAATTCTAAACATACACAGTATGAAGTATAAATACAATAACAGCTATTATACAATGGCAAAAAATAATCTTGTACTGTGATTGGTCAGTTTGGGGCTGGACCCATGGCGTTATCCCAACATGACACAACAGGTCTAGTCTCAGTATTGTGAACCAATGCAGATGATTTTTTGGATGATTATTTTTTTGGATGATGAGCTAGATGTTTTTTTGGACCTAATAAAAACATTCTTTAAAATAATTTTTTTTATTTTATATATAACAACGAGCCACTGTATAATAGGAATAATGCATTCCAGGGTGTGTGTCATTTGGGATAACACCACGACTGGGGCATTGGAAGCACTTGGTCTGCGGCCTCGTGCCCAACCCCCCCACCAGGTGTGGCGTTATCCCAGCATGACACACACCCTGTCATGCATTATTCCTTTACCGAATAATGCACAAAAAAAGTTGTGATTCCATTGAGAGAGTCTGATGACTTCTTAATGGACAAGAACAGAGTCTAAGTGGTTATGATGGACTGGATGATCAGCTTCACTTGTGGACTTATGGCACAACTGTACTTGCAGCAATGTATTAGACCTCCTAAAAGAAGGTCTGTCATGCATACCTGCCATAACATGCAGCACAATGAGAGCTGCATAATGATGGATCTATCAGCATTTGACACATGCATCTATTTTGCAGTACATCTGTGTAAGACTCAATAAGACACTGTCCACATTACACCAGTAAATTCTGTAATGTTTTGAAAATATTACAGATGGAAAACATTAGTGTGTCCACACTACCACAGAACAGTTTTGAAAATATTTTGTAAATGTTACAGCCTGTCCACACTGAGAATGATTCTGGAAGTGGTTCAGTCCTCCTCAGAGCATGGCATGGCAGTTTTAGCAGTGTCAGTGGCTCAGTAGGTAGCACACTCACCTCTGAGGCTGGGAAATCAGAGGGCTGTGGGTTCAGCTCCCACATCTGGCACTTGGGTTAATATCCCAGTGCTGACATTGTAGTACAGCATGAGAGGGGTGCTGCACTTCTGAGGTGCCATCTTTCGGATGAGACGTTAAACTGAGGTCCCATCTGCCTGGATTGGTGGTAGTTCAGGTGGATGTTAAAGATCCCACGGCACTTACCGAAAAGAGTAAGGAAATTTCCCCAGTGTCCTGGCCAAATTTCCCTCATTCACTAAAAATACCACTGACAGCTTAAACTAGTTCAAGGTCAGTTGGCATTCATCTGTATCCCCTTCCCCCTCCCCCGGCTGTGCCTGAAAATAGGCTGGATTTGTCTAGTGCACTTACCCGGTCAATAAACACTAAATAAATAATAAATGGTACATCCCATAATGCAGTTGGTGAAGATAGCACCTATCCTTGATGACACCACTGTTCTGAAATTATTGGGTGCAGCTGCAGTACAGTACAATGTGAAAAGTAGTCCTCAGCAGCAGCAGTTCCAGCAATAATAACACTTCAGCTTGGTGTGCTGCTCGCTTCAGTGCTTGCTGCAGGTTCAACACAAATCATTGCCAGAAAACATCTTTTCTGCACAAACATAGAAAATGTGCACCATTCAGAAGGCAAGAAACAATCTGAGTCATTATTTCAATATGCAGGTGCTGGTTCTTTATGCTGCCTGCTGTGAAATCAGCCATTTGTAAATGCCACTTGCAATCCACACTGCTCCTTGTTTACTTCCTGGTTGGCCTTCTGCTCCCAGCATGCCTCACAGCACTGCTGCAATGCATGAAGATATACTTGGAGAGTGGAAGCTAAATGCTAACGCATTTACACTGCCACTGGGAACGTTACAGAAATGAAAGTGTTACTGAAACATTGTAGAAACCACCTCAAGTGGTTTTTGTAACAGTTTCGAAAATGCCTTTTGTAACGTTACCAGTGTGAATGCAAACTGTTACAGTAACAGTTTGGCCCATCTGTAATGTTACCTAGGGTTTTTTCTGGTGTAGTGTGGACATGGCCTTAGCATCACAAATTTGGTATAACATTTTAAAATAATAAACATGTTGCTGCATTTTCCCTGCTGCAGGTGCATCTCAAAATCAGGTCTTGCATTTGCAGCAGGATCCCTGAAAATCTGAGTAAAATTCAACATCTAGTACTAAATGAGAACTTTTACTGATGCAACTTATAATGTTACTTAATGTAAGTGCAAAATGGCAAATAAAATCTCATTGTTTTAAATGTAAAAACTGGAAATCTATACATTTTTGCTTGTGAAGTTTTGATTTTGGATGCTCTGAACACATCTAGTAGTGTTCCAATCCTTGTTTACAATTTAAAATGGTACTAGTGTGACTAAGGTCTATTGATACATACTTCCATCACATACAATTATTTACTTTCTTCCAATAAATGGCAGAAAAAAACCCTTGTATAAATATAAGCAGACACTTTATCAATACAGTGCTTCCTTTTCCCACCTTGTATAAATATAAGCAGACACTTTATCAATACAGTGTTTCCTTTTCCCCAACAGACGGTAACAGAGAGCATTATATCAATATAAGCTGGATGACTATTGCTGGAGTGACTACTGTTCTCCAAATGATGGCAGAAGAGACCACTTTTATCACTGTGCAATAACATAATATTACTGCAATTTTGTTAATGCATTGCCATTCTGTCATTGAGGTACAGGTCAGGAAGCATATGAAAAACCAGGAGAAGTTGTAAAATTCACAGAAAGTGTTTATTAACAGTAGCAGTAACATAAAATTGTTCAGATTAACTATTTACAAAGGCAGAATAAGCAGAGAAGATCCATTTGAGTTTTCCTCCAATCTGTATGTCTGTGTGTGTGTCTCTCTCTTGCAAGAAATTGCAGCTCTGTTTTTATAAGCCCTTGCAAACCCCCTCCTTAACAAGCATCCTATTTTTTTCTAAATTGTTCTTGTAAATTTCAGGCATGTGTAGCAAGAACACAATGTCCCAGAACTGAGGCCCCTAATCCACAGCTTCTGAAAAAGGGCTTACAAACTCCTCTCAGGTTAACTCCTCGAGTTCCCAATAACTTTTTACGATCATCTCAAACTATAATTATATACATTTCAACAGTAGCACTATATAATTTCTGAACAAAGGGATCAAGTATCTGTTACATTTCCACATACTGATTTACATATATTTTTATATCAGCAGATATGCAAGGGAGGAAAAGACAGAAAAAGCAAGAGAAGACTGAGAGACAGTGAGAGGCAGATGACTGTGAGACTGTCAGGGTGATCAAGTCCTAGGTCTGACAAGAACATTTAGTTGTGCAACCAGACAGGCAAAAGACAGGAAAGGAAAGAATAGAACATATCCCTGCATTCAAACTCTCCATAACAACTGGGACAGGGCCCTATTCAACCCTGTCACATACATCCCCTTCTTTAAAAGAGAACCTGTTTCATCAAACAGGTTTAAAAAACTTTCTACTAATTAGCTTCTAACTTTCAGAAATAAAGCAAATGTGCAATATCTTTTTTTCTATAACAGTACAGCAAACAGTAAAGTTTAACTCATACATTTCTTTTTCAGCCTTTGAAACCCTTAATTCCTGATCCATACTGTGGTAAAAGTACTGTTAAATGTCTTTAGCAAGTTACAAATTTCTGCGGTTTGTTCAGGGGTTAAGGAAGCATTTACTTTTACAACATCAACAGTTACAGTTTGTTTCTGACTATCATACGCTGCATCAATATCTTCTTTATCAGTTTCTGGCAAAACTAACAAACCAGCTTTTGTGTTTTTTCATCCCATTTCTTGAAGAGGTTAGCATGGTACATGTTAACAAGATTTTTCCTATCAGAGGTCTCCATCTCGTAGTTAACAGTGCCAGTAAATCTAAGCACTCTAAGGCCCTTGCCACTTCAATAAAAGTTTATTTTCTGTTGTTGGTAACAGTAGCAAAACCTTTTCACCTGGCTCAAAACCTTTTTCTTTTACCCCATGGTCATAATATAGCTTCTGCTGATTTGGGGCCTCTTCCTGATTACTATGGGCAATTTCAATATATTTTGCCAGCTTCTTTCTTAGGGCACACATATACAATGTTATAGATTGTTTCTGAGTGGGGTTATCTTCCCACGTTTCTTTTATCACATCCAGTGGCCCTCTTGGCTGGCTACCATACAGCATTTCGAATGGAGAAAACCCTGTTGATGCCTGTGGCACTTCTTTGTAAGCAAAAAGTAGGTAAGGCAAGTACTGGTCCCAATCTTTCTCTTCCCTTTTTACAAATCTTTTTAACATGCATTTTAGGGTTTGGTTAAAATGCTCAACAAGACCGTCTGTCTGAGGGTGATGGGGGAGGTTCTTATGTCAGTGATACCTAGTAGTCTGTACAGCTCCATAAGTAATTCAGCACCAGAATTACTACCCTGATCTGTAATAATTTCTTTAGGTATGCCCACTCTGCTGAAAATCTTTGCAAGCTCTGCTGCCACTTTTGAAACTGTAACAGTACACATTGGAACTACTTCAGGATATCGAGAAGCATAGTCACATACTACCAGGATAAACCTATTACCCTTTTTACTTTTGTATAAAGGGCTAACTGCATTCATTTCAATTCTCTCAAAAGGCACATCAATCAAGGGTAGGGGCACTGGGGCACCTTGTCCTTTATAATGACTGGGGCTACTTTCTGGCACTCAGCACAGGAATTATAATAGGTAGCAACATCTTCATGAATTTCAGGCTAGTAAAATCTATACAGCAATCTGGCAAGTGTATGATCCTCCCTGAGTGACCAGCCATAGGACTATAATGTGCTATCTGCAGCAACTCTGTTCTATTGTGGTATAACCAATTGTTCTATCTGCTTCTGTGTCTGAAGTTTAACCCAGACTCTGTACAGTAGCCCATTACATTTTTTTGCATAAAATAATTTATTCAAACTCCAATGCACACATTCAATCACCTTCACATACCATTTCCATTGATACAATACATTTAAATTATAGCTTCAGTTGATCCTCACATGAGTATATTACATTACAGTACCTTTCAGACATTTCAGTAAGGTGTTCAGGTGCCCACAGAGATGGTGTTACTATTTCCTTTACTTCCATTCTGTCCCAAAGAAGCATGTTCTCCTGCTGGGTGAGATCTGCCAGAAAAAGGTCCCATTCTCTGGTAAACTGTTCCAACCTATCCTTAACAAGAAGGGTCAATCTCTCCAATGCTAGGGTGCCCAGCGCATACATGCACCAGCCCTGTACTGTGGGAGTTACACAGGGTACCCAAGTATTTTGAATACAATGTCTGGCTAAAATCAGTAGGATTATTACCCATCTCAGCAATGGCTACCATCAACCTCTTCATCCAATTCTATGCCAAAAAGGCAAACCAGTGGGTCCACTGGAATCACCCTTCCCCACATCCTCCCCACTTCCAAAGCCACTGACTTCCAGAACTGCTGTAGGATTCAACAGGCCCCAAAACAGTGCATGTATGTGCCCATCTCCTGCCCACAGTGTCCACATTTGGGTGATGTAGCAGGATGATATTTATGGACAATGGCTGGGGGAGTTATATACCCTTTGTATAAACTTATAAAAAGCTTATCTGAACTTATTACAGAGCAGGAGTCCAATATGCTTGGGTAATAACTCAGCCCAGTCTTGGTCACTTATCTGGTTACCTATATCCCATTCCAAATGTTTCTGGGTTTTACCTGTAAGGTCCAGGAAGCATTGCCTAGAATCCCTCACAGCTTTCCCTATAAAACCTTTAGGATCCTTTCTGGACCCTTGCATGAGTGTTTCTAATTTCCTCATTTCCACTATCTTGGGTCCTTCTCTATCTAACCCTGCTACATAAGCCCTAATCTGGAAATAGCAAAATAGGTGTCCTCCCCCCAGATTCAACCTCTGACACAAGTCCAAAATGAACTAATACCTCCCGTACTATGGAGATACTCCAAATTCCTTATACTTCTTCTCTCCCACAGCTTAAATACAGGGTCTCCTCACAATGGTAGGAAGTATGAGTTTCCAGCTATCGGCAAAAGATAAGTATCCAAAACCTTTGCCCCCTCCATTTCAGTAGCCTATCCCAACTATCCAGAGCTGCTTCCACCAATGGGTTCCTAGTCTCTTGCTTTTTACATGCCCCCTACCCCGCCTTTCAAGGTACGCTGAAAGTCTCACCATGCAGCCCCATTGCTCAAGGTCTAGCCACCTTGTGGCTGGGGGTAAGTGTATCCAGTCACTGATCTACTTCTGTTGAGTTGCTAAATGATAGGTCACTATATCTGGGAAGTTTAAATCTCCGCTCCTGGTATCTGTCTTAAGGCATTGCAGGCTTAACCCAGGACTTTTCCTTTTCTAGATAAATAGAGAGAATAATCCTTCTATCCTCTTGGTATCCTTCCTGGACAGCTACAACTGCAGCATCTGCAAAACATAGACCAGCTTGGGAAGGATATTCATTTTAATTAAATTTAGCCACCCAAGCCAAGAAATTGGGAGAGGTGCCCACAGTCTCAAGTCAGTCTCTACAGTCCTAGGAATCAGACTACAATTCAGGCCATAAAGAGAGCCTAGGGACCACCCAATTTTAACTCCCAGGTATGTAAAGTGCCCACCTACTATCTTAAAACCCCATCCCTAACCCCGTCCCATATCTTTGGGGAGACTCATAATTTCAGATTTATCTAAGTTAAGCTTGTGCCCTGAGAAGTGTGCAAACCTCTCAACCAACTGCAGAAGATTGGTCATGGATCTCTCAGGTTCTGTAATGAAATACAATATGTCATCTGCATACATCGTGAGTCTGTGTTGTTCCCCCGAGACCCCCCTCGCCACTTAAATTCACTCATCCTTCTGAATAGCTATCACCAGTGGCTCTACTGCTAATGCTAATGCAGTGGGGATAGCGGGCATCCCTGCCTGGTGCCCCTACTCAAGCCAAAACCCCCAGAAAGAGTGCCATTTACAAAAACCTTTGCACTGGGGGAGCAATATACAGCATGCACCCAGCCCACAAACATGTCCCCCAGACCAAACTGGGTCAATGTCTAAAATAAATACTCCCATTCTACCTGGTCAAAGACCTTTTCAGCATCCATAGAAATGACACATGTGTCCACTTTCCTCTTTTCCACCCCCCAGATGACATTAAGGAGTCCCTGCACATTTTAATATGATAGACACCCCTTAATAAACCCTGTCTGGTCTGGGTGGACAATATCAGGCAATACCACCTCCAGACGACCCACCAACACATTTGCAAATATCTTGGCATTTCAGTTCAAAAGTGATTTTGCACAAAAGGAGAAGCACTCCAAAACATCCTTTCCCACCATGGGAATCAAACAGATCACCGTGTCCAAGAACGTGTCCAGCAGTCTCAAAACCTCCCTTCCCCTCCCTTTCCCACTGCTGAAAGGTGTCACACAGTGGACCAGCCAGTTGACTCACCAAACATTTATATTATTCCACTGGGTAACCGTCCAGCCCACTAGCTTTGCCACTCTGAAGCTGCTTATTGGCCCTCAATACTTCTGGCCTTGTAATAGGACCATTTAGGGCCTCCTTCTGCTCCCTCATCAATTTGGGCAGTTGTAAATAATCCAATAAATCTTGTCCCCACTCCCCAGCCCCCTCTCCCCTGCTGTCATATACAATGTTTCATAAAATCTTTGGAAACCCTCTCAAATCTGCTGGGTGGATTTATTCAACAACCCCCTTCTATCCTTGATCGCAGATATATGAGTTGTGCCCACCCCCATGAATCAGTCAAACCAATAAGGGACAAGGCTTGTTTACACATTCTTACAACCTTTTCTGGTCAAATGTCCAAGCTGTTTTAGCTTCTCCACTAAGCAGCATATTCAAGGCCTTCCTAGCTGCTTTCAAGCCTTTCTGCACCACTGTGCCCTCCCCATTTACAGCCCACCCCTCCAAGTCCCTCACTCTAGTTTCCAGCTCCACTCTCTTAGCCTGCTTCTGCTTTTTGACTTTAGCTACATATTTGATAATCATCCCCCTCATATACACTTTTTCTGCATCCCAAATAATGGCACTACTGGTGGGGGAGTTTGCATTAGCTGTTATGTAAGTTTTGATTGTTCCACTAAATATTCTTTGAAGTCGTTGTCTCCCAGCAAATATGTCGGGAATTTTCAAGGGGGGAGGGACCTCTCTCCACTTATTCATGGTTAAAGACACAATCACCATGGCATGGTCCAAGACATGGATAGGACTATGCCATGTTGCCTGCACCCTTTCATACCATGCCTGTGGGAGAAACACATAGTCAATCTGTGACCAAGTGCCATGCAGATTGGAAAAGAAGGTGTACTCCTTTACCCCAGGATTCACTTCCCTTCATCCATCTACCATGTCCAGCTCTATCATTCCCCTATGCTACTGGTTGATTGCCTCATGTTGGCGGCCTCTATCCTGGGTATGATCTAGGTGAGCATTGAGGATACAATTTAAATCATCCCTTAGAAGTAGGCCCAGGAATTGCTCCTTTATTAAGTGAGAGCATAGTAGTAGTAGTATTAAAAGTGGCCTCAAACACTGCTGGTGCATATATAGTACAAGCCATTACTTGCTCCCCCATAGCTCTCCCACAACAAAAATATATCTTCCCCCAGTCTGGTCTCTACCTGCTCATTGCACCTGAAAGGGAAGATATTTGTGTAGAAGGACAGTGACCCCTCTCTTATGCACCTTGAAAGAGGCTGCAAAACATTTCCCCACCCAGCCCCTTGACAATTTGACATGATCTGCCACTGTGAGGTGAGTTTCTTGCAAAAGCACCACTTGGACCCCCTGCCTCTGTAGAGCCATGAGGAGACTCATATGGTTCACAGGGGTTGCTATCCCTCTAACATTCCAGGAACATATAGTTAGGTGTTGGTGGTTAGCCATTAGTATAATACACTCTTGTCACAATACCCCCATGTTAAACATGAGTACCTTCATTACAGCCCTGAGACATGGTGCAAGTGTCCCCCTCCAGTTTGTCTTATCTCTCCAATGCACCAGAATCACCATAACCCTGCGATCATAGTTCTGTGTGCAAAGACATGTCAACAGTAAAACAGTAACAATAATCCAACCATAGAAAAAACAGTCAATCATACCCCTTCCAACATTTCTAGTAAACAAATTAACCATATCCTTCCCACCCACATGTCCCTTTTCCACTGTAATTTGCCTGATCTGCCCCCTAATCCTTTGGCCTAAGAACATACCCCAACATCCCTCTGCCAACACTATCTGCCAACTATGCTTGAGTGCCATTAAAATCCCTCTATGTAGTAGTGATCCACCCCCCTGACTTATACAGTATAATCACTCATTCATACACATTTCTCATCTGAACCTCCCCCGGTATCTAGTTTATCCATTCAGAGCCCACATCAATATATGCCCAGAAAACCACCTTTACAGTTACCCACATTCGTAGGGCTGCTCATACACTGCCATCGGATCAGGTCATTCAGATGAGCTAAATCCCCCCAAATATGCGTCCCTATGAGTAGCCCTATAATTACATGTGAGGCCCCACCTGGATGATGTTAATTCAGCATGATGGGGTCATCATCCTCCACTTCTTGAATTAGCCTCCAACTGCAAGACCACATTCCTCCCTCCATATTTGTTCCTTTGGCCATAAACAAACAAACCCCATTTTCCAAGCCGTAGCATCCAGCTGACTAAGCAAGTTTCCCCACACGCCATCTCCCTGTCACTGCCCATCATGTAACATTCTCCCCCCACTGCGCTCCACCTATATTTTAGATTATGACTCCTCCGAGTTTGCCAGCAGCTAAAAAGCAGCTACCAACAGAGCAATCACAGAATATCTTGCATTAATTTGCAAGCTAAGCAACTCAAAGTCTCCATTGTTCTGGATACTCCAGCATGCTTTCCATGAGGACCCTGCACCTCCTGGTAATGGAGAGCAGAGGAAGGGAAGAATAATTCATCCTAAGAAAGAATTAGAGAGGAAAACAAACAACATTGCCCACCTGGTCAAGGAGACAGCACATGTCCCCAGAACATGGTAACATGCCTCAGTTAAACAACAAGCAGAGAGTAGCCAGTTATATCAGTTAGCCCCCCATGTGCCAACAAGGCCTTGAAACTTTGGCACTGCTCAGTGCTTGTACTTCACCCACTCATTTTTTGTAGGTCCTCCACAAACTTTGCTGCTTTGTCTGCTACCCAGAATGAGTATGTTGCTCCCTCATGTTTCACCTTGAGAGTTGCTGGGTGAATCAAATAATTCTCCACCTTAAGAGAATGAAGGATAGCCATGGATTCATTGAACGTTTTGCACCTGTTGAGGAGTCTAGCAGAATAATCCTGGGAGGGAAAGATTCAATGACCCTTCATCAGAAGCTGGTCTTTCTCTTGGTAAGCACGTAGCACTGTTTCATGGTCTTGGTAATGGTGAAACCGCATAATGATTTGGCAGGGTGGTTGCCCTGCAGCTGGCCTGGGCATAACCATCTGATGTGCATGTTCCAGCTTCAGCCTTCCATTCTTTATTTCCAATCCCAACAATTTTGGTAGGGTTTCTGCACAAATGTCAAGAGCTTTCCCTCCTTCCATCCCTTCTGGTAGGCCACGCAGGTGGAGATTAAGTCTCCGGTGGTAGTTTTCTTGGTAATCCACCTCCTTCATGTACTCCAGCTCTTTTTGCAGGGCTAGTATCTGCCCCAGGACTCCCTGCAGCTCATCCTCCATTCTAGATATGTGCTTCGCTGCCTCCGTTAAGCATGTCCCCTAGGCAGCCTGCTATGTCAACACCTCCTGGAGCCTGTTGTCAATGTGGGTTTCCAATTTACAAAGTCACAGCTCCAAGGCCACTAGGACCTGGCCTGTTAGCTCTCAACCCAGGGCACTCACCTCTGCAGCTGAAAGTGACACTACTTGATGGCTCTTGGCCTGCATACAGGCTGAACTTTTCTTGGCTGCTTAACCAGCCACTGGCTGGCATTTACCAGTACTCGATGACAGATGCTTCTCCATACCACAGTACTGCTCAGCCTTGTAAAAAAATAAACTGTAAGGAAGGATGATTTAGCATTTTTTTAACTTTAAATTACCTTGGCAAGGAAAAGCGAGACATGGACATGCCTGGTCTCTTCAAGTGTTCATCAGCACCCCCCATTACATTTTTTAAACATTGACTCACCCTGTTTTGGTTTCACCCCCAGCTGCTTAAAATAACCCCGGAGTGAAAGATCAATAGCTTGTTCTGAAAGAAAATCACTGCCAGTGATCAGTTTAGTTTCAGCATTTTCATATGTTAACCCCTTATGTCCATCAGTCATTTGTTGCCACAGTTTCTTCAGGCATTGTCTTTACATAGATACATAGATACATAGACAGTGTCGGCAGATAAGGGCCTATGGCCCACCCAGTCTGCCCATTTAAGTTTGTAAGTTCAGTTTATGTTTTCCAGGAAGTCTGTTGCCCCTTACCCCTGACCTCCAGAATTCCTTTATGTCTATCCCATGCATTCTTAAATCCCGTGATTGTTTCAGCCCCCACCACTTCCTCTGGCAGGGTGTTCCACTTGTCCACCACCCATTCTGTGATGAAATTCTTCCTCACGTTTCCTCTGAATCGTCCTCCCTCCAACTTCATCCCATGCCCTCTAGTCCTGGAACATCTTTTTCGCTTAAAATAGTGCATTCATTCACCCTGTTCCTCCCTGTAAGATATTTGTATGTCTCTATCATATCCTCTCTCTCCCTCCTCTCCTCCAGGGAGTACATGTTCAGTGCCTTCAACCTGTCCTCATAGGACTTGTGATGCAATCCATGCACCATCTTTGTTGCCCTCCTCTGAACCTTCTCTACCCTATCTATGTCCTTACGTAGGTAAGGTCTCCAGAACTGCACAGTGTATTCCAGGTGCGGCCTCACTAGTGTCTTGTATAGCGGAATTATGACCTCCCTTTTCCTGCTGGTGATGCCCTTGCCATGCATCCCAGCATCCTATTTTGCTTTACCTGCTGCCTTGTCACACTGTTTCCCTGCCTTGAGGTCATCAGAGATGATAACTCCAAGATCCCTTTCCTGCTTGGTGCATGCTATATCCTCACCCCCAACTGATATATTGTGCCAGGGTTTTGTGCCCCATATGCATTATCTTGCACTTCCTTGCATTGAATTTCAACTGCCACACCCTGACCATTCTTCAAGTTTCTGCAGGTCCCTTCTCATTCTGTCTACACTCTCTGGTGTGTCTACTCTGTTACAGAGCTTTGTGTCATCGGCGAACAGTGAAATTCTGCCTTCTAGGTCCTGTGCAATGTCACTGATGAAGATATTGAATAGTACGGTCCCAGCACCGATCCTGTGGTACCCACTGGTCACTCTTCCTCTGTGGAGTGACAGCCATTTACCACCACCCTCTGTGTCCTGCTGCCCAGCCAGTTACCTACCCACCGTACTACTGTCCTGCCCACACCCATATTCCCCAGTTTGAGCAATAGTCTTCTATGTGGCACAGTGTCAAGGCCTGGCTGAAGTCCAGATAGGCCATGTCCACTGCCCCCCTGATCCACCTCCCTAGTCACCCAGTCAAAAATTCAATGAGGTTGGTCTGACATGACCTTCCCCTGGTGAAACCATGCTGCCTTGGGTCCTGTAGTCCATTGACAACCAGATGTTCCACCAATCTCTCCTTCAGTAGTGCTTCCATGATCTTCCCTACTACTGAGGTGAGGCTGACTGGTCTGTAGTTCCCCGCTTCCTCTTTGTTCCCACTTTTGTATAAGGGGACTACATCTGCTATCATCCAGTCTTTGGGTACCTCCCCTGTTTCTAGTGATTGGCTAAACAGGATAGCAAGAGGTTCAGCCACCACCTCTTAGTTCTTAAGGACCCTGGGTGCACCCCATCTGGCCCCATTGCTTTATCAACTCTTATTACTTCCAGTTCCTTCAGGACCCTTTCTCGTGTAAAGGGACTTGTGTCCATTTCTGCAACATTCTCACCCTTTCCCCATTCAGACCCATTACCTCCTCTTCCTCAGTAAAGACTGAGCAGAAATACCTGTTCAATATGTCAGCTTTACTGTTGTCATCCTCCACACAGCCCCATCCTCCCCTTCAGTCTCACTATCCCTCCTTTGCCTTTCTTTTTCACTTATGTACCTGTAAAGGTTTTGTCCCTCTACCCACTGATTTTGCAATGTGTTCTTCTGTCTGAGCTTTGGCTTCCCTTACTGACCTCCTGCCTCCCTTTGCTTCTCCTGGTACTTCTCCCTATCCCCTTCTGCCTGTGTCTTTTTGTATTGCCTGAATGCAATCTTTTTGGCTTTCACTTTCTTTGCTACCTCTTTGGAAAACCATAATGGTCTCCTCTTCCTTTTCCTCTTGCTAACCTGCTTAATATATAATTCTGTTGCTCTTGTAATCCCCATTTTAAATACTTCCCACTGTTTCTCAACCCCTGATTCCTGCCCCATTCCCCTTAATGCCTCTTTCAAGTATCGCCCCATTTTCCCAAAGTTTGCCCCCCTAAAATCCAGGAAACGTGTTTTTGTGTGGATTGGTGCTGCTCTTTCTGTGATTTCAAACCACAGTGACTGGTGGTCACTGTTCCCCAGGTGCTCCCCCACTCTTTCCCCCATCACACTGTTCCTGTTTGTGAGCACAAGGTCCAGTATTGCCTTCTGCTGAGTTGGTTCCATGACCAGTTGCTTGAGAAAGGCACCCTGAAGGGAGTCCAGGATAAATCTGCTCCTAGTTGATGCTGCTGCTGGAATGCTCCAGTCCACATCTGGAATATTGAAGTCTCCAACCAGTATTACCTCACCCTTGTCTGCCATCCTCTGGATGGCTAGCATTAGCTCCCTATCTGTTTCTTCCTCCTGGGCTGGTGGTCTATAGACCACACCTGTGTGGATGCTGGCCCATTTTCCTTTCCAGCTTAACCCACAGTATCTCTCCCCATTTTGTTCCTCCTGGATCTCTGTGGCCCTTATGTCATTTTTCACATACAGTGCCACTCTCCTCCTTCCTGCCTGCCCTGTCTCTTCTGAATATGTTGTAGCCAGGTATGGCCAACTCCCAGTCGTGGTTATCATTACACCAGGTTTCAGTGATGGCCACAATGTCCAGGTCTGACTGCACCATGACAGCCTCCAGATCTTCCATCTTGTTGCTAAGGCTCCTGGCATTTGCACACATGACTTTCCATGATTTGACCTCCCTAGACTGTTTCGCTGTTCTACTCCAGCTCCTTCCTTGGTTGTCCTTTATCCCTGGTTCACCTTGCTGTCTGCCTTTCTGCTGAATTTTGCCCCTATTCTGCCTATCCACCTCCTGTGTGCTAATCTCCATCTTTTGCACTTGGCTAACCTCCACATCCTTTCCTTCCATTTCTCTGGGTACCTCTATTTGGTTGTCCCTGTTTGGCAGTGTGGCATATGAGTTCTTGAGTGGAATAGGATCTGGGATGTGCCTCTGCCTGACTGGTCTAACCCTCCCTGAGCCTACTGTCATCCAAGTACTCCTTGTTCTCTGCATCCTTTGAGGCAGCTGCATTGGACTGAGTGGTCTCTGGATAGGGGCGATGGTACCCTGACCCAGTTTACTTCCGCTCTGAGTCTGGCTACCTCATCCCGCAGTCCAGAAAGATGCATGCAGATAGGGCAGCACCTCAGTGTCCAGAAGATCTGCTCGAATATGGCTGCCCCACAGCCACTGCATTGCAACACTCCCAACATTATACCGTGTTATACTGCTATTCCACTACTTGTCTGCTACTGAAGCTCTCCTAGTTCCCTTTCTATTAATTTACTGTCCTAAAAATCCTGCCACTGTTCCTCTATAATATTTGAAAATACATACACTGCTATCTCACCTCTTTATCCTTACCATCAAAAGGTAACTACAATCACAATAATCTACCTTCTACTAATACAGATTCTATCACAGAATCAGAGCACAATGCAAAAATATCTGCTACTTAGCAACAACAAACAGGTGACAACAAACCAAGTTGATGTAGCTTTTTTTAAAATAGAGAAAAAAAATGTAGTAGTTTAAACCAATAGAAATCAGCAGTTTCAAAAGCACCTTGAACTACAAGAAGAACACAGTACCACACCTCTGCCACAATAACTAAACAGTTCTAAAACATTGGAGAAAGAAGAGAAAAATCAGAGACTGAGCAAAAAGATACAATGTACTATAAAGTATTAGGCAATTTCCTTTCTTTCCTGGATTTCCCGATCTTGAAGCTGTGCTCAAACAAGTCCAAATCAAAGTCACTGAAAGGAAAAGTGTCCCAACTGTTTGAGATTTTCTTTGCCTGAGCTCTTGTAATCACTGTTGCTGAAACTACAGGGTTCACTTCCTCTGAGATTAAATAAGTAAATCTTTGACAATCATTTCCAATGATCACAGGTACAGGTATCTTAGGTACTACCCCCACTTTCATTTGGTGTGACATACCCTTAATGGTCAGAGTAACTTGGGTGGTGGGATAGTATCGAGTGTCCCCATGGATGCAGATGACACCAGTACCTGGTCCTTTTGCACAGTGTTTTCCCAGCACTTCAACATGCACTAAGGTCTGTCTCCTTCCTGAATCAATGAGTCCCTTTACAGTCTTAACCCCCACCTTCACATCTGTTAAGCACCTGCTCCAGTTTGCCAAGTACAAATCTGCTCCAGTGTCACTCTTCATACTGCAATTTCATGCAATATGACTTGGCTTATTATAGTTAAAGCAAATAACATCTTTGGGCACAGATTTGTTAACCCTCACCAGAGTTCTTATCAGACTTGGAGTTTAAATGGGAAAAAGAGTGTCTTACTGGTGCTTGGCTGTTACCTCACTGCTGTGGCATCTGTCTGGCAATTTGGTAGTCTTCAGCCTGTAAGCAGGATGTTGATGAATTGCTCCATGAAAAAATGTGTGGATGATCTGTGCAGCTGTTTTGCCCTTTGGTTGGAGCCATTTTATCAAGAGTGCTCTGAGTCAGGTGAAGACTTTTCAGGGATTGTCAACTGAGTTGTACTTCAGAGATTGAAATCTCTGCCTGGGATCTATGACTTATTTTTCAACAAAAATTTAGTCTAATAACCAGACAGCAAAACCATAATGTCAGCCGGATTTGCAGTCAGTAGACAGTTTCCAAATTGGAGACATGTTTTCTTTGGAAGGCTTTGTCCCCTGAACCAACTTTTTATAATCAACTCTGATCTGAGCTGATTAGGGGAGAGGGTGTAAATCCCCTGAATATAGTGCCTGGGTCCAGACCATCTGTACCAGATGAGGGCTGTGTCACTAGTGGTGTCCCCCAGGGTTCTGTATTGGGCCCCTTGTTGTTCACCCTTTATATTAGTGACATGAGTGTGGGTGTTAAATCCCTTATAACCAAATTTGCTGACGACACTACATTGGGGGGTGAGGTCACAACTTTTAGCGATTATATGGAACTAACAAACAGTTTAAATTTAATAGAGGAATGGGGAAAATGTAACGGTATGAAATTCAGTGAAGATAAATGCTCTGTAATTCATCTCGGGAAAAATAATCCAAAATATTCATATTATTTAAATCTTAAAAAATAAAACAAAGTAATAGTGAAAAGATTTGGGTGTTGGATAAATTCAGACTATCATCTAATCGCACATCTCTAAATTAATAGGAAATGTAATAGCATAATGTATGCTATAAATAAGCTTTCATATCAAGGAATAGTGAGTGTATACTCAAATTGTATAAGATCTATGTTCTTCCAAATCTTGACTATGGTTCCCTTTATGGAGCCCTTATCTAAAGAAGGACATACTTAGAGTGGAAAAAATTCAAAGCGTTTAACTAAATCAATAAAAGGTTTGAAGAATGTGGAATATGCGGATAGACTTTTCAAACTTAATCTGTATCCCTTGGAATTAAGAGCATAAGGGGACCTGTTATTGTTATATAATATTCTGGAGAATAATACTTTGATGTCCCAATGTAACATAATTTGGAATCCCAAAATCTAAATTTAAGATCTCATGACAAACACATTTTATAAATAGAGCAAGATCCAACAGACATCTAAATTTTTATAACATACGAGTTCCTCTAATTTGGAATAATTTACCAAGGAATGTAGTACAGCAAACAACTTTTAGTACATTCAAAATGGAATTAGATAAATTTTTGCTTATGAATATTAAAAAATGTATCCATAAATAAGCCCACTATGAGTGGGAGACAATTAAATGGGCCCTGGCCTACTTTGTCTAAAATTACCAAGTTACCAAGTTACAGTGACCTGGTGCTGTAGTCATTGTGCTGACAGTCACTTTGAAAGTGTTGCTGTCAGTGATGCATACCTCTGCCTGTAGGTCTCTCCTGAGATGTCATTCCTTTTCAGGATTTTGCTTTTCACCATGTCTTAGTTTTCTGACTGTGCAATGTCCATATTGCTGTAAGCAAGTTGGGCTTTCCCTGTCAGATAAGGTACCAGTCTGATTGCCCATTGCTGCTTTGGCCACTGGCTGGCTGCGGCAACCCTTTCAAAAGTTGTCAGGTATAATCAGAGGAACACAACTTTGTCAGTTTAATATATTTCAAGATGCCTGTGTCCTGTTGCTAGTCTGGAACTGTGGCAGATCCTCTGCCTTTGATAGCCTGCAAGGCATCAAGCAACTGCTGCTCCTGTCTCTGCATCTGTTCTCTTCTCTTCTATGTCTGTTGCTGCATCTCTTCTCTCCTCAGTGCTTCATAACATTGAATTTCTTGTTCTCTCTGCTTCTCAATCTCTTTTTGTTGTATAGCTCTCCATTTGAAAAAGTCCATCAGACTTTCAGGTTCTGTCACTGCTTGTTCTTTTTCTATAACTTGTGCTGGCTGTACAATCTCAGCTTGGACTTCTGCCTCTGCTAGTTTGGCTGCCATTCTCTCAGTAACCACTCCTGGACTTGCTGCTGCAGAATCCATACCTTTCTCTGTGCTTCCCTGGTACTAAGTCCAGTACCCACGCACAAAACTCCTGGCTTAGAGTACGTACAGAGTAATCCCACTTAGGTTGACAACATGTGTCATTGAGACACAATTCATGAAGCACAGGAAAAACTAGGAACAGTTGATAAACTCACAAAAAGTGTTTATTAGTACTAGCAGTAACATACAAAAAAATAAAATTGTTCAGAATAACTATTTACAAAGGTAGAGTAAGCAGATAAGATCCATCTGAGTTTTCCTTCAGTCTCTGTCTCTGTGTATGTCTCTCTCCTGCAAGAAATTGCAGCACTGTTTTTATAAGTCCTTGCAACTCCCCTCCTTATCAATCATCCTGTTTTTTTCTAAAATGTTCTTGTAAATTTCAGGCAGGTGCAACAAGAACACAATGTCCCAGAACTGAAGCCCCTTATCCACAGCTTCTGGAAAAAGGGCTTAAAAACTGCTCTCAGGTTAACTCATTGAGTTTCCAATAGTTTTCTGCAATCATCTTACACTATAATTATATACATTTCAACAGTAAGACTATATCATTTCTGAACAAAGGATCCCAATATCAGTTACATTTCCACATAATGCTTTGCATATATATTTATGCCAGCAGATATGCAAGGGAGGAAAAGACAGAAACAGCAAGGGAAGACTGAAAGATAGTGAGATGCAAATAATTGTGAGACTGTTTGGGTGATCAAGTCCTAGGTCTCACGAGAAAATTTGGTTGCGCAACCAGAGAAAAGACAGGAAAGGAAAGAACAGAACAGATCCCTGCATTCAAACTGTCCATAACAACTGGGGCAGGCTCATATTCAACTCTGTTACATGCATCCATACAAGTAGAAAGTGTATTGATTTGATATTGTATCAAAACACCTAGAAATTCTACTTATACAGCTTAACATTGTATTAAAAAAAAAGTTTTGCTTTTTACCCACTCGCTGGACCAAATGCTAATCTGCTTTTCTACAGAGGTGAGTCAGGCACCCCTTTGCCCATAAGCAACCTCCCAACCCCATCAACAGTATACAGTACAGAGCCTGTGAGTACTGGGAGGGACTGCTCTATATATGGCTCAGAGAGTTTTTCCACCCTGAGATGTCTCCCTGTCTCCTTATGTGCCTGCTGCTCTGTGCAGCCCTACACTGCTGGTCATGCCCAAACAGAATTCAACCATACTTCTGCAGCCCTCCACAGTGATCAGTGATGCTATGATACAACAGGTGTGTGATGCTCTGATGCCCTTTTTACTGACTTGTGGACTCTGCTGGATCACTGGCTTGGTAATGCCATGAGTGCAGTGCCCATGTGCTGCAGGTGCCACACAATACAACTTTTGAATGTATCAATAAACAATTTCCAAAATGTTTTCTTTTTTAAGTATTTTTCTTTTTTGTCTGATTGTTTGTTTTTAAGTTCTTACTGTTAGTCACCACTACAGCCTATTTAATAGTACTGGTCAGTGCAATAACTCTGACTAATTTTAACCACATTCTATGTCTCCTGTTGCAGTGCACATTTCTCTTGTTCTCATTGCTATTCAGTAGTTTGCTTTCACAGTTTTTAACTAAAAAATGTATTGCAGGATAATTAAAAATATATATGTAGAGAATAAATGCATTTGCACAGTTTTCTTATTATTATGCTTTCTTTATTTTCAGCTGAGAATGCGAGAAATGAAAAAGAAAGTAATCCAACAAATATTGAAACTTTAATCCCCCTTGGCATAAGTTGTAAGTACTTTTTATTTTCAATTTGCTCTGCACTAACTAAACAAGGTTTCAGTGTTAATTTGAAATGTTTTTTCAAGGTACAGTTTAGGTACCTGTTAATGTAGTTTAATGAATAGAACAGTTTTATGACTTATTGTTGTAAATATTGTACTAATGTTAGTAAGTTACAGGTTGGTAATTCAGAAAGAATCCTTCCAAGATGAGTCTGTTGTTATTTCCCAAACAGAAATGCATACAAAACTCACAGACAATGCATTAGATGGTTTACAACCATCCACAGTGTATGTCCAGAAAGATATGCAAGTTCATCAGAATTGAGGACACTTCTCAATTCTATCCATTTTAGCCACAAACCATGTATTTTTGTTGTAACCATGGAAAGATAATGGCACCCAAACCAAGGACATATATAATGCAGTTTATTTCATCACAAATGCTCAAGTGCATTAAGGCTATAAACCACATCTTGTGGAAAAAAACAAGTAAGCATTAAGTCACAAGAAAGGAAGCTTCTATTAGGGAATTAATGCATGGTTGGGGGGAGGGTTGTGGCATAAGGTTGAAGGCCCAGTGCCTCCAACCACCCAACCATTCATTAATTCCCTAGTGGAAGCCTCCTTTTGAGGGACTTAATGCTCTTTTAACATGGGCAGATATGCTGTTTACTTCTGTTATACTTAGGTTAAAAACAAACATTGACAAGTTTGTGTATGTAAAGTGGTATATATATATATATATAATAAAACTTTGTTTTCTATCCAACCACATTTATTTATATGGTGGGTTCCACTGCTTATAACTGTGTTCTAATGCTACACAACAAATAACATCTTGAAAAAGTAATCACATTGTCAAGTTTTTCACTCAGAAAGTCTCTCAAATCTGTGCTTACAAAGTTTTCCACTGCCTAATTTGGTCATTTCTATGGTTAATGGTGACATCCCACATACTCATTTGCATATTCTGATCTCATTTTTAAAAACATTTTAAGTCTTGGTTTTCACTAAAGCAACATACATTTAAATGGTGGGTTATAATTGTTGCTTTATGTCTTCAAAATGTATACTACACATGTAAAAGTCCAATTACATATGTCAATATTTAAGAGTTTGTCACCAACAATATTTATATTACTTGCTGATGTTTTCAATAAAGTTAATACAGCCAAGAAGTATGGGATATGTCCGCATGCTAATTAACATATAACACTAACATTCACTACTTCATGCAATACTCAGAGTGATTTGATGAAAACATAAGTATTGAGCCGAATTCTTACTCTGCACTGTCTTTCCAAGTGTAATAATTAAAATTTACCAATGGATCCATTGTGAAGAATGACAAGTGAACATTGAGTAGTCACAGTTAGCCTGGGCAGATGGGAAGGAAACCAACTGTTAAATTTATAGTGCTGTTCTGGGAAATGCATTTCATGTGGCAACTGGAGATACTACATCAGTGGGCCTTACTTGGGCATTAAAACCCACTGGAAAAGCATCACATGTCAATAATTGACCAATCATTCAGTTTAAAATGAACTATCATTAATCTCAATGCTACAAGCAGACTAATGTTTTACTTGGATCCTTGCCAAGCTTCATCAGAGCTCTTGATAAAGCTTGGCAGAGATCCAAGTGAAATGTAAGCCTGCTTGTTTTTCACTAATTTTGTTTTTAGCCTTCATGTACTTGAGCACTTTGTGGTGAAATAAGCTTTGCATTCCATACAGTATGTCCCTGATTTGGGTGCTATTACATTTTCATGGATGTAGTCATTTAAAAAAAAAACACCAAACCTTTTCCTGGGGCGAGCTATCATTTGGGACACTGCTCTTTGTTTTGTATTTATTTTTATTTTATTTATTTATTTAGTTTTTGTTGACCGGGTAAGTGCACTAGACAAATTCTGCCTATTTTCAGGCACAACCTGAGGGAGGGGGATACAGATGAATGCCAACTGAGTTTGAGGCAGACTAAGCTGTTGGTGGTATTTTTTCAGTGAATGTGCTTTTAGAGAATAGTGCTTTTTGTAAGCAAATGCAACTTATGAAAATAGCAGCAGGATTGCCTGGGTGCAATCAGGCAGACTCCAATGCAAGCATAGTTCAAGTTTATTGCAGGAAAAAAAAACTCTGTTGAGCAAGCTCATTCACAAGGAGGTCCTGAGACATTTACACAGACATATGGATATTACATAGACATGTGTAACTGACTATAATTAGACAAAGTGCATACATAGATCAAATGATAAGGTACAATCTAGCAGTGCAAGGTCCAGTTAAGACATTATTTCTTTTGCCTAATAGAAAAGAAAACCAAAAACTGGTAAATGTGCAAGGACAAGAGAGAATGGGTAGTTTGGAGGGCAAGGTAGAAGATTTGCAGGCAAGGAAGACTAGGGGTTTGGAAGAGTATGAGAGAGTAGGATGTAGGTAGGAGGTTTGAGGGGGTCATATAATTTAGCAATTATAAGCCTTATGCTAGTTAGGCAATTTCATTCCTGTTTTGGAGAGTAAAAAGGACAGTCAATACACACACATGACTGACTTAGAGTATGGGGTAGGCTTAGTGACAGCCGCAAATATCTTTTATTTTAGAGACTGCTAGTGCTTTGTAGAAATTAATTAAGATGATGTGAGTTAGTTTCAGTATGGATTGAAGATGGTTCCAAAAAGTAGGAAGGGCATATGAAATAGCTCGTTGGCCAAAGTTAGTATGAGTCTTAGCTAGTAGGATGTAATGCAATTTGCTAAGGGAGTATGCAATATGGGAGATGTGGTTAAGAGACATTATGTAGCCGGTGGTTTGTGAAGGAGTATCTTAAGGGTCCATATACCACCATGGAGCAGGCGTCTGGTGGCGGGTGAGGTCTAGCCAACAGCTCATAAAGATCACAGTGGTGGGTTTGGTAAGGAGAGCTAGTGATGAATCACAGGGCATGGTGATAGAGAATGTCCAGATTACTTATTCTTGAGATAGATTGAAGAGGAGATATAAATTAAATCCCCATAATCAAGTAAGGAAAGGAATGTGGCCTGGACAAGCCTGGTTTGGGTCTCAAAAGGAAACAGAGACCTGTTTCTAAAAAGAATCCCAACCGTGATTTGAGCCTTTTAGATGTCCTCAATATGGTCAATAAAAGAAAGCTTATTGTCTATCCAAATGCCACAATATTTAAATTTAGGTACAACTTCAAGGGGTTCTCCCAGGCAGGTAACAATAAAGTCCTTCGGAAGGGCAGGTAGAGTGTCATGGGAAGTATTACATGAAAAAAAAATTGCCTTAGTTTCCTTAGCATTTAGGAGAAGCTTGGCTTTTATTAGATTGCTTTTAGCTGAGCAAAGTCAGCTTGCAAAAGTTCACTAACTTCCAACAAGGTTGCACCTGTACCTGTGGTGTACAATACAGTATCATCCATTAAGAAGTGCATGCTGGAATTTGTTATGTAAGAATCAAGATCATTGATATACAGGGAAAAAAGGATCAGGCCTAGGATGGAGTCTTGGGGGACTCCCCTGGCAATCAGGAGGGGGGCTGAAAGTAGACCATTAGTTTTGACTTTTTGTATCCTTCCAGAAAGATAACTGTTAAACCACTGTGCAATAGATGGAGTGGTACCTAGCTTAGTGAGGCAGGTAATTAGAAGCTGATGGTCAACAGTATTAAATGCTTTACTGAGGTCTAGAAAGACTGCACCATTAACCTTTTTTGAATCCACAGTAGAAATTCAGTAATTAGAGACTTTAGCCAATGCTGTAATGGTGCTGTGTTTAGACATAAAACCAGATTGTGCTGGGTTTAGGAGTGAGTATGTTTCAAGATGATTTTTTTATTTGGTTATAGATCCATTTTTCCAAAATTTTGGAGAGAACAGACAAGATGGAGATGGGCCAGTAGTTGTTTAAATCACAAGGGTCTCCTGATTTGAAGAGAGGAAGAATGTGGGCAGATTTCCAGCAGGACAGAACTGTGGCCGAGGTGATAGAGAGATTGAAAATATGGAGGATAGGGGCAGTGAGATGGGTAAAGCCTAGTCTCAGGAAGAAGGGTTCAAGACCATCATCCCTTGCACTTTTCCTGGTATCAAGGCTGAGGAGTAAGTCTTCTACGTCTTTGTAGTTAAACATGTGCAGCTGAAAGGAATGGGATGGGATACTGGATGCAGAGGTGGGGCTAACATTGCTTTCCGTGTGTCTAGCATACAGTGAGGAGTGGTCACTCGCATCATTATGGAAAACTGCAGAGTGAGAGATTTTGTGGGGATGTGTAGTTAAAATAACATCTATGAGTGAGCTATTGCCAATGTTAGAAGTATTGTTCCTTGTGGGTTCAATGACTAACTGAGCAAGGCCAAGCTCATTACAGATAGATTTAAGGCAGTGAGATTTTGCGGTAAGCCAATCCATGTTGAAGTCCTCTAGGATTATTGTTTCTGTGTTGGCAGCCATAGTAAGGGATTTCAATATGTTAAGGATTTCAGCACCACCGGTCGGTGGCCTATAGCCACCTATAATAGTAATGCATTCCGTGTAAGGAAGGTGAAGCTTCAGTGAAACAATCTCATATTCTTTAGGCTTAGTTTTACAAGAAATATCACTAACTGCAATTTGGTTTTGGCATAGATGACCCCCCCGTTTTCCTATCTGCCCTGAATAGTTTATAATCCAGAAGAGTAATTTGAGGGTCAGTAATGGTCTTTTTCAGCCATGACTCAGTAATAATAATCAGATATGGGTTTGTATGTGAGGCCCAAACTTGTAGTTGGTTGAATTATTTGGTCAGGCTTAGAATCATTTTTAGAACAGGAGTAGCTGCAAAATCCGAAGGTGATGTAATTTGTTCTGGAGGACCTGGATTTAATTCCACATTACCTGAACAGAGAAGGATCAGCAGCATTTTCTTGAGGGTATTTATTAAGAAGGAGAAGGCTTTTTTTTTCCTTTGGGTCCTTCTTTGATATGTTGTCAGGGATGTGCATTTGGTCCAGGAGTAGGTAAAGCTGACTTGACCATTAAGGGCAATGATGAGGATTGCTTGGATAGTCATTGGTAATGGGAGAAGGACAGGGAGGGTAGGAGAAAAAGGGATATATATAGGTGACAGGTGGGTCATCAGAAGAGGGGAGGTACCATGTGAGGGTCACCAGGAGATATGATAATGGCTCTAAGATTGAATTAGCTTCTGGCTCTTCATGGAGCAGTATATCATGAGGTACACTTTTACCCAGAACTGGAAATAATATGATGAGGGTCACGTGATGGCAGCCTGAAGAACAGCAGCACATACCCACAGCTCCGCTCTCCTGCTCTTAACTTGCAATATTTAACCCTTTTTGTGAGTGGATAGATACCTATAAGTGGCTTTGGCAGGTATGGGAAACACAGCTTATTCGAGCAACTGAAGAAATAAAATGACAATAATGGATGTCCTCATGAAAACAGTGTCTCCACAGCACTCCTTCCCCCGCCAACGTCAGAGAAAGATAAGGACGCAAAGCGCCTGAAACAGCAAGCGGCAGGAACACCCAACTCTTCCACCTCAGCTACAGCCCTCTCAGAAGAGAGGTTCTTAGGAATAATGCATCCTCTGCAACAAAAAATATCGGATGTGTGAGAAGATCTTCACCAAATCAAAATGTCCGTGCAATCATTATCTATACGTGTTTGGGACTCTAAGGCTAAGATTATCTCACTGGAGAAAAAGCAGGGTAAAATGGAACAGGATGCCACTCAATTGGGTCATAGGATGAAGAAACTGGAGGATAAACTTGAAGACCTAGAAGGGAGGAGTAGGAGGAATAACCTCCTGATAATCAGAGTGCCAGAGAAAGAAGAAGACAATAACCCAATTCTGTTCATACAGAAACTGTGTGACAGGATAGCTGGACCATCCCCGAATGGTACAACATATATTATTGAGCGAGTGCATTGAGCTCTCCGTCCTCCTCCACCTCCCGATGCCCTCCTCGACCTATCATTTTCAAGTTGTTAAACTTCCTCGACAAGCAGTTTATACTCAATAAAGTCAAAAATCTGCAGGAAGTTCTCTGGGAGGGCCACAAAATTTGCATCACGCAGGATCTCTCACAGTCTGTCCTACTGAAACAGCAGGAATTGCACCCGGCCATATCAAAGCTGATCACTGCAGGGAAGCCCTTTCGTATGAGATACCCCACGACACTTCAAGTTAAATCTGGAGAGCAATGGCTCTCATTTGAATCTCAGGAGCAAGTTATGAAAGAGCTCAAGACCCTGTTCCCGGACTTGTTTAAATGAGGAGTGTTCCAGGGTGAGGGTGCAGTTTCTATTTTTGAGTGTGAGGGTGAGTAAATCTGATCTTCAGACTTGGGTGCTGTGAGATTGCAAGCACCGAGGAATGGGCTTCCAACTGGGTGAGAGGGGGATTCCATCTGTAGTACTGAGAAGAGATGAACACTTATGTTTTAACAAAATGACGCAGTGTTTCTCACTGTGAGACTAATAAAGTGAACTGAGTACTCGCACATGTGATTAGGCGAAGTGTACTTTCTTGTCCTTTTACAACCTGGAGAAGGACCATGCTGATTAACTGTCCTGAGGAGAAGGGTTCTGGGATATTGAACATATGGGGTTAATTTTTGTCAGATACCAGGACTGTGCTACCGGCCCACTTCATGTATATCATCTATCAGGTGGAAATGTGCTTGAAAATGGCCATGATGGTGCCCGCCCCTTTTCCTTTATTTTTAGGAGTCCCCCCTGGCATTTTAAGAGATCAATTCCAGTGTTAAGACATGGGGGAGCAGCTGTTTGTCTCCCTTATTTTTTATTTAGGGTGTGCTGCAGGTAGTCTCCAGTGAGCACTGGTATATAACTTCTCTTACTACATTTCCTATATTCTACGATATAACACAATATTGGAGACCTTTTTTTTTATGGAAGGGGGTGAATGACCCAAAAGAGCTCCCTCCAGATATTAAAATGTGTTTCTGTATTTGGCAGTGGCATTGAAATACACATCCTGCCGGGGTTCTCTCTTTTTCCTTTTTACTAATAGCGGGGAAAGGGCGGGAGCGGGATGGCTGCTATGAGGGATGCAGGCTTGCATAAACATCACGTACTGAGAGAAGTAAAGTGGTGCGGTTGATTAGAACTGGGGCATAGCATAGTAGAGTGAATAGAGTTAGCATTAGTTGGTTTTAGGTATTGTTCATGTTTTGGTTTTTTTGGATTTATGTGTGCTTTGTACAGGGTGTTAAGGTCAGGGGGATGGGCAGGGCCAACGTACCTAAAGACAGCAGCAGGGTTAGTGCCACAGTTGCAACCTTATTATGAGTGGCCCATATAACTTTATAAGTTGGAATGTGAAGGGCACCCAAGATCATTGTAAAAGACACATTATAATTAGACATTTGCAGTATTTGAATGCTGGGATTGCCTTTCTTCAGGAAACGCATCTCCGGCGGGAGGATATTGTTCTGTTTCGCAGAATGTGGGTTGGACAAGTTTATGGGGCAGGTAAATTAACTAATAGGGGAGGAGGGGTAATTTTAATAAACAAAGTGATTCCCTTTACTCTTGAAAAAGAACTTTGGGACCCTGACGGTAGATATGTCATAGCACATGGCCTGTTGGAATCACAACAAGTTATACTGGGAGCAGTTTATGGCCCAAACATCGACTCCCCCCATTAATTCACATGCATGACAGAGCTGGTTGCCACTAATTCCCCCAAATTGACCATTCTTGGGGGCGACTGGGATATTACCTCCTACTCACACATAGATAGATCTGACTCCCGGGGACAGGGATTGTCCCCCGCTCAGAGGGCCTTACATGAGCTCATGAAGGGGACTGATCTCATTGATGTTTGGCGTGTTTTGAACTCAGAGGATCGCCTATACACTTTTTTCTCCCCCCACATAAAACACTCCCTAGAATTGACTTCCTCCTTATCAGCTCTTTCACCCTCCCAGGTGTTATCAGCACCGATATACATGCTAGGGTCATTTCTGACCACTCGCTAGTCTCCCTCCTTCTTCTAATAGGACCCAGAGTTAAGAAAGATACCCTCTGGTGGCTCAATACTCAGCTGCTACAGAAACCTAGTTCTTTACAACAGATTAAGGATTTTGTCACCAACTTCATAGGGACTAACAGGGACTCAGTGAGCAGAATAGACATGGTTTGGGCAGCTCTAAAATGTTCCTTAAGGGAGGAGTGTGTCCGATTGGCCTCAACAAAATTCCGGCAGTCCAAACAACAATTGAAATCACTGCTCTCCTCAATCCATCAATTGGAAAACTCAATTTCTCAGCTTTAGCCGGAAGAGGAATGGGTCAAACTACATGGTTTGCAGGCCCACTACTTGAATCTCATATCCCAGAAAGCTGAGCTTTCACTGAAATGTACAAAGTTTCTTTACTTAGAATCAGGGGAAAGAGCTAGTAATCACTGCCCATGAGGCTCAGGCAAGATGAGGAATCTCGATTTATCCTGGGTATTAAACCAGATAAATATAAACTGGTTGTTACTGATCCCTAGCGATAGCAGAGATTTTAAGACAATATTACCAGAGTCTATACGCCGAAGATTTGGTTAAACACCCTTCTACAGCAGATATCACAAACTACCTTAGTTTGATAGACCTTCCTACTTTATCTCTTTCCCATATTTCTTCTTTGCAGGGGCCAATTAAGGTTGAGGAAGTGGTGAGTGCTGTCGAGCAACTCCCAACAGACAAATCCCCAGGACCTGATGGCCTTCCCAATAGTTTCTATAAGGCCTGTATATCAGAGTTAGCCCCATTACTGACAGAAGTTTACAACTTCTGGTTTGACAAGGGTCTCTCTGAGCCCACTTTTTTGAGGGCTATAATTACTCTCATTCCTAAAAAGGGTAAAGACCCGCAATACCAGGAGAACTATCAGCCCATTTCACTGATCAACACTGATGTGAAACTCCTGGCCAAGATTTTGGCCAACAGGTTAGGACCTATTATGCCCATCATAATAGGTAAGGAGTAAATTGGTTTCATGACAGGAAGGTCCTCGGGAGACCATATACGGAAACTATTGCTGCTCCTCTCGGTGTCCAGGGACTCAGAACTTCTGATGGCTCTGGTGTCCCTGGACGCCGAGAAGGCTTTTGACACGGTGTCGTGGGATTTTCTTTTCACCACCATGTCACATTTTGGTCTCCCTGAGGGCTTCCTTAAGTGAGTTAAGTTGTTATACTCCTCTCCTTCAGCCCAAATCTGATGTAACTGTATTTTCTCTGAAGCCTTTTTGCTCTACCGGGGTACAAGACAAGGGTGTCCCCTTCCCCCTTTTATTTAATATGGACCCTTATCAGGAATCTGGTAGCCTCCCTGAACATCTGGGGGATCCAGGTGGGGGACAAACAATACACTCTCTCTGCTTATGCGGATGACTTATTATTGCATTTAGAGGACCCACAGGAATGCATGCCAGCCATTTTGGAGCAAATTGAGGCCTTCTCCAGGATTTTCCATTATAAGCTCAATCTCTCCAAAACCAAGGTGTTTCCCCTGAATAACAGAGTTTCCAGGGGAGAGGTGGTTTAGTTTGCTCTGTCATGGGAACCAAAATCTCTCTTATATTTGGGAATTCAAGTGACAAGAGATATCATCTCCATGCTAACCTCTCAGATCTAATGACTACAGTTAAAACTGATCTTGACAGATGTCACTTTTGGGGAGGATCACCACAGTGAAGATGAATGTGTTACCCCATATTCTACACCCAATGTGTAAGTTAGGCTGTTTCCTTCCTAAAAAATGGTTTACTAAGTTACAGTCCATGCTGAACACTTTCATCTGGCAGGATAAAAGAGTCAGAAGATCCTACTTTAAACTAACTGCTCCAAAAGGGCAGGGTTGTCTTGCTGTTCCCTCCTTTTTCTTGTACTACTGTGCCCATCACCTTAGTAGGCTAGCCTATTGGGTGCAGGAGACACATCATCAACTCGCAAGATTATTCACCAGGGTGGTTGGAAATAGAGAAATATTTGGCAGCCAAATGCAAATGTACTCTCTCCTCTTTACTATATGCCACCCCACATGTAATTCCTGAACCCTTAAGGTGTACCCCGCTGGCATGGTCTATTACAGCATTACATCAGTTACAAGTGAGTATCTCCATTAATTGGCATACCTCTCTAGATCAACCAGTGCTGGGCAATCTTCACTTTAAAATTGGGCTCAAGCCCCATCCCAGTGTCTTACTGGCCCATCCTGATTGGGAAGAAAGCCACCGATCTGTATGCTGGTGGAGAAATAATCTCCTTCCCCACATTTCGTAACAGATTCAATGTGCATGACAGAAATATTTTACAATATAGACAGCTCAAGGAGGCCATAGTCTCCCACATTGGAAAAACCCAGAGCCCTGTGCAGGATACGGTGGAATGATCTACCATTTTGAAATGGGATAGGCAACCCCATGCAATTTCCTTAGTTTATAAAAAGTTACAATCACTACAAAGTAATCTGCCTCAGGGTATTTGCCATTATTGGGCTTATAAAGTTCCCCCTGGGTACAGATGTAGATTTCTGGAAGAGACTATGGCTCAATTCTTATAAATTTATTAAACAAGATAGAATGCATCTCATCCAATTTAACATCATGCATAACCTATATTTAACCCCAATGAAACTTCACAAATTGGGGTGACTGTCTTCCCCAGCTTGCAGAAGATGTGGTGATGAACTGAGTACTTTGTTCCATATGCTGCGGACATGCCCGAAACTGCAAATTTTTTGGCAAGCAATTAGGCACTCTTTGGACCCAGTCTTGGGGCTTGACCTTTTATTTATCTCAGAAGTTTGTTTATTGAATTCTTTTCCTCAGGGTACGCCCAAGGTCAGGAAAGCCCATATGGTCTTGATTGCTATAACAGCAAAACTAACCATAATGAGGTACTGGAAGGATAATACATCCCCATCTGTCCTGGAATGGCATAAGGAGGCTTTGCTGGCAATACAACTGTAGAAACATATTTGCCTAATCTGTAACAGATACGTATCATACCAGAGCAAATAGGGATCATTAGACGACCTGCTCACCGTATGGAAGCCCTAACTAAGTAATATTTCAGACCATTGCTCTGAATGTACTACCTGAATGATATATGAATAACACTTGGCTCTGGGGGGGAGAAAGGAATTGAAGTAAAGGAGGGGAGAATGTGGGAAGGGGATAGGTGGGAGGTGGGTGTGTTGATTGATTTATGATGATAGGTTGAATAGCCACATTGGTTGCCTAACTGTTATCCCTCCTTGGGGGAGATTGTATTCTGTTGTTATACCAAAAACTAATAAAGCTTATTAAAGTAAAAAAAAGAAACAAGATGAGGAAGCAAGCCATAATTCCACAAGTTTAAGTCCAAGAGTTAGTATGGATTGGGTAAAACAACAGAGTGAATGCCCAACACAATCCAACACTCTCTTAACTTAGGAAAATTAAAGATAGTAAATAACAAAAAAAGAAAAAGTAAGAAGCAGACAGGTGGTATATAGCTGATACACGTGTTGTAGTAATCGCAGATTCTTTACAAAAATGTGAAAGGCTAATGAGAACCGCTAGGTAGAAGGCCAATGAGATCCAACCAAGAGTCAGATAATACGAAGGGGTGGAGTACTGCTGTATTTAAAGGAGGCATGGGAGGGGGTTGGGGTGGGGGTGGGAGAAAATTCAAGCAGTATTTACAGAAGAGAGTGGCAGTAATTCAAGCCAGAAGTCCAGCAGAAATCCTTGTTTGAATCTATGGCAAAGGTGCACCAATCTGAGTGCAATGGGATATGCAGGCGGTCCAATCAGAACCCGCGTGTGAGTGCGCTGCACCAATTGGATTCAGCTGGCCAGGTTGGCTCGAGTGAAGATCAGCAGGCATACCTGAAGGCTGGATTTGAGTCCGAGGGGATAGGAGAGAGAGAGAGAGAGAGAGAGAGAGAGAGAGAGAGACGCACTTTAGATATACCTACAGGCAACTGGGAAATCGGCGGTGGGAAGCTGGCAGTAGACCACCAGCAGGGGGAGGGGTGAATTTTACTTAATAAATGAAGTAATTACAAAGACAGGGGTAGGGCCAGTCAAGTGAGATGAGCAATTTAGTGAAAGAGACACCAGGAAAATAGTTGAGAGGGAGGGTTTACACAGAGACGAATGAGGCAAAGTCTAAAATGAAGATAGGGGAGGAGAAGAAAATTATCTAAAGATGGAGAGATAGGTGGAGAAGAACAGGTGAAAGTTGCAAAGAATCAGTTCCTGCCTGAGTTATTCAAGTTTAACAGTCTTGGAATGTCATTATCTTACACGAAAACAGACAAACAGGCAATTGCAGTATTTATCCTTAGCAGTACAGGTTAAGTCAACTCGAGACACTTCTAGGGAATATTTCAACTATGCAGAGTAAAACTAAAACAATTAGAGAGAAAATTCAAGCAGTATTTAGAGAAGAGAGCGGCAGTAGTTCAAGCCAAAAGTCCAGCTGAAATCCTTGTTTGAGTCTATGGCAAAGGCACACCAATCAGATGCAATGGGATAGCAGGCGGTCCAATCAGAATCTGCCTGCGAGCGTGCTGCACCAGTTGGGTTCAGCCAACCAGGTTGGCTTGAGTGAAGATCAGCGGGTGTACCTGAAGGCTGGTTCTGAGTCTCTGGAGCTAGATTTCAGGTAGAGGTTGTGCAGGAGGTCGGGCGGCGTCTGTGAAGGAGGTTGGAGCTGTCCACTCAAATTGAGGAGCACTGCTCAGGCGTGGATGCCTAAGGTGTGCATTTGCATATTCTTTCAGCTTTTAAAAAAAAAAATATGACTCCATTTGCTTGATGTGCGGCAGCTTTAAAAAATGGGCACTTGAGACTCAAGAGTTCTCCCAGAAACAAGAAAATAAAAGAAACTATAAAAGAATGCCTTTATTCTAAGACAGAACAACCACTGGTATCTTCCAGCCATTCCAAAAATAGCATTTTATAATATTTTATAATGTCTGAAGTTATGTTTCAAAAGCTATAACATTTGAACTGTTAAGAGTAAACGTTAATTTTTTATTGTAATGAAAGACTGGAGTTCAGTCAGTATTAATAGCTCCTAACAATACAGTTCTCATGGGTCACTACATGTCTGTACATGGCAATATGTTATTAAAAACAACAAGATTTTAAAAAGTTAAGTTAACCATTATATATTGGTATATACTGATACACAATATGGGACCAGATTCAATAACTTGTATCAATGTTAACTTAACTGAAACCAAGCTTCCATTTCAAAAATATTAATTTTACAGTCCTAATTGTTACAAAGTTATCTAATTTTAACAAAAGTGTCTTTTGAAAGGTCTAATACAGAAGTAACATTCCATCTCTTGGCCTACTAACACTACCTATTCACCCAGTCAGATGTTTTATCAACATTTCTGCTAATACTTCTAGTAGCTTCCTCCTTATCTGCTAGTCCTCCAGTTTTCACGTCATCTGCATAATCTACTAAACTGATTTTCTTTTCTTTTCTTTTATTCTGTTCCTGGGTATAAGTTGTGAACAATAGTAGACTGAGTACAGATCCTTGTGGTACTCTGCTGGTCACATTTCCCTTTTCTGATTCTGTTTACCCTCTGCTTCCCTTCTGCTAACCAGCTGCCAGTCCATGTGGTTATCTTCTTATTGTTCCCTATGTTGACAAGTCTCATAAGCAATTTTCCATGCTGAACACAGCTGAAGACCTTGTTAAAATGCAAGTAAACAATATCCACCAGTGTGCACCTACAACATCTCCTTATACAGCAACTGTTAAGTTAGCTAATAATTACCACCCATTAGTGAAGCCTTGTGTTTCATCTCTGAATCCCAACTCTTTCATGTTCTCCAATATTTTCCTTTATGATGAACTGCATGATATTGAACAGAACTACAGACAGGTTTATTGATTTGTACCTTGACAGTTTACCCCAGTAACTCTTAATGAACAGTGGTAAATGTGACAGAAAAGAGAACTGAGTAGTTAGCTGTTTGGGCATATTGAAACTAATTTTCCTGTTCTTCTGAGCTGCATGCTGTCCAAAAAGGAAAAAATAAATAAATAACACTGAACAGTCTAAGTCAAAAGCAGGCTATGACTCTGGACAGAATGATAAATCTCAGATAGTGCCTGGGGTGGGTGGACATACACACATACACACACACACACACACACACACACACACACACACACTCACTTTAATAGGATAGGAGCATTTAAATGAAAAAAAAAACAACTTGTTGTAGAACTGACCTACTTGGACACACAACACATACAATAGGTTTTATGTTAATTGGAGCAATGGAACTCAAATTTGCACAGAGTATGAAATGTTTGGTGGATATAAAAATAACCTGTCAGAGTGTGTCAGCTGTGGGTTAAAATTCAGAGTTAATTAGAATGAGAGCTTTTTGCCTGTAGAAGAAAAACTCCTTTCCTGCTTAAGATGGAGCCATGAAGACATATTAGGTATCAGTTCTCTCGGAGCCCAGCTGGAAAGGAAGTATTTTGTAGACTAACTTAGTCTGTAGCAGTTTTCTTTCTGACACCTGTTATTCACCACCTTTTCTTTGCATTTCTAGTTGAAGTGCATTGTCTCTCTTTTGTATTGTGTTATATACATCCTGTTATTTTAAAAACAAATTTTTGCAGTAAAAGTCTATTTAAATAGCAGTCATGACTGTGTCTTAATTGCTACAGTAACTGCATTATTTTCACTAGCAATGACAATAGCTCCGTTAGCATCCGTCAGCTGAGAAACACTCTACCAGCCTTGAACTATGAACTGTGCTGACCTCTCTAGCATTGAACAGGGAAGAGTTAAAATCCTGGGGAAGCCAAGTTGGTGGCAGCAGAAGAAAAGTGAAGTCTCTGATAGCTATTATAGCCCAGAATGGAGAATTTGTCACAAATTGGTTGCAGTGTCATGGGATCAGTTGCACAGATTTTAAGTCAGAATTTGTGGACTATGGACTTTTTAGCACACTGAGAAACAGAGCTTTTTTTTTGTATATTTTCTTCTTGCACCCCCATGGCCCAGGCATCCCTCCAGGGTGCTTGTTCAGCAAGGTCTCTACTCCCTGCCTGAACCCATCACTATAAGCTTCTTCGTCCAAATAACCAGGTAGGTATAACCCCCCTGGATCACCCCCCCTGGGTCAAGAGTGCCCTCCTGTGACAGCCAGTCTGAAGTTAGAGAGGCCTATCTGAGCGCTGGGCCAGTCATGGGGTCCCCTGGCATAATGGACTGGTGTTGGGATGTGAGCCTGCTTCTGGAGCCCCCATCATCTCCATGGTGCCATAGAGGGGATTTTCTAGTGTTTTTCCCCCGGGAGTGCAATGGTGCAATGACGTTAGTGCAGTACGACGCTGCAGACATCCACCACACTCCTACCACTTGTCAGCCTGAGTGTGAGTAGTGCCTCTGGCTTCCACTGGGGGCCACTACTTCACTGGGCATGCCCTGGATCCCTCCCCAGGGAGAAGAGAGCAGTCCACCAGATGGTCTCACCTCTCCCTCCCCAGCCGACCCCTGGCGCCCAAGCTCATTCATGAACTTGGGTCACTGGCATGATGCAAGGTGAGACATCCAGTGCCTCAGCCCTCAGCACCACTGGGATGGCACTGAGAGGCAGAGTTTAGCAGTAGAAAAGTTTACCTTACCAGTCATGAAGCAGAATATACAGAAGAGTACACTTTTACAACTTATTTTTTCTAGTAGCACAGCTTAGTGTAGTGCAGGCAGAGAGGATGAGCTCCCAGGAATATGGCAGGCTTATTTTGGTACATCTTCAGTAGAGGTGCCAAGAAATGGGGATCCAGTGGGATGTCCAGACCAAAAAGGACCTCATAGGAGCCCCAAAGGAGCATGGACAGAGGCAGAGGGTCACTGGGAAAGAGCCAGGAGCTGGGGTTGCAGACTCTTCAGCTCAGCTCAAGATCCTGAAACTGCAATTGAGGTTGCAAGAAAAGAAACTGCACTTGGAAGTGAAAAGACCAAAGGAAACAGGAAATGTTTGTCAACAAGAACTGGAGCTGGAGGTGAAAAAAAAACTAGAGGACAGAGAGAAAGAATGGCAGCTTGAGATCCAAAGCAACAGCAAAAGGAGGAGATGATGCCTCTGCACCAGCAAAATATAAGTAATGGCAGGGACATCCACCCATGAAGCCAAAACTAATTCTAAAGTGTTTCCTTTATATATGGAGATAGATTATCTTGATAGGGTGTGCATACAGTCTTAATTGGACAGAGCCTCATGGATGACCAACCTCTCATTCTTACTTACAGAATGTGCTTTGCAGGCCTTTGACAGAATGGATGATAAAGACTGTGTTGATTGTGATAAGATTAAAATGGTATTATTAGAATGTTTTGAATTACCTCCTGAAGCTTACAGAAAAAAATTTAGGGACTTAAGAAAAAGCCCAGAAGATAGTTATATAGAATTGCATGTTCAACTGTGCACTTATCTTGACCATTGGGTGGATGGGGCACAAGCAGACACTCTAGAGCTAGTAAAAGACTTGTTGGTGAGGGAACAATTGCATAGATTTGTGCCTGAGTACCTGCCTGTATGGCTGCTTCACAAGGCATGTAGCTCCTCAATGGAGGCAGCTGCAAGCACTGAGCTGTACATGGCCAGCAAACCATACACACAGCGTAAGCACCATGGGGGGCAGCACATAGTCCTAGGGATCCTGGGTGGCAGCTTAAAGTAAACCTCCCTGAACCTCAGCCAAAAGCAGAACCCTTTCCGGTTATGAAGGGAAGCAAGAACTGGGTGACAAGTGATATCATATTTGTAATAAAGTGGGGGACTTGAGGTATAACTGCCCTCAGAAAATGGTTAAAGGGGGTAAAGGCCTGGGGAAGAGGGTGATCAAAATAACACCCAACAGTGGGTAGGTTGTATGCAGTTGGCAGTACCACATGCTTCCATTATGCATATGCACCCTATTGTAGTTAATGGGGCAGTAACACAGGGACAGAGGGACATAGGTGCTTGCATCTACATGGTGAGGCAGGATCTAATTCATGCAGATCAGATTATGCTAGGGCAGTTCTCCATGATTCTGGGAGTCACAGGTCCAGCAGTCCAAATGCCAATGGCTCAAGTCTTCCTGAACTGGGAGGGTGGCCATGCAGAAAAAGAGGTGGGAGTCGAATGTGATTTCCCTATAAATGTGATAATAAGGGGAATGATTTTGACCACAAGGAATCTCTTGTGTATATTACAACCCACAGTCAGGCAAAAAGGCAAGCTTCTGATGGTGATAAGGGGTGACCCAGCCAGTGCAAACCCCTCCCTCAGCAGCCGAAGAGATGGCTAATACAGATGCAGTTCCAGTTAGGAGTAGCAGCACCCAGCCCCACTCACAAACAGAGGAGGTCTTAGTACTTCCTTCTGAAGGGGTGCTGGAAGGGTCAGATGAGAGGAAATGGGCACTGCACAGCTATCTGATCATACCCTGCAGAAAGTGAGAGACACAGCTGGCAGAGCTGAGGTCTCTCAGGGGAGTAAAGAGTCAGTCATCTGAGAAAATGTACTGTTGAAGAGGGAGTGTACACCGGAGTAGGGTCTAGTTAGAGAGGATGTCACAGGTACATGTGTACAAAGATAATACTGGGCACAGTAACAGGGTGCAGCACAACACAGCACATTACATTTTATTTTATACAAAAGTAGAAAAAAATTAATAAACAGAAATAAAAAAAATCAAACAGAATAAGAAAATAAACAATAGCTCAAGGCTATTTCACCTTACAACAGGTGTCTCAAATTAATTTATCAGCTTTCCTGCTGTTAGAGATAAATTCCTGTTCAGGCCCAGGTCCTTCTGCTTACCTTCCTTCTGGTAAGTGAGACTGGCTATGGAGCTAATCGGACTCTTGGTGTTTGAGGAGGGCTTATATAGCCCTCCCACATATGGGAAAGTCACTCCCATAGCATCCAATTAGTTCTAGAATGGACCCTAAATAGGGAAAATCACCCTCTATTACATAATGAGGTTTTACCTATGGGAAGTCCCTCTATAGGAAATCCCCTTCCTGAAGTCTTGCTAACAGGTCAGCACCTTATTTTCTATATATGCAAAAAGAGCAAACATTTATTTCAATTATACATGGGCAGTATTGTTATAGAATATGGACATTAGTTTTTTAATTTATATCTCAGGGCTCTATACATATTGAGGCTTCTTTACAGACCTGCAGTATCTCTTTTTTCTTTAATTTGTTTAATTTCTTTATTGTGTTCAGTTTGTCTTGCAGCCCTCTCATATTCTGAGGGTTACTTCAACTGTATAGCATTTCTACATACATAGGGACATTCCTGTCCCTTTAAATAATTTGTTTTCTATGTTGTAGTAGAGCTGCAGACTGCTAGGCAATCATTATCTAGCCACTCTGCTTTGGGGCTCTGCACTGCTTTGGTAAGCCTCTTTTTATTTCTCTTTATACTGGGCTGAAGCTTTTATGTCCAGGGACAGCATAGTCCCTTTTTATTTTCAAGCGCTCACTTTTCAGAGTGAACAGATTACTCGGGGATGCCTGCCTCTCTAGCAACCTGGACTAGCTGCACACATGCCATGGATTTCTCCATGGCTAGCTGGCACATTTATACAGCATATTTTACACAAAGCAAGCAACTGGGAGTTCTAATAATACAGGGGCATCAGTAATTACACGGATACCTAGTGGCAGCAAAAGTAAAAGTTAATGTTTGCCATTTGGTTTAAACAGTTCCTGCTTCGACACAGAATTTCTTTGGCATAACATTCTCCACAACAATGGAGCAGCAGCAAAATAATTTAAACAAGGGAGACATAATACCGCTCTGTTATACTCATATTCCACCTATCAGAGTGGATGTTATTTTGTATTTAACTGACATTTTAAACATTTGTAAACATTCCTGCATCATATACATATAAATGGCATAAGTATTAACTTAATTAAGCACTTCAGCACTTTAAACTTACAATATGGTACAAAATGCACTTAATGTACTTTATTTAACCAGCACCTTACATACTTAAAGGCATTTTATATCTTTGGCATTTAATGACATAAATGCACTTTATTTCATTCTTTCCCGTTAGCCTTAACCTGGTACTTGGTTTTGGGAAGTTTTTGGTGAGGGAGTGAAATATGGAAATCAGAAACAAAAGTAGTAAGGAAAAAGTTTAGTGACAGAAAAGACTGAAATAGGTGGCCAACCAACACCAGGAGTGGAAAAAGCTAAAGTATAGTATAGGAGGATACTGTTGTGCAACAGATTTCAGTAGGACAAAGAAGAAGATAGGAAAGGCATCCCTCCACTTGGGTTAACGGACTGGCAGAACACAGTTCTGTCACACTTTTCCCTCTTTAAGAAAAAAACAATAACTCTTACAAATGTAAGGCTAGGCCCAAAGTTCAGTGGCCAAGCAGCCAGAGACTCCCACTTCCTTAGCTATGTAAGCAGCAGTTCCTCTAAGTCTCTCCATGAAACATTTTTTCTTTGCAGCCAGAGGCTATGTTGGTTTGTTCTCTGAGCTGGCTGGAGCCTACCCCACAGCCTGCTGTTTCTGTGTGTGTCTGCTGGACTTCGGTGTTTGTTTTCTTGCTTCTGGTTTGTATTCTTCTGGCTGTGCTTCCCTGTGTGTTTTGTTTCTTTTTTGGGGCCTTTCCCTGTTCTGTTTTGGTGTGTTTTGATTTAGTCTTTTAGGGGTGCTTTTATTTTCTAAACTCCTAGCATACTACTACTACAGAGCTCATACTGTTGGCCTTCATTTGCAACTCTTAAATTACTTGCACTGCTACTGTGAACCTACTCAGAGCTCATGCTACTGCTTTCAGTTACCTACAATTGCAGCCACTGCTATTTACTTTAATTACTGTTGTACCCAGTGCCTGTGTTTTAACACTGTGCTCACCACGCTCAAACTACTGCAATGCAACTCATTCAATACCTGTGTGTTTCAGCTCAGCCTTAGCAGCTTATATTGCATACTCAGTTCTTTTCACCTGACACAGTTTACTCTGACCCTACCTGTGCTTCTCATTTTACTTGCGGCTTCCCTGCACTGTCTGGCTACACCTGCTTTCAAGCATTGTCTCCCTGTTTTATTGCACTTCTAACTCTGAGGTCAGCCAACAAGCTCCTGCTGAGGCTGTTAATTTAACTTGTTAATAAAAAAAAATCTGTCTTCGTCACAGAAAATCCTCAGAGTCTGTCACCTTTATTTGGCCTTGTACTGTCTGTCTGGCTTGTTCCCAATTCAGTTGTTTAGTTGCTATGCAAGTTTGATATGCTGGTTTACCTATCACGACTACTGCTTACTGACCTATGTGCAGGTCTACACTTGCTTATGCAACTGTTACTCCTCGCTTACGCAATCCATTACTCCATGCATACTGCCATCCCTTTGGCTTCGGCCTGGGATTCTGCTGCACTCGATCTGCATTCGACCTTGCAAGATCTCAGCACTCCATGCTCATTACGATCTCAGTACGCCATGCTCTTTCAGCTCACCAGCTTTCAGCTCAGTCAATTTGTGGGGAATGCCAGCCATTCTAATCTGGCACATGGTTCCTGCAGCCAATGGTCTTGCTCTGTATTTAATCCACGTCATCTAGCGTGTCCAACTTGGGGCAGAATCCTTCTCACCTGGCCCATAACTGGGAATGTCCTCACCTCAGGCTTGGCTTTAGCTGCCTTCTATGCAACAGCAGCTCTTGGTGTACAATTTAAGACTAGCAGTGAAGGATGGTTACAACGATCTCCTTTGGCTCTAGTGTTCCACTATAACGGTTGGCCATTGACTTTAGTGGTTTCCCTAGTAAGGCACCTTCACTGCATTTTCCCCACGACTGCCTCTGGTTCACCTGGTTTAATTTAGGGTGGACAGGCCAGGTGAGTGCCTCAGCATTTGTTGCTGTCCTCCTGCACCTTGGATGCATGTATTGTTGCAGAGTTTTCTCACAACCTTCCATGACATTCCCGCTAAAGGGTTTGAGTAAGAGCCTCCCTCCAAATTGGAATATTTTCCACCTCCTTTTAACTGGGTTTTCCAAATTGCAGCTGCAGAGCTGTCACTAAATAAATTTTTCCAAGCCTGGAGGGAAGGCGACTTAGGCCTTAGATCCCCAGAGATTTCCTCCTCATAGGGATTTTCTTCTCTCCTCCATTACCTCAGGTCATAACTCTTAGCATAGTCGTTTTCACTAGTCTCTTTATGCAGGTTCTGTTGTTGGATGGAGGTGGAGGATGTCCTGCCATTCCCTCTTTCCTTAGGGGATCCTCTTCTCTCAATGCAAGCCATCAGTATCATGCTAAGCAAACCTGGGCTTTTACTACAACAACTGAGCATGTCACTGAACTATCAAACTGCCTATCCTTCTCTACTAGTACGTTACAATTTACTGATTCCACGTCACTGTTACTGCTTGCATTATGCTTCATGTTACCTGCTTTTTGGGGATGATACTACATTTTTTGGAGGGATTCCTAAGGTACCTTTAGCCATGGAAAACTTCCCGTGGCCCCTCTAGGGGTGGAACCCTATCCTAGAGTTCCTTGCCGTCGTACCCCTACAGGGTATAGAGAGTGCGAACGGCCAAAACCAAACTAACACAGTTGAAAAAGCATAACACTATACTGGCTGCATAGGTCAGTGAATACAGTGAAACCTTGATTACCTGGACCTTGATTATCCAGATTATTCAATTCAGCAGATCAGCTGCCCGGTCCCAAAGTTAACTGAAGTAGCTTCAATTTAGCTTGAATTTCACATGAATGCAGCATGTGTGATTAGCACCTGATTAGTGCACAAAAGCTTTTCACAGTTAAATGTAACAGTGCAGCTAAAATAGACTTGTGGTAATCATGAGCCAGTGCTGAACAATCAAACAATTAGACAATCAAGCAATCAAACAATTGTGTTTATTACCCTCCTCGTTCATTGTGTCTTTAGGTGCCTCTTGTCTGGTCCACAATGGAGGTCTGTAATGCTGCTCCTAGAGTTATGAGAGCAAGCGAGTCTCCTAAAGCAAGCGATGTTAAGTGGAAAAAAAAAATCCTGCCTCTAAGTGAGGAACTGCTTATCCTGGACAGACTTGATTGAGGCAAAAAAGCCATCAACATTGCTGCTTCGTACCCTATCAGCAAGCAGCTGGTTTTGGACATAAAATCCAGCACAGAAAAAATAGTGTCTAACGCCACTACGGTCAAGGAACAGAGAGCACTGAAATCAAGAAAAACATTAAAAAAAACAGAAGACAGGCAGCTTGAGGAAGCGACTTACCTCTGGTTCACCCAGCAATGAAACAAAGGCACTCCAGTTTCTGGACCTATGCTGCAGGAAAAGGCTTTGCAATTTAACATAGAATTGAACAGCCAGGATCACACAAATGAATTTAAGGTTTCCACTGGCTGACTACAATACTTTAAAGAAAGGCACTCTATAAGGCAACTTGAAATTCAAGGGGGAAAAATGTCTGCAAATGGGACACTTGTTAAGCCATTTCTTGATAAATTACATGCTGTCATTGAAGGTCAAGGCTACACACACAAGCAAACCTGCCACCCCTCTCATCTCTCAAACCTATATGCCTCTGATTTTAGAACTGCACAAAACTCATGCCATAACATATTTTCAAAAGGGTGTTTCTTGATTCCCTTCCTATTCCTAGGTTGAACTCGAACCAGGACTTGTTGTTTCTTCTGCTCCCTACCATAATTATTTTAAAACATACCATCCCACTTGTCCAGTCAGTCCCTTAAATGTTTTTTTTTTCTTTTTTACTTTCAGTTACTAGATACTTTAGGTAAATTTACAAAGTGATATCCTGAATATTAACATGCAGAGCTGCTTTACTTGAATACAGGCAGTACTGAGATTCTGTTTAACCTACATATTTTGGCTTATTGTGCAGTACATTGACTGTGCCTGCCACTCATTTTATCCTTAAGTGCCCCTATATTGTTGCATGGGATCTAAAAAAGGTCATTTAGCTACGTATTGTGTGGCCAGGTCCCAATTTGCACTCCTATATCGACACCTGATTGACCCTGGAAACTGTGATCTTTTTTCCCTAGTCTCCCACTAGGACAAGGCAGATGGATAGGGAAAACATCCACTAATATAAAACAAGGGGTTTCTCCCACAGGAACCTACCCCAAATTTCCAACTTAATAACTGATTCCACCAGAAGATATACTGGTCTTCCAACATGGCCCAAGAATACTCTTTATACAACAATGGCACCACTTGCCTTATGTCCTGCTGGACTAGTAACTCACCGGCCTCTCTCCCAAATAGGGGTGTACTCCTGGCCCTTGTATACATACTGTTTCTCCTCTGGGTGGACATGTGCTTAGGGGAAGGACTTCTTGACCCCATGAGACAAAATCTCAGTGACTCTGAGCCTTGTGGTCATTACTACTGGACCTCTCCCACAACTAAAAATGAAAGACTCATAGCACACTAGTTGGTAAAGAATGGCTTCTATTACGTGACCATCCATGATGCATGTAGAAGGCTCCACAGCCTCTCGAAACCTTCAATTAGGCAAGTGTTAGCTCAACTACTTGGTCTTCTCCTGCTCTGTGGAGGAGACGTTCAGCCTAACCCAGGGTCTCCTCTAGACAATTTCCTTGTATCTACCCCCCAGGATCCTCACTGGGCATCATCAAAAGGCTTAAAGATAGTGCACATGAATGTATGCAGCCATAAACCTAAAATCCATGAGGTCTAAGCCTGGCTTAACCTCTACAAGCCAGACATCCTTGCAATCTCAGAGAGCTGGCTCAAGGCCCATATTCATGACCACAAGATCATGGTCCTTGGGTACAATACCTTCAAACAGGAAAGGGCAGGAAAGAGAGGGGGGGGGTCCTAATCTATACGAAAGACACTCTAAATGTGAGTCTACTAAAGCCCAGCCTTGGTATCTGGCAGGACTGGGAGTCTATCTTCATCCTTCTAACCCTTGGTAATGCTAAGTATCTCTTCATTGGCTGTGTCTATAACCCTCCTAAGAATGCCCAACTTGCTCTAGAGGGCATCACCAAGTTAGTTGGCAGTGAATTAACCAGTGAACTCCTAATAATGGAAGATTTCAACCTGAACTGGGCCACTGGCCCTAACAAGGTCCTCAAGGGTGCGATCCAAGATGCAAACCTGCAACAGGTCATCTATTTACCTACCAGGTTTAATTATAAAATGGGGAACCATACTACTCTTTTCTGGGCTCTGGTATCCAACTCCCTCAATATACAGAAAGCAGGTATATTGGCTGACACCATTAGTGATCACTCCCCAATATTCTGTATTTAGAAGAACAGATCACCAAAGAGTCCCCCAGGACACTCATAGTACATGACTTCTCCAATTTCATGCCAGCAAAATTTAATGACTACTTAAGTAGCCTGGACTGGAGCCTGATTAGGCTCCTCCCGACATTGGACAAGGCCCTTGCCTACTTCCAAAATGTACTCCTCAATGCGGCATCTCTATTTGTCCCTTTCAAAATACTTTGTACAAAAGGAGGCTGCCATAAATGGATCTCCCACTCTATGAAATCTCAGATGAAAAGAAAGGACAAAGCTTGGAAGAAATTCTGGCTCTCCCACCTTCCTGCAGACCTGGTTGCTTACAAAACCCTAAGAAATAAATGTAAGCTAGACATCAAACTTTCCAAAAAGGAGTAGGTTACCTGCATCCAACTGTCCACATCAGGGAAACCCTAAGCTTTTCTGGGCACAAATCAATGAACTGCTTAAGGGCAACTCCAAGGAGACACAAGGTCAAATTGAGGTACAAGGACAGTGTATCAGTGATTGTCAGCTTATAGCCTCAGCAATAAACCACCACTTCACCACCCTTGATGCATACAAGGTAGGGCTACCAACACCCATGCCTGTACAGACCTTTGATGAATACCCCTGTCTGAACAGACCCCAATTTCACCTGAGAATGGTCAAGGTGAGCGAGGTCCATAAACTTCTGATAGACCTCAACCACAAAGGCTCTGGTGGCCCAGATGGAATCAGCCTGATGCTACTCCAGGAAGGTCCACTGTCAAATCTCTGGCCTGGATCATCAACAGGTCTTTACTTGAAGGGTACATTCCATACCAGTGGAAGGCTGCCAACATGGTCCCCATTTACAAGGGTGGATCTCCTGAACAAACTGGCAATTACAGGACCATTTCCCTGCTGTGTACCCTGGCCAAATTGCAAGAAAGACTAGTTTATGGGCAACTGAGAGACTACTTGGAGCTCCAGAAAATCCTAGCCCCTTCACAGCACGGCTTCCGGGCAATGGATGACGGCATGTTGATGGGTGCTCTCTTCATAGACTTGTCCAAGGCATTTGAGTTTGTGGACCACAACCTTTTCTTACTACGCTTCAAGCCATTGGGCTTGATGCCCAGGCCCTAAACTGGTTCAGGAGCTACCTTTCAGGCTGCTCCCAGAGGGCCATTTGGAAGAGAGAGCTTTTTGCCCCTTTACCCATAAAGGAGGGTGTGCCTCAGGGCTCAATTCGGGCCCCCTCCTGTTCTCTCTCTATTCACAAATGACCTAAACCAGCACTGTGGGGATAGCTCAGTAGTTCAATATGCAGATGATACTGTCATCTTCCAAGCCAGATCCATACCACATGATCTGGGCCGTTTCTTACAAGGCGACTTAAACACACTTGAGGCTTGGCTCACATCACACACAATAATCCTCAATGCAGCAAAAATGAAAGCCATACTGTTTGGTCCTAGATCCCTTGGCTAGGATTGGACCAGTTTCCTAAAACTTACTACCCTTGGGGATAAACGAATAGACGTAGATGACAACATAAAATACCTAGGGCTAACTATTGACCAGGGTCTCACCTTTAAGCCCCACATTGACCAGGTAACAAGGTCTATCCACGTCTAACTTGGCACCATGTACAGGCTAAAAAAACAACTTATCCCAGAGGCTAGACGAGCAATCGCTTGCAGTGTCCTCCTACCCACATTAACCTATGCTGCCCTGGTAATCCAGGGCATGGCAAAGGGCAAGGTTAGCAGGCTTCAGGTCCTGTACAACAAGGTAGTGAGCTTTGTGACAATGTGTCAACCAAGAAGCTACCTCTACATCTCACTAGCCCAGCTGCAATGGCCTTCTTTCGAGGCTCGTCTACAGTATCTTGTGCTCTGCCATGCATACACATTGCAGAAACCAGTGGCCCCACCAAGCCTAACAGTAATAATCATGGCTAAGACTAACCCTTGAATGCTCAAGACCTCGGGTCAGTCCCTATTGTCTATCCCCAGAATCAAGACTCACAAGGGAGGCAATTCCTTTGCTCTCACAGCCCTAAAACTGTGGAACACTCTCCCACCTCTAGTACAGGAAGCCCCCTCGCTACCAATCTTTTGCACTAGGCTTAAGTTCTATTTTTTTTATTTAGTTGTTTAACCAGGTGTTGCACACTAAGCTGAAAGCTTTTTTACAGGAGTGACCTGGGAGCACAGGGAGGTTAAGTGACTTGCTCAGGGTCACACAGTATGCAAGTGGAAGCTGTGGGATTCAAACCCAGGTCTGGTCTGTTGGATGTCACCAGATTTGCATCTTGGAGCCTTAGACGACTGCACAATTCTGCCTATTTGCTCAGGACAAGCTCATGCCACTGGGAGTGTATAGGATAATCACCCCCAATCCTAATCACAACACCCATCATCCCTCTCTTCTCACCTTAACCTACATTAAATCATGCCTTAAATCCTTAAATCTTTCAAGTGTTGCACTTATGGTCTATGATTTGAATAATTGCCTGTACTGTTATCCTCATTATCTTGCTTACTTCTCATAACCCTGTATCACCTGACTGTATGTAATGTATTGCTTCTGGATCACCTGATTGTATGTATTGTATTGCTTCTGTTCCTCGGGTCGCCCCTGGAAAAGGGACCTTCATGGGCCCAGTGGGCCAACCCGGTCATCGAAATTCAATAAATAAATAAATAAATATATAATGCAGATGAAACTGGCCTGTATTGGAAATTTCTTCCTGACAAAACACTTGTCAGATCACTAGAACAGACAGCTACTGGCGATAAAAAAATTAAGGACAGAATAATGATCCTTGGCTGTTCTAATGCCACAGGGACTCACAAACTTAAACCACTGCTTATAGGCAAATATGCCAACCCATGCTGTTTTAAGCACATAAATAAGACAGTACTGCCAGTCATATATGTAAGCCAAGGTAACGCATGGATGAGCAGCAGTCTTTTTGTTGCCTGGTTTCATAAATCATTTGTGTCAGCTTTGAGAAGACTTTTGAGGCAACAAAAACTTCTACCCAAAGCACTTCTCCTGATAGACAACAGTTCAGCACACCCACCTGACCTTAGATCTAGTAACTGTAGAATAAAAGTAGATCCCCCCCAATCATGACCTCAGTGCTACAGCCATTTAATCATGACATCTGGGAATGGCTCAAGAAGCAGTACAGAAAAAAGATTTTGCACCATATCCTGTCAGACCCTGACCCCAAGACATCGATAATCCGCATCCTAAAAAAAATAACTTTGAAAGACATGACCTACATTATAGGAGAGTCCTGGGATGAAGCAACTGCAGAAAGCATCGACAAGTCTTTCATCTCTATGTTCAAAACTGGTGTGCCTGAATCCCAAGGATCCAGCTTCTGATACATTGGATGAAGAAAATGAAGCAGCGAGTGCAGAGAGTGACAATGATTTTTAGCAACAAACCCCCAGAATGTGGGCCTTTTGCTTGGGGATTCCACCATCCACACTTTGGAAACTCCACCCCAGGGTCCCTTTAAACAATAAACAAATGACAGTACAGTCTTTACTGTATACACATTAATTACTTCATTACTCTAGAGTAATCCGATTCTGTATTCTGTCTCAGACAGAAATATAAGACTGGTAGCAGCACCCTTCTAGACTGGGTACTTGCAAGATCACTGTCTCACATATCTGAGGTCAAGGTTGTGCCTGACACACTAAGTGACCACTACCCTATCGCACTGCTGTGGTCTAACAAATTCCCCAAAAGCCCACCCAACCTCATAACAAGCAGGGCCCTGAGAAAGAGAATGCTTGGAGACCTCAAATCGGCACTTGCCTCCATGATTGGACCCCAATCAGTCAGACATCATCCCTAAATCAGGCCCTTAGCTACTTCACACATGGGTTCAACAGCATATGTGACATCTATGCCCCCCCCAAAGAGGAAAATAAAAGACAGACTAATGGGTGGATAAATGGAGTACTCTCCCTTATGAATGAAAGGGATTCACTCTGGGAAAAGGCAGCAAGAAACACGGGAAACAGACATGACTACCAGTGTTACAGAGCGGCCAGAAATTGCTGCACTAAACTAATTTGGATCTCCAAAGCCAACTACTACAAAGCACAGCTTGCTAACTCCTGGGGAGACAGCAAAAGGTTCTGGGATAACATCAAGAGCAACCTTGGCAAGGAGGACAAGATGCATCCTTGTCTACTTAGCATCAGTAACAATCACATCACAGACCCCCTAATCATGGGGGAGGCCTTCAGCATGGCCTTCACTGATCTCACAGCAGTATTATCAACAGTCTACTTCCACCCTGAGCAGAGCCAGACCAACAATGGACTCTTTGAACACTCTCACCCACCCTTCTACCTTAAAAGGGTGACTGTGAAGGAGACACTAGCTATGGTCAGGAAAGTACTGGGCAAGACAAGACAGGGTAGTGATGGGATCGACATGAAACTGCTATCCCTCACCCTGGACATCCTTATAGTTCCCATCACTAAACTGTTCAACAAATCACTGACTCTTGCTCAATTCCCGGTGGTGTGGAAGCAGGCCCTAATCCCACCTGTGCATAAGGGAGGTGACAAATCCTTGGTAGCCAATTATAGGCACATCTCAATACTCTCTCTGCTGTCCAAAGCACTGGAAAAGTTTGTGGCTGCTCAGCTCATTGACTACCTCAACAAATATAACCTACTCTACCCAAACCAGCATGGTTTCAGACAAAGCCACAGTACAATCACTGCTCTGCTAGACTTTACAAGCTATGCACACAAGGCCCTGGATGAAGGCAAACTGATGGAGTCTATCTTCATAGACCTCACCAAAACCTTCAACACAGTCTATCACCCCCTGTTATTGACCAAAATGTCAAACATGGGTGTGTCACCTAGTGCACTATGTTGGTTCCAAGACTACCTCAGAGGTAGTACTCAGTGTGTCAAAATTGGACATACAGTTTCTAATTCAAGAGAGGTATTGCTAGGGGTGCCCCAGGGTTAAATCCTTGGGCCCCTACTCTTCAGTATCTTCCTAAATGACCTCCCCACTGCCTGCAACACCAAACTGATACTCTATGCTGATGATGCAGTGCTTCTGGGAAGTTGCACGTCCCATGCTAATCTGCAACTTGAGCTTCAGGAATCCTTCTCCTCCTCAGAGATCTGGTTCTGCAGACATAAGCTGCTGCTGAATTATACTGTAAAAAGGCCAAGGACATGTTTATTACCAGTACACACAAAAACAATCAAACAAAACCCCCTCATCATAACAAACTCCTGCAGTGAGCCACTGGAACAGGTCTGCAAGTTCAAGTATCTGGGGATAACATTGGATGAAACCCTTACATTTGCTCAACATATTGACTCCCTGGTCAAGACAGTCAACATCAAGATTGGTGTCCTTTACAGACATAGGAAATACCTATCCCCCGAGGCTCTCCGCTTTGCAGTACACAGCTCCATATTATCACATATCGACTATGGAATAGTGCTATATGGGGCAGCAACTGATACTGCACTGAAAAAGGTACAGGTGGCTTTAAACAGGGCCTGTAGACTAGCCCTAGATTTACAGCATGATACGCACACCTGCACACTGTATGAGCTCACAAATTGGCTATCCCTATAAAAACAGGGTCATACAGCAGACGTGCACCCTAGAGAAGAAAGCGCTTATGGGGAAAACACCACCATGCGTTGGCAATTTGTTAGTGGTTGCAAACATGCCACCAGCCACTAGGGGAGTACAAAAGACCCTGTCCATCCCCTTCCACTGTACCTCACTCGGGCAATGGGATTTTGCCTACTGTGCCCCCATGTGGCTGAATGAATTACCTGAGCACCTCCTTCCACCAACTGTCTAGCCAATTTCACAACTAACCTCAAACAAAATCTAAGTACAATCTCTAAATGTTCCTGCAACTAATCTCTGGCATCTCAATCCTCTGCCAATTTTATGATTGACGCAACAATTGTCCCTCCTCATCTCACGCCCTCCTGGCTACACTTTACCAAGGCAAGACCCCCACTGCCTACCCTTAACACCCACCTACTGCTTTACAACTTCCCCTGACCATCCCTTCCCCCTATACCTGATGACAAGGCTCCTAGGGGCTGTACTACTCTCTGCCTTATAACTGTGCTTTTGTAACCCACCGCTCTAACTTGTAATCCACAATGTCTTTGTGCATATGTTTAAACAGGGTGCTGTTTTTCTATTTGTCTTTCTACAATTACTACTTTGTACCTTGTCTTGTCACTGACATGGAACCTTTATAAAAGAGCATGGGTTCAAAGGTGTGTTCCAAATCAGTAAACTAAACTAAGAGTTTAAAACACACTGCACTATTAACCATCATAGTACAACATGTTAACAATTCAATATATACAAGTATACTTAGTTTCATTCTCCTTCATTATATCTGGCCCATGTCATGACAAAAAAAATCAGCTTTTTTGTGTTAACTACCTGACCTATGTTTTACCACAAAACGATAAGGTTGCAATGTCAGGTACCACTGCATGATGCAGGCATTTTGATCTTTCATTTGATTTATTCACAAAAGTAGACTGTGATCTTTAAGGAGAGTAAACTCCACACGTCACAAATAAAAGCTCAAAGCTTCAATTGCTCACTTGATAGCTATGAATTTTTTTCGATTGTGGCATACTTTTGCACCCTATCGTGCAGTTTCCTGATGACATAAGTGATAGGGTGCTCCTCTCCTTAAATAGTTTGACTCAGGACTGCTCCTATCCCTGTCTCAGAAGCATCCATGTGCACTTAGAAAGGGAGACTAAAATCAGGGCACTTCAACGCAAGTGAGACACACAAGGCTGCCTTTGTATCTCTAAAGGCCTCATCACACTCAGGACTCCATTTTACTAGATTACGTCACCTTTTCTTTATCAGGTCTATTAATGGTATGGCTATAGTTGCAAAATGAACTATAAACCAGTGATAATATCCAGCTAGGCCTAGGAATGACTTGACATGTTTTTTGGTCTTTGTCACAGGACTGTTAGCTACTGCCTCCTCTTTATCAATTTCTGGCCACATACACCCATTATCAAAAAGAAATCCAAGGTATCTGGTTCTAACATAGTTAGTGCACATTTAGCTGGGTTTTTAGTGAATCCAGCTTTCTGAATGGAATGCAACACAGTGGTCAACTGTGTAATGTGTGTTGACCAATCTGGACTATAGATAACAATGTTGTCCATATAGGTGGCACAGTAGGCAGTGTGTGAGGTCAGGATCTGATCCACAAGTTTCTGGAATGTTACAGGAGCTCCGTGTAGGCCAAAGGGCATGGTAGTGAACTGTTATAATCCAAGTGGCATGCTAAATGCTGTTTTCTCCCTAGACTCAGGGGATACAGGAATTTGCCAGTATCCCTTAGTCAGATCCAGTGTGCTAATGTATCTAGCATTGCTGATGTTGTCTATGATATCATCTACCCTAGGCATGGGGTATCCATCAAAGTGTGATACATTATTGACCTTCCTGAAGTCCAGGCACAGTCTGATGCAACCCTTCTTTATCAGGACCACCACTATGGAAGATGGCCAGGCACTAGTGGTTGGTTCGATCATGTCAAGTTTCTTTATCTTCTCTATCTCCTGTTTCACCCCTTCTCTGACTTTTTCCAGAAGTCTATAGGATTTCTGCCTGATAGGGCTGGAATCAGTTCTAATGTAATGCTGTACCGCAACTGCCTTTCCCGGGACACTTGTAAACATGGGTGCAAAGGTTTTCAACAGCTGGTGTATGCCCACTTTCTGCTACGTTTCTAGCTCAGGGTTGATTTTTAAAGTTAGAGATGTCCCTTTCCTCTAAACATTGATATGCCATTTCTCACACAGATGTCCCTCTATGGCAGTATGTACATAGTCCCAGTAGCATCCTTTTTCTCTACCCATTTCTTTAAAGATTGGCATGGTAAATCTTTCTCCCTGGGTATTTATCTGGTATCTCCACTTCAAATGTTACTGGTCCTGTTTGTTTGATGATTGTGTAAGGTCCTTGCCACTTCATTAGTAGCTAATTCTGGGTAGTGGGGAGTAACAACAGCACTTTCTCTCCTGCTTGCAACTCTTTGGGCTTACAATTCTGATCATAGTAGGTATTCTGCTTCTCCTGATACACAACACTATTTTAGGGTGCCCTTTTTGTGTACTATATTAACCTTTTGCAAAGCTGAGCCATATAATCAGTGATGTGGGCTTGTCCCACACTGGTTCCCTCATCCCAAAACTCTTTTATGACATCCTGTGGTCCTCAGGGATTCCTTCTATACAGTAGGGAAAAAGGGAAGTACCCTGTAGCTACTTGTAGGACCTCTATAAGAAAACAACAAGAGGAGGAGGTACTTACCCCAATCATTTCCCTCATTATGTACAAATTTATTTAACATACGTTTCAGTGTTTGGTTGAAACGCTCAATCAGTCCATCTGTTTGTGGGTGGCAGGGCATAGTTCTTATTGCCACTACCTCCAACAAATGGTACAGTTCTTTAAGTTATGTAGCCTGAAAGTTACTGCCTTGGTTGTTAAATACCCTCTTAGGTATCCCAAGATGGCTGAAAACCTTATCTAGCTCATATGCTATTTGGGAAGTAGTTTCTGAATGCAATGGTTTGGCCTCGGGATATTTTATTTCACAGTCACAGATGACTAATATGTATTTGTATCGTCTGGCACTTTTCTGTAAGAGGCCAACAATGGCCATTGCCATCATTTTGAAGGGCATGCTAACTATGGACAAGGGTAACAGGGACACTACATCCTTTCAGGTTACCTGGGCCACCTTCTGACACTCTGAACGGGCTAATAAAAATGTTGTAACAGCCTGGCCAATGTTTTATCTCTACCTGCATAACCTGCCCATGGTAAGTCATGGCCGAAATGCAAGATTTGATTCCTAAACTGTTTAGGGACTACTAGCTGTTCAACAGTTTCACCTGTATGGGGTTATAATATATCGAGTACAGTATTGGTTGTTACATTTAAACACGGGGGCCCTGTGATAGTTTCTTCTGGTCCACCTGTTGAAAAATCAGTTAATGTGCCATCCTTACATTGTTCTTAGGCAATATCACATTTGGCAAACAATTCATATACAGTGTCATTAGGCAGTCCATCTTTTATCTCTCCAAATCTTCTGCAATTTCTTCTTTTCCCTCTTTGATCTCCTCTGGGCACTTGATGTATCCAATACATACCCCTCAAAAGTAAATATATCTCCAAAGGATTTCACCTCGGCCTGCAACCTGGTGGTAATGGCTGTCACATTTTTAGAGTTCAAAAATGATGAAAAATGGGAAAAGTCTTGCCCAATAACCACAGGTACCAGCAGCTTTGGTACTATTCCAACCACCATTTCCATTTCCTGACCATCAATGCTTAAAGTCACCTTGGTGGTGGGATACCAATAAGTGTCCCCATGCACACAGATGACACCAGTGTAGCTATCAGAAAATGGGATCTTTTCTAGTATGTCTGGGTGTACAAATGTCTGTTGACTGCCAGTGTCAATTAAACCCATCATTTTCTTCTCTGTGATGGTGACTGATGTTGAAAAATTGCCCCAATTAAGAAGGGCCAGATGAGTAGCATCTCTCTTTTTCTTGTAACAGAACCATTCAATATGACCTTTACTGTTACAGTATCTACAGATAATAATGATGATGATAAAAATGTAATTTTTAAACAGGATACAAACTGTTAGGTTTATGGCCCATTTTCAACAATGCTCTGTGGATCCAGTCACCCATTGCACACAATCAACCAATTACGCATTATACATACATTATCGCATCACTCTCACTATCATATAAACATATTGCACATACTAGTTAAAATAATCTGTCATCAAATCCCTCTATAAGCAATCAACTAGCTAAAGCAAGTACAGTTCATATACAGATAACTTTTCAGAGTACTCTTAAACTGTAAGATAATGTCTGGATTATATGGCTACTGCCTTCTTCTCCACCTGCATTTCTCCCAGGAGGATGTGATGGGTTAAAAAAAGTTGGTCTTAACAGTTGCTGGGTGGGGGTGATGGTTGAATCTATTTTCCAGTATCCCTTCCTCATTGGTTGCCTGGTCACCAGAAAATCCTCCGCCAGGGTGATTGCAACTTCCGTCATTTCTGGATGGTGTTCCCCCACCCATATTGGACCTCTGCAGGTAGAATCTGAAGAAACTGTTCCATGACTACAGCCTCAATTATATCCAACAGGGTCTTCCACTCTCATTGCAGCCATTTGTTTCAAAGTTCGTTCAGACATGTATATGTCTCTCAGAGACTATCATTTCCTTGGTGTTTCAGGGAGTGAAAATGCTGCCAATAAGTCTCGGTATTAATATCAAAGCACTTTTCAGTGCTTCGATGGTTCACGTGGCTATTTTCCAGCTGTGCTTGACTCATTAAATATGGAGCCAACCTGACCACTCACTGGTCTGGAGGCCGCCTATACACCTTCACTACTCTTTCAAAGGTGATTAGGTATGCCTCAATGTCATCTGTAGCTGACATATTGGTCAATTTGATGTCTTTATGGAGGGCATGCATATCTTTTCTGGACTTACTGGTCCCAAAAATCTGTAGTGTCTTCAGTGTGTTTGCCCAATGTTCATCTTGCTGCTTCTTTCCCTCTCTCACTCCTGGCTGTCCTTCTCCCAAAGCTGCTCCATCTATATTTGTTTCATTGCAATACATTTCAATAGCTTGCTCATGTCTTCCGGTGGTTCCTCAACTCTCACGTCCTCTGGTCTTTATTATTCCTCTTTGCTGTCTTCTTCTCCAAAGGAGTCTGTCAATTAATGCATCAGCTTGGACCTTGGTTTCCTCTCAAACTCAAGGCCTGGGAGAAACTGCTCACCTGTCAGCTCAGCCTGCACCCTGGCATGAGTGGGTCATACAGGGGTCATCATGATGACAAAAACGTATCACTGTGCCATGGGTTGCCTTGGTATCAGGTCTGACTCCTACTGAAATCCACCATGCAGCCAGAACATTAAGTATCCCACTTCTAATACCATATGTAGTAGGTACGTGGGTATAAAGACAAAACTGGACACAGTAATAGGGTACAGCACATCAACAGTGTGTTTTATTTTATACTAAAGTAGAAAAAAATAAATAAATAGAAATAAAACAGTTCAAACAGAAAAAGAAAATTAACAATAGCTCAAGGCTATTTCATCTTACATCAGCTGTCTTAGGACAATTCATCAGCTTTCCTGCTGTTAGAGATAAATTCCTGTTCAGGCACAGGTCCTTCTGCTTACCTTCCTTCAGGTAAGTGAGACTGGCTACTCAGCTAATCTGACTCTTGGTGTTTGAGGAGGGCTTGTATAGCCCTCCCACTTATGGGGAAAGTCCCTCCAATAACATCCAATTAGTTCTAGAATGGTCCCTAAATAGGGAAACTCCTCCTCTATTACATAATGAAGTTTTACCTATGGGAAGTCCCTCTATAGGAAATCCCCTTCCTGAAGTCTTGCTAACAGGTCAGCACCTTATTTTCTATTTATGCAAACAATGCAAACATTTATTTCCTTTATACATGTGCAGTAATGTTATAGTATATGGACGTCTATACCTGTCTTTTGCTCCTGACCAGGATGGAACTCTCTCTGTGTTTAACAACTGTCTGAAATAAATCCAGGATTGGATGGATTCTAGTTGGCTGAAGTTGAACTCAGAAAAGACAGAGGTTTTGCTTGTGGATCCGGGTAGTCGGATAGAGGGGTCGTCTTTTGGTGTACCCTCAAACATTTTTCTTGGTGGTGTTTCACTCCTGACTTCCGAACAGGTGCGTAACCTAGGGGTTATCTTGGATGACAGGCTGACTCTGCAGTCACAGGTGTCAGCAGTCATCAAGACTTCTTTTTACCACCTCAGAAATAGCACTAGAGTGAGGCACCTTGTTACGTCTGACACGCTACCAACGCTGGTCCACGCCTTTGTGTCCTCACGTTTGGACTGCTGCAACTTCCTATACTTTGGGCTTTCTGTGTTTGAAATCTGCCACATTCAGCTAGTGCAGAATGCTGCAGCTTGGGTTTTGACTGGAACAAGCAGGTCTTGTCATATTACCCCGATGCTGCGCAATCTGCACTGGCTTCTGTTCGGTGGCGGATCACCTTTAAAGTTTGTTTACTGACTTTCGAAGCCCTACATGATCATGGTCCAGCCTATCTGAAAGAACTTCTGGTCCTGTACTGCTCTGGCTGATTGCTCCACTCAGCCGATGAGGGGTTGCTAGAGATTTCAAGAGTGAGTTTAAATTCATCAGGTTGCAAAGCTTTTTCCTATGCTGCACCCACTCTTTGGAACTCTCTACCGTGCTGGTTACGGGAGTGCACCTCTATGGAGGAATTCAAGAGGGGTCTAAAAACCCATTTTTATCAACTTGCCTTCTTGGAGTATTGACTGTATTGAAACTGTTGATTATATTGTAGTTTTAACTGTGTATTATACTGAATTTTAATGTTTGATTTGTATTATTTGTTTTGTACAGCGCCTTGAAAACTGAAAGGCGCTTTATAAATAAAATGTATCATTATTATTAATTTATATCTCAGGGCTCTGTACATAATAAGGCTCTTTAGAGACCTGCAGTATCTCTTTTTTCTTTAATTTGTTTCATTTCTTTGTTGTGTTTATTTTATCTTGCAGTCCTATTCTGAGGGTTACATCAACTGTATAGCATTTCCACATACATAGGGAAGTTCATGTCCCTTTAAAAATTTGCTTTCTATGTTGTAGCAGAGCTGCAGTCTGCTAGACAATTATTATCAAGCCACTCTGCTTTAGGGCTCTACACAGCTTTGGTAAGCCCTATTTTATTTCTCTTTATACAGGACTGTAGCTATTATGTCTGGGGCAGCATAGTCCCTTTTTATTTTTAAGCACTCGCTCTTCAGAGTGAACAGATTACTCAGGGAAGCCTGCCTCTCTAGCAACCTGGACTAGCTGCACACATGCCATGGACTCCTCCATGGCTAGCTGGCACAATTAAAGAGCATATTTCATACAAAGCCAGCAACCAGGAGGCCTAATCATACAGGTGCATCAGTAATTATTTACACAGATACCAAGCGGCAGCAAAAGTAAGTTAAAATTTGTCACTTGTTTCAAACAGTTCCTGCTTTGATGCAGGTTTTCTTTGGCATAATATTCTACATAACAATGGAGTGGCAGCAAAATAATTTAAACAAGGGAGACATAATGCCTCACTGATATACTCATATTCCACCTATCAGAGTGGGTGTTATTTTGTATTTAACTGCCATTTTAAACATTTCTAAATGTTCCTGCACCAGATACATAAATATGCCATAAGCATTAACTTAATTAAGCACTTCAGTACTTTAAACTCATAATATGGCACAAAATGCAGTTAATGCACACTATTTAACCAGCACCTTATATACTTAAAGACATTTTATATCTTTGGCATTTCATGCTATAAATGCTCCTTATTTCATTCTTTTCAGATAGCCTTAACCTGGTACATGGTTTTAGAGCGTTTATGGTAAGGCACGGAAATATGGAAATTAGAAATAAAAGTAATAAGGAAAAATTTTAGTGAGATATAGAAAAGATTGACATAGGTGACCAACCTATGCCAGGGGCAGAAAAAGGTAAAGTATAGTATAGAAAGATACTGTTGTACAACAGGTTTCAGTAGGAAAAAGAAGAATATGGGAAAGTCATCCCTCCACTGGGGTTATGCTACAGAGGTTCTCCAGAAGCTGGCAGTTTCTGGGGTTTACTACCAGCAGCTCTTGGCCTTGACCTATGATATCCCATTTTCTGGACTCTTGGGTATGAGATGCACAAAGAAGTGGCTTGCCAATGATTTCTTCTGACTTGATATGGGCAAGACTGTGGCAAATTACAGTCAGACTTGTCCATAGTTCCAGAGTGTGGGAAAGATGGGTGACAAGGCAAGGCTGCTTGGTGCCCCAGCCCATCATTGATGAATCCTTTAAGATGGTAGCTGTGGACCTAGTGGGGCCACTTAGCACTACAAGTTGCACTGGCAAGCAGTATATCTTAGTGGTAGTCGATTATGCCATGAGATACTCAGAGGCAGTGCCCTTATTGTCCATTGAGGTGAAGAAGGTGACTGACAGGTTGTTGGGTGGGCTTTCCCCAGGAGATACTGTCAGGCCAGGGTGCTAATTTCATGTCTGAGTTGATTGGTAGTTTATGGGAGAAGTGTCAGGTGAAGCAGCTCAGAACTTTCCAATTCCACACCAGATTAATGATCTGGTAGAGCTTGTTCCTTAAGACCATGTTGGGGACATTCGCTGACCAGTCCCTCCTTTTTGCTCACAGGGAAGTCCAACAAGAGTCATTAGGGCTCATACCTTTCAAGCTCCTATTTGGCCATAGAATGAGGGGGCCCCTCAATTTAGTTCAGGATAAATGGGAGGGTGACCATGCTTCCCAAGGGGATTCTATTGTGGAATACATCCTGAATTTCAGGGCACATCTTAAGGAACTCATGGGGCTTGTTTAGAAGTAATACTGGCATAAATTCTAATATGACACCGGGGCCCAAGCCCAAGAATACAAGGGGAGACAGTGAATGATGGTACTTATCCCTGTCTGATTGAATAAACTGCAGACAGCATGGGAGGGGCTATTCTCCATTGTCCAAAAGGTGAGAGATGTAAATTACATGATAGAGCTACCAGGCAGGAGGTGTAGGCAGAAAGATTATCATGTTAACATGATAAAGCCCTACTACAATAGGGAGGAACTGATCCTCACTGTGTGCAGTGCTGCAGAAGAGGGAGCTTAGGCTTACACCCTGGTGGACTTCCTTGGGGAGGCCCAAGTAGGATCCTCCATGGACAGCCTTGCCCTCTTGGATCAGCTAATGCCACCCCAGGTGCAGGAGATCCAAGCTATATTCTGAGAAATTGGGGACATGTTCAGAGGGAAACCGGGGTACACCACACTGGCCGAGCACCACATGGATACTGGGATCAGGTACCACTGTGACAGTCCCCCTACTGGCTACCAGATCTGGTAAAGCAGACCATGAAAGAGAAGCTCTATGAGATACTAGAACTTGAAGCAATTCAGGAGTCCAGTAGCCCCTGTGCCTTGCCTATGGTCCTAATCCCTAAAAAAGATGATACCACATGGTTTCATGTTCACTACCGAAAGTTTAACAACTACATGGAGTCAGACACCCACCTCATACCCAGAACAGATGAGACTCTGGAGCAACTGAAGGGAGACAAGTAGCTGACCATATAGAGGATTGTATATGAGCAGTCATACATAACAAGGATATTCTTGTATTGAGAGGTTTCATTGGTAACAGATGACTTTGAGAGCACAGCTCAAGAGGAGCTCTGTTACCAAGGTAACCTTGAGATGCAAGAATATTTTTGTAGTGTATGGGGAGCTACAGCATAGAAAATCACACAAAACCTGCTAATGAAGACAATGGAGAATAGAAATGTTACCATTTTCTTTTTTTTAACTGACAGTATGCAGCAGATATTTCTGCAAGTTCAAGTAAAAGGAAAAAAAGCTTTCTGCTTAACTGGATAGAGGAAAGCAACTATGTGGCAGCATTCCAAGTGGTTCTGCTGCAGTAGTGACATCACTACTGCAGCAGCACAACATAATGATGTCATTGCTGCAGCCGAATAAGCCAATTCCAGGCATGAAATTCCATGCATCACAGCATTCCACCATACACTATAATCAAGGCCACTGATTTACGATGATTAAAACAATTAAATTCCGTTTTCAAGACTTAAGATTCCGGAATTTCACCGGTGATTCTTACTCCAATTTCCAGATTTTACTGGGATTCTGTTATCATTTTTTTAGTATGTGCATAAATAATCAGAATTAAAGAAGGCTTAATATACAGAGCATTAAATAAAGCAAACTGAAAATAGTACAGGAAGGAATTAAAAGAAAAACACACTTTTTTATAGATTTACTGATCTGATAGAAAATGCCAGATTCCATGAAATCTTAATTTTAACCGGTTTTCAGGCAGCACTAATTCTGGAATTTTACCGGATTTTCCGGTAAAAACCAAAAAACAGTGGCCTTGACTATAATAGACTTGACAAAGGGGTATTGGTAGGTACCTCCAACCCCTGCAGCCAGATAGAGGTCTGCTTTTGTCATACCAATCAGTTTATATGAGTTCAAAGTAATGCCCTTTGGTGTGAAGAATGCACCTGCAATCTTTCAGTGGTTTATGGATCATATTCTGTCTGGGGCAGGTGACTTTCTGCTGGCTTATATGGATGATATTGTCATCTAAAGCCAGACCTGGGAGGACCACTTCGAGCATTTACAGGAGGCATTCCATCGGCTACAAGATTTAGGGTTGCCAGTCAAGGTGGACAAGTGCCAGATAGTGGCAGAAGTGTCCTACCTTGGACATTTGGTGGGCAGTGGATGCATCCATCCAGAACCTGTGAAAATCGAAGTCATCCTGGCTTGGCCCATGCCTAGCATTATGATACAGGAAAGGTAATTTCTGGGAACACCTGAGTAATAGAAGAGGTGTTTCCCTCACTACAGTAATAATGCCAAGCTCTTGATAGACCTAATAACAAAAATACTGATCGAGAAGATTTGTTGGACAAAGGGCTGTGAGACTGACTTTTAGAAGCTAAAGAAGACCTTAAGTGGACCAGCTGTGCTAGCTAGCCCAATTACAATCTAAAGTTTATTGTTTATGTGGACACCTCAGACCATGGGTTGGGAGCTGTGCTGAGCCAGGTTACACTGCAGGGGAGGAGAAACCTGTGGTGTATCTGAGAAGAAGGCTACTGCTCAGGGAGGAGGCATAAGCCACAATTGAGAAGGAGTGCTTGGGGATTGTATGGGCCCTTAAGAAGCTGCAGCCTTATTTGTACGGGTGAGAATTTACTGTGATCACAGATCATAATCCCCTGACCTGGCTTCATACTGCAGATCAAGCAGGTAAAATAAGAAAATACTGCACTGGAGCTTAGTACTGCAGGCTTATAACATGACCATCCAGCATTGCAGTGGCAAACAAAATTGTAATGCAGATGGGCTGTCTAGGCAAGTCTAATAGCATGGTTGGATAATTTGGGCACATCCCAGTCTCTGCATGAATGGTCATGTTTCTTGGCATGGTCCAAAGGACACACCTACATTACTTGGTGGTGTGTGGCAGAAATGGGAACTGAGTAGTTAACTGTTTGGGTATTTACTGAAAATATTTTTCTGTTTGTCTGAGACTCTTGCTAACAAAAAAAGGGGGAAAAAACAACAACACTGTACAGCCTATTTCACCAGCAAGCTATGCCTCTGGACAAAATTATAAATCTCAGTGAATGTCTGGGGCTGGTACACACACACACACACACACACACACACACACACACACACACACACACACACACACACACACACTTTAAATGGATTGTTGGAGCATTTAGATAAAAATTAAAAAAAATACTTGTTGCAGAACTGACCTAATTGGACACATATAGATTTTAAGCTAATTGGAGCAGTGGAACTCATACTTGCACGGAGTTTAAAATATTTAGTGGATTAGAAAATAACCTGTCAGTGGTTTTCAGCTGTAGGCCATGACTTTAGAGAGTTAATTAGTATGAGAGTTTTTTGCCTGGAGAAACACTTACAGTAAGAAAATAACCTCCTTTCCTGCTTGAGGGGGAGCCATGAAGACAGATTATGTATCAGTTCTGTCAGTGCCTAGCTGGAAGGGAAGCATTTTGTAGACTAGCGAAGTACTTTGCCGACTATCCTTGTTGCATTTTTCTTTCTGAAATGTTATTTAATACATTTTGTTTGCTTTTCTTGTAAAAGTGCATTTTCTCTTTTTTGTATTGTGTATATACATCCTGTTGTTTTAAAACCTGACTTTTGCAGTAAAAATCTATTTACATATCAGTCATTACTGTGTCTTAATTGCTAAGGCATTATTTTCACTAGCAAGGACAACAGCTCTGTTAGCATCTGTCAGACAAGAAGCACTCTATCAGCTTTGAACTTTGAACTGTGTTGACCTCTCTAGCATTGCACAGGGAAAAGCTAAAATCCTGGGGAAGCCTACCACACTCTGGGTTGGATTTCCCCTGTCAGCTGCAGGAGTCTATTGTTGAGTACACTCACCTCAAAAATGTGGCAAGTCAGGATAACATCACCACTGATACGGTTATTAAAGCCAGAATGCAACAATCTAGATCTATGGTCATCAGATTGCAGGCTGCTTGATTGTCACAGATGCAACACAAAGATGGGTAGAAGAGACTTCTCCTATGCCTCACCTAAGTTGTAGAACTCCTCCACTAACAGACTGCAGACGCCTGTTTCTCCTCCTACTTTCAGAAACCACTTCCTGGAAGCCTTGTTAAGAAGATCTGTATGTAGATGCTTTTCTAACTGACTGGAAACGCTGTTCTGACATGCTACCTTTAGGACTTTGCTAGTCAGATGCACTTACAGCCACAGGCTCTGATGCTGTAACACATGTAATGGTTATATATTTATGTATATATTTTAACTCTCCCATGTCTGACAAAACAATTTCAGTGTACAATTTTGGATATGTATTTCAGTTGTGCTCATGTTCTCATGATGATTGTATGATTTATGTGTCTTGCTTTTCCTATTGTGTGGTTGTGCCATCTAAATGGCCTGGGTCACACCTGAAAATGGTCCCTGAGATTAGAGTACCTCAACCAGTTATTAAATAAATAAATAAATAAAATAAAGTTGGTGGCAGCAGAAGAAAATAGAAATAGACAACTATCTGATACCTGTTACAGCCCAGAAGGGAGAGTTCATCACAATACCACTGTAGCTATTCTCTTGTCTCCAGACACTTTCAATATCTCATTTGTATCTCTACAGCATATAAGTTAGTTAATGGCTATGATAATTTGCTCAGCAGTTCCTTTAGGATCAAAGGGTAAATGTTATACAGCCCAGTTGACTTATCTAGCCTTATTCCCAATAACTTATCAGGTACCTTTTTTTTTTATTTTAATTTGTATTCAATAAGATAAACATGATAAAGATACAAGTAACACACTTCTTCCAAATTATTTGGGCATAGTCCAATGAAAATGTTTACAATATCCAGCTTAGCTGATTAATCCTTCAATGAATGCAAAAATGTGTATCATGGAGAAGTAAGCCTTATATAAGTTTTAGTGCCAGTCTAGTACAGTCAGTATTATAAGTGTCTGCTGTTCCACTACTAGATTATTTTAACATAAAGAAGAATAAAAACATTATGTGTTACTTTCTACCATTGCTGTCTATCATCATACCACTTCTGTTTAGCAATAAAATTACATGAATTGATGTCTATTTAGCAAATACAAGTGTGTATTCTTGTACTATTTGGGCAATCTAAGTTTTTATAGCTAACCTTGTACTAATGGAATAATATATTACATCACAGCTGATTATGACAAAAATACAAACAAACTGGCAAATTGTACAAACAGTTAAAACTAACACTAACAAATCTAGAGAACCAGAATCAATGAGTAAATTTAATGGAGGAAACTATGGCTAGTCACGTTGTAGGACCAGGAGACAGAGACTACGTTTAATAGATGTTAGTAGGTCACCCCTTCCCAAATTCACAGATCACGCTGAGTAATGATCAGATGAGGGCCTAAAGTGAAGTGTGCACCCCCCCCCCCACATCCAATGTCATGCTACAAAATCTGGAAAATTCTGTTACCAATACATGACCCACTTATGCAATCATAATTCAAAGGTCTTAGAGTGGTTGAGCATCTGTTCAGAGAGTCTCTCCAAGCCGTATATCTCTACAGTGAGGTTTCTCCAATATTCCTGCATTGGAACTTTGTTGGTAAACCAGAACTTAGTAATGACTTTCTTTGCAGCCAACAAAAGATGCATAATGTGTTTGTGTCTAACAGTATTTATGCTATAATTCTCTGGTGGTGGAGTCATAAGAATATACTGTATGCTGGAATGAGAAAGATCTGGGCAATCATAGATTGCTATTAAAACATCCAAGACTTCTCTCCAGAACTGTGTATGTCAGCTACAAGACCATAGCATATGTTTGTGGTCTGCTGGAGCAAAACCACATCCTCTCCAACACTCATCCATGGAAGACTTCTCGTATCAGGCCACCACAGCTTGGGTGAGAAAAAAATGCATCCTCCTCTTCCAGGTGTGTTCTTTCCAATATGTTGCCATGTACATCTTATAAGTTATATAAGCTGTTTTGTTCCAAGTGTGTGGAGTTATCTCACACTGCAGTCCTTGTTCCCACTTACATCTCCACATTTCTGTGGATTCAACACAGCTTTATCACAGGGCCTTATAAAGTAAACTAATAGTATGATCCATTGGCTCATTCTCTAGGTGGTGCTGGATAAGGTAAACTAAAGGTTGTGGGTTCACAGCCAGAAGGGCCAGATTCTCCTCCAGTAGCTGCAGATATGATTTAAGTTGTAGGAATCTATGGAACTCTGTAGATGGTAACCGAATGTTTTCCTGAAGAGAGTCAAAGGGGAACAGGTCCATAGGGCCCATCATTTGGAAGACGTATCTGATGTTACATCTCTGCCACTTGAGCCTGATCAATTTTGTTAGGTAAATAGAGTAGTGTGCCAAGGCAGTCATGATTTTTCTTTCTGCTGAAATCAAGTATTTCTCCAGCATCTTTAACCATTGTTTGAATGGCTCAGCAGTATACTGTGGAAATTTAGTTTGTGGACTACACCTGGGGGATTCTCCAATATATAGGCCATCAAATTATGTATATCATTAAGAGTCAGTTCTATTTGTTTCTGATGTGCCCTGTAGTGTGGGGCAAGTCAATATAGTTCTATATGAAGCTGGGTGGCTAAGGCATACTGACATAAATTCAGAATGTTTAATCCACCCCTATCTCTCGAGAGCTGGAGAACTAAGAGCCACACTCTCAGGGATGTTCCCCACCAGATAAACCTTGAAACCAACCTATCCCAGGTCTGAAAATACATTTTGCTAGTCATAACAGAAAGAGTTTGAATAAAAAATGTATTCTAGGGAGAATATTCTGCTGAATAACTTCCACCCAAGATAATAACCCCATTGGTAGTTGAGACCAGCTAAACAAATTTGCTGTTATTTGTTGTGTGAGGGGTTCGTAGTATTGATATTCCATATGTATCAAATGTTTGGTTAGCTTTATTCCTAAATACCTCATTTCTGTCATATGCCATTTAAAAGGGAATTTATTCTTTAGGGCTGGCGAAGGCTTGAAATTATAAAGAAGTACTTCAGTTTTTTTGATCATTAACTTTATATCCTGAAAGAGTGGCAAAGATCTCAAGCTGTTCCCAGACCACTGGAATGGATTCCTGAGGTGAAGTCTAAGTGAGCATAATCTCATCAGTAAATTCTGATATTTTATGGGACCAGACCCCTATTGGGATACCTTCAATCTGAGGGTGAGCTCGAATTGTAACAGCCAGTGGTTCCAAATTCAAAACAAATAGTAAAGGGTAAGAAGGGCAGCCTTGGCATGTTACTCTGGTGAGGGAGAATTGGTCTGAAAGTGAGCCACCTAATTTTACATAAGCTTGAGGGGAACTCTAAAGATTTTGAAGTTGTGTTATAAATTCTAGTGGAAAGCCAAAGTGGCAAACGGTCATCCATGAAAAGGGACAGGCTACCCTATCAAATGCCTTCTCAGTGTCAAGTCCCAGGGGGGTTAGTGGTATCTGGCAGGTAGTTGCATAATCCAGAAGTAAAAAAGTGTGTCGGACTGTATCCTGAACTTGTCATTTCTTAACAAAACCTACCTGATCAGGGTCTATAAGATGGAGAAGCAAAGAATAAAATCAATGGGCTAAGATCAAGATGAATGGTATATCATTGCTATGGTGACACCAGCACACCAAAACCCACACACTGAAACTCACACAGTGCCTATGTCAGTAGTGAAGGGGAGTTCACTTCAAACAACTGTTTGGTGATGGTGTAAATATCTAACTCCACTGTCTGTGTGACATGGAGTTAGAAATCTATAGTAGGGGGTGCTGTATTACCGGTCATACTGGGAACACATCGGGGTCAGTGGTGTTGACGGGTTCCTGGCACAGTCAAGGAAGTCTCTGCATTTGTTGTTGCACTGGCCTCATAGATCTGAGGTAAATAATTTGTAATCATAGTTTAGTGTAGATATAGGGTGATAGGAGGCCAGGTTTCATTGATCCTTTAGAGGTTTCAGGATAGCCACCATGGTGGCATAATGTCATGATGGGGGTGGTGATACTCCTGTTTAAATGGTTTGAAATACTGAAATTGGGGGTGGGAGAAGCCGTCTTTTAAACTGCTTATGAAATTCAGTGAGGTACCCATTGGAGCCTGATGATTTAAAAGTCATCACTGTTTTAAGGATTGCCATTACCTCATTATTTGAAATTGGGCCACGGAGGGACCTCACCTGTGTTTTTGCTAATTTAGGTAAAGATACTCTAGTTAAATACACATCTAGCAGTGCTAATGAAGGGAAGGGGGCTGCCCTATAAAGTGTATGGTAAAAATCAGCAAAGGCATTTTTTATGTCATTAGACCTTAAAAGAAGGTGATCTGTTTGTGGATCAAACATGGTTAAAACACAGGCTCTTGTTTTAGCCACCTGAAGTCTACATTCCAACTGCCTTACACCTTTGGGGCTCCCCTCATAATAGGACAGCTTCAAGTACATTAATTGTTTTTCTGTTTTTTGATCAGTCATTTTCTGTAACTGTCGTTTAACCTTTGGCAACTGGACTTTAATTGTTGAGCCTCCCTGCATCATAACATTCTGTAAAGTATGAAGCTCTGATAATAGCTCCCTAACTCTATCATTTTTTTTTTCCTTGCAGAGTATTTTATAATCTCCCCTGATGCACAGTGTTGAGGGTATCTCACATGATTGTGGGAGGTGTATCTGGGTTATTGTATTCCTGAAGTATTTTGGGAATGCAATTCTATATCAACTGTTTAAATTCTGTATCGTAGAGGTATAATAAGTTGAGATGCCAATGGGAAGCTTGAAATGTCTTTCCTAAGAAAAATGTTGTTAATAGAGGGAAATGGTCTGAAAGAACAGATATGTCATGTTGGACATCCTCAAGGGTATACGGGTGTTCTGCTTTAGCAAAAATATAATCTAACCTGAAGGAAACAATTGTTCTAGGTGAAAAATATGTATATCCCCTCACTGTAGGAAAAAAAATGCCCCCAGCATCAATGATACCTACAAGGCAAGATTAGTATATAAGTATCTCTGAAGGTGGTTCCTCCAGTGTGGTAAAGCTTTAGAAATATTTAAAGTTGGGTTAATAGTTACATTTAAATACCCCCAAGGATAAATTGAACCTGCAGAACAGTCAGCAATTTGTTCAAACATTTCCGGGCCACTAATTTGGAGGATCTGGGAGGAAGGTACTCCATGGCCAGCATGACCAGAGAGGCATATAATTACCCCATTGTAATTGCATAATGGCCTTTGGGGTCTATAACTTGCTAATGTAACTGAAAAGATATCCTATTAGGGATTGAAATAGCCACCACTCTTCTTTTACCTGAGCCATCGGTTGTGGATATCACCATTTGAAAACCTAACTTTTAAAATGTACCATGCTTTGTCTGAGACAAATGAGTCTCCTGTAGCATAATAACATCTGGTTTAACCACCTCACATATTGTAATAGACAATAACACTTAATGAGGTTGTGTATCCCATTAATATTAAAGGACAATACTACTGATGGTTTATCCATAAAGAAAAGATAGGCATATAGCTCTAGTAATCCATGATCTTTGTCTCCATTTGCCTATCTCCAATTAAAAGAAAGTGATGTAGGTTTAGCCTCCAAAGCTTTGTGTGATAAGTAAAAGTTGAAATATGTTCTGATTCTAGTAGTATCCAAAAATATAACAAATTGTGAACAGAATGAGCAATATTACAATTATTAAATGATTGCAAGTTTCTCCAACAGGGCATATAAATAGCATCACAACCATAGGGCAAGTTTTGGAACTATCTAGTTGAGCAAATCTTTGTGCAGATCCCAAAAAACTGGGATCCACCCAAAACAATGACTTCCAAGTTTGGGATGGCAGATATAGTCCTCATCTTTAGCGGTGGATGTTTACTCCCTGAGGGGGTAATTCATAGCTAAGCCATGGGCCCCCTACACCACTGAGTGTCCACATGTCAGTGGTGAATAGGGCTAGTCCTGTGCAGCTAGGCACATCAGATAATAATGAAACAAATATGTGACACTGTGTCATCCCTAGCTCAGCACCCACCAATAATCAAATCTAAGAAAACAAAGTAAGTACTATGGTAGCTAGGCAAACAATTGCAGTAAAAGGTGTAAATCCTCATCCCACCCAGCCAATAATAATAATAAAAGGAAAATGATAATACTTTATTAACCCCTTGGAAAAAATGCCCTCTCCAGTAGAATGTAACCCTCAAAAACCCTCACTTTGTACAGTGTCAGTGGCTCAGTAGGTAGCACACTCGCCTCTGAGGTGGGGAGATCAGAGGGCTGTGGGTTCAGTTCCCACTTCTGGCACTTGGGTTAATATCCCAGTACTGTGGTGCAGCATGAGAGGGGTGCTGCACTTCTGAGGTGCCGTCTTTCAGATGAGACATTAAACCGAGGTCCCATCTGCCTGGATTGGTGGTAGTTCAGGTGGATGTTAAAGATCCCATGGCACTTATCAAAAAGAGTAGGGGTATTTTTATTTAAAAACAAAACATATGTACAAACTGTTTCAGAAACAAAACAAAAATACAGCAATAATACAAATATCAAAACCAAAAAAACATCAAATATGTGAAAAAATACAGTAACGAAAACATCTCATAAGCAAATAACACAGTGAATCAAAAGAAATTCCAATATCGTTCCCATATGCCTGTCTTAAGAGATTTACTTTCTTTCTCTTTGAAGTAATCAAGGTAATTCAAGATTTTGTAAATAATTCGCCAGGGTGAGGTAACGCTGCTGAAATAAAACCAACATCTAATCTGCACACCCAGTACAATATTACAACTGCCACTATGTTCAAAGTACTAGGATTGCAAGATGCCCAAGTATCTGGAAAAAGACCAAAGAAAAGAGCTTTCTGATCCTGGTGGCACCATACCTTGTTCCAAAATTGTCGTATATAAAAACCAGAAACGAAGAATAAATGGGCAAGAAAATATAAATGAGACATTGTCTCTACCGTATCTGGACAAGAATCACGGAACAATATCTGTCAGCTATTTGCTTTGTGTTTTAAGTTACCGCGTACATTAATTCTACCATGGACTCCTAACCAACTAATATCCCACATTGTGATAGGGATCCGTGGATCAGTTAAGCGATTACCAATTTGTGTCCGTTCTGGTAACGTAAAGTCTGGAAAAATGTCTTCGTAAAGTGAGACGAATAATATTGTATATAACTGTTTTCTAGTGAGGGTTTTGATCATCTGTACTGTTATATGCCATGTTTTAACATATCAAACGTTATCATCCAATCTGGAGATAAAACATAACGCCTTTTTGTTTTATGTAGAAAATACCTACAGTCCATTCCTGAAAAATTTCAGTGAGGGACATATGCACAAAGGGGATCCAAAGTTTTAGAGATTCCGTAACCAAAGGTTTCAAATTGGTAATAAAAAAAATAGAAAAAAAGAATACAATTGGGTGAATCATAGTCACACCTCCCTGATGATAGGACTGTAATAAAACATTGCGTTTAATGGGATTTAAACGACTACCCCAAAAACAAGAAAAAAAAAGGCTAAGGAGAGGGACGAAAAAACATTTGGGCAACGGAAAAACATGTGCTACATGTAAAAAAATGGGTAGTAAACAGGTCTTAATCAAAAAAATACGTTTCTTTTTGCCTAGATACCATTTATTCCATGTACATATCCTTTCCTGCCTTTGTTTATACACAGCTCCCAATTATATTTGGCCATATCTGGAATACCAAAATAAAGTCCTAATAATTTATGTGGAGTATCCACTAGTTGAATACCAGCAATCGAGCCTACAGTTGTGATAGACACAGTTAGATTAAAGCATACACTTTTTGTAAATTTAACTGAGAGCCAATAACTGATAAAAAATGGGCAATACTGTATATAGTAATTTGTCCTATCAAATAGAGGGACAAGAACACATAAGTCATCTGCATAACAAATTACTTTTGAATAGTTTTATCATGAAGGCCTAGAAGTCTTGGGGATTTGGAAGAAGTCGAATTATAGGGTCTAGAGCGATAACAAATAATAAAGGGCTTAAAGGGCAACCCTTGCCGCACCTCTTCATGGATGTAGCAAGGGGAACCAATTCTACCATTAACATATGGTCTGACATAAGCTAGGAATAGCATAAACGAAGCCAATTAATAAAAGGACTTGAAACCCATAAGCATTAAGTGTTAACCAAATAAATTCCTGAGAAATATGGTCAAAAGCTTTGGAGAGGTCAAAATTAAATAAATAACCATTAAGGGCTCCTTGTTGACCTTGGGAAAATAATTCTCTAAGTAAAAGCAAAGCATCATGAATAGATCTGCCAGTGACTGAACAATATTGGGATGGGGAGAGTACTGATGGTAAAAGTTTAGACAGTCGATTCCCTAACAATTTAGAAAAAATCTTATAATCAGTATTAAGTAATGTGATCGGTCTCCAATTTGTCAGGTTACATCTATCACCTTTTTTATAGAGAAATAGCATTAACCCTCATACATCTGGTTAGTCAGTCGGTCTTCCTGCAGAAAGGCATTAAAAATAGCTAGTAACTGACTTGGCATATATTGCCATAAAGATTTATAAATTTCACTGAAAGACCATCTGACCCAGGAGCTACCCTATCTTTAAAACTAAAAATAACCTGTCTCACTTCCTCAGAGGTAAAAGGTGCCAAAAGTTCAGACTTCTGTGATGTTGATATCGTCGGTACAGCTAACGTCTGTAACAGAAGTTCCATATCAGGTGATTCAACAACAGGGGTCTCAAAAGTTGTTTTGATAAAAAATGTTACATATGTCATGAGATTGTTTTGTCCAGTAAGTACACGGTGTTGATCATCACGCAATTGGTGTATTTGTTTACTATGAAATTTGTCAGTAGCTAGTTCAAAGGGGTTAAATTGATACTGTGTCCCAGTAGTACAATATTTTTGTTCAAAGAGAATAGTTCTTTGTCTGTCATATTGTTCTTTAGCCAGAGCAATTTTAACTTCCTTAATACGGGCTGAACAATCAACATTATATATATGGGATTTAGAAAACAATTCCAACAGTTCAGCCCTTAAAACTTGCATGGTGTCGGTGTCAGCTAGAAACCTAGCATAGTATTTAAGTAAGAAATCACATAGTTTTTAGTGTCAGTCCACCAGTCTATTATAGAATCATAAAGAATCTCAACAGAGATACGGTCTGTAATTAGGTTCTGAAACCCTTTAAGAAACTCAGGAAGAGATAGCAAGGACGAGTTTACTCTCCAAGTCCCCGGACCCTGTGCTATAGTCTCTCCTAACGGTATTCGTAGACCTATTAAATGGTGGTCCGAGGTAGCCATAGGTGTAGTAATACCAGTCGCAACCTTGACAGTCTGAGAACAAAACCAAAAGTCTATCCTGGAGGTCAATTTTCCTTTTGAAAAGGTAGGTAACCGGGATTGGGCCAATATATCAAGTAGATGTGTCTCTTTAATAATGGTATTTAAAACAGACGTATCACAATAGGTTTTCTTATTAGGGGGGATGTCCAAGCTGGTATTAAAATCACCACCCCAAAAATAGTTCGGTTAGTAAACAAAATGGTTTGATCAAACGGAAAAGCTGAACTCTGGTAGCTTTTGTTGTGGTGCATAGATATTAATAAGTCGATATGGGAATCACACCATAATAAATCCAAAATTAATACTCTTCCGGAACTAAATCTACCATTTTTGCAAAAGGAAAATTGAAGAACGAAACAAAAGCCCACACCAGAACATAAATCCTGCCCTACAGACCAATAAGAGGGCCCTAAACCCCAGTTCCATGAGGCAGTTGTGACTTCCTCCGCTGTATACAACCTAATGTCTTGCAACAAGTAAACATCATAATTTAAACTTTGTAATGCTGAAAGGTTGCAGTGCGCTTATATGGAGACCGAATACTATTAACATTAAGACTGGCTAGTCGTAAAGAACATAAGCAAAGGGAAAAGGTAAACCACAGATAGCAATAACATTTCATTTCTTTTCCGTGTTCTGACTGACTTTTCCGTACAGGAATCCCAGAAGTAGTAGGTAATGGCACTGAGGCAGCCGTGGAAGGTTGGGAAAGAGAAGAGTCATCTAAGTCCTCTTCTTCCATAGCATCGCCCCAACTTTGTAATGGGTCATAGGGATTTGAGACTGGGATGGAAGGCATAGTTATTGGGTCTACCTGTTTGGTAGAGCGAAGACAGCGAGTTGTCGGTGGGGGAGGGGTGGAATGATCCCCGAGCCTTACATCTTCACTAACTGGAAGAGAAGTAGGTGGGTCTACAATCGGGGCTGGAACAACAGAAGTGATGGGCAGCGTACTGCACACCGAAATCTCCATAGATTCGGGGGTTGGGGATCAACCATATCTGGTAAACTCTCAGAAGGAGGAGAAACCTTCACAGACTGAGGTACCGAAGTGGAGAGGCCTATAACTGTGTTCCCCATAGTGTGCACAGAGCTTCGAGGGTGTTGTGCAGTAGCCGATGATTTGGCTATATATGAATCATGCTCCGTGTAATCTGTAGTATTATGGGCCGCCCATGGACAAGTTTCGAAAATGTGGGCAGAATCACCACATAAGTTACAAGTAGGTGGTACCGTGCAAGATAGCACCGAATGACCTAGCAGACCACAAGAAGCACATTTCAATTGTTCACAGTCTGAACTTAAATGGGATAATGAACCGCATCTATAACAAGAACGTGGCTGACCAGGATAAAACAATACACCTCGGTCCCTGCCTAGATAGAAACAATTAGGGAGGTGTTGTACCCCTGCTTCAGTGATTTTAAGTTGTACAGTAAACTTCCACCCTCCCGTCCAAAACCCATTGTCATCAATGACTGCATGTGGAACACCAGTTACTGTACAGCGTTGCTCTAACCAATATACAATATCCAGTACATTAACTCCTTCATTTCGAAAGAGAACAGTTACAACTTTAGCCGTTGGTCTGGTAAGAGGAATAACAATAAAATGTTTCCAAACTGAGTCCATCCGGGCAGTATAATAAGCTGCCCAAAATTTATCTAATAATGCAGCAGTTCTGAATGAGATATCAAAGTTACGATCTCCAGAGGTATGAATAAAGGCATAAACATCAGTAGGGCAATCCCTAGAGAGTCAATTAGTAGATTTGCCCACATAATGACGGTCAGGGGAAGTTCTAAGCCTCCTTTATAGTGAATTCGGGCAACAAAATGTTTTCTGGCTGGTATGTCCTTATTTTTAAAGAGGAGGCATAACTTACTGGTTTAAAGGCTGGTTTGTTTGGGGGAGGTGAGTCAGGAAGAACAGTACCTTCAACAGCTGTAGAGTCCGATCGATACTCCAGTCTTGTGGCATAGGGTCCGATGCGTGTAGTGTCCAGAATCTCTGTGTCCGTGTTGTCTGGCATTTTAATTCTTCCTTCGACGTTCTCTGTGGTGCAAGGTCCATTTTGGCTGGGAAACATCAAGGCTCCTGGATTCAAGCCGAGGAAAGGCGGAAGTGACACGGTGTTCGGTCCGTCACCAAAATTGGTCCCTCCATCAGCAGTGTACCCGAAAACGGTCCTCCTGGCTCGAAGAAGCTGTTCCTGGCAACGGGATCGACGGATCTGGTAGCAATGCCTCAGGGGTCTGTATCCAACCTGCCGCCTGCAGTGCTCTTTCAGGGGACCAAGCAGCAAAACGGGCTGAAAAGGGGAAAGAATCCCCATCCATTTCTTGAACGCCAGCAATATCACCTTGCAGGTCAGCAGTGTTTGTCTTAACACTTTTTTTTGCCATATTAGAGCAAACTGTCTGTCCCAGTTCTAAACGTTTCCGTTTCTTATCCTCCTCAGCAGCTATATTCATTGAGGCACTGGTCTCACCTATATCAGTGAATAAGTCAGACTGGGGTAACTCTTCATTTACCACTGCAGAATCATATTGTAACTCCTTTGCTGAAGAAAAAGCAACCTCCTCAAGTGTTGCATTGGGTATCTGAGGACCATCGTCCACCACCTCCACTCCTGCCGGTGACTGAGACATTCTGAACCGAGTCCAGATGTCTCATGGGAAGGGTTCCCCACCCCTCAGAGTAGGGGAATTTCCCAGGTGTCCTAGCCAAACTTCCCCCATTTACTAAAAATACCACTGACAGCTTAATCTGGTTCAAGATCAGTTGGCATTCATCTGTATCCCCCTCCCCCGGGTCGGCCTGAAAATAGGCAGGATTTGTCTAGTGCACTTACCCGGTCAACAAAAACTAAAAAAAAAAAAGATTTCAGTAGAGAAAACAGAGTGATTGGCTAAATGTCCATAGCAAAAATATAGTTTTTTTTCATGCAAAATACCAAGCACTCAAAAAAAAGAGGTGGGTAGTAACAGGAAGTAAATATGACTTTAACAAGACTAAAAAAATAACTCACATAAAAAGAAATACATATTCTGATAATCTGTAGGTCTGCAATGTTTAGTGGAACACAAGAAAAAAAACACAAATGTCAAATGAATCATTAGCATTACTGCAGAAAGGTTTCCCAATGATGCAATAACACCAAAGTCACCAACATCCCTTACATCGACAGATACAGTTCTGAGTGTTGGCATTGTGCTGTCAGTTTTCATGTGTGTTTTCTCAGGGGCTGTGTCCCCCAAACCCCTCTTATTTCAGTGAGGGGATGAAATACCAGGAGATGCAGTGCTGTATCAGCAGGGACCATTACAGCAACCTGTCGATTTCTGTTGCTGTAATGGTCTTCACTGTCAGGGTTTTGTTGTTTGGTCAGTACATTCTACAGAAAAGTCACACAAGGGAGACATAGTCCACAAAATAAAGAAAACCCAAAGTAACTTAAGAGATATATGAATACACAGGTGAGAAATTAAAATGAATATGTGGGTGAGATACAAAAGGAACAGAAAAACCTATTAGAAAGTGAGGTAGTCTAAAAACCAACTGATAAAGTAAGAAATGGGTGATGTAAAAGAAATAAAGAATAAAGCTTGATGGAAATAAGCAGCTCAGTAACATAAAGCAGCCCATGAGAACATGTAACTGATTAGACAAAGTATGAAGGATGAAACTAATTCTTAAATGGCAAGCAAAAAAAAAAGGGTGTGCTGCAAAACAGCTTGAAAGTTGCAGACAATGCTGCACTAGATAAGTAAATGAAAAAAGTTAAAGAGGAAGATTATAAAATACCACTTCTCAAGGTTAGGCAGTGATGCATGATACTCAGCTATCTTAGTGTTACCATTACTGAGAATTGCACTGGAAAGCTAGAAAAAAGAAAAGCAGTTAAGCAGTTCCACAGGTCAAGTAGAGTTCTACCTTCAGAAAGTCTGCAACATGGCTTTTATCTCCTCCAAGTTTTGATCTTGCCATCTCTTCTTGCTATGTGGAGACACTTTGCTCCACTGTTCTTTTTGAAGAGCATGTTTCTCTCTCTCAAAAGATTGAAGTCCATCTGCTCCCCGATGAGGTTTATATTCCATCTCTGAAGTTCTTGCAGGGCTGAATTTGGATCATCAAAGGTATGCACTCCCTCTGTAAAATATAGCCAAAGCGTCACAGGGTACAGGGTGACAAATTTAATTTTATGTTCACAGAGGAGGCACAGCAAAGGAGCATATGCCCTGCATTGAGCCAGCACTGATGGAGAATAATCATTATCTATATTACATACGGCCCAAGTAAGTTAGTTGCCCCTTTCTGTAGGCTGTCATGAGGACCTCTTGCATCATCGAAAAATTAATGAATCTGACTACAATAGAATGGGGTCTGCAAGATTCTGAAATAGGTTTTGGAGATAATGATATGTGGGCACATTCAAACTACAGGGGGCTGAGATCTCCAACATCAAGCTGTGATGTAAAGAAGTCCCACAAAAAGAAAAACTGATCTTGACCTTCAACCCCTCTTTGATGGCATGATATGAATAAAGAGACAGTGCAAATGTAGAGGCATATCGTCGAGAGAGAAAAAGCTGAGAAAAGATGAAATTACAAGCTTGGTGGAACAAAATTATTTATTTATAGTTGCTTGTCTGCTGTACTTTTCTGGTTCTTTCTTATTTCCAGGGACACTGGAAAATTGCGGGCGCAATTTTTCTGAAATTTCCGCAATTTTCACCCTTCTCCACACAAAATCCGCAATTTCTTGCAATTTCTTACATTTATGGAATTTTTGACTGAAATTGTATACAAATATTTGAATTCTCAAGGAAATCTACTCAGATATGGTACACAGACTTGGATTTGACCAAAACAGTACAGTGCGAGGTGAGAAGGGGTCAAATGTGACTCTGCTTTCATGTGATTACCTCCCTGCTCTGGTTTCAGAATCCTTTGGTCATGCATATGTAGACTTGAACACTTAAAATCTGTGTTAAATGTAAAATGAATAAACAGAGAATTTCAAAAAAAAAAAAAATCTGTGTTAAAGCAGACTATCAGAGAACTTTTTGCTGACACAGAGACTGAAACAATAGTTGTGAGAAGAGGTGCAAAGTGCCCCATTCACTTAAATGAAGCCTTGACCACAATGCTTGTTTTTGAATGGTAGGGTAGATTTCCCTTGTATAAATACTTTCAATCTGAAAGGATTTTGATTCAAATGTGTCAAGAGTTTGGATGGCCCTGCTGATTATAAACTTGAATGTGCTTCTGAGGGGGCTGGTGACAGTGATTCTTACATGTCAGTCTGCCACAACTGTATACTCACATACAAAGCCTACAAAAAGCAAATAATTCTGAAAACATGCTGAAAAGGTTAAGTATAGTTAAACAGTTACCTTCAACTAGGAAAAATAATTGCAACCCAAGTAAAATCACTGCAAACCGAGTAGAACAAAAGTACAATGTATTAAAGACTATTGTATGATGTAATGAAAAGCTATTGGTATGATTTTATACTTTTATCATCTGATTTTAAAATTTACTTATAGTGCTGATTAAGAACAGTAATAATTTTAACAAAATAAATATTTTTCTTACTAGACCTTTATTAGGCACCCTGGTTATCTGTTTATTTTTTTCTTGCACCAAAGCAAGTAGTTTAAACAGGCTTCATTATTTAACATCTAGAAACTGGCAAACTATGTTATTTCAGGATGTATTCAGTACAGACTAAATTATTGAATAAAATCTAGTTAGCACTTCATGACTTAGATGTCTTGATTTTTAGAAGATATGCTACATAATGATTAGTTTACAGTGCATTTCAAAAACACACATCTTTCTTCATATTAAAAGCATTTGCAAGTGGCAATACATTTATCTAACAATTTATGTGATCAATACATGCTGCAGCAAACAATAAAATATTTATTAGGGGCAGAGGGGATGTATAGTGAACCATCGCCATTTTCCCGCAATTTTTGCAAGAAAATCCATGCATTTTTGGGTAAAATTTTCCGCAATTTTCCAGTGGCCCTGCTTATTTCCCCTTCCATGTACAGTGGCCCTATTGTAACTTGTGTCTTTCCTTTTCCATTGGTGCACTTAAAAATATTTTAAGTTCTTATTGTTTCATGTTGTTTGATACATTTCCAATCTTATTGATTATTAGTTTTTGCAGTATTTGACCTTCTACCTACTGTATGCTTATTTCTTGCCTCTTTTGCAGCCTTTGTTTTTTACCCACCTGCAAATCATAATTTTTTCCTAAATTATTCTCTGTATCTTATGTGATTGTCATTTCAGTTTTTGTCACTTTTTATTGTTCTTGTATCTTTTTTTTGCACATACTTCTCTACTAAGTTCCAATAGTTTGACTTTTAGCAGATTCCACTGCTCACTGACCATTTCCAATCATTAAACTCTCTTCTCATATGGTTACACCTTTCTGTCCTGTAGTTGTAGTACTTTATATTGTCTTCCCTTGTGCCGCGATCAGTTTCCTTAAGATTTTAAGCAATATTATGTTGTGATTACTTCTTTTCTAATGGCTTACTACAATATTAAGCTCTAACTATAACCTCCTTTTTTGGTTACCATAGTGCTGTATACCTTACTACCATACACAAAAGCTGTGTTCTGTCTGAAAATAAAAATTTTAAAATTTTACAGCACCTCAAGGTAGCATCATGTCATCTCACCTCCCAAACCAGAAGTGATGTCAGTACTAACTGTGATCCTAGATCATCCTAAAACCCCTTTCTACCCTATCTGATAAAATTCTGTCTGCCACTTTTCTGACAATGCTGCTTAAATGCCACACAGCCAGCATTGCTATGTAGTTTTTCTGTTTCCTACCTTTGTTGTCCCTCTCTACTGACTTGCTTTCTTGACTGTTGGTGGCATACTATTTTACTGCTCCAATGATCTGACTGTCACACAGTTTACTAGAGTACAGAAGGTATCAAATAAATATAATTCATAGCCCACTTTACTTTAATACAAGTTAGAAGTAGTTAGCAATATCATAATCTCACCTCTGCCCTGATCACCTCTGCTGAGCTCTCCTCCACTTGGTGGGTGATTCTTTTTTATACTGTTACCCTTCTCCTGAGCCTGCTACTTTTTATTCCCACCTGCTGCTGCCTGCTACAATTTTGAGTTCTATTGATAACCACCTCACCTGGTTGTCACAGGTCACTACCACACATAAAAGCTTTGCTTTGTCTGAAAACAAAAAAGTTTTAAATGTTAAATGTTAGGGCCCCCTTGACGTAGTGCCACATCATTCTCATCTCCAAAATCGGAAGTGATGTCATCATAGATCCTTCATTTTTATTATTATTTTTTATTTATTTGTAAGAGTCAGAAATACAACCCTTTGAGTCAGGGACTCTTTTATAAAGGCTCTTTGTCAAGACAGAAAGACAGATACAAACACAGTAACACATATTATACGTAATAGTTATAGGGAAAATTAGTTACATATACGTACAGAGTTACAAGGGAAAACTGTAGGTAGTGCCTATATAGTGTGGTAGCTAATGTTCATAGAGTAACAGTAAACAAGAGACTACAGTATGAGTGCAGAAAAACAACTAGCAGAATAGCAGGAGGATGTTACGGGCAGACTAGTTGAACAAGTTGAGCAGTGGCTGTGTGCAGTTAGTTTACTCAGAAACCCCTTTTGCAGCCCTATTTGCTTTTGTTCTCTCTCTAACTTCCACAAAAAAAATCACCTCATGTGCTAAACATAACAGTTACTGGATTGTTGTTTGTTTCTTACCTTTGTTTTTGTCCCTCACTGCCTAGCTCCTCCCTTGATTTGCCTACACTTACCAGAAATCTCTGCTACTACTGTCCTTCCACTGTTAGCTATTCCTGATCAGGGATGTAAATCCCACACTGATTTCCTGCTCCAAGCCCTTGACTGACACACAGTCCACTGGAGTACAGCCTGTAGCAAATAAGTAACAAATAGTCAAAGAGTGCTTTAATATAAGTACTGCAAGATGTACAGTAGTTATCAGTATCGCAAGCTCACCTCTGGCTCAATTGCTTCCACAGATATGTGTCCCACTGTCTAGTGATCCCCAACCCTACTACTTACAGTTCCTACCTCCTGATGCATATTATAATGTTTAGTTCTATTTATAACCATCTCAGTCACATCCCACAGTGCTGAATACCTCACTACAACAGCAGCTGTGTTATATCTGAAACTGTGTTAAAAAAATATGTGGTAAATGCAGCACAGATAATTTTAGTAAAACCAATGATGAGCTAATTAAGGGACATGGAGAAGAGACTGAACATGGCAGCAGTGGGACAATATAAATATGGTGTGAATCGTTAGTGGCATACAAGTGTGGCAAACAAGAAAAATGTTAAAAAAATAAACAGTCAACAGTGCAAATGCTTGAGAAGGTAATAAAAGAACTGTTGTTTCTGGGTCGGTACCTCTATGTTTCAACATAGCAACAGCATTAGTTTGCTCAGATCAAAGAATTCCTACCCAAGGGATGGGTAGTGATGGTTCTGAACTTTGCTGAGAACTATGCCTGTAATTTACAATGTGAAGTACAAGCAGCCCAGTGGCATTAATTTCAAGCCACATTTCACCAGGTGTTGATCTACTGCTGATGAGATCACTGTGAAGGCACAGTCACAGAGTCATTGATATTTATCTGCAGTAATCTAAAACATGATCACCATGCTGTGTCATTTTGTTCAGATCACAAATGCACATCTAAGAAATGTCCACTCTTTAATTAGCATTAAAGAAGTTTACTTCACTGATGGCTGCGGGAGACAGTACAAGTCAAAATGGGCATTCTATGACATTTCAATGTCATCCAATGAATATGGTTTCCTTATTGGGTGTCCTTTTATTGGTTCCTGACATGAAAAGGAGCCCTTGGATGGTGAGAGCTCTGTTGTAAAATTGGTACCAGAGAGGTACAATCATGGGAAGCCATAATTAGAAAGGCAAAAGAACTGTAAAAATACTGCCAGAATCAACTGACATGGAAACTTGCCAATGAAGGGTGTGGTCACTTCAGACAGACATTCTTCTGGATTAGTGAAAATCAAATAGAAAGAGAGGCCAGAGCAGATATAAAAATGATACATGGGACACATCAGATACAAAGCCGAAAGTGTGTGATGGGTGATGTGGTGTCAACAAGAAACGTTACCTGTTTCTGCACACCCTATATAATTGAAGATGGATCCTCTGACAATTTGAGTCTTGTTGAAGCTTGGAAGATAAAAAAACTGATAGCTTCAGCTGCATTTAGGATGGCCTCAACAGATCCCAACACCACCATGCCCACTGGTCACTCTGGTGGTCCAGTGGACTTCACACCATTCAGTGTAGTGACAGACCTAGTTCTCTTCACAGCCTCCAGTGCAGACCCTAGTCCTGGTGACTCAATGGACTCAAATGCTAATCCTGCTTAAGAGTACCCCACAGTCACCAGTGCTGATCAAGCTCCTCCTAGTGCCACAACAGCAGACACAATGGGAAATGATTGCCAGACATGGGCATGTCAAAATGATGCTGAAGTGCATGGCACATTAATGGAATGCACAGCTTCATTCTCAGATTACATGTTTGCTCCATCATCCAGCATCCACTTAGTTTCTAAAAAGATCAGAACATTTTTAGACCTAATCTTGACTCTTTTTGTCCTTCTGAAAAGTAGTTCTGACTAAAAGAAAGAGGTGGCATCTGTATAGATTGCTGGTAAGACCCCATCTGAAGTACTGTGTCCAGTTCTGGAGATCACTTCTCTGGGAGGACATAGACAGAGTGGAAGCAGTCCAGAGGAGGCAACTAAAATGGTGCAGGGTCTGTATCAAAAGTCCTATGAGGAGAGACTAAAATACCTCATATGTACAGCCTGGAACAGAAGTATGTGTGTGTGTGTGGGGGGGGGGTATAACACAGAGACCTTTAAATACCTCATGGAGATAGATAAGGAACAGGATGGAAGTATTCAGCAGAAGAAAAGGTGCTCAGTAACAAAGGAACATGCTATAAAGCTGGAGAGGTGGATTAAGGAGACATGTGAGGAAGTACTTCTTCACAGAAAGAGTTGGGGACTACTGGAACAACCTTCCAACAGAGGTGGTGGGAGTGAAAACAGTGGTGTATTCAAGAATGCATGGGATAAGCACATGGGAATCATAGTAGAAAGGAAGGAAGGGGTAAACAGAAACAGCTGTAGGTCAGGCACAGTCTGCAGTGTTAGTGTAGGTAGAGAGAAATGGGCAGACTGGATGGGCCAAGAGTTCCTTATTTGCTGTCAAATTATATGTTTCTATGACTGTTTCTAACATGAGCAATTGAACTTTCAGTGGAACTCCAACTGACTTATCAGTCATTATCATTCTATATTACCATAATGATAATTTGTGTGACAAACTGTTTTTATACTTTTTATGGTGAAGATATCTTGTATCATTAATTGTACTGCCAGTTGACTATGTTCAGTTGTGGAACTGAATAAAAATACATTTAAAAAAATCGCATAGCAATACTCTTTTTTTGGCTTAGAATTTTCAAATGAAACTGTTTTTAAAAGAACTCTCCATATTTTTTTTGGGGTGTGACAGAATAGTTTACTCTAGGACAGTCTGAAATCTAAATTTTCATTAAGCCCACCCCGGCCGGTTTACACAATCCAATCTGAAAATCCCTTTGCTTTCTTTCTGGAGAAGCAATTTAAATCCATCACTTCCTCTTTTTGGTGACTTGACAAAATCCAACCCCATAAACTTTACATCCTTGGGATTTGATCCATAATTTTCAAACTTATGTTTCCCAGTAGGTGTGAACTAATCTACAATTCACAATGGACTGGATATGTTCCTGTACCCAAATCTTGAGGCTTAAAATAGTCCTTCCTCCATATGGTAGACAACATACGCACCACAATACATAAACCACAAATGCAGTAGTACAATTAATGGAGCCCCTAATTTTAACTCTTTTGTCGTTCTGATATGAATTCTTTCAAGTGGAGATTAATCTCTGTTACTGTGCTGACTGGTGAAGAGCTTTCTGAGCAAAGTACCAGAACACTTAGACTTTACTTATTCTGTCTGTATTTGGACAGGGTAGTTACATTTGCATTATCACAGCAACTGCACTTTACATGTGTTATCAGGAAAGGACTCATATATGGAGGTACAGCTGATACAGGTTCTGAAAATAAATGCAATAATGTGTCTTTCTTGGTGCCATTGACTGAGCTATTATTTCCTCAATTGTGATTTTGTTTTGTGTGTTCTACCTCAGTCTTATCTGCAACAAACAACTTTGGGAATTGACATTTTAAGGCCACTCCACAGAGAACATGTTATGGATGGAACTGCAGTATATGCAGGCTATAGGCTTTAAAGGACACCTACACCATCTTGTTTACACATCTTTTATATTACTCCATGTATTTATTAAAGTAAGATACATGCAGTTTAATAGCATTTGAAAACTGTAAACACAGCCTCCTGTGATTCAAAAATCCTGCTCTCAGAATCCTAAAATGACTGCTTTGATAATGTCAATCATCAGAGAGATGCTAGCTGTACAGATGTATTCTAGGGGTGGGATATTCAGAAATGTGCCAGAAGCAGGTGCAAGAGTGGTGCAGAGCAGGTATACTGTGCAGATGCGTAGCCAACGTGATCTTCAAAGGCTAAGCACTAAGGCAAGTGACAGCACAAGATGGCTGAATATCACAGGGATGTGCCATAGTGCAACTAGGGCTGCGCCAGGGATCAAGGCAGCAGGCGCCATTGCACAACTAGGGTTGTGCAATGGAGCAAGACAGGAAGCGCAGGAGCATAGCATGGGCAGGGCAAGGGACAGAGGCTCATGGGCCATGGCACAGGGCCCCATGCACAATGTGGAGCAGGCCACAAGAGCAGTACACATTGCCACCATAGTGCAGGGGATGACCGGAGGATGGCAAGGCAGGTGCATGGCCGCATGCCCTGACCATGCATCCCACTGCAGCATATGGAGGTGGTGTGACACCCATGGCCACTGGCAGGCAGCCATGGGCAACACCCACAGGGCAGCACAGGACATGGCACCAGGACCAAAGCAGACAACACACAAGCCAATGGCACACACCACACTGACCACATAGCCAAGCAGGGAACATACATACGCCACAGGGCACACACACACACACTGGCCACTATGCGCTGACCACCTGACACAAACCCCAGGCAACTGCAAATGTACCACACAGCCACCATGCACACCACTGCAGCATGGCACCAATGGCATCTGCAAAGCAGACACAGACTTGGATGGCTACCAAAATACAACTGTATTTAAACAACAAGCAACAAATCCAAACTATGTAGAATTGAACAGGGGTAGGGGCAGGGAATGGGGAGGACGCATTCAGAAACGTAGGCTGGGGAAGGGTGGTGGGAAGACAGGGGACATGGTAGGGTTGTTACAATGGATGAATGGGAGGGGTGTCAGTGGAAGAGAGTGTGAAGCAGGCCAATGGGCCCCTTGGAAGGTCCTCGACTATCGGCGCCTCTGCCTCCTCCTCCTCCTCCTCTGTGGCCGGAATATGGCCTGGCAAATTATGCGTGCCACCACAAGGGTGGTCATGGTGACCCACAGGATCCGCTCCAGCAGCCTTGTATGGGTATCCACCGGTTGGGCTCCTAGGACAAAGGAGGGGACATGGATGAGTGCATGCCCACATGACCATAGCCCACCCATCGTGCGCAGTGGACATCGTTGGCATGCAGCCTACAGGGGTCACACACCCAACCACAGTGTGCGTTCCCACACAAGCTGCCAACAAGACCATCCACAGCCATGCACAGCACTGCACACCACCACCAACCATGCAAAGCATGCCACAGTCATGACAGCCAAGTGAATGGCAATTGTGTGGGGCTGACAGTGGTCTGGCTGGGACCTGGATACACCCACAGCCCACCTGCTGCAGCCACACACATGTGCCCTGGGTGCAGCATGGTCTAATGGACCATGCCGGCGAGGCACGGAATGTAATAACCATGTGCATGGGGGGCTGTGGCCCACCCCTACCCCACACAACAATATACACCACAAAGGTGCCTATCTGCAAGCTGTGGCCTGACTGGCGCCTGACCACCTGCACCACCAGGCTGGCTGGCAACCCTCCATTTTGCACCACCACTGGCCTGCTGCTGTCTGGAAGTGGCACCCGACATCTGGGCTCTTCACCAATCTTTAGGGCCTAGTAGGGAGACAGTGTAAGACAGACATCAGCACCGGGCAGCAAGGCATGGGCCCCCCAGCACAGTAAACCCCATGACCCAGTGCAGCGGCAGTGCTGAGACAGGGCACACCAGTGGTGCACTGCCATGTCCAGCAGCATTCATGGCCACTGCCCCCACCCACAGCAGCACAGCATGACACCCACTGGCAACCCACACAACACCAAAATGGCATGGATGGGGATAAATGCACTCATCTGGCTGTGGCACAGCATCCCTCCGGACGTGTACCTGCAGTGACCTGAACCAGTCCGGATCCCTCCTCTGCAGGTCACTGTACCTGTGACAGCATTGCTCCCCACTACAGTGTGACCCTGTTACCTCCTCTAGCTCCTCAGCCACCCCCTGCCACACCTCAGTGCATGGCTGGTCCAGGGGTACCTGCCCATAGAGGGCACCAATACGTTGCTCTACCAAGGCCACCGAGTACACAATCTCCACCTGTGTCTAGTTTGGCACTCTTGGTGTGCTCCTGAGTAGCATGACTCTATCAGGAACTGCAGCAGCATAATGGCACTGGGGAGTGCATGAGACTCACGTGCGAAGGATGCGTGATATGTCTGGTGATGCGCTGGCATCCCCTATCGTGCATCGGCAGGGTATGCGTGATATGCATGGAGCAATGCTGACACATTCCGTAGTCACCCAGGGGTCAAGGGGCACATGTAGGGGTCAAAAGGTGACACGCACACTGTGTACAGCAGCGTGACAGGGCATGGATAGCATGGTGCTCTATTGGGTCCAGTGTGCCCCATGGGTCATGTGCCAATGGTCCACGTGCGTGACTGGGTGTATGGTGCTTGTGCACCATATGCCCAATAGCAGCTGAGTGCCATGCCACCTGTAGTGCATCATGCATGGGAAGAGCCACTGATGTACATGACATAAGTGTGCACATGCACTGTACCATGTGGACTGCACATGTCACACAGATGTGCCATGACCTGTGCATGAGCAACTCCACTGCACAATGTGCAATTCTACGATATTCAGTGGGCATATGCAGATGAGCTGATCAGCATATCAGTGGCGCATCAGAGGCATTTGCATCCCATTACAGTTGCGCATTCCCTCATTTGCATGTGATGCGCTATAAAGGTGCCATGTGGTGGCTCAGGTTCCAGACTGGTATTGCAACCTTCACAGGTAGGACACCAGGCACTGGGCATGTCGGGACTGGGGGGAGGCCCTTGTGTGGCAACCAGCACTGACCACATATCCCCATCAACAGGAACAGCACGTCAGAGCAAGAGGAAGTTGAGGAGCATGGGCCTGCATGGAAGCGCAGGCCCAATTTCACAAGGGCAGAGTGTGATGCCCTATCTTATGTCTACCTGGAACAGGAGCCCCTCCTGAGTGGCTCCACAAGCACCCAGCAAGCCAGGGAGGAAGCATGGGCGAGTGTAGCCAGGACCGTGAACCTGCAGGGCGACCTTCAGAGGTCGGTGCAGGAATGGAAGAAGAAGGTGGGCATGGACCACAGGCAGATCAAGGAGAAGGTGGCAGCCATCCAGGCCGCACATGCCGCCACTGGCAGTGGACAGCCTGAGGTGCCACAGCTGACACTGCGGGAGGAGCTTGAGGTGATGACAATGCAGCACAGCGCCATTGAGGGTGTTTCCAGTGGTGGATTCCAGATGGAGGTAGCCCTTCACATGGTAGATACAGCGGTGCAAGGGATGTGTGGTAAGAAAGTGCATTGGGGCAGGGGTAGGTGGTGTCGACACTGATGTGTATATGTTCACTTACACATCGAAAGCACCTGTGTGCATGTGCAGGGGCAGCAGTGCCCATCCTGGGTGATGTCGGGGACCTGGAGGAGTGCCCATCCACCTCCACTGGGGTCCATGGCCTGGACCCCAGCCACACCCCGCACACTGTCTGCACAGATGCCTGTGGAGTGGGCATGGATGAGGCACAGGCACTGTTTCAGTGGGATGCCAGCCATCACGTCCAGTATGCTGAGACAGTGATTGGGGCAGGGTCCACGGCCGATGACAACATGGCGCTACCCAGGACAGTGGTGATGCTGTACAGTGCAGGCACCCCTACCATGCACAGGACATGGTGGTGCCGATGGTGCACAGGTGGCACTGGCAGACCCATTAGCCTCACTGCCCAGTGTTGTGGTGGCCACCATAACTGTGGCGCAGTCAGGGCCATCTGGTGCTGGGGGTGCAGCCTTCCTGGCAATGTCATGCACACAGTGGCTGGAGGGGCAGCAGTGGCAGCAGGACAGTGCAAAGGGTGGACTGGGTGCAGTGTTCACCGCCAGTGCACCACAGACTGGACAGGCCTTTAAGGGCCCTGCTGTGTAGTCCCCACCTGCGTGGTGGTCTGTCCCACGGGGCTGCACAACCCCCGCGGGTCGGCATGATGCCCAAGCCCCCCAGAGCGGTGACCCACTTGACAAGCACACCCATCTGCTCAAGACATCTGTGGACCAACAGATGCAGGTCATGGCAGGGTGCATGCACTCCACACTGAGCTATGCAGGTCTGCAGGGAGGCATGACCGGGACTTTCAGCAGCTCCTGGCTGAGGCCACACACATGAAGGAGGACATGACCGCAGGCCCGGATCAGCTCGCCACTACAGTCACGGCCGGCCTAGCTCCACTGGCCACCCTGGTGCAGGGCCATCCTCGGCAGTCACCATGGAGTCCATTCTCCACCCCTCAGTCCCAGCGTCATGTGACCCCAGCATTGTCATCATCAGGATCAGATGTGGGCATTCCAGGCACACCTGGAGCAGGCCTGTTCAGGGGCCTGCATACACCTGCGAGGGCCTGGTCGCATTCTCACAGCAACATGCCTGGGGGTACATCTGTGGCTCCCCCGTGGGTGCCGCACAGCCTGCATCTGCTGGGAGGTGTAGGTGGGGCCATCCATGTGTCCATGTTGACAGTGCAGCTGCACAGCGGACATGATCTGCCTCCCTCCCTGTCCGCTGCCTACCACAGCCCTGTATGCACAGAGGTGTGGTATGTGCGTGTATGCACCTGGGTCATGACATCCGAGGCTGCACATCATGTCCACCTTGTGCACACCCTCTTGTCCAATGGACACCATGGCATGTGCATGATGATGTCATCACAGCACTGGCCGCCACAGTGCACCGGTGTTCAGCGTCTGACGCACGCCCATCGGTGGCCTTGGGGTGTGCATGTGTGTGTGCCCATGTTACTGTGCCTGTGTGGGTGTAGGTGTGTGGGGCTGTGTGGGTGGTGTCCACTGTTCTGTCAGGGATGCTTCCACAGTGACCTGTCCCATGTTCATCGTCACCCCCCTCCAGCTGTGTCTGTTGTGGGGACCTGCCAGCCATGCCTGTTTACGTGCCCCAGTCCCTGGGACCTGTGTGTGGACCTGTTCACCTACCTGCATGTACCATACTGCTTCTCTGTAATGGTGTCCCTGTGCCACTGGGCCATCCTGTGCAGCCGGGACTTCCATCATCTGGGGAGGGATGCACACCAACGATGGCCTCAGGGTCCGTGTCATCACCACTACTGTTCCCCTCTTTGACCTCGACAACTATCCCATGGTCAGTGGCCATGTTGTGTAGAAAACAGCAGGCCAGGAATAGGCCACAGGCCTTCAAGGGGCTGTACTGTAGGGCACCGCCGGACCTGTGCAAGCAATGGAAATGTGCCTTCAGCAGTCCAAACACATGCTTGATGATGTTCCATGGTTTGGTGTGTGCCTCATTGTATCTCTCCGGTGCTGGGGTCGATGGGCACTGCTACGGGGTGAGCAGCCAGGGCCCGAGTGGGTATCTACTGTCACCTGTGGGGGAACATGTTGGGTTAGCATGTTGGTCAGTGTGGCTTCCCCCTCTATACAGCCAAACCCTCTACACCCCATGCGTTGCATCACCCCCCCATGCCCTGCCCTGTTGCGCAGGGCTGCCCTTTCCTGCCACATACTCACCTACTAGGAGGCCAGTGGGGATGTCCCCACTTTCAGACCTATGGCACAGTGCAGACTGGTGCCAGATGAAGGCATCGTGTGCTCCCCCGGGGTGTGTGGCACAGACATTGATTTTGCGCCCCTTGGCATCGCACATCGCCTGGCAGTTGACAATGGGGTAACCCTTCCTGTTGATGTAGGCCACCCCCTCCAACCCCAGTGGTGTGTGGATGCCTATGTGGGTGCAGTCAATGGCCCCTAGCATGCCAGGCATACGTGCAACCCTGTGGAACTTCTGCATGTTTGCTGTAAGCTCTACCTGTGTGCTGGGGAAGTGGATGTATTCCACAGCATGTGGCAGCAGTACATTGAGGAACTGTGTAAGGAGCCATGATGCAGCCGACTGGGTTATGCCTATGGTGTCCCTTGTTGGTCTCTGGAAGGAGCAGGCACATCACGGCTGTGACCTTGGTCTCCACTGACAGAGCATTGCTCCGTCTTTTGGGTGCCTGCATCTCATCACTGCACAGCTCACAGAGCTACCTCAGAATCCCTCAGTTCAGGTGGTACCAGCCCACAATCTCAGTGTCGTTGTACTGTTTGAAGGTGGTGTGGGCATGGTACCACTTGTTCTGGGCATACCGCTGCCAGGCCTTTCCACGGCTGCGCCGTTCTGCCGCCTGCCTCCTCACACCCTCATTACTGCCTCCATCTGGAATATTGCTCTGGCTATGGCCCAGTCTGTCCAATCCCCCCCTCTGCAGCTGACTCCCGGGGCATCTCCAGCTTTATGCTACTGCTTGGGCCCCTGCACTAGTCACACTTCTGTGTTGGGGACCCACACGTATGGTCTGGCCTGCCCACAGGCTCAGTCTGGGTCATGCACTCTGTCCCACTGCTCATTGCACCTCCTGCCTCTGTGACTGTCCTGCACCCCTGTTGCTGTCCTGCTTGGCCAATGGCCTTCACCCTGTCACTGTCTCACACTGTCTCTGTCCCTCACTCTGTCTCTCTCTCTCTCTTTCACTCTGTCCCTCTCTCACCCCTACTCCCCTGGGCACAAGCCACTGTCCCCTGCTTGCTCCATCCTTTTATAGGCTCAACTTTGCTCTGTGCATGTCCCTGTTGCTCCTTGCTTGCGCCATCATCCGGCTGTTGAATATCGTACTGCACTGTTTATTCATGGCTATGCCTCCTGCACTTGCACTTGCATTCATTAGGGTTGTGCATTGGCACACAACGATTTGCGCAGTGCATTGTCACCTGCTGAATATCGCTCTTTGGCGCATATCCGCTGTTGTGCTGGAGCATCTCACTTGCACCTTGTGCAATCACTTTGAATATCCCACCCTAGATCTACTAACCGAATTGAAATGCAAATAACTTTAAAATGAAATAATAGCATGGTACGTTGACCATGAAAGATGTTCAGCAAAACAATATCAACAATATGAGTGGTGTTTCATTTATTGGGTACCTTTTAGTCTTTTTTTTTACAATTAGCAAAAAAAGCAGCATCAAATTCAATAATTTGTCACTTTTTAACAAACAAATGCAAATAACTTTAGCACGGTATTGTGAGCATGAAAGCTGTTCAGCATTAAAATATCTGCAAAGTGAGTGTTGTTTCATTTATAGATATCTTTTTATTTTTTTAAATTAGCACCAAAAGCAGCAGAAAATTATTTTTTTCACTTGTTTTAAAAAAACAAATGCAAATAACATTAAAACAAAAAATTATAGCATGGTACTGTGAAAATGGCATTAGTTCAGCACAAAAATATCTACAAACTGAGTGGTGTTTCATAGATACATAGATACATAGACAGTGTCGGCAGATAAGGGCCTATGGCCCACCGAGTCTGTCCATTTGAGCTTGTAAGTTCAGTTTATGCTTTCCTAGAAGTCTGTTGCCCCTTACCCCTGACTTCCAGAATTCCTTTATGTCTATCCCATGCATTCTTAAATCCCATGATTGTTTCAGTCCCCACCACTTCCTCTGGCAGGGTGTTCCACTTGTCCACCACCCGTTCTGTGAAGAAATTCTTCCTCACATTTACTCTGAATCATCCTCCCTCCAACTTCATCCCATGCCCTCTAGTCCTGGAACATCTTTTTCGCTTAAATTGTATTCCTGCACCCTGTTCCTCCCGTAAGATACTTGTATGTCTCTATCATATCCCTCTCTCCTCCTCTCCTCCAGGAGTACATGTTCAGTTCCTTCAACTTGTCTTCATAGGACTTGTGATGCAATCCATGCACCATCTTTGTTGCCCTCCTCTGAACCTTCTCTACCCTGTCTATGTCCTTACGTAGGTATGGTCTCCAGAACTGTACACTGTACTCCCAGGTGGGGCCTCACTAGTGTCTTGTATAGTGGAATTATGACTTCCTTTTCCTGCTGGTGATGCCCTGCCTATGCATCCCAGCATCCTATTTGCTTTACCTGCTGCCTTGTTACACTGTTTCCCTACCTTGAGGTCATCAGAGATGATAACCCCAAGATCCCTTTCCTGCTTGGTGGATGCTATATCCTCACCCCCAACTGATATATTGTGCCAGGGTTTTGTGCCCCATATGCATTATCTTGCACTTCTTTGCATTGAATTCAAATGCCAAACCCTGACCATTCTTCAAGCTTCTGCAGGTCCTTCTCATTCTTCTACACCCCTGGTGTGTCTACTCTGTTACAGAGCTTTGTGTCATCAACGAACAGTGAATTTATGCCTTCTAGGTCCTGCGAATGTCACTGATGAAGATGTTGAATAGGACCGGTCCCAGCACTGATCCCTGTGGCACCACTGGTCACTCTTCCTCTGTGGAGTGACAGCCATTTACCACCACCCTCTGTGTACTGCCACCCAGCCAGTTACCTACCCACCACACTACTGTCCTGCCCACACCCATATTCCCCAGTTTGTGTAATAGTCTTCTATGTGGCACAGTGTCAAAGGCCTTGCTGAAGTCCAGATAGGCCATGTCCACTGCCCTCCCCTGAACCACCTCCCTAGACACCCAGTCAAACAATTCAACAAGGTTGGTCTGACATGACCTCCCTCTGCTGAAACCATGCTGCCTTGGGTCCTGTAGTCCATTGACAACCAAATGTTCCACTAATCTCTCCTTCAGTAGTGCTTCCATGATCTTCACCACTACCGAGGTGATGCTGACTGGTCTATAGTTCCCTGCTTCCTCTTTGTTCCCACTTTTGTATAAGGGGACTACATCTGCTGTCCTCCAGTCTTTGGGTACCTCCCCTGTTTCCAGTGATCGGCTAAACAGGATGGCCAGAGGTTTCAGCCACCACCTCTCTTAGTTCTTTAAGGACCCTAGAGTGCACCCATCTGGCCCATTGCTCTATCAACTTCTGTCTTCCAGTTCCTTCAGGACCCTTTCTCGTGTAAAGGACTTGTGTCCATTTCTGCACCATTCTCACCCCTTGTACCCTTCAGACCCATTACCTCCTCTTCCTCAGTAAAGACTGAGCAGAAATACCTTTTCAATATGTCAGCTTTACTGTTGTCATCCTCCACGTGGCCCCCATCCCCTTCAGTCTTCACTACCCCTCCCTTTGCCTTTCTTTTTCACTTATGTACCTGTAAAAGGTTTTGTCCCCTCTACCCACTGATTTTTGCAATGTGTTCTTCTGTTTGAGCTTTGGCTCCTTACTGACCTCCCTGCCTCCCTTTGCTTCTCCTGGTACTTCTCCCTATACCCTTCTGCCTGTGTCTTTTTGTATTGCCTGAATGCAATCTTTTTGGCTTTCACTTTCTTTGCTACCTCTTTGGAAAACCATAATAGGTATCCTCTTCCTTTTCCTCTTGCTAACCTGCTAATGCATAATTCTGTTGTTCTTGTAATCCAGTTTTAAATACTGCTTACTGTTCCTCAACCCATGATTCCTGTCCCATTCATTAATGCCTCTTTCAAGTATCTCCCCATTTCCCAAAGTCTCCCCCTAAAATCCAGGATACGTGTTTTTGTGTGATTTGGTTCTGCTCTTTCTGTGATTTCAAACCACAATGACTGGTGGTCACTGTTCCCCAGGTGCTCCCCCACTGTTACCCCCATCACACTGTCCCTGTTTGTGAGCACAAGGTCCAGTATTGCCTTCTGCCGAGTTGGTTCCATTTATATACATCTTTTAGTTTTTTTTATAATTAGCGAAAAACAGCAGAAAAGTCATTGTTTTCACCTTTTACAACAAACAAAAGCAAATAGCTTTAAAAGAAAAAAATATAGCATGGTACTTTGAGCACAAAAGTTATTCAGTACAAAAATATCTACCAATGAGTGATGTTTCATTTACAAGTACCATTCAGATTTTTATAATCAGCAAAAAATGTCAGGAAATTATTACGTTTTCACTTTTTGGAGGTATGGCATAAATTGAATTGGCTACCTCTCTACAGAAAATATTGTTGATACATTTCGTTCTCATATGATTGACCTGATGACATCACTTATGTTTCTTTTTAACTTATTTATTTAGAAACATATCAGAATTACAATCCTTTGAGTTACAGACTCCTTTACAAAGGCTCCACATCAGGTAACAGATAGTGACTATAGTATAAAGACTTATACAACATTGTGAAGAAACATAACCAAATAATATTACAATAAGTTTACATACAGGGTGCAAACTATATATAACTGAGCAGTGGGATGGCAATGAACCATGTTAGTCAGAATGGAGATCCTTTGTCAAGAAAGCTGGGTAGTGTTACATACCTTAAGGAGGATAGAAATCCATTGTCAGTGGGTGGATAGCAAGCCTGGGGTGAGGAGGTGGGGAAGGGGTGATGGGCATGTCCATTTGCATTTCTAGTGAGTCCATAGGGGAGCTGGAGAGGGAGGAATATGGAGGGGGAGACAAGTAACAGTCACAGGCACCAGAGGAATGGATGTGTTCCCTGAGATTAGTTTTAAAAGGACCTAGCTTGTTTTCAGAGGACATGGCACTGGGCAGTGCATTAATCCAGAGGGGGGCCTTATAGAAGAAGAATTGCTGACCCAAAGTTGTTCAGCAGTGGGGAATCCACAGGGAAGTTTTGGGGGAGCTACGAGTGGTTTTCACTAATGGGGCAGGCTGCAGAAGGCAGGTAAGACAAGGGTGAGCTAGTACATTGGTGATCTTTTTGGCAAGGACTCATGTCTGGTACCTGAGTCTTCCATCAAAATTGAGTCAGTTTGTGAGACTATTCAGTGATCAGGTATGTGCCCTCCTATCGCTGCCCATGACAAGGTGGCAGGCTTTATGTAAGGATACTTTGATTCTGTGAAGGGCAGAGTTGTCAGCAGCCCTGTAAATTGTGATCCCGTAATCGATTAGAGACAGAATGGATGACATGACAGCTAGATGGAAGGCCTCAGTGGGAGACAGGGGGAGATTTTTTGTGCTGGTAGATTTGACCAGTTCTGGAGTTGACAGCAGTGCTAAGGAGGTGGATATGCTCATGGTATGTGAGAGCAGTGTCGAGGGTAACCCCAAGGTATTGAAATGTGCTAACCTGTTCAAGAGGTAACAGTTGGGAGTTGAGGATTTTTATAGGGAAGCTTTTGTGTTTGTTCTGGTTGTGAGAAAACACCATGACCTTTAGTTTTTTTGTAATTGATTACCAGCTGGTGGTCAGCAAATCAGGATTCAGCATCAGTGTAGCATTTTTGGATTGGCAGTTGAAGAGTGAGAGGATCAGGGTGGGTGGCGAAAGTACTGCATCATTGGCGTATAACAGATGTCCAGAGCATGCCTTAGGTAGGGTGTTCATAAATAATCTAAAGAGAAGGGGCCCCAAGATGGAACCTTGGGGTACCCCTAACTTGACCAGTAGGCAGGAGGAGAACATTTCATAAATTTTGACTTGCTGGGACCTACCAGTTAAAGAGCTAGTGTACTGCTTGGAATTAATAGTAATTTTCAGATGCAGTCAGCTATCACTTCCAATATCTGAAGTATTTTTTATTTTCTGTTTGCTAATTAAAAGATTTTCCACCTGGCAGTACTGAGGTAATGTGTGGAGCAGCACTCTGTCTGGAGGAAAAAAAAGTCAGTTCTGTTCCTCCCACTACATCCTCAGAAATGAGACAAAACACCTTGAAGGCACCACAGCCCTTGCAGCCTGAGCAGTGACTTTCACAAGCTACCAATTAAAATGCAGAAAACTATGACATTGCTAGTAACCAGGGAGAGTCAGTCCCTGCTGCTTCATGTGAAAGTGAAACCTGGCAGTGAGAAATGGTTCTCACTGGTTACTAGTTATTTCATAGTCAGTGTGCTCTCAATGCTGATGTAGTGGGAGGAACAGAACTGACTTTTTTTTCCTCCAGAGTGCAGCTCCACACATCACCCCACTACTGCCAGGTGGAAAATCTTTTACTTAGCAAACAGAAAAGAAAAAAAAATACTTGAGATATAAGAATTGAGAGCTGACTACATCTGAAAATGACACTTAATTGCAGGCAGTTTCCAGGCAGTACACTAGCTCTTCAAATAGTCAGCAAACCATTTGGTAGCATCCTGGAAGAGGCCTGTGTGGAAGAGGGTTGATAGAAGGAGGGAGTAGTTGGTGTCAAAGGCTTTTGACAGATCCACATAGACAGACCCAGCCAGACACCCTCTGTCAAGGGCAGTATGGATACCATTGGTGAATTCCAGGAGCACAGTGGTAGTGCTGAGCCCTCTACGAAATCTGCGTTGTTCCCAACAGAGGAGGTCATATTTACTGAGGTGGTTAGTGAGTTTGTTCTGAAATTATTTTTTCCAGAGCCTTGGGGGGGGGGATTGGAGATGGGGTGATAGTTCCCCGGTGTGGTATCGTCACCACTTTTGTGGATGGGTGTAATGACAGCTACTTTCCATTTAGTAGGGAATTGACCATAGAAGAGGGAGCAATTAAGGATGTTAGTTTGGGGGGGACTTCATCCAGGGTCATGTGGAAGTGTCTGAGGTCCAGAGTATCACTGCCATGGTGTGATTTTCCTAATGTTTTTAAGAGGTATAGCTTTGCCTTATGCAGAGAGAAGGTCTTGAGCTGAAATGGAAGGGGAGAGTGGTTAGGTGGTGAGAGGGGGGTATGGAGAACAAAGAAATTAGGTGGAAGCACACTACTGAGATCAGAGAAGGTGGCGTTCAGGTTTTCAGTGATAAGTTATGGGTCGTGGTAATACCACTATTGATACTGAGCTGGGAGGGCATGGCAGATACAGTTTTCCCATTCACCTCTTTCAGATTATCACAAAACATACAGTCTGTGCCCCCAGAAGAAGGTGAGGAATGCTTGTAGTACTCTGCTTTGGCCTTACATATATCCCAGGTACATTTATTCCTCACAGCCCTAAAGCTATGCCTGTCAACCTGCCAGATTCAAGGGATAAGTGCCAGAGGGCATCTGTATTGTGCATTTGGTCAAGGAGTGCCTGTGAGATCCAGGGAGTGTTAAGGACCTTTACAACATGCTTAGTAAGGGGGGGACTTATCACAGGCAGAGCTGAATGAGCAAATACAATATTCGAGAGCCATATCAAGGTCAGGGGCATGGGCAATGGGCGACCAGTCCCAGTGTGTGAGTGGCTTTTGAGTTGCCACAGCTTACCAGGTTTGAACTGGCACTGAAAAACAAGTTTAGTTGCAGGCTTTTTTAACTTAGAGGACCAAGTGCACAGCACTGGTGAGTGGTCACTCAATGCATCAGGCAGCACTGAGATACCAGTAATTTTATTAGGATAATTTGTTAGCACTAGGTCAATTAGGGAGGAGCACGCATTTTGGGGGTTTGTTGAGTATGAGAGGTTACAGCTTGGGAGAGATTCATTGTGGCTATAGCATCCTTGTACATAACAGCAGTGTTAGATAGCCAGTTAATGTTGTAGTCCCCTAGGGAAAGAATCTCTGAATTGGGCGGGCAGGAGGGAGAGGTAGTTCAGGACAGACTGAAATGTAGGCTTTTGGTTCTGGGGGTAACATGGATGGAGGTGATGAAGAGGGGTGCACTGGCAGTACAAGTGGCAATTTTCATGGTAAGAACCTGGGTGCCATGGTCCAGCTGAGCAGGGGGAGTGTTTGACCCTGTAAGTAGTCATGGATATAAATAGCACAACCACCACCGCACTTACTGACTCTGTCCTCAAGGTAGATTGTGTACCCAACAATTGACACTGCTGGGTCTGGGGTATCCTTTTAGGGCTAGGTCTCTACTATGGACAGAACACCAGGACGGTGCTGGGCCAGACACCCCAGGAGAGTGGCAAATTTCTTCTGGAGGCTGCAGATATTGAGGGAGGCAATTTGCAGCCTGTTGAAGCAGTGCAGAGTGGGTTGGGAGCAGTAGGAGGTCAAGGGTTAGAGTGGACATTCCCGGACAGAAGTAGCAAGATCAAGGAGGCCCTAAGTCAAGCATACTTAAGTTGCTTGTGCGGAAAAGAACCTGGGCTAGGATGGCATGTTGGCTTTATGCAAGTGACTGGAATGGGGAGGGCATGTAGGTGGAGTAGAGCAAGAAAGGGGAGGCAGGACTGGAGAAGGCATGCCAAGTGGAAACCAGGGGGAGGTGAGGGGGCGGATGTGAAGCATCTGTGGAGACAGTGTGGATGAATCAGAGAACAGCAAGGGTGGGAGTGGGGGGTGCTAATTTGAGAGTGGAAGGGTTGGGGAAGGGGTAATTAATGTGAGGAAAATTAGGCAGATTGGGGTGAGGAAGGGTGGGCGGGCTAATGAGAAAGTAGTCATTGTCTATAAATAAGAAGGAGGGATTACAGTTGGCAACAGGTAGAGAGAGGATGGACACAGGCAAAGGGTGGCATATGAGATAAGTATATCGAAAGTACACCTAATAGCAGGACAGTCCACCTGGTGCGGTGGTAGGAATATGGACTATGGTGCCACAGGTGAAGGGTTCATGTCTGATGGGGGAGAGCTGGTAGCTAAACTGAGAGGTGAGGAAAAGTGGCTTAAAAAGGGGACCAGAGGAGGAGGGAGCAGGGCTTGAGAGGTTGAGAGAGAGAGAGAGAGAGAAAAATTGTGCTGGAGGAGGTGCAGCACTGATCCCTAGTGGTCAGATACAATAACCAGCTAATGGGAAAACCAACATCCATCATCAGGCAAGACAAACAACATACAACTCTTTCCAAATGACATAAGAGAAATCAATCATCATGGTCCAGTGTTTCTGTAGCCATATAAACAAATGCACACTTGCACACCACTTAGGAAGTGCAGTAAAAAAATTCCCTTAGGATCACACTATAAATTGTAAGCAAGTAATAACACATGACACGGTGTTCAGTAATGTTAAATTACCACATGCCCATGGTGGGTTGTCAGGCATGAGGTGCAGCAGAATGCCTTCAATGACCTGAAAAGTGTGGTATATGATCCCCATAGATCACACTGCAAGTTCTAAGTAAACAGTAACACACAGCAAGGTGTGCAAAAACACTAGATTGCTGTATACCTCTATACATCAGGTGGATTTTGAGGCATGAGGCACAGCTGAGTGCCTTCAAACACCTGGGAAGAATGATATAAAAGTCCAAAAGGAACACATTGTAAATTGTATGTAAGCAATAAAACATGACAGGATGCATGGCATTGTGAAACTGCTTCATGCCCCAGGTGGATTGTAAGGTATGAGAAGCAGCTGGGTGCCTTCAACCATCTGAGAAGTGCAGTATATAATTTGAACAAGATTATATTATAAATTTTATGTGATCAGTACCACATGTCAGGGTGTGTGGCAAGGCTAAATTACTGCATGCCCCAGGTGGGTTGTGAGGCACAGAGGCATGAGGCGCAGCTGAGTGCCTTCAGCCACCAGGGAAATGTGATATATAATTCCCATAGGATAACATTGTCAATTGTAAGTAAGCAATAACACATGACAAGGTGTGTGGTAATGCAACATTTTCACATGACCCAGGGTGGACTGTGAGGTACACTGCACAGTGGAGTGCCATCAACCACCTGGGAAGTGCTGATTTCTTCACTCAGGTGCTGAAGCCACCTATGCTGCCATGAAAGCACATGCTAAGGGCATGGGAGAGTCAACAGGTGACTGATCAGAGGAGCACAAGGTGCCTGGCTTCTTTACCTGGAAACTGAGGTACCATTCTAACTTAAATGGCACACAGTTGAATGACAAAAAATTAAATTAAAAAAAGTGAAATGGCAACAGTGCGAGATGAAGCTTAGGGTAGTATGGTGAAGGCAGTTTTCATGTACACTGACTAAGTGCAAGGAAGAAAAGAAAGTGTAGGTGGGTGCTGCATAAGAAATGCAATGTGCCCTAAATAACTTTGCCTTATAACTTAGAGTGGTAATACAAGAATCGGTGGCTCACACTGTCAGGATGAGGCAGCACTGACAGAGCAGGAGAAAACAGAAATGGAAACATTAAGCATACAAGAGGTTTGCACCCCCTCTCCCCATTCAGAAGGCAGTAAGTGGGAACTATTTAAAAAGCAAATTGTAATTTGGTTAATTGGAGGAGAGCATGAGAACAAAAAATATCAACAATATTTCCAGGAGAAAGGTAGCATATTCCATTTATGCCACACTGTACTTCCCAAAAAGTAAAAAAAAATGAATTTCCTGCTGTTTTTTTCTGATTACATAAAAGAAAAACTCTAAAAGTTATCTGTGAATGAAACAATACTCATTTGGTAGATATGTTTGTGCTGAACAACTTTTGTGACCAAAGTACTAATGCTCATGTTTTTCATTTTAAAGGTATTTGCATTTGTTTGTTGCAAAAAGTGAAACAAATGGAATGCTCTGCTCTTTTTCTGCTAATTATAAAAAAAACTAAAAGGTATGTGCAAATGAAACACCCCTCATGTTGTAGGTATTTTTGTGCTGAACAAATGTTGTGCTCAAAGAACCATGGCATCATTTTTGGTTGAAAGTTATTTGCATCTGTTTGTTGAAAAAGTGACAATGTTGTTTTTTTTTTTTTTTGCTTTTTTTAACTAAAAGGTATCTATAAATGGAACACCACTCCTTTTGCAGATATTTTTGTGCTGAATAATGTTCATACTCACAGTACTATGCTATCATTTTTCATTTTCAAATTATTCACATTTGAGTACAGTTAGTAGAGCTAGAATACATCTGCACAGCTGGCATCTCTCTTGATTAACATTATCAAAGCTTCATTTTAGGATTATGAGAGCAGGATTTTTGAATCAGGAGATGCTGTGTTTACAGTTTTCAAATGCTATGAAACTGCATTTTTCCTACTTTAATAAATATAGTTTCAGTATAAATGTAACAACAGCGTCTCCTTTACAAGCCTGTGTAGTCATTTTTAAAACAAAATGTATAAATGATGGTTTAGGTGCCCTTTAAGTATTTGAGGGAGCTCTTGGTGTGATTTACTAGTAAAGTACCAACATTTGAACAAGTAGATTATAGGTTCAAACTATGCTGAAGACAAATACTTATTGTGTTTTCTTAGGCAAGTCACAGCTCTTGTATGTTTCAGTCTATCCAGACACTGAAGTGGATAAAAGCAGGACCCCACTGGTAGCGGGGCCCCTATACAATCCTATGACCCTTTCCACCCTACACATTTCTGCCTCACTCTTCCTTCAATTAGAGTAAGAATGGTTATCTAGATGGCTTTGGTGTTGGTATTTTGACACCCCTCCATGGAGTGCAATGGATGGAACTACCAAATGGGCAGTGTATTGACTATGAGTACCTGGGGAAGGTATGAAGTGTCTGGGTGTCCAGAGGGAGTTATTTGTATGAGCAGTAGTGGTAAATGTACCAAACTGTGAACCAGGAAATATCAGGTTCATTTTTTCCTAGAGCCAAATACTCACTATAAGGCCATGGGCAAGTCATAATCTGGAAGTGATTTAGTCCACTCAGCTGTGGAAATGGGAAAAAGCAGAACCCTACTGGAAGAGATAGCACATCTCAGCAGGGCTATCCTGGGTACATAAGAGGCTCAACATAAATAAAATAAAAAAAAAAAAAATAGGTGACAGAAGAAGGTCCTTGCAAAGGGATAAACAAAATCTACAAAAGAAAATCACTGAAATCGTCTACTGGTTTTACGTGTATGATTATCCAAATCTACCAGTGTTTAAGAATTTTTTTCTTTAAATGTTGCACATCAGTTTTCCTCAAGTAAACATAGAGTTGTTTACTCAATTGTTTTTGTTGCTCTGGGTATTTGTCCTCTTAGTTGACCTCAGTTTTCGCACAGTAAACACACAAACAGATTTTCAAAGCCCTGTATCAGACTCCAGGTGCTTGCAGCAAACAGTTGTGAGGCAACTGGCACCTTGCATCAAAAGATGTATCTGGGAGCTATTCATATACACAGCATGCATCAGATGTAAGCTGCTTATGGCAATTGGGGTTTACGCCAGCCTTGTACCACAAAAAGGGCTGCAGCATGGTGCTAGGGGTGTGTGTGGCAGATGCAGGCTGCCACATCCCCTTAACTTGTTTTCTGAGTACCCTCCCAGAGGACAGTGTTCTAAGTACCATTAGACCATTAGAAAGCAGGTGTAAGGGTACTGAGACACTATCTAGGAGGGTTGTCATCTGTGCACCACAGTGTCATCATCCCCCAGTGTTATATATATGACACTCACATGCCTGGTGATCTAATGCCCCCCTCACCCATCCCAATCTGTCCCTACAGTGCAGTACTACAAAATCATTTCAACCCTGTTGATCTAGTGCCCCACTTCCCATCCTGATCTGCCCATGTGGTGTAGTACTGCAAAATCATTTCAGCCCTGGTGATCTAGTGCACCCTCCCCATCCTGCTCTGCCCATACAGAGTAGTACTACAAAATCATTTGAACTCTGGTGATCTTGTACCTCCCTCCCTGACTCGATCCCCTGATAAAATGTATTAGTAAAATACAGTAATTCCATTGTGATTCAGTGGTTCCCCACCCCCAACCCCAGCAGGTAGTTCCTTCCATCCCACTTACCCCCATCCTGACCCAAGATCCGGTGACCAGCACAGCCCTCCTCACACCACCATAGCTGGCTGCTGAATGAACTGTCAGAGTGTGTACGATATGCTGTACATGCTCTGACAGTTAATTCAGTGGCTGTCCATGGTAGTGTGAGGAGGGCTGTGCTGGTCACTGGATCTGGGGTCGAGATGGAGAGGGGGTGAAGTGGAGAGCACTACCTGCCAGGGTGGGGAAGGGCCAATGGATCACCAGGGAGTTACTGTACTTTATTTATATAATTTACTGGGGGATAAAGGTGAGGGGGCACTGGATACTCAGGATTGTAATGTTATTTATTCTTACATTGTGCTGGTGGATTGAGGCAGGGAAGGGGCACTAGAGCACCGGGGTTGGAATGGTTTTATAGTACCACACTGTACAGACAGATCAGGACTTGCAGAGGCAGCCACTGACATTGCCCTTTCCACTGGTGAAGCTGCTGCCTGACTGCCCCATGGCTTGCTGCATTCTTCGTGGATGTACCATCTGTTTGCCCAATGCCACAAGCCACAGGATGCATGCTCAGGGACTCTGTCCAATACTGAATTGGGCAGAGGGTCCCTGACACAGAGCAGTTGGCACAAGCTATCATTGTGGCAGCTTGCGCCTGACCTTTTAAAATCTGTCCCACAGTGTCCACATCAGGTCAGTGCCATTCAGATGTCCCAAATGTAATGTACGGTGGCGTTCCCCAGATGAAACACAATTCTGCAGCATTTTGCTGCACTCTGCAGAAGACCAATTGAATACAGCAGAGTAATTTCAATGAAAATTAGTCCCCTTTGTCATTCAGGAAAATATGACACTGCCAGGATGAAATTAATACCACAGTTTCTTGCATGACAAAGGGGACTAATTGCCATTGAAATTACATTGCTTTATTCAGTAGGTCTGCTGCAGCATACTACAGAGTGCAGTGAAAGTGCATTTCATCCTGGGGGCACCACTGTACCATTCCAACAGGCTTAGAAATTATATAGTGAGTGTTGCAAAGGAGCATGTGCTGTGCAAACACGAGTGCTCAATGATAAGAAGGAAGAACATTAGTTCATAAAGTCCTTCCTATAGTCACATGGACAAATTATCTTATTATCAAGGTACTTGCAGAATCTCAGCTTGGAATCAAGAACTGTTTTGGCTGTTACTGTCTTAGCTTGAAACCTGTTGCAAATATTTAACACTCTTTCACTGAAGTTATTCTAAGTATTTGCTCTGAATTTTCATCCCTGTAATGCCATCACAGACCATCTTAGAAACATAGAAACATAGAACATGCTGGCAGAAAAGGAATGGCAGGCCCATCTAGTCTGCTCTATTTTCCAATGTCTATTCCAACACCTCAGACTGTTCTTTGTCACCAGCATCCCTGCTGCCTCCCTTTCCTCTACTTATTATACCTGTGTGCCTGTCCAATACATGTTTTGAGCACCCCACTGTTTATACCTCCCACCACCTCTTCTAGCAGATTGTTCCAGGTGTCTGTCATCCTTTCTGTGAAGTATTTCCTCACATCGCTCTTAAACTTCAGTTCCTCTAGCTTCATTGCATGACAACATATGTGATGCTTTCCTTCTCTGAAAGAGACTCCACACAGGCACCTTGTTCACCCATGTGAGGTACTTATAGGTCTTAATCATGTCCCCTATAACACTCGTCTCTTCCTCGGAGTACATGTTGAGTTACCACAGACTCTCCACATATGATTTCTCATGCAACCTTCTCATTATTCTGGTAGTCCTCCTCTGGACTGTATAACTTGAAGCTCAGGACATATCGCAGAACCAGCCACAATGCAATGCAGTAACTTACAGTCAGTGACATGCAGCACAATACTGCATGGCAAAAGAGCTTTAACTGCCTCTGTATTACACTGATCCCTACAATCTACTGCAGCAGTTTGTGACATAGTGCAGCATTACTGTATTGTATCCTGGCTGGCACCACTATATAAGGGCTAACATCTCAAAAGACTTCTGAATTCCCATCACTTTTCTAGGGAACTCCAATCTAATTACCACATAACACCTGTAGGGGTAACTCTGCTCTCTTAGCCCCCACATAGCATGTCCTTCAAGGGGCAGTACTGGCTAATGTAGACAATATCACTAGTGAAAGATGATGGTTTCTTAACAGCCATTATGTGGTATACCATGGCACTCAGTTCCCTTGATTCTCACTGCAATGTCAGCTGGGTGTCCCCACTAATATCTGGAAAACTATCTTTCTTTGTGATATTAGTAGTCATTATCTTATGCTGGATATCATGGAAGAATTCAATAAGTTCTGTCAGAGACTACTCAGCCTGATAAGGTTTAAAACAATTTGTCTCTTTTGATCTTGTGATTGCCTCCTAGAGGGCCATCCTGGGCAGTGGACACTATTTCTCACCATCTCTGGTAGGCTTCCAAGAGAAGGCTGTTAACTGGCAGAGTCTTTAGGTATTGTTGTCCCTCCATGTTCTTATACAATTGCTCCAATCTTCTGAACTTGCTGGCATATGATAGTTATCTCCTCATACACTTGAGGGTCAGGACATATAAGGGCTAACATCTTAAATGTTTTCTGAATTTCCATCATGTTTTTTGTTGAACACTAGTTTGACTACCGCATAAAAATTGTGGGGGTAACTCTGCCCCTTAGCCTGCATACAAGTCCTTTAAGGAGCAGGACAGACTAATGTAGGCAATTCAGGTTTTGGGTGAACAGCATTTGAAACAAGAGAGTTACTTCAGAGCCATTATATTGAATAGCATGTCACTCAGTCCCATTTAAATACAAAATCATACATACCCCCATAATGCAAAGCATCATGGGCCGTATATGCAAATCACCACAACATACTATTCTGGTTCAACTTTAAACAGAAATGCATGGTGCTGAAAGGCCTTTTACACAGTCTGCAAATGGGTGCCAACAGAAGACACAGACAAGTCTTTCATCCTACCAGGACTCATCAGTGTGCCTAATCTGTATGGCACCCCAAGGGAAAGAACCAGTTACCCTAAGTTGGTCTATTTGGGTTGCATTTTTGTGAGCACAATAAAACCAAAAACCAAGCTAAAAGACAAAGAACTTTAGTGCACAAGCACTGAAGCAAAGGTTACTCCAAAGTGCATTGGCCTGGAAGCCAAGTTTCAAAGAAATACAAAATCACACATACCCCCATAATGCAAAGCATCATGGCTGTATATGCAAATCATGACACAATATTTTGCTGGTTCAACTTTAAGCAGAAATGCATGGTGCTAAAAAGCCTCTCACACAGTCTGCAAAGGGTGCCAACAGAAGACACAGACATGTCTTTCATCTTACCAGGTCTCATCAGTGTGCTTCATCTGTATGACACACCAGTGGGATGAACCAGCTACACTAAGTTGGTCTGTCTGAGATGGGTTGTGATGAGGCCAATAAAATAAAACACAAGCTAAAAGAAATAGAACCTTAGTACACAAGCACTGAGGCAAAGGTTACTCCAAAGGGCATTGGCCCGGAAGCCAAGTTTCAAAGAAATACAAAATCACACATATCCTTATAATGCAAATCATCATGGGCTGTATATGTAAATCACCACACAATATTATGCCAGTTCAACTTTAAGCAGAAATGCATGGTACCAAAAGGCCTCTCACACAGTCTGCAAAGGGTGCCAACAGAAGACACAGACACGTGTTTCATCCTACCAGGGCTCATCAGTGTGCCTCATCTGTATGACACCGCATGGAATGAACCAGCTACCCTAAGTTGGTCTATCTCTGTTGGGTTGTAGTGAGCTCAATTCCATTTATTCTCACTACAATCTCAGCTGGGTGTTCCATAAATATCTTTAGCAGTCTGGATCTTAGGCAAACAGTAGAGGTTGTTTGCTTAATACAGTCTGTAACTTGGAGGTCCCAATTTGCCCCTTCTCTTGGTCCATTGGAAGTTGTACTCACTGTAAAGCTTTTGCTTGTGTTTCCTATTAAACTATTTGAAATATTCAGGGGATTTCCATTTTAGAAGTATTATACAACATCTTCAAATCTCTAAAAAAAATCCTTCTCTGTCTAATAAGATCCAGTACCCTAAGGCATTCTAGTGCATAGGTAAAAGATGGAGAGGATGACCACTGGGTTGGCAGTCTGGGGCTGTGCTTTATCCATTTGCAATGACAGTACCAACTCATCCCTCTCTTTGGGTGAGTTCTTCATTTTCAGGTTCTCTGTGACATTATCAATTCCAAATCTGAAAGTTTGACTTGACTTGCCTTTAACTGGTGAGTACCTGACAGTGTTCCTGAGGATTTCCTTCTCTTCTTTCTCTCAGATCTCCTTCAACACCACATTAAAGGTGGGTGGAGCAATCCTCCTGTCTCATTGATGATGATATACTAACAGCATAATAGCAAATAGGACTCTCTATAAGACCAGGCCAAGTTGTAAATGATCCAAATTTTACAAAAGATGTGCCTTTCTTTGTTAAGTCTGTCTGGATTAAATTGTTCAAAAATGTGAGATTCAGTGGTGTCCAGTGTCAGGTTCTCTTGTGTCAATTGGTATTTTCAGTGAAGAACAGCTGAAACTAATGAATGCCCTCAATTTGAACATGCCTGTCTTCTTGCACTTTGACAACTTATTACCAGAGCCTGTAGGATAAAGGATTTGTGGAGGCACACACATGCACAGTAGTTTCACTGTACAATGTCATTTTCTGACTCTTTACCAACCCTGCAGATGGCAATCTTTATTTTTAGAACTTATAAACAATAACACCATGCATTAAAATAAGTTATGACTGAGGGCACTGTGAAAACATCATCCATATATCTTTAGCCTGAATGGAACATTATGCTAAATATCACTGTAACAAGAGGATCTTTTTTTCTTCTTTTGTTGGTGGTCATTAACCACAGGTAGATTTCCTTTCCTCTCTTGGAGTTTACTAGGGCTTCTTTCAATGTATCTACATATGTCAAAACAGTTGGCTTTGGAGAGGTAACTCAGAGACCATAATGTGGCATGTTTGAAGACTCTCCACAAGGTTCTGCTAATCAGAACAATACCACTCCTGGACCATCTGGTCAGCCTGCTCCAACCATGTGTAAAACTCATCTTCCTCAAGGAAGTAGTCTTACTCACTGTGAAGGTTCATAGAAATTTGTAGGCATAAGTCTCATAGTTGACTTTATAGCCTTTTGTAGTTCTTGACTCATAGTCAGAATCAAGGCATTTGTACAAGGTGGGGGCTGGCAATAAGCTCTAGATAATTTTTTTTGCTACATCTTGTTCAGTTCTTCCTACTATTCCAAGATGGAAATGCAGTTTGTTATCACTGGGCAACAGTGAGAGGGAAAAGGAGTGGGAGACAGGATGCTTCCTCCCTAGCCAGCAAGGAGGGGAAGGGGGCAATTAAAAAGTAAAGGAGGTAGAGGGAAGGGGAGTATTTGGGTAAGCAGGGGATCTGGCTGGAGGGCAGTGTCATTAAATGCAAGGAACTTGGGGAACAAAATACCTGTGCACCATGCATTAATGGCAGAAGGGGAGGTGGATATAACTGGCATCACCAAAACATCGTCCAACCAGCACCATGACTGGGACATCATGGTACTAGGATATAGACTATATCACTGGGGTAGGACACAAGGGAAGGGTGGAGGGGTGGCTTTATTTGTGAGGGAAGGGATAGTGAGTAGTATAGAGGAGGGAAGCAAGGGGAGGCCAGAAGCCTTATGGGTTCAACTGCAGAACAATAAAGATGAAAGGGCCAGACAGGGGGTTGTGTACAGGCCACCCTCACAGTCAGAGGGCATCAACAGAGAACTGGCAGATCAGTTACAAAACACTGTAGAAGGGGTGGCACTGTAGTGGTTGGGGACTTTAAATCTACCAGGGGTGGACTAGAAAATATGTCTAGCACAAGCACCAGGGATCAGGTCATTCTGGAAGCCTTCCAGGATATATTCCTATCACAAAAGGTGGAAGAACTGACAAGGAAGGGGAACATCTTGGATCTTGTGCTGACTGATAGAGACTATGTGCAGGGTGTATGGACTGAGGACCCCTAGCAGGTAGTGACCACTAAACAGTGTGGTTCTCCCTGGATATGAGTAGGAAGGGGACATCTACAAAAACCAAGACAGTGGATTTCAAAAGCACTGACATCTGCAGGATGGCTGACATCCTCACAGGGCATTTGGCTAGCATCACCCCTTACATGGATACCATCCAGAAATGGGCCATCCTGAAAGAAGGCCTGTTAGCAGCCACAGACACATGTGCAAAGAAATGCAGTAAGAAGACAGGGATCAAAAAGCCATGTTGGTGGTCAAAGGAGGTGCAGATATGTGTGAGGGAGAAAAAGACAGCCTTCAGCAGATTGAAGGGGTCCAAAAGAGAGGAGGATAGGGAGGAGTGCACAAGGAAAACCAGGGAGATGAGCAGGGCTGTGAGGGCTGCCAAGGCTTCAAAGGAGCTAAGGCTAGCAGAGGGGATTAAAGAGGGGACAGGCCTTCTTCAAGTACATAAGAGAGGACAGAAACTGCAAGGAGCAAATCACCAGGATAAAGAGGCATGGAGGTTTGGTAGAGAAGGGGGTTGATGTGGCAGAGGTGCTCAATGAGTACTTCTGCTCAGTTTTCACCAGGGAGAGAGATGGGCCAATACTGCAGGGGCAGGTCCATACTGTTATGGGAGAAGATAGAATAATGGATGGGAAGATCCCTGTCAGCAGAGTGCTTATGGGCCTTAAGTCACTGAATACAGATAAGGCTCCAAGCTACACCCTAGAGTCTTAAGGGAGTTGACTTGAGGTCATGGCAGCACCACCGGCAGACTTGTTCAATACCACCCTGCAGACTGGGTGCATACCTCAGGACTGGAGGATGGCACATGTGCTATCCCTGCACAGAAGTGGTCCCAAGGACAAGCCTGCTAACTATACACCAGTCATTCTGACATCCATTATGGGTAAGCTCATGGAAACGATCCTAAAGAAACAGTTGGTGACTTTCTTGGAGGTAAATGGTCTTATGGACGACAAACAGCATGAGTTAATCTCCGTGAGATCATGTCAAACAAACCTGGTTTACTTTTTTGACTGGGTGACAAAAGAGCTAAACACCGGTCAGGCCATAGATGTCCTGTATCTGGACTTAAACAAGGCCTTTGACTCAGTACCACATGGCAGATTAACTAGTAAATTGAGGAATCTAGGAGCAGTGGAGAAACTGGTTAAGTGGGTTGGTAACTGGTTGGGGGACAGACAACAGAGGATACTTGTGAGGGGGGACTCTCAACTCATAAAGCAGTGGGGTCCCACAGGGTTCAGTGTTGGGGCCTGTTCTGTTTAACATCTTTATAACCAATATAGCAGTTGGAGTTAAGAGCAGAATCAGTCTACTCAAGGATTTCACCAAGATAGGGGCAGTTGTCAATGGGGTCGATGGAGGAAAAGGCCTCCAAGAAGATTTGGGAAGACTTTAGCAGTGGTCAGACAATTGACTGCTGGGTTTCAATGCTAAGAAGTGCAAGGTCATGCACTTCGAAGTGAGTAATCCTGGGTACAGTTACTATCTGGGAGAGGTTCATCTTTCTGTCCTTGAGGAGGAAAAGAATTTGAGGGTAATGCTCACAAAGAATATGAACCACTCATCTCAATGTAGGAAAGCAGTGGCAAAAGTCAATTGAATGCTGGAGTGCATTGCCAGAGGAATCACCTCTAGTAAGGACGAAATCATTCTGCCACTGTACAAGTTACTGGTGAGGCCACACTTGTAGAACTGTGTACAGTTCTGGAACCCACACTTAAAGAAGGACATCAGGTTACTGGAGGGGGTACAGTAGAGGGTGACTAAAATGATCAGAGGTATGGAGGGAAAGCCTTGCAATGATTGGTTGAGGGACCTCAACATGTACTCATTGGAGAAGAGAAGGGGGTACTTAAAGGGCATCAACCAAGTTAGTACACACTGCATGTTTTGATTAAAGGGAGAAGGGATTACTAGGGGGGCACAGCCTGAAGTTGTTGGGGAGTAGACTCAGGAGGGAGCTGAGCAAGCATTACTTCACGGAGAGGTTGGTAGGGGATGGAATGTGCTTTCTGAAGAAGTGGTATCTCCTAAAACAGTGGAGTGCTTTAAAAGGGGTTGGGATAGGGTTAAGGGCAAGATACTGGTCAGGGGGATGATGAGGGGGGAAGAGTGGGGGCAAGGGGTGGGGGGAACAGGAGGAGTCTAACCTCTGTGCTGCACAATCAAGCAGACATGACAGACTGTTTGGCCTGTATCTGCTGGCAGTTTTGTGTGTTTGTATCAGTCATAAAATTTTGTAGGTCTCTTGCGGAAAACTGACTGACTTTCTCAGGTCATTGTTGTCCTTTGTGCAACCTCTGGACAACTTATTTTTCCCAGTTACCTGAGAAGGTACGTTCTGTTATTTTTTCCTCATCTTTATTACTAGAAGGAGGTACCTGTCTGCAAAATACTTGTCAGAGCATTTGTGCAGTGAATTTTTAAGAAATATTCTGAATATTCTGATTGGTACTTCCAAATGGAAACCCTGCCCCCAAGGTACAGCTAAGCTTTAGCTCTGAGTGCAGCATGTACCTTTTTTCAATAAAACAAGGTTCTTATGTCTTCTTCAGGTTTTTGGTTCTATTTCTCTCATAGAAACATAGAAACATAGACGTAGATGGCAGATAAGGACCTCAAGGCCCATCCAATCTGCCCATTTATTTTTCTACCTTAGGAATGTGCCATCGGCATTTGCTCTGTCAATGGCCTATCTATTCACACTTATCTATATCAATCAGTCAATCAAAACTTTATTTTTAAGAGCGCCTTTCCAAAACAGAGGTGCTTTAGCAGAAAATAAATCAAATACATAAAGTTAAAACAACATCCTAAAATTGGTTTATAGAATGTACTTTTAAAATCTGGATACGCCAGGCTAAATAAATGCATTTTCAATGCTAATTTAAAGCTTAGAACGGTCAGGCAATCTCACGGCCAATAAGGTAGTGAATTCCACAGGGTTGGGGCACAAAACTAGAAGATCTGGCCCCAGATGTCTTTAAACAAACCCTGGGAATCTCTAGCAATCCCTCATCAGTGGATCGGAGCAGACAAGAGGGACAGTAGGGACGAAGAAGATCTTACAGATAGCCAGGTCCCTGATCATGTAGGGCCTTATAGGTCAGCAAACATACCTTGAAGGTAATCCACCACTGTATTGGCAGCCAGTGCAGTCCACGGAGGACAGGTGTTATATGACTGGTCCTAGATGTACAAGTCAAAAGCCTGCCCGCCACATTCTGCACTAACTGCAAGCGGCGGATATCCGCCCCTGGTAGCCCTAGGTACAGGGCATTGCAGTACTCAGGGTGAGAGGGAATGAAGGCATTGACCAATGTTGGAAGGTCATCAGCGGGAACCAGATGCTTCACCTGGGCTATATTCCTCAGATGGTAAAAAGAGGTTTTGACAACAGCCGACACCTAATGTTTAAGGGTCAGACTATCATCAAATATAACGCCCAGATTCCGCACCCGGTCTGAGGTAGCTAAATGGCTCCCCCCAAGCCAAAGACCCAAGGGTGACCCCTTCAGCAAACCCACCCTTTGACGACCTGGGTCCACAACCAACACCTCAGTTTTTTCAGGGTTTAACCGCAGCCAGCTCACAGTCATCCAGTCCTGAATGTTGGTGAGACAATTGTTAAATACCGAGACAGCATCACCCCGGTCAGGCACAAAGGACATATACAGCTGAGTATCATCTGCATAGCAGTGAAAACTCAAGCTCTACCACCTAATAATCACTCCTAATGGCAGCATATACACCACAAACAACATGGGAGCCAAAAAGGAGCCCTGCGGTACCCCAGAGGATAGAGGAAGTGATGCTGAGGAAAAAATCCGTGACACCACTCTTTGAGTTCTACCCTCAAGGAATGATCGAAACCAACTGAGGACCGGGCACGATAGTCCACAGATAAATCACAGGTGCTCCAAAAGCACTCCATGATCCACAGTTTCAAATGTGGCAGAGAGATCAAGAAGAACCAAGATGGAATAAGTCTTTCAATCTCTCGCTATTAGGAGGTCATTTAGTACCCGAACAAGGGCTGTCTCTGTACTATGTCTCTTCCTAAATCCGGACTGGAGAGAATCATAGACATTGTGGCTTGTCAAATGGTCATCCAGCTGCAATGCAACCACCTTCTCAATAACTATACCTACAAAAGGCAGGTTAGAGACAGGCCTGTAGTTAGCCAGACAGTCCGGGTCCAAGGAAGACTTTTTAAGAAGGGGCCGAATCACAGCTTCCTTCAGGGGACCAGGAAAGATCCCCCCCCCAATGACAACCAGACTATCTTGGCAAAGACCAGGCCAATTTTATCCACACATACTACTAAAAGGTGAGTGGGGCCTGGGTCCAAACTACAGTTGGTCGGTCGCAACGACTGGACGATTATCACTATGTCATTGATTGTGGGCCGGTCGAAGTCAAACCACACAAACTGGGTGTCCGACATCTCCTCCATATATTGCTCCCTTATGCCTATCCCATGCCTGTTTGAAGCCCTGCACAGTATTCTTATCCACCACTTCCTGAGGTAGGCCATTCCATGCATCCACCACCCTTTCTGTGAAAAATAACTTCCTCACATTACCCCTTAATCGGCCTCCCTCTAATCTCATGCTGTGTCCTCTTATCCTGCTATTTTTCTTATATTGAAACATATTAGACTCTTTCACCTTGTTAAAGCACTTAAAGTTTTTCAATGTTTCAATCATATCACCTCTCTCCCTCTTTTGCTCCAGGGTACACATATTGAGTTCTGTTAATCTGTCCTCATATGTTTCTGATGCAGTCCCTGCACAATTTTGGTTGCCTTTCTCTTGACTACCTCAATTTGGTTAATATCATTGTGAAGGTGTGGCCTCCAGCACTGCATGCAGTACTCCAGATGGGGCCTAACCAGTGTCTTGTAAAGAGGGATTATTACCTCCCTCTTACAACTTGTGATATCCCTACTAATACACCCCAACATCCCCCTAGCCTTACCTACTGGTTTAGTGATCTGCTTGGATGATTTCAGGTCATCTGTGATGATGATGCCCAAGTCTGTTTCTTTCCTTGTGGCTACCAGCAACTCCCTTCCCCTCTCTTAGCATGTGGTTCATGGACTCCTAATTACTCCTACTTGTGCACTGGATACAAGGGCAGTAGCCCTCACAAGCATTATCTCAGTAGGAATAAGAGTAAGTAGTAACATACTTTCTGAATAACCTGTAAAACACACAGTAAATTCAATAAGTACACCTACAGAAGCATATGCAAGAGATTTCAGGTTTATTAAGGGGTGTGGCACAACGGGATGGAAAACCAATTTAGTGACAGAAATTAAATAAAAATAAAACAGGGCAATAACTCACTCACCTATGTGTTGCCCCAGGTAATCCACCACCCGCAGCCTTCAGGAGTTGCAGCAACATGAGCAAATAGTTGGTCCCACATATAGAAGACCTCCGAGCATCAGGTACCATGTAAACTGACTGTCTGTAATCCTAATTAAAAAAAACTTGGCTAAAAAAATGCAGAATAACAGAGGCCACAAAAACTCCAGACTAGTGATGTACCTTCTGATCTTCATCTGGATGGCAGATTTAACACAGCTCAGACATAGGATTGTAACAGAACTAATAATACTAGTAAGTTACAAGGGGTATTGATTGATATTAACTTACGGTTATTTGGCTGAACCATGATAGTTAGCCTGCACTGGAAATGTAGCCTGGAACTCAAGTCTTTTGGGTAGATGTTCTATGTGGCATTGCTTACAACCTTTCCTGGTCACCACATAGATAATAGTGAATTGGCAACCATGCACAACAACATCTCAAATATGCCAGGCACTCGAATGGAGAGGAGCTATGTTGTCTGGAACAGGATATCATAGACAACAATTAAACTCTCAGATATATATATATTGTGGTCAAAACAAGAAGCATTGCAGTGAAATAGGATAACATGAGCTTTTGCAGCCACAACACAATCCAGCACTTCTATCACAGTCTATATCAGAGAGATGTTGTGATTGCTCTGGGAGTTAACAGTTCCTGCCTGGCACCAGACTCCATGAACTACCATGCAGACTGAATTTGTTCATGAACCATGCACAACAGGCCTGTGTTGTGAAAGACAGGTTCTGATTACCTCAATGACTTCAAGAACCAAGCTGGAGACATCTGATGTAAGGGGAACCTGTCTGTGGCAAAAACAGATTGCGCTACTGGTTGCCTATCTAAAAAAAATGTTTACAGAATATGGTAAGAGCTTATTGTGCATGGAAATCAGTAACTGATCATACATTGCTGTGCATGTTCTAAAAGTTATGCATGTTCTAAAATTTGTTCTGCACATCCTGTTATCAGCCTCACCCATGTCACCCCTCATGCTCACTCCAGTCGCTTTCAGTTTGATATAGCAGTGGTCAGTTTCACCTAAGTTCACTCCCTACTACACTCACTCCTGCCACTTTCACTTTGTCTCCTGTGCCCTAAATTGAATAAGGAAGAATCTCTGTTTCCCTGAGGTACAGTGTAGCCCTAATCTTCTTGATAACAGTTCCAGAAACTGACTTAGGCTTCAAGCACTGGCTCACTCATGCTGTTGTTATGGCTTCAAGACTTCGCCAAAGATTCACTCCTCTTGGTAGCAGGATAGGAAAGAAGAACTATGTCACTCACTGAAGAAAAAAGGCATTTGAATCAGCTGTCATTTGTGAGAAATGTTTGACCTGTCTTTTTTGTTTAATAACAGTTTAGTATTGTGACAAAAAGTGAGTTTTGAGAGGAGGAGTGGGGAGAAAGTGCAGCAATGTGCTACATACACATTATTTTTAAAACATATACTATAAAAGTAAAATATGGGTAACCATACACAACTCATCTTGTGTTTCCATCTTGGGGTGTAGATAACAGCATGGACCTCTCACATTTTGCTTTTGAGGGCCATATGCTGTTATTCCAACTCATCAGAAATACAGGCTTATTCTGTATAATAACCCATACATTATTCCTTATATAGTGCATTTTTTATATCACGAAGGAACAGAAATGTCAATGTGATCATTTGACAGTGTTAGAGTATGAGTGTAAGTGGCAGCGGCATAACCAATGTAAATATCTGAATCACCAAGTAGCATCACAAGGCAAGTTATGAACAAGACATTTTAAAGTAAAACACGTTAGAGTGGACTTATCAATTAGTTGTATCCATGTTTATTGGTGGCAATCTGTTTGTTATACAACTGAAAGTAATTTTAAATTTGTGACCCCCCCCCCACACACACCTTCCGCAGTGTGCTTTTCTCTTAAACTGATTTGTGCATTTGGTGTTTCTGAGTCAAGAACACATGTGGCACAAGGATTTCTGTTGGAAATGTTGTACCACAGAAAGATACTCCTACATTCCATTACTCTTAATCTGTGATATAAAAACATTTCAACTGGGGTGGATTTCTATGCAGAAATAGGGCTACTGTATTTATAAACTAGAAGGAGCTATCCACAATCTGGCATCTTCACTCCTTTGAGAGGACCTTTCACCTCTTCACTACAGCTATGGAACATCTCCCATTAAGTCTCCAAATGTGGCCAGGCAGGTCTTTCTGGATATTCAGACAGGCTCGATCAGCAAACACAAGCAAAGGAGTACAAAATGCATTGTGCAGTACATTGGCTCTGAAGTACTCACAATTCTATACTGTAGCTAAAGGCATGACAACACTCACCTCACTCATGAGGTCCTCTTTCCAGTAAGAATAGTTGGCTCTGGAAATCTGGCAAACAGCTCCACAATCAAATTTCTCCCATCCAAATCTGAGCTCCAGGTTACCTCCGCAACAGCTTGTAGTCAGTCTCCAAAGGGTCTAGTTTTCATTCCTAATACCTTTATTTGATTGTTCACTGGGTGAGTCAGCCTTGGGGTTTTCCTGTCTCATCAATTGATCTATACATTTGTTGGTTTTCCATTGTTTTCCTAGTAATCCAAACATCTACTGCATGCTGGGAATGGCAGCACCAAAGTGGTGTGCACATGTTAAAAAGTTCTTTATCTTTGTCTTGCTTGTCCTCTCTTTTCAGCTGTTACCCTTCTGCAAAACATAGGTCTATAGACATAGTGTTTCATAGGAGATCCACAGGGTGTGACCTCTGATTTGTTGCAGCTAAAACACCTTATTGAACAACTCACACCTATTGGCTATGCCAAAGCATAATTTCAGGTTATCAGCACTAAAGCTTGTAGTCCCTAGGATTCTTCTGTCTACTGCTTGAGCTTTAGAAAGCTACTTAACTTTCCTATGCATAACCTCATCCATTCTCTTTTTTTTTTCTCTGCTTAACCTCCCCACGATATCACTAATCTCTCTCACTCTCACTTAGCTTTCCTGTGAATGCTTACTATTGAGTCAACTACAATTTATAAAATTGGTTCTAAAAGTTCTATAACTTAATTGGTCAATTCATATCACATAACAGTGGAAAATTAGAGCAGCACAGCATTAAAAGGTACTGTTGGTTGTTTATTCTGACACTCAAACATCTGAACACATGCAAAACTACTATACCAGGCACAAAGCTGGCATACAAAAACTCAATATATCAGTTTTAGTGTGGTCTTGTTACAAACATATTTCTTCAGAACCTCTGTCTTTGAATATTTCTCTCATTTCTTCTTTCCCACAGTGGCCAAAAACTCTCCCTTTCTGTCTTTCAGAATCTGCTTGTTTATCACTCTCATCTTACTGCAGCACACATCTCTTGTACAAACTCAGGGAGGTAGTTCAGTAATGAGCATCACTAGCAACAACCAATGCCTCTTGAACTACTCTTTATGGGCCCAACACAGTGTTACTGCAACACAACTAAACAGTTTTGTAAGGTGCCGACCTTTATCAGAGATCCAGTTAAAATAATATGTAGAAGTACATTACAGTGGCAACATATTTATGTTGTTTCATTTTTAGTTGAATTATTTTTATTGCAGCAAAATGCAGCCACTATAACAAGTGCTCCTCTTTAAGGTAAACTTGTCTGTTTAATTTTCTTTACCATCCAATGTCCCATTTTATGTGTGCAATAGTATACTCCATTGGATGTAGCTATGCTCTACTAACCTTTATATGGGGGGCTGAAGCAAGTCGGCTTTGCTGTCTGGCTCCAGAGCTCCAACAAAATGGCTTATTTAAGCAATAATGCCCAACAGGGTGTGTGTCATGCTGGGATGACATCACATCTCAGGTGGTTGGGCATCAGGCTGAAGACCAAGTGCAATCCAACACTTGAGAAATTATGTTATCCCTGCATGACACAAACCCTGGAGAGCATTATTGATATTATACAATGGCTCTTCTGTATTAATATTGTGGGGAAAGAATTAGCACATGTAAATGGCTAAAACATTTTTTAGTTAGGCAGAAAACAAGTGTCACATCTCCTTTAAACTGAGGGAACATCTCTTTTATAGTATTAGTTTAACAGTTTTATTTTTTTGTGGAAACACTCCCAATGTGACAGCACTGCATCATAAGTATGGAAATAATCAAATGTCTGGCATCACTGTAGTAGGTTATGCAATACCAGGCGATTAGGTATTTGCATACCCATGATGCAGTGCATTCACATGTGTGCAAACAGATGTTCCCAGAGTATTAAGGAGATGTTCAGACACTTGTTCTCTACCTAACTATGAAATATTTTAGCCATGCCAACTATGTTAGTCCCCACAATATTAATAAATAAGGCTTTTATATGAAACCAGGCTTTTGCCCCTTTAGTTACAAGACATTAAACTCCCCTTGGTAAGATATGATTTGTATGTGATTAGACTTCACACAGTGATGTTCTATTGAGCTAACATCACTGTCCCATGCATATACTGACCAATCAGAGCTCAGGCTTTTTTTTTGCCATTGTATAATAAATCACAGCCCACACATGTCTGGTATGCTTTTGTGCGCATGTAGACCTCTAACGTACTTTCAGATACTGCTTGTGTGTGTGTAAAGGCTTGTTCAAAATCTAAATTAATTTCCTTATGATGAGAAACAACCACATTAACTAGAAATGCATTATTATTATTATTATAGTGATATACTATCTGGACAACCATGTTTCATAACCTTTATTTTGTTTTGCAGCTTCTGAAAGAGGATCATGTAGCACTTTTGGCTATGGGCACTTTAAAACATATCAAGGCAACATGTTTGACTTCATAGGAAAGTGCAACTACCTTTTTACTGCAGACTGTGGGAGTGATGAGCCAAGTTTCAACATTCACTTCAGACGTGCAGATTCTGGAGATATTAAACGGATCATAATTGTGCTGCCATTAGTTATTGTAGTAGTCCAGAATACAACTATTACTATTAATGATGAAGGGTAAGTTCACTTGTCCCCATAAAATTACTGTAATATAACTAGTTATTGTTTAAGATGCAATTTTAATTGACATCAAATTTTGAAATTGCATGCACTATATAATCATTTTAGGTATAGCTGTATATAATCTGTATCCTTCATTTCTCCCCTTGTTGCCAGTCACATAACTATTTTCTGCATTATTGTAACTGTATACATGTACAACTTCTTCTACTGTATGTAAATGTAATTGCATTCATGTACAACTACTTTGTGATTATGATTTGCATGTTCCACTTGTCTCTTTCCCCCAGAACATATCTGGAATAGAGCGGTAACCTGCTCAGTATGCTATCCTGATAAAACTCCTAAATAAATAAATACATACATAAATAAATAAATATATAAATAAATAACTGTTCAGCATTGGAAGAATACTTTCCAAACTCTTCCAAGGTGCCAGAAGAACTCAGACCTCAGGCTAAAGGAAACTGAGGCATGCAAGGAGTCACTATCACCTGATACCCAGAGGAAAGTAACAGATGTGGAATGACAATAGCTTCAGCACAGTGTTGTAAATGTTCTCCTGTGAGACCCTTATCAAGATTGGATGCATGACAGTCAATCAACAATTTAGTTGTCTACTGACGTTATAGCAACTCCTTTATGTCAACCACATTTGCGGTCGGCATAAAGAGAGTCACAAGAAACATTGTTTTATTCAGGGGGCTTTCCCCCAAACCCCCCATATGGGGGACACTGTCCCCCACACCCCTGCTACTAAAATAATCAACTTCTAGTTGGAGTTGTTTTGGGGATGTGGTGTAATACCCCCAGAAAGTAATGCTTAGGTCCTGCACCAACACTACAGTGACCTGGTGCCGTTGTCATAGTAGTGTCGGGCGATGTAAAATTGTTGTGGTAGTGTTGGTATACCATCAAGATTGATAGTATATAAATGTAAACAAGAGTGGGCTGAACACAGAGCCTTGATGGACCCATTTTCAATGACTGATCATTTTTAAAGAATACTAAATAAAGCTTTGTTTTTGACTGGTAAAGTCATTTCAAACCAATCCAAGGGTCTGGAACTAATGCCTAAATGTAATAGTTTAGATAGGAGCTGGCCACGATTAACAGTGCCAAAGATTTTGCTAGGATTAAAAAACATGTGCTGCAAATCAAATTTTGATTTAGAGCTTATGACAGATCATCAGTAACTTTGGTAACCTCTAAGCTGGTATAATTCTTTGATTGAAGCTCTGACTGCAGCACATTGAGTAAGTATTTTTTTAAAGATCTTTAGTTGTTTACTCATTAATCTTTTAAGCCAATATTAGAAGGTCATTCAGGACTATTTTACCCCTGAGATATGATTAGTGGGAAAGTTAACCCCTGTTGCCTCCAAAGAACAAACGTTTCAAATTATGATGATTGCTTTGTTAGTTAAGAGATTATTTTTACAACATTGGAAAGACCAGCACAGCTTTGTATATGTGGAATGGCTTCAGGAACTTTGAATAATCTCCATCTGGAGAAGCTTATTGGCAGTATGCAAAACAGGCTTAGTACTTACAATAAAATATGGCTAAAATGACAAACACTCTATACATTATCATAGGTATTTCTTCTTGGCTTCACTGTTGATTTGTGATGGCATTGATTATGCCTCCTTTGAGAAAGGTGTCTTCCTTTTCTCTGTTCTTTTTGGTTGGCATCTCACCCTTAGTGTGTTATTTTTTTAACCTGTATTATTATCATTATCTTCCTGTTATTTAATTCTATGCACTCGCTACTTTGTATATAGTTAGTATTGTAGTTTATTGAATGCTGTTTTGTTGTATTGTTTATTTTTTCAAATTTCCAATAAAATAAACTAAATTTAGATACGGCACTGTTTTTGTTCTGGTTGGTTGTGTCTCCTGATTTATACAGTAGTGTGAGGTACAGTAGGATAATTTTCAAACATGATTGTAAAATGAATGTTATGCTGTATTCTTAACCATGCTTATGACCGCTGTCTCATATAATTTTGTATTCTGCTCTTACTCACTGTTAATTGTCTGAGGTCTTTGGACCAATAAAGTTTACTAAATTTGAAAAAAAAAATCCAAACATATGGACATTCATTGTAAGGAGAAAGTTAAATAAACAGGTAAGAATGCCACCAAACTTGTTTTCCCAGTTTTCAGTGTCGTTGATTCAGAACTCATACTGTGGATTTTTTTTTTACTTCTAAATTTCAGAGAGCTTTAAGTGTTTATAATGTTGTGATTTGTAAAGTAAGTCTTAATATCTGTAATGGCCTGCAACTGATTTCAAATCAAATCAAATCAAATTTATTTATAAAATTGCATTATTCCCTGAAGGATTAAACAAATATGTTTTCAATGCAGATTTAAAACTCTCCACCATCAGGCACTGTCTTATCTGATGAGGTATAGAATTCTACAGGGAAGGGGCCATGAATTCAAAGCTCAGGCCCCAGATGACTTCAAACCAACCCTGGGAATCTCTATTAATTCCTCATTGGTGGAGCAGACTGGTTGGAGGGAGCAGTAGGGATGAAGAAGCTTTTGCAAAATGCTTGTACCCTGTCCATGATAGGGCCTTATAGGTCAGCAAACCAACATTGAAGGTCGTCCACCACTGAATCAGCAGCTAGTGCAGATCAAACAGTACTGGCAGGACATGGCAACCATGAGGTAGCCTACTCAGCAGCCTAGCTGCTGCATTCTGCACCAGCTGCAAGCAGCGGATATCAACCCCCGATAGCCCTAGGTAAAGGGAATTACAGTAATCAAGGCAGGAGGTCACAAACGGATGGACCAAAGTTGAAAAGTCATCGGGCTGAACTAGGTGCTTGATCCAAGAAATGTTCCTTAGATGATAAAAGGCAGTCATGACAACAGACAGCACCTGAAATTTAAGCATCAGTCCATTGTCAAGAATCAAACCCAGATCTTGCACCCATTTGAAGGTCGTCAGCTGGCAGCCACTGAGTCAAAGCCCAGATGCTCATCCTAACAATGACCCTTCTACCCGACCACCTTGGTCCACTACTAGAACCTCAGTCTTATCCGAGTTCAACATCAGCCAGCTAGCACTCATCCAGTCTTCGATCTCAGAAAGGCAGTTGTTAAAGATCGAGATAGCTCCCACCTGATCGGGTACAAAGAACAAGTAGAGCTGAGTGTCATCTGTGTAGCAGTGAAAACTCAGCCCATACCACCTTACAATGTTTCCCAACAGCAGCAAATACACTGCGAACAACATGGGAGATAACACAGAGCCCTGCAGCACCCCACACGACAGGGAGAACTTGTCAGAGGAGTAAACCCGTGAAACAACTCTCTGAAACCTGCCGTAGAGGAAAGAATGGAACCATCTGAGGACTGTACCTGATAGTTCACAGACCAGTCGCAAGCACTCTATCAACACACCATGGTCCACAGTGTCAAATGCAGCAGTGAGATCAAGAAGAACAAAGATGAAATGGCTCTTCTAATCTATCTCTATCAAGAGATCATTGATGACCCAAACATGGGCCGTATCAGTGCTATGCCTTTTCCAAAATCCGGACTGGAGAGGATAGTAAATGTTGTGGATGGTCAAGTGATCCTCCGTCTGCAGCATGATCACTTTCTCAATAACCTTACCCACAAAGGGAAAGTTAGAGACAGGTCTGTAGTTAGCAAGACAGTCTGGCTTGAGAGAAGGTTTCTTAAGCAAAGGTGTCACCACCACCTCCATCAGGGTGTCCAGAAACACACCTGAGTCTAATGAACACCAGACAATCTCACCTAGAACCAGGCCGATGACCTCAACACACCCCACAAGGAGGCGCATTGGGCACGGGTCCAAACTACAGCCGGTCAGCCGCATACTCTGGATAATCCTCATGACATCCTCGATTGCTGTCCTGCTGAAGTCAGACCAGACAGACTGGGGAGCTGCAACCAACCACTGACCACTACCACCCTCGTTGGAGTGAGCTGCACAGATTTCCAACCTGATATCAGCAACCAAATTGGCAAAGAATCAAGCAAACTCATCACATTTCACTTGTGACAATGCTCTCCGAATCTGCAAACAGGCTGGATTGCACAGTCTGTCCATAGTTCAAAAGAACTGAGCTGTTTGATTCTGTGCCACAGCAAACTCCCTGGACAGGAACTCTGCCTTCTTACAGGAGATAGTCGATTGATAGTCCTTATAGTGGGCCATCAGTTTAAGTCTGTCAGCTTCAAGGCCTGATTTCCACCGACAATGCACCTTCCTTCATCCCATTCTCCTCAACTCCCTCAAAGTCCCATTAAATGAAGGAGACCAAAGGTGCTGGGTGAGGGGGTGAACCAAGCAAGACTGGGTTTATGCTCATGTTGCTCAGATTACTGGTTGTGATAAAATGTACATCTAAGGCATTACAATAGTAATAGATTTGGTTTTGATTTTGTGTCTTTCTTTGTGTCCGAAGGCGTTGTTTGGTCTTATCTCACCTTTAGTATCAAAGTACTGAATGGAGAACACAAACTCCTGTCTTTAAAAATAAACAATGTGTGCTGACCAAAATTAAGCTATGAAGGGACTCAGAAAGCTTTTTATGAAACCCAAGTTTTGCCTGCTCTACCTGTTCTATAGATGCTTTTTTGGTACTAAGCACAATGTTTCTTCAGAGTTAACTACAGTGACTTTTATGTAAAATGTTTCCTAAAGGTGCTTTTGTAAAAGTCGCAAAGAAATGTATAGTCTAGTTAGCAAAAGAACGCCTGGGCTATGTTGTTTCTTCTGATGGCAAACTTCTTCAAAGTCTAGCTGTAATTAAAAGAGGCTGAGGCAACTGCCCTGTTAGGGAATTGCTAGAAAAGGGTTATTTATATGATGAACTTGAATCCTGTTATGTGTTCATTATGTCTTGAACAGAATTTACTTTCAATCACTGTTATAAACAAAGCGTTAATTTTTTAAGCGAGATTCTGTACAGACAGAGTGCTGAGGACTCTTAGGTATGGAGCCAGTCTTCATACACCTTCCTAAATGTTCATTGCTAAAAGGATAACTGGGATGTAATCTCACTGCTTCAGTTTTACTATATATGGCTTCTGGGCATAACATTTGCTGATGACAAGACCCCCTCTGGCATACTTTGCTTAATTAAGATCATTAGTTTCTGTTAATAATCTAAATGGACTCCTGCACATGAAATGGAGACCTTCAGCTTCTTATATCAACTTTTGAATATTTGTACATTTTTTCTAATGTTCTGAAACTTACTGTTTGCTGATGCACTTATTTCAACTTACAAGATAATGAGTGTTTGGATTACCCATCCCCAATACAGATATGCTAAACAGTTTGGTCACTGTAACTATAATGTTAAACAATATGTAATAATTTAGTCTGTTGACACTAAGTGGAATCATTAGTTAGCAGTCTGACATAATTTTAATGTGTGATATGTTATTGGCCCAGTGGCACTGAGGGTTGAGGCACTGGACGCCACACCTCACACTGCACTGGAGACCCAGGTTTTGGAACAGACTTGGGAGCCGGGGGTTGGCAGGGGAGGGTTGAGGACTGAGCTCCTGTGTGGAGCTCTCTTCCCCAGACCAAGAGGATGGGCTGGCCCAGCAAGCCAGGGACCCCCCGAGGAAACCGGGGGTGCTGCAGCAACCCAGGCAGCACATACTAGCGTGGCTGATGCTGGCAGAGTTGCTATGTGCCAGAGCATTGGGGTGTGCCCCTGCATGGAGGGGGGTAACCACAGAACATGGAAATACTCAGTCATGGAGGTAGGCGATGTCACCAACCCCCATGCCCATTGCCGGGTTTGACCTGGCTGACCTTCAGGGTTCCTTCACCAGGGGCCTGCAGCTGGACTGTATGTGTGTAAATGTGCCCACAGTAGGAGGGCATCCCCACCCCACAGAGGTCAAGCTGGGGGTGCCAGCTGTAAGGTGGGCTGGAGGAGAAAGGAAGGTTCGGTCAGGGGGACTTCAGACAGGGCAGTACTTGGTTGTATGCCCAAGAGAGGCTCCCAGTTCCGTGACCAGGAGGGAAAAAGAATTGGAAAAAAAAATGTTGTGACATGCTAGTAGTGGAATAGAAGCAGCAACATTTTAGTAGTGTTAAGTGTACATTATCTATACTCTTTTCTTTTTTATGCTGACTATAATTGAGACTGGAATAGTATTGAACATCTGGATTATTAGAGTAATATGTATTTTGACTATGTCTTTTAAAGTAACATGCACCTGATTGATAAAGAAGTGAAATGACATGGTTAAACTGAACTGAATTAACTTTTATTAATATTGTACAATTGTTTATGCTTAGGTTTACATAGCCATTGGAAGGCTAGAACAGTTATGTTGCCTAATACTTCTAAAGTATTCTTAAAGATTGAGAGCAATAAGTGAATTTATAGATACTGAATACAAGGATATAACGGATACAGAATAGCAGTATTTTAAGGGCAAGAATTTTAGGAAATGCTTATATGTTTGACACTGTATATGTTTTGTGACAAATTGTAATGGCAAAGTAGCCGAACACTGTCCCTCTGGGTCCACCATATACCACAAGTACAGCAGCCATCAGGCAGCTGGCAGTCCAAACCCACATGCTCCTCTGGACACCTCAATTGTTCCCCAGCCCAGCTCAAGATGTGGACACCATTTCCCTGTTACAAGTTCAATGTTATGTGCTAATGTTTTGTATTGTTTTATCTTGTTTGTTGTTGTTGAGTTATAGCTATTTACAATTATAGTTAGGTACGTTGGATGGCTTTGGTTTAAGATCAAAGGACCATGCTCTCTATTTAGGGCTTCAGGCAGGAGGAGCCCTTCAGTCCTCTTGCTAGGACAAGGAAAAAAGCAGCTTGCAAACACACACCCTCATGAGGTGTCAAATGCCACTCCATCTCTGCGCACGATGTACCACTGCGTAATCACACTACATTTTTTTGACCTGACCTGGAGGAACTGGTAATGCTCCATTTTTTGGGGCACTTCCTCTATTTACTCTGCTTCTTTGAGCATTAGTTTCTCTCTCCCATTGGAGCCACCTCTCCATCTGCACCAGTGCCTTTGGGATCCTGTGAGCCCCCAAACAGCTCCTCTTCTGGCTATACCATGGACATAACCCTCCCTCTGAACCTCGACTGTCCCATCCTGCCATAGGTGCAGCTGTTAATTTAGCAACATAAATGTGTATGAATTTCTGTATAAAAGTTGTGATTTACAATAAGAAGCAAGTACCCAGTGCAGCATGAGAGAGAGCGAGTGTCATCTGAAACAAATTTCCTTTTCTCTCCCTCTGTCTCTGTGACTCTACTGGTGCTTCTTCTCTCCAGAGCAAGCCTAAGTGTGCTGGCAGCAATTTCAAATCCCTAGTTTCACTGATTGTTAGTTATTCTTTAGATTTTTTTTCATAATGCCAATATTCTGTTATTCGTGTATGAATTGTGTTGCTCTCTCTCTCTATATATATATATATATATATATATATATATATATATATTCACACACACACACATATATAAATATACTGTATATATTATGGTATACGGTAGTGCTACCATAGTTAAGATTGAGGAGCCATTTACATGTTAAACCCAAAATTTTGCACCATAATAACTTTGCAACCGTTTGATAGATTTGGATGAAATATGGAATACACAATCAAGAACCATAGGCCTTGGGATCTGCCAGGTTTCGTACCAGTCGGATACACAGCTGTGGAGTTATTAAGCGTGATCTGCGCTCACGTTTATGCTTTTTCTGGAATTCTACGGTCGCACCTACAGGTCGCACGGTTTGTGTGACCAGCCTGAAATCTTCAGGGAACGTGCAGCTGTGGCCCCCAATGTGCCTTTCAAAGATTTCATGAAAAAATATTAAACTGTTTAAAAGTTATGGCAGTCCGAACTTCTTTTTTCCCATAGAATAACATTACAGTTACATGACCTTTGACTGTATCTCCAAAAGCAGTGAGAGATACGAATTTTTGTCGAAAAAGTTTAGCCCCCTCATGGGGGCTACATATATAACTAGCCAGGAAAGTGATAATACATATGACTTTTAAATTTGTTTTCTATGTCGTGCGGTTACTGAGATATAAGCAATTTACTATTACAACTACTGATTTTTGTGTTCCGAGAGTCATTATTTTGCATACATTCTTTCTACTCAATGTCTTTCTCTATACAGCTTTTGGGGAAAACCAGCCTGTGTGCTTACATTACTCTTGCCATTACCGTTTCTGCTTGTGGTTCCGTACACGTTTCACTTACCGTTCACGTTTACGCCACCATGTGCGTTGCCCTTTGCGTTTTCATTTGCGGTTGTGTTTCCGTTGTTTTTAACATTTCTATCTACAGTACTGTTCCTCTTTCTGTTTTGCTTTGCATCATCATGTACATTATGATTTGTGTTTGCGGGCACAATGTTACAATGTGACAAGACATCACTCCCGTGCTCCTGCCGCTGCATTACATTCACTATTTCTCATTATCATTCTCAAAAAGAAGACAAATTAGAGGCAAAAAACTCCATTTAATTCATCAGTTAGGGTTGTTTCACAGCGATAAAAGTGAGGAAATTCGATGTTAAGGTTGAAACCCCCTTTGCACCCCTCCAGCCCACCCCCCCAACTGGAATTAGGGTGTGCATTGAGGTCATCGGTCCTAACTGTCACCCCATTCTCCTATTCCTCAGCTTCTTTCCACATGTGATGGGGTGACACTTAAGGCCAATGACCCCAATGCGCACCTCGATTCCAGTTGGGGGGGTGGGCTGGAGGGGTGCAAAGGGGGTTTCAACCCTAATATCAAATATATATATAGATATAGATATAGATATCTATCTATGTGTATATATATATATATATATATATATATAGATAGATATCTATATCTATATCTATATCTATATCTATATATATATATATATATATATATATATATGGTAGCAGGCAGTGCTACCATAGTTAGGTTGAGGAGCCATTTCTATGTTAAACCCCAAAGTTTTGCACCTTAATAACTTTGCAACTGTTCGACGGATTTACCTGAAATTTTGAATACGTGATCAAGAACCATAGGCCTCGGGATCTGCCAAGTTTCGTACCAGTCAGATATACAGCTGCGGAGTTATTAAGCATGATCTGCGCATGCTTTTTCTGGAATTCTACGATTGCGCCTACAGGTTGTATGGTTTGCGTGACCAGCCCAAAATCTTCAGGGAACATGCAGCCAGAGCCCCAATGTGACTTTTGAAGATTTCATGAAAAAATATTAAACGGTTCAAAAGTTATTCAAAAAACAATTTCCCATTATAAGTCAAAGGGAAAAGTTAAAAAGTTCGACAGTGTCGCAAATGCACTTTTTGGTGTCGCAAATGGCCCTGTTATTGTCGCAAATCCACCATCTTGTTTTCAGTTAGTGATCAGAAAAATGCTTGGCATTTAAAATTGAGACCCTCTAGCAACCTAATTATTTTTGTATTCACCTAGTCGGGCCCTGAGGATGCTAGCCATGTCTTTATTTTGGGGTAAAACACCCCAGAAATATGTTTTTCAGATTTCTGGAAAAAGTACTTTCATAAAGTAGTGTCGCACTCACGAAAGTGGCGCAAATTTTTGTCGAAAGCTTTTGCAAATTGAGACATTACTTTGCGACACTATGCCCAAAATAACAGTAATTCTTTGGCACTCCACTGCAAAAGAACGGTTGGAAGTTTTGGGCTGAAATTTGGAGGGACCACAGATGACATCTCACAGATGTGCCTTTCAGTGTTGTATTGAAAAAATATTACACGGCGGCAAAGTTACGGCACTCCAAAGTTGACGGCTTTTCCCATAGGATAACATTACGGCACCCGACGCATTACAGGAATCCTTTGGCACCCTGCTGCAAAATAACGGTTTAGTCTTTTTTCCTGAAATTTGGAGGGAAGACAGCCAACAGCCCACAGATGTGCCTTTCAGTGGTTTGGTGAAAACATATTACAGGGAGACAAAGTTATGGCACTTGAGCGTCTCTTTTTTCCCATAGGATAACATTACGGCGTTACTTGGAAACCTTTTACAGGCCCGATATCTCAGAAGCGGTGAGAGATACGGACTTTTTCGTGTGAAAGGGCATTCACGTGATGTGAGCACGGGCCCTATGTGTGTTATCCTTTATGCGTTTTCATTTGCACTTGCGTTTCTGTTATTTTTTGCCATTTGTGTCTACAGTACTGTTTCTCTTTCTGTTTCACTTTGCGTCACCATGCCCATTGACATTTCCATTTGCAGGCACCATGTTACTATGTGACAACACATCACGTGGCAGACCGTTCCTGTCTACGCCACTGTGTGCGTTACACTTTCTGTTCTCATTCGCGCTTGTGTTACCATGTGCACCACTGTTAGCACTTCTATTTGTGTTGCTGTTCCTGTTACTATGCCACAAGACATCATGTAGTGGGAGCGCAGGGCCCTATGTGCGTTATCCTTTGTGTTTTCATTTGTGCTTGCATTTCTGTTATTTTTTGCCATTTGTGTCTACAGTACTGTTTCTCTTTCTGTTTCACTTTGCATCACCATGCCCATTGACATTTCTGTTTGCAGGCACCATGTAACTATGTGACAACACATCATGTGGCAGACTGTTCCTGTCTAGGCCACCGTGTGCGTTACCCTTTCTGTTCTCATTCGCGCTTGTGTTACCATGTGCGCCACTGTTAACGCTTCTGTTTGCGTTGCTGTTCCTGTTACTATGCCACAGCTCCCGCCGCTGCATTACATTCACTATTTCTCGTTATCATTCTCAAAAAGAAGGGAAATTAGAGGCAAAAAACTCCATTTAATGCATTAGTTAGGGTTGTTCCACAGTGACAAAAGTGAGGAAATTCGCTGTTAGGGTTGAAAACCCTAACTCCGAATTCACCCCCCAGCACCACATGCACACAGACACACACACACACACACATGCAAGTATGGGGCAGGACCAAGTCAACACAACCAATGACAGACATCCAGCAGCAGGTGACAGAAATAACAAACAATTGTCTAAATGTACTACGAGACATCCCCACCCACCTGACCAGGTACTGCATGCTCAGTGGAGATCAACAGCAAAACTGAGGCCATGTACACCAAACGTACACATCCTTGATTGTAGCTGCACACAATGTACCACACTTAGTAGTTGCATGGCCTTACCTAATGATGCCCCACACCACACCACAACTGGTACTGTGCTGTTAGTCAATATAAATGCTAAAGCTGCATGATCACAGTTGTAGAAAGGTTTTAACACTAGTGAGTATACATTAATTAAGAGAAGTACATAAATTAATTACAAGACACTAGCATGCTCAAGATAAAAGTAGTGTCACATTTAGTATGTGATTTTCATAGTAGTACATTTACTGCAGCTGTTTACTGAAGATAGAGAGGCTGATGTAAACGTATGGAAAAGCATTGCCTGTTCAATGCTGTGAAATTCGTACTGCCAGTATCAGATGCATTCTTACTGATGAAGCTGTACTGCTAATGTACATATGTAGACCTTCAGTGTGTTTCAATACTAAAGATGCAGTAAGTATTCTTTGTAAGAAACAGTGTAATTGCATGGATCAGGCCAAGCAACTTCTAAATATCATAGGACTACTGAGCCAACGATGACGTACCTGTATCGGAGATGTCTATAGGATAGATTTTCCTGTAGGCACTTACTCAGTATGTTGTACCTGATAAAGACAATCTCATTGCATCTGTGATGACTAACTTATTCAAATAGTGATACATTTACTATTGTTGCAATGAGTGATCTATGCTACTTATGGACACAGCGTAATTTTTTAACAGTGTTCATACTCAGGCTGTATACGTAGTGTTTGAGTTTGCCACACTTCTGTCACTGATGCTATCAAAGTGATAACTATGTCAATTGTGGTACAACAGCAATCAAGTAGGTATAGTGTAGATATAAACAGAATGTCTTTTAGTATTGATTTAACTCACAATGGGATAAGTGTACTAGGATGGCAAGGGTTATTCTCTATCACTGACTCGGTCAGTTATAATCACACTAAGGTTTCAATGACTGTAATGATCAAGTTACACTGTTCATCTTCATGAGTTCATATTCACAGCCATTCTCCAGTAAGTAGACAGAGTATGGTGTAACTGGGTGTGACACTGTGTTGCAAAACTCCTGCAGTGCCTAGCAGAGGGAGAGTTTCTAGTCATAAAGACAATTAAGCAATAAGGCATGACCAACGGTTATGTTAAATGGTCTGTTAATCACCATGTGGGGTTTAATGTTGAATGAGGCGAGTCGAAAAAGCATGTCGCTAGACAGTGATAAACTGACCATTAACATAATACCTGGGAATGGCTTATTGCTATCATAATAAAACTGTTTTTTTTAAACATTAAAGCATGTTCATCATATGGTTAGGCTCTACATGTATGTTAATAAAAACTAAACATAAGGCTGTTACAATGTTTGCAGTCAATTAGAAAGCTGCATTTCTCAAACCCTTGTTATAATCAGAGATATTATACCTGTACAATTCCTTGGTTTTGCTCAACTCTATTGCTCAGGTGGCCCATCACATGTGGTGTCGTCTGGTGTGGGGCATCGGTAGGTAAGGCCATGCAACTACTAAGTGTGGTACATTGTGTGCAGCTGCAATCAGGGATGTGTACGTTTGGTGTACATGGCCTCAGCTTTGCTGTTGATCTCCACTGAGCATGCAGTACCTGATCAGGTGGGTGGGGATGTATCGTAGTACATTTAGACAATTGTTTGTTATTTCCGTCACCCGCTGCTGGTTGTGTTGACTTGGTCCTCCCCCATACTTGCATGTGTGTGTGTGTGTGTGTCTGTGTGTTGTGGTGCTGGGGGGGGCGTGAATTCAGAGTTAGGGTTTTCAACCTTAACAGCGAATTTCCTCACTTTTGTCGCTGTGGAGCAACACTAACTAATGCATTAAACAGAGTTTTTGCCTCTAATATATATATATATATATATATATATATATAAATAGGGATATACAATGGTGAGCTGTCAGATAAATGATTTATCTACACAAGTGCTGTTTGACCCTACGCCACTAGTGAGGTGTCCGAGGTCAAACAGCACAAGTGTAGATAAATCATTTATCTGAGAGCTCACCATTGTATATTTCATTTATGCAATAGGGATGCTTTCTATCCATGCAGGAACATTTGGTTTTGACTGTTTATTTTAAATGATAACTTCTAGGTGTCTTGGTTAACCTTCTGACAGTATGTCTGCCAAGCATAGTGGTTGCTATTAAATGAAACACCACTCATTTTGTAGAAAACTTCTCATTGAACAAATGTCATGCTAACAGTATTATGCTCTTTTTCATTTTGAAGTTATTCACATTTGTTTGCCAAAAAAGGGAAAAGAAAATTTAATTGTATGCTGTTTTTTGCTAATTATAAAAAATACTAAAAGGTAGATGTAAATGAAACACCACTCATTTTGTAGATATTTTAGTGCTGACCATTTTTCATGCTCACAGTACTATGCTATCATTTTTTGTTTTAAAGTAATTCACATTTGTTTGTCAAAAAAGTTAACAAAAATGTAATTTTCTTCTGTTTTTTTGCTAATTGTAAAAAATCTATAAGGCAACTGTAAATAAAACACCACTCATTTTGTAGATAATTTTGTGCTGAACAATTTTTGTGCTCATAGTACCATGCTATCTTTTTTTGTTTAAAAGTTATTCCCATTTGAACATGGTTAGTACTGCTTCTGAGGCCAAACATTCTAAATGAATTCCAGAGAGATTTGTGACATAGTAACTGTGTGCATAAATGGTCACTATATGTATAAATTTATTGATACATACAGTGACTCAGATAAATAAGGGATATGCAGCAGTTCAGTGTGTGATAATGCATTTATCTTGTACAGTTTCCAGTGACCTCAAGTAACCTCACCGGTGCCGAAGGCATGAATGAGAGTTATGAGTAGCAATGATACTCATGGGGGTAGCAATGATAGTCAAAAACTGCATTGGCATAGGGAGTAGAGAGGCGGAGGGAACCGTGGAGGCGATTGGGTCACCTTGATAACAAGGGGCAAGAGGTAAAAATAGGAGTGGTGTATAGACCCCTGCCTGGCGGAGGAGCTGGAGGACAGTCTGGTGGCAGATGTTGGGAGACATTGCAGACTGGGCAGAGGAACGGTGGTGGTGTTGGGGGACTTAAACATGCCAGGAACAGACTGGGAGACTATGACATCCTCTGTGACCAGGGAACAGAGGTTGTTGGATGTCTTTCAAGACACGTTCCTAACTCAGCACGTGAGGGAACCGACCAGGGAGGCACGGGTACTGGATGTGGTCCTGGCAGACAGTGACCAGATTGGGGGCCTGGAGGTAAGGGACCCATTGGCAGGAGTGACCATGCCACGGTCTGGTTCTGCCTGGACCTAGGAGGGGTAGAAGGCTGCACAAAGACGGAAGCAACCGACTTCAGGGGGGCGGATTTTAAGGAAATGGGAAGGATCCTTAAGGAGCATTTGGATGGGATTGGGTCAGACACGGACGCTGATAGTAGGTGGGAAATCATCAGGAGAGGGATGCAGGATGCTACCAGCACCTGTGCAAGAGTAAGACGAAAATGCGGTAGGGCCCAAAAACCCTGTTGGTGGACCAGGGAGGTCCAGGAGGTGGTGTGGGAAAGAAAGCAGCCTATAAGCAATTCAAGTGCTCAAAGAGTGAAAGGGATCAAGGGAGTACAAGCTGATGGCTAGAAGGACCACTAGAGTGGTGGGGCAGCCAAGGCAAGGAAGGAGCAGAACCTGGCCAGGGAAATTAGGAGAGGGAACAAGGGTTCTTTAGATACATTGGGAAAAATGAAGGGTGAAGGGCAGATTAGCAGGATTAAATCAGGGGAGAGATGGGCACAAGACCCGGGAGCAGGCTGAGGTACTAAATGAGTACTTCACCTCAGTTTTCACCAGGGAAAATGGGAGTGCTGCATCATACATGGGAGGAGACAGAGATACTGAGGAGGGGGGGACCCTTACTGATCGGCAGGTCTGGGAGAGGGGAGGCATCACTGGCAGGTGGGGAGGGATAAGCAGGAGAAGGGTACCGAAGTGGAAATCACAGCAGAGAGAGTGAAGGAAGCCCTCAGCTCCCATAAGATGGAGAAAGCACCGGGGCCGGATAAATTACATCCCAGAGTGCTGAAGGAACTTGCAGATGTCCTGGCAAAACCCTTGGCAGAGCTTTTCACCATCTCTCTGAGGACAGGGTGGGTGCCCCAAGACTGGAAGGTGGCGGATATAGTGCCTATCCACAAGGGGGGATCAAGGAAGGTGGCAGGGAACTACAGGCCTGTCAGCCTGACATCGGTGGTGGGCAAGGTGATGGAGGGCATTGTCAAGGAGAGGCTGGGGTGGACCTGGATAAGTCAGGGTGCCTGGATGATAGACAGCATGGATTCATCCCGGGGAAATCGTGTCAGACAAACCTGGTGGAGTTCTATGACTGGGTGACAAGTGCCTTGGACCTGGGTAGACCAGTGGATGTCCTCTTTCTAGACTTCAGCAAGGCATTTGACTCTGTTCCTCACATGGGCCTGTTGGATAAGCTGGGAGAAATTGGGGTGGGGAACCAGATGATCAGATGGATAGGCAATTGGCTCCAGGACCGGACCCAGAGGGTCGTAGTTGGTGGGATAGTCTCATCCCCAAGGAGGGTCATTAGTGGGGTCCCACAGGGATCAGTCCTTGGGCCCCTTCTGTTCAATGCCTACGTATCTGACATAAGGACAGGAATCAGGAGTGAGATGAGTCTCTTTGCAGATGACTTGAAACTGGGGTGGTGGTGGATGGGAGGAGGGAGGTGGCCTACAGGGGACCTGGAGGCTCTGGAAAGATGGTCTAGAAAGTGGAAGCTGAGGTTCAATGCAGGAAATGCAAGGTACTCCACCTGGGGCAGAAACCCAGGCCAAGTGTACACCCTGGGGGAATGCTACAAGTCTCGATGGCTGAGAGGGACCTGGGGTGGTGGTGGATGTCAAGATGAACAACTCTGAGACTTGTAGGAGGGCAGCAGCCAAGGCCAACAGGATGCTGGGATGCATCGCTAGGGATCACCTCCAGAAGGAGAAGTGATACTCCTCTGTATAACTGTTTGGTGAGGCCGCACCTTGAGTACTGCATGCAGTTTTGGAGGCCACACTTAAAGCGGGACATTAACCTCCTGGAGAGGGTCCAGAGGAGGGCAACCAAAATGATTTGGGGCTTGGGGGACAGGACCTATGAGGAGAGGCTCGAAGAGCTAAATATGTACACATTGGAAGAGAGAAGGGACTGGGGACATGATAGAGGTCTTTAGGTACATGAAGAGGATAAATAGGGAGGAACAGTCAGGGTGCTTGAAGGAAGGAGGAAGGGCCACTAGAGGCATGGGTGGAAGCTGGAGGGAAGATTCAGGGGAGAAAGGAGGAGGTGCTACTTCACTGAGAGTGGTGGAGCCATGGAATGCACTGCCTAGGGGGCTAGTGGAGGCAGAGACAGTGGAGGGGTTCAAGAGGGGGTGGGACAGGTACAGGGGAAGGGTTCTGGAAGCAAAATCCAATGCAGCAAGAATATCCTGAACTGGGAAGGGAGAAGCCAGAGAAGGCGAGAGGGACAGCAAGGTCAGCACCCAGGCTGGGGACTGACCAAACGATCAGACACGAAAGACCATTAGGCCTATTCTGCTGGCATTTTAGTATGTTAGTATGAGAGGTCATTGGAAACTGTACAAAATAAATGCATTATCACACAATGAACTGCTGCATATTCCATTTATGCAACAGGTTTAGATGCTGTGTGAACATTTTAATTTTGGTAGGTGTAAATAATTTGTCCAAAAAGGGAAAAGAAAATTGAATTTGATGCTGTTTTTTGCTAAATATAAAAAAAAAATGGTATCTATAAATGAAACACCACTCATTTTGTAGATATTTTTGAGCTGAACATTTTTCACGTTCACAGTACCATGCTATGATTTTTTGTTTTAAAGTTATTCATATTTGTTTGTCAAAAAAGTGAACAAAAAATTACATTTTCTTCTGTTTTCTTGCTAATCATATACAATATACAGGGTTTATATAAATAAAACATTATTCATTTTGTAGATAATTTTGTGATGAACAATTTTTGTGCTCACAGTACCATGTTATCTTTTTTTCATTTTTAAGTTATTCACATTTAAATATGGTTAGTACTGCTTCTGAGGCCGAACATTCTAAATGAATTCTGAAGAGAACTGTGTAGCTACATGAGCTACTGATGTAGTTACTGTGTGGATTAATGGATGATGATGCAGTTACTATCTGGATAAATAAGTTTATCCACATAGTAGCACAGATAAATGGATTTATCAGTGCAGATTTATTCAGACACCTGTTGCATAAATGGGTTTATTTAACTACATATATGGCCACCCCATTGCATAAAATATATATATATATATATACACACACACACACACACACACACATATATACATATATATAAAATAGGGGCATGGTCATGCCCTTACAGTTAGGGTTGAGTAGGCACTTTAATGTTAAACCTCATATTTTGTACGCATTAATAACTTTGCAACCGTTCAATGGATTTGCACAAAATTTGGAATGCGTGGTGTGCTGTGGTAGGTCTTTTGATTTACCAAGTTGCATTTCAGTCAGTATTACAGTTTATGCACAGCAAAATGCTAAAAATCATGTTTTTAAACATTTTTTACACATTTTGTTTCCCATGGCGTTGTGACCACACCGTGTGGTCTTTTGGTCTGAAAGTTGAAATGTAGAAAGGGTGTGAGTGAAGGAACAATCAAGCATTGGGTTGGTAAAAAAATATTAATCCATTCCAAAGTTATTACATTTTTAATTTTTGGGTTCTGAGTGTGCTCAGTTCCCTCCAAGATTTATATGTATATTTTTCAGACAAGGACTGGCCTCACAGTCAAGGATTTTGCCAGCTCATGGACTAGGATTCTGGTCCATTGGAAAAATCCTTGTCTGTGAGCCGCCATCTTGTTTTTCAGTTTTTCCCCCCAACAAAATGTTGTAACTTTCTGCATGGGTGACTTTTGGGCCAAATGAGATATGGGTTTTGTTCAGGGTGATACCCTCTACAAAGCCATGCCTTTGGTTTGGCTCATTTTGGTCAAAAAATAGCATTTTTAAAGTTAAAAATTATTTAACCGTGACTTGCTAATGATTCTAGTCTGTGAGCTATAGAAATTCTAGTCTGCGATCTAGCGGTCAAGTATTTTTCTACCTCGTTGACTAGGATTTTAAAAACTTTGCTTTTGCATTGATAACGAATGGTTTGATCTTTTTACTTGCAATTTTCAGAGTATTGAGAGGATGCCCTACAGGTGTGAATTATGCTGCTTAGGTGTTGGGGAATTAAGCAGTTCCATAGATATGCCATCACAAAGTTGAGATTTTTCCCATTGGATAACACTTTGGCACCCATTGTGTTTTTCGGTGCCATATCTCAGAAATAAAGTGAGATGCAGACTTTTTGCTCCTTATGGCTTAGATCACCTTTAAGTGATCTAAGCCACTGGAACAAGATTGGAGATGATAGACTACACCTGCCATGGATTTCTGTTCATAGGTTGCACGATTAATGAGATATTGGCAAATTAGTGTCACAAGGATTCAAAGAATGCCTTTTTAGTGTTTTTCAGTGCCCGTAGCTCATAAACGATGCAAGATATGGATTAATTTGAAATATGTTGTATGTAGTACTCACTGTCATGATTACAATACTTTAATTTTTTTCTAGCTGCTACAGTTCCCAAGATATTGGCAAATTAGCGTTACAAAGGTTAATTTCCTTACAGGGCCTCTGTATGACTCTCTAGCTACAGTATGTATAAGTAGGAATGCAGGGCCCAGAGGGCCTGTGCTCTCACAGATGCATGTCTTTATGTAGAAATGGCAAGCTTGGTGGGATCACAGAGCCCGAAGTGCCCCATGCTCCCACCAATACATGTTTTTTGCTAGTTATATTACATTTTCCAAAAAAAGTAAGGACATTCATGGCAAAAAAAAATGCATTTGATGCATCAGTTAGGGTTAAAGCAACAAAAGTGAGGAAATGAGACATTAGCATTGAGCCCCTAACCCCCCAATACCCCAACTCCCATCCTCCCAAACTGACAGACTGCAAGGTGTACCATGGGGTCATGAGGCCTAACTCTCACCCCATTCTCCTTTACCACTTGCTTACAAATAGAATGGGGAGAGAGTTGGGACACACAACCCCATGGCACACCCCTGGGGTCTGTCAGTCTGTGGAGGATTGGGGTGGAGTGTTGGGGGGGTTAGGGGTTCAATGCTAATGTCTCATTTTCTCAGATTTGTTGCTTTAACCCTAACTGATGCATCAAATGCAGTTTTTTGTAATGAATATCTATATATCTATCTATATATATGTAGATATACAGAGAATGAGAGAAAGAGAGGGGAAGGGTAGTCCAAAACTAATTTCCTTCTCTCTCTCTCTCTCTCTCTCTCTCTCTCTCTCTCTCTCTCTCTCTGTGATCACATCAGAGCTCCTTCTATCCAGAGCAAACCAAAGTGTATAAACATGGATAACTATAAGAGCCCATAAGCACTTCAGTGTAAAGAGGGATTGTCTGTTTCAAAAATGGTCACAAAAGTTAATAAACTTAAATCCATAGCACACATATCCAGCTGGTTAGCTGCAGCTGTAGCACTGACATTTTTGATGGCCTCAACATCTGGAGCCCCAGGCTGCAGCTGCTAAAGCCCATGCATTAATCCAGAGTTTCTACTAAGTAAAATGTTTTCCTTTTTTAAGCAGAGACATGACAGGACTTACCAAAAAATGTGTTCATAAAGAATTTTTTTGTGCATGCACTCTCAGATATCTACTGGAAGTCATGGGACTCTAACAATGGATTTGGTTACCATAACACAGTACAAGCTGTATACCTTTTTTTTAGTTATGCACCAATTCATGCCCATAGACTATATTATTGCTGTTGATCTGGCACATAAATGAGACTTGTGTTCATTTCTCTGTAATAATCAGAAGGCTGTGGGTTCTAACCCCACACCAGGCACTTGGGTTGAATCTCAATACTGACACTATAGTGCCTCATGAAGGGTGTGCTGCAGTCTTGAGGTGATATCTTTCAGATGAGATGTTAACTGATTTTGGAACACATATCTACTGTAGCAGGTGATACAGCAAAACTGGAATGAGTCCAGAGAAGGGCAACAAAAATGATTTCTGGTCTATCGACCAAAACTTACACCGAGAGGTTGCATGATACCGGACTCCAAATTCTCCAAACTAGAAGTTGCAGAGGAGATATCTTGTTCCTTTACAAGGTCATCCAATCTCATGAGTTATCCACACAGTGTAGGCTCCTCATTGCCAATAAAAACAGAACACTTAGGTCACACAATAAGCAGGTTATAATAAAAAGGGCAAATACAAATAAAATAAATAATTACATAACAATATGTACAGCAAGACTATGGAACTTGCTGCCACAAGAGCTAGTTAATATTGCAAACTTTAATACCTTTAAAAAACATCAACCTATGTGGCTCACTATGAACCACACCCATTCTTATTGACCCACATTTTGTGGGGGAAAAAATCTCGATGGGCCTTGGCCTTCTTTTCTTTCCATACTAAACCTAGTAAACTGAGGTCCCATCTGCCTGGTCTGGTGGCAGTTCAGGTGGATGTTAAAGACCCCATGGTACTTCTCGAAAAGAGTAGGGGAAGTTTTTTAGAGAAGATGGACTTCATTACAGACCTAGTACAATCAATAACATAATTCCAGTATACAAAGTTTACACAGTCATGTAACAAAAACAAAACAGCAAAAGAAAACTATATACACCCTGTAATATGTCATACTAATTATAACCACCACCCACAATTAATCCACAAATGTGCCACCCTTGGCTCTGACAATGGTCCATATCAAACTGACCTAACTTTTGCAATGCTTTCCTAATACACTACAACCTTAGAGATCCAAACAGCATGGGTAAGCATGGTGTTCATATCTCTAAAATTTCCATAACTCTGAAATAACTACTTGCTGTTCCACTAGGCATTGTAGGTTGATTTTAAAACATTGTGAGGCTTCACAATCAGCTGAAAGTGCCTTCCCTGCATACTGAGCTGGCGTATACAATGGCGGTTTTGGAAGCGATGTAACCACCCAGAGCTGGCCTTGAAATCTTCTTCAACACTGTCAGGGTACATTTGTTTAAATAAAAGTTTAGCTTTCTTGCTTACAATGACGTCGCTGATTGGGGTACCTTAACGGTGTTCTTGGGTGAACCACAAATGCATGGCACAGTCAAAGTCCTTGTATTCTGCTTTTCTAACAATGCAATGGGTTTGAGCAGACCCTGTATCTTTGGCTTCTTGGGAAAACTGCTTAATTTTATCCTGAGACTTTTTTAAGTCAAAAACTGTCAATTTGCCAATTCCATACTCCTCAGCAACAGCACTCAAACTTGCACCACATTCAATTTTACTTAGGATTTCAAGTTTAGTGTCAATACACAAGGTTACCCACTTGCATTTGTTAGCCTGCTTTCCTGCCATGCCGATCTATGCTAATAGTGTTGAAGAAGATTAATGCCTTTTAAACAGGCAAGAAAATGAGCTACAGGTGGCAATTAGTGCTTAACTCTTAGCGCGTAGCGCTTGGGGGGGTGCAGTTAACCAGTCATTCTGGTTCTTTGAAGTTTGGATCTCTGAGGTTATACTGTATTAGCTAATACTTCTACCTGTGGGGCCCATTTTTGCTGTAAAACCCACACACACCACGCTTGCCAGATGTCATCTCTGATTATGGCAAGTACAACATACGCAGTGTCTGAGTGATGTTTCCCTTTCAGCCCAGTATTAGTCCCATACATGACATCTGGATAGGACAGTTGAGAAAAGAGGGGTTCCTGCCATTCCTGTGCTAACAAGTGCCAGAGTAGCCTAATATACATGTGGGCACAGTCTACAAACAAGTGTTGCTACATTTCAAGTAACTGTGGGCAGGAATCTCTGGGGAATACCTGTCATTTGTTTGTGCTTATTGGTCCCCCATTCACTAAGCCTGCCATAGTTCTCTAACCATAGACGGTCCCATGCATACGGAGGAATTCTGGGGTTTGATAGTTATTTTAGCACCTGCTGTTTCTGCCCTGTAGTACATAAGGGGAATTCTACTGGGGATTGACTTTCAGAAAGCAAAATAGAATTGTATATCGATTTCCTATCTAAGGTTAAAAAGCTCTTTGAGCTAAGGCCCAATTTCACCACCAATTTCAGGCATTCCACAGCATAGAGATGGAGAATTGTATCCCTGCCTAGTAACTGGGTTTTATTTTGTTCACAAAGGGGGAGGTTTGGGGCCAACCATGAGCTTTTCGAGGGTCTCCATGACCTATATTCAAGTCTGAGAGCCAGGCCCAAATTACAGCACATAAAACTGCTTGAAAAATAAGCCGCAGGGTTATTCATACTCACTCCACCATCTGGGATGGGCTGATAGGTGTATTCCCTCTTTATAGGATTCAAACAAGAGTCCCAAAATGTCTGAAAAAAACCCACTACATACAGTAAATGAGTGAAAACACTCTGCAGAGGGGGGGAATATGTGACTTAAATACAAGAAAATAGGGATAAGTAAAAATTTAATTAAGCTCACTCTCTTTTTCTTGGCTATCTGTTTGCCTCTCCAGTCAGCAACTACTCTATCAGCTCAGGTACACCTTTTTCACAATTTAGAGTCTGTGCATTCTGCAGTCCAAACTCTACACCAAGTATTTTTATGAGTTCTTGTGAAATTCTAATGCCTACGATATTCCCGGAGCCAGGAACAGGTGTAGCCTTCAAAGGTACCCCATGATTTTTGTCTAGATTAATTCTGGATCCTGATAATCAAGTAAGGCAGCCTCATTACTGTCTGTACCAAGGGTAAGAACCAGGTCATCTGTATATGCCAGAATTTTAAAGGAAGGAGTGTCAGCTGTAACGACAATGCCTTTTCCTTCCTGAGCTTGGAGAACAGATCTGATAAGAATATTAATATCAAAAAAATACAAGAGGGGGCTAAGGAGACAGTCTTGATGCACCCCTCTACTAACTAGGATTCAGTTCCCATACCACCCATTCATGTTTGGAATAAGGGCAGCATTATTATACATTGCCCTGAGCCAGGCCACAATTTCTGGTGGTATTCCAAAAGCCTCCAATACTGTAAATAAATAATCATGGGGCAGCCTATCAAATGCCTTTTCTTGGTCCACACCCACCACCCATCCTTGTATTTCTTCAAGATTCCCTCTGAAAAAAAGTTCTCTCAAAATGATAAGATTATCACATTGTTGTCTCCCTGGCACCGCACAAGTCTGCTCAGAACTAATCAAATAAGTTGACACTTTAATGAATATAACTAAAATAATTTTTGCCAGTAATTTAATGACAGTGTTTAAAAGACTAAGGGGCTGCCAATTATTAATATCTGAAGTGGGACCCTTCTTATGAATCAACACCAAAACAGCTTCTTGCATGGCAGGAGCAAATTTAGAGTCAGTTAGCATATGATCGAATAGAATTGGCAGGGCTGGAGCCAAATCATTCCAGAATTGTCTATACAGGCCTGCCTCCAGGCCATCTGAACCTGGAACTGAGTCATTCTTCAAATTTCCTATTGCCTGGATGACTTCTGACTCAAAAATGGCTTGAGTCAATTCTATGATGACAGTATGTAAAACCTGGGATAAGTGTAAAGTATTCAAGTGACTAGTAGCATCTGTACAAGCAGGTCTTTCCCCAAATCGTTATGTAACCTGGGCTTCTACAATATCTAGAATGCCCTGAGGTGTGGTGACCTTACTACCTGTAGGGGTGATCAATTCTAATATGATTCTTGTATCAGTTCTTATTTTACATTCTTTATAGGGATATGTACCCACTTTAGTTAGTTTAATCCCAAACCGGGTTTCCTGTCCCAAAGACTTAGCTTTGTTGTATTGAATTTCTCTAATCATTTTTCTAATATTGTATATCTGATGGCTATAGTCACCGAATGATGACTCTACGAGGGATATCAAATACTATAACTGCTGCCATAAGTGTAGATATTGCAAATAGATTTTATTGTTATCATAGTGGGATTTTCTTTGGAAAAGACGTCTCCATGAAGTTTTTGTATCCTCCCACCATTCAGCCATATCATCTTAGCACTCAATAACAGATAGTCTGGCAGACCAGTCCTGTTGCCACATTTTTTGAACTTTGGGATCTAGCAAGAGAGTCTAATTTAACTTCCATTTATTTTTCTTATAGCGCTGGTGCTCTACTCCATGATATTTTAGCTTTTAATGGAACATGGTCAGTAAATTCATTTGCTTGTGTCACGATGTCTAAGATGTGCAAAATTTTAGATAAAAAAATAAAATCTATCCAGGTCCTAATGGTTCCTAAAAAGTATGTAAATCCTTCAGAAGGGTGTAAGCTGTTATATGCATCTTTAAGGGCTGCAGTGGAAAGGATCTGCTGGAGAGCTATAGAATCACAGAACAATTTAGTAGTTTAGAGGCCCCTGTCTGATTGGCAAAGGCCACAATTAAAATCTCCCAATCAGATTACTAGCCTGGAAGTATGAAGATATGGCTATATATATCCCAAAATAAAGTAACTCTAAGGGCCTTGGTCTGAGGGGCGAATGTTGCAATTATCATCATCACAGGTGTTAAGCCCAGTGGACCAGAAGGATGGCTCAGGGGACTATGCCTGGGACGCCCACTGTAATTCTCTGTTAGTCTTTAGCCTAGTGTCTAATAAACAAGTGATGTCACTGGCTCCCTCTTGTAATGTGAGCATAGCTCCAGCCAACTTCCTTTCCCCTTAAATACTATTAATGTTAATAGTAGTAAGAGATAATGATCCATAGGCTAGTGTTAAGGGGGGGGACAACCTACATGTCATACTAAGGGGATTTAGATCTCCATCTCTGTCTAGTACATTTTGCTATAGACTCTATCCCTCCTCCTCCATCCTCAGTATCTGTATTAGACAGAATAGAGGAGGTAACTGTACCCTCCTCCTCAGATTCCCTATCTGTGGTTTCGGAAAAAAGGGCTGCAAATTTGTTACTTGTCTTCCAGGTCCCTGAAGGGGGATCATGCTAAACCTCCATGCCTTCCAGTTTCCTAGAAACAGCTTTCTCTAGTCTGGTCCATTTTTTTCTGAGGAACCGTTTTAAGCAGAGTTTCCATGGGGGGGGGGGTGGCATAGCTGAAGGAGGCCAGTCCCTGGCTTCTAGAGGAGGGAGGGGGATTGGGGGGCATGTAATTCCTGAACACTCCCTGAAGGGCCAGCTTTATCCCAAGAAGGGGCTAGAACCTGTAGGTTCACAGATGCCTGAGTAACTGAGGGGGAGTCCTGTCTCAATGATACCATCCCAGCTCTCAAACTTTGCTCTGCTACACTTTTGGCTTGTTGTTGTTGTGCCATATTAATGATACCTTCATGAGAAGGACAATCTTCCCTGTTGTACGAGGCCCTGGAACAGCGACTGTATGCATGGCCAGTGTGCTCACACAAATTGTATTTAAAAAGATGGAGACATTTCCCTGAGCTATGCCCAAGTTCTAAACAATGGCTGCATTTGGCTATGTCATATGCGGAGTTCAAGTGTGCCCAACAGCCACACTTGAAACATGACTTGTGTTGACCTGCATAAAAAATCAAACCTCTATCTTTGCCCAAGAGAAAAGTGCTGGGGAGGTGGACAAGCCCTGAGTTAGTAGTGTAAGGCTTCACACATACCCTCCACCCACCATCCCAGATCTGTTCAATGTCTAGGGTGGAGGTGGGTTTACCCAAAACTTCACAGCATTGCTTAAGCCAGAAAAGAATATCCTCAATATTAACCCCCTCATTCTTAAACATGACAGCGATGTTATTAACTGAAGGTTTGGTCAGGGGGATGGCTTGGAAGGGAACCCATACAGGATTACTTTTGAAGGTGCTATATTGGGCCCAAAATCTATCCAAACTCAGGATGTTCTTAAAACTAATGACATAGTCTGAATGCTCTAGACTAATGAGGGCAAAGATCTCTGAAGAGAAAAAACTTTGTGGAACCTTTTAACAATGTTTTTGCAATATAAACTCTATCTGGTGGTTCGTCCAACCCTCTTTTATACAGTAGTCTAACTGCATTACAATGAGGGGCTGATTCCTCCTTATTCTGAAATAAGTCAGGCAGTTTAAATACTGTTTCAAGTCCCCCCCTGCAAAATTTCATATAACTGCAGGAGAGGGACCTAACCTTACTGGGGCCTCATTATTAAGAACAACCTCCTCATCATAGTGCACATTCTCAGTTACTGCGATACTGTTAAAAGGCAAATCAGGTAATAAAACATTTTTATTTATTTAATAACTCTAGAATTAATACCTTTGAGCAAGAACAGCTCATTTACAAAAGTTTCACATCATAGTGTCGGTAGACAAACAGGGTGAACATCATTAGAAAAATTATACAGAGGTAGCACAGATGGAAGAGAACATACAGGTTGCACATCATTATTCATATTTCGAGACTACACATGTTGGGTAGGAATATAGCTATGACCAGTGAATTAACATGGAGAGAATGGCTCAGACTGAGAACTAAGCAGTGCATAGGTAGGCTAGATGTGAAGGAGATTGAGGAAGAACAGTAGGGAGGGTTGTCCCAGAGGAGTGGGCAGGCTAGAAGGCCATTGTCAAAGAGGTAGGAGGGAGTGAGAAATGCTATTTGAGGTAAGGGTAGGGACAGGGGAGCTAAAAAGTGCTGGTGTTGGCGGAGATGAGGAGGTGGTAGCAGTGGATAGAGGATGGGAAACAAAGAGGTGGAATAGGTAGCAGAGATTTATTGGTGAGGAGCAGGAAAGTCTGAAGTGCTAGGGGGAGGTAAGACCTGTAGGTGAAACAGATGCAGCTACTAGAAGAGGTGAGGTGTGCCTGGAGCAGCCATTTGAAGGGGCCAATTCTGGGAGCAGTCAGGATATCCCAGTTGAGAGCATTTTACCAGTGCAGAGCCCTGCAGGCAAATGTTCTCTGTCCCATATAGGTCTGACATCTGGGAATCTGGTAGGTTTGATTGCTGGTATTGCGGGTATGCTGAGTGGTACAGTGCCTGCTTAGGAGCTTTTCAACACCTGGTGGAATGAGGCCTAGGAGTATCTTTTTTATTAGCAGGCAGGTCTGATATTGGATCCTACAAAGGAGTGGGAGCCATCCAGACTAGTCATATAGCTCACAGGTGTGAGTAAGGCGGGTAGCTGCAATGAGTAGTCTACATGCTTTGTGTAGTGCCACCATTACCCTATGGAGAGCAGTACATGAGGCAGAGCCATAGATGGCTAGACCATAGTCAATGATGGATGTGACTGAGCTGTGGATTGCCAGATGCAGAGCATCTGTAGTCATACAATGCTTGTGCCTATGTAGCATTACAATTCGAATGTTTGCGGCCTAGGCAACATTCTCAGTGTTTTGTGTGTAGGAAAGGAAGTCATCCAGTGTGATTCCAAGGTATTTGAAATGCTTGATCTGCTTGCGCTGGGTGCCAGAGCCCTTCCGGATGTTGAGGATGTTGACATTTACAGTGGAAGATGCAACAGAGTTACCAGGGTGCGTTGGAGCTCAGAGGTGTAGTAAAGGTGGTGGCCACTGTTGAAATAGAGTTGTTAAGCAATTGGGTATAGGAAGGATCCTGTGGTTCCAATGTTCAGAGTCTATCCACAATTAGTTCCCATCCTGCATTCTCTAGTGCACAGATGGGAGACCAGTTTGGGACCCCAATCTCCTTGTTTCTTGGGGCTCAGTAACAGGCACAGGCCTAGCAGTAAAGGGAGTCTGTTCTAAATTTTCAGAGTTGTGAGGAGCCTTACTCCAGCCTGCAAGTGTTTGCTCAGATGGAGAAACAGAAGTAGTGCTCTGCAGTGTAGTTTACATCAGAGGATGATTTTCAGGTTCTGCAGGCTCCGTCTGTGATTGGCAACCTGCTCCAACACATTTCTTTTGCTTGTTTTGTGCCACTGGAGTAGGCTTTTGTCACACAAGTATTAACCTGGTGGGACTGCATCCTGCTCCTCTAGTACACTGTGTGAGACATTCTCCCTGGAACTCTTTGACAAGACATCTGCATTAGCCTGCTGAGCATTGCCTGTTTCAGTATTCAGCATGTCAGTTCCTTGCTAACTCACTGGGGATTTCACAGAAGCACTGCTCACTTTGACAGGTGGTATAGACTCAGGCAATGAAGCAAGTTCAGGCTCCAACTCTCGAGCATTATACAGGAGCTGTGCCTTTTCAGTAAGCCAACGTTTCTTATAATCAGCAGCCTGTTTTTCAACTTGGTGTACCTGAGCCATTGCGCATGTAGGAGCACATTCCACTTCCTCTCTCAACTCCTCTGAAGTTAAGAATTCATTGTACACTTCATTTTTATCAGAAAATCTGCAGCTGCTAGGGCTGCATCAATGGCCTCTTGTGTAGTGATAACAGGAGATAAGGCCCACTCCCCTGCACCTTCCACATCCATCTCCTCCAGTATCTCCTCTACACTGGCCATCCTGTCACAGATGGCCAAGGATTCCCCCTACTGGCAAGAGCAGGGGAATTTTTTATTGAAAAAAAAGAGACACCATTCACAAATTTACAATACAATATATACAAATACAGATATTACATGAGCATATCTACTTTCCATGCACAAGAAACATTATGTGACAGCTTAGGAGAGAAGGGGTTGTGGAGGCGCGGCACTGTTACAGTCAAGGGATGCACTGCATTTGGGGACTTGGCACTGGTTGACCAATGGAGGCACAGTGTGCCAATGACACTGGTCTTCCAAAAGTGCACCAAGTTGTAACATTTTCGTCACTGCAATCAGAGGCTGCCTTATGATTACAGCGGCAGTCATTCTGCTGCAATGAGGGAGTGATCCATCATTGCAGAGCAGAACATTAACTAGCCTAATACTGTTTGTGAACATGGCGGGTGGCTTGCCACTGCATTCATAAACAGTATTAGGCAGCCAGCCCCCTTGCTGAGGGGTTTCCCATTCACCCTCAGCAGCATGTGCCCCCCAAACAGTCTTTGTTTGCCAGCGGGGGCCCCAATCATGGCTGGATGCAGTGACCCAGGTATTTTGCCAATGGGGGTGCCCAATCCCCATCGGCATGATGCCACCCCCCCATTTTGTTGTGTGCTGACAGGGATGCCCAATTCCCCATTGGCTACAGTTGGCCCCCCAGCAAACAACTCCCTTGGCATGCTGGAAGCCCACCCCAGTGTGCCAAATGCCCCTTTGAAGTTAAAAACCACCCCGCATTGCCTTTTTTTTCCTGTACAGAAAAAATGGTCCCTCACTAACTCCCAGACCCACCTCGCACAACCCGCACCCACCCACTGTGCACCCTGCCTCTCTACACCCCCCTCACCTCATACTTACCTCCGGAGTCCACCGCGACAATCTTCCATGGACTGGGAACACGTCTGCACTTTTCAAAGCTGACCATGAACTGAGGAAATGCCGGTGAGCTGTATAATGGAGTAAATAGGGGTTTTCAACTTTGCTGCATATCTCAGGCATTTTTTGGAATTATGGCATCAAATTTTCAACATGGGTTTTTTGGGTCCCCTCCTCATGAATTCTATCACTGTCATGGCATTAATCAGGCCTGAAGGGTGATTTTCTGGTCACTGCACAAAATCACCTTTCAGGACCAATTAACCAAATGACAGTGCCAGTTTTCATAAGGCGGGCTCTCAAAAAGCCTATGTTGCAAATTTGGTGAAAAAATTCTTAAAAATGACTTTTATGAGCGTGCGTTGCACAGCTCCTACACACGCTCGTAAGTTTGCAAATTTGTAACATTTGCACTCCAGATTTTCAACATTGCTATTTTATCACACCTACTTATGAGCAGTACAGCTGTCATTTTTCACATCTCACACAAAATGTGCTTACACGCATGTAGCGCACAATGGCACAGTCAATGTGTGAAATCAATGTTTTGGACAGATTAAGAAAATCACAGTGACACTGTTTATGAGCAGAGGTCTTAAAATGGGTATGTTGAAAATTTGGTGGAAAAATTCTTAAAAATGACTGTGTTACGAGAGTGTGTTGTGCAGTTCATACACACGCTCATAAGTTCGCAATTTTTAATATTTGCACTCCAGATTTTCAACAATGCCATTTTACCACACCTCTTTATGAGCAGTACAGCTGTCATTTTTCACATCTCACCCAAAATGTGTTTCCGTGCATGTTGCATACAATGGTGCAGTCTGTGTGCGAAATCAATGTTTGGGACAGATTAAGAAAAGCACAGTGACGCTGTTCATTAGCAGACTTCCTAGAATGCCTATGTTGAAAATTTGGTGAGTAAAGTCTATAAAATGACTGTGTTATAAGCGTGCGTTGTGCAGTTTCTATGCACGCTTGTACCTTTGCACATTTGAAATAATTTCCCTCCAGATTGTCAACACTGCTATTTCTCCACAGCTCCTTATGAACAATGCAGCTGTCATTTTTCACATCCCAGATGAAATGTGATTCTGCACTTCCATCGCAGAATAGCGCTGTCATTGTGGGAAATCCGTGTTCAGGACACATTACGAAAATTACACTGACACTGTTCAGTAGCAGAGGTCCTAAAATGCCTATGTTGAAAATTTATTGAGAAAGGTCCATGAAATGACTATGTTACGAGTACGCATTGCGCAGGTTCCATACACGCTCATGCCTTGGCACATTAGCAATATTTACACTCCACATTGTCAACACTGCCATTTTTCTACACCTCCTTGTAAACAGTACAGCTGTCATTTTTCACATCCCAGCTCTAATGTGTTTTTGCAATTCGGGTGCAGAATAGCACGCTCATTGTGTGAAATCACTGTTTGGTACACATTACAAAAATGACAGTGACACTGTTCATTAGCAGAGGTGCTAAAATACCTATGTTGAAAATTTGGTAATGAAGGTCCATAAAATGACTGTGCTATGAGTGGGTGTTGCACAGTTTCCACGCATGCTTAGAACTTTGCACATTTGTAATATTTTCACTCCAGATTTTCAACGTTGCCATTTTTCCACATCTCCTTATGAACAGTGCAGCTGTCATTTTTTACATCCTGGTTGAAATGTGTTTTTGCCGCTCCAGCTCAGAATACCATGGTTGCTGTGTGAAATCAGTGCTCAGGACACATAAACAAAATCACAGTGACAATGTTCATGAACATAGGTTGCACAATGTCCATGTTGAAAATCTGGTGACAAAACTCCATAAAATGACTGTGTTATGTGCATGTGTTATGCAGTTTCCATGTATGCTTGGAGCTGTGAGCATTTTTAATATTCTTACTACACATTTTCGACATTGCCATCTCTTCATACCTCCCTATGGATGGTACAGCTGTCATTCTTTACATCCTGCCAGATCTGTCTTTTCATACATGTGGTGCAGAATGGCACTGTCGCTGTTCAAAGTCAGTTTTAGGGACACATTGACAAAATCACACTGCCACTGTTCATGACAAGAGGTCCCAAATGCTTTCATGAGGTAGGGTCACAAAAAGACCATGTTCAAAATATGTACTGTAAATACCAACAAATGCCTGAGACATTATGGTTTCTAACCATAACATGCTACCCTGTACAGACAGACAGACATCAGGGTGTGCCTTTGAATTGCCACCCGTACTGCTCGTGCCATCCAACCCCCATCCACTGACAGACATCGAGCTGTACCTTGGACTCTTCGGCCCAAGACGTCACCCCATTCTCCTATGCTGCATCCATTTCACCATATGTACTTATGGAATGGGGTGACTGTAAAGCCAAACACTCTAATGCACAGCTCAACACGTGTTGGTGTCTGCAGAATAGGGTGAGGTGACACGGTTTGACAGTCATGGGCGACGACCCAAACACTTACCCCAAATCCTGTCCATCTCTTCAGGATGGAGGTGGACTTCATGTGAACTTTAATACTTCACTGCCATTCCCATTCTGTATCTGTCTAACTCCTGCATTTCTAATGCTCATACCAGCAAGCAAACATTTGGCATTGACAAATGCTTGTTTATATCATCACCATATTCCATAGTCTCTATCTGTTAGTTGTATTGTTTCATGTTATGGGTGTATCTGTGTTTGTTATCCAAGGAAGCTCTTTCCAAAACTCTGATAATACTTCTCTGGACTTATTTTTTCCTCTTTATAATAAATACAATGGAGATCCTGTGTAACTTTTTTTAGTACTTCTATTTGACTACCCTCTTTTTGTTGCAGTGCAAACCCAAATTGCATTGTCCATATATTCCATTTGAATATTACCATTAATACTTGTAACATACTTTTATGCCATTTATTCCAGGCATTATTGAATACCCCATACATGACATTCTCATAACTGATCAGGTTAAAAATGCTATTTCCCCACTGTATACCTACAAATTTAAAATTTCCAAAATACAGAAATAAAGGAACATTGAAACAATAAGTGTTCTATTGTTTCTTCTTTTTGTATACAATGTAGCCTACTACACATTCTATCCTGCTGCTGTTTGTGCTTTTGGTTTGATTTTACATTTATTTTCTCATGACAGGTGAGCAAGTGAAAATCCCACATCTGCTCTGGTATTCTTTTATTGTTTAGCATATCTTGTACTGATTTTCTGTATAGATCTGGGCAATTATTAAAAACAATCTCTACTATACAAACTGTATCCAATAAGCAGAAATACATGTTTCCTTTGTGAATTACTTATCTGTCTGATAGTCACATTCCATCATTTTATTCTCACAAAAGTACATCTAATATACTCTGGAATTATTACTGTTTTTTTTTAAAGGGGCAAATAACTGATTTTCCCAGCTTTGTAGCCAGATTTTACATTTCTGGAAAAGAAACTGTTCCCAACCTATGTTTTGTTGAACTAATAATGGTTTTATATTGTATATTAAAAAGTATTAAAATACAATATGGGGTTTGGCATATTTAGCCCTCCTCTGTTGAAAGGTAGGCATAATATGTTCCTTTTTATAGGATTCAGATGGCTTCCCCAACATGCCTGAAAAAATATACTGAGTAGTGTATTCTTAATTTTTTTTTTGGGGGGGTGGAAACACATAACTTACATAAAGTAATACAGGTATCAAAAAGTTTTATACAGTAGATTCTGTTTTTCTTATTTAATTTCCGTAGGTTCCATTGTGCCACCTTTTGTTTTACTAAGTTTCTTTTTGTCTCCCAGTTTAGTTCATTCATATTTATATTCCCCATTTGGACCCCTAAAATGTTTATTGGGTCAGGAGTGATTTTGATCCCATTCTGAATCCCTTAAACTTCAATGAATAGTTCAGTCTCTACCCAATGCATTTCTGCATGTTAAAAGATGCTCCTGATAGAGTTCCAAATTCTGCACAGATTTCCTGTACATGTAAAATAGACTCCTCATTTTCTACCATTACACTCATATCATCTGCATATGCGATGACTTTATAGGGAAATATTGCCTTCCCTATTTTTATTGCATTTATCTGTTGGGCATTATTTAGTTTCCTTAATAATGGGTCTAAAAAAAGTCATACAATTTTGGGCTGAGAGGACAACCCTGTCTTACACCTCTTTGTAAATGGATTATAGGATCTTCCCATTCCTGTACAACAGGAATTATTGTGGATGTTCTATAAATACATTTTAACCAATTTATCATCTCCTGTGATATTTTATAATGAGTCAAAACTTCCCATAGGAAATCATGATCTATTTGGTCGACTGCCTTTTTTAGGGCTAGAGATATTAAAAACCTACCTAAATTACCTGGTTTGCCTTGTTCCACCAGTGCTCTTATAATTTATATATGACTATGTATATTTCTTCCTGGGATGTCATATGTTTGTGCTGAGGATATTATTTCTGTTACTATTTTGGACAATCTTTTCGATAATATTGTTAATTATTTTGAAATCTGAGTTTATGAGGGTAATCGGTCTCCAGTTCTGCAGCTCCGTTTTTTCTCCTTTTTTATAAATATACTGTATGTTAAGACTCCCATATTCATAACTGGGGAAATTTGTTTTGTACACAGTATATTATTAAAAACCTCTATCGATTTGTGACCATTTCCTTCCTACTATTTTTAGGATCTTATTAGGAAGACCATCTGGTCCTGGGAATTTCCCACCCTCCAATGGGGAAATGACACCTACTACTTCTTTTTCTTGAATGGGCTGTATCAGAGGCTGTAGTTTGGTTTGTTCTATGTCTGGTGCCTCAGAACCTGAAAAAAAAAATCCCTTAAGTTACCTTTTTCTGTTTGTAGTTTTCTATATATATTCCTAATATATTCTGATACCACCTTCAAAATATCCCATTTTGTGGTACACTCTGTCCCTTTCCTGTCCTTCAAACAGGCATGTCTTTAGCTCACACCTTTTTTTGCCAGCTTTCAAAGGGCAGATGGTGTCCAGTCTATCTTAAGTTTCAAATTTCTGCTGGTGATATAATGCTTTTGCCTTTTAATTATGGAAGTCTAGCACCTGTTTCTTACCATCATTTATTTGCAGCATCAAATTCTGCCCTGTCTCATGTGATATGGTCATAAACTGTTGTAGAGTTTTCCTATTCTGTATAAATTTAAGATAGCATTCCCTAATCTGGTTTCTACAAATCCTTTTACATAGTTTTTGGAAATCTTGTTTTGTGTCTTCCCACCAGTCAATTGGGTATTCAAAGAAAATATAAACTGATTTTCTTGCAGCTGTGAAATTACTAATAATTCTGCTTATGTATTGATCAGACAATACTGAGGTGTTCATGTTCCAGAAACCAATCCCCTTGTGCCAGTTAGTATTGCCTCCCACATTTACAGATACTATCTTATGCTCTGAAAATTCTGTGTTTGTTACAGTTGCATTTTGAATATGCATAGTTTCAGATAGAAATATTAAGTACATTCTAGAGACCAAATTCTCTTTTTGAAAAGTAGGAGAGTCTAAATGAGCATGATAGTGAGATGCATCTCTAAGTTTGGCTTTTTGCACTATGTGTGCCTATGTATTGGAGTCACAGTATTGTTTAGCAGATTTTACTTTTGCCAGGCAATTAAAATCTCCAGCTAATACAATCATATGCATGGAGTGCAAATAAGGTTGTATAATATTAAACAGTTCACACCATGTGGCCTTTGTTTGTGGTGCATAGATATTAGTTAATCTGTGTGGGATTGAGTGTATTATTAAAACTAGAATTAATGCTCTACCAGGCACTAAATCAAATAATATAAGGAGTTTAACTTCTGGAAATTTAAATAAAATTTCCATCCCCGAGCAGGGCTCCTGTCCTATAGACCAGTAAGAAGGGCCTTTGAACCACATGTTTGAGGCTTCCTGTATCTCACTTACTGTATGTAATTGGGTATCTTGCAAGAATATAACACCAAAATGTAAATAAGTTAGAAAGGAGAATATGATGTTCCTCTTTTCTATTCTTTTTATGCTGTTTACATTTATGGTATGGAAAGAATGAACCTCTTTGACCATATTTATTTCTTCTACTTCCCCTTCCTGCTCTAAACTTTATTCTTAAATTTTACTTTCACTTTCCTTTTCTGTTACCCTTAAAGTGTCTCTACCACTTCTGTATCTGTAGTTCCCTCCAGTATAAAGGATTCCACTGAAGAGTTGTCTGAGACCTCTTCCATGTATTCTGATTGTAAAATGTCAAATTTGTTTGTGGTAGGTGCTATTGTATACAATCTTGAGATCTCCTTCAAAGTGTTCTTCGCTTTTTGTCTGGTTATTCTTTTCCCTTACTCTAGCCCTGGGGTTGGTTGGGGAGCACAGAAACACCCAGTTCTTCTTCTTCTGTACCACTTATTGGTGTTCCCCATGGTTCCCCCTGTTTCTGTGTTGCTGCAACATTAACAGCTACTGAACCTTGCTCCTGTGAATTGTCTTTAACAATAAAAATGTTGTCTATGGGGGGAAGGGGTAGGGTGTCTAGATTGTGGGAAGGCAGGGCGGGAGGAAACTCCTCATTCAGCTCTCCACTCTCTTGTGTATTCTGTACCCTTTTCTGGCTGATCCTATTTCTTTGTGTTACAGCAATAAGGAGTCTTTGCTCCTCCCCATCTGTCTGATCCAGTATGTTGTACACTGCCCACTTACTGTTTTAAAAAGTATGACCACTGGTTTCACATAGGTTACATTTGCATTCATTTATGCAGTTCATTCCTGTATGCCCCACTTCCCCACATATGGTACAACATGGCTTATCACAAATGCTACTTAAGTGCTCTTGTAGACCCACACTTGTAGCACATTTTTGTCTGTCCTGCATAAAATAACATGCCTCTGTCTCTCCTTAAAGAAAGGAGTTTGGTAGGTGAAACACCCCTGTGTCTGTCATTTTTTAACATCACCTTAACTTTCCAGCCTCCTGTCTAAATATTTTCTGAATCCATTATAGCCTATGGATCTTCAATGATTCTACATTTCTGTTTTAGCCTGAACAGGACAGTTATTATTTTTTGTGCAGATTTGGTTAGGGGGATTGCCACAAATGGGGCCTACAAGGAAGATTTTTTCAAAGAGTTTTATTTAATCCAAAACCTCTCCAGGCCATTTACTGATTTAAAGCTCACATCAAATGTTGCTCTCCCAAGACATGAATCAGTGCATATATTTCTGTTGAAAATATGTCATGGAGTCCTTTAAAAGGGTTTTGGCTACATATAGCCTGTCTGGAGGCTCTTGCATTCCACCCATGTATTATACCCTTACAGCATTATACCATTTTCCAGGATAAATCGGGGTCTTAAATAATGAGGCAAATGTTTTTGGTGCTGTGTTGTTAATGATATTCAAAGGCCTTTGAGGTTGTTCAGGTAATGTACTGGGACATCCTCCTTGAGAACTACAGTATTCTGAACATTAACAAATTGTTTAAACTGCAAGCATGAGTTCTGTGTTAGAGCTAGCTCTGGAGGAAGTTCTAAGTTGTTTGTCAATTCAGGACTATGATTCCTGTCACTTCTCATTGTATTTGCTTCAATACTTTTCTGTATTATAATCAAGGCATTCACCAAAATCCACTGACCTGTTTTTGTGTCTCGTATCCAGCCTGCCACTGCAAGTGCACCATTTACTGATCATTCTTCTGAAGTTTCTTCTTGAAGAACTCTCTCCTCAGCGTGTCTTAGGCCAAGCTGTACTGTGCCTGCATTTGTCATTCCCAACATGGTTTCTGGGGAGACATCCATTCGTACAGTCGGTGTGACTTTTTCAGCGGCCTCCACCTCCTCTGCCTAGCTTACTGCCACATCCTTTGATGCTCCTATGTCATCTCCATACAGCTTAGCACTTTTGACAGGTGTCTCCTACTTGTCAGTCCGTAGTGCTCTCAGTTTTGTTTCTAGTTGCATTTTCTTTAAAAAATACTGTATTTCCTCTAGTTCAAACTGCTTCTGTAGGGCATATTATCTATATCATTCTGATTTGTGCCTTTTGTCTTTTGTACAGTGTTATCCATTGTTTCAGTCTGATCAGAGTCGCTGTCTGAAGTTAATGCAGATAATTTACTACTGTCTGTTAGTTCCATTATAGTACCACTTGTCACTTCAAGCTTAGACACTTTCTCAAGTGTTAGCTTTTGATTCTCCCCCATATGCATTGTTTTTTGCTTACTTGTCTCTGTATCTTGATCTGTGTAATCCATTATCTTTTCCACCTCTTCCTCCTCCTCCACCTGTTTGTCAGCTATCTTGTTACTCTGCCAGGAGGACAGATTCTCCCCCTACTGCAGAGTAGGGGAATTTTTTATTGATGATATAAAGAAAACAAGGTTAAACAGTGGTACATGCTAAATTCACATGAAAGAAAATCTGAAATCAGAGAAACATAAAAAAACTCCCTAGGAACAAAATATGCAACATCTCTAAAAGAAAAAAAGCCAAAAAATATATATGAACAATATTTACTTGTATTAAATGTACTCCCCCTAGTTAAACACAACATCCTCCACTGATACCCTCTATCTTCCTCTCTTTAGCCAATGAGTAAGCAGAAGTTTTTATTTCACCAGCTGCAAAATATATCCTGTACCACAGTGTTCCTTCATACAGTAAAAAAGGTAAACATACATCTCAGAAATCTTTCCAAAAACCAGCATTTCCCACTTGTATAATGTTCTTGAATGATATTATAAATAAAAATCGTGTTCATACTTCAGAATGTTGATATCTATATTGCATCAGCCTGTTATCCCTCTCCCTCTCAAACCTATTATGCCATGCCCTCTAGATTTTTTTACCTATTTCATTTTAATCAGCCATATTTTTGAAAAAATTTGAACCCTTTCCACCAAGCCTGTACTTTTGTTTTAGGATGATAACGGATATCCATTTCATATACTTCCTTCATAGCTGCATCACATAACCTGCAACAAGAAGGGAACAACACTTTTTTTGCTGAAATATTAACTGGCTTCTAGTCTGCCAGAGATAAAATATTACAACAGAAAAAAAAAATACATTCAACATTGAATCCATACTACTGCACAACAAACCTGAATAATCTTCTAAAGCAATTTGCTCATATGTGTGTGTCCTAAACCAAGTCAGTTTCCATTGTATAGCTAAACATACCCATACACCACTAGGGAATGGGCATACCAATAGAAAATGTCCCATTGACTCTATTTGATTCACATACTTTTATGTTTGCAATTCCCCTTAACCCCCGTCTCCCATGCAAAACTAAGCACAGCACATCCCACATCCTTTTTAGGATTCTTTTATTTATTAGTTGATTCAAAACATTCTTCACTTTTTCAACCTGACATCCTTTAAATTCTTCTGTTTCCGGCCCAGTAAAATCAAACACGTGATTGTACAATGCTTTTCTCAATTTCCCTTTTAAATCAGACCTATACACCTCCCCATTTATACAACTTATGTAAAGATGGTCTAAAACAATCCTAGATTTTCCATCTATAATTAAGCTGTAAAGGCACCTCACTCCACATTTCCAAAACCAGACCTAAATTGTTAAAAAGCCATGTTTTCACTAAAAAGTCTGTATCTCAAACTGCCACTTGAAAGGACCATGACCAAAAGATAACATGAAAAAAAAACTACTGGGTTTATCATATTTAACCACCATTATGCTTGGGTAAGTAAGCCATTCTCTTTTTACTGGATTAAGCCTTGATCCCCATAACATCTGAAAAAAATTCTCAACAATTTAATTTCCCACTTAACATGTAGTGGAAAGACTGAATTATCATATAACAAGCAAGGCAATAAAATTGCTTTATAATAAACACTCACTTTGTTTTTGAAAGTTTCCAATTTTTCAATTTACTCACCTTCCCTTCACAAATATTAAGACTGTTTTCCCAATTTGTACTAGCCATATCCCCAAGCACAAAAACTACTCCTAGTATTTTATTTGGATCCCTTCAAATAGCAATTCTTCCTATAGTAGATACTCCTACATCTGTAGATCCCACTATTAAACCCTTACATTTCTGAAAATTTAAAGCTGCCCCCGAACATTTACTATATTTGGCAATTTCTTGTATCATAACCAAAATACTATTATTATTTCTTAGAAATAGTCAAAGATCATCTGCATAAGCCACTGTTTTTAGCTTCTGTGGTCTATATTTTCCCCAAATACCCTGTACATTTGAATCTGACCTTACATATCTAAGTAAGATATCCAAAACAAAATTATACAAATGGGGGTTCAGGGGCATCCTTGCCTCACCCCAGGCTTTACCGGTATCCAGTTCCCTCCTTACCCACAATTAAAGGTGTAATCTCTGCATGTTTATAAATCAATTGCAACCATTGTATAACTTGCTCAGGAATCCCATAACATCTTAAGATTGAAAACAAAAACTCATGGCTTACTCTATTAAATGCTTTATGCTGATCAAGGGACAGCACCTATCCTGGCTGACCCATTCTGTTACTATTGACTATTACATCCCTAATAATTGATAGATTCTCTTTAATATTCCTTTAAGGGATGGAACATGTTTGCACCAGATATATCACATTTTGTGCAACCTTCCTAGCCATTTATGTAATATACTCATAAAAATCTTAAAATCTGAGTTCAAGAGACAAATCAGTCTCTGATTGTCTAAATTTCTCCTGTCTCCCTTTTTATACAGAAATATCATCAACCCTTTCGAAAAATCTGGGTATATTATGTTTTGTGTTAGCCAGAAATTAAACACTTTAGCCAAGCAGGGAGCAATATTATCTCTATTTTCCTTATAGAAGGAATTGGACATCCCATTCTTTTGTGGATGGTGCCCTCCTTCAGGGTGCATATTGTTTCCAGTCTTTCCTGCCCAGTTATTGCAGCCATCAAATTTTCCACATCTTCCATCTCCAAAGTCAGGGTCAGAATTCCTGCCACATACTGTTGCACCTCTGTAGAGGATATACATGCCCCTTGCTGAGTCCTTAATTTCACTATACTAGAATTTATTTACCTCTCTTTACAGGCCTCACAGGGATCTCTGTAAGGAGTCTTTTGAGTTCCAAATGATAGTTCTACCTGCAAAGATTTCGATATATCATATTGCAGCATCCTCATTAGTTGCTTTTGTAGCTAAAATTTGTCTGGAATGATCCTGGTTCAAGCTATATGTTAAAGAAATGAATTTTAACAAATGAATTTTCAGTGTAATATTCTGAAGGAACTTATTATTTGAAGATGTTTTCCCATATTTTTAAAACCATATTGTTAAGTCCTGCTTAGTTTCAAGCCATCAATCACCTAAGTCCTCATAGAAACCCATAACAGATCCTGACCATCATAATGGAGGTAACATTTAATCTCACAACCTGTTCTGTCAGAATGGAATTGTTCAGTCACCATCTAGTGGTGACTGGTGAAATTGTCTTATTTATGGAGAGAACAGTTTGTAGCATAAGATGATCTGAGAATTCTACAAGTGTTACTCTGGTAGAACTTCTTAATGAATGAATGAATGAATGAATGAATTACTTAATGTTTATTGTTAAAAAATCAACCAGAGTATATCCCAAAAGGCAAACACTGAAAAAATCATTTAAAATACAAAACAAGACATTTAAATAAATATTTCAGCTTTATACAAAATTGCATTTCTATAACTTGAATTTCAACGTATTGCACACATGCAAATAAAAACGTATTACAGGATATGAATATTTCATTGCATTTCCATCTAACAGCTTTACTATTGTATCCTCTCTCCTTTTACCATACAAATTCTGTAATATTGCATTAAGCCATTTTTCCTTAGGACCTTTCACAAGGTCACAATCCATTAACAAATGATCAGTTGTTAAAATCTGTTTGCTACATTCACACAACTCTTGTTTTCTTACTTTTCCCCGTGGTATTTTTGAGCACAATTCTTATGGATGTTAAACCTCATTCTAAAAAATATATTTGTATGTAAATCATTTTGGCACCAGATCAAATAATTCTGAGGACTCCAGTTGTCTACTTTTTATTTTATAAAACAAAAACAGAGAGGATGAGTTAACTTTTACAAAGTCTTCCTGCCTTTGAATATCAATCCATCTGTTTTTTATACGATCAACACACACACACACACACACACACATATATAAATATATATCAATTTTTGTTATAGATCTAACTTTACAAAGTGATTCCATTGCAGCTTTTCTAATTTCAATGTCCAATTTTTTAAACCATGAATTATATCCACACCCTTCCTCTTGTAACTTTCTATCCTCTAACCAATAGGCATACCTTATAATAATATCCTAATTTTTTACTACCATTTTCCAATAATATAATGTCCATATTTTTGTGGCTAAAGTTAAATAATGTAATCCTGTTTCCATTCTTAAATGGCTACCCAAAACCACAGTTGGCAAACCCAAATTTATCCTAATGAACATATTTTGAATTGGCTCTAACAGACTCACTATGTTTTCAAATCCCCTTACCTCTGAAGAATATAACATCCCTGGTTTTGCCTTTGCTACATGCGCTTTACAAGAGGTATCAAACAAGTTATTACTAAATAATTTACCTTTTCTATTTAGAGCCAATACTATTTGTTTCCCTTTATTCATATTATTATCAATCTGTTTATGCCAATCTAATTAATTAGTTATTATTCCCCCAAAATAATTATATTCTGTTACCTCTTGTATCCTTTCATCTTTTACTTTCCAAATACAGGTGTGTCTACACAATTTTCCCATTTTGATGACTTTTGTATTTTCAACATTTATTTCTAATGATAATTTCTGTAGTACTTTAACAACTATATCTACTGCCTTCTGGAGACCGCCAACTGTTTTTGATAGAATAATCATGTCATCTACATAGGCCAATACAATAATTTTAAGACCGTCTACTTTGGGGGCATCAGTTTCAGATCTTTTCATTTCTCTAATTAACTGATCAATATAAATGTTAAAAAGTGCTGGCACCAATAAACAGCCCTGCTTTACTCCTTTTTTAACCATTATTTATTTCTGTATATTGACCTTTTCTACTATACCGAACTCTCATTGTAGAATTTTTATGTAAACTAATAATTAAATTTAATAGACCAGAGTCTATCCCCATGCTGATGGAATTTTCCATAGTATCTCTTGATTAACATTATCAAATGCTTGTTTCAAGTCTAAAAAACATCCATATAAGCTGTCATTTCTTAAGTTTTTAATTTTTTTTAGTCAAGTAGTGCACAATGAATATGTTATCAACTGTGCCCCTATTTTTCCTAAAGCCAAACTGATTTTCCGATAATACACCTCTTATATCCATCCACTCTTGCAGACTTTCCAAGATTACCTGGGAGAAGATTTTTGCTGGAATACAAATCAAAGAGGTGGGCCTATAACTTATAGGTAGAAATCTGTCCCCCTTTTTAAACAATGGACCACCTCAGAAATTAGCCAATCTTCAGGAATATTCCTATCCTCAATTATCTTATTAAAGTCTACAACCAAAATTATGGACCACCACTCTAATATAACATTAAATGTTTCAGCTGGAATCCTATTAACTCCCAGAGCCTTACTATTTTTCTGATTATTAATGTGTCTTCTTACTTCTTCTATCATCAATTCTTTCCAAATATCATTATGAATATAATTATCATCTGTATCTATTAAGGGACAAAACATTACATTTTCATTTGGTGTAGGTGCTTTATATAAAATAGTGTAAAACTCTATCCAATGTATTTCAGGAATCAGAGCCTCAATATTACTTGATATTTTTGACTCTCCATGAGCAATCAGTGTCCAAAATTGCTTATTGTCCTTCTCCCTTGTAGCATATTGCAGTTTCACCCACATTGGTTCGCAATGCTTTCTTTTCTTTTGAATTAAAATTTTCTGATATTCTTTTTCCATAGTCCTAACTCCTTTATAGAGCATTAAATCTGGATTATGTATTGCTATTTTTCTTGCCTTATTAATATCCCCTTGAATGCTTTACAATCTTTATCATACCATGTTGCCCTATCACTACCAAATGTTTGTCCTATGTTAGGTTTCATACTAATAGTTTCCTGCCTAATAATATTTAGCAACAGGTAGAAGTTTTCTATTACATTCAATCCTTTCTTAATATTTAATATTACATTTTCTACCAACTCATTCTTCTACATAGCTAACACCTTTTTGTGAGCCAACATATTCCAAGTAATCTTTTTATTATTATAAACATAGAAATCATCCCCAAGTTACCTTGTTTCCTTCCTATTTCACTTTCCCAATTTAACCTCAATATACAAGCAGCATGGTCACTAAACAGATTTTGGTTAATTATAAATGATTCAATTAAATACCAGTGGAAAACATCCATAAATGCATAATCAAGCATTGCGCCCTTTCTTGTTACCATGGAATAAAAAGTATAATTGCCTTCCAGATCATCTTTTACACATCCATTGATAATACATAGAAAGTTATTAGACATCCGATTTAAAATCATTTTACCTCTTGTATTTAGGACTTTATCCTTTGCATTTCTATTACCTATCTCCATTGCATAATGCAATTCTTCCATCTGATTATCACCATCAAAATATAACTTATTAGCAGCTCTAGCATGCAAGTCACCCATTCCTATAACAACCATATCATCATACTGATCATGCAATGTGGCTATCTCTTTTTGAATTTCTTCTAATTCTTGAACCACCTTCTGCATTAACATAGTTGGATAAAAATAAATATTCAAAATACATAAGTGTACTTGAGGTAAGCACAAAACAACAATAAGACTGCAGTCTTTATATATAACAATGGGTCTTTTTCATTTTTATCCCTATCACTACCAAGGTCATGATACCTCCTTTGTCATGATTATTCTTTGGATTTTTCCCGTTAAGTTCCCATTTGCTATAACTCTCTAAGAAAAATTCCTGATTAAATCCCATTCAAGTTTCTTGTAATAGTATAACATCATTACTCTTAACCTCTTCAATCCAAGCTTTATCGCCCACTTTATTTAAAATTCCAGAAATGTTCCATGATAATATTGAGAATAATTGTGTTTCATCACTGGTTTTATATAAATCTAAACTATGAAGGGCACATGACCTTTTCCTTTGGTAGCTTACATCTCTCTGTCAATTATCATACAAACTCTCTGCACTAGACCCTTCCAACTCAACCTGGGAGAACATACTACTAATGTCTCCTACTTCGTCCACCTCCTCAGAGACAGATTCACAAACACAATTATTATTAATATGTTCTCCCAAGATTTTCCAACCTCGGGGGAAAACTTTGTTCTCTGGTGTACCTTTCAGGGAGTATTCTTCCACTTCACATCTCTGAATATACTTAGTTATACACACTTGCTTTGTATTGTTTTGTTTTATTTCCATTTTTATTTTTTGACCTGCTTTATAAATTATTTTAGGTGTAACATAAGGATCAATTAAGGTATTATTTAAATAGATCCTATTATCCACCAAATGTATACAACCATCCAAAATGCTTTGTCTAAGCTTAGAGGAATTCACCACCAGACATAGGCAATTCTCATCTGGCTACAGGAATACCTTTTATAAAAACTGTGTCTGTTTTTTTTCTCCAGCCAGATCATAAGTTGTTCTAACATTAACATTGCTTTTTTCATATGTTTTACTCCCATTTTCTCCCCTGTATTATCTCACTTCTTAGTCTTTTCTTTTTGCCACGCATTCCTTAGGATAGAACCTTCCTTCTTTTCTCCATTAGTCTGTGTTGCAATGGCACATAACTTTTTCTTATATTTTTTACCCGGATTTTCCTTTGCCTCTAAACCACCTGTCTTCTTTATTCCCTTCACCACTTGTTCAATTTCTCTTCTTTCCTTCTCCTGAATCTTTAAAGTTGTTACTTTGATATTTTTTGATTGTCGATTACTTTATCAAGCTCAGTTTTCCTCTGAACTGCTTTAATTTGAGCTCTAGAATGCTCACTTTTTTGTTCCTGATATTCTCCCAACTCATTAGTACACTGTTTCTTTACATTTCCATCATCCCTAAAACCTTCACTTTTCATATTAGCTTCCTTTAATGTCATTAGTATATTTTTAACAAGAAATTATTCTGTAAAAAAGCTATTTTTACTTCATTAATTTCCTTTCCAAAAATACTCTTAAATTCCTGGTAATATACCCCATCCTCCTTTTTCTCTTTCTGACTGGTTTCCTTTATTTGGGTTTCCAAATTTTCTTTAGGCCATTTTTCCTTCTTGGAGGCTCCAATTTTCTGTGTCTATCCAAATATAGGGTTAGAAATTCCCGGTAATCTTTTAAATAGGGGTGTTTCTCTCCTTCATTATTTAATAGATTAGTACTATTCCCCTCTTGTGTTAACTCACTTAGATCTATTTTGGATGGAGCTGAATTTCTAAAAATGTTAAGTGTGGGATACTCTAATATTCTAATATTTTTTAGCAATGGATCCTCATAGCCCCGCTTGTTGCCCTTTTTGGGGGTTGAGGTTTTATGAGTCCCAATAAAACCATTACTAAAATGACCTATATATTACATTTTTTTTTATTTGTGTCAGTGTCATCATGTCTTTTTATATCCAATGTTTCTTTTAACTATTTTACCCTCTCCGATCCCTTGATTTTCTTTTTGTTTCTTAATACCATACTTTTCATCTCAATTCACTGCTAATAACACTTCTATATATATAGCTCTAAGAAGCAAAACTCTGTTCAAAAACAATTTTACCCAAAAGCTTTACTATGACAATGACAATCACTAGGTTATAAAATGTCACTAAAAATCCATTCAATACTAAACATTGCATTCTCATTAAAAATTCCTCATAATTCCTTGTATAACCCTATATGGGCTTTATATGAGCAGACTCTGAGTAAAGTTGTTCTTTCCCAACCCAATCCATATCTCCTGTTGATTGCTGGATTGCTTTTTGAAAATTTTCTTTGATTACCATCTTGATCTTCAGTATCTTTGATTTTATCATTTAAAAATGTTGGTTCTTTCCCCTCTAAAACCACTCCGTCCATATCTGTCTGCCACTCTGCCTTTTTCAACACCAAAAGACCATAAAAGCTGGCAGGTCCAGAACACCACCTCAAGCACATCTCTCCCCAAAACAAGGATCAAGGATCAAATAATTTTCTGCGTGTCCCACACTTGCAGCTTAATATCTTTCCCGAAATGACCAGAGGGAGCTTTAGTCGTGACCTTCCCCACTGCGATCCTAAAAGGAATGCGAACTTCTTATCCACTTTCTGGATATGAAAATGTAGTCATCTTTTGTTGTTATATCATTTTTCACAAAAGTATGCGTAACCACGGGGGAAGCATTTATTGAACAAATCTATTAAATCTGCTGTTTTCACTAAAGACTGAAAAGCCACTGAATCACAGTACACTTTCTTCCCCAGTAATTACCTAGCAGAAGTATCTAATGTACAGTTAAAATCTCCTCCTACAACCATCGCTCATGCAGATGCCAAAAAGGGTTGCAGTAGGGTAAACAATTCTACCATCTCAGCTTTCGTTTGAGGTGCAAAGATGGAAATAAATCTACAGGCTACATTAAATTAAATTCCATCCACTAGTAAAGCTCTTCCAGGTATAATATTCACTAGCTTTTGTAATTTAAACTTATAGCCAGAAAACAAAATCCCTACCCCATCTGCTTGGTTCTGTCCAAAGGACCAATATGATGGGCCCCAAATCCAATTATTCTTGGCCCTAACATACCTACATATGAATTTATCCATGTTTCTTGTATAAAAGAAACATCATACCTATATTCAGGCAACAGTGAAAATATGGCCAATTGTTTCCTGGTATTACGGATACTGTGTACATTACAAGTAACTGCTGAAAAAGAAGACATTGTAGAAATGCTTTACACTTAACCCCCCCCAAAAAAAAATCTCATCATCATCCAATTTTCTTTCTTGTTTTCTTTTTTCTTTTTTCCATCTCCACATTTGCTATACCAGACTGTAAATCCATGGACCCTGATCTTGACAATCCGTCCGATAACTCATTATTCAGTTCAGAGTCCCACCAGTTTTGGGGGGCCAGAACTGAGAAAAGATTGTCAGTAGCTATTTCTTCTCCTACTGTCCCAGTCTTAGCTAGTCTCATACTTCTTCTAGTTTCTAGCTGGGATCAGGCTGTCTGTGGGGGGACATGTTACGTACTGCACTATCCTCCTGTATTTGGGTCCCCGCTGTCTTTGTGTCTTTTTGTGGAGATGTTTCCTTCTCTGACTGTATCTCTTTTGGAGTCTGTCATGGAGAAGTATGGGTGCCATCTTCATTCATTTCTTCTGTAGCCTGACTCTCCCTATCCAGTCAAGAAGTGGGATTTCCCTTCTTCTCATTAAAACATTGACTTGTGCTTACAGTTTCCATTCTTGGTGCAGATGAATCATGCTGGCTTTTTTTATTACATCATCTGGATCCACAGTTCTATCCTTATTTTGAGATGCCCATGGGCATTCCTGAAATACATATTCTTGCTCTCACAAAGGTTACACACCTGGACTGGTTTCTGTATTGTGAACTATTGTGATTTCATTCCCAGCATATTCCACATTGTAACTTGTCACATACATTGCACAAATGTGTCCTGGTCCCACATTTATAACATGCCTTTGGCTGGCTGGAATAAAAACACACTCCCCTGTCTTTACCAAGAAAGCAACTATTTGGGATGTGTATAACCCCATCGATCACTGGACAGAGTTTAACTTTAAAATGCCAGACACCTGTCCAAAAGGCTTCAGAGTCCAAGAGTGCTTCAGGGGTGCTCAAGACTTCACATCTCTGCTGAAGCCAGTGATGAATATTACACATGTATACTTTTATTCTGAAACATTATAGTCACCAATTTGATCAATGGTTTTGTCAGGGAAATGGCATAGAAGGGAGTCCATAAGGGGGCAAATTTACATTGATTATATAACATCAAGAATCTTTCCAATCCTACAGATGTCCTAAAACTTATATCGAAATTGTCCTCACCAGACACATGTATCTGGGCATATACATCCTGTGCTGTGAATTTTAAAGAATTTTTCAATAAATTCTGACCCACATACAGCCTATTTGGATGTGTCTCTAAACCCCCTTTGCAATGCAGCCATACAGCATTTCTCTGAGGAATTGGTTCAGATCTGTTAAACAACTCTGAAAACCTTGGTCAGAGGGTACAGGACCCTCTTCCAATATATGACTATTACCCGGAGGGGTTTGCCCTCCTTGTGTAGATGGCCTTTCAGTGTTCCCAGTAGGATGAGGAATTGATTTTGGGACAGTGGGCCTAAAGTCATTTTCCTCTCCTGAAACTCTGGTGCCATTCTGTTCATCCCTCACCAAAGTGTCAGGTTCCTCAGCACCCAAAACTACAGATTCTGAAGGTAATCTTACCTTCTCCTGCTGTTTGTGCTTGTCTGTAGACAACTCAGTAGAAGCCAGCTTGTCAAGTTCCTCGCTAAGACACCTGCTTGTAGAGATCCCCAGTTGTGGGGAATTTCTAAAATTATTCATGTTCCTGGCATCCTGGGCATTTTCTTCTCCCTATGTGTCCCAGATGCCCTTGTCATTATTAAATGCATTTTGCAGCCCAACCTTCCTTTGGCGTGAGAACCTTTTTTTTGTAAATTTTTATTTTCTTCTACCAAAAGCTCTTTATCCCCAGAAGGGTCAATCACAATATGTGCTTTTCCACCATTTCCCTGTTTTGTATGCCCAGAGACTCTATCTCCCATTTGTGCCATTTTTTTCTACCCCATTTCTTGGATGATAAAAAAGTTGTTTACCTGAAATAAGAATTTCCGGTCCACAGTTCAGTCACGTGGATCACGTGTAATATGTGATATTTCCCAAAGTGAGTCATGGACCCAAGTCCCATTTCCATTTTGCATCCAGTCTGCCTCCCTGAATGCTCCTTGTGGAGACCAATCAGTGGATGAGGTAGGTTACTCTGGGAACCCAAATTGTTTTAAAAGCAATTTCCCAGTTGAATATTCATTTGCCAGTGTATTTGTACTTTCAGAGGTAGTAAGTAAATTTGTATCTGACCTGATAATGGTATCTGTCATCTCCAAAGGTTGTCCCAGCAATTCTCTGTTCTTTAAAGCAATTTTTCTTCTTTCATATCGCTCCTCATCCTCAGCTAACATGGTTAGCAAAATTGTCCTTCTTTCATCTATATTCTTTTCAAATTGAGCAGCAGCAGCTGCAATATAAGTTGTTCATGCAAGGATGTCTATATCCTCCAACAACAGGGGTGTAGCAAATCTTGATTCATCCTCATCCTCCATAGAGGTATCTGAATCATCTTCTTTCAGATTTACTTTCCTATTTTCAAAAGGACAAGGTAACTCTACACCTTCCAGCAGCATCTTCTCCTCTATCTTCTCCACATCTGTTGTCTTAGAAAAGAAAGGGCCAACAGTGCCCCCTTCTAAGAGTGGGGGAATATTTTATTGAAAACACATGATCAAAACACACAGTGCAAACTGTATACAATCATGTCCTGAAACCCAAATAAGATGTCCTACATGCTGAGCCATTGGAGATCTAAGGGCTCAGCTCCAGGTAGCATGTGCAGAGACTGCATGCCTCAAATCACATATTCAGGGGGAAATATATTATAAGAACTGCCCACCATTTCCCCAACATCCAACAGAAGCACCTCAGCCACAGAAGGTAGTTGGTCCAGGAGGTTTGCAGGTGGTTAGGAGGGCAAAATCAGATGCCCCATCACTCAGTGCTCTCCAGCATATCACCTCCAAAAACCATATAAAAACTACCAACAGGTATCTGCCTCTATTTCTGAAATCTAACAAAGGAGAAGAGGACACTGCAGAGCAGGACACTGCAGCACAGGAGCTAGCACAACAAAACTCACCCCAAAGTGAACCAAAACAAAAAAGCAAAAAGAGAATCCAAAACACTTCTGATCATAGGAGACTCCATGATTCGGGCAGTTGATACCTATCTCCAGCCAGGGATAATGGTCAAATGTCTCCCAGGTACATCAGCATAGAGAGACACTGACTGCATTGCTAAAATTGTACAGGAAGCAGGAAAAAACATTGATGTCCTGGTATACACGGGGACTAACAATCTCAACAGCCGGTCAGTTGTGGAGACCAAGGAACACCTGACCAGGCTGGGTGACAAACTATCATCCATTTCATCTGGCATCTCCTTCTCTGAGATCCTGTCAGTCTGGAAGAGGGGTGCAGATGGACAGAAGGTCAGAGAAGGGGAGATAGGAGAGCTAAACATGTGGCTCAAGGGCTGGTGCCAGGAAAAAGGACACGAATTTGTAGGTAACTGGCAACAGTTTTGGGAGTGAAAGTTCTTTAACTTTGATGGACTGCATCTGAGTAAGGAGGGAATCAGTGTTTTGTGAGAGAAGTTTGATGTATCTGCACAATATTTAAACTAGCAAATGGTGAGAGGGGTGCAGTATCCGATATGTTGAATGGGAAGAACCCCTTCCCCCCATCAGCTAGTGATCAAACAGGAGGTCAGCATGTTAGTAGTTCATTTGCATCATCAGGTAAAGAAGAAGTTCAGGCTCCCCATACACAGGGGAAATGTCAGACCTCACCAAGTAACTAACACACCCATACGCACCCATACATTGCACAGGGAAATGCCGGACCTCACCCAGCAACTAACACACCGAAATATGGCCAATGGAAAATCATGTACACAAATGTTCAAAGCCTGGAAAACAGGATCCTAGACCTAGCGGCAACAATGACAGCAGATAAACTGGACATAGTAGCCATTAGCGAGACATGGTTCACCAGTAACCACACTTGGGAGACTTCAATACCCGGCTATGTACTGTTCAGAAGAGACCACAGTGAAAAAGGGGTTGGCCTTTATGTCAATCAAAATATCAAAGCTACAGAAATTCAGAATTCACATATGGAGCCAGAAGAACTATGGGTCACCCTGGGAATAGGAAATGGGACAGCCATATGAACTAGGGTTGTCTACAGGCCTGCAGACCAGGGTGAGGACATAGACACATTACTGTTAGAAGATATACAAAACATGACAGCTAAAGGGGAGTTTCTGATAATGAGAGACTTCAACATGCCAGATTCAGATTGGTTAATACCAGCAGGAACATCTGCCAGAACTAGACAAATAGTGGATTCCCTGCATGGGTAGGGCCTCAAACTGGTACAACAACCCACAAGAGACAGGGCTATCCTACATCTAGTACTGACTAATGGGGAAAGGATCACAGATCTCTAGGTAGAAAGTCACCTGGGGGCCAGTGACCATGACATGGTATGGTTCAATTTGGCCACTAGAACTTGTATGCACAAACAAACATGGCTGAAAAGTTGTGATGAAGGACAACCAAGGTACAAAAAGCCATAACACTGTAAGATAATGAAACAAACCCTTGGCTCACCAAAATCTCCCAAAGAAACAACAAAATACTGTTGTTTGAAAAGAAAAAGCAACAAGTTTAATTACAAATAGCAGCACCCCTCACACACAGATCTACGTTTCGTGTCACACTTGACACTTTATCAAGAACCACTAGAACTAAACCATCCCATTCCAAGGCAAAATATGGAACTTTAGAGGAGCCAACAGAGTTAAGCTAGCCCTGGCAAGAAGAAAGACAGGTGAGGGGGTACAGGCAAAGTGGGCAGACATTAAGAATGCAATACCGGAAGCAACATTCCATTGTGTTAGAGAGAAAAGGAAGTACAAAAGAAGAAGGAAACCACTTTGGTTCTCAATAACAGTAGCAGAAAAGATCAGAGCCAAAAGGCTGACCTTCAGGAAATATAAGGGAACGCAGCTGGATGAAGACAGAGAGGCATACCAAACTTCCCTAAGGGAAGCAGGGAAGGCAGTAAGGCAGGCAAAGGCCCAAACTGAGGAAACACTAGCATGAACAGTAAATGAAGGGGACAAGAATTTCTATAGATGCATTAGTAAAAGGAGAAAGTCCAGAGGGGGTATTGCTAAGATCAAAGGGGATAAGGGGAAGTGTGAGGAGGAGGACCATGGAAAGGCATTTATCCTAAATAGATACTTCTGCTCAATATTTACTGAGGAGAAGGTGGGGCAGGGCCCACAGCTCAGCACCATGGAGACAGGGGGTAGAGAGGTGTGTACTATTCCCTTCACAAAAGAAAGGGTCCTACAAGAGCTCGATAAGCTCAGGGTAGACAAGGAAATGGGACCTGATGGCATACATCCCAGGGTACTAAGGGAGCTAAGGGTGGAACTAGCATAGCCATTATCAGAACTGTTTAGTGAGTCTCTGAGCACAGAAGAGGTCCAAGAAGACTGGAGAAGGGCTCATGTGATCCTGCTCCACATGAGTGGTAGCAGGGAGGAGGCAGGGTACTACTGACCAATCAGTCTTACCTCAGTAGTGGGCATGATTATGGAGGCACTTCTTAAGGAAAGGATAGTGCAACACCTGGAATCTATAGGAGCACAGAATCCAAGTCAGCATAGGTTTACAGCAGTAAGGTCCTGTCAAACTAATTTCCTAGATTTCTTTGACTGGGTAACCAGAGTGGTGAACCAAGGGGGAGCAGCTGATGTCACCTACCTTGACTTCAGAAAAGCTTTCGATACTGTTCCACACAGAAGATTGATTAACAAGCTGGGTAGGCTCGGGGTGGATCAGAAGTTGGTCAACTGGGTAGCAAACTGGTTGACGGTCAGAAAACAGAGAGTGGTGGTAAACAGTATTCCATCAGAAGAGATGCAAGTCTCAAGTGGGGAACCTCAGGGATCAGTCCTGAGACCAGTCCTCTTTAATATCTTTATCAGTGACATTGTAGAGGGACTGGTGGGTAAGGTTTGTCTGTTTGCAGATGACACCAAGATCTGCAACAGAGTAGATGATCCAAATGGGGTGGGCAGAATGAGAAGAGATCTGGATAAACTGGCAAAATGGTTGGAAGAGTGACAACTGGGGTTTAACACAAAGAAGTGTAAGATCATGCACATAGGGAAGAGAAACCTTGAATCCACCTATAGGTTGGCAGAGGAGTTGATGGCAGTCACAAGGGAAGGAAGAGACTTGGGCATCAACATCACAGATGACCTGAAATCATCCAAACAGACCACTAAAGCAGTAGGAAAGGCTAGGGGGATGTTGGGGTGTATTATTAGGGGTATCACAAGTTGAAAGAGGGAGGTAATAATCCCTCTTGGCAAGACACTGGTTAGGCCCCCTCTGGAGTATTGTGTGCAGTACTGGAGGCGTGGGATAGGCATAAGGAAGCAATACAGATTAGTATGAATAGATAGATCATTGACAGAGTAAAAGCCTATGGCACATTCATAAGGGAGAAAAAGAAATAGACAGACTAGATGGGCCTTGCGGTCCTTATCTGCTGTCAACTTCTATGTTTCTATGTTTCCATGTCTATAAAAAACAAAAACAACCCACCAACCAGCAAGCACAATAATCACAATAACTCACAGTGCATTTCATACAGATCTAAATCCCCCTTCACCCTAAATAAATTTATTAAAATGTTATAAATGCAACACAACCTTTCCAACACATAAAAACTTTTGATCTAGGATCGTGACATAATTCATAGTCATACAACTCCTTTATGCAATTTTCACAAAGGACTCTAAATGTATCACAGCACCAGTTTTTGCTGAAGAACCCACTGACATCTAGCATGCCACAGATAAATTTCAGAAAGGCAAAAAACACATGTAAGGATTGAATATCATATTTCCTCATACTAGCTGGGTATATTCCGAATGCTATGCTTTCATAAGATACATTTGCCAGCCATTGAAAGCACCATGTCTTAGCTAAATATATCCTTAATTTTGCTAGAATATGTGCAGAAAATTAAAAAATGAGTAATATCTTCAACCATTGCTATACAGTATAAGAATGGACAGTAATGTTCCTCCAACAATTTGTGTTTATTGTTCCCTCTAATCTGTAGCCTACCATATGCACTCAGCCATACAGTTTCCCACATTTTCACATGGATGTGTTTTGAATTTAGGAGATGTAACACTTTCACATTATCAGCTTCAGGGCAGTGTTTAAAGACCGGATTTGTCAAAACATGTTCTGACATTGTTTTCAAGTATAACTGGGAACAAGGCAATTTAACTATAGTATCCTTGTCTAACTGCTACTTCCTAAGTTTCTGAATTGTGTCTTAATAATGGGCAGGAAAGTTAAATATTTGGATTGCCAAGGAATCTCTCCTGTCCAAACCCAGAAAAAAACTGCACAATTGTTTAGCAATCATTTCTTTGTTATAGCCATGGATGGCTGAAGGGCTAGTTAAAGATTTTGTGGGGAAAAAAGGGGCATAAAAAAACACTGGATCCACCATCCCTAACCCACCCTTATCCTTCTGCAAATATGTGTATATCCTTTTAATGGGGTTCAACTGACTTCCCCACAAAAGTTGAAAAAAAAACACTATAGATTTTGGTCTCAGCATTAAGGGGTAAGGGAAAGATCATCCCTGTACATAATAACCCTGGGTTGAGAAATTTCTTAAGAATTGCAACCCATTTTAATTTTGATAACTTCCACCTCTTCCATCTATTTACCTTAAATCTGCAAGCAGAGAGGGTAGTTTTCCAATTATAAGGACCCATATCAACCCCAGAGAAGTATACTCCTAAATTTTTTACTGGAGTGGTTACCATTTTAATGTTATCAATTGGAACACTGTCTGCTTTTCTAATCCTAACCCAAACCCAACACTTTTTTGAAGATTTAATTTATCCCCAGAAACTGCCAAATATGAATAAATTTCTATAAGCTTTGTTGAAATGCTCACTCTTGAGTCAGCAAATAAACATATATCATCTGCATAAGCCAAGATCTTTAGCTCATCATCCAGTTGTGACCCATGGACTCCTATCATGGAATCATTTCTTATAATACTTTGAATCAGGGGATCCAAAGAAAATATGTACAGAAGGGGGCTCAAGGAGCACCCCGATGTACTCCTTCAGTAATATGAATAGCCTGTCCTATTTTACACAGCACAATGGGACTAAGGGATCCAGAAGAATACAGCATCATTAGCCATGTTACAAATTCCTGTGGAATGCCATAATGTTGCAAGGTTCAAAACAAAAATTCATTATTCACTCAGTCAAAAGCCTTGCTCAGGTCTAATGAGATCAAAAATCCAGAATGACTGTGTTCATTATAACACTTAATCACTTCTCTAATCAGAAAAAGGGCTTGTTGAATTTTCCATCCAGACAAACCACAGAATTGAGTTTGGTGCAACCTTGTGGCAGCATATTTTTTTTTAACCAGAGAGTTAAAATACTTGACAATAATTTGAAATCAGCATTTGAAAGAGTGATTGGCTTCCAATTACTTATCTCAGACCTGTCTCCTGTCTTAAAAAGAAAAATAACCAATCCTTTAATGAAAAGGGAGGGGACAGAATCATGTTTTAACAAATAATTATACACTTGTGCTAAATAGGATGCCAGCTCAAAAATGTCAATATAAATCAAAAGGCAGTCCATCTTACCCATGAGAGGATCCAGAATTAGTCAATGTGATGGCCTGTTGGACTTCTTCAACTGTCACTGGCTCAAATAGATCTTGGGCTAGCTGAACATCAAGGGTTACTCTAATTTGAGACATGTATTGCATAATGTTAGTAGTTTTAAGTAACTCCAGATTCTGGAAGGATCGAAGATGTTTTATTACAATTTGATATAATTCTGAAGGGTCAGAGGTCAAAATACCATGTTCATTGGGTAGTTTGTGAAAAGCGGTGGCTTCTCTTTTATTTTTACACATTTCGAAGGGATCTATTTGTGGGGTTTTCTGAGTCCCATATAATATGGTTGCTTTGATGGATTGTGCCTTATCATATTGCAATTTAATAATTATGTCTTTAAACTGGATATTTGATCTGAAATGTTATCTTTTATGCTGTAGGCTATTGACATTAACCTTTGTAAGCATGCCCTTAGTTTAAGGTAATGAAAAAATGAGCTTTGTGCCTTCTGTTTCCAAAATTTTTGAAATCATTCTATCATATATCTTTTAGTGTCCCACCACCAAGCCCCTAAATCATCATAAAGGTCTAAAACTGATGTTCTGGCTACCAAAAGTTCTCTAATGGATTTTTGAACGTCTGGATCAAGGACAACTGAGGAGTTTAGCTTCCACTGGTTGGTACGATATTGTGGAGTGGATGAATAAAAAAAGGACCCAACTAAAAGCAAATGATCAGAAAATTCTACTGACTCAGTAATCAAATTAATGCTCTGATGGTGCTTACTGGTAAAGATATAATCCATCCCAGCTGGCGGCGTTGCTGGTCTCTCAACCATCCTCCCATGGCCTGCGATCAGCTGACAAATCCTTGCTCTATGTTCCGAGATGTCAGACAACTAAAGGCACAGGGGCCTTCCAATTCTCTGCTCCCAGGCTATGGAATGCTCTTCCACTCAACCTCTGGCTGTCTCAGTCTCACTTTGGATTTAAAAGTGAATATCACCGTTATCTATCCTTAGCTGATGCGTGTACATGCTTTGACCCAACCTGAAGCTCTTGAGACTTACCAGTAATGTCACTCCTGCTCTAATCCAGCTCCAAGACTGTCTCCTTTTCTCCTCCCCATATTTTTCCTTCTCTTTGTAAATAACTTCTTGACTACTAGCTCTCTTCCTTCTCGAACCTTGTTGCTGACCATCCACTGTTGTTTTGCCAATTACCACCCCTGACCTTCCTTCTGTCAGTCTTTCTTGTTATGTTTGAACATTCCTCACATTTCTCTCTATATAACCTTACTATCTTATTAACTCTTTTCACTCCACAGGTCGGGTCCATGGTTTCTGCACTTATTATGTATCTTACTGCCATTATCTGTATAATGCTTGCCATTATTTTTTGTTGTTTCTACCCATTGTATTTTTGTAGCACTGCTGTACTGTTGAATGCAATCTTGTACCTCAAAGAGTTGTGCACAATTATTACAATATACTTCATCAGCTGGCACTGTTAAAAATGCCTCCCAAATCACTCTCCAGTCCACTGTCTCAATGTTTGACTTCTGCTTCCACTGTAAACATTGAGTGGCTCTCCACCCTACTGCACAGTGAAGGCAATATATACAATCCCCCATTGTATTTTTCCTGCCTCATTAGCCAACAACTGGATCTTCCTGAATGTCCAAGCAATGGGCATCTGGATGCACCAGAAAAACTGCTGTTCATACCCTCATAAGGGCTGCACTTACGATGGATAACAATATTATTAGTAGAAGAGGCATAATAATGCCTTGCGTGAATCCCCCCTACTTTCCAGTGTTGGTCTACTCTTTTACCTGTGATTTGCAAAACCCTGCAGGACAGTTCTCTTGGCAATTCTTCTCCAGTACTGTTCTGTGCCCTATTCCACAATATGAGCTGGCTGGCTACCACCCTTCCAAATCTTGACAGAGCTACACACAGCTCCCTCGATACTGCCCCAACAAATGTCAAGCCCCCCCCCAAACACACCTAAGGGTAATCTCCCTACACTGAATGCAAGTAACAATTTAGGTACAATCTTGTGACTCTGAGTATTTGTCATTGCTGTCTGCTCTCATCCACAGTAAGGTAATGATCACGGTGCTGGCAGTCCCACATTTCAGATCTCACAATGATCTGCTCAGCTTCCACTGTCCTGTCTTCCCCTGACCTGAATATAGTTGTACCTTTCTGGAATGGCCTCTTCAGTCCCTCTCTGGCATTCATTCTTCTTACCTGTTTCCCCACACCAAAGACTGGTGAGATCACTACCCTTCTACATCATGAATGCAGTTAGTACAGTCTCCCATGTTATTTTTACAGATTAGTAATAAACATGATCTCCTGGTAAGCCAGACTGATATCAGCAGGGCACAAGAGGAAAAATTGGCTTTCCTACTCATATACGATCTAAGCTACCTATGATTAGGCACCGTTAAATGACTTGCATAAAGATGCATACACCCAACATTTATTAATGCCTAATTAAAGGTAGCCTAAATCTTTTAATGGTAGGAAAGCTTCCCCCTCCCCACAATTTCCCCTTGTGCCCTGCTGCTATCAGCCTGACTTACTGGAAAGATTTATTTATTTTTGATATGCCAAAAAATCCAGGGACTGTACTACCTGCATTCATGATGCAGAAGGGTAATGAGCTCACCAGTTTTTGGTGTGGGGAGGAGGAGTGAAGAATGAATAATAGAGGGGGAATGAGAAGGCCAATCCTGCAAGGTACTGCTATATTCAAGGAAGGGGAAGGCAGAAGGGGAGAAATATGAACAGATCACTGTAAGATATAAGATGTGGGGCTGCCAGCTCCATGTTCATCACTTCCTGACCCCAATGTCCTGGCCAACATTCCCATAAAACCAGTTCATGCAATTGTCCAAGGCAGTGTGTGGGTATTAATGTGTGAAATGGTTGCCACTACATGTTCAGTCACTTCACTACCAGTCTAGAATTGCTTATACAGCACTTTGAGGTACAATGTGTATGAAAACCACTTCTTCTTATTTCACGTGGAAAAAAAAAGCAAAGGAAAACAAACATATTTTTGATTTCCAAGAAAGTTTGAACTCTGGCATTGAACTACACAAGAGCTTTGCTACAAACAAGTGGCAGATCTAGTGGGCGGTGAAGGGTGTGGCTGCACCCTCTCCCCATTGTAACTTACATGCTTGCTGCTGCTGCTGCATTTCACTTTGTTGACAAAGTCTGATTTATTAATTGTACAAATGTTTATATTCGAAACTATAGATCTCATTTGTAGGTTCTGTCAAAAACATACTAAAAAAACAGCAGACAATATAAAGACGTAGTAAAAATGTTAAAAAGTGCAAATCAAGTATTCTCACCACCCCAGCACCCCCTAACATCCTGGATCCCCTTAATCACTAGACCACCAGGTTATTTAGGATTTGTACTGCACTGTGGTTTGCCAAACAGCAAGTCGGTTGGATGAAAATACAATTTCAGCATGTTAAAGTAAACAAAATGAACAGAACCATGGTCTAACATGTGTAGTGATCAAAATAATGCACATGGTTTTAAGCATTTTGGTGAAACAATTCTAAGCAAAGGAAAAAAGTTGTTAGCACTAAAGTGAGCCATATAGCTCTCTGACTCTGGCTCCAATGACGTCATCATTTAACACATTTCGCAGCCATTTTAGGAAGCAGGAAAGGCATTTTTTTTTTCAATTGGAAGGCTGATTTAAAATTTTTCAACTGCTTCAGAACTGCACTTAAGTAAATTATATAAATGTAGATTTAACATTAATGTAGACAACAGCCTTTACTTAAGTCCACTATGAAGTCAGATTTTTGAATAATTTGATGTTAAAATGTTGTTTAGGTATCCTTTAAATATCACAACAAAGATGGCCATTTACTAGTTTAAAAAGAGATTTTTTGGGGCAGGGGTCAAGCCATGAAACTCTTGGCTCACAGTCTACATCACCATATGATAGGCACCAATGTGATACAAATTTGCGACCCAGAGTCCTCAACATGGCATACCATGCAGACTGGTATGTTAGAGGCCTTTAAAAATTCTGTGCTCAATTATACACCACAGAAAGCCCATTAGACCCACAGAGGATACAGCTAGGTATATTTCTTGAATCCCGCCACCTCCCCACACTCACATACACCCAAGCATCTCATCTAACCAGGCCAGTTACAATAGAAGAAATCATTACAAACAATTAAAAATTTAGTGACCAATAAAAGCCTGTGCCCTGATGGCTACACTAGCGAGTTTTATAAATAGAATAATGGATAGGTCACTGTGCATTACCAGTGAGTAATACCATCGAGAAGTTATGGACACATAAGAACCTCGAGAGTGAAGCTCGAGAGGTTTCTGCATCAGAACCTCGAGATGGTATTACTCCGGTAATGCTCGGTGATCTATCTTTAATTTTTTTAATATATGGATCCAAGTAAGGGTTCTTCTCTGTGTTATTTTGTTGAGGACTTTGTCTTGGTTGTTGCTGACCACCACACTTTCGGGCAGTAAGACTGTCTCGCTCCCCCACCCACATCACCCTACGCACACACGCACGGTGTGAGAAAATTTTTTTTTTTTGTTTCTCTTAAGTTTTGTTTTTTGGGGGGGAGAAGCAGAAGATCAGCCAGATAAATCCTTTTTTTTAAATAAAAAAAAATAGGGAAGTGTTGTGGACGCTGAACACTCTCGCTAAGTGAGAGTCCACCGCCATGTTTTCAAATCTGTTTAGGATGCCCACAGACAGAAAGCGGCCAATGCTGAGCCTCGGTTTGAGTTTGTATGCTTGATTGACGTTTGGGACCATCAATCATTTGGACAGTCGTGCAGTTGTGCCATATAGGTTTTGTGATAATAGTATAGTTCAGAGCTGCGAGCGATGTTATTATGAGCTGAGAACAATACTATTATCACTTAAGAACAGTGTTATTATCACTTACCAGAGCACTGTATTATGGGGAAAACTTTGTATGCTTTAGTATAGTGTTATTTCTCCAATCCATATATTAAAAAATGTTTCAAGACACCTTAGTATTGCCAATAGTTATGTTCTGTACATTTGTAGTGCTGGCAATGCCCCCTCCACCTACCTGGAGTCTTGCAACCATAACCGCAATACTTTTTTTTCCTTCCATGTAGGTGTTTCTATGCCTTTGGCAGGCTCGGAGGCTGTATCAGCCGTCCTGTAGCACTGCAGCCATCCCAATTCTCCATCTGTCTCCTCTTCTGAGAGGAGGCGGGCTACAGGTGCCTGCTGGGAGGGCTTCAATAAGCCCCATCCCTCATTGAATTTCCACCTGATTTTCTCCCCTGTGCCAGAGGACTTGCAATGAGTGCATAAGTGCACTCTTCCTCCGAGGAGGCGCTTCAGCACTTTATACGCCGGCCTTTCCCTTAGTCTGTGGGGCTCACATGCACAAACACCTGGCTTCCACCAGATGGAAGTTGAGCGGCAAGTCACAGAATCCCCCCCCCCGAGGGGAGAGAGCTGTCTTATGGGCACTCAGTCTTCTCTCCTTGGCAGAGCCCACCAAGTAACTCAATTCTGTTCACAAACCCAAGTCACCAGTGTGGCAGCAGGGAGGCATGGATGCCTCAACCCTTTGCTCTGCAGGGCCAGCTCATTACTGCAGAGCCTAAACCAAACACAGATATCTACCTCTGCTCATCCTATAGACCAATACCAGTTCTCAATCTTGATTATAAAATCTTTTCTTCTATAATACCACAATATTTAGACAACATTTCTCCCACAGTTTATACAATCAGATTAAAGAGGATTTGTTCACTGTTGACTGACCCAAAATAATAAAAAGATAACTTTACATTTCCTTTATAAAATGGGAAGGATAAATCCTGTATTTTGACTGGTTGCTAACTGTGCATTAGAAGTGTCTAATGCACTGCCAGCAACAAGTTCTAGTAACACAGCTGCATTTTAAAAATTATGTATTAAGTTGCCCTGATGGCACTGAGGGTTGAGACTCTGAATGCCACACCTCACACCATGCCAGAGACCTGGGTTCGGGAGTGAACTTGGGCCACCGAGGGTGGGCAGGGAGGGAGAAGACTGAGCATCCTACAACAGCTCTCCGCTCACAGGGACGAGTGGGCACATCGTCCTGCTCCATGGCTACCTCCTGGTGGAAGATGGGGGGGGAGCACCAGATCACATGAGATGCAAGAATGTGGCTTCATGAGGCATGCATGCATTCACATCCACGGGGGAGGGATCAGAAAATAGGAGGAAACAGTCTGGCTGCAAGCTCTGTGAAGCTCTCCCAGCAAGACAGCACAGCTGCCTCGGGATCGGCCATAATAGACCACTCTGGATGTGGTCATGGGAGGGGGGCAAGGAAGGACCCCAGCCTTCCACCACTGGGGATAATCTATGGGGGAACTAGGGCATGGGGATACCTGGGGGGGGTGATGGCCAGAGACTGGAGACAGGGACTGATGCCTGCCTGCAGAGCCAAAAGAGGAAAAAAATGAATGTGGAAAAAAAAGATACATTAAGAAGTCAAGAAGGATGTTTACCTTTTAATCACTGCCATTTTTTAATTTTTGCTGCTAACCACAATCTTGCCTAAACCCTGAAAACCTCATAGTCATCAAAGTACTCATTGAACATTAGCATTTTTTTTAATTCACTTACTGTACCCGCTATGCCATCAGTCATTCCCAAGTTAACACAATTGTTCTTTTTTTTTTTTACATTCCACTATGATCTACACTCCTCACTCCACCCCCTCACTCTCTCTCACAGTCACTGTAATTCTCACTCAAACCAGACCTTAATCACCATATGATCGGGATGAAAAATACAAAACTAATAGAAATTTTCAGTGACAGCTGTATATTTGTCAACATCTGAACTTGTGCATCTCTCTCTCTCTCTCTCTCTCTCTCTCTCTCCCCCATCCACTCGTCTGGCAGGTTACTCACTTTTGACCAGCACTCCTTCCCTTCCTGAAAACAGTACCTGGCTGCTTTAGCAACTGACTACATTGTGGCTGCGAGAAGAAAAACATACATATGTACAGAAAGCTCTCTTCCTTGATACTAGTAGCCCAACACTGATTTCAGCAACCATTACAGCAGTCCCTGCCACCACATGCTGAATTGGTTTCTCTCCCACCTGCCTGCTTGGTCACACTCTCACTGACTGACTTTGATGTGTACCCCTTCACTCCCTCCCTTCCTGAAACCAGTATCTGGATCCTGGGACCTGGCTTCAAATCACTTCTTCATGGCTACCTCTCACATAATACATCACAGGAAAAATACAAGTATCACTCGGCTAGGTAAAGATATGTTGCTTGATGCCGAGAGCTCGACAGTGATTTCTATAGCCAGTGCAGCACTTCCTACCATCACACACTGAATTGCTCTGTCACACTTAAACAAAAATGTAGCACATTAACAGAAAAGAAAAGACCAAATGGAATAAAACTATTGTAATTTAATTCTTGTATGACAATAATTGGTTTATGTGTGCAGAGTTTATTCACATATCTTCGACTGTATAGTACAGTATGCCCTGTAAGCCCATTGGTCCACACCGTGGACAAATAGGCTTACAGCCCATACTGTAAGCCTTCACTCTGCGGGTGGCCAGATAGTATGCGGGTGGGTTGCAGCTGCCCACCGATGACGGGGGAGCTGGGTGGGCTGGAGCTTCTGTTTGAATGGGAGGGTGGGAGTTACCACTGGACTACCAGGGATATGTGGATTATGTATTCACTGGCAATCACTGCATCGGGTGGGGTGGGGGACCACTAGACTACCAGGGAATGGGGACTTGTTTACTGTTCGGGCATTTGGTGCTTCAGGAGGGATGGGGTGTACCACTAGATCACCAGGGTATATGCTGTTGCTTAATAACTCCAGCGATCATGGCTACAAGAGGGAGGGTGGTTTCCACTAGACTACCAGGGAGTATATCATTATCATTTTACCTGCAATCTGAGCTACTGGCAGGAAGGGGGATTACCGCTAGACCCAGGGGTTCAGTTAGTTTATTTTTAGTGGAAGTCTAAAACTTTTGTGAGTCAAAATCTGGAAGTCAAACCAATTTTTTGGAAGTTAAAATACTTCCAGGATCCCACTTTGGAAGTCAGTACTCTAGGATGGACACATTTACAGATTGTTAATACAGTATATTAGTAATAAAATACATTTCCTTCAGAAACATCCATTATTTCTGACTTCCATGCCTGCCGTTTTGGAAGTCATCTAATTTTCCATTTTACATCAGGAAGTCAGTGACTTCTCCTATCTTTATTTTGGAAGTTTTTGCCTTATTTTTGGAAGTCAAATACTCCAAAAATGGAGTTAACTGAACCCCTGGCTAGAACATCTGGGAGTTTATTTGATTCACTAGTACCCATGATCAGGTATTGGAGGGGGAGTACCACTAGACTACCAGGGGTGTCATTATACTCACTAGTACCCAGGATCAGGGTTACAGGGTGGGGTGTCCACTAGACTACCAGGGCTTGTGTTAATTAAATATATCCTGCAATGGGGTTATGGGCAGGGTGGGGGGACCACTGGATCAACAGGGCATGCATTGTATTGCTTTTACTGTGATCACGGTAACAGGGTGCGTGTGCCCCGGACCCCCTCAGTCTACACAACATTCTGTGCAGGGTGCCAGGTGCATTTCACTGGCTGCCCTGCACAGCTCTTGCAAATGGAGCCATAATGACATGCAAATGACCCATTTGTGCCTTGCATACATTATGGCTCCATTTGCATGCCCAAGTCTGAATATCATGGGTGATGCACCCATCGCAACTACAGTTGTGATGTAGCATTCCCAGTCCTCCCTGTATGGGGATTGCACTGGTGCATTGTATATTCACTGTGCACATTCTGTGCCATATTCAAAGGTACTGCATCATGCCACATCACCTTTCAATATTCTCCTATCTGGCCCCCGATGCATCTCAGTTGTGCTGTGCCTCCACTTGAGCCATTGCCTGGCATAGTCTGAATATCTGGCCCATTATGTCTAAAAGAGCAGATTTTATTCCTTGAAGCCCTCTGTTTTTTATATATATTTTTTCACTAAGAAATGCCTATATCTAATGCATTTATTAACCTGCAACTGTTCCACGCTGTTACAAAGCCTGTTATAAGCATCCTAAAGTATTTGCTCTACCCTGAACCATCATAGTTTACGGATCTAACAGCCGAGCCTTTGTTATGAATCTGTTATGTTTGTTGTATGATCTATGACAGAAAATTTACTAATAAAAATACATTTTAAAAAAAGAAGCTGGAGTCTTCTGATTCATCTTAATCAGTTTTTGCAGCTTTTGCAGCCTGTTATAATATTATAGATTGTGTGACTTCATCCACATCAGAGTTACTACTGTCTACCCAATAGAACTTGTACTTTGCGCAGATAAAACAAGCATTTGTCAATGCCGAATGTTGCTTGCTTGTATGTGCTGTTTAGGTATTTGGAAGTGATAGTTACGTGCCTTCCTCCCAAGTCTTCCACTGTGTCTTTTCGCTCAGTATTCACAGAAGAGTGGAAGGGGCAAGGACCACAGCAGTACAGCAGTTGCCAAGGGGATGAAGAGGTGAACAATAGTCCATTCAAAGGCAAAAGAGTCCTGCAGGAGCTCACTAAATTGAAGGTGGACAAAGCGATGGAACCAGATAGCATACGCCCAAGGATATTAAGAGAACTGCAAAGGGAGATAGCAGTACCTCTGGCAGCCATGTTCACTGAGTCATTCAAGATGAGTGAATTGGAGGAGGGCACATGTAGTCTCTCTACACAAATGCAGAAGCAGGGAGGAGGCAGGGAACAATAGGCCATTCAGCCTCACCTCAGTAGTGAGGAAGATCATGGAGGCATTGCTTAAAGAAAGGATAGTGGGGCATCTAGAAGCCATCAGAGCACAGGACCATAGACAACATGGACTCCCAGTGGGGACATCATGTCATACAAATCTGGTTGATTTATTTGACTGGGTGACAAAGGAAGTGAAACAGGGTGAGGCAGTGGACAACGCTTACCCTGATTTCAGCAAAGCCTTTGACACCATCCCACATAGGAGGCTGATAAACTAGCTGGGCAGGCTGGGCATGGGGGATAGGGTGGTAAACTGGGTTAGAAACTGGCTAACAGACAGGAAGCAGAGACTGGTGATAAATGGGGTGCAGTCTAAGGAGAGGGGGTAACCAGTGGGGTGCTGCAGGGTCTTCATTAGTAACATCGCAGAATGTCTGAAGGGAATTTTTTCACCAAATTTACAAATAGCCATTTTAAGACCTCTGCTCATGAACAGTGTCACTGTGATTTTCTTAATGTGCCCCAAACATTGATTGTGTACACTGACTGCGCCATTGTGCACTACATGCACAGAAACACATTTTGGGTGACATGTGAAAAATGACAGCTGTACTGCTCATAAGGAGGTGTGGTAAAATGGCAATGTTGAAAATATGGAGTGCAGATATCAAAAATTTGCAAACTTACAGCTGCGTAGGAACTTAACGCACTACAAAACAGTCATTTTAGGAATTTTTTATCACCTCAAACATCACATTTAACACCTCTGCTCATGAACAGTGTCACTGTGATTTTCTTAAGTGTCCTACATATATTGATTTCATTGATAATCGACTGGGCCATTGTGCGCTACATGGGTGGAAACACATTTTGGGTGAGATGTGAAAAATGACAGCTGTTCTGCTTAAAAGGAGGTGTGGTAAAATGGTAATGTTGAAAATATCGAGTGAAAACATTGAAATTTGGTGAACTTACAAGCGCGCATAAGAACTGCGAAACGCACAGTCGTAAACAGTCATTTTTATCAATTTTTTCACCAAATTTTCAACATAGACTTTTTGAGAGCCCACCTTATGAACACTGGCAGTGTAATTTCATTAATTGGTCCTAAAAGGTGATTTCACACAGTGACTTTGAAATCACCCTTCGGGCCCGATTAACGCCATGACAGTGCAAGAATTCATGAGGAGGAGTCCTAAAAACCCCATGTTGAAAATTTATGCCCAAAATTCCCAAAAATGCCTGAGATATGCAACAAAGTTGAAAAAACCCTATTCATTACATTATACAGCTTACCGGCATTTCCTCAGTTCGCGGTCGGCTTTGAAGAGTGCAGACATGTTCCCGGTCCACTGAAGATCTTGCGCCGAGGTCCAGAGGTAAGTATGGGGTGGGGGGTGTGGGAAGGCAGGGTGCCCAGTGGGTGGGTGTGGGTTGTGGGGGGCAGGGAGACTATGAGGGACCTTTTGTTTACTGGTTTATTTATTTTTTATTAAGACGACGCAGGACATTTACCACGCTTGGGTGGGCTCCCAGCGTGGCAGTTGGAAAGGCTGTTTGAGGGGTAGGAGCCAACGGGGGATTGGGCACCCCCATCAGCCATAAAAAGCTTTGCCACACTGGGGTGGGCTCCCAGCATGGCACCTGGAAAGCTTTTTGGGGGCCGTGCAGCCATGGAGCTGGCGGGGGATTGGGCACCCCCGTCAGCTATAACAGTTTTTGCCATGCTGGGGTAGGCTACCAGCATGGCACCAGGACAGCTTTTGTGGGTGGGGCGTGGAGCCAACGGGGATTGGGCACCCCTGCCGGCCATACAGTGTATGCATGGGGAGGGAGCGATCAGCATGCAGTATGCGTGGTTGGCGTGGTGTGTGTGTGTGGGGGGGAGCTCTGCTCACTGAAGCGGAGCTCTCCTTTCAACTGTACGACCACTGCATTTCAACTGCTGTCATAGACAGCTGCAGCAGTGATTGGGGAACTGGGGCCACGCCTGCAAACACACTGACTGAAATGGAAAACCGGTGCCACACCCCCGAAAACTCGGATGATGGCACTATGTTTCTTGCACATGAGTGCAAGCAACATAAAAATGACAGCTTTTCATCCAATTCACCAATTTCTTGATGGAATTATGATTCTGTGGACAACATCTGGTAGATGTAGAGTTTCCACCATTAAAACATATAAGCCCTTTTATTCACTCATATTTTAAAACACGTTCTCTAGTTGAGCTTGATAAAAAGAACAACAAAAAGCGGGTGATGTAAAGATATTACACACATAAAAGGTCCAAGTTGAGTAAAGATTTATTTGATTAACACTAACCAAAATGTAAAAAGTACTGTAAACTCTGTAAAGCAGACATAGAAGCAGACTAGCATAATCTATCACATCCCTCCTCTGTCAACATGCTACAGCTATTTAGTCCTCTTAGTAAGAATCACATTTGACTGCCATCTCAAATACTTATACCAAATCATTGAGTAAATTTACTAAAGTAATCAGTAATAAAGCTATATCATCATACATATTATTCTACAAATGTGGCATGACAATAGATGTTCTGCTAATGATGAGAGGTTCTAAAAGTGTTGATAATTATAGGTTAAAAATGTAAACATTGTGCCTCATTAAAACATAAACAGTCTGGAGCAACCCTTCCCCCTTGTTTTATTCCATTTATATTCCTGTAACATTTATTGATTTTTGGGGTGCAATACAAAATAAGACAATGTGCAGTTTTAACTTTGATTTTAACAAACTATTCATGTAGTCCCCGACAGACAAGCGCTTGTCAATGCCGAATGTTTGCTTGCTGGTATTAGCATTGGAAATGCAGCTGGTAGACAGATGCAGAGTAGAAATGTCAGTGAAGTACTGAACTTCACGCCAACCCCACCTCCACCCTGCAGAGATGGACAGGCATTGGGATATGTGTTTGGGTTGTCGCTCATAACGTTCATGCCATTTCACCCCACCCTATCCTGCAGACACTGTCAAGTGTTGAGGTGTGCCTTGAGGTGTTCGGCTTTACAGTCACCTAACTTCATAAGGACATATGCTGAAATGGGTGCAATATAGGAGAATTTAGGTAAACTCTGGGGCCTGTCATTGGCTGAAGGGTGGGGGGTGGGGTGGAATGGCATGAGCATTACAGTCAGCAAACCAAAGGCACACCCCTCATGCCTGTCACTCTGTACAGGGTGGGACGTTATGGTTAGAAGCTCTAACGCCATGGGCATTTGTTGGTATTTGCACTACAAATTTTCAACATGTCCTTTTTGTGACCCCCACCTCATGAAAGCATTTGGGACCTCTTCTCATGAACAGTGGCACTGTGATTTTGTCAATGTGTCCCGAACTTTGAGTTTCCACAGTGACCATGCCATTGTGTGCCAGATGTACGAAAACACAGATGGGGCAGGATGTGAAGAATGACAGCTGTACCATTCATAGGGAAGTGTGAAGAGATGGCAATGTTGAAAATCTGTAGTGAAAATATTAAAAAAATGCTTAAACTTCCATGTGTGGAATTATTTCACCATATTTTCAACATAGACATTTTTTGACCTCTGCTTACCATAGGAATCTGCCAGCAGAACACACCAATCAACTATCTAAGTCTGCCCCAGCGTGCAGCTAGCACCCTAGATTGCAGCTGCCACAGCTTTCTCCCCCTCAGTTCCTCCCCCACTTATCCCACCCACTGCCCCCCTGACTCTTCCTCTTGCTTTATATCACTCCTTCTTAAAACTTTTGACTCTCCTACATGTTACCACACCCTCTGGCAGTGCATTCCAACTAGACACCACCCTGTCAGTGAAGTAGTGCCTCCTCATTTCCCTCTTGAAAGGTCCCCCTTCCAACCTTAGTCCATGCCCCCTCATCTCTCTTCCACTCCTCAGTTTTAGCACCCCCTCAGTGCTAGGTTTATTTACTCCCTCAGGTATTTAAATGCTTCAATAATATCCCCCATCCCACCTCTCCTCCAGTGTGTACATGTTCACCTCCTTCAGCCTAACTTCATATTCCTTTCCTTCCATCCCCTCTAACATTTTTGTTGCCCTCCTTTGCACCCCCCTCCAGGAACGTTATATCTCTCCTCAGGTATGACCTCCAGTATTGCACACAGTACTCTAGGTGTGGTCTGACCAATGATCTGTATAGCAGGTAGGATCACATCCCTGTGTCTGGATGAGAATCCTCTTGCGATACACCCCAACATCCTGCTTGTCTTCACTGCTGCTGCTGTCCTACACTGGGCAAAGTTGTTCATGCTCCAAGTTACCAACACCCCTAGGTCCTTCTCCTCCTCTGTGATCCCCAGCCAACAGTCCCTCTTCTGGTTCTTAGCCCTGAAGTGCATCACCTTACACTTCTTTGTGTTGAATCCTAGCTGCCACTCTACCAACCATGACTTTAATTTGGATAGGTCCCCCTGCAGTTTTTACCATCTCTCCTCTTCATCTACCACCGGTCCCAATTTGGTATAATCTGTGAACAGACTAACCCTGCTCCCCACCCTGTGTGTATATTGGAGAGAAAGAGCCCAAATAGCACCAGGCCCAGCACTGATCCCTGTGGCACCCCACTTGTCACTGATCTTGTTGCTGAGAGCTCCCCCACCACCACCCTAAGCACTCTCCCCTGTAACCAGTTCTCTATCCAGTTAGTCAGCTTCTTTCCCACCCCCACTGCCATCACCTCCCCCCCTCCAGTCTCCCATGAGGTGCTGTAGCAAAGGCCTTACTGAAGTCCAAGTACAGGACATGTACCGCATGGCCCCTGTCCAACTCCCTTGTCACCCAATCGTAATACTATATTAGGCTAGTTTGACAAGACCTCCCTGAGACAAACCCATGTTGTTGCATATCTTGGAGGCCATTACTATCTAGGAATGTCACCAACCTCTCCTTCAGTAATAGCTTACTCACTATGTACATAAGACTTACCAGCCAATAATTTCCTGACTCCTCCCTAGGCCCACTCTTGTGCATCAGCACCACATGGGCCACCCTTCAGTCTTGGGGTACACACTGTGTTTCCAGGGAGGTGTTGAACAGATCTGCCAGTGGTTGAGCCAACAACTCTGCCATCTGTCTCAGTGCCCTGGGGTGGATGCCATTGGGACTTGGTGCCTTGTCCACCCTTTCTGCCCTCAGCCCCTCTAGCACCCTATTCCCTGTGATCACTTTGTCCGTCACCTCCTTTCCCCCTTTCCCAACCCCCAACCCATTCTGGTAGGGGACCATCCCTCTCCTTAGTGAAAATGGAGCAGCAGTACTCATATAGAATTTCCACTTGCTCCTCCCCCTTTTCCACCCAATCCGCTCTCTGCTTTATCCTCACAATACGTTCCCTGCACTTCATCTTTTCCCTGACATACCTAAAAAAGTCCTTTTTCCCTCCCTTTATGCCCTGTGCAGACCTTAATTCCCTGGAGGCCTTAGTTTTTTTCACCCTCCTGTACACCTCCCTTGACCAACTCCCAAAAGCCTCCTTATCCTCTCCCTTCGTTGTTCTCCTGTACTTCTGGTATGCATCCCTATTTGCCCTTAACCCTTGCAGCACTTCCTTGTTTAACCAACATGGTTTCTTGGCTCTGATCTTCTTACTCCTGGCCCTGGTGCAGGCTACTGTGGCCTCTGTCAGCCCAGTCTTTATGACTCCCCACTTTGGTTCTGCATCCATCCCTGGTCTTATATCCTGGAGCCTCCCTTGCAGTATTGCTCACATCCCCCCAAGTCCACCCTAATAAAGTCCACCACCTTAGTGCCCATGCCTCCTTTCTCCCTGCCCAGCTCGAGAACGAGCCACACTGTTTGGTGGTCTCTACCGGCTAGTGGGCCCTCCACCCTTACCTCCCTCGCCACCTCTCCATTTGCCAGTACTAGATCCAGAGTGCTACCAGGCCTTGTAGGCCCACTTACCAATTACGTCAGAAGGCCATCCTGGAATGCATCAAGGAGCACCTGCTCCCTGGTACTGCTAGTGGCCAGGAGCTCCAGTCAACCCGTGGGAGGTTAAAATCCCCCACTATCACCACACTTCTCCTTCTACACACCCTCCTTATCTGTTCTGCCAACTCTCCAACTAGTTCCCTGGATTGTGCTGGTGGTCTGTACACCACTCCCAGCCTCAGCTTTCTGCCCTTGGAGTCTAGGAGCTGCACCCAAAGAGCCTCTGTCCTCTCCTCTTCTCCCTCATCCCTTATGCCTTTAATCCCTTCCTTCACATAGAGAATCCCCCTCTTCCAATCCCCCAGTCTCTCCTGTATATCCTGTATCCCAGGATTGCCAAGCCCCAATCATGGTACTCTGTGGCCCATGTCTCTGTCACTGCAGCAATGTCCACCTTCCCCTCTGAAAGGAGCATTTGAAGCTCTGCAGTTTTGTTCCCCAAGCTTCTTGCATTGAGAGAGACCACTTTCCACCCATACCCCTCCTTCTCCTCACTCTTCTCCTCCTTGGCCTATGTCCCTCCTCCCGGTAGTCCACACCCTTTCTCCTCCTTATTCTTATCAAGTGGTGGTGCCTACTGTACTACACTCAGACCACTCTGCCTGCCTCCTACCAAGGTCACTACACCTCTGTCTTTACCTATATCTTGGGGGATGAACTCATTAGGCTCTCCTGTCTGGACCTTTCTGCCAACCTCAGTCTTTGGCCCCCCCCCAACTAGTTTACATCCACATTAGTAAATATATATCCCTCTAATCCTGCCTTTAATACCCCCCTCCCCTTCCTGCTCAAGTGTAGTGTGTTCCTGCCTACAAGTCACTATTCCCCCAGACCCTACCCAGTTAGTCACTAACACATACTTTTTGATGTGGCACCAATCCCTCAGTCACTCATTGAACTCCTCAATCCTACCTTTTCTCCCCATGCTTGCACATGGTACCAGAACTAACTCCAAGATTGCCACTGACTCTCTCACCCCCTCACACTGGCTGCCTAACTACTCAACCCCCCTTACTACTTCCACAGTCTCCTCGCCAAGTCATTTGTGCCCACATGGAACACTAAATGAGGTTTTTTCCTTCCCTCTCTGTACACTTGATCAGTGCCTGCCCTGCTCCTCCTGCAGTCAACCTGGGGATAGCTTCAACCCAAATACGACTGTGCCTTTCCCCCCTTCCTCCCCATCTCACCCCTTTCAGTGTAGAATCCCCCAGGAAGAGTACCCCTGTTCCTTACCCCCTTTCCTTTCTAACACCCCTTCCACCACCCCAGTATTCATTCTTCCCTGCCCCCGCCAGCTGCACCCTCTGTGACTTCGGTATCTGCACCCCTACTTCTGCTCACCCCTTTTCTCAGCCTTATTCCTCCCAGCCCCCTTCCTACTGGGCTTCCCATGTCAACATTCCCTCCTCCTCCCCTGCTGATTTCCACCCCCTCTCCTATCCCCATTGTTGTTGATTTAGAGCCCCCATTCCCTTCTACCCCATTAGTGATGCCCTCCCATCCTTCCCCCTTCCCATAGCCTTTTCTCCTCCAGTCACCACCCTCCTTCCTTACTAGCCCCCTTCGACCCTTTCATTCTCACTATCTCTTCCCCTACCTGTTGCCATCCCTCTCATGCACCGCTTGTCCTCCCACTTCAGTATGTTCCTGCTCCCTCTCTCTCCCATAGCAGAAGCTCAAATCTATTCCTAGTTGATACCCCCTCCTACATCTCGTCCCCCTATCGGTTCCCCCTCCTACTTGTTCCTTTCTGTGCCACCACTAGTCCCACCACTGGTCCCTCTCTACCTGCAGCCATCTGCTCTCTCTCTCCTGGTACTCCTCTTGGTCTATTCCTCCCCCATCAGGAGGCCCTCCTCTCACCTCAGGCAACCCTCCCTTCTCCTCTCTTTTCTGCTAGTGCCTCTGATACTGGCATCAGTTTCAGTCCCTAGTTGTTCTTCCTCCATCCCCCCTTATCATTCCCTATTTTCCCCCAGCCGGGATGCCTACCATACTCATCTACCCTGCCACTTAGTCTACTCCCTAACCTCCAAAGTTCCTCCCTCAAATTAGCCAGTTGTCTACAGACCAAACACCCCCCATCCTCCAAGCCCAGTCCAGGATCATGGCGGACCCACACCCTGTATACCCCACCACCCTTTCAAAGATGCCCGCCCTATTGATATGTGGAACCAGCACCATTTTGGCTCCCATCTTATGTTACAGGTTCTTACTCCCAGTTTCTGTACCCTACTACAACTGTTAAGCCCCTATTTACTCAAATTCCTGTTGTTCCCCCCACACTAGTCCCCCTACTGCCCACTTGCTGACTGGGTTAATTCAGTCTCAAATCTCATCTGTTAGATACTGTATTGCTGTAGCAATCCTAAAGCCTCCTTGTCTGTTTTTCACCCATCAGCTACCGTACTTTTTGTTCTCAGCTGTCATATAGTTTCACTTAGCCCAGTTAGAAACATAGAAACATAGAATTTGACAGCAGATAAGGACCGCTTGGCCCACCTAGTCTGCCCATTTTCCTACCTAACAGATAGGCTGCAGATCCTAATTAACCAACAGCTTACTTCCTCCTACCCCCCACTAGGACTGCTTTATGTGTGTCCCATGCATTCTTGAATTCCCCCACTGTTCTTGACTCCATGACCTCCTCAGGGAGGCTGTTCCATGCATCCACAACCCTCTCTGTGAAAAAATACTTCCTCACATTACCTCTGAGCCGTCCCCCCTCTATCATCAAATTGTGCCCCTTGTTCTTGCACATCTCTTTTCTGAAAGATGCCACCCTCTTGACTTTATTGATTCCCTTGAGGTACTTGAAAGTCTCATCATGTCCCTCTCTCCTCCTTTCCTCAAGGGTATACATATTAAGCTCCTTTAGTCTTTCTTCAGAGTGTCTTCTGGTGCAGACCCTGCACCATTTTGGTTGCCCTCCCTGGACAGCCTCCACTCTGTCTATGTCTTTATGGAGATGGGGTCTCCAGAACTGCACACAGTACTCCAGATGGGGTCTCACCAACTGTCTGTACAGAGGGATAACAACTTCCTGTTTTCTACTATTGATGCCTCTCCCTGTGCATCCCAGTATCCCCCCAGCCTTCCTTATTGCCTTCTCACATTGCTTGCCCACCTTTAGGTCATCTGATGTAATTACCCCCAGGTCCCTTTCCATTTTTACTGTTGTCAGTATCTCACCCCCCATTGTGTACTCTTGCCCTGGGTTTTTGTTTCCCAGGTGCATTACCTTGCACTTCTTTGCACTGAATCTGAGCTGTCATACATTTGACCATTCCTCCAACCTTGCCAAGTCCCTTCTCATCCTTTCCACTCCATCTGGTGTATCAACCCTGTTGCAGATCTTTGTGTCATCTGCAAAGAGACATACTTTTCCTTTCAGTTCCTCTGCAATGTCACTTATAAAGACATTAAAAAGGACCAGTTCCAGTACTGAACCCTGCGGTACCCTGCTAGTAACCCTCCTTTCTTCACTGTGGACTCCATTTACTACTACCCTCTGCGTCCTGTTGTCTAGCCAATTTTTTATCCAGGCTACCAACTTGGGACCCACTCCAAAGCTGGCTAACTTGTGTATTAATCTTTTGTGTGGGACTGTATCAAATGCCTTGCTAAAATCTAGGTAGTCCATGTCCACAGCCCCTCCCTGGTCTACTACTTTGGTCACCCAGTCAAAGAAATCTATTAGATTCATCTGACACGACCTTCCCATCGTGAATCCATGCTGCCTTGGGTCCTGTGCCCCACTGGCCTCTAGGTACTCAACAATTCTTTCCTTCAGAAGTGATTCCATCACTTTACCTACCACTAAGGTCAAACTAACTGGTCTGTAGTTTCCTGCCTCTGTCCTGCTCCCACTTTTGTGAAGAGGAATCACATCCGCCCTCCTCCAGTCCTCAGGTACCATCCCATCCTCCCATGATTTGTTAAAGAGAGTAGTCAGCGGTGTCACTAGTTCTAACCTTAGTTCTTTTAGAATTTTGGTGAATCCTTCAGGCCCATTGCTTTGTCCGCCTTCAATTTTACTAGTTCTTTCAGAACACTTTCTTCTGTAAATGGACTGGTATCGACCTCGCTTTCAGAGTGTTTCTCTTGTTTGGTTTAGGTACCTCCTCCTCTTCCTTTGTGAATATTGAGCAGAAATATTCGTTCAGTATCCCTGCTTTTTCATTGTCATCTCTACCCACATTCCTCCTTTATTAAGCCTCAGTATCCTCATTTGGTCTTTCTTCGCTTCTAATGTACCTATAAAAGGTCTTATCCCCTTCTTAACAGAGTTGGCTATCCTTTCCTCGGTTTGGGCCTTTGCTAGTCTGACTGCCTTCCCAGCCTCTTTCTGCTTTAACTGATAAAGTTCTCTGTCCTTCTCCTTCTGTGTTTCCTTATATTTCCTGAATGCTGTCCTTTTCTCCTTAACCTTCCCTGCCATCTCTTTTGAGAACCATAGCGTTTTTTTCCTTCGTTGTGTTTTGTTGATTTGCTTTACACAAAGGCATGTTGCCTCTGTGATGTCTGTTTTGATTACACTCCATTGTTCCTCCACCCCTCCTTCTTGCCTGTTTGCTATTGCTTTTCTGAGGCACTCTCTCATTTTCCCAAAGTCAGCCCTCCTAAAGTCCAGTACTCTTGCTTTTTTATGGCTTGATTGTATGGCTGTGTTTATCATGAACCACACTGTTTGGTGGTCGCTTGTTCCCAGATGGCTACCCACTTCTAAATCTGAGATTCTTTCTCCATCCCAATTTGAGAGTACCAGGTCTAAGATCGCTCCCTCCTAAGTGGGTTCCAGTACTAGCTGTCTGAAGCATGCCCCCTGTAGGGCATCAAGAATGACATTGGTCTTGGATGTGCCTGCAGCAAAGGTGCTCCAGTTAACATCTGGCATATTCAGGTCCCCCATCAACAATATCTTCCCTTTTTCTGCCATTCTAAGGAAGCCTTCTATCATTTCCTTGTCCATTGCATCCCTCTGAGATGGGGGTCTGTATACAACCCCCCATGTGGATTGTGGTGCCATTTCCTGTCTCCAGGGTGACACAGAGTGTCTCATCTGCTCCCTGTTTACTCTTTAGTTCAGTTGCTTTGATCCCTTCCTTTACATAAAGAGCTACTTCTCCTCCTCTTTTACCCTCCCTGTCCCTCCTGTAGATTGTGTATCCTGGTATGTTGACATCCCAGTCATGGTTCTCTGTGTACCATGTTTCTGTGACTGCCACAATATCCAGGCAACCCTTTTCCATCAAGGCCACTAGTTCAGGGAGCTTATTACACAGACTACTGGCATTGGTACTCATCACCCTCCACTTTTTGATGGCCTTACCCCTTTTAGCCCCATTTCTGTCCTTACTGCCTTTGCCTTTTTTTACATTTACTTCTGCCCTGCTCCCTAATGACTTCTCTACCTTGGTGTTTACCTCACTAATTATTGTTGTTTGTGGGGGGAGGCTGGGATTTCCCTGCTCCTTTTCAGTGCCTCCCCCCCCCTTGGCTAGTTTAAATGCTTGCCAATGAAGCATTTAAACCTCTCACCTAGTATCCTGGTTCCCCTGGACAGATGCAGACCATCGCGCCAGTATAGGTCTGCATCCCTCCAGGTGGCTCCCCAGTCCCCAATGAAGCCAAAACCCTGAGCTCCACACCAGTTTTTCAACCATTCATTGAATTCCCTGGTGAGGAGTACCCTAGCATCACCCTTGCCATAGATAGGCAGCACCTCCGAGAAGGTTACTGTATGCGCTACTTGTCTAAGGCCCCTCCTCAACTCTACAAACTCCTCTTGCACTGCTCTGATCTCATTCCTAGCCAGGTCATTAGTCCCTAGGTGAACAATAACATCCAGCTCCCTCCCTTGTGCAACTGCTCCCACGATCCTGAGGATTCGCTTCCTGTCCCTCCAAGTCGTGGTGCCAGGCAGGCACCTTACCTCCCTCTCCCCTTCCTCCCCCATTTCTACCCACCTAATAATGATTGAGTCCCCCACCAGGAGTTGTTTCCTTCCCCTGTGGGGTTTCATGCCACCCTCCTGTGGATCTCCTTTGTGAAGGTTCCCAGCATCCTTCTGGGTCTCCACTGCAGGTGCCTCCATTGAGGAACCACTATCCACCAGAAGAGCGAATGAATTGTGGAGAGGTACAACTGGAGGGATGCAACTCTGTTCCACCACTCTCTCCCTCCCTGAACTCACCCTGGTCCAGCCTCTCCTCTTTCTTGGCAACCTCTGAGGTAGTGGCATTGGCCCTGGTGGTCCCTGGGTGGGGGAGGAGGTTTCATGAATCCTAGCCAGGTCAGCCTGGAGACGGGCAACCTCCTCAGACCAGAGGGGTGTCTGCAACTAGGGCAGCATCGCAGCCTCCAGAATGTCTCCTGAACACTGCCGCCCCACAGCCATTGCACTGCACCACCTCTATCATGTCTTATTTTGTGTCCCTCTCCTGTTTCTCTGAATGCTTACTTCTCCTCTCCTTACAACTCTCACCCTTCCTGTTCTGGGACAGTAACTTCCTATATTCTTCAGTAGCCTCCTTCTTCCTTGCTCAGTGTCAGACCACCAGCAGCTGTGGGGAGAGTGAGCTACTTTTTTCCTTTAGGATTGACAAAACCAATGTTTCTCTATGATCCTTCCCTTCCTACTGCCAAACAGGAAGTTCCTGTTGACAGTCAAATCCAGTGGCTATAAAAGTAGAACTGGCTTAGGAGGGGTGGGATGGAGGGCAATTAGTAAGAAAAAAGGCTAGCAACAGGAAGTTGTAATTTGAGTCACCTGCTTTTATAGTGTCTAAGCCACACCCCCAATTAAGCTCTCTTTCCTCCTACTGATTTAGCAAAGTAAACTGATACAGAACCCTTCCCAGCACAGAACACACACTGACTTTCTTTCTTTTTAAACCCTAAATAAGGCCCCTTCTACTTCTAATAAAGTATCTGTTTGCTTAAACTCAATGGACACTGACTCCTGCTAAGATATAAGTGTTAAATTAATAAGAAAATGTAGCTTCTTTTAGTTAGCTGCTTTCTGCTTTACAAGCAAGGCTAGCAACAGGAAGTTGTAATTTGAGTCACCTGCTTTTATAGTGTCTAAGCCACACCCCCAATTAAGCTCTCTTTCCTCCTACTGGTTTAGCAAAGTAAACTGATACAGAACCCTTCCCAGCACAGAAAAACACACTGACTTTCTTTCTTTCCTTTTTTTTCAGTTAGAAATCCTATTGCACTCCAAGTATTACTCAGCTCAGTTAGAGAAATAAACAGAACAACTAAATCTGTATTATTACAGCAATCCTAAAAGTATCCAATCATTGCTTCATCTCCACCCCAGAGACCCTGCTGTAATATATGACCACAGAAGACCCTGGGCAGGAGGGTGGGCAACTCTAAAGTCCTGGCAGAGCTCCGTTGAGCTTGCTCACTTCTCCTCTCTCACTTGCTCATTCTGTTTCTCCCGGTGCTGTAGGCTGCCCTTTTTGTACTGGGCTCCTGCCTATGTTAGTGCATTTTTCTGCCCACAAAGAATTCCACAGCAGTCCTGACAGAGCTCTGTTGAGCTTGTTCACTCCCCCCCTCTCACTCGCTCATTCTGTTTCTCCTGGCACTGCAGGCTGCCCTTTTGTACTGGGCTCCTGCCTGCTTTGGTGCCTTTTTTCTGCCCACAAAGAAATCTGCAGCAGTCCCAACAGAGCTCCGTTGAGCTTGCTCACTCCCCCTCTCTCACTCGCTCGATTTTAATCTGTTCCAAACATTGATTTCCCCACAGTGACCATGCTATTCTGCTCCAGAAGTGTGAAAACACATTTCAGCCAGGATGTGAAAAATGTCAGCTGTACTGATCATTAGGAGATGTAAAACAATACCAGTGTTGAAAATCTAGCACAGAAATATTACAAATTTGCGGAGTTACACGGGTGCATGAAACTGCGCACTACACACTTGTAACACAGTCATTTTATGGACTTTTGTCACCAAATTTTCAACATAGGCATTTTAGGACCTCTGCTCATGAACAGTGCCATTGTCATTTTCTTAATCTGTCTTGAAAACTGATTTCCCACAGCAACTACGCTATTCTGCGCCAGAATTGTGAAAACACATTTTGACAAGGATGTGTAGAAGGACAACTGTACTGTTCATAAGGAGGTGTGGAAAAAATGCCAATGTTAAAATCTGGAGTGAAACTATTACAAATTCATGAAGTTACGAACGTGCATTGAAACTGCTCAATGCACACTCGTAAAACAGTCATTTCTTGGATTTTTTTCACCAAATTTGCAACACAGGCTTTTTGATAGCCCACCTCATGAACTGTGGCACTGTCATTTCATTAATCTGTCCCAAAAGGTGATTCTATGCAGTGTCCACAAAATCTCTTTTTGGGACTGAATAATGCCATGACAGTGACTGAAATCATGAGGAGGGGTGCCAATAACCCCATATTGAAAATGTGGTGCCAAAATTCTGAAAAATTCCCGAAACATGCACCAAAGTTAAAAATCCCTTTTTATGCTATTGTACAGCTTACCAGCATTTCTTCAAATTTCGGTCAGCTTTGAAGAATGCAGATGTGTTCCCGGTCCACCGAAGATCGTGTGCCGGGCTCCAGAAGTAAGTATGGGGTGAGGGGAGGTGTGGGGAGGTGGGATACACAGAAGGTGGGCACAGGTTGGGGGAAAGGCTGCAGACACTTTGAGGTACCGTTTTCTCATTTTCATAGGAATCATAGGAAGTTTCAAGCATTATGGATTTTCATCCTTATAGCTTGCCTGATCCCAAATATTTAGAACTCAGTGGTTCTGTCCCTATAAATCAGGTCAAGTCTAATCTTGAAGGTACCCATATGAGGACTTTCCACCACTGTGGCTGGGAGATTATTCCAAGACTAAAGTACCCTATGATTGAACCAAAATGTTCTCATTGTTAAGTTCCACCTCTGCTGTAGAACTTCTTTTTTATGTTTCCTGGCAGTACACCAGCTAAATTTAAATGTGATCCCTAGCACTTCACACAATTTGTTATCTTCAATTGCTTTGTAGAGCATGCACATATCTCCCCTGAGCCTTCTATAATAGAGTGAATTAAGGTTCGGAGTTTCCAGCCTTTCTTTATATGATTGAGTCTTAAGCCATATAATAACTTTATTGGCTCTTCTTTGTACCCCCTCCAATCTAAGTATATCCTCCTTTTTATATGGGGACCATACCTGAACACATTATTCCAGATGAGGTCTTACCAGGGCACTAAACAAAGGGATCAGAACCTTCTCTTCTCTGCTTGATATGTGTCTTAGGATGCAATTTAAGTTATGATTCACTTTTCTAATCTGAATGTTACAGTGATGACTAAATTTAAGGTCTGGGGTAATCATTATTCCCAAGTCCTTTTCTTCCTGACTAACTGTTAACATATTTTTTCCAATTTTGTATGCTATCATATAATTCATGTTGCCCAAATGCATAACCTTGCATTTTGACAAATTCAATGCCAGTCTGTTTTACTCAGTCCATGTCAGGATATTATCAATAGCTAGTTGTAGGGATAATGCATCAGATGGGTTATTGACAACTGCACCCACTCTGCAGTCATCTGCAAATTTAGAAAGCCAAATATTAGGGTCATTTATTTTTAAAGTGCACATACAGATGTTAAACAGGTTTGGACCTAAAACTAAGCCTTGGGGTACCCCACTAGTAATTAGTGGCCAGTCTGATGGCCCCCTTTATTGCAGCACTTTGGTTCCTACCCTGCAGCCAGTCAGATATCCAGCAGATTGGGTTTTTCTCCAGTTTATACTCCATCAAGATAGCTAATAACTCATAGTGTGACAGTTTGTCAAAAGCCTTTGCAAAATCCATAAAGGCAATACCAGCCGAGTTTCCCATATCCAGTTCCCTGTTAACATTCTCATAAAAAGTAAGGATGGTGATCTGACATGACCTAGACATAGTAAAACCATGCTGTAGTGGATCTGTCAACATATGCTCTTCAAGTGAGGTCAAGATTTTATCTTTTAATACACTTTCCAGTATTTTACCCATAAGTGATGTCAGGCTTACTGGCCTAAAGTTAGAAGGAATGGTTTTAGGCCCTTTTTTTAAAAGGAGGACTACAGTTGCAACTTTCCAGTCTTCAGGGACTTCACCTCTGTCTAAGGAGACTTGGAAAATGTGGGTGAGGGGTGTTGCCAGGAGATCAGACAGTTCACGTAACACTCTAGGGTGGATACTGTCTGGCCCTGGAGTTTACTAATATACAGGTTACACAGTTTATTCAAAACATCCTCAGGGTCAATTAATATAGATCCCGGGGATGGCACTTCACTATTTCTGTATGGGGTTGGGGCACCGATGTAAACCCAGAGCAGAAATAATTATTTTGGTTATCTGCTGTTTCCTTTCCTGTCACGGTCCGGCCGATGTTATCCTTAAAAGGACCTATAGTACCTGAACTTTTTTTAAACTATTAATATAGGAAAAAATGATTTTTTGTTATCTTTAACTTTAGAGGCTAATGATACCGCTAACTGTGTTTTTGCTTTCCTGATTACTGATTTAACAAGAGCAGTGATTTTCCTAAAAGTCTGATAATTTGACTCTGTTTTATTCTTTTTGTATTTTTTGAACATTCTGTTCTTCTTATTTATCAGCCTCTTGATGGAGGAAATGAGCAAACTAGTTTTCTATTTCCTCTATTATATTTGTTCATACTGGGTATATACTTTTTTATGTAGACTTTTAGTAGTACAAGTAACCAGTCCCACATCTCATTTACAGAGCAATTTTGAAAATCAATACCCCAATCCCGGAGAGACAATCCTGTCCTAAAATGGGCAAAGTTAGCCTTTCTAAATTTAAGTTTAGTTGTTGTACCCAACTTCTTAATAGTTTGAGACTCCTTAATACTGAAATGGACTGTACAATGGTCACTATTGCCCAAAGGGAAATTCAAACAAACGTCATCAATTGTGCTCCTCATATTAGTTAGAATAATGTCCAGGATATTGCTACCTCTTGTATTATCACAAACCTTTTGTTCCAGGCCAGTTTGATCTAGGGCATTCAAAAAGGATATGTCTGTTTTATTGGTACTCTGCCATGTCTTCCAGTCTAAATTGGGCAAATTCAAATCCCCTAAGATTATAATTTTATCAGCTGGATCTAGGCTGTATATTTGATTCTGCAAGGCCCTAGCATTGATTTCTGATACAGAAGGAGGTCTATAAATCAAACCCATAAAGAGTTTGGCTCCATCCTGAGGAAATAATTTAGCCCATAGGGTCTCCAAATCCATCCCCTCTTTATACAATTCCTCACTAGCTATAGATTCATGTATATAGATAGCCACACCACCTCCATTCCTATGTGCCCTAGACTTGGAATATAAATTATATCCCTGCACAGATTTTGCCTAGGTGTCATTTTCGTCCCACCAGGTTTCTGTAATCAAGGCAAGTTGGATATTCTGGGAAGTCAGCAGTATTTTAAACTCCTAAGACTTATTCACTAGACTTCTAACATTGATAAGGACTCCCAATTCTGAAAGATTCTTGACCCTCACAGGGAAGTTGGTGGTGATATTGTAATTTGTCATCATACCCCCCTTTCGCCAGTTTAAATGGAACTGTATAACCTTATTGATTTTTTGCTAAGGATTCTTGTTCTAGCATAGTTTAAGTGAAGCCCATCTAGTTTAAATGGGGACTTCCTATTGAAGGTAATGGAGTTATCCATTAAACCTGTCTTTTCAGTTTTATAGAAATATCTCAGCCATTTGTTAATGTCCAGTGTTGCTCCATTTTTATAAGCATGGTGAGCAAATGTTGGTAGAATGCCAGATATGGGAGTCACATGATGCTGTGCAGGAGATAGGATGCGATTGTCGGAGCTCCGCTGTTTTCACCGACCCTACCGCTATTAACCTCCATTTACTCCAACTTTTTTTTTTCATTATTGTCAGTATTTTGAAGTCTGAGTGTCAAATGCAGTGTTTGTAACAGCTGAGTACTCCAGCAACATGTCTATGCAGCAAGAACAGGAGGAGGCCATGCAGGAGGCAGAAGCCAAGCGCCCTCTTCGCAGCTCCTCTCCACAGAGTCTCTCGGAGTAGCTCTTGCCCTCGCATGTTTACTCGGAGCTATCAACAATTAAGGAAGCTCTGATGAAGTTAATTGAAGATGTGGCAGATTTCAAGCCTGCACTTACCCAGCTAGCCCGGAGGTAACTGATACAGAAGCCAGAATAGCCTTGGTGGAAAGAAAACAAGATAAAATAGAACATGAAGTGGTGGAAGTTAAAAGGTCTTTATCTAAAGTGGAAGATCGCCTCGAGGATCTAGAGGGGAGAAACAGGAGAAACAATCTGGAGCTGATAGGGTTTCCTGAAGGGGAAGAGGGTCCAAATACAATCCGGTTTTTAGAGCACTTTCTGAAGAAAACTGTGGGTCCCTCCCTGAATGGTCCAGAGTTCATTATAAAAAGAGCACATAGATCTTTGAGGGCAAAACCTGCTTTGTCTGACCCGCCTAGACCCATAATCTTCAAACTACTGAATTATTTGGATGGGGAATTTATAGAGAAGCCAGAAAACTATCAGCTATTCTCTGGGAAGGCAAAAAGCTGAGGCTGGTTCCTGATTTAACCCTGAAAACCTGTCAGCTCAGAGCTTCATTTTGTCCTGTCATTTCTAAGCTGTGGGCAGCTGGTATAAAGCACCGTATGTTATACCCAGCTCATCAGGAAGTGTCCTTAAAGGAAGGAACAAGACATTTTGACACCGTAGAGGAGGCTGTTAAGACTTTGAAAAAGAGCTATCCTGATTTATTCCCTAAATGAGAATGTTCCAGCTTAGCCATAGGAAAGCCTAAGGACCAGCTTCGAGAACATTCTAGAAGTACTGTGCATCCCTGAACTGTTTCACTGTGTTTGGGCTGATCTGCATCTCCAATGTGGGGTTAGAGAAGGCCCATGTACTGTTTTTCTCAGCCAAATGGAAAGAGCTCTCTTTTAGGAACACTAGTGGTTCTCTTCTGGTCATCTCAAATTAGTTATTTTTTCTTTTTCCTTCTGGTGGTTTTATCGAGAGAGTGCGAGAGCTGTTATAGTCTGTTTTGTCCACTAGGTGGCACCAAACACTACTGATTACATGACAAGGTTGTCTGTCAGATTGCTCAAGTTAAATTTCCCGATCTCCTGGTTTTATTGCTATTTCGGGCCTCCCTCTTTCAATCTGGCTCTCGATAAGGTTTTTTCCTTTCATTGAGTTTCTCACTTCAGGGGAAAAACAGAATAGTTTACTTTTCTTTGAACCTAAGGACAAGCAAAGTTATGGATCAGCACTCCCAGTGGAATGCTGTGTGGCTTTAGTCCTGCAATAATCTTTTTTCCTGCTTGTTTCTTATCCCTTCTCGTGTTTTCATATCGTTATTCATTCTGGCATGACTTTACTAGTGATAGTCTCCTGGGGAAACTGCTCCATAGCCTGAAGGGTGGTTGGGTTACAGGTTAAGTGAACGTACAGTAGGTTGTCACCAGGTTCGGCAGTTATTTTAATATTGGGATCAGTTTGGTTTCTTAAGGGATTATGCTTCCTGGGATCATAAACCCAATTTATTTATTACCTAAGATTTTGGAATTGCTTGGTCACACATAAATGATAGAGTCCTAGCTGGAGTAAGCTAGGAAAAGCAACGAAGTGTGAGTTGAACAGAATTAGTTTTTTTTTGTTTTTTTGTTTTTTTCTCTTTCTTTCCTTCCTTTTTTACATTGGGAAACTCAGTCTCTTTAACAAGTTAGAGTTACAAACAATTCTCTTTAACTATACCATTTTATCTAGGGGGGAGAACATTTAGAGATGGAAGGATGGGGGTTATCCCATATGTTTTTCCCATTTGGTTTTCCATTCAGGGTTGGGAGGTGGGGGAGTGTTGCTCACTCCTTTGTGAGTATCATGGGCCATGCGATTAGGTGGAGGCTTAGGGCCTGGGTATGTAGACTTGTATATAGTTCAAAACTTTTGAGGGATAGTTTAAACGTAGAGTGTTGGAAGGTAACCTTTGTGATATTTTACTTTTTTTCTTTCGGGAAGTGGGGGTGGCAGCAGATTAGCCCTTCATCTATCCTTGATTATATGGCACAGTCAAGGATTAATCTATGCTCAATAGTTTAAACATTCTTCCATGGAACATAAAAGGGGAGAAAGATAATAAGAAGAAATACATTATTTTAAACCACCTTGCCAAATATGACCCTTCAATAGTGTTTCTGCAAGAAACACATATGCTTTCAGAACAGTTACAGTTCTTTAAAAAGAGCTGGGTAGGCCAAGTCTTTGGAGTGGGTTTTAGCTCTAGTAAACGCGGGGTGGCCTTGTTACTAGCCAAAAAAATTCCCTTTACTTTGGTGGAGTCTATTTCCGATCCTGAGGGGAGATTCATTTTTGTTGCTGGCAAAGTGGGCAGCTTCGATGTAGTATTGAGTTCAGTTTATGGCCCTAATGTAGAAACCCCTTCTTTTTTTACTCATCTAGCCATGGTACTGGCTCCCTTTCTGCAATATCCTATTATAATTGGAGGAGACTGAAATTTGGTTCAAGCAAATAATTTGGACCGTACCTATCAAAGGGGAGTGGGTTTGTCTTCAGCGAAAAATGCCCTAAGTGAATTTACTTCCTCCTTGGGCTTTCTAGACCCTTGGAGAGTATTTAATTCATCAAGAAAAAAGTTTACTTTTTTCTCTCCAGTAGACAAAAGCTATTCTTGTATTGATTACTTTTTAGTCAGTCACCAGCTAATTTCAAGTATGGTTGACTCCAAAATATTAGCTCGGGTAATTTCAGACCACTGTCCAATTCTAACTCAGCTGGAATTACCTAATATTCCTATTAGGTCGCACACATGGTCTTTAAATAATAGGTTATTAAAAGACAAGCTAATTACCTCAAAGTTCCAACATTTTTTGCAAAATTCTATTAAGATTAACTATAAGTCGATTCCTGCTGTGGATCAGGTTTGGGCAGCATTAAAAGCAACTTGGAGGGGGGAATTAATACGTATTGCTACAATACAAAAGAAAAAAAAACAGTCAAATGAACAATTGTTTGCAGAGAATTAAAAGTCTGGAAAGTAAAGGGGTGGATAAGCTTTCATCTTTAGAAGACCAGGAACTTACTAGGCTAAGAGCACATTATGCTAGTATTTTACTTGAGAGGGTGAAGAGGTCTGCTTCATTATTAAAGGCATCTTATATTGGCCAAGGGAATAAAACGGGCAAACTACTTCCTTGACAACTAAAGCAGCAGTCTGCATCTAAATGGATTGCAGCTATTAGACATCCCCATTCAGAAGCTTTGGTGATTAGCCCTCCAGAGATTTTAACCTTATTTTGGGATTATTATAAGGCATTATAGTCCCCAGACCCAATGCTGGGGGGAACTATAGTGGAAAAATATTAGCATTTTTAGAGAAAGCAGATTTGCCCTCTTTGCCCATTGACAGCCAAAACCTTTTAGCAGCCCCAATTACTGGAGAGGACATTTCGGCAGTTATTGATTCCTTAAAACTGGATAAGGCACTGGGCCCAGACGGGTTTACAGGCCTATTCTATAAAACTTTTAAAAAACATCTAACCCCCCTGTTACTCCAGCTATATAGTTACTGGAGCTCTCTCCCAGCCTTGGATCAGTCATTATTTGAGGCGAGAATAATCCTTTTACCTAAGCCATGGAAAGACCCGTCAGTGATTAGCAATTACACACCTATTTCACCGCTGAATATTGATGTCAAAATATACGCCAACATTTTGGCTAATAGGTTGGGGGGTGTATGGGAATGTCTATTATGTCCCGAACAGGCAGGATTTGTAGTGGGGCGCACCTCAGTGAATCATTTTAGAAAATTGTTCCATCTAATTTCTGCATCCAAGACCCTGAGCTGGAAGTGGCGTTGGTGTCCCTGGATGCAGAAAAAGCATTTGTAGAGTGGAAATATATGTTCGTGGTTCTTCAAAAATTTGGTATCCCGCAACCCTTTATTAACCAAATTCGGGTTTTGTATTCCTGTCCATCAGCAAGACTCCAATGTAATAACCTTATTTCTGATGTTTTCCCTCTGTGTCGAGGCACTCATCAGGGTTGTCCTCTTTCTCCCTACTTATTTAATCTTTATATAGAACGTTTAGCCAGAGTTCTAAAGTCGGATGAAGAAATAATGGGTATTCAACTGGAACACCTTGAATTTAAGTCATCCCTTTTTGCCGATGATTTACTTTTCCATATTTCAAACAGTAAACACTCCCTCACCCAAGCTCTCAAAATTATTTCTCAATTCAGTGATTTTTCAGGTTATAAGCATAATAAAAATAAAACTATGGTTTATTCCCTATCTTCTCTCTTTACGAGAGATTTGATTGTAAACATGGGCCTACAATGGGAAAATGAATACCTAACTTACCTGGGTATTAAAATGTCTAAGGACTTGGTTAACCTTAAGGATCTCAACTTAGCCCCACTGATAAAATCTACTAAAGAAGATCTGGCGAGGTGGAATAAGCTACCTCTATCCTTTTGGGGATGGGCTAATGTTCTTAAAATGTCAATCTTGCCCAGATTTTTTTACCCTTTGAGTAACCTTAATATTTATCTCCTATAGTCCTTTTTTTATACCCCTTCATAGGCTTTGTTCAGACTTTCTTTGGAAAGGCAAGGCTCCTCATCAGGCTTATGCAAAACTTACTCGCCCTAGAATGTTGGGAGGGCTTCAATTACCTGATTTCTATGTTTACTATCTAGCAATTCATGCTAGCAGATTTTTACATTGGTTTTCACCTACTGCCTCTATATCGGATAACACCCCTTGGCTGCTCTTAGATTTGCAACAGGCAAATTCTTGTAAGATGGACCTGGAGGCTTTTGTATAATTCATGGTCAAATATTCCAGGGAAACTGAGGAATTCTTCCCTCGGATGGGATGTGAGAGCCTTACAGCAACTCTGCTCTTTGCTCCAAATTTCCATTATAAAAGATTTAAAGCAACCTCTGCTAAATAATCCAAATCTAAAAATATACAAGAAACCTATGAAAACTTTTTTCAGAGGTTCCCATGGTAAGTTATACTTAGCTGATTTTGTTTCGAGTAATTCAGTCCTATCTATTTCTACACTGCAAATAAAATTTGGAGTGTATCAAAAAAAAAACAGTTTCAGTTATTTCAAATACGGCAGTGTATTAATCGTTTTCTTGGGTAAACCTCCATGGTGGAATGAGGCAGGGCTATATTAAAACATCTTTGGTCAATATCTAAGGGGCGGAAAGCAATAGTTAAACTGTACAAGAAAATCTTGAATCATATTATGTCAAAGTTCTCTCCCATAGCCTATTATTGGCAAAATAATCATACTAAGGATTTTCCAGTTAAAATTTGGGAAAAGATTTGGATGGACAATTATTTTTTTAATTAAACAGGACTGGCTAAGGAACACCCAGTTTAACACTCTTCATAAATTACATTATACACCCGCTAAATTATTCCCGATTAAGAGGCTACCCTCAACAGAATGTGGGGATTGTGGTTCTGAACTCACTACCTTACATCATAAATTATGGACGTGTCCAAAAATTGTTAAATTATGGAACTCAGTTAAACAATGGGTGGCGCCATATCTTAACATTGCTGCATATTTTAATGAAGACACATGCTTGCTAGGTATGTATTCAATGATCCCTACATATTTACAAAAAACACAAGTAGCTTTGGTCACTATGGTCACTAAGCTAGTAATACTTAAGCACTGGAAAGAGGAATGGGAACCCTCATTCAAGGAATGGTGGGAGGAATTTCATACTGCTCTAAATGCAGAAAGATGTGTAGCCTGTTTCTCCCACTCCAGTGGGAAGTTCTAAGAATGTTGGGGTGAATTTTTTTCAATCCTTAAAGATAAATTTGGTTATTAACTTAACCCCTGCTGCTTTCTTTTTCTGTTCCCTCTACTAGATCTAATATTCTCTGTCTTCAACTTTTTATAGAGAATTCTTGTGATAGATTCCTCCTAGCTGAGAAAGGTCAATATTTTTTAAGTTTCTTTAGGGGGAAACGGTGTCTTTCAATATGTCCCTTTCCTTTTCCTCTTTCTTCTTCTATATACTAATTTCTCTAGTCCAGTATCCCCTTTTTATGCTTCCTCCCTTTCTCTATGGATTATATTCTTTGAGTTGGATGGTGAAGGGTTTTGCCATGATCTCACATTTATAGTTATTTAGGGACTCAAGTATGGGCCCTTATGGTCCATACACTATCAGCTGCATACCATTTTGTATTGGTTATAAGGGCTGCTGCGGGTTGGGTGGGAGTGAGGGTTTTTGTTTTTCTTTTGAGATATTTTCCTTTTTTCCTTCTGTGTTTTTGTGTAGTTTTATTTTGGGTGTTATATATATATATATATATATATATATATATATATATATATAAAACTCTGTGATTGTTCAATCATGCTAGAAGGTTGGTTGTGACCTATGTTATTTATGTGTTTCTGTAATACCTTTTTTAAAATAAAGTTACTTGCAAAAAAAAATGGCAGATATGATAATTTCCCTTTTTTTTGCCTAATCCTGCTAACTATCTCAGTCAATGTAGTCTGAAATACATTGAAATCAGTTCTGTTAACATCATTTGTACCCATGTGTAAAACTATCAGGGGAGTGATTGTGCCTTCTAGAAGCCCATCCAATAATATTGGGACGTCATTCATTTTAGCCCCAGGGAGAGTACTAACTGTTGTATTAGCTTTTGTCCATTACAAACTGCAGAATCGATACCCCTAATAATGGAATCCCCAATTACCACTATGTTCCTTGTTTGTATACCTCTAAAACTATACACACTCTATTTTTCTGAGTTTAAGTTTTGCTGCACAACATTCAGAATATCAGGAGTATTATAAACATCCGTTTCAATTTCAGACTCCTGAATAAGTGGTTCAAATTTATTGTACAGTGGTATAGAGAAACTAGCAGGAATTACTGGGCATGATTTCACTGTATTGTGTTTGGTTTGCACCCAGTGCTCATTATCATTGACTGTAACATTCTACAGCAATTCTTCATTTGCTTTTTCTGCATCAGAAACTGATGCCTCAAGAACACTTTGAGCCACACCATCAATGTATTCTTCAAGTATTTCTATTTCCTTTTTGGTCTCACATCTTATTAGTAATTGCCCCTAATTTCCTCCTGTAGCATAGTGACCAACAAGCATTTATCACAAGTAAAGTCTTTATTAACAGGCTCCTCTGAATACATCTTGCATACTGAACACATCTTTTTGACTTTACCCCTTTTTCTCTTCCCTTGGGACATTATGTTAGTATATGCAACCCCACCAGTTCAACAGACACTTACTAGAAGTGATTTCACTTACCTACTGCTTAACCCTCTCAGGCCTGGTTGCCAGCATTGCCAGTGGACACAGCTGACACATGCAAGATGCACGTGTCTCTGCACGTGTCTCTGTGCATGTGTCTCGTGCCCTGCTCGCAGCAAGTTGGATTAAAAAGCGTGGCTTAACCCGGAAGCTGTTTGCTAGATGTCAGACCCACAGTTCATCAAGAACTATTAAAATATTAACTCTGCTGCAACAATCACCCCAAATCTCCCAATTATAGACAATGCGGGTCGCTTTCTTACTTTTGCAGGTGTGTTTTTGGTACACTGGGGTGGGCTCCTAGTGTGCCACTGGCATTTGTGGGGAGGGGGACTGAAGCTGACAGGGACTGGGCACCCAGTTGGCACATAAATGAGTGGTGGGGTGCATGATGCCGAGGGGGATTGGGCTCCCTCTCAGCAACTGGAACTGGGAAGGGGGACTGAAGCCGACTGGGATTAGGCCTCCCATTGGCACAGAGATGTGTGTTGGGGAGCGCATGATACTTGGGGGGATTGGGCACCCCCTGGGAAAAAAAACTGAAATTGGGAGTGGGGACATTATGCTGACAGGGCGTGAGCTCCCCCATCAACAAATGGGTTGGGGGCATGCTGACAGAGGGATTGGGCACCCCCGTTGGCTTTCATAGGGGTCTGAGGAGGTGGCATACAGCCACCATGTGCCTGGTAATTTTACACTAAGTAAGGTACTGCCCTGCAATGATGGGTCGCTCCCTCATTGCAGAGGAATAGCTGACTCTGCAATGATGAGGCAGCCCCTCATTGCAGCTTCAAAATCCTTACAAGTTGGCGACACTCTGCTGAATCAATGTCATCAGGACACAGGGCCTGCATTGGTTGAGCACTGCCAAGCCCAACAGTGCTGCACCTCCACAGCCTGCTTCTCTTCTAAGCTGTCACATAATGTTTCTTGCACATGCGTGCATGCAAACATAAAAAGCAATAAGCTAACTGACATCAAAAAAGAAATGCAGATTTTTCAGATTGCTCTAATGCTGTTTTGAACTTCATTGTATCCCTGACCTCCAATTTTCAAGTCCCACAATTTCTCCAACTATCTTTCTTTCTTTCTTTCTTTCTTTCTTTCTTTCTTTCTTTCTTTCTTTCTTTCTTTCTTTCTTAATTTTTTTCTCCAATGTATATAACACATCTCAGGGCTTGATAACTTTTCCCACATCACTAGGTTAACTTAGATCAATTCGTGAACACCAATTAAGATTCTTGATATTTTCTCAATTAGGCTCCCAAATGAGTTGAACATCACCAGTGGAATGAAATTTTGTTTTTTAATTAGCTAGTATTATAGACAGCCATTCCTAGTTTAGTCTCTCAAATGATTGTCTCATTTGTAAAGAAATTGAAAAAGGGTGATATGTGTCCAGGATACTGTTTTTAGCTTTAGGTAGCCTGTAATAACTTATTCCATTCAGATCTCTTTTTGAGATAAACTGAGCTTGACTGCCAATAATTTAAAACCATTTGCACTTTTGTGGCATACAGCGACACAGAACTTTTTTTTTCTTTGATGCAGTATATAAAGCAACTTCACCACACGTGACACAATCCATACTGATTAAGCTGAAACCATTCAGTGTGATCTCAACATTCAGATGCTTGCAGAACATTGAGTTCTACATGTTATACTCATAATTTTAAATAATTCAGTTTTGGATAAGACACTACAAGCATTTATAACTAGCGGTTTGATGTCCTTAAATTTAGAAACGCCATGATGTCTATTCTAAGTTTAGCTGAAAAAATCAGCAATTTTATAAAAATGTTTCTACAATAATTGTATAGAATGGTCTGTACTGTAAAGACATGATAACAATGATACTTGTTTTATGTGAATAACCTCAGTGTGCATAAGTGGTACACATTTTAGATCAATCTGAGCAACATTGAAGGTTCTAAAGCATATTTGGTAAAATCTCAACTTTTCTAGGTTTTACTCATAGTTTTAATTCATGCCGTATTTATTTCAGAGTATTTCACAACTTGAACACCAAACAACTTTTCTCAGTGCACACAGACCACTACGAGACAATTTTAAATCAAGGAGAAAATGTGAAAGGAAAAGTGTGACTCCAATTTTTCCTTTCACATTTTTTCCTTGGTTTCACTAGTTGAATAAGAGTTGTGATGATATTCACCAAGGTCTTGAATAAGAAAACTTTAGAATGGATATATGAAACAAATATAATAGATGAAGCAGGAGCAAGTTTCATGTCAGGTCATTCTACTATACAAAATATCCTTATACAAAAGTGGGAACAAAGAGGAAGCAGGGAACTACAGACCAGTCAACCTCACCTCAGTAGTGGGAAGATCATGGAAGCACTACTGAAGGAGAGATTGGTGGAACATCTGGTTGTCAATGGACTACAGGACCCAAGGCAGCATGGTTTCACCAGGGGGAGGTCATGTCAGACCAACCTCATTGAATTTTTTGACTGGGTGACTAGGGAGGTGGATCAGGGGAGGCAGTAGACATGGTCTATCTGGACTTCAGCAAGGCCTTTGACACTGTGCCACATAGAAGACTATTACACAAACTGGGGAATATGGGTGTGGGCAGGACAGTAGTGCAGTGGGTAGGTAACTGGCTGGGTGGCAGGACACAAAGGGTGGTGGTAAATGGCTGTCACTCCACAGAGGGAAGAGTGACCAGTGGGGTACCACAGGAATCAGTGCTGGGACCAGTCTTATTCAACATCTTCATCAGTGACATTGTGCAGGACCTAGAAGGCAGAATTTCACTGTTCGCTGATGACACAAAGCTCTGTAACAGAGTAAACACACCAGAGGGTGTAGACAGAATGAGAAGGGACCTGCAGAAACTTGAAGAATGGTCAGGGGTTTGCAGTTGAAATTCAACGCAAAGAAGTGCAAGATAATGCATATGGGTCACAAAACCCGCACAATATATCAGTTGGGGGTGAGGATATAGCATGCACCAAGCAGGAAAGGGATCTTGCGGTTATCATCTCTGATTACCTCAAGGTAGGGAAACAGTGTGACAAGGCAGCAGGTAAAGCAAATAGGATGCTGGGATGCATAGGCAGGGGCATCACCAGCAGGAAAAGGGAGGTCATAATTCCACTAGACAAGACACTAGTGAGGCCCCACCTGGAGTACAGTGTACAGTTCTGGAGACCATAGCTATGTAAGGACATAGACAGGGTAGAGAAGGTACAGAGGAGGGCAACAAAGATGGTGCATGGATTGCATCACAAGTCCTATGAAGACAGGTTGAAGGAACTGAACATGTACTTCCTGGAGGAGAGGAGGGAGAGAGGGGATATGATAGAGACATACAAGTATCTTACAGGGAGGAATAGGGTGCAGGAATACACTATTTGTAAGCGAAAAAGATGTTCTAGGACTAGAGGGCATGGGATGAAGTTGGAGGGAGGATGATTCAGAGGAAACGTGAGGAAGAATTTCTTCACAGAACGGGTGGTGGACAAGTGGAACACCCTGCCAGAGGAAGTGGTGGGGGCTGAAACAATCATGGGATTTAAGAATGCATGGGATAGACATAAAGGAATTCTGGAGGTCAGGGGTAAGGGCCAACAGACTTCTAGGAAAACATAAACTGAACTTACAAGCTCAAATGGGCAGACTGGGTGGGCCATAGCCCCGTATCTGCTGACATTGTCTATGTATCTATGTATCTATGTACTATAGACCAATGCTTTGTCCTGGCTCTCTTAATACAGAAATATGTTAAGATAAAGCAGCAAAAACTATATTGAGAATTAATAGATTTACATGTGGCATTCAATAGAGATAACAGGGATAAGCTGTGGAAAACATTGGAGGAATATGTGATGAATCCAGCAATCTTAGATACAATAATAGCTTTGTACACAAATAATAAAACAAGTATAAGATACAATAAAGATGGAGATACTACCAGAAAATTCACAACAGACATAAGCCTTAGACAAGGATGAGTGTTGTCCCCAATATTATTTAACCTCTTCTTGGATTGAATTTTGGAAAAATTGTGTAATGAGGAATTTCATATGCCAAGGGTGGGCTCTAGGCATTGCCCATACCTAGCTTACACAGGTGATGTAGTTTTGATTTCTACAAGCTATTTAGGATCCAAAGAAATCTACAAAAATAGCAGGCAAAATGTTAAACAGCAGCACTAGAAATTAACTACGGCAAAACTATATATATGATATGTAATAGGGGTACAGTGAGAAAAGGTAAGGATGCAAGTCTAACTGGTTACAAAATAATATGGAGAGAGTTAATAAATTCTGCTACTTGGAAATTATCTTTACATATAATTTAAAAAGGAACGAACATAGAAAATGTTAAAACAAACAATAAAGAATTCTACACCTGTAATTGAGGGGTTTTCAAATAAATATGGACCCATTCAGAAATAGTTATATGAAATGTTTTCATGATGCACACATAAAACTACCCAAGTGAAATGTGTGCTGCAAGTATTATTTATATGTTAAATTGGAACAGATTGCATGCATAAGGCATGCATGAACAAGCAAGTGTGGAAACAATGATTTTTTATGTTAAATTGGGAAAAACTGCATGGATGTGGCATGTGTGTAAAAAAGCAAGTGGTCACTGATAACTGCACACGTAAAAGTTAAGTGACTTGCTCAGGATCACACTATATACAAGTGGAAGTGAAACCCAGGTCTTCATGCCTCCAAGTTTTCTGACTTGTAGTTAAGTGCCTTTAACCACTAAGCCATACTGCCTGCAGACATATGGCTCACTTGTACTTCATATACATAATTTATCTGAATACATCTGCATGCATGCGGCATGCTTGTTGCCAGTGCACGGTTTTTAGTTTTCTTCTCTCCCTCATCTCATTTTCACAAGTGAATTGTAGCACACATACCAATGGAAACTCATGTTTTTCCCACTCCCAATACACAAACTCACCAACATAAACCACTTAATTACTACTGTCTGGCCTGTACTCCTACTATTTGTTTTTCATAATTTTGAATGTTTCCACGCAAACAAACTTTAAGGGACAAACACAAACAGCAATAACTTGACACCCACACACCCACATGTCCAGTCCCCCTACATTCACACACACACTGTATCAGGTACAGCCATGCTGCTACAGATAACCCACCAAGTAAAGACATACTGTAAGTAAAAAAAAGTATCTTACTTGAGTACCAGGGGGCCAGAGGCAGAAGTCTTTAAGAGTTGATGTCCATGGTTCGGAGTGCTGGGGTGTACACCCTTGAAATGACTGGTTACTTTATATTGCTATTTTATACATTATGATGCTGAGTTGAAGAATAATGAAGGCCACTGATCTACTAACAAGGCCCTTGCTAGTCGAGCAGTTGCCTTCAGTAATCTCCAAATCTCCATCAATAATGTATAAAATAGTAATGAAAAAATACACCCATTCATTGCAATGGTGCACATCCCTGCAGTCTCCTTTGCACTTTGTTATAATGTGCCTGAGCTTGGGATGTGGAGGTCAGCTTCACAGGGGGCATAAGCCTGACTGTAGTGGGACTCCAATAGTCTGTGCATACCATATCGCTTAACTGTCCATAAATGCAAGGGACAGTTCTAGAATGTCTGTAACATCTCTAAAAGGTGCAACTTATTTGTTTGACTGAAACTTGATATGCAAATCAGAATAAACTCAAATGTATAGGGTTCATCTGTATATACCCCAGAGTAGTGCAACAGATTTGGGCTTAAACCAACCCAGTTACTAACCAATTTTTTTTCCTGGCTGAAGTTCGCCTCCCCCCCCCCCCCACAAAGAACTTTGTCCCAAATTTTCTCCCTGATTCCATTTCATTTCATACCCCTCCCCTATGGGTCATGAAGCCACCCAAAGGTGAAGAAACATGAAAAACACATCAATATTTCAGTCCTTCTTCCTTCCCCAATCTTTCTGTAAAAAAAATTATTTACTCTTTCTTACCCAGCCATATGGACAGAGCCTGCAGCCTGGCATAGTGTGCCACCAGCCTAGTTTTTAGTGTGCTCCCCCTTTCTTCTTCACCAGAAGCTGGATGTTAGAACCAACCATCACAGGTTCCCAACTTATTCTGAGAACAAATCACCTTGCCATATGAATCCACCCAACCTGTTTTTTCCCTTCTTGCTTGGTTGCTGCTGTGGTTGCTGCCACACTACACTGATCAAGGCCTATGAAGGCCACACACACTGCTGTCACCAATGCTGCTAAGCTTAGCTTGCTGCCACGGGGGTCTGTGCTGGATTTTTATGTAATATGAGCCTAGTAGAATAAGTAGGTAGCCTAGTCTTCAGTTAGCTTTTAGCTCTCCCTATGCCCCTTCAGCTACCAGGGGAGATGGAGACTCACTAAGAGCAGAGCAACAAAAATATGCTGTCACAACACTGCTATTGAGAGATCAGTGCTCACTGACTCCTCCAAGCTGTAGAGTTCAGCCTGTCTACTCTGTGGTTGGAATAACAATGTCACATTTGCAAGGCTCACACACTCTTTCTTGGCAGCAGCTCAGCCACATCCCATGTGATTGTGTCACCGCTAATAGGTGGGCAGTGCGGACAACACAGTACAGACACAGTCACTTCTGGAAAGTACCTGCAGCATGAGCACACACAGGCCAGGTGGCACTTACTGTACAAAAGATGAATCTAAATTTAAAGCCATTACTGCCACACCTTAAGAATAACCTAGGCACAAATACAGGGAAGGGCAACTGTGCCCTGCTCCCCTACATAACTCTCAACTCTCCTTGATTTTCAGGGACATACCTGATTTGTCCTCTGAATTTTCCTCTGTCCCTCATAAAAGTTATTGTCTTGTGAGTGAATAGTAGGGATTGTAAGCAAAAAATAAGGTCAAACAGTAAAGTTACAGACCTATTATTCTTCAGAAAATGCGTTTTATACTAATCTCCTTATTTTCTCAATTTTCTGACAGAATAGTATCAATTTTTAAAATGTGTTCCTCATTTTGGGTGTTTGGGCCCAATTCCAAGACAACGGTGAGAGCAGGGGTGCAAAGTACGCCAATGCGTAAGGTATGCCAAAAACCCTATGACATGCGAGCTGTGCCATATTCCAAGAATTGCCAGATACAATGGAATATGCAGAATTATGCATGTTACAAGTAATGTCCACAAAACTTGATGCAACATGCAGTAGCGGCAGAGCAGTATGCATGTCATAACCCTATAACCATAAAGGTGTGTGCAAGTTGCAGGGATGACATAGGGGCTATGAGATGTCAGGTAGTGGTGGAGAGGCAGCAAGCAGCAGTAAGAAAAGGAAGAGGAATTGTACATTTGAGGAGACAGACATGCTGTTGGATGAACTAGAGGCACAACCAGACCTGCTGCTGGGGAAGGGAGAATAGCGAGAACAGTGACTGCAGAGAAAGGTGCCATGGGATGTAGTGCCGCAGAAGGTAAATGTGGTGGCACATGTGTAACACACTGTGCACAACCTAAAAAAGTGGTACAGTGACCTGAAGTGCTATGCAAAAGCCAAGGAGGCATTCAACAAGTGGCAGGCTACATCCACAGGAGGTGGACCATTGGATAAGCGATCCCTAAGCATCCATGAGGAGAGGATGTTGGCATTCGTGAGCCAGCACAGCGTCCATGGGGACTTGGTGCTTGATACATTCTGGATGGACACAGAGACGGGTAAGTTGGAATGTGATGCATGGCACAGTAACAATGATAAAAGAACATACCAATGGTCAAGAGGGAGAGTGATATGCGGGGTGCAGAGGCAGTGTTATGCAGTACAGTAGGAACAGTGAAGGGAGGCATGGCCATGCAACATCATACAGTGCACAGACAGGGGTGACTGTGGGGGCTGGAGCCTGGCATGGGGAACAGCCATGTGAACTACAGGCTGTGCAGCCACCACAAGTGTAGGCAGCACTGATGCACTGTCTCTGTCCCAGATATAGCAGCAGCAGACACAGGGTCAGGAAAGGTGGCTACCAGTGCTGCCTGCCAAGTAGCAGACAGTGACACAGGGATGAGAAAGGTGGCACGCATGGTGGGCATGGAATGGTGTGGTAACACCGAAGCACTGTTGTTCCCCCACTGGTGCAGAGCCAGAGGACACAGGGGCAGGTAAGCTGATGGCCGGCAGTGCCCACACCCCACTGGACAGTGCTGCAGGGGTGTGGCCGGTGGCATGCACGGTTGTCACGCAACAGTGCTGCAACACTGATGCTCTGTCATTCCCCCACAGCAGTGATGCCAGATGACAATGGGGCAGGTAAGGACATGGCCATCACCACCCCCAGTGTGTGTAACAGCAATGCAGGGGTGGGATGGTAGCAGGCATGACAGTCATGACATTGACTGTAACACTGATGCACTGGTGAATCCCCACAGGTGCAGCAGTGGAGAACACAGTGCTGGTGGACAGTGCACACAATACTGCAAAGAAGACCCAGCAGGACACAACCAGAACACCTGTGGTGGGGCAGCAGGAGGCAGTGGGGACCCAGCAGCAAGAGGTGGATTGACTGGACCTCAGTGACTACCTCAGTTGTGGGAGCCTCAGGGATGAGAACACCCTGGATATGAGCCAAGAATCATACCAGAGGCTGGGGAGGATCTGGAAGGGACAACACTATCCCCAAAGGAGGACAGGCCGCAGACACCTACAGACTATCACCCCACATGCAGAACAGTCTGAGATGATGGGCTGCATAAGGCTCAGCATGCAGCACAGCAGGAGCAGATGGGAACACTCATAGGGGTGCTGGAGACAGGGGCAAAAAACTCTGTGCTGGCCATGGTGTGGCATGTAGAGTCCATGGCAGGCACACAGACTTGTATACAGGCACAGATGTGTGCCATCACCTGCCTGGTCATGGTTGTTGAGGGGTCAGTGGCACAGCAGGTGAAGCAGGAGGATGCACTGGTGGCCCTGCTACAGGCCAAGCATGCAGGCCTGCACCCATGAGGCCCTGCAGGTGTGACACCACCACACAGGTGTCCCAGGAGGTGGAGCCATTCCCAGCACCATCACAGGCACCATCAACAGCTGCGGAGACTACACTGCCACCGCCAGGGGTGGCGGACCTGGCTGCAGCACCCACCCCACCACCTCCACCACCACCACCAACACCCCACCACCACCAGCAACATAGGGTTGGCAGAAAACATCACTGCCACCACCAGCACCACTGAGATAGCCCATGCCACAGGCACCACAGCCCCCTGTGCTGACAACACCCAGAGCACCAGGGCAACATGAACTACCAACAACCACCGGACATGCACCAGTGGCACCACAGTTGACCAGAGCAGCAAGGAGGAGGGCAGCTGCAACATCCACAGCCAGGGGCCTGTGGTACAATGCGCTTAGCACTGGGTGCAGGACCAATGGCACATGACAGGAGGCCACACGGATGGTAGCACAGATGCAGGCCATGGACAACAGTGTGTTCAAGTGGATGCGACCAGGCACAGTGCCACAGCATGTGCCACCTGCACCAGGGAGGTGCAGAAGGCAACGGAAGGTAGCATTGCCAGTATCACCCCGTGACAGTGATGGGCCAGCTGATGTGCAGTGGGGGCATGGTGGGCCTAGTGCCACCACTAGGGCTGCAAAGCAGAAGAGGACTGGGTGGTAGCAGCAGGCTCTGGACTGACATGCCACCATGACCATGACATGCAACTGCTATGGGTGTGGGCATTGTGGGTGGCACTGTTGTTGGCCATGGAATCCTGCTGTGCGACGGGTGTGTGCGTGTGGGCATGACCGTGTTTGTGTGGGGCACCGGGGGGTGGCACTGTCGTGAGTCACATGTGTGTGCAATGCACAGTTACTGAGTGTGGGTATGTATGAGGGCCCATTACATCTACACTATAGCACTGCACTGTGTCTCCTATGTATGATGTCACCAACCACCAGTAAACAGTAATACACTACTGGACATTGTGGTCTCCCATATTATCAGTGCTGTGACATGACAGCTCACCAATGTAACACGCATACCACAAACCGCAGACCGCATATGCACAGCATACACATAGGCTGCACGTGCGTACAGGCTGCATGTGCATACCATGGTTATGTAACTGAGTTATGCATGTGCGCATGATGCACATGTGTGGTACTACTGTATACAGCACATGTAGGCCATACATGCAACATGTGCGAGGTGGACTGTGTTGGTGATAGCTAGGCCACAACACTCACATGCAGGTGAGATAGAGGGGAACCTGGCAGCATTAATATTGAGCACAGCAACAGTAGGTGTGACAGAGATTCTGACCACATGCATACCTGGAGAGACACATCCAGCAGATTGGTAAGTACATGGATATTGAGAAACCTGCACATATGCAACTATCAGTACCACATACAGTTGGTAATGTAGTCCTCCCATCTGTCCCACCAGGACTGTCACACCCTGAACAGCGGAAGGCAGTAGGCCTGTGCAACACCACTACAAATGCAGTGCTCACTGTTTATACCAGTTGTTAATGCCAGGTTGCCATTTGTTTATCCAGGAGTTACACATTGGTCTGCAGGCTTGCCAACAGGAGCATACTGGGACACAAGGAAGGTAGGTGCCTTCCTCAGGGTCATTACCATGCCAGGTGTACATCCACAGCAGGTACTCATGTCCAGGTTATTTTGTAGGTTACAGCTCCCCAAAACTGGACACACCACTGCCTGGATGGGTGAGGAGTTGCACTGTGCACAGGGCCATGGCACACAGGAGAGTACTGGGCCTCAGTGTATGGACACCGAATTACACCCCCAAGAAGATGGCACAGCTCATCAACCAAGTGCAACAATGGTGCACCATATTGCCTCAGAACAGGAGATGGCATTGCGGGCCATAGCGCCTTGCGTCAGTGCTGTCCATGGCGTGTCCCGTAGCACACAACAGTTGCAACACAGGTGGCAGGACCTTTCCAGATAGGGCCACAGATCCTGATGTGCCTGCTTGACATAGCAGCATGGAGAGACCAGGAGATGAGGACTGGCAGTAGCGGCACTGCAGTTGGGTATGACGGCATGTAGCATGACACCGCCACAGACACGCACACGTGCCATTGCCAGCAGTAGTGTACTTGTGTAACAGTGTCCCTCTCCCGCAGAGGCACAGGTCCCAACCCCCACAGACAGTGGGTGCAGCCATCAGGGTATCCAGGCCATGGTCACCAGTGGCAGGGGACCCAGGGCCACAGAGGGTGAGGTAAGTGCATTCCCAGCCCAATGCGCATCATGGACACAACGTGGTGGCTGCATTGGGGAGGGGTGTTCTGCCTTGACATGGGCACATGTGCAGTGGAATGCCACTGTGCTCTGTAATGTGGCAAGGTGTGGCCATGTGCAATTGCTGTGCCTGTGGCCATTGTGCATTACTGGAGTGCCTGCCAACATGCATCATGTGGCGGGTGCTGTGTGTGTGTTCGGCACCACTTGCGTAGTGTGCTGTGGCACACATGCATATGTGCCTATTTGAACTGGGTGTCCCATTCCTGCAGTGACCTCTGCCCTTCTCCCTTGCAGGTGGTAGGAGCAGCCTCACCCCATGGCAACGGGCACTGCTCAGAGTGATGGCTGACCTGAAGGCCAGGGATGCTGTGGAATACTTGAGGCGCACATGGTGCCACCACCACAGGGTATGGTCAATATCGCCATCGCCAGATGAGGAAGAGGGTGCCTGTGGATGATGCCAGTGACAGTGGGTCAGAGGGGTCTGTGGGACAGTATGCTGTGGGGCCCATGGCTGACAGACTGGCAGATGAGCCAGGTGCAGCAGACATGCCGGCAGTGGTCAGCCAGGTGGAGGAGGGCATGGTGGAGGTGGGGCAGTCTGCAGGGGGAGCCAGAGGGGGTGGTGCTGGCCAGAGAGGAGCAGGTGGAGGAGTCAGACCCCGCAGTGGAGCAGGAGCTGGAAGTGGAGGTGCAGCACCCTGCGGTAGGGCAGGAGATGGGGAAGCAGCACCCTGCTGGGGAGCAGGGGAAGGATGACATGCTGCAGGTCGGTGGTGCCTTATGCCAGTCTAGACACTGTGCCCTGGTCTCTCAGCAGCAGGGAGGGCACGACACTGGTGCTGAGGCACCTGGGGGACAGGCTGGCCAATAAGTGTCATTGTACCCAGGGCAGCTGGTGGTGAGTGACCAGCACTTGGTAGTGCTTGTCACCATTATAATAGAGGATGACACACCTGCATGGCTCTCTCGAAGCTCTCTTCTCTGCACTGCAGAGATGCTAGTGGTGACAGCGCATAGGCCATTTGAACTTTGCAATGCCTTTGGGGCCTGGGACATACTGTGTGTACTTAGGAGCTGTGGAGGCCCACCAGCAGTGTGTATGTGGGCCGGGAGGTCTGGAGGACTGTGGATACTGATCTGCGAGGGGGCACTGACCATGTTTGGGGGGGCTGTGGTGGGAAGCATGCCTGGGTGGGTGTGATGGGTGCCGGGGGATGTCTGCAGTGTGGGGAGGTTGTACATATGGGCCTGGTCTGTTCTTTACATAGCGGGGGTTTGTTTTGGGTATTGGGGGGTACTGGTTCCCCTTGGTGTCATTGTTGTTGATGTTGTTGTAATTGACGTTGCTGTTACATGTATGTTCCTGACTGCTGCTGTTGTTACTACTGTTGAATTAAATGTTTTCTATTCAGCCATGTCTCTGCACATTTGTCTCTGGTCTGCGTGTGTGTGTATGTGTCACTGTGCTCATGCGGGCTCACATGTGGCGGTGCTGCACCACCTCATGTGCGTCCCCATCTTGCACATGGTAGCTGTGTGCCAGCTGTGCATCTCATGGCAATGGGCACGTGCAGGTGGTCACAGATGCATGGAGTTCTGTGTGCAGCGGTGCACTGTGCCAGTTCTGAGCCCCATGCCACCACATCTTGCCTTGGAAAATGCATTTTATGCTATGCACCTTCTTTTACCAGCTTCCTGAGTAGCTTTCAACACTTTTGGGGATGTATCCCTCTGATCTTGGTATTTGATCCCAGTTCTTTTAGGCTATGTCACAATTTCTGAGGCAGTGGGTTGCGAAGTATGGGTCTGTGCTCTGTTTAGGACAGCTATTAACTGTTCTAACTTTTGTGTCCTTCCTCTGCTGCATTTCTCTATGCCACCTGTTTTGGAATTGCAGTTCCATGGTGCTGGTGTGTTACACCTGCCATAGGCTGCATTACACACATTTTGAAGTGTAACTGCATCATATCCTACATTTGCTGTTGTGGTTGTGGGTTGTGTCATAAGTTCTTTTGGAATACCGTTTGTCACAACTCGCTGGTGTAACTTGCATTTTGTGCCATCTTGACTGGCGTATTGCATTTATGCATGGCGTATCAGTCTTGAAATCGGGACCTGTGTCCCCAAATCTTTTAAGCAATGTGCCTGATTTATGACGCAATAGGTTGAGAGGTATGCTGCCCTACCTAAATGGCACCCCTGCTTAATGGCAGAAATTCATTCTCAGGTGCTAATACAATGGCTTCCACTGAGTTCTGAGGTACCATATCTCCATGTTTCATCATATATCCTGGTCATCATGTGTGTTAGCGTCCCTTATTGTCCCTCATTTTAAGTGTCCATGTCCCTCATTTCAGTGACAAAATGTGAGGTATGGTGCATTCTTCCAAGACCCTACTCAGCTCAAAGAGTGCTGAACATAGCCATAGTGTATATTCTCAGTACAGAATGACAAAGGGAAAGTAAGTGAGATAAAACAGTCATGGAGAAACACATTTGTAGCACTAAATATCCATAAGGGATTTGTATGATCCAAAGCAAAAAGGATAGGCTTCACAACACAAAGACCCCTCTTCGTGCATCTGGAATGGGGGATAATAACTGGTTATATCCTAGGCATTTAATGCAATAAGCAAACAATACTGTACTGATTAATGGCGATTTAATGGCAAAAATCAAAAGTCATTATAACATGGTTAAAATCAGAAGAGCAAAAACAAGGAAGCTAATTGGCCTAAGTGAGTCAGCTGGTACAAGACGAACATGGCATTAATCCATGATACATGCCATGTTCGGATCTGGAGCGAGCACAGAAAAGCATTGAAACATGGTTCTCATTGTGCACGAGCTGAGACAGTTTAGAGCGTGGTCTTGAGAACACGTTGGAAACAGATGGGTAGAGCTGCTGGCAGGGAGCAATGTGGAAAAAGAGTTGAATACTATGCCAGTAATTAAGCAGGAGGTATCGTAACAGTGACCATACTAGGGGGAATGACACTATTAGCTCATTGTCCAGAACGGGGAAAAAATTAAAGCATTCTGGGAAGAGAACGAATATTTGCATATCGCACTGTGTGCAATGAAGTGAAGCGTGACATATGCAAATATTCCTTATCTTTCTACAATGCTGTATTAAAGTACAAATGCAAATGAAAGAAAACAGGAAAAACAGCCACCCAGATCAAAATGAAACTGAGTGTACGAGGTTAGATGTGCCTCAATATTACTTGTAAACAGAAGTTGCTAATGGTGATGAAAGAGCAGTAGCAACATAAATAGCGACTTCCCTCGGGACGTGCACACACCCATAACAGAGAAATGTAGTAAAAAAAGTAGACAGTTCAGCAGCACAAAATATAGCAGCACACAACATTATGAAGTGGTGTTACTGTATCTGCTATATTAATGTGAGACTTAAGACTACTGAGTGATCGCTTGCCATGTTACAAACACATTAATCCACTCTGAAGGCGGCATCTAAAGGGATTAATGCATAATTGGGCCATTGTAGGCACTCGGCAAACCCTCGCAACCATGCATTAATCCACCATTAGATGCCACCTTTGTCGTGGCTTAATGCTTACTCAAACAGCTTTCAAAAGGATCAAAAATAATTTTTATGGGAATTCAAATACAAATGTATTTTAAAGACTAATTGCTAGCAGTAGTATGAGAAATAAAAACTGATGTGTTTTTTAGATGAGATTTGCACCAGCTTAGCTGCTGCACTCATGGCAAGCATGTGGCATGTGAACCTGATATGATATTCAAATGATAGTCACACTAACTTAACTGCTGCACTTATGTCAAGCATGCAACACGCGAACCTGATGTAATTTTTAGATGTTCACACCACCTTAGCTGCTGTACATATGTCAAGCATGCAGCATGTGAACCTGATGTGATGTTTAAATGATATTCACACTAAGTTAACTGCTGCACTCATGTCAAGTGTGCAACACACAAACCTGATATAATTTTTAAAAGAAGTTCACACCAGCTCACCTGCTGCACACATGTCAAGCTTGCAGCATGTGAACCTGATTTGCCTTTTAGACCTAGTTCGCATATGTTCACTTAGTGTATGCTAACTGCATGCAAACATTGCAAAATTAAGCATGTGGCATGCATTCTGCATGTACACAGCACACCTATATTTCTGTAAGGGGAGGCCACTCCATTATTGATTGCATTTGAGCTGGATGAGCCAGATACTCTAGAAACAGTCATGGGTACATTCTATAAAGAGCTTTTGAGCTTATCCCCTGGAGCTTCTTCTATTATGTTAAGGACTGAACTGGGGCAGTTACTGGTCAAATGCAGTATAGAACAAAGGCATGCTTTATACTAGCTAAAACATACAGAATGGAAGAAAAAAAGATTACCAAGGGCGCGTATAGATGAAGCACAGAGATATATCGAAAATGATTCTCCTTACCAAGTCTCCATATTATTGAAAAAATAATTAAACCATACGGGTTACTGTACAGCTTAACAGGAAGCTTAATAAGACCTCCAGAATTGGTGAAAATTATGATAAAAACAGAATTAAAGAAATATGTATACAAAAAGAGTTGGATTTGGGTAAAAATTGTAAAATAAGTAGCTGGTTAGCCAGGAAAAATGAAACTTTGATCTGGCACCATATTTGCTTAAAATAAAAAAGAGGAGAATAATAACTAAATTCAGATTGGGATATTATAACAGTCAGACACTTAAAGGGTTTTATGATAAAAAGGCATCAAACAATTGTAAGTGTCAAATTAGGAAGGAAAACCCATTACATTAATTAATTATATGCCTTTTGTATGTTCATGAAAGAAATTTGTACTTGGGCAATATTCTAGCCTCACTGGACATGGAACCAAAATATCAAGTGAATGTACTTTTGGATACTGATGATATTGTAATATTGGAAACAGCTGCACAATTTTGTAAAGACATAGAACAAAATAAATTACACATTGTATAAGAAATTCAAGTTGTTTGAATATGTAGCAGGAAATATAGGCCTAGATATTCAAAAGGGTTGCTCATGGCGCAACAGTGTTGCACCATGCACAACCCACTGATGCGCCACGGCGAGATATTCAAAAGGGAAAGTGCACGGCACAAATACAGATGCACCAGAGTGCATCAGTAATGTATGCAGGCACAGATGGGGGGGCATACCCATGCATAACCTGCACAGCCCAATATTCAGCCCGGGATGTGCAGAGCCATGCATGCGCAACCCTACCTGCACCAGCACAAAGTTACGTCAAAAAAAAGGAACAACTGATGGCCACCCACAGGTGAGCTGCCATATTGCAGGGCGCAACACGCAGCTGCCACCTGTGGGTGACCACCTGAGTTCGGCTGCACCTGGCAGCCCGTCATGCCCGATCATGGAATTGGTAAAAAGTAGAATAATTCATCCAATATCCTGGTGGTTCAGTGGATCGCGATTCGGCCAATCGTTAGGTATTTGTGGGACAGGTCCAATATCCCTGGTGGTCAAGCTTTATCGCGATCTGCGCTCGATCGTGATTCTGTAGAAAAACAGGTCCAGTATCCCTGGTGGTCTAGTGGTACCCCCCTCCCCCATCCACTGAGCCCACGCCCCGCTCCCCGTCAGCTGGCGGGTGGCAGCACTTCCACCAGCCTGCCACCCCTGCCACCACTGTGACACTCAGTAGGGCTGCACACCATTGGTTAACAGCGTGAGCCAATGGCGCGAAGCTCCATACCGCATTATATATTCCAGATATGTGAATGATTAATCGCATATCTGGAATGTGTAGTACGGTGCTGCACACCCATTGGCTCATGCCAGAACCAATGGGTGTGCAGCCCTACTGAGGTGTCAGTCAGCAGGCAGCGGGGTGGCAGGCGGGTGGGGTGCTGCTGCCTGCTAGCTGACGGGGGAGCGGGGCGGTGGGGCTCAGTGGGCAGGTGGGAAGGGGAGTACCACTAGACCATCAGGGATATTGGACCTATTTTTTTTTTACAGATGCCCGCGATCGGGCAGATAGTGGTCTACTGGACCACTATGGATATTGGACCTGTTATTTTTACAGATGCCCGTGATCGGGCAGATAGTGGTCCACTGGACCACCAGGGATATTGGATCTGTTATTTTTACAAATGCCCGCGATCAGGCAGCTAGAGGTCCACTGGACCACCAGGAATATTGGACCTGTTATTTTTACAAATGCCTGCGATCAGGCAGATAGAGGTCCACTGTACCACCAGGGATATTGGACATATTAGTGTTTGTTTTGCACTACTAATGCCTGCGATTGGGTTGCAGGGGGCGTCGGTCCCCGACGGCTGCTGCTTGGCAGGGCACCAGGCACAAGTTGTCGGGGATCGGTGCACCTGCATGCAAATGGGGCCATAATGACATGCAAATGGCCCCATGTGCGCCTTGCATACCATATGGCCCCATTTGCATGTCAAGTTTTGAATATCACGGTTGCTGTGCATGGCGCAATGGAACTTGTGCTAGCGTATCTCCATGCTCCACTCTGGCCACTTGCACTGGCTCAGTGCCACTGCGGCATGCACACTGGGGGTGACCAGGATGTGATATTCAAAGCTACTGAGCCATGGAGCAGCTCTTTTGAATATCGCTTAGTCCACACCCCTGCACAGCCAAGTTGAGCTGCGCCCAAGCTTGCGCCACATCCGGGTGCAGTTTGAATATCTGGGCTATAGGGTGCAATACAAATAAATTTGTGCAATAGCTGGATGAAGTGCAATACAGAAACATTGATTACATGATAGCGTAATGTCGCATATTTATTTATTGAATTTCGATGACCAGATTTTCCCACTGGGCCCACGAAGTTCCCTTTTTCAGGGGCGACCTGGGGAACAGAAGCAATACAATACATACAATCAGGTAATCCAGAAGCAATACAATACATACACTCAGGTGATACAGGGTAATGAGAAGTAGACAAGATGATGAGGATAACAGTACAGGTAATTATTCAAATTGTAGACCATAAGTGCAACACTTGAAAGATTTAAGGATTTAAGGCATGATTTAATGTAGGTTAAGGTGAGAAGAGAGGGGGGATGCATGTTGTGATTAGGACTGGGGCTGATTATTCTTTACCCTCACAGTGGCATGAGCTTGCCCTGAGCAAATGGGACTTAAGTCTAGTGAGAAAGATTGTTAGCGAGGGGGCTTCCTGTACTAGAAGTGGGAGAGTGTTCCACAGTTTAGGGGCTGTGAGAGCAAAGAAATTGCCTCCTTTGTGAGTCTTGATTCTGGGAATAGCCAGTAGGGACTGCCCTGAGGTCCTGAGCATTTGAGGGTTAGGCTTAGCCATGATTATTCCTGTTAGGCTTGGTGGGGCCGCTGACCTCTGCAATTTGTATGCATGGCAGATCTGGAGATACTGTAGACAAGCCTCGAAAGAAGGCCATTGCAGCTGGGCTAGTGAGATGCAGGGGTGGCTTCTTGGTTGACACATTGTCACAAACCTCACAACCTTGTTGTACAGGACCTGAAGCCTGCTAACCTTACCCTTTGCCATGCCCTGGATTATCGGGGCAGCATAGGTTAATGTGGATAGGAGGACAATGGAGGCGATTGCTTGTCTAGCCTCTGGGATAAGTTGTTTTTTTAGCCTGTACATGGTGCCAAGTTTGACGTGGATAGACCTTGTTACCTTGTCAATGTGGGGCTTAAAGCTGAGACCCTGGTCAATAGTTAGCCCTTGGTATTTTATGTTGTCAACTACGTCTATTCATTTATCCCCAAGGGTAGTAAGTTTTAGGGAATTTGCCCGATCCTGGCCAAAAGGGATCTAGGACCAAACAGCATGTATAAAACATGTATGTATTATCTGTCATTTGAAAAGAGGATTTACTGTATATTGGATGGAATCAAACATATTTGTAAGAATACGCTTTTTTGTTATGACAATTTTGACTTGTCAATTAATAAACTGAACTGAACTGAACTGAGTCATGACAGAGCAGTCCTTTTGATTATGGTACTGGGTGGGGGGGGGTTCGTCTTTCCAAAATGGCTGCCTGCAAAGCATAGCAAGAGATGTCAGGTCCAACCAATGTTTGACAGGTTTTGTGGCTTTGGATCCCTTACTACTAGAGCTTTTCATATGTTGTTTATCCCAAAGCATTCTACCAGTAGTGAGAGACTAGAAGTAAAAATTATAAATGTGCAGTTGTAGTTGTTCTGCTTATCAGCATCCACACACAACCATGGGTACATGCTGGAACCAGTTTTACCCTCATTTTGAGTTTGCTTCAGCATTTATGTTTAGATATTTAACATTCAGTGATGAGCACCATGGTGTGGCTGCCACAAGGTTTTTATCAATATTCTTAGCTTTTTTTTTTCCATTACCAGTTGTTGAACATCACTTTCTTTCTGACTAAAATACAGTAGCATACATATGAAAATACTCTCAGACCTTATGGGATGTGATACCATATAAATAGATTTAGAAGCAAAACATGCACCCTAAGCAACCCTGTTTCAGCCCTGAGAAGAGCAGTGGTGTATGTAGATGGTCTTGAATCCATTTGAACAACTCAATGTTGCAAAGGGATATGGCTAGAGAAAAAAGGTCCACTATATGCCAAAGAGTAAGGAGGGACCTGGGTTGGATGGGTCTCTGAACCACCAGGAGAAGATTCTCGACATTTAGACATGTTTAAGATCTTGGTCTGGAATAGGCCCTGAGGTACAGAGAGTTGTTAAAGATAATTCCAGTAGCAGCCCTTGTACCCATGAGCTCTGAGTATTGTGCAGTGCCAAGTACCTTTTACTTTGCCATGGAAAGATATCTGCAGGTGCCACTAAGTTGTTGTTTGTTGTTGTTGTTGTGTATTCGCTTAACGGGTAAGCACACTGGAAGACTAAGTTCCTTTTACAGGTGCGACCCACATAAAATAACATACATACAAAAAGACAAATGGAAATATACCGAACATAATATATCAGACTGAAAATGTCTTTGTTACAAAGATGGGTACTCATATAAAACAATTACAATTAAATTGTGATACAAAAAAATGATATACAGTATCTGTGGGTGCAAACCCTTACTGTGCATAATTTCTTGCAGAGTGATTTGCAGTACAGTCAGAGGGTGGGAATTATTGCCCATGTGATTAAGGATCCACTTTTAAGTATTGCTTATAAAGTATGGAGCCTGAGCAAGGTATCCATTGGCATCCCATTTTGTGCCTCCACACTTTTGAACTAAGAATTGGACCCACAGTACATTCTTGTAAGATTTATTGGTAATAAACAAAAAAGGAAATTATTCATCTTCTGTTGATTGGATTGTGTAAAACTGATAATCTGCTTTTCATGCTAAAAAGGAATCACATTGACTAACCTCAATTAATTTTGGGGGCTGCCTAAGGGATTGGTTAAGTCTTGAACTGAAATCAACAGTAAATGGAGATTCACATGTTTGCTCATGTTCAAAATTAATGATCGCAATAATTGTAAGTTGTCATCACACTAATCAATTCCAAACCTTCTGATTTTCTCCCTTTCAATAACAGGCCAGTGACCATACCATACCAATACAATGGAATCCAGATTCAGCTTTTTGGACACATCACCAAGTTGATATCAAGACTACATGATCTTGACTTAACAGTATACTGGGACAATGGCAGATTCCTAATGGTGTGTATCTATTTTATGTATTTTTAAAACATGGTGTACCGTGTGCATTAAAATCATATATGGAGGTGACGGAGACTCATGACTAAAGCTAACTTTAAAAGAAGCAGGTACAAAACTCATAATTGTTCATCTTTTCTAGAATGTACTGCATCTGACATATAGCCAAGAGTTTTTTAGCTAATTGAAAATATCCCGTAAGCACTTTTGTTATGGTTGTTCTCTGCCTTTCTCACTTGTTTTCATTGGTAGTGCTTTGAATGCTGCTTCTTGTCACTATTATCTTGATAGTATGGTACTGTACCAACTATGCTGCAAAGTGCAAAAACTTAATTGAGCAACAATTGATATCCCTTTTTTTTTGAAGTAATAAAAGGATGCGGGGGTGTGGTTAAGCCACCGACATGATGGCAGCCGAATCTGTAAGCTCTTTTCTGGCTGAGGCCATCCGAGCTTGGATCCCGCTATCCCATGGAGTTATGACACCCTAACTATAACTTGATGCATGGGTAATGCTCTTCTTGCTGGGCGGCATGTTTTTCAATGGACTTCAGCATGATTTGTGGTTCTCTGAAGCGCTGTTATCTGCAGTACCATTGGTCTTGCTAGGCAGCATAGGCACTCCCTAGACCACGGTAGCTCCTGCCTACCAAATGATCACCACCTCTCACAGTATACTTATGGAAGAGATCCAGGCTTCTACGTATGGGCAAACATGGATCCTCCAATGGCAACCTTACCTCCAAGCCCGGCCAGCCCTCCCACTCAACCTTCATCAGTGGGTGAATCATTGCAATACATTACAAAAAGGCTGGAAGCAATTTTCTTAAGGTTGGATGACATAAGTTTCTCTTTATCAGGCACAATTAGAGGTTTGACAATTACAGGATCACCAGAATATTTCAGAGCAAAGGGTGGAGGCCTGCAAAGTACAGCAGTAACAACTCTGGCAATGGTTTTGCCAGCAGGAAGAACATCGGGCAGTCCTCTGGGACAGAGTCGAAGATCAGGAGAACTGAGGCCACCGCAATAATCTGCGGATCATCAGCCTTCCTGAGGGGGCTGAGGGACAGTCAATGAAAAGATTTCTTAATGATAACTTATCCCTTATGTTAGTGGAATGCTGGAAAGGCTCTGTAGATGTTAAGGGGGCACACCAGGTATCTACCCACCCCAACAGAGCTGTAGATGCTCCCAGACCCATTGTGGCCTACCTAACATACTAACATACTAAAATGCCAGCAGAATAGGTCTAACGGCCTTTCGTGTCTGCTCATTTGGTCAGCCCCCACCCTGGAAGCTGACCTTGCTGCCCCCCTCTCCCTCTCTGGCTTCTCTCTTCCCAGTCCCAGATATTCTTGCTGCATTGGTTTTTGCTTCCAGAACCCTTCCCCTGTACCTGTCTCACCCCCTCTTGAACACCTCCACTGTTTCTGCCTCCACCAGCCCCCTGGGCAATGCACTCCAGGGCTCCACCACCCTCTTAGTGAAGTAGCACCTCCTCCTTTCTCCCCTGAATCTCTCCCCCTCCAACTTCTTCCCATGCCCTCTAGTTGCCCCACTCTTTCCTTCAGAGCACCCTGACTGCTCCTCTCCTATTTACCCTTTCATGTACCTGAAGACCTCTATCATGTTCCCCCGGTCCCTTCTCTCTTCAAAATGTGTAGATATTTAGCTCTTCGAGCCTCTCCCCATAGGTCCTATCCCCCAAGCCCCAAATCATTTTGGTTGCCCTCCTCTGGACCCTCTCCAGGAGTTGAGTGTTCCTTTTTAAATGTGGCCTCCAAAACTGCATGCAGTAATCGAGGTGCAGCCTCACCAAGCAGTTATACAGTGGGAGTATCACTTCCCTCCTTCTGGAGGTGAGCCCCCTAGCGATGCATCCAAGCATCCTGTTGGCCTTTGCCACTGCCCTTCTACAGGTCTCTGAGTTGTTCATCTTGGCATCCACCACCACCCCCAGGTCCCTCTCAGCCATCGAGAGTTGTAGCATTTCCAACCCCCCAGGGTGTACACTTGGCTTGGGTTTCTGGCTCCCAGGTGCAGTACCATGAATTTCCCTGCATTGAACCTCAGCTTCCGCTTTCTAGACCACCTTTCCAGAGCTTCCAGGTCCCCCTGTAGGGCCATCCTCCTCTCTTCCCCATCCGCCACCGCCCCCAGTTTTGAGTCACCCACAAAGAGACTCATCTCACTCCTGATAATCTTCCTTATGTCAGAGATGTAGGTATTGAATAGGAGGGGCCAAAGGACCAATCCCTGAGGGACTCCACTAATGACCCTGCTTGAGGATGAGACTATCCTGCCAACCATGACCCTCTGGGTCTGGTTCTGGAGCCAATGTCCTATCTATCTGATCATCTGGTTCCCAAACCCCATTTCTCCCAGATTATCCAACAGGTCTCCATGAGGAACAGAGTCAAACACCTTGCTGAAGTCAAGAAAGAGGATGCCCACTGGTCTACCCAGGTCCAAGCAACTCATCACCCAGTCATAGAACTCCACAAGGTTTGTCTGACATGATTTCCCCAGGAGGAATCCATGCTGTCTATTGTCCAGGCACCCCAACTTTTCCAGGTCCCCCCCAGTCTCTCCTTGACAATGCCCTCCATCACCTTGCCCACCACTGATGTCAGGCTGATGGGCCTGTAGTTCCCTGCCACATCCCTTGTTCCCTCCTTGTGGATAGGCACTATATGTACCACCTTCCAGTTATGGGGCACCCACCCTGTCCTCAGAGAGATGCAGAAGAGCTCCGCCAGGGGTTTTGCTAGGACATCCGCCAGTTCCTTCAGGACTCTGGGATGTAATTTATCCGGCCCTGGTGCTTTCTCCATCTTAAGGGACCTGAGGGCTTCCCTCACTCTCTCTGCCATGGCTTTCACCTCCACTACCTCATCCCCCTGCTTTGCCTAGCACCCACCTGCCAGTGATGCCCCCCCAGACCAGCCGATCGGTAAGGGTCCCCCACTCCTCAGTTTCACTGTCTCCTCCCATGTATGATGTAGTCCCCCATTTTCCTTGGTGAAAACTGAGGCAAAGTACTCATTTAGTACCTCAGCCTGCTCCCCCGGGTCTTGTGCCCATCCCTCCCCTGTTTTAATCTTGCTGATCTGCCCCTTCACCCTTCGTTTTTCCCCAGTTTATCTAAAGAACCTCTCGTTCCCTCTCCTAATTTCCCTAGCCAGGTTCTGCTCCTTCCTTGCCTTAGCCACTCTCACCACCCTAGTGGCCCTTCTGGCCATCAGCTCATACTCCCCTCTGTCCCTTTCACTCCTTGAGCACTTTAATTGCCTATAGGCTACCTTCTTTCCCCTCACCATCTCCTTAACCTCCCTGGTCCACCAGCAGGGTTTTTGGGCCCTACCACATTTTTGTCTTACTCTTGTGCAGGTGCTGGTAGCATCCTGCAACCCCCTCCTGATGATTTCCCACCTACTGTCAGCGTCCATGTCTGGCCCAATCCCATCCAAGTGCTCCTTAAGAATACTTCCCATTTCCTTGAAATCCTCCCCCCTGAAGTCAGTTACTTCAGTCTTTGTGCAGCCTTCTACACCTCCTAGGTTCCTGCTTCATTATTCTATAAAAGAACGCATCCTTTGTGCTGTCAGGGACTTGGGGGAGCTTCACTGGCAAGGAGCCCAAATCTCACTGTACCAGGACTTTGCCCAAGAAACTGCAGCAAGGAGGAGAGCCTTTGGCCCCATAAAATGGTTTCTTTACCAACATGACTTTCGATTCAAATTCAAAAACCTTACCAGCTTCTGCGTCTCCAAGGATGGGTGTGAATTGACAGCTGACCACCCCGCCAACTTAGAATGCTGGATTACAAATTCTGGATGGTGTTGCACATTCCAACTACAAATCCCAGGTGGCTTTGGGAACCCTCCTAGGCAAGACCTTCCAACTGGAACAGTTCTTCACCATTTGGGACTCCAAGAGACTCATTACTAGCTGGACCAGTCCCTCAACATCCAGGTCCCCCATTGCCAATGAGCTCCACTTAAGCTTCTCCTATCTCAGCTCCGGCATGACCATTGGAATCTTAGTCCCCCCAGCCTCTCTCCCATCGCGCCCGACTAGCTCCTTTACTAAATCTTGTCAATGAGCCAGAAGTGGGCCCTAGCACTCACCCAGCAAATACTCCATAACTCCACTTGCAAAAATCTACAGGGAAGATGTGTCTCCTGCTGCAGATCCAGAGAACTCAGAAGTGCCTGATTCACAAGAGATGGACACTTCTCACCCAGTGGACTGGGCTGACTTTCCTGATGCCTCCCTGGTCAAAGTGCTGGACACTGTCTCACCTGTGAGACCTGGGCTAATCAGCTATGCTGCAGCTGTCATGAAGACTACTATGGAATCTGGAGCCCTTCCTCGGGTTTTGCCTGAGAAGGCCAAAGGACTGTCCACATGAACTGACTCTGTGCTGTTTCTCCTATTATATAATGGCTTAGTTGGACAAGGCACTCTACAGACATCCCCACCTCCTTTCCTTGTCTCTGATCATATTCATCAGATATGAGCAATGCACCAGAGTCACCCCTTTCCCATATATAGTGTCTGGACTTTTACTTGTGTGTCCTATACTGATAGCATGTGCCTTTAGGCTCTGCCTTTTAGCTAATATGCTGCTTTATGTAGCTACTGGAGTGGCTATTCATGCGTTGCCTCTCTTGTACCTGGCTCTTTCCCTCATATGGGTCCTGTTTGCCTTACCGCTACTATGGTATACTGGCAAGTGAGCATGCTCACACCCCTTCCCCTGCCCCTCAATGCCTTTTCCTTGCCTTCCTCTGTCCCTCCTCTTCCCCCTCCTCCCCTGCCTGTCCCCCCCCCCATGTTCGGAGAGCCCAACTTTAGATGGCTCCTCACTCCAGAATAATTCCACTAGCTGGACTTCCATTTTTATACCCCAAACAGAACATTGGAGATAACATAGTTGTAGGGCAGACTTCCTACACTCATTTGCTTTGACCACCACACTCTTAGCGTGTTAACGCTGTTGTGTCATTATTGATATTTAAGTGTTGATCGTTGGGCTTTTCAGCATTTTAATTTGTTTTACTATTTATACGTTAATCTATCTCTGTCTGTTGTTCCATTGCAGTTTCTATACCTGTGACAGTGTACACCAGCCTGTCAGTTATACTTACACCTTCTTCCTTCTGGGGATTCAGATTTGCATTATTGGTTTGTTTAAGATGCTGTCACACCTCTGCATTCCCAGTCTACTTGCCTCCCCTCCCTTTTTGGTCCAAAGTAAGTACTCTCTCCTGTTTATCATACCGAACTATGGCATCAGACTCACCAGCACCTTCTGCTCATTGTTGGGTATCCTGGAATGTTAAAGAACTTAGCCACGCAATCGAGCATACAAAAGTTTTACAGCATCTGCATTCCCTCCATGCTGATGTTGCACTCTTACAAGAAACCCATCTCTTGACCCGGGCAACCACTTGCCTTAAAACATCCTGGGTGGGTGAGGTTTAGCTAGTTCCTCCACAACTAAAATGAAGGGTGTGGCTATCCTTCTCCACCACACCTCCCCTTGGAAGGTGGAGGGCTTTAGAAAAGACACCCAAAGCAGATGGGAGGTGGCCAAACTGTCTTCCCCTGCAGGTCCGCTGTTATTAGGGAATATATACGCTCCCAACACAGACCACATTGATTTCTTTCCAGCGGTCAGCCAAGCCCTCACTGCCTTACAGTCAGATGGACCACCCATTCCAATTGTAATAGGAAGAGATTTCAACATGGTAGGTGACATTTTCCTTGCTAAATCCCATCCCACACCACATACCACCCTAAAGGCAGACAATCTCTGCAAGACCTTATGGAAGAGTGGGCCCTCATTGATGTCTGGCACAGAGACCATCCTACGGATCATGACTACATGTTTTACTCCATGCCCCATTGCTCTCACAGTTGTATAGACTTTTGTTTGGCCAATGACTTAGCAGCCCAGGGCATTTCTGATTTGTCAATTAGCTCAATCTTGATTTCCGATCATGCAATCAGCCAGATACATAGATACATAAATACATAGACAGTGTCAGCAGATAAGGGCCTATGGCCCACCCAGTCTGCCCATTTGAGCTTGTAAGTTCAGTTTATGTTTTCCTAGAAGTCTGTTGCCCCTTACCTCTGACCTTCAGAATTCCTTTATGTCTATCCCATGCATTCTTAAATCCCATGATTGTTTCAGCCCCCACCACTTCCTCTGGCAGGGTGTTCCACTTGTCCACCACCCGTTCTGTGAAGAAATTCTTTCTCATGTTTCCTCTGAATCGTCCTCCCTCCAACTTCATCCCATGCCCTCTAGTCCTGGAACATCTTTTTCACTTAAAAATAGTGTTTTCCTGCACCCTGTTCCTCCCTGTAAGATACTTGTATGTCTCTATCATATCCCCTCTCTCCCGCCTCTCCTCCAGGGAGTACATGTTCAGTTCCTTCAACCTGTCTTCATAGGACTTGTGATGCAATCCATGCACCATCTTTGTTGCCCTCCTCTGAACCTTCTCTACCCTGTCTATGTCCTTACGTAGGTATGGTCTCCAGAACTGTACACTGTACTCCAGGTGGGGCCTCACTAGTGTCTTGTATAGCGGAATTATGACTTCCCTTTTCCTGCTGATGATGCCCCTGCCTATACATCCCAGCATCCTATTTGCTTTACCTGCAGCCTTGTCACACTGTGTCCCTACCTTGAGGTCATCAGAGATGATAACCCCAAGATCCCTTTCCTGCTTGGTGCATGCTATATCCTCACACCCCAACTGATATATTGTGCCAGGGTTTTTGTGCCCCATATGCATTATCTTGCACTCTTTGCATTGAATTTCAACTGCCAAACACCTGACCATTCTTCAAGTTTCTGCAGGTCGCTTCTCATTCTGTCTACACCCTCTGGTGTGTCTACTCTGTTACAGAGCTTTGTGTCATCAGCGAACAGTGAAATTCTGCCTTCCAGGTCCTGCGCCATGTCACTGATGAAGATGTTGAATAGGACCGTCCCAGCACTGATCCCTGTGGTACCCACTGGTCACTCTTCCTCTGTGGAGTGACAGCCATTTACCACCACCCTCTGTGTCCTGCCACCCAGCCAGTTACCTACCCGCCACACTACTGTCCTGCCCACACCCATATTCCCCAGTTTGTGTAATAGTCTTCTATGTGGCACAGTGTCAAGGCCTTGCTAGTCCAGATAGGCCATGTCCACTGCCCTCCCTGATCCACCTCCCTAGTCACCCAGTCAAAAATTCAATGAGGTTGGTCTGACATGACCTCCCTGGTGAAACCATGCTGCCTTGGGTCCTGTAGTCCATTGACAACCAGATGTTCCACCAATCTCTCCTTCAGTAGTGCTTGCATGATCTTCCCCACTACCGAGGTGAGGCTGACTGGTCTGTAGTTCCCTGCTTCCTCTTTGTTCCCACTTTTGTATAAGGGGACTACATCTGCTGTCCTCCAGTCTTTGGGTACCTCCCCTGTTTCCAGTGATCGGCTAAACAGGATAGCCAGAGGTTCAGCCACCACCTCTCTTAGTTCTTTAAGGACCCTGGGGTGTACCCCATCTGGCCCCATTGCTTTATCAACTCTTATTACTTCCAGTTCCTTCAGGACCCTTTCTCGTGTAAAGGGACTTGTGTCCATTTCTGCACCATTCTCACCCCTTGTACTCCCTTCAGACCCATTACCCTCCTCTTCCTCAGTAAAGACTGAGCAGAAATACCTGTTCAGTATATCAGCTTTACTGTTGTCATCCTCCACGCGGCCCCCATCCTCCCCCTTCAGTCCCACTATCCCTCCCTTTGTCTTTCTTTTTTCACTTATGTACCTGTAAAAGGTTTTGTCCCCTCTACCCACTGATTTTGCAATGTGTTCTTCTGTCTGAGCTTTGGCTTCCTACTGACCTCCCTGCCTCCATTTGCTTCTCCTGGTACTTCTCCCATCCCTTCTGCCTGTGTCTTTTTGTATTGCCTGAATGCAATCTTTTGGCTTTCACTTTGCTACCTCTTTGAAAACCATAATGGTCTCCCTTCCTTTTCCTCTTGCTAACCTGCTTAATACATAATTCTGTTGTTCTTGTAATCCCCATTTTAAATACTGCCCACTGTTCCTTAATCACTGATTCCTGTCCCATTCCCCTTAATGCCTCTTTCAAGTATCTCCCCATTTTCCCAAAGTCTGCCCCCCTAAAATCCAGGATATGTGTTTTTGTGTGGTTTGGTTCTGCTCTTTCTGTGATTTCAAACCACAATGACTGGTGGTCACTGTTTCCCAGGTGCTCCCCCACAGTTACCCCCATCACACTGTCCCTGTTTGTGAGCACAAGGTCCAGTATTGCCTTCTGCCGAGTTGGTTCCACGACCAGTTGCTTGAGGAAGGCACCCTGAAGGGAGTCCAGGATAAATCTGCTCCTAGTTGATGCTGCTGCTGGGATGCTCCAGTCCACGTCTGGAATATTGAAGTCTCCAACCAGTACTACCTCACCCTTGTCTGCCATCCTTTGGATGGCTAGCATCAGCTCCCTATCTGTTTCTTCCTCCTGGGCTGGTGGTCTATAGACCACACCTGTGCGGATGGCTGACCCCATTTTCCTTTCCAGCTTAACCCACAGTATCTCTCCCCCATTTTGTTCCTCCTGGATCTCTGTGGCCCTTATGTCATTTTTCACATACAGTGCCACTCCTCCTCCTTTCTGCCTGCTCTGTCTCTTCTGAATATGTTGTAGCCAGGTATGGCCATCTCCCAGTTGTGGTTATCATTACACCAGGTTTCAGTGATGGCCACAATGTCCAGGTCTGACTGCACCATGACAGCCTCCAGATCTTCCATCTTGTTGCTAAGGCTCCTGGCATTTGCACACATGGCTTTCCATGATTTAACCTCCCTAGACTGCTTCACTGTTCTACTCCAGCCCCTTCCTTGGTTGTCATTTATCCCTGGTTCTCCTTGCTGTCTGCCCGTCTGCTGAATTTTGCCCCTTTTCTGCTTATCCACCTCTTGGGCACTAATCTCCATCTTTTGCACACTGCTTTGCAGAGATAGCCACCCTCTGGTTCACTGGTTCCACTGCTAGCTGTGGGGATGAGCAAGTAGGTACCTCCTTGCTGGCCTGCTCACCCCTTTGCTAGTTTAAATGCTTGTCAATGTAGTATTTAAACTTATCATTGAGTGCTTGATTCTCCAGGATGGATGCAGGCGCCAGGCTTGAACAAACCTCCATCCCTCCAGGTGGGTCCCCAGTCACCAATGAATCCAAACCTTCCTCACAACACCAGTTCTTCAACCATGAGTTAAAGTTCCTGGTGCATGCATTCTATGTTTCCTCCTTGCTCTCACAGGTAGTACTTGAGAAAGTGACAGAAGTAGCTACTTGCTTGAGACCCCTCCCCAGTTTCCTAAACTCTTCCTGAACTTCCTTTGGCTCCCCATTTGCCAGGTCATTAGTACCTAGGTGGATAATGACATCCAGCTCACCCTTCCGTCTTGCCTTCCCAGTGATCCCCAGGATCTTCCTTCCATCCCTCCATGCTGTGGCACCTGGTAGGCACCTCACCTCCTGTCCTCCCCTCCTGTGTTCCTAGCTGGATCCCTCTTATGATGGAGTCCCCACCAGGATTTGCTTCCTCCTCCTGGGGTCCACTGCTTTCCCGCTGAGGTCATCTCCTTGGCTAACCTCCACATCCTTTCCTTCCACTTCTGGGTACCTGTATTTGGTTGTCCTTGTTTGCCAGTGTGGCATATGAGTTCTTGAGTGGAATAGGATCTGGATGCTCTGCCTGACTGCTCTAACCTCCTTGAGCCCACTGTCATCCAAGTGCTCCTCGTTCTCAGCATCCTTTGAGGCAGTTGCATTGACTGGGTGTTCCTGGATAGGGTGATGATACTCCTGACCCAGTTTACTTCCGCCTGAGTCTGACTACCTCATCCCACAGTCCAGATAGATGCATGCAGATAGGCAACACCTCAGTGTCCAGAAGGTCTGCCTGAATATGGCTGCCCCACAGCCACTGCATTGCACCACTCCCACATTATACTGCAATTCCACTACTTGTCTGCTACTGAAGTCTCCTAGTTAACTTTTATTAATTTACTGTCCTAAAAATCCTGCCACTGTTCCCCTATAATATTTGAAAATACATAACGTCTATCTAAGCTCTTTATCCTTACAATCAAAAGGTAACTACAATCACAATAATCTACCTTCTACTAATACAGATTCTATCACAGAATCAGAGCACAATGCAAAAACATCTGCTACTTAGCAACAACAAACAGGTGACAACATACCAAGTTGATGTAGCTTTTTTTAAAATAGAAAAGAAAAATGTAATTGTTTAAACCAATAGAAATCAGCAGTTCCTAAAGCACCTTGAACTACAAGAAAGAACACAGTACCACACCTCTGCCACAATAACTAAACAGTTCTAAAACATTGGACAAAGAAGAGAAAAATTAGAGACTGAGCAAAAAGATACAATGTACTATAAAGTATTAGGCAATAGATATACTCAGTTGTTTAACAGAGAAAATAAAGTACCTACCAATACAGACAGGATACCCACAAATGACACTTAGGTTCTCAATATCAGACACCACCAAAGGCACATACAGAAAGGGTTTAAACTATAGTATTAATATAGTATTAAAATTAACCACATCAGAGTAGAAAGATCACACTAAATAAATGTGTTGATCCTTCTGACTTCCAACGAATATCTACCACACAAATTTTATATCTTATGTCTTACTCAAGCATGGTTTTTACTTTGCTGGCCCTCCTCCTGCTACAGCACCCTATGCTCTCTCTCTGCCCATCTATACACCCCATCAACCCGCCCCCAACCAAAACACACTGCCCCCACTCTGAACTCCAGGCCCCCCCATCGGACTACCCCACACCAATCCCTCAACCCATTCCCCCGAATCCCTCCTGTACTCTGGATTACCATGCCACCCCACCCACTAACATTACAGTTACGCGACAGTATTGTGTTTCCACTCACAAGTGGACACTCTCCTCGCTAGCGCCTCAGCTGTTCTCTCCCTTCCTATCCCCTGCTCCTCCTGATGGGGTCCCATCGGCCACATTTGGACCCTCCGCCAGCTACAAACCCCACGCAGGCGCCCTAATTCTCCTGCGCTCCTGCTGTCCGGCAATGTGAACCCAAACCCCGGCCTGTTATCCCTGCCACGCCTGCCCACTGTTGGCAAAGGCTTTAATCGCTTTTATTAACATATGCAGTCTCCCAAGAAAACTGCAGCCCTCCAATGTTGGGTCACCCAACACTCCCCGGATATTCTCATGCTTGCCAAAACCTGGCTCTCCTCCCTCACGCCTGACTCTGCCATCTCCCTTCCTGGTTTTACAATTTTCAGGGCCGATAGGATGGTTCGGCGTGAAGGGGGGTGTGCTATCTACTTGCGCAACTTGATCCTCGGGCTTGCCCTCCCCACCCTCAAGCTTAACCATGGGGCGCAAGCCATTACCTTAAAAATCACTCCCTACCCTGGTCACGGTCCACTCTATCTAACTGCGGCTTATCTACCCCTGGGGACAAACAAAGACTCTGCAGCCTCCTCTCTCCTTGACTACCTGGCTACCTTACCCCAGAAAGCTGAACAGCTAATTATGGGTGACTTAAATTCAAATTGGCTCAGCTCCTCATCAGATAATCTGAAAAATGACCTTGCAGCCCTTGACCTGTCCCAACTGGTCACTCAGCCCACTAGACTTAACAAAGTAACAGGAACAAGCTCCTCCTGGACGCCATCCTCTCTAATCGACCTCATAAAATCGCTCTCTGATGTCCTTACGGACTCACTCAGTTACCACTCCCAGTCATCTGCTTCTGGTCCTCCCCACCCTCAGCCCTGGTTACAGGGACCCCCTGCCGGGTTTCTCCCTGGAGGTCTCACCAACCTCAAACGCCACCTTGCCCAAATTGGACTGGTCCCACTGGCCAGCGCCTCTGACGTTAATTCTGCCCTTACCTACCTCTCCACGGCCTTCAACCATGCCTGTGATCTGTATGCACCCTCAACACTCATAGGATAAAAAACGGACTGCTGCAGGATCACCCAGCTCGATCCAACAACTAAAAAGAGAGATAACCTCTGGCACTTAGCTAATGATTCCGGCAGGGTTGCTGACAGGCAAGCCTACCGGGCAGCCCGCAATCAATGCTCCTGGACAATCAAGCAGGCTAAAGCCAAATTCTACCAGGCCACGTTGACATCCACCTGGGGCTCGTCCAGAGCTTTCTGGGACAACATTAAAGATTTAAATGGTAGGACCCGCTCCCTCCCTCCATCCCAGATTGTCATAAATGGGACTGTCTCGACTGACCCCACCTGTATTGCTAACTGCCTTAATCAAACTTTCACTGACTTAAGTGCCGTCATCCTGGCCCATTTTTCTGACCCAGTTGCCAAACCCTCCCACGCACCCATTTCCAGGCCGCAATTCCACTTCCAAATGATCTCACCCCACGATGCCAAACCTTTCTTAATAAAGGCCCTCGCCTCTCAGAACCCTACCAATGACCCTCTCGATTCCAGGATTCTTCGCCTCGTGCTGGATGTCATGCTCACCCCGCTGACTCTTATCATTAACAAACCCTATGCCTTGGCCAATTCCTAAGGCCTGAAGCATGCAGAAGTAACCCCATCCATAAGTTGGGGGACCGCACTCTGCCTAACAAATACAGGCCCATCTCCATCCTTCCCCATCCAAAGCCTTAGAAAAATAGTAAACACTCAGCTCTCGGAATATCTTACTAACTACAATCTTCTTTGTCCGGAGCAACACGGGTTTCGTCCTGGCCATAGCACAACCACTGCCCTTCTGGAATTCTCCCACCACATTCACTCAGCACTTGACAAAGGTCATCTTGCAGGGGCGGTCTTTATAGACCTGTCCAAGGCCTTCGACACGGTGTGCCACCCCCTACTACTAAACTCCCTCAGCACACTAGGTCTCGCAGCCGGCCCCTGAAGTGGTTCGCAAGCTACCTACACAACAGGTCCCAAAGAGTCAAACTAAATGGGACCCTCTCCTCCTATCTTCCGTATACTCGGTCCCCTAAGGCTCCATCCTTGGCCCGACCCTTTTGAGCCTATTCCTGAACACCTCCCCAGCTCCTGTTCCAGTAAAATATTACTCTATGCTGATGACGCTGTTATCCTTGCATCACACCCTGACCCACTCCCACTCCAAAGCATGCTGCAAGCGCCTTCCTCCAAACCGAAAAGTGGTTCGATAATCACCGCCTAGTCCTGAACCTAAAGGAAACAAAGTCCATGCTCTTTCCCATCGGCAAACAATGCCAGAAACTTCCTCCACATCACCACCAGCATGCCCTCCCTCTGGAGCAGGTTACATCCTATAATACCTGGGCATCACCTTCGACTCGCCTTACTTTCCACCCCACCTCAAAGCTCTGTCATCTGCTATAACCCAGGATCGGTCTTCTACCGCCACAAAGAATGTCTCCTGAACCCGGCTTTAAAACTAACCATCACCTCATCGGGTATTATCGCTGTTGACCACGGGCTCCTGTCTACGCTGCTGCTGATGCCTCTGCCTTATCCAAAGTCCAGACCTCTATTAATAAAGCATGTAGGCTCCTTACCGGTGCCCACAGCAGAACCCATACCTGTTTGCTATACTCTGCCACAAAAATACTCACTCTTGAGGAAAGACTGAGTTATCAAACCTGCCTACTGGCCAAAAAATCCTTGTCAGGACTCTGCCCTCCTGGGGTCTCTGGACCTTTGCAGCGTGCTGCTAGGTCACTGCCAACCCGGGAAGCCGCCACAGCCACTTTCAAAGTTCCCAGAGCGAGGACCTCTCGCTGCCAAAGATCTTTCCATCACCAAGCCCCATTCTGTTTCAACTCCCTTCCTGAAACTATCTCCAAGATCCCTGGTATTGGCCGCTTCAAAATTGCCCTTCGCCAGCATATTGACAGCGGATGTTGTAAATGCTTGTAGCTGCCTCATGCCGTCCTCTCTGCCCTATGCTGGTCCCTACTAATCCCCTTTTCCAAACCCCTCCCACCGGTCTTTATATCTACATATTAGCCTGGACATGCTCAATTATGAATAATGTAACTATCATTGTTTCACCAATGTTATTTACCTATTTAACTTGTGACTTGCTGTCAAATTGAATCTCTTGTTGTTTTTACCTATGTTAGTACCTTCCACAAGTTTAATCCAGCGAGCCTTGCTGTCTGCTCTCCAAGTGTATATTTTTTATGTATCTAACCTGTTTCGCCATTTCCCTGTCCTAACCTCACTTTATTGTTGTCCCCCCTTTTTTGATTTAAGTACCTTTGTAAACGAGTCTTTGACTCAAAGGTTGTAAAACTGATCTCTACAATAAATAAAATAAAATAAATAAATAAATCTTCCTGGAGCCCACAGGGTTGTCTTTCACAATCACCTAAATTTACATAAAACAGAACAATTTTTAAACTGGAAATTATATCAAACAGCACTTAGCTTTGGGAGCTCTTCTCAAACACAGCCACTCAGCTCAGAGTTCTAGAATCAGAGCTCCTATACCCCCCTGACAATCATGACCCCAGGGTCAGGTGGTGGTGTAACTCTTTCCTCTTTAAGCACCCTGATTTTTGCCCCATGCCGATTATGGCCACAAAAGATAATTTTGCTCTCAACTCTGATTGTGGTTTCTCATATGGCAAGATTTGGGAGGCGTTTAAGGTGGTTATTCATGGCCACATGATTACCTTTTTGGCAACTCATGAAAAGGTCCACAGAGCAAATCTGACCAGGTTGCAAGCAGATCTACTTGTGCTGAAACAGTGTTTCAGAGCTACCCCACCTGCCACCACAGATGGCACCTTGCATCATCAAATTGTGGGGCTTAAGTATCAGATTAATGTTATCCTGCACCAGAAAGTCAAATGGCTCCTGCTCAGGTCCAAAACTGTGTACTGGACAGTGGAGAGACATCCAGCAAGTTTCTTGCCTTTTGACTCCTTCAGCAATGAGCAGTGAGCTGGATCCATGCTCTCTGTACTCAAATCGGCTCCTTAACTTCTAGCCCTAAGGATATTAACACTACCATGAGACAATTCTATGAAACCCTCTACCAATCACACTCTACTAATCTGGGCCCCCAGCTTTCTCAAGGAGTTGTAGACTTTAGCAGGTATCCCCCTCCCGGTTCTTACCACTGAACAGGTGGCCTTACTTGACAGCCCCTTTCTTGTGAAGAACTTCACATGGCATTGTCCAGGATGGCCCGAGGTAAAGCTCCTGGACCAGACAGCATGTCAGAGGAACTATGTCAAGCTCTGGGTCCAGACATTCTACAGACCCTCCGGCTTGCCCTACAATCCTCCCAGAAAGTCTGCTCCCTTCCTCCAACCATGCGAGATGCGCTCATCACCCTACTCCCTAAAAAGTCCTCTGATCCATTGGACTGCATCAACTTTCATCCCTTCTCCTTATTATCAGTCAACACTAAGATTCTAGCCTAAGCCCTAGCTTCCAGGATGATGTCTGTCCTCCTGTCTATCATCCATCACACGCAGGCAGGTTTCATGCAAGGCAAAAATGGAGCAGATAACACTAGACTCCTACTCAATCTGAAATAGTTTGCCTCCAAACCATCCCTTTCCATGGCAGCCCTGGCAACTGACTTTTCAAAGGCATTCGATTCAATAGAATGGGAATACCTTCACGGGATCCTCCACCTATATGGATTCAGTGCCTACTTTAGGCAGTGTGTACGCACACTCTACTGTTCACCCATGGCCCACATTCTCACTAACGGTGACTTCTCCTCCTCCTTTCCCCTGAATAGAGGCACCAGACAGGGATTTCCACTGTCCCCTCTCCTTTTTCTCATAGCCCTGGACTCCCTAATTCGAGTCTTTACTGCCTCCCCCCAAATTCATGGCATTGAGGTTGCTAGCCACACCTATCTTGTGTCAGCTTATACAGATGACCTCCTCTTAACCCTCTCTTGTCCTCGACAGTCAATCCCAGCAACACTTCAAGTTTTCTAGGACTTTGTGGGACTCTCTAGCCTATGAGTCAATCAAAGAAAGACCACTATTGCCCCTCTTAATTCTGGATGTACAATTGCCTTTCTCCGGAGCACCAATCTCTCCTGGGCTTCCCAGGGCTTTACTTATCTTGGTATTCACCTTCCCACCTCATGGTCTGCCCTTGAATCATTAATTTTTCTCCTTTACTAGCACAACTCACTACAGAGATAGAGAGATGGCGTAAACTGCAGCTCTCCCTACCAGGTAGAGTGGAGGCAGTGTGTATGCTTCTCTTTGCCTGGCTCCTGTACCTTTTTAACAATCTGCCTATCTCCCTCTCACCAAAGTTATTTTCCTCACTGGAACTCCTAGTCTCTACTTTTATATGGGACAACAAGCCACCCAGGTGGAGTAAACAGAAGCTGAGCACACTGGACCCAGGGAGGTTTCAATGTTCCGTGGTTTCTTAGTTACCACCTTGCCTTCAAAGCAGCTGATGCAACCAAGTGGTTTGTGCCCAGCTCCTTGGATCCTCCATCTTGGGTTCTACTGGAAACAAACCTAGCAGGACGGGTCACCCTTTATTCCTTCCTTACATTTTGGCTCCCCCTGGTCCAAACCCTACCCCTCATGGTCTCTGACACAGTTTGTGCCTGTACAACTCGTATGCTTAAGTCACATATGCCAAAGCAGACTTGGCCCTCTCCATTTCATTATGTCCCATTATGGCACAACACCATATTCCAAATTGATGGCACCCTGCTGTACTGGTCCTCTTGGCAGAGATGCAGAATCCAAACAGTACAGGACTTCTGCACCAAGGATGCCACCTCTTTATTGTCCTTTTCTCAACTGCAGGCTAAATTCTTCCTTCCCCACAAAGATTTCTGGAGGTGTTTACAGATCCAGAGCCTCCTACAACCCCTCTTTTACAGCTGTCCCTCCAATACCCCTTGGCACTGGCTAGAGGCTCTCCATAGAGTCCCAACATCCAAGGGCATGCTTGGATACTTTTATACAACCTGGAGGGAGGCTCAATAGAATGCTACCTCCTCATGTAAGTCAAAATGGGTGTAGCTGCTGGCTTCCCCTATATCGGAGGTTCAATGGAATCTCTAACTCAAGGACGCCCACCGCATCTTTAGGGATACTAAAAGTCATTTCTTCCAACTTAAAATCCTGTTATTCTGGCACCACACCCCGGTGGCCCTTCACTCATGAGGATTACTCAGTCACACCCAGTGCTGGAGATGTTCACAACCTGCTTTCCACCTCCTGCATGTACTCTGGGCATGTCCACAAATCATCACACTCTGGAAAATGGTTGCCTTGGATCTTTCTAAAGTGCTCAAGTCCTCTATTGCTCTCACTGACCCCAAGCTGCTCCTGGGTGACATCACTTCCCTAGTAGGCATAACTAAACTTCTTCGAGACTGGTGCTTCTTACTCTCATGGAAGTAAAGCACCTACTTCTTATACACTGGTACCAAGTGACCCACCCCCACCCAGAAAGCCTGGCATGTAGCTCTTGCTTGTCTGTCTCATTTGAAAGGTTGTCACACACCCAAGGGAATAATATGCTCTATTACTTATTTAAATGGGAGCTATACCAACAATTGGACCTCTACAAACTTACTACCCCACCAGCAAGCCCCCCTTATACGACATAGTCCAGATGAAGAGTTAATCTTGGTTGTGTACTGTTGCTGCTCATTTATAGAAGGTGTAAACATCTGCTTTATTTAGTATGATTGATTTCACTATACTGGTTAATTATAGTCATATATGCTTAATGTTTTGCCTACATAGGGTCTTGATAGTTCAGGCTTTGGATATCTTTCATTTGCTATACCTGGTCTGTAATGACAAATTGATATGTTATTTTATGTATACTTTACACTGTACCAAAATCTAATAAAACTTTATGCGATAAAAAAAAAAGAAATAATCAAAGGATCCAGTCAAAAACTACAGTACAACACAACATTGCATTCTACCCTATTCCTTATTTGCACTGTGATTGCTTGAAGGAAAACAACAAAGCAATATAATTGCATTACAGTCGATTGATGTTAAGATGTAATCATATAAAAAGATGGACAATAAAGAGAATCAAAGATGATTATAATGCTGCAAAATCATTCACAAAGTCGGAGTGATCTATAGACTTCTAGCACAGGGGTAGGAGTTAGATAAGGTACTGGTGGAAGCCATTATCAAAATGGCAGGAACATACAGTAGGAGGGGCTGCTGGTAGGGGGATTCAGTCTCTTGGATATAGATTGGAGTCTTCCAGTTGTCACTTCATCTAGAAGGAGGGACATTCTGGTCTCCCTGCAGGAGGTGCTTTCCAGGCACATAGTCAGAAAACCTCTGTGTGATGGGGCAATATTGGACCTGATATTCACTAACAGAGACAGCATTGCAGATGCCAAGGTGAGAGGCCATCTGGGCCCCAGTAATCACTGTACAGTGTAGTTCAGTATAAGGACAGCTGTGGAACTGATCCACAAAAGTTCAAGGATCCTGAACTTCAGGAGTGCAGATTTTATAAAGGTAGATGAATGCCTCAGGGATAACCTGGCAGGGGTATGACCTGGTGGGGAGTGATGACATGGAGGGGTGGAGGAGCAGATGGTGAAGCTAAAAGGGGCAGTGTTAAGGTGACAAACCTGTGTGTCAAGCAAGTGAGCAAAATCAAGTGGTAAAAGAGACTGCCATTGTTCTCAAAAGAGCTGGTGGAAAAGTTAATGGCTAAAAGGGTTGCATTCAGAAGTTATTAGCAGCTGCAGAGGAATGAGGATAGCAAGGCGTGTTGAGAAACAGAGTTAAACAGGAACAGTAGTAAGGAGCGCAAAGATGCACACTGACAAGACATTTTTTAGGTATGACATCGAAAAGAGGAAGACCAGGGGAGGTATTGCAAGTTTAACAAGGGAAGGGGGACTGTGAAGTGGAGGAAAAGGCAGACATCATGAACAAATATTTCTGATCTGGGTTCAGAGAAGAAGGAGTAGGGGTGGAACCACAACAAAGTAACAGGAGCTTTGGAGTGGGAGCTGAACACTAGTCCTCTTTAGAAGAGAGTCTTGAAAGTACTCACTAATATGAAAATGGACAAAGCAATAGAGCCAGACGGGGTGCATCAGAGGTACTGAGGGAGCTCAGGAAGGTACAGATTGCACCTCTGACAGTCCTACTTCACAGCTTACTGCAAACAGGTGTGGTTCTGGAGGACTGGAGTAGGGCAGATGTAGTCCCATATCACAAAAGTGGAAACAGGGAGGAGGCTGGCAATTATAGGAGAGTCAGCATGACTTTGGTGGTAGGAAAGTTAATAGAAATGCTGCTGATGTAAAGGATTATGGAATATCTTGACTCCAACAGGTTACAAAACCAGAGGCAGCATAAATTCAAGGGGGGGATGTCAAACAAGTCAGATACATTTCTTTGACTAGGTAACCAAAGAATTAGATCAGGGTGGAGTGATGGGTGTGGCCTTCCTAGATTTTAGTAAGTCTTTCAAAACCATTCCACACAGCAGACTATTTAAGCAAGGTGGGTAGCTTAGGAGTGGGTTCAAAGGTGGTAAACTAGATAAGAAGAAATTGGTTAGGGAATCAGTGACAGAGGGTGGTGGTAAATGCAGTTTGCTCTGAGTAAGGGAGGATGACCAGTGGGATGCCTTATGTATCAGTGCTGGGACCAATCTACTTTCATGGCTTCATAAGGGATTCTTCAGAAGAGCTGAAATGAAAGGTCTGCTTCTTTATGGATTATACTGAAATCTGTAACAGTGTAGGCACTCCAGGGTGGGGTGAAAAGGATGAACAGAGAGCTGAGCACATTTGAGAAGTGATCATGGATATAGTAGCTGTGTTACAATGTGAAGAAGTGCAAAATAATGCACTTAGGGCACAGAAACCTGGGGGCACAAAATGAAATGGGGGTGTGCTATTAACAAACACCAAGCAGGAAAGAGTCATGGTGGTAATCATACTGGATAACCTAAAGGTGGCCATGCACTGTGACAATGCAGTTTGGAGGACTAGTGGGATGCTGGGGTACATAGGAATGGGTATCACCAGCAGAAAGAGGGAAGAGGTATGCCCCTATAAAGATTGCTGGTAAAACCCCCACATTGCGTACAATGTCCATTTCTGGAGACCACAACTTGGAAGGACACAGATAGGACTGACAGTATAGTCAATAGGTTAGAATAATGAGCTGTGAATGAGACTGGTACATCCAGCAGACAGACCTGGATTTGATTCCCACAACCTCTACTTTCATACTTTGTGACTCTGCACAAACCACTTAACCTCTATAGTTTTCCCGGATTGCCCCGGAAAACAAACACCTGTGCCTAGTGTGCCTTACCCAGTTGCAGAAGAAGAAGAAGGAGAAGAAGTGTGAGGCTGGTCCAGAGAAGGGCAACTAAAATGGTGCAGGGTCTGCACTAAAAGCCCTACCATGAGATACTACAAGACCTTAATATGTACACCCTGAAAAAGAGGATGGAGGAGGAGGAGGAGGAGGAGGAGGAGAAGATGATAGAGACCTTCTAATGCCTTATGGGGTAAATAAGGTGCAGGAGGGAAGTAATTCTCAGACAGAAAAGAGCTGAAGAACAAGGGGACATGGTATGAAGCTGGAGGAGATAGATTCAGGAGAACTATGAGGAAGTACTTCTTTACAAAAAAAAGTAGAACGGCCTTCCACTGAAGGTAGAAGAGGCACAGACAGTGGTGGGATTCAAGAATTTGTTGGATAGGCATAAAGGTATAGAGATATTGCAAAATATTTTGCTGGTGCAAAATGTGGAATTTTGCCTGAAAATTGCAAAATTTCACCTGAAAATTGTGAAATTTCATACCACAATTTGTGAAATTTCACATTTTGCAGTGACTTTTGCTGTTTTCAGGCAAAATCTTGCAACTGTTAGGTGAATATTTGCAATTTTCAGGCAAAGTTTCACATTTAGCACCTGCAAAATATTTCACGAAATGCACAAATTTTGCTAAATATTTTGCATAGCAAAATTTCTCAATTTCATACAACACTATAAGGGTATCAGAGTTGAAAGAAAGTATAGGAAGGAGGGATGGAGGGAGTAGAAATGGAGAAAGAACCTGGGATCATTTAGGGTTTGCTGGGATACTGCAGGTAGAGAAAAATATGCAGACTGGGTGCACCAAGCAGTCCTCATCGGCTGTCAAATTCTATGTTACTATGTTTCTGTGATAGACATCTAAGCAAAAATGCCTGATAGGGACTGACTCAGACAACCTATTTTCCCAGGGCCAGCTGTTTACAATCCCAGTTGTCTCTGGGGATGTTACCAAATGAAAAACTCTTAACAAACTCCAGGGCTAAAAAGATTCTGCTGTTTGTGAGGTTGGGGCCCGATGGACATCCTAATGGACATTGGTCATATGATGTGGGATGGTCCTTCAACCCAACATGTCATGATAACGTATTCATGATATTTCTAAAGATATTCTCTCTAGTTGCTCTAAAGAGGCAATGCAGGCAGGCAGGAACTTTCTGTAGACATATCACAGAGATTTCAGTAAATAACTAACCATGGCAATTGGTGCAACCGTACTTACGATATCAAGAGACAAAGAATTCAATTCATGTGTATTCTCAATTAAATTCAGTTTAGCATCTTTGGCATTTATTGTATCATGGGTATCATGCTGATACCCTGGTTAAAATATAAACATTATTTTCATCACATTAGTAGCTGAGCATTTCAACAACTTATGGAATAGATTCTAATAAAATGGTGTAAAATATTCTTATTGAATCAATTTAGCCATATATTGAGGTTGGTTAATTGAAACTCATTACAGGGACTTAGATAATTGTACATGGTATTTTAGATATAAACCCCAAGTGTGAAGATTACAGTTGATTGAAGGACATGACTGGCTTGATTTATTTTATTTCTAGTAATCCTCTTTTAAGGGCTGTGGGCTGTGCCTACAGCCATTTTGGGATCTATCTTAGCTCTAAAAAGTGGCAAATTGTGGAACCTTCCATTGGACTTTTGGAAGCATCCTTTTGAAAGTGCAATGGAGCTTGAAACTCTCCACCCTGACTGGCCGCTATGGAATAACAGCAGCACTATTTCAGCTGTTACATCTGCATTCTGGGGCCTGAACTGCACATGCATGACTCAGGCGCATGCACAGTTCTGCTGGTAACATCATGTTGTGAATGGCAAAATGCTATTCACCACAACTGCGCATGCGTGAGTGCCATGCATGCATGGTTGCAATGCTGCCACCAGCACCAGCAACAAAGAAAAACCATCTCACACCCTCTGACTGCTACTGTCCTCCCTGCTCCCTCTATTCCCATCTCTGAGCAGACACCAGGCATTATGTAGCCCCCCCCCCAATTCATCTGGGACACTAGGATCCCACTGCAGTGAGCCCAAATGTATTTTTTGTTTGCCACCCCCCACCAACATCAGGGTCTCCAATCCAGGTGTCAAAATTATGTAGCTCCCTCCACTCATGTGGCACACTGGAAGCCCACCCCAGTGTGCCCAAACGTCTTTTTTTTTTTGTTTCCTGTAAATAAAGAAAACAATCCCTGATGTGTTTTTTTATTTGTAAAAAAGAGAATCATCCCTCATCATCGCCCCAGTTCCCATCCTTCCTCCCCACCCTCCCACCGAGCACCCACCTCCCTGCACCCCATACTTACCTCCTGAGATCAGCACTGTTATTTTCTCTGGACTAGGGACACATCTGTACTCTTCAAAGTCGAACAGCAAACTGAAGAATCAAAGGTAAGCATGCTATAATGCCATTCAATGGGGTTTTCAACTTATGTTGATAAATCAGCCACTTTTGTGAATTTTAGCCCCAAATGTTCAACATGGGGTTCTTGGGACTCCACCTTGTGAAAACTTTTGCTGTCATTTCATTACTCAGTCCCAAAAGGTGATTTTATGGTCCCTGTGCAGATTCACCTTTTGGGACTGATTTACAAAATGACAGTGGCACTGTTCATGAGGTGGGGTCCCAAAAAGTCCATTTTACGAATTTGGTGAAAAAATTCCAAAACATGACTGTGTCATGAGCATGTGTTGCACAGTTTCTATGTACACTCCTAACTTTGCCATTTTTAATGTTTTCACTCCACATTTTCAACATTGCCATTTTTGCACACCTCCGTTTTAACAGAACAGCTATCATTTATCCCATCTTGCCTGAAACATGTTTTCACACTATGGCACAGAATGGCATGGTCAGTCTGTGAAATCACCTTTCAGGACAAGTGAACAAAATTACACTGGCACTCTTCATGAGAAGGGGTCCCAAAAAGGCCATGTTGAAGATTTGGTGCAACACTTCCAAAAAATGGCCAAGTTACACCCGGGCACTCAATAATTTCTATACACACGTGTAACTTTGCTCACTTGGCAGCTCATCACAGCCCTATTGACTCTGGCCAGAGTTTATTTTGTTTGTTATTGCAGCTCATCATAATCCATCCAAACCGTGATCAACTTATTTCTATAACTAAAATATGCAATGTCTTATCGTACTGCAGCTGCAAATAGGAGCTATCTAGCACACTGATTTTCTTTTTCAAAGGAAAAAAAACTTTCTGAAAATATATTGAAGTTTAAACTGTATTCCAAAAATCTTTAGTTTATCAATATGCCTTGTTAATTAATTAATATTTTTTGTTCCATTTTGATATGTTTCCTGGTCAGCACTGTTCTTCAGCATGATTCACCTATACTATGAATATTCACAATACGTATTCTGAATGTTCTAGACAAGCCACAGTCAATAATGGTCAAACATGATTTATCTTAGTATGAACATAATTTGTCCATGATAATAAAACATGGGATAGCAATACCATTTGCGTAACCTCTTTGCATATTACAATGTAGAATTCAATATTTTAATTTCAACAAAAACATTTTTTTTGCAATGTATGATAAATGTTTAGTTACTCAATTAAATTAATTTCATGAAATTAATAACATTAACATGAAAACTCACCATATCTTAAAAGTTTAACTTTATGGTGTTGTAAATGCAATTATAAAATGGCAAGAAAAATCCATGGGCCCTGATTGGTCAATCTGGGACTGGACCCGTGATGTTATCCCAGTACAACATCACGGATCTAGTCCCAGCACATAGGTGACCTCATAAACCTTTACTGGAATCACTTCATTGCAGCCTGCTTCAGTCATTATCGCCGCTGGCCAGTCTGCTTCAATCATTCTTGCTCTGAAGCTATCCGGAGCATAGTGTTCACTGCCCTCCCACTATGTCACTCTTTACCCTTCCAGCACAAAAAGTAAAAAAAATATACTTCCTATGCCCGTTTCTCCTGTGAACCGTTTGAGTCACCGCAACTGCCAGTAGCGTGGTTCCACGACTTCTGCTCTCCCCGCCCATCCCAAACAGACTAAGCGATCTCCCAAGCATACTGCTTCAATTAAAAAAAAAAGAAAGTAATTTATAAAGACTTCAATCCCATCACCTTTAGTGCTACGCTATCTGTTGCTATGGAAATCTACTCTCCCCGGCCATCCCGAACTGACACACTGGTCAGCTTCTGCTATTCCCACCTTCCCAGAACAGACTTAGTGCGCCTCTTAAAAAGCACATCACGGTTCTCACTTACCCTCAGTAGGGAGTTTTCTGTTGTTGTCCCTTGTTTCACTTTTCCCTATCAACATGACAACTGCACCAAGTGATGTCTAAAACGAGCACGGGGGTGTTCTTCTGACTCCTGCCACCTTCAGTGCTACGCTATCCGCTATACGAAATCTACTCTCCTGGCCATCCCTGAACTGATGAGCACGGGGGGCAGCTTTCAGCTCACAGAGACAAAGAAGCAACCGGGGAGGCTAAAAATAAACGTAACACAGGAGAACATAAAGATTGGGCTTGAAGACCACAAAACAACAAGTGTTTTGTACAGGATGGAAGCAAGGTTTGGTGTGTGATCTACACAGTTACAATAGCACCACCTACTGGCCGGAAAAAAAATATTCAGGACAAAATGCATGGACTACTTCTTGAAGTGCAAGGTTACATACCGCTTTCTAGAAATAAAACATTAAAAAATAAAACTTACACATCTAGTTTTTTTTACAGCCGAGCCATTTTATAATAGCAATAATGCACGACAGGGTGTGGGTTGTGCTGGGATAACGTCACGCTTTGCCGTTGGTCGCACTCGGCCTTCGGCCTCGTGCCCAACCACGCAAGGCGTACGTTATCCCAGCACAACCCACACCCTGTCGTGCATTATTGCTTAATTAAGCAATTCTAAATGAGACACCAATAAAATGAGGAAAATAAAAGCAAAAGGTAATTTGATCTATTTTAAAACTATGCATGGATAATATCTATTCATTATGTAATAATAAGGTTGTTGGAAAAAAATTAAGTAAACTGTGCATAAAGTTGTTGTAGAACACAGCAATCTTCTGAAATTAACAACCTTGGGCAATAATGGACAATGATCATCTGGAAAAATTCACAAACTACAGTACTGTATATGGACCATGGTTGCCTCTGGTCTGTATTTGGGATATTTATGAAGAGTAGTGGCCCATGGATGACTATTGTTAAAATCATGGACAGCTCATAAATGAACATGGTCCCTGACCAATTTTAATCATGATCTCACCATGTACAGTACTGTTTTATCCTTGATCCTAAGATCCTAAGATGGTAAGAGGTAACAAATTAAAGTCCCTTGTGAAGGGCAAACAGGACTCTAGACAGAGGTGGAGGGGAGCCTAGTTAAAAGACTTTTTTCAAATTTATGAGAAGAGAGGATACTTTGAATAGTGCTAAGCCCATACACTGGATAAGAACCTGATCAAATTGTCAGCACAGAGGCAGAGCAAAAGGGAGTTTATTAATAACCTTTGTCAGGGCTATGAATGGGGGAAGCCATTGTAAAGTTCATTTCAAGGCATTGAACAAACAGGGATGCAATAGTTATTAGCCCTTTGTAAGACACCAAAGTACAAAAAGACAATGCAAGTTATTTAAGAAATATACCACAACAGAGTGTGGGTTATGTTCGGATTTGCAATGCCTGGTGTATTATTTGGTCACGAGGCTGCTGGCCAAGTGAGCAAAATACACCAGGCATTGTAAATCCTAGCATGAACCCACATTGTGGAGTGGTATATTGTGATTATACAATGTTTGACTGTGTTTTGTGCTGCAAAAGAAAAAACTAATTTTATGGCATAAAATATTTTTATTAAATTTATTGTTCCATGAGAAAAAATAGTTCTGTGTTGCTAAGGAGATCCTGCTGTTTGACGGTATGAATGGAGCTGTGAGGCAGGCATTGGTCCGTTTGTCAGCATGAGTGATGTGTTACATATGTGTTTAGCAGTTCCTGGTTTGTGAAATGAGGGAGAGGGAGATAATTGTTGCCTTGTATTTGATTTGTTTTAGTTTGTTTCAGTACCATCTCCCGAAATATGAGATGGTGTGGTAAGGATAAACTGAAACTAGAAAGAAGAGAGCAGTAGTTTCACTGCAAGGGGAATGTCGGTATGTGCGATTGTTATCTGCTTTCATTTTTTTTATATGGCTTTGTGGTTCTGGGTTTACTGGTGGGTTTGCATGCGAAGGAAGTAACGGTTTCTGTGTGGCAATACATTTTTCATTCATCACTGTCTGTGATTAAAATGAAGGACAGAGTCAACGTTAGTGTGGTTTGGAAATCGGAAAACTGGAGGTGACTGAGAATGTGCAGCGCCAAGTTTCAGCTCTGGATTTCTTTCACATTCGTCTACTGCTGTCACAGAGTATGACAGAGGAGGTACTGCATGAGAAAATATATATTTTTTTACAGTACTTCTTTTGGGTGGCAAGTGTAGTCTTGTTAACTGAGGGTTTTACAGACTTCAGCTGTTTTGGAGGTTAGCGTGGAAGTATTGTGGTGGCAGTTTGCCACATTCATCCATCGCCATCTTTGCTAGTTCGTGGTCAGAGTGATTCTGGGGGGGGTTGGATGCCGCTGACTAGTGGTTGGCACCTCTTCCCATTGGTACTGTGGAGGATTTACAATGGGCAAGATGTGCCAGCTGACCAATCAGACAGAGGCATTGCCCCCTCACCCCATTGTATAATAACTCTTTTCAGTGCAGTGTATCAGCTAGAGATCACACTGGTTAGTATTTGTTCTAATTTGGAAACATAAATTGTAAGATTAGTTAAATAAAACAACTGGACAGGTACAAATGTTGTGGGACAGACAAAATTACAATAAAACCTGTCCCTTGAACAGCCATTCCCCCAAATTACTGTATTTCTTGCCTTGAGGTCTGCTGAAGTTCAATATAAAGAAATAAACTCTAGCTCCAATCATACAGGCTATTTTCTAATACACTCCATGTGACAATGAGGTAGGTGCTGGTAGTGCAGTGACTGAAAACAAACAATTGGAGGCACACTTCTGCTGGGAACAGTGAGATTGGTTGCATGTAATTATTGTCTGTTGCTGATTATCTTCCCTTAATAAGGTACTGGTAGAGTACAATAATAATTGGCAGTGCTTGCCATATAACTGCCAATGTTAGTGTAACATTTCCTATCATTGTAATTTTGTGATGAGGTGCAACCATGTGGGGACCTTTGAAACACCTCTTTCACTCATGGCTGTGCTGAGTGACTGACCATGATGTGACTGACCTATGGCAGTCCTTTGTCTAGGGGTATTAGATGTTACAAGTGCTCAGCAGAAGCCATGTGCAAACAATCATGAACTTACTGTAGGTCACCATTTTCCTTCTGAAGAAACAGTTGATTCATATTTCACACTTTCATGTTAAACAACTACACAGACACCTCAGTTGTACATAGTTCTCCCTTTACCGAGGCTCTGTGGATTAAGTGTACAACAGGTCTGTACACTTTCCAGTAACAAGGACCCCTCTCAAAATGTTTGCAGTCAATTACACTACTATGATAGGATTCACAGAATATTATCCTAGCTACTGTGAAAACTCTTTTTCTGAGAGCGCCTAGATTTCAGATGCAGCAATTTACCTGCCATGAAGTTAGCAGTGGCGGCCAAATTGCCATACGGAGTAAAATGTTTCATTAAGTGGACTTTCTCAGGCAAAATTTCACCTTCTGCAGGTGAAATTTCACCCTCCACTGTGAAATTTCACCTTCAATGTGTGAAATTTTGCCTTCTGCAGGTGAAATTTCACCATGGAAGGTGGAATTTTTGCTGTGGAAGGTGGAATTTCACCATGGAAGGTGAAATTTCACCACAGAAGCTGAAATTTTGCCATTCTACCAGGCAAAATGTCACTTTTCTGCTGGGAGAAAATTTTGCATTTTGCTCCGTGAAATGGGTGGAATTTCGTGGAATACTCCGCAAAGCAAATTTTCCTCACTTCCCCACCACTAGTTTCGATCAATAGATTTATGTTCTAATTTCCAACAAGTAAGCACACTTCCTAGCATTCACAAAACCCCAATGGGCAGACTAAATACAGGCAATCACTAATAATATGCTCGTAAAACTGGCACACTGGACATTGTGCCCAAAGATATTGCCAGTGACTAAATATATGCTGCCCACTTGCTATCAATTACTAATACATGCAGAAACTCTTAGAGGCTATGCACCCATTGCATCTGTGACATCAGCTGAATCTCCAATCCAGTCTTCTGAGGCACACTGCAAGCCCATCCAATGGGAGTTTTCCCACATTGGCATCTTTGATAATCAAGGTGTCTAGCCCATTCAGGATACCACCCAACGCTAGACAAGAAAACTCTCCTACCTTTATCATAGTGATCCACCTCCTTATTGACCTCATTGACCTGTTCTTTTTTTAATCATGTTAACCTTTTTCTGCCAGCTCACGTGGCTCTTGCCCTTCTCTGACCATTGTGTAACCCAGCCTACATTTCTGCACCCCTCTTTTCAGGAATACAGCTCTGGCCCTGATGAGCCATTAGGTCACACACCATGAACATGTGCCACCTGGAATACTGCCCCCCCTTGGAACCCACTCAACATTCTGCTTGGTTAGAACCTAACTTTCTCTCTCTCTCCCTACAAATGCTTATAATATTCTGGAAAAGGGCATCTGAGGATTGAGTCCTTTTTCTGCCTTGTTGGAGGGAATGTTAGGTAGGGTTAGAGGCACAGTGGGGAAACATAAGGAAGAGCATAATTAAGGTAACCAAACTATGGATGGAGGAAGTGAGCAAAAGCAGAATGAAAAAGAGTTCTCTATGGAAGTGGGCATGGCAGTGATGAAAAAAAAGGGTTGCAGTCAGGAGATAAAAGGAACCACAGAGGGAGAATGAGAGGGACATGGTGGTATGCCAAGTAAAACAGAAAGAAGCAGAAAAGGTGGTCAAAGGAAGACAGGCACAGACACAAGAAAATATAGTTAAAGGGATTACTAAAAAGAATAAGAGTTTACAGAAACATAAGTGAGAAGAAGAAAACAAGGGCAGGGGGGAATGATGATAAGCAGAGTGGAAGGGGAGACTGTACAGAGCAGGACAAGAAAAAATTGCTATCCTGAACACATACTTCTACTAAGTCTTCACAGTGGAGGAATGGGATGACAGACCACTAGATAGTAGTAGAAATGGGGTGGAGGGCACAAATCCATATTCAGAGGAATGAGTTCTGAATGGTCTTGCAGCCCTGAAGGTGTACAAAGCTAAAGATCCAGATGAAATAGATTCAAGGTACTAAAGGAACATAGGAAGTTGTTAACTGCCCCAATGACAGTCTTATTCAACAGTTCATTGGAAACAGGTGAGGTTCTGGAGGACTGGATAAGAGCTGAAATGGGCCCTCTGTGTGAGAATGGCAATAGGGGGTCTCAATTCAGTGGTGGGGAAATTAATAAGGACCCTTCTAGGCAAGGCAAGACGCATTTATTTATATGGCAGCCAATTCCAGAGGTTCTGGGTGGCTTACATAAAAACAGTTGGATAATACAAAATATAATAAATTACAAACAAATACTGTACATAAAATACCACATATAATACATAATTCAGAATTCAACCAGTATAATCTTAAAATATAATAGCTCTGATTAGTCCTAAAAGGTCAGGTTGAAATAATGAGTCTTTAGAACTCTTTAAAAAGCCTCTACTGTCAGGGCCTCCCTGACAGAGATGGGGAGTGAGATCCAGAGGGTCAGTCTGAAGACTTCAAAAGCTTGGTCACTGGAAGTTTTTAATCTGACCCTCGAAACCACAAGAAGGTCCCTGGTGGAGGAGCAGAGGACGTGAACTGAGGTAACAGGTGTCAGGAGATCAACCAGGTAGACAGGGTCCAGACAGTTTAGGGCCTTATAAGTGAGCAAGCCTACCTTGAAGATGATCATCCACCTGAGAGGAAGCCAGTGTAGAGCTCATAGATCTGGGGTCACATGACTAGACCTAGACAGGCCCAACAATATCCTGGCCACTGTGTTCTACACCAGCTGCAGCCAGTGGAGGGTCCCTCAACTAACCCTGGAAAACAGAGTGTTATAGTAATCAAGCCTTATGTAACTAAGGCATGTACCAGTGTTGGCAGGCCCTAAGGTGGAATTAGGGTTTTAATTCTGGTGACATTCATTAAGTGGCAAAAAACATTCCTTACCACAGATGATACCTGCATATCAAGTGTCAATCTGTCATCCAGGATGATGCCAAGATTTCTCACCCTAGGGGAAGCTATCAACAGAGTGGACCCCAAGACCAATACTGTCATCACTCCGGAGGCACTCCCATCATGCTCGCAACCCGGCTCTATCACTAGGACCTCCATCATGTTGGAGTTCAGTTGCAACCAGCTGGAGGACTTCCAGTCATTGATCTCCACCAGGCAGTTGTTAGGAACTTCCATAGTGTCATGTGTTCCAGAGGCAAAGGGCATATAAAGATGGGTATCATCTGCATAACAGTGGAAGCCCAAACTGTAATGCCTAATAAGCTCACCCAGGGTGGAATGTACACCATGAATAACACTGGCAATAGGACTGAGCCTTATGGCACTCCACATGACAAGACCATGAGGGAGGAGGAGGAATTCCCTATTACCACCGCACGTTGCTTCCTGTCCGAGAGGTGAGACTCAAACCTTCTGATGACAGTACTGATGAGTCCATAATATTCTCTATTGCAGTATAGAAGCACAAAGTGATCCATGGTGTCAAATGCTGAAGAGAGATCAAATAGAACAAGAATTGATCTATCTCCTCTATCTCTTGCCCTGAAGAGGTCATTTTGCACCCTAACCAAAGCTGTTTCGGTGGTATGCCTAACATTGAAACTGGATTGGAATTGCCCATAGATGTCAAATGCCATGAGGTGCTCCTCAAGCTGCTGCACCACTATTTTCTCAACAACCTCACCTAAAAATGAGAGGTTGGAGATTGGTTGATAATTCACCAGGACAGCAGGGCAGAATGATGGCTTCTTCAAGAGGGGTATCTTCAATGCCTCTGAAAATGAACACCAGACAATCCTGGTGAACACCGCACCACTGGTCTCAACACATCTCAATAGGAAACTGGTCGGCTGGGTCCACTTCACAATAAGTGTGCCTCAGTTTGGAGATCGCCTCATTAACCTCGGACACCTCCACTGGTCTAAACTACCAGACAACTGGAGTGCCTCTACTACTACTAGGCTGGTCACTGTGAGGTAAAACTTGCTTTACTGATGAGATCCCAGACTGGATAAATTATACCCATTCAGAGAAGAACTAAGCAAACTCATTGCACAATGCTGTTGAAAAAGCTTTTTCCGGTAATAGACAGATTGGATGAAGTAGTCTGTCCACAGTCTGAAACTTCTGAGATGGTCTGTTCCTGCTGGCAGTCTCCCTGGACAGGAACTCTTCCTTCTTATGGTTGATTGCTCCTTGCTATTCATGATAGTGAGCACACAGTGCCAGTTTGTACTCCTCAGAAATGGTCTTCTACCAGCAATGCTCCAACTTCCAACCCCTGACAGCCCCATCAAACCAAGGGGTCCCAAGTGAGAGGATCTAGGTCATACACAGACCAGTGGATGGCATTGAGCAACTTGGATACTGCCTTGTTATAGGTGACCACAGCCTCACCCATGCCAACCACACATGCAGCAATCACACTAGATAAATCAGCTACCGCCTGCAGTTCCTCTGAGAACAATCCCCTTAATGGGTGATAGCTTATCATCTCAACAGGGGACAGACTACAGGGGGGAGGGCCCAAACAAGAACTCCACCATGCAATGATAAGATCAAGTGACCCAATCAGTCTTGAGGTGACGGGTCACAGAAGTAACTACTTGTGTAAGGCCTAGTGACGTTATCAACTGAAGAAGGTCCTGACTAAGCTGCAAGGATTCATCGTTGCTTCATGTGTGGAAGTCCCCCAGAATCAACCATCCAGGGAACTCCAACACCTTATCGATGAAAAGGTCTGCGACCTCTTGCAGGAAAGTTCCTCCCAACCCCAAAGGGCAGTAAATTAGGAGAATCCTGCAGCCCACACTTGGACCCCGATGCACTACCACACACTCAAAGTATGTGGTAAAACCCACTGGGCGCATGGTGAAGCCCAAAAAGGATCTAAAGCAGATGGCCACACCCCTGCCCCTGGAATCTGTCCTTGGGCAGTTCACTACCTAGTACCTAGTGGGAACAGCCACCTCCAAAACTGGCCAGCATTGCCACCCAGCCAGGTCTCTGTAACACAAGCCAGATTGACTGAAGAACTCATGTCTGCCATAATTGCTGTGTTGTTTCTCATTGATCTGCCATTACATAGAACAGCCTGAAGGGGACTAGTGGATGCTGTAGGCCCCCCTACTGCCTGCCAACTCAGTCCATTGAGAACCCTGGGAATAGATACCAAACACATCTGGCCTTTCTCTTGTTTCCATTTATTAACTGGGAAAGCAGTCACCATTTTTCTTTCCAAATGTTGTATTACTTCTTGCAATACATCACATTCCTTTTTGGATTTCTTGATTATTAATAGCATTAAATCATAAACTCCTTTATTCACCACTTTTTCCCAGTCTAAAATGAACTCAGGATCATCAAGACCAAATGAAGGAGGTTTTTGAATTCTTAATTCACATAGGATTCTTTTGTCACACCAGTACTGGAATAGATAGAAGGCATGCCTTTGGAACCTTGCATGCTTTTTTCTTTCAGTCTTCTTGTCTATATGCATCATTATTTGTGGGAGACGAATGGCTGTTCTCATGAAAAAATGCTTCAATTTGTTCCATAGAGAACATAATTTGTTCTCCTTCCTCATTTTGTATGCTGAGAGAAGCCCGATATACAGTTTTTCAGAACTGAAAAGATTACTTTGTATGAGAGGAGTGGCAGTTTGAAATACACTTTACTTAAGAAAGAAGCATTCTGGATTATTACTTTGGGCACAATGAAACCACATGGACTCAGTGTAGTTTTTGCTACATAATCAGTGATTCTGGTTTGAAAAAGCATTACTAACCCCTATTTTTCCACAGCTCTAATTTATGTATATATTCATTTTTTACAGTTGGCCTCCTGGATATAAGCCCCCCCACCCCTGCTTATCATATATTTCTAAATATGAAGTTTATATATAGTTAACATATTTAATTGTTGCAGTATCTGTTGATTTTTATCTGTTGTTCGTTTATGTTTGTGTATTTTTTCTCTCTCATGCAATATAGTGGATTTGCATGTTTTGCACTAATGGTATATCACTTTAAGAGGTGCACTCTAAATGTGTGTTCTTTCATTAGTGTGTCAAATGTTCTGAAGAAGGTGCCAGTAACGGCACTGAAACATAAAAGGTTCTGTGACTATGGCATTTCAGTTTCGGCATTTTAAGTCTGTGGTATATGAAATGTGATGAATTTCTGGAATTATGGCCTAACCTGAATCGCAACTGGACTTTAAGAAAATAATGCCAAACCTGGCCTTCTGCTGCTGCATTTTTAAGGTCTGAAAATAAACATGTTAAAAGTATTACTGAATTAAGGAGTGCTGGCCTTTATCTGGTTTTCTGGAAAGTGTGTTTGCATACAATGAAATTATTTTAAACCTATCTGTAAGCATACATCGAACATCCACCCTAATACAAAAGTATTCTAAAAACACACATGTAGGAGTCACTCACTAACTTGAAGACACCCTACCATTTACATCAACCCCCCCCTCCTAGTTCCAAACACCACCAACAACTCAAAAATGCACAACTACAATAAATAAAATACAACTAAAATGAGAATCTGTGCAGTGAGCTGCAAGAGGAAAAATGTCCGAACAATAATCTGGTATAACTGCAAATGATAAGCTCTGCAAACCAGAGGTAATATTAAACAGTTGATTGCCTAGATGGTAAAAACAGCAAACAGTTTTCGAAACAGAGAACTGTAAAAATAGCAGTGTTGCTTTCACTACCCAATTCCTCCAGATTGTAATTCTTTAAAGCAGGTGACCTACCGACCAACTGTGGAGTAGTACACACCAAGTTATGTCAATGCCACTTATCTCACAATGAAAATGATGCTCTCACCACCCAATTCCTGTGGATTTTGGGTCTTTCAAGCAAGTGTCCCACCAACCAGCTGTGAAGTACCATAGTATCTGCTAGGGGATACCACAAAACACCTGTCCCAAAAAACAGACCAACAACAGAGTACAATAGTGAAATTGTCATCCCATAAGGCAGGATCTCAAGTTTGAAAACACTCCGGTATGCTTTTCTGTCCAACTCCAGTCCACAGCCAATGACCTCACCAGGGTCCTTGACCTGTTCTCACCAGCACAGCAGCTCCACAAACTCCACTGCCAGTTGCTTCCACCCTCGAACCATTCAACTCCAGTAGTCTCCGCTCTAGCTTCTGAGCCCAGCCTCTGCACACAACCATTCCTTTAATCAGGAACAGTACCTCTCAGAACTGCGGACACCATCACTGGAAACAGCATCAGGTTATTAAATTTGAAAGACTCATCTGCACTGCACCAGTAAGTTCAACTAAAACTAATACAGCTAACTCCTACACAACACTCACTTGCCTGATCCTGACTAAACCTATTACCTGACACCTCAATCAAATAAAACTACTTACGATAAACAATACTGAAGACACTTCACACTGGATGCTACTGATTTCACTTCCAGTGTAGGCTAGGGATTCTCCTCAAAAAAACAAAAAGTGCAATAAGAGAATTTTAGTGAGCTTAGCTAGAGCTCAGACAGAGAGCAACTCATCCTGATGGCAAATTCCTCCCTCTAAAGCAAAGACTGGCAGAGTATCTTGACTCCAAAAGGGTGGAAGACCACAGTGTTAGGGAGTTTAACCCTGATCAGATTCTTGGTGACAATTATAGATGCAAAAGAATCACAGACAAGTTGTATATCTATAATAAACATGTTTATTACTATAAAATGATATTACAGTTGCTCTAAGCAGTTCTTACCATAAGACACTGGGAGCCAGAGCTTAGCATTACCTTATACCCCAAGGAGTAAAGAACGTCTCTGAAGGGAAAATGTAATACATTACATTATATACTAGGATAATTCCCATGACTTCCAAGAGATAGAAACATTCTTAGTTACAGTGAGTGAGCCCTACTGGCTAAAAGTAAGGTGGCTCCACATTGAAGATAACATTATACAATATACGCCAAGTCAGCTACAGTATCTCTGAGAACAGTAAAGGTGCATGTGAAAAAACACAGGATGTAGTGTAATTATACAGAAATCCAAAGTGTGGCGGTGCAGACTACAGAATATCAGAAGATGACAAAGACATGAATGCCTTAGAAACACAGACTTTGATGGCAAATAAGGACCACTTGACCCATCCAGTCTGCCCATTTCCTTACCTACTGGATAAGTTCCAGATTCTAGCTAACCAACTGCCTACCACCTCCCACCCCCCACTATAATTACCTGATGTCTGTCCCATGCATGTTTGAATTCCCCCACTGTTTTAGACCCCACAACCTCCCCAGGAAGGCAGTTCCATGCGTCCATCACTCTCTCTCTCTCTCTCTCTCTCTGTGAAAAAAAAAATCCTCACATTGACACTGAGCAATCCCTCCATTATCTTTAAGTTGTGCCCCATTGTTCATGCACATCTCTTTTTCTGAAAGATGCTACCCTCCTGGACTTTGTTGATTCCCTTGAGGAACTTGAACATTTCTATCATGTTCCCCCGTCCCTCCTTTCATCAAGGGTATACATATTTTAGCTCTCTCAGTCTCTCTTCATATGATTTCTGATGCAGACCCTGCACCATTTTAGTTGCCCTCCTCTGGACTGCCTCCATCCTGTCAATGTCCTTGTGGAGATGGGGTCTCCAAAACAGCACACTGCACTCCAGATAGGGTCTCACCAACTGACTGTACAGAGGGATAACCACTTCCCTTTTTCTACTTGTGATGCCCCTCCCTATGCATCCCAGTAACCCCCAGCTCTCCTTACTGACTTCTCACATTGCTTGTCCATGTTAATATTATATGACTATTCTTAGGTCCCTTTCCATTTTTATTGTTGTTGTTAGTACTGCCCCTGCCATTGTGCACTCTTCTCCTGGCTTTTTGTTTCCCAGGTGCATTACTTTGCACTTCTTTGCACTGAATCTAAGTTTCAGTACATCTGACCATTCCTCCAACCTTTCCAAATCCCTTCTCATCCTTTCCACCCCCCTTGTGTATCAACTCTGTTACAGATCTTTGTGTCATCTGCAAAGAGGCATGCCTTTCCTTCCCGACCCTCTGCAATGTTACCTATAAAGATGTTAAAGAGGACTGGACCGAGTACTGAACCCTGAAGTACTCCACTAGTAACCCCCCCCCTTCTTCGGAGTGAGTTCCATTCACTATTACCTTCTGTGTCCTGTTGTGCAGCCAGTTGGCTACCACCATGTGACCCACTCCAAGGCTGGCTAACTTGATTATTAATTTTTTGTGTGGGACTGTGTCAAATGCCTTGCTAAAGTCTAGGTAAGCCATATCCACAGCCCCTCTCTGGTCTATTACTTTGGTCACCCAGTCAAAGAAATCAATTAGATTCATCTGACATAACCTTCCTGCTGTGAATCCATGCTGCCTTGGGTCCTGTGCCCCGCTGACCTCTAGGAACTCAACAATTCTTTCTTTCAAGTGATTCCATCATTTTCCCTACCACTGAGGTCAAACTAACAGGTGTGTAGTTTCCTGCTTCTGCCTTGCTCCTACTTTTGTGAAGGAGAATCACATCTTCCCGTCCTCAGGTACCATCCCCTTCCTGCCATGATTTGTTAAAAAGGGTGATCAGTGATGTCACTAGGTTCCCCCTCACTTCTTTTAGGATTCTGGGGTGAATCCCCTCATGCCCAATTGCTTTGTCCACCTTGAGTTTTAGGAGTTCTTTCAGGACTCTTTCTTCTGTAAATGGACAAGTGTCAACCCCCCCTTCCCAGAGTGCTTCTATTGTTTGGCTTAGGTAACTCCTCCTCTTCTTCTTTTGTGAATAATGAGCAAAAGTATTCATTCAGTATCTCTGTCTTTTCACTGTCTCTTTCTGCCCACCTCCCCTCTCCTTTATTAATCTTCACTATCCCTCGCTTAACTTTCTATTCTCCCTAATGTACCTATAAAAGGTTTTAGCCCCCTTCTTAACTGAGTTGGCTATCTTTTTCTCGATTTGGGCCTTTGCTATTCTGACTGTCTTCCCTACTTCTTTCTGCTTTAACTGATATAGTTCCGTGTCATGCTCCTTCTGTGATTCTTTATACTTTTTGAATGCTGCCTTTTTCTCCCTAACCTTCCCTGCCACCTCTTTTGAGAACCATAGTGTCTTTGTACTCCTCTTTGTTTTCTTAATTTGTTTCACACAAAGGCTTGTTGCCTCAATGATGGCAGTTTTGATTTTTCTTCATTGTTCTTCCACTCCTCCTTTCTGCCCATTTGCTAGTGCATTCCTTAGGTATTCACCCATTTTGCCAAAGTTAGCCATTCCAAAGTCCAATATCCTTGTTTTTGTATGTCATGTCTCCATGGCTGTGCTTATTATGAACCACACTGTGCAGTGGTCACTTGTTCCTAGATGGCTACTGACTTCTAAATCTGTGATCCTCTCTCCATTTGAGAGTACCAGGTTTAATATTGCTTCCTCCCCAGTGGGTTCCAACACTAGCTGTCTAAGGCATGCCCCCTGTAGGGCATTGAGAATGACCCTGCTCTTGCGTGTGGCTGCAGTACATGTCGTCCAGTTAACATCTGGCATATTCAGGTCCCCCATCAACAATATATTCCCTTTTTCAGCCATTTTGAGAATGTCTTCTATAATTTTCTTGTCCATTTTCTCCCCTTGAGATGGGGGTCTCTAAACAACCCCTGTGTGGATTATGATGCCACTCCCTGTCTCCAATGTGACCCACAGTGTCTCTTATCCTCCCCCTTTACCTTTCAGTTCTGTAGCTTTGTTCCCTTCCCTTATGTAGAGAGCTACACCACCTCATTTTTTACTTTTCCTGTCCCTTCTGTAGATTGTGTACCTTGGTATGTTGACATCCCAGTCATGGTTCTCCATGTACCATGTTTCTGTAACTGCTACAATATCCAAGTGTCCCTCTTCCATCAGAGCTGCTAGCTCAGGAAGCTTGTTTCCCAGACTACTGGCATAAGTACTCATTGCCCTCCATTTAATGTTGGTTTTATTCTTTTTTCCCCCATCCCGGCCATTATTGCCTTTGTCTATTTTTCTATTTACCCTTGTCCTGTCCTCTGTCAAGCTATGTACCTTGGTTTTTACCCTACTACCTGCCATGTTTTGTAGGGGGAGGCTTGAAATTTCCTGCTTCCTATCAACACCTCTCCCCTTGGCAAGTTTAAAAGCTTGCCAAGGAAGCATTTAAACCTATCACCTAGGAGCTTGGTTGCCTTCCTGGCAGACCATCATGCCAGTATAGATCTACATCTCTCCAGGTGGATCTCCAGTCCCCAATGAAGCCAAAGCCCTGTGCTCTGCACCCGTTTTGCAACCATTTATTAAACTGCATGCTGTGCAGTACCCTAGCCTCACCCATACCATAGACTGGCAGCACCTCTGAGAAGGTTACCATGCTTGCTACCTGTCTGAGGCCCCTCCCCAACTCCACAAACTCATCCTGCACTGCACTGATCTCATGCCTAGCTAGGTCATTTATCCTAAGGTGGACAATGATATCTAGTTCCCTCTCCTGTGATGCTGCTTCTGCAATCCTGAGGATTTGCTTCCTGTCCCTCCAAGCCATGGCACCTGGCAAACACTTTACCTCCCTCACCCCTCCCTTCTCCAGTTCTACCCCACTAACAACTGAGTCCCCTACCAGAAGCTGTTTCCTTCCCCTGTGGTGTCCTTTGCCAGCCTTTTGTGGGTTTCCCTTGTGGATGTCCCCAACATTCTTCTTGGTCTCCACTGAGGGTGTAATCATAGAAGAACCTTGTTTTGCCAGAATGGCATATGAATTGTGTAGACATACTATTAGGGGATTGCGCCTCTGTTCCACCGCCCACACCCTACCAGAACCCACTGTGGTCCAACTGCTCCTCATACCTCGCAACCTCTGAGGCAGTGGATGTGGCAGTGGTGCTCTTTGAGTGGGGGAGGCCTCCATAGTCCTTGCCAATTCAGCCTGGAGATGGGCAATCTCCTCCCTCAGAGCTGACAGTTGCCTGCAAATAGGGCAGCAATGTAGTTTCCAGAATGTCTCCCAGAAAACTGCTGCCCCAGAGCCAGTGCATTGCACCACTCCCCACATGTTCCTCTCCATTATAATATACAATATGTAATATATATATATATATATATATATATATATATATATATATATATATATATATATATATAAATTTTTAGGGTGTACTTACCCTTTATGCACCGTGCTGGGATATTAAGGATATGACAGAGGTCTGTCTCCTAACCTGTTGAGGAAGTGATGTCAGAACCTTGGCTATAAAAGAAATGCCACGCCTGGAGTGGATGAGGGGAAGAGTAGGTGGGTGTTCTGTAACCAAAAGTGACTGTCAGAAACAATTAACTCCACCACTGATCCACCACCCTGGTGAGTACTGCCCTTCTTTACAGTAATTCAACCCACACTACAATTTACTAGACCACTGCTCCTACACAAACCACTCTACTGAACCCAGGGATAAAAATAAACTCAATCCTCAGCCAGCAGGACACTTCTAAAAAGTTGCAAAAAATATCCTTCCAAATCCTAGGTCTCACCCACAGCAATCAAGCTGAGTAAAAAAAAAGAAAATTTGGTTGTATTTCACTCCCTCTGGTTATAAAATGACTACACTTTAACGGAATCCCGCAATTCTCTTCTTAATGCCAATAAGCTAAAATGAAACTTTCAGTAGAAAATGTAGCTCACCTTCCTAACAAGTCCCAAACAATATTATGTCTTACCAGGTTCCCAGTTCTTAAAATGAGGTTTAGTTTCTTCTCTGCAGTAAGCAAGTTTCTCAGCCTCAAAGAGAAACAACCAAGTCTTGGCTTACTATGTGCAGTTTCCATGCATAAAGAAAGTAAAGTGTATAACAGTTGAAGCCGCTTAAAGGGGAGGCCTCCGTGGATGGCTAATCATCCCATTTAAGTGACCATCTCCTATATCAGAAGAGCCAGAAAAGGAGTAAAGAGAAAAATGTATGACAGAACCAAATGTCACTAGAGTACAGAGACAGAGAGAGAGACGTACAACTACAGAGACATACAGCTCACATAGTGATTGCAGCTCTTTTGAGAAGTTGTGCTGTTTGTCCAAGTTTCAGTATCTGTTACTTTTATTCAACAACCATTAAAATGTTAAAAATAGTACTGTATAGCACACTGTGGCATATGTATCTGTCCAGTGAAGTCTGGTGAAGTTCTCACTGGAGAAAATCAGTAATTTTCTTTTACCTCAATTCTATTGCCATCTGCTGGATAATCACACCCTTCAGATTGAAGAAATGCTCCCATTCTTCCATTCTTCCATGCTGTAGGCACCAATCTCTCAGATGTCTGCAGTGAATCTGTGCATCCTTGTTGCTGATTGATTCCTGTTCTGAGATGCTTTCCAAGTCCTCTGTTTCATTTTCATCAGATCCAGGGTTCAAAGTTTGTAGCGCACCTGCATATCGTTGTGGCAGTGAGATATCCCTCCATCGCCTTGTTAGCATCAATGTAGATGAAGCTCAGAAATTCCTCTGCAGTAAGCTTCTTGGGCAGGGGAACACTGGCAAGGGGATTATTAGTGGTATGGAGTGCAGCAGTGCCCTCTTCTGCTCCCTCCATGTCCACACGATCCACAGCTTCTCCTCATTAATGTTAAGCCCACCTTTTTTGAAACAATTGGCAATCATTGTGGGTTTTACAGTGGCCCACATCTTGTGCAGCATGTAAATGGCATCCAATAAATTTACCCATCTGGCAATCTTCAATGCAAAGGCCGTGGTACCGCCTCTATAATGCCCACTATGCACGTGGAGAAAAGCGAGTGATATGCCCCTTCAGATTCCTAATGACCCCCCTCTCAAGGGGCTGAGTCAGACTGGTCATGTTAGAGGGGAGTAACTGGACAGCAATATTGCTAAATCTTCCAGCTAGGTGAGCAGGATGGGCAGAAAAGTTATCCACAAGAAGAATTATTTTTTGGCACCTCCTACAAAGCTTACTGTTCCGTGCTTCAACCCAATCATAGAAAATTGCACTGGTCATCCAGGCATTTGCAGAGCTGACATACTGGACTGGCATTGTGGACTGATCTTTGGGCAGGAACCTTGGCCGCTTGGTCTTTCCAATGACTAAAAGTGGCAATTTCTCAGTACCCAACATGTTGGCGCAACATGGCAAGGACACTTGGTCCTTAGCCTTTTTTCCACTGATCAACACCATATCCTTCTGGATATGCCCTCAATCCAGGTATCCATGGGAAAAATGCCTGTTTCATTGGTATTGAATATGTCAGTGGGTGCATATTCCAAGATTAAGGTAGAGAGAACTGCTTGAATCCATTAAGATGCTAATTGCTCATCGGCGTCCAACCTTTCTTCCTGTTCTTTCTTCCGGACAATATTTCTGTGGCCTTTCCAGTGAGATAGACACCCAACAGTAGCATCAAAATCAACATGATTCAGATGGGTTGCTATCTCAGAGGCTTTCTTTTTGAGGACTGGCCCTGAAATACGTGCACTCTTACCCTTGGCATTGGCAAACCACAGGTGAAGAGCTTCATCTACCTGTGTGTCCTTGCCATCACATCTTCTTTTTTGATTCAGTTTGCTGTTTGCCTTCCATTCGGACAAAAACTCATTCTTCTTAAGGATAATGCACCCAACTTGACTTTTAGAGACATTAAACAGTGTCACTACCTTGGCCATTGAAGCTCCATGCTCCTGCATTGCTTCCAACACCTTAATAGCAGCCAGAGATAAATTGATTCTTTTGGACACCATCAGACAGATGACCACGCACAGGTACTGTAGCAACAAAGACACAACCAATGAATGCTAAACATTTGAACAGCTTTTTTACGTAGGTACAATTGTTTAATTGTTAGCAGCTTAGCAGCACCTGATCACCTGACTGCTGAGGTGATATTTAAGAGAATAGGTAGCCACAGATTGTCCCTAATAACAGGCTTACAATGTCCCCTTTAAAAGTGTGAGGAGTCCATTGAATTACATAGCCACTTAATCGGTGCCAGGGTGATCATCCCTTTAAGCTATTGTCCCCATTAAGTGCATCTGGATTAAATGGCTTATACTGTACAATCATTATATATCCTGACACCTACACTTGTACAGGCAGTGTCTGTGTTCTATATATTAGTACAGGATGTGCATATTATGTGTAACATAAGGCTTGTCTAAGGTGTACTGTAAGAAAGCCAATTAGGTTGTAGGGACCTTGCATAACAATCTCTCCCTTGTTTCCTTACTGAAAAGGCAAAAATACTACAGGAAAGTGGTGAGAACAAACTACCATTTACAGACCCGACACACGAGCCTTATAAAGGAATTCAAGCTGCTTTTGATGTTGTTTGAGCATACGCTTTAGGTAATAAAGCATTCTTATTACAAAGATCAAAAATGCCTGAATGATAACAAAACCTTTCAAAGTGATTTCTAACCAGGTATTAGAAAGTGCAATATTTAGATCACCATCATTGATGAGGGCATTAATTGCATCACCAGCAGCAGTGAGGTTGTTACTGACATGGATGAGGTGTGTTTCTTTCCTCTCTAAAAGTGATTTAAGCATCAATGTCAATGGGTCTATGTGTACATTAAAGATAGGTAGATATTCAGATAGAGCAAGCACATATTCAGGGTCACCATCAATAACATCAGGTTCCATAATGGGAACAGGAGTAATCACTGTGTCCTATCACTGTAGTTTGATAAGGAACAAAACAAAAGTTAGGGTGTTCCATTTTGGAAACTTTTTACCATAGAAGAAAGTTTTATGACTAGTCACAACACAATAATGAACATTAGAATTATAAGCCATTTTAACAGTTGACAACCTCCATTTTTGCAGTTGGACTGGGCAAGTGTAAGACTGATTTAAAAGCCTTGAAGTCAGTCAATGAACCTCCTCCTTATAAGCCTTGTAGAGCTGTTCATTGTTCGCCAGTGGTGGTGGGGCTGATCGTGCTTCAGGGGTACCGAAGTCATTAGCAGTAATGTTCTGGTCCAATGTGAAGAATGAATCAATGCTGTCAGGAGAGTAGCTGCCAGCAGGTTTTATACCATCAAAGACATCGCAATGACACAAATATTGATATCCCTTCCCGGTACAGCAATCCGTGTGAGGTGCAACCCATGCATCCAGGGTCAGATGGTAGACAAGGAGAGGTGGCAGATTAATTTCTTCTCTGTAGATGTTGTCTTCAAGGTGCCTAATGGTGTGAACAGTAGCAAGTTTATCAAATATAGCTGTATTGGGATCAAAACATGGTAATGAGACAGTAAAAATAATGAACATAGTGTCTAGAATAGTACATTTCTCAACAGTGAAGCATGGTCCTTTGTTAGGATGTCAGGCAACAAAATCTAAATTTCTAGCAGTAGATACAGTACATGTATGGAAATAGATTTAGACATACACTTGTAGAGGATTTACAATGTGAGCAATACCATTTAGAAATTCTTCTATCCTGAATGATATTTGGAATATGTCCATATTCCAGATCACAGAAGAGGTTATTAATGGTGGTTATGAGATAAAAGCCATAAGCAGAGCACAGCAGAGGAGTTCCCTGGCATATATTGCTTGTCTGCCTCCTTGCTGTTTTGTGCAAAGAGTTGAATTAACTTATCTTTAGTATCAGTAAAACATTTAGCAATTTCTTTCATGTTGTACACGGTATATCTTTCTTCCTGGCTAAGGCCATGCACACCACGTAACACGGAGGTATTATATCATTAATCATACCTACTTAGAATTTACATGAGTGATCTCTGATAGTAGCTGTTTCACACTTCTGTCGAAAAGAATGAGATTTCTTTTTGGACTGGTTTGGTCTAGATCTAAATAAATCTCGGTATTCTACAGTACTGACACCAGCTTCTGAGTCTTGTGTGCATGTCTGGCATGCTGCCAGACTATCTAATAACATAGTACTGAACAATGTTTATGTGTTAGTAGCAAAACTCATACCAAGTTCTGCAATATTCCAATGTGTGAGATTAAGAATTACAGGAACAAACATATATTGCAAATTGTTGATAAGGGTAGCAGGGGTTTAATTGGCAGTTAGACCTACTAAGTGGGCCAGGTTCCTGTGGAGGACATTCAAGTACTTCTGCTTCTATTGTAAGGATAACAGATAAATACATGGCAGCAGAGGCCATAGAATTAAGAGCATATTATTCCTTTATGGAGTATTTGGGAATCTATTGCAATAGGTAGGGTCAATTAGAGCAGTAAGGTGGTATAGGTCTGAATGTTAATGATTGGTATGATGAATAGATAAAGTACCATTTGGTGCAAGTGTGGCATTGGACCAGCCATGGAAGGTTCCTTTGGAAAGGTGGGCCACTGGGAGAGTTTGTCCACTAAAATCTGTTTGCCATTCAATGTGTAAGGTAGATTTGTCAGTGGCTACAACCAAGGCAATGAGGTAGGTGTCTTTAGAAACATAGAAACATAGAATCTGATTGCAGATAAGGACCACTTGGCCCACCTAGTCTTCCCATTTTCCTACCTAGCAGATAAGCTGCAGATCTTAGTTAACCAATAGCTTACTTCCTCCTATCCCCCCACTAGTACTGCCTTATGTCTGTCCAGTGCATTCTTGAAGGCCCCCACTGTACTTGAATCCACAACCTCCTCAGGGAGGCTGTTCCATGCATCCATAACTCTCTCTGTGAAAATATACTTCCTCACATTACCTCTGAGCCGTCCCCCCTCTGTCTTCAGTTTGTGCCCTCTTGTTCTTGCACATCTCTTTTTCTGAAAATGCTACTCTCTTGGACTTTGTTGATTCCCTTGAGGTACTTGAAAGTTTTTATCATGTCCCCTCTCTCCCTTCTTTCCTCAGGGGTATACATATTAAGCTTCTTTAGTCTGTCTTCGTATGTTTTCTGGTGCAAACCCTGCACCATTTTGGTTGCCCTCCTCTGGACAGCCTCAACTCTGTCTATGTCTTTGCAGAGATGGGGTCTCCAGAACTGCACAATGTACTCCAGATGGGGTCTCACCAACTGTCTGTACAGAGGGATAACTACTGATGCCTCTCCGTATGCATCCCAGTAGGTCATCTGATGTAATTACCCCAGATCCCTTTCCAATTTTACTGTTGTCAGTATCTCACCCCTCCCATTGTGTACTCTCCCCCTGGGTTTTTGTTTCCCAGGTGCATTACCTTGCACTTCTTTGCATTGAATCTGGGCTGCCATACATTTGACCATTCCTCCAACCTTGCTACGTCCCTTCTCATCCTTTCCACTCCATTTTGTGTATCAACCTTGTTGCAGATCTTTATGTCATCTGCAAAGAGACATACTTTTCCTTCCAGTTCCTCTGCAATGTCACTTATAAAGACATTAAAAAGGACTGTTCCCAGTACTGAACCCTGTGGTACCCCACTAGTAATCCTCCTTTCTTCACTGTGGACTCCATTTACTACTACCCTTTGTGTCCTGTTGTCTAGCCAATTTTTTTATCCAGGCTACCACCTTGGGACCCACTCCAAGGCTCATTAACTTGTGTATTAATCTTTTATGTGTGACTGTATCAAATGCCTTGCTAAAATCTAGGTAGTCCATGTCCACAGCCCCTCCCTGGTCTATTACTTTGGTCACCCAGTCAAAGAAATCTATTAGATTCATTTGACATGACCTTCACATCATGAATCCATGCTGCCTTGCGTCCTGTGCCCCACTGGCCTCTAGGTACTCAACAATTCCTTTCTTCAGAAGTGATTCCATCATTTTCTCTACCACTGAGTTCAAACAAACTGGTCTGTAGTTTTCTGTCTCTGTCCTGCTCCCACTTTTGTGAAGAGGAATCACATCTGCCCTCCTCCAGTCCTCAGGTACCAACCATCCTCCCATGATTTGTTAAAGAGAGTAGTCAGTGGTGTCACTAGTTCTACCCTTAGTTCTTTTAGAATTCTTGGGTGAATCCCATCAGGCCCCATTGCTTTGTCCACCTTCAATTGTATTAGTTCTTTCAGAACCCTTTCTTCTGTAAATGGACTGCTATCAGCCCCCGTCTTCAGAGTGTTTCTCTTGTTTGGTTTAGGTACCGCCCCCTCCTCTTCTTTTGTGAATACTGTGCAGAAATATTTGTTCAGTATCCCTGCTTTTTCACTGTCACCCTCTGCCCACATTCCCTCTCCTTTATTAAGCCTCAGTATCCCTCCTTTGGTCTTTCTTCACTCCCTAATGTACCTATAAAAGGTCTTATCCTCCTTCTTAACAGAGTTGGCTATCCTTTCCTCTGTTTGGGCCTTTGCTATTCTGACTGCCTTCCCTGCCTCTTTCTGCTTTAACTGATAAAGTTCTCTGTTCTGCTTCTTCTGTGTTTCCTTATATTTCCAGAATGCTATCCTTTTCTTCTTAACCTTCCCTGACACCTCTTTTGAGAACCATAGTGTTTTTTTCCTTTGTTGTGTTTTGTTGATTTGCTTTACACAAAGGCTTGTTGCTTCTGTGATGGCTGTTTTGATTACTCCCCATTGTTCCTCCACCCCTCCTTCTTGCCTGTTTGCTAGTGCTTTTCTGAGGCACTCTCTCATTTTCCCAAAGTCAGCCCTCCAAAAGTTCAATACTCTTGCTTTTGTATGGCTTGATTGTATGGCTGTGTTTATCATGAACCACTCTGTTTGGTGGTCGCTTGTTCCCAGATGGCTACCCACTTCTAAATCTGAGATTCTTTCTCTGTCCCCATCTGAGAGTACCAGGTCTAAGATTGCTCCCTCCCAAGTCGGTTCCAATACTAGCTGTCTGAGGCATGCCCCTTGTAGGGCATCAAGAATGACCCTGCTCTTGGATGTGCCTGCAGCAAAGGTGCTCCAGTTAACATCTGGCATATTCAGGCATCCCATCAATAATAACCCCCCCCTTTTTCTGCCATTCTAAGGATGCCTTCTATCATTTTCTTGTCCATTCCCTCCCCCTGAGATGGGGTCTGTATACAACCCCCATGTGGATTGTGGTGCCATTTCCTGTCTCCAGGGTGACCCAGAGTGCCTCATCTGCTCCCTGTTTACTCTTTAGTTCTGTTGCTTTGATCCTTTCCTTTACATAGAGAGCTACTCCTCTGCCTCTTTTACCCTCTCTGTCCCTCCTGTAGATTGTGTATCCTGGTATGTTGACATCCCAGTCATGGATCTCTGTGTACCGTGTTTCTGTGACTGCCACAATATCCAGGCAACCCTCTTTCATCAAGGCCACTAATTCAGGAGCTTGTTACACAGAATATGGGCATTGGTAGATTTGTCAGGGGCTACAACTGAGGCAATGAGGTAAGTGTCTTTACCTTCCTGTACAGTAATTCAATTGTTTGGGACTGTGATTGATACTCCTTCAGGGGTGGCAACAGGAAGATGGTCTAGATGTGGAAGTATGTGATCTACCTTGCCTTGGATGCAGGGAAAAGCTCCTAAGATGAGGATTAACAGGTGCAATACAGCCATTTTGCAGGGATACCTGTAAGGAAAAAAAGGTCAGTTGATACAATTCTGCCCAATGGGGTTAGGAAAAGTAATTATACTCCTTTATATAGCTTTAATTGGTTTGTATGCAACCATTTGTCAGTTAGTTTCTTGTTTTACAGAAGTCTAACTTGATAGACTGCAGGACTGAGCTTGTTAACAACGGGGTAGAGTCCTTCTCATTTATTGGAAAAGGCATGTGTAGGATAAGCAAATCTGAGTACCATTACCTGATCTCCAACTTACCAGTCCACTTCTTATGCGTGTTTGTCAAACTGGATTTTGGATTGTTGCTGGCCTCACCCATGTAATGTGCAGCATACAGATGGGTCTTAATGTCTTATTTGAGTTTGGACATATACTGTACTTGTCTACAGACACTCTGTCTGCAGTAGGGGAGTTCAGGTTAAACAACAGATGTTCAGGTAATCCCATGGTTCTACCAGTCATCACCTCAAAGAGTGTCAGCTAGGTGGTGGTTGATGGAGTACCCCTAATTGCCATAAGGAGTAAAGGCAGTAAGGAATCCCAATCCTTGGGATTGTCCTCAATGAAACTGGAAAGCATTTGCTTAATCCATCTGTTGGCTCTTTCTACTTGACCTTAAGATTGGGGGAGGTGTGGTATGTGGCATGTCAGGTGTACCTCTAGAAGTTCAAGGGATTTTTTCAACTCACCTGTAAAGCTGGTTCCTTTGTCAGGTCTACCTTCAGAGGTAGGCCCCACCTGGAGAAGATCTGTTCCACCAGGGTTTTAGCAGTTGCTTTTGCAGTACGTGTCTCAGTGGGAAAGGCTTCAACCCACTTAGAGAAAAGGTCAGTAACTACAAATGCATACTTGTTGTTTCTGCTGGTATTGGTCAAGGGACCAATGAAGTTGATTTGTATGGCATGCCAAGTGCCAGAATGTCTCTGTGGTAGCAGCTTGGTGTTACATTTGGTTGTTATTGGGTGGTTTTGAGCACAGATTAAATAGTTGCCGATATAGTGTCAGACATCCTGGGTGATACCAGGCCATCAGCCCACAGTTTTGAGTCTTTAGAGTGTATTTTCAACTCCCTGGTATCCACCAGTAGGGATGTCTTGCACCTAGTGGAGAAATTCAGATCTCAGTGCTTGAAGGACTACCCACAATTTATAGAGTAGGTCCTCTGGTTGATACCAAATCAGTTTGTCATCTGGTGACAAGTGTAACCTACTTGTGTGTCTCTTGTATGGACAACGGGTAGGTAAGTCTTGTTTCATTCCTTTGTCAAGGAAGCAGAACACCTCTTTGAGTTGGGGGTATTTGTGTTGTGTAGGTAGCAGCTCTAATGGATCAAATTGTTCTGCTTTCTTTCTTATAGCTGCCATGTGGACAGCGGCTAGGGCATCTGGGTGATCCATCATCCATGTGTCCCCACTTGAGCACCTTCTTTTGCAAGAGTATCTGATTTGTCATTAAAGGAATGATAGGGGTCTGTTTTAGAATGAACTTTAATCTTGTGGATGAAAAGTTTGTGCTGAAAACTCTGTGCCAGTTCATGAATATACATCACAAGTGCTTTATAGTTCACTGGGGTGCCATCAGAAGATGCAAAGGAGTTATTCTGCCAGAGTCATAGAAATTCAGCGAGGGAACAGCAGACCCAGTTAGAGTCTGCAAAAATGTTATTTTCCTAGGTACCGTGTTGTATGAACTTGAGGGCACAGGCCACAGCTGCCAGTTCTGCATACTGTGATGATGCCACACTGCAATGTTTGGATATCCTGACAGTGTTGCAATTGGGAAATATGATTAGTACTTCAAGTCCAGCCACCTGTTCTCCTTGGTAGTATGATGCTGAGCCATCTGTAAAGACATGACATAGAGAAGTGTCTTTAAGGAGTTTGGGGAGTGGCAGGAAGAAATGGGCCTGGATCAAGCAGGTCAGGCTGTTGCAGTGTACAGTCATGTGGTTCTCCTTGATAAAGGAGTCTATGTGCCAGAATGCAAGGCATTTTTGCAGGGTGGACCTCTATGTCACAGTCCTGGAGGAGAAATGACCAGTGAGTCAGTCTAGTGTTGGATACTGACCCATCCATCACTGTCTGATAGCAAAAGGGTTGTAGGGGGTGTGTTTGGTGTTGATAATGATAGGTGAGTACCCGATGATATACAATAAATTGACAGAAGTTTCCTTTCACAGAAGATGTAATTCTACTTTATGGTTGACAACATTTGGGGATACATATGCAACAGGTCTCAAAGTACCATTGACTTTCTGATTGAGGACTGCAGACAAGCAATGTCTAAGGTGTCTGATTCAATATGGAAGGGAGATGCTAGATTTGGGTTCACTAAGGCTGGAGCAGAGGCCAAGGCTTGTTTTAGTGATGTCACAGCCTGAGTGTGAATAGGACCTCAAGTCCAGGGGACATCCTTTTTCAGAAGCTCATACAGAGGGGTGGCCTTCTGAGCAAAGTCACAAATAAAGTCCCTGGAATAGCTGACCATTCCCAGGAAACATCTGAGTGTTACCACATGGGTAGGGAGTTGCAAGTGATGTAGGTCTTGGATGTTTTTCTAGGCTGGATTTCTGCCTTTCTCTGTTATGCACAAGTCAAGGAAGATGACTTCTGTTTGGCAAAGTTGTGCCTTTGCAGGGTTGCACTTGAGGCCTGCCCTCTGTAGGAGGGTCAGTAGTTCATCCAAGCGGTCAAAGTGTTGTTCCTTGGTGGCAGTTGCCAGCAATAGGTCATCCCCATACTGCAAAATACATTGTGGGGCAGAGACACCATGTAAGGCATCAATTATGTGTAGATGGAAGAGGAGAGGGCTATTGTGAAACCCCTGTGGCATGCAGGACCGTGTGTACTGTCTTCCTTCAATGGTGAAGGTGTATTTGTATTGGTTTTTAAGTGGAAGCAACCAAAATCCATTTGAGATGTCAAGAGCACTAAACCACTGATGGTCAGGATCAGTAATTTCAGCACATCAGGTAGGTGAGCAACCAGGAGTGACTTGGTTAAGTCTTCTGTAATCAGTTGTAAGTCTCTAAGTTTCTGTGGGTTTCTTGACAGGCCAAATAGGTGAATTGACAGTAGAGACACAAGTCCTTATCACAACTTGTTTGAGCAGTGACTGAACGGTTTCTTTGAGTGATGGCAGGGACTCAACAGGAAAAGGGCATTGCCTTAGCCTTTCATGGGCTGGGCCTGGGATTTCGATTACAATGTGCCTTCTACCACAGTCATGCTTGTTTATGGCAAAGCTTCCAAATGTTTCTGCATAATGAGGAGGAGTCTTTTGAATAACTCATGGTTCTGGAATAGATCAATAACTTCATATTCCTTGTCATTAGTGGTTATAGCTGCAACTACGTGTGAATCTGAAATCATGATAGTATAGTATTGTCCTTTAATATGGATCAATAGCATGCAGCTAGATCCACCACACAGCCGTGCAGTGTAAGAAAATCAATCCCCATGATGTTGGGATGGTCCTGTAGTGCCATAAGCTAAAAAGTAAGATGGGCCTTCATAGTCACTGATAATACCACCGAGCAATACATCAATAGCTTTGTGCCATCCAAGTCTGAGGTGTTGGGCTACCATCCAGTAGATCAAGGAGAATTTGCCAGGTCATTGTCATGTAATACAGACACAGCTGTGCCTGTATATAAGAGCATTGTTAGTGGGCAGCCCCTGACCACAGCCTTGGTGCAAGGCCTTCTGTTTGTGTTCAAGTCCAGCTTGTTCACAATACGGACTGTGGCCTGTAGTTGTCAATCCATAGTGCCAGCAGCAGGGTGCTCCTGGAAAGTGGTTGGGCCTGTTCTTGGTGGACCTCATCCAGGTGCTGGATGGCTGAGATGTAAGGGGTGGCATCAGGGTTCAGGCCTGCTATGTCCTGTTGCCCTGAAGTTCTGGAATTCCCATGGCCTGTTGAGGCCTATTCTCCTGAACCTATAGCTGCGAGGGTCCAAGCTGGAACCATGTCTGCTACAGAGCAGACCTGGCCGAGGAAATGTTGGAGGTTTCTATTCTCCTCCGCAATCTCCCTGTATGAGGGGCCTGATTGATTGTTTCGATTGCCCCGACTGGAATCGGAATTTCAATTGTGTTTGTTTTTGTTGTAGTTCAGGTTCCCAGCCCTGAACTGGTTATGCTCTCGGTTGTCTGAAGGTGCGTATTTCTTCTCGTGGGCTTTGCCCTCCACAGTATAGTGGGTAGTAGGCTCGTGAGTAGATTGTACCATTGCCACCTTTTTTGAACCAGAGCTGAGGTCTCGGGTGCAGAGCTGGTAAACCTGCTCTGTTTTACTAAAGGAGTTTGGCAAAATTGTCTGTGGTGGGGAAAATTGTTGGTTCCACCTTCTCAAAGATGGCTGGGATCATGTTCTAAAGGAACACGTTTTTGTATTCTATCAGGTCAGTCTATGCGGCCTCTTAATAAAATACTAGCATACTAATTGCCAACAGATTAGGCCTTATGGTCTATCGAGTCTGCTCGAACCTCAGATCCCTAGTTAGGTGCCGAAGGCCCCCCCATTGTGTTCCAGAAACACCTATCATCCATCCCCACCCCCCCAGGCCAGGCCATCATCTGATACATCCACTTTCTGTGTTTGTCCCACCCTTTCTTGAAGCCCTCCACTATAGATCTCTGAACCAGCTCTCCAGACAGTGCATTCCAAGGGTCCACCACCCTCTCAGTGAAAAACCTCCTCCTCTTTCCCCCTCTCACCCTTCCACCTTCCAACTCCAAGCCATGCCCTCTGGTGATACCTCCCTGCTTTAGTCTAAAGATCCTCTCCATGTTTTCCCTATTTATTCCTTGAGGTACTTGAAGACCTCAATCATGTCCCCCCGTCTCTCCTCTCCTCCAATGAAAACAGGCAGACCTTCTCAAGTCTGTCCTCATACGTCAAATCCCCTAGTCCTCATACCATCTTAGTTGTCCTCCTCTGTACCTTGTCCAGGAGCTGCATGTCCCTCTTCAAGTGTGGTCTCCAGTACTGTACACAGTACTCAAGGTGTGGTCTAACCAGTCCATTTTACAGCGACAGTATCACTTCCTTGCTCCTAGAGGTGATCCCCCTTATGATGCATCCCAACATCCTATTTGACTTGCTAGCCGCTCTTCTGCACTGCTCAGAGTTATTTGTACATGCATCCACCACGACCCCTAGGGCTTTTTCCCCTACTGAGGCCTCCAGCGCCTCCCCTCCAAGGGTGTACCTGTGTTTAGGGTTTCCCCACCCAAGATGTAACACCTTGCATTTGGTAATATTGAAATTTAATTTCCATGTGTGAGCCCAGCTTTCCAGGGTGTCCTGGTCCCCTTACAGGGCCAATCTCCCCTCTTCCCCCTCAACTATTGCTCCCATCTTGGAGTCATCAGTGAAGAGACTCATTTCACACCCTATACCCTCCCTGATGTCCAATATGTATGCATTAAATAGGATCATACCCAGGACCAAGCCCTGTGGTACCCCAGTACCAACCTCTCTAAGGTTTGAGAGCTCCCCACCAACCACTACTCTCTGGGTGTGTCCAGCTAGCCAGTTTTCAATCCATCTGACCATCACAGGGCCTACTCCCAACCCCATCAGTTTCTCCACCAGATCATTGTGGGGGACAGAGCCAAATGCCTTGCTGAAGTCCAAGAATAATACATCCACAGGCTTTCCCCTATCCACTTCTGATGTTACCCATTCATAGAACTCCACAAGATTGGTTTGACATGATCTACCTGGTACAAGCCCATGTTGCCGACTATCCAGACCTCCCACCTCCTCCAAGTACACCCCAATCGTTCCTTTAGTATACTCTTCATTAATTTTCCCACCACCGAGGTCAAACTGATGGGTCTATAGTTACCTAGTACTTCCTTCAACCCCCCCTTTATGGATTGGCACCACAAGTGCCTCTTGAAAATCCCTAGGTACCCTCCCTGTCTCAAGTGACCTGTTGAAGAGCTCTGCCAGTGGTGCAGCCAGTACGTCCGCCAATTCCCATAGTACTCTCGGGTGAATACCATCCGGCCCAGGAGATTTCTCTTACTTTAGGGCCTTGAGGGCTATCCATGCCCTTTCAGCGGAGATAGCATCATTTGTCCCCTCCACCTTACTGGCCTTTTTATCCTTATCCTGATATGACACCCCTGGGGTACCTCTCCCTCTCTCTTGTTCCATTTCTGTTGCTCCCTTGATCCCACTCACTGCTGCTTCTATCCCTATTGTGCCTTGCTTTGTAGATATCCCATCCCCCTCCCTAGTGAACACAGAGGTGAAGTACTCATTTAATACCTCTGCCTGGTCCCTCGTCTCTTGCACCCACCCTCCTTCTGATCTCAATCTGCTGACATGGCCCTTAGTTTTTCTCCTCTGCAAGGTTTTTACCTGCACAGTAGACCATCCATAGCCTCTGATGGAAAGTCATGGGGCTTTCTTTTGCATTTTGTTTTATGGGGTATGCTAGCATTACCCAACAACACCTGGACTGTGTGCAGCTATGAGTTCAGCTGCAATTTGGTCGAAAGCAGCTCAGTTGTCCTGGCGGGCTACTTCTGGAAGTTTCTCCCATATGCTGGGATCAATAGTCTGTTGGAGGATCTGTACTTGGTAGTCCACCGGTAAGCTGAGCATTTCGCATTTGGAACATACTTTCTCCAAATGACAGCTGAGGTTGTCAGTCAGACTCATGCAGCCTATGATGTCTGCGATTTGCTGAACAGTGAGGGCCATCTGAAGGGGGATTAGTAGGGTGGTCTGGGGGAAGGAAGGATACCTCACGTGCTGTGAAAGGCGGCCTCTGCTGTGGCATTTGCCAGAGTCCAGATCACAGATTCCAGAGTAGTGCTCTCCTTAAGCATTTGTTTTATTTATGTTTGGAGGGTTTGTTTGCTTCTCTGAAGTAAATCTGAATTGTGCAGAGCACTTTCAATCTTTTTCTTAATCTCATCTCTGTTATCCACTAAAATAATGGTGACAGGAGCAGCCGTTGATAGGCCTTGTGATGACAGTGGTAAGCCTCCTCCACCCCCTTCATGAGCATTGCCATATTGGTGGTGCACATGATAATCATCATCATGTTGATGATGTAGGGACATACTGTCATTGTGAGGGGACCTGCCATCTTGTGGATGGCAGGGTGGGGTTAATGGGCAATAGCAGGGGCATGACTGGGTGTTGTTTTGGGAGATGTTGTCATCTGACTCATCCTCCCCTGATGAAATGAGGTTGATGGGGGCATATCCACACATTGCTTTAACATGACCAGTCAAGATCTCCCACTGATGGTGCAGTTTCTCCATATTGTCTTCACATTCATCATGACTAACTTTTGCACTGTTCTGTTCTACACCCTCTGTAACCTATTTCTGTATCACTTTATACATGGTGCTCAATTTGCACTTGCACCTATGTTCCCTATCCAACTCATCAAGTACTTGGTTCAAGTCATCTTGGAGTCCATCCAAATCCTCTTGAAGTTGATTATTAGTTTTGCTTATATCATTCATTTGTAACACCTGTCTCTTATCATGCTTCAAACTTTCACATTCCTGTCTCAACATACATATTTCTTGCTGATTACTATCAACAGAAAAGTACAAAATAGTCTCTTTCTCATTGCGCAAGTATTGAAGTTCAGTCTTCAGTTCTTGCTCTTTTCTCAAACTTTCAGTAGCCTGCAATCCCATATCTTTCTTAAGGAATGAGAACTGCAGTTTGAGGAAGGGGAACCTTGATTCATAGGCTTCTAAAGCAGCATAGAGAGCCATGACCAACAGCCCTTTAGCCTTACACTTTTTGGCTGTTTGTCTTGTCTATGTGTACTTGGTTGAAATCCCTAGCACAGGGTTTTCAGATTGACTTGCATCCAACACAAAGCCAGTCCATCCTCCATGAGAGGCAAAGAAGTTAGAGATGTTGTGTCTCAAGTCAGCACATATGTTTGACATCATGGCCATTTGGTACCGATCAATGGGGAAGCTCAAAATCAGAACCAGTAAGAGGGTGCCATTTCAAGTATCAATCCATGACAGGCAAAACCAACAGATGGGTGGGCTACTGTACTCATGTAGTCCTGCAATTCAAAACTGCCATTGGGCATGGTGAATCAGCATTGACCATGCTCAGTAAGCAGCCAGACATTTACAAATTGCTTCTGAGGTAAAAATAATGGGAGAGGAAATGTAGAAGTGCACACCTACTGTACCTGTCAGAAGAGAAATTTTCTCAAGCAACAAGTGAAACATTGCACCATCTAAATTACCCGCACATGGTTGCAAATTTGTTAAGGAGTCTAACCCTGATCAGGTGTTTGTCGATAATTAGAGATGCAAAACAATCACAGACAAGTTGCATATCAGTAATAAACATTTTTATTATTATAAAAGAATAAAAGTAAGGTGCTCCACAGTGTAAATAATATTATACAATATTCGCTAAGTCAGCTATGTCTGAGAACAACAAAAGTATACATAGCATGTGTAAAAATACAAGATGTAGTGTACAGTAATTATACATAAATCCAAAGTTTGGCAGTGCAGACTACAGAATATCAGAAGATGACAAAAACATGAATGTCTTGGCTTACTATGTGCAGTTTCCATGCATAGAGAAATTGTATTACAATCATTATATATCTTGACACCTACTCTTATACGGTCGGTGTCTGTGTCCTATATATTAGTATAGCATATGCATATTGGGCCCTATTCACAAAGGATGTAGATTGGTTACATGCTGTGTAAACTCAGCACATAGCCCATCCACACCTGGTCGCACACACTCTTTCCCCTGCACATCATGCATGTACCCAGTATGCCCCACCTACATGCCCAGCACACCAGCCAAATATGCAGCTTTGCATGGGTCTGGACCGGGGACAGGCACGGGAGTAGTTGTAGCTCTCCTTGCCATTCTCAGTGGTGTGAATGCCTTCCATGGGGGGATGGATATGCCTTCTAGAAGCAGCCATAACCAGTATGCACCCTCCTTGATGCCGCCGCTGTGATTGGTGGTGATTGTGGGGGTCAAGGGACCCCTCAATGTGTCTGCCTCTGGCTGTGTGGCACATCTGGGAGGGTGGGGAATGTGCTGGTGGGGTCCTTCACACCTTAGTCCTGTGACAGCCTACACACCCATTGGCAACATGGTGCTGGATGGGCACAAGTGATCCACTTGGGATCCCGGTCCGGGCAGCAGACTGCCTGTGTGGCCGGGTCTGCTGCTCCACACTGGACCACCCTTAGGTAGCTGCACACTGAGGGGGGCAGGGTTGCATATGGGAGCCAGGCGGGGGACTGCCGTTCATGAATGCAGTTCCCGCATGGATCTCTGTCGGGTGTAGAGCTGCATGGTAGGGGATATGTGCGATTCGTGCATATCCCCTAACCATTCATGAGTAGTGCTCATTATGTGTAACATAAGGTTTGTCTAAGGTGTACAGTAAGAAAGCCAGTTAAGGTGTAGGGACCTTGCATAACAACAGGCAGCATGGACTCGGGGGGGGGGGAGGTCATGCTGAATGTATCTGATTGATTTCTTTGACTGGATGACCAGGGAAAAATATCAAGGGATGTCAGTACATGTGGCCCTTCTGTACTTTAGCAAGCCCTTTGACACTGCGTCATACAGGGGACGTATTAAGACATTCAACAGCCTAGGGATGGGATCCAAAGTGCTGAATTTGGGTTAGGAATTGGTTTAAAGCTAGGCACATGAGTGATGGTGCTTAATGGCACTCACTCTAATGAAGGAAGAGTGACCAATCGGGTACTGCAGAGCTCAGTACTAGGACTGGTCCTCTTCAGTGTCTTCATAAGTGACAATGCAGAAGGACTGGAAAGGAAGGTATGCCTTTTTGCAGATAAAAAAAATCTGCATTATAGTGGACACTCAGGAGGGGCTAGACAGAATGTGCAGGGATCTTGGGGAAAATTGAGGCGTAGTCAAGAGCATGGCATTTGGTTTTCAATGACAAAAAGTACAAAATTATGTTTCCATGGTATAGGAATTAGGAGTTGAGCATAGAATGGGGTGGTGAGTACTGATAGTCACTAAGTAAGAAAGGAACCTTGGGGGTAGCATAACTGATGACCTCAAAGTGTCAGGACAGTCTGACAAAGCACTGGGTATGGATAGTGGGATGCTGGCGTGCATAGGGTGGGTATCTTAAGCAGGAAGGGAGACATGTTCTTGCCATTCGGTTACTCTGTAGTAAGATCCCACCAAGAGTATTTTGTCTACTTTTGGAAGTTGCACCTCAGAAAGGGAAGAGGTTCTATGTGATAACAGTGATCGCAGAAAGGCGATCACCGTTAGAGTGAGTGTACATTGGCGAAAATAAATTTTGGCGATGTACACTCGTGGCACAGACCAAAAGGGTGCCAAAAACATATCATTATTTGTTTATGTGGGGGGGGCTGTGCCCCCTGAACTCCCCTACTAAAGGATTCTTAACTACAGGGGGGTGCATATTGGGGAAGGGGGTAAAACCAAAAACAAAACAAAAAATACTGGACAGGTGCAAAAATACTGACGTGCCCCGAATCGAACCCAACACTCTGCTAACCCTAGCCTGCCAATGACCCACACACCACATGACCAGCTTGGCAGCCCACCAAGCACTACACCTCACAAATCCTTTCTCCCGTTCTGCCTGTTGCATAGCCCCCTTGTGCATGTGTACATATAGCGACAAAATGTTGCTGTATTTGTATTCACCCACCGTCCATTCATTCCAGTTGTACAGTGCAGGACATATCATACAGGATTACAAAGACAGTATATAGTTTTCACAGTAAAGAGAAGTTACTTACAGCAAGGTTACACAGTTCAACAGTAGCACCTGTATGAAATCACAAGCATGAAAGAAAAGGGTGCGTGGATTAGGGCATTAGCCTTTGCAGCAGTCCACAGAACAGGATGTAAGTAAGCTAGCCTTGGGGACAGGAACAGTGACTGAAGTTTAGTAGGTGCTCATGTAGACCTTTCCAGAATTTCACTAGGGAGCAAGGAAGCTTCCTGTAGGTGTCAAGGGAGCTTATTCCACAGTATGGGGACAGTGTGAGCATAGGATTTACTGCCAGCTGGCAGCTGATCCTGGGTACTTCCAGGAGTTTTTTGCCTGAGGTGTGGAGGGGTCTGCTGGACAGCTGCGGAGCTAGTAGCCCGACTAGCCCTGTGGGAGGGTCATCATTGAGAAGCTTATATGTTCTACTTAGTCGGGGGTACTGAAGTCTGTGGCTGAAGGAAGGTCAGTTTAGTGAGGAAAGGACATCACAATGGTGGGTCCTTGGGTGAGATTTTGTGGCAGATCAAGCTGTTTTGTGATACAGGGTTTGCAGTGTACAATGGTCCTGTTTTGCCATGTCCTGTAGGATAGGGGCAACATATTTAAGGGTAAGGAGGAGGAGGAGGAGGATACTCTTTGCAATCGCCATTCTAATCTCTGGTATCATGTTAGCACTTAGGCGGTAGAGGAGACCAATTTTTGCGTGTATGTTTTTTGTTACTAGGTCCATGTATGGTTTTAGCACAAGCCCTGATCTAACACAATGCCAAGATATCTGAAGGACTGGACCACTACAATTGTGGAGCCAGATGCAGTAACAAGCTGGAGAAGATGAGCCCAGTCAGAACCCAGGGATCTAGATCCAAACAGGAATGCTTTTATCTTTTGGGGGTTTAGGACCAGACAATTTTCTATTAGGGAAGCTTCAACCTTGGCAAAGTCAAACTAGAGCAGGGCCCAAACTCATTCAAGTGAATTCATAGTTCTGTAAAGTACCATGTCATCAGTGTACTGCACCACTAAGCCATTCCCACATTGGTTGAGGTCATTGATGAATAGATAGAAGAAGAGTGGACCCAAAATAGAACCTTGTGGAACCCCCTCATTTATTGGGTCACCCTTTTTGTAAGCACTCAATAGTGGATTCCCTTATCACAGGATACTGAGGGAAGGCAGTCCAGAGGACAGTAATTAAAATGGAGCAGGGGGTGCACAAGGGGTCCTATGAGGACAGACAGGGGGATCTCAATAAGTACACCCAGGAAGAGAGAAGAGCAAGACAGCACATGATAGAGAAATACATGTACCTCACAGGTGTTAGCATGGTGCAGGAGATGACTCTCTCTTTTAAAGGAGAAAGAGAGAGAGAGAGCACCAGGAGCATGGGCATTGAATGAAGCTGTAGGGGTGAAGTTTATGAGGGATGTGAGGAAGTACTACGTCACAGAATGGAGGTGGAAACTTGGGGCCAAATTTTCTAATGATTGGGACTGGTGTAAAGGTATTGCATAAAGGAAAAATGGTGCAACTGGCTCCTTACGCAGCAACTAATGCCAGTCCTAATTTTCGAAAGCAAACTCAGAGAATTGGGTATCACAACCCTGATTTTTCTAAAATTTGGTGCAGGGTCCCTAGTACACTAATATCTGCTGCAGGTGATTTTATTTGTTAAATTATTTATTTATTGATAGCTAGGATTGCAAATACCTTTGAACCAAAGATTCATTTACAAAGGTTCCATGTCATTGATGGTGCAGTGTAGCATGCACTGATCCAACACTGGCGTATAAAGTTGAGTCCCTGGAATAGCCTGCCAGTGGAAGTGGTAATGGTGAAAACAGTGTGGGGGGGGGGTTTAGCATGTGTGAGATAGACATAGGGGTATATTAGTAAATAGGCAGGGAAAGGGAGAGTCCCTGGAGACTAGTTAAGGTCTGCAGAGACAGATAAGGCAGGGAACATCTGACAGACTGGGTGGGCCAAGTGGTCCTTTTCTCCTGGCAAATTTTATTTGTCCATCTGTCTCTTTCATTTTAATTAATTTATTTGTATATGTCTTCAGGATAAGGCATTAGGCAAGCCTGTTTTCAATGCCATTAAGCTTTGTGGCAGGGTAGTCAGCAAGGAGGGGGTCAAGGAGTTGCAGAGGGACCTGCAAAGTTTAAAAAGGTGGTCTAAGGTCTGACTGTTGAAATTCACCACTATAAAGTGAATGGTGATGCACTTAGGGAACAAAAGTCTCAGGATGGAATGCAGGATAGGAGGGCCTCATCTGGCCAATATGTCAGAGGAAAGGGACCTGGAGATCATCAGAAGTGACTCCCTAAATCAAACTAGCCAATGTACAGTAACAAAGCCTACAGTAAGGCAATCAGAATGTTGGGGTGTATTGGAAGGGGTTTTGATAGCAAGAGGAGATAGTATTACCTCTCAATAGATCACTGATGAGACCTCATACGGAGTACTATGCCTAGGTCTGGAGTCGTCACCTGAGGAAAGACTACAGATAGCCTGGAGACAGTGCAGCACATAGTAACCAAGGTGATTCAGTGCCAGTATGACAGATTTTACAAGGATTAACTTAGGGTACTGAACACACACTCACTAGAGGACAGAAGGGAAAAAAGAGACATGACAGAAACCTACAATTTCTGAAAAGGAATAAACCAGACAAACTACAAGGAAATATTCAGAAGAAATGGTGGGTCAAAAACATGGGGACATTAATGTAAGCTGTGTGGCAGATTCCAGAGAAATGTGAGAAAGTTGTCCTATACTGAGAGAGTTATTGAGCCATAAAGCAGTCTACCAGCAGTAGAGGCGGACACAAGAAACATTAATGGATTCAAGCACGGGTAGGAAAGAGTACAGGACTTAATAGTTACTCAGGTACAGAAAGGCAGGGAGAAGGGGGGGAAGGAGGGCAAATGCACTGGATAATAGGTCATGAAGTAGAGTAGGATAAAACTGGGCTAACAGGATGAACCAATTTTTGTCTTACATCGTCTGTTTCTTAACAGGGAAGGAGGGAGTGTTATTTATGTTGCACTAAGTGTCTTTGAGCCAAGTAATACTTGTAGAACTTTTCTCTACTGTACTGTGTGGCTTGAGCCAGGGACATCCAGGTTCCACACGTTCTACCTGCTAGAGCCATGTAGAACATTGAGGGGTTAAACCCATAAAATCTGAGCTGTAGAACCTTTAGAGGTTAGAAGATCCCTATTACTCACCCCATTTTGTCACAGGCCACAGTGACACAGGTGCCCATTTAAGCACATTATCATGCTCCCAGCCATGAGAATGTCACACTGCAGGATGCAGTTCTTTTTTCTGGCTTAATAGCTAGATATCGGGGTCCTACTTATCACTTCTGCCTGGCTGTGCCAAATCTTTCCCTGAACCAGTCTTGGTCTTGGTGGCAAACAAGCCAGTATTTTGCTTTACATCCTGAAGAATATATACACAGCCCAATCTTCATGACTTGGGCTGCAACACCCAAGCCAGCAGCAGCCCTTTGTTGCTCCAGTTCAAGTCCATCTTTTTTTTTATTTATTGAAGTCTAGGAATTACAACCCTTTGAATCAGGGACTCTTTTTCAAAGGCTCCACATCAGTACAAAGTGTGGCAGGCTCGTGTTACAGACATCATAAACAATGACAGTAGTTACATACAGAGAGAAAATTATACAATAAGGAGTTATATAATAATAAACAATGACAGTACCTATAAACAGAGAGAAAATTATGCAAAAAAAAATGTTTTTGGCACCTTTTTGGTGTGCTCCGTGAGTGTGCATTGCCAGAATTGATTTTTGCTGATGTACAAAGTGTGGCAGGCAAGTATTACAGACATCATGAACAATGACAGTAATTGTACAAAAGTGATATGACAGAATATGTTACAAAGGTGCAACATCAGTACAAAGTATGGCAGGCAAGTATTACAGACATCATAAACAATGACAGTAATAGTACGCAAAGAAAAAAATTATATACAGTAATAGGAGCTGTTACAAAGGCTCCATGTCAGTGAAAAGTATGGCAGGAAAGTGTTACAAACATCATGAACAATGACAATACTTATATACAGAGGGAAAAGTATGCAATAGGGAGTTATCTAATAATGATGGAATGCAATAAGCATTGCCAATTGACATGGAAGTAACTAAAATTGTTGAAATAAGTCAGAGGAGAAAAAAGGTAATATTGGAGACAGGAGCAATGGAGCTATGGAGGAGAAAATTAGTTTTATCACCTTTCCCTCCTTTCAGGGAACATTCCTAACTCATTTACCTGCTCTGCACTGAGCAGGGACTCACTGCAGTACTTGACTCCTCTTTCCAATGACAAAGACAGCACAGGAATGTTTAAAAAATAGATTTTATTGTGAAAAATTGCTTTTGCCCGCAGGTGGTCATATATTTGAACATTCTCATCTCCTTATCGTATTGCTTAATAGCATCATGCAGTAATGTTCAGAAACTACTCTACCTAGTACACCTGATTGTGGAATCTGGTTTTCCTTCAGAGGCCTAGTGGCTCAGCTTCACAATGTTTGGCTCCTGGCACCCAACAGTGAAAACAAACAACATGTATGCAGTACCCTTTCCTGAGCTGCTTATTTAAAAAAATGTTTGTGTGTGTGTGTTGGGGGGGGGGGGTTACTGCCTACCAAACAGGCTATATAAGTGCCAATGCCTATGAAGCAAATGAAATAACAAAATGTTGCCAACAGGACTTCAAATCAGCATCAGTGTATACCAGTGCTTTCACTTCAGGGACACCATTTCTTCATTGTCCCTGTATGAATAGTGAAAAGGGGTAGTGATTTAGGATGCAACAACTCAGCAAATTGACCCCACATTCCTGAAGATCTTATTGAGCATCAAAGGCTAGCCTGGAAACAGCCATGCAAAGACCAACACTTTTTCTGCCAGAGTATCTGTACCTTGTCTTTCTGCACCAGCTCACAACCATTTGCAACTATTTGGTGTGTTATACCCTAGTCTGATTCAGGAGCAAAGAACATCTAATCATCTCATGCCATACTTAAGTCCTTGGTTGAAAATTCCCAAACAGGACTCCACTTTTCTCATTTTTTCATTCATGCCCATGCTGAGTGAATGCTCTATTGCAATGGGCATGGACAAGGACACTCTCGTTCTTAGGAGTCTTAGAACATATTTGTACTCAACAGGACCCTGTTATGAACAATTACTGTATCAACTCAGTTCATCCTTCACATTCTGAAGGAACTGTGGAGACAGCCTAATCACTTTTAATATTAAATAAATTGCAATAAACTGTATCAATGCATCAGTTTGGGTTAAAGTGACAAAAACAGGGAAATATGGTGTTAGAATATTTAACCCTAACACCCGACCAACCCACCCTGCACAGACTTAGAGGCATTGGGAGGCAGCATTGGGTTGTCAGTGCTAATGCTTACCCCACTGCAATTGAAAATGAGCAGGGTGGGTACAGCATAGGAGAATGGGTGAGCATTAGGGCTGACAACCCCAATGCTGCCTCCATGACATCTCTTGGTCCATGCAGGGTGGGGAGGGTGTTAGGGTTGAAAACCCTAACACCATATTTCCATGCTTTTATTGCTTTAAGCTTAACCATGAACCAAGTTTCTTGCAATTTATTTTCTTACTTTTTGAGGTGGTATAATAGTATCCTTATTGCACCCTGCGCTCCCATCCCTCCACAGATATACTGTATATCATATATATATATATATATATATATATATATATATACACACACACATATATAATACAAAATCACACATGCCCACACAATGCAAAGCATCATGGGCTGCATATGCAAATCACCACAGAATGTTATGCTGGTTCAACTTTAAGCAGAACTGCGTTTGTCTTTTAAATTTTTTTTTATTTTAATGGGTTCACCACAACACAACCCAGACAGACCATCTTAGGGTAGCTGGTTCATTCCACTGGGATGTCAAACAGACGAGGCATACCGATGATTCCTGGTAGGACGAAACACGTGTCTATGCCATCTGTTAGCACCCTTTGCAAACTGTGTGAGAGGCCTTTTGACACCATGCAATTCTGCTTAAAGTTGAACCAGCATAACATTCTGTGATGATTTGCATATACAGCCCATGATGCTTTGCATTGTGTGGGCATGTGTGATTTTGTATTTTCTTGAATCTTGGCTTCCCAGTCAAATGCCCTTTGGGGTAACCCTTGCCTCAGTGTTTGTGCACAGAGGTTTTTTTTATATATATATATATATATATATATATATATATATTTATAAAATGGATAAATCTAGCTGCTCCAGATCTAAACTTCTGATTGTATAAAACACATTACATGACCATGTGTATATCAGAGCGTGACTGCACACCTGCACTTTTACCCCCTCCAAAACAATTTTGCCATTTTATAAAATAGATAACCCACTCTACGGTGTGTTGTTGTGGTCTGATATATGCACGGCTTGGGTGGTTAAAGCACTTGGCCGTACAATGCACACCAAGGCATGCGTATATCAGAGCATGACAGCACACCGTACAGTGAGTTATCATACATATATATATATATATATATGTATGTAGCTGCACAGTGACCAAATTGTCAGCATAGCTTTCTTATTACCCCACCTCACGTACCCATTACAGAAAATGTTCAAACCCCACCAAACAGTAACTCTGCACAACTACAGTGCCATTCTGTGCCACAGGTGTGAAAACACATTTCGGGCAGGATTAGAAAATGACAGCTATGACATACATGATATCAAATCAAATCAATTCAAACTTTATTTTTATAGCACCTTTCAAAACCAAGGCACTGTACATAAAACCAAATACAATAAATATAGATAAAGTTAAAACAGGAGCAGTAAACAAATTATCCATAATTAGGGAATGCTAAATTAAATAAATACATTTTTAGCTCAGTTTTAAACCTATTGATGGTCAGGCATTCTCTTAACCGACGCGGTATCTCAAAAAGTGGGGTAATAAGAAGGCTATGTTGAAAATCCGGGGTCAAAATATTTTAAATTTCAGAAGATAATGAAAAGGTATAGCAAAATTGCAAAGAATGTTCATAACTTTGGCAATTTTGAAAGGTGAAAATGTTCAAATCCCTGCTAAAATGCCATTCTGTGGCACAGGTGTGGAAACACATTTCAGACAGGTTATGAAAAATGACAGCTGTACTGTCCATGAGATGGGGTGAAAAAATGGCTATGCTGAAAATTTGGACTCAAAATATTGAAAATGACCAAAGTTATGCATATGCTTAGAAAGATTTCACTGAACACACATAACTTAAGCATTTGTAGGAAGTTTTTCACCAAATTTTCAACATGGCCTTTTTGGGACCCCATCTCATGAATGCTGGTGGTGAAATTTTGTTATTCAGGCCCAAAAAGTGATTTCGCTCAGTGACTGTGAAATCACCTTCCAGGCCTAAATAACAATACAGCAGTTGCAGTGTTCATTTGGTGGGGTCCCAAAAAGGCCATGTTGTAAATTTGTTTAAAAAATTTTATAAAATGCCAAAGTTATGAACCTAAGTTCAAAACACCATTACTTTGATTCCTCAGTTCGTGGTTCAGCTTTGAGGAGTGCAAATGTGTCCCAGTTCACAGAACATGGCAGCCTATGAACTCCAGTGTTAAGTATAGGGTAAGGGGGAGTTGAGTGCTCAGTTGGAAGGTAGGGATGAGGGAAGGGTGGGGGAGACAATGAGAAACCATGTTCTTCTTTTCAGGATTAAAAAAAGATATGGAGGGACTGTTTTCTTTTGCAGGTCTAAATAATTAAATTAAGTATATTGGTACACTGAGTGCAGGCTCCCCAGTGTTCCATACTGGTGGGGAGGGTGCACTAAATGCTGACATGGGGATTGGGCCCCCCATATCAGCTTTTTAATATAAAACAATGGGCTGCTGGGAGGGGCATCCGACACTAGGTTGAGTATCCTGGTGTCAGATATTTCACCTTACTGATAAGCTGAATAGGGGATGGCAATCAGAGGGTGTGGATACAACTAGACACCAGGGAATATATTAAAAAATGAGCAGAAGCTGGACTATTGCTTCGGACCCCTGCTTGTACTTTGTCAATTCTAGGTGCTCAGATATTAAAACAAGCTGAAGTTGTTGCAGCACCAGGTCATAACTTGCCATGGTAAATGGCTAGTACCAGAGGTTTAGGCCTGGGTAGTGAAATCTGTATTTCGACCCCTGGGATATAACTGTTAATAACATTTGTGTACTGCTATTGCAAGATGGCTATGGTGTAAAGTGGGGTTAGGTATTGAAAATCGTGCTCTACCAAGCTGCTGGTCATGTAATTGAAAGAGTTTCAAGAGCCTTTGGATGCACTTTGCAAAACATGTTTGCCATCTGCACAGAGCTGCAAAAACATTTTGGAAAAATGTCCCTTATGTTTTGCTTGTGATGCGATATTCTGAAAGGCATGTGATGCAATAATAGAAACCTAGAAAACAGACTTTCATCGTAAGTAAAGGGTCACTGTAAACAGTGATTGGAGGGCAGGGGGGTGTCACTAGACACCATGGAAAAGACGAGGACAGGATTGTCGAGTCACAAAAAAGGATCCTTATGTCTCTATCTTGTACAATTGCTGAGAAAATGAGTTTTGTGAATGGCAAGGCCTTAATTTGTTGATTTTCCAAAATTGTATTGTGAGGTATAGACCAACAAAAAAAATGACAGTTTGTCACAAACTATGTGATGCCAACCCCAGATCATGATTTTCCATGCAGTACAATGTTGGGGTGTTGTCACTTAATAAGCCTGAGATACACAAACCTAAATGTTGTATTTTTACAGGTCCACAGTGGTTGCCAGACTTGATTTTTACAACATTTTTGGACCACAGTTGTGCTGTTTGGGTATTTAGTGCGTGATTTGGGGTTTCAGTTTAGCCCTTACAGTGTCTATGGTAGTATCCCAGGTCACACTGCATCCAAATCAGAACATATTGTACCATTGCTGTGAAAGAGAGGTTTTGAGATGCAAGACTTCAATCTGATGATTTTCCAGAATTGCATTATAAGGTACAGACCAACAAAAAATCAATGTGTCACGCACTATGTGATACCCACCGAAATCATGCTTTTCCATGCAGTTTGATGTTGGGGTGTTGTCACATGACAAACCTGAGGTACACAAACCTAAATGTTGTATTTTTACATGTCCACAGGGGTGGCTGGACATGATTTTTACAACATCTTTGCATCACAGCTGTGCTATTTGTGTACTTATTCTGTGATTTGGGGGTTTCAGTTCAGTTCAGTTTGTAGTGTCTGTGGTAGTAGCCCACATCACACTGCATCCAAAACAGATAACGTATGTCTCTATCTTCTACCATTACTGAGAAAATTAGTTTTTAGGATGGCAAGGCCTAAATTTGGTGATTTTTCCAGATTGTATTGTGAGGTACAGACCAACAAAAAAAAACACAACAATGTGTCACAAACTATGTGATGCCATCCCAGATCATGTATTTCCATGCTTCCAATCTCATACAAGCCCTGCAGTGAAAACTTTGAATATTTTGTTTTTCTGTTTTTGTTTGACTATCACATTACTCTTGTGGCAGTGAGAGTACCATAACAGTCTTTCTCTAGGCACTGGTAGTGAGAGCACAAGATGCCTGGAGACCTTTAGACATTACTGTTGATGAAAAGGGATAATTTTATTTTATGTGCTCAGTGGTGCAAGCTCCTGAAGACTATTTGTCTTTTTGTATTTATTGATGTTCTGTTTATGTTTGCTTGTTTTAGTTATTGTTAGCTTTTTCTTTCCCCTCTGAAATTGTGAGAGAATTTTGGGGTGGGCAGGTTTTGTTATTTTGTTTTTGGTTTTTGTTATTCTTCTAGGTACTTTTAGGACTATATTTTATAATTATTTGTGTAGGGGAGATTTTTTTCTTTTTGGGGTCAGGATTTATGTGGGTTTTTATGATTTTAGTTTTTAAACTGCCACTATCTTAGGGTTTTTATTTCCTAAGGAAATTAGGATTACTTTCTGTTGAGCTTTAGCCTAAGTTTGGTGGTTATTTAATTTGTGGAATGTGCCAGTCTGTTCCCCTGGTCTTGTGCTATTTGTTCTCCTCTCTCCATGCCCCCCACCTGTTTTCCCCCTTTCCCTTGCCTGTTTCTACCTACCAGCACTGTTGTGCGTTGGGTATTGTTCATATGCGGAATGGGGGAGGGCATGGTGGAGGGGCGTGGACATTGGAGGTCGAATGAGCAGATCTCTTGCATAGAGCTAGTTAGGTCTAGAAGATGCCATGGGGTGAAATGGTGCCTGGAACATGGTGGTCCATGTCTAGTCCCCATATCCAAGGGCACCATCTCATTGGACGGGCCAGTAGCTGGGACGGTTCATGAACACCGTCCAACTCGGGTGCTGTTATGCAATGCCAGATCTATTAATAACAAAACTGAAATTATTGTAGATTTTCTTGGAACAGCTGATCTGGTTTGCATCACTGAGACTAGTGATGCAGCAAATTTGAAATCAACCTACTAACTGCATGCAAAGTGACCACTTCGCGTTGGCGCTTCGCTACGTGGAGTGCCCCATTGGAAATGCTTACTTCGTCTTGTTATTATTATTTTGTGTAGTCATTCTGCTTTAAATGTGAAGTAAGGCGGAGTGACAACAATACTGGCAGCACCCCATCCACACAGTCACCAGAATTAATGTGCATCCCCAGTGTGCTACTGTCTTGTGTCCATAAAACTCCCCAGTGCTGACGAAGTGAAATGAGAGCATAACAAGAAATACAAAGTCTCCTAGAATTAATGGCGCACTCAGGCATGCATGCAGCGGTCACAGAGTCACCAAAATTAATGTGCATCCTCAAAATGCTACTGTCTTGTGTCCAGACTTCAAAAAATTCCCCAGTGCTGATGAAATGCTACTGTCTTGTGTCCAGAAAATTCCCCAGTGCTGACAAAGTGAAATGAGAGTGTAAAAAGAAATGTAGTCTCCCAGAATTAATGGTGCACAGCAAATGCACAGACAGATTACGATTGTGCTGTGCACACAAGGGATGCATACAAAAAGGCACAACAACACCTAACTAGTGCACACAAGTCACAAATCCAAATCTGGAAAGGAATATATTTTGCCAGTTGGGGGATTAGTGCATGGCAGTAACAATCCACTACCAGCAAAGATACCACAAAGCAGTATAAAAAATTCATGCAGGTGCGATGGATAGCAGGTTCACACTGCTGCAATTACTCTATGGCGTAATAAAAGCTGTTTGATTTAATGGCACGCATCGCACACACACTCACACTCACACTCACACACACTCTATAAGCAATGCATAGCAAATTGAAAACCTTTAGTAATGTAACCAAATGTTTTAAACAGACAAATTATACACTGCTGCACCACAACAATCAGCCAAAAAATGTCAAGAATTACTGAAAATATTACTGTGCGCACATTAACACATTTATACAAGAAAAATATAACCAAAACAGAAAGACTGCCTTTTTTCTCCCAGTTAATGTACCTACACCACAAATACGCCCCTCCCCCAAAGCACACTTCACAGTTCACAGACTGACTGTTCTAAATTAACGTTCAAAATCCTCACACAACAATAATCACTCGATAATATGAGCACAGAAGGGTTTCCTAGTAAATTCTGAGCAAAATAAATGACTCAAAAAGGCATTTTAAACAGCTTTTTGAGGTTTTGAATCGCAGAGCTCTGAGAGCAAACTGTCTACAGCTACCACTACACACACACACTACCCAGGCCAGAACTGAGGCTGTGCAGAACAATCTAGAGCCCATGTGACCTGCAATCCCATGAATCACTGCCAAATTTCATTTGGAGCTCAATTACCAGGCGAAGTGAGGCGAATTACATTGATTTCAAATGTACTTCACCTTTAAATTGGTGGAGAAGTGGTTTGGGGAAGGCGGAATAACACAAAGTCATTGGTTTCAATGGACTTCGAGTTCCTCATTATGAAGTGAAGTGCTCTGTTTCACATTGTGGAGTACTCCGCGGGTTCCACGTTACTCCATGAATCACTTCGTGGAGCGAATTGGGGTCACTTCGCCCACTACTACTTATAGTACTGTAACTCACATGCTGTACGGGAAGGAACATGGATGCCTGTGGCTGTACTTCCCGAATGAGCTGTAGCACAAAATGTCCCTGTCTTAAAAACAGGTATTAATGAGTACAATGGTGGGGTGGTAAAGCCGGGAGAGATACTACAAAACAGGCTTACAATACATCCAAGTAACTAAAAAAAAAAAATTAGGTTGTGGTTTGTGACGTGATCATCAGTCGTGATTTCTGACTGCATTTGTGACCGTGATAATGAAGAATGTTATTCGGTGTCGATGGTGTGACAGATAACCAATATGAAACTGTTTTGGGAATGTGAATGCCTATGGCTGTACTTCCCCAATGAGCTGTACCTTAAAACTCCCTGACTTAAAAACATGTATCAATGAGTACGATGGAGGGGTGTTGAAGCCTAGAGAGATCATACAAAACAGGCTTACAATACATCCAAATAACTAGAAAAAAAATGTATGTTGTGATTTGTGATGTGATAGTGAATTGTGATTTGTGACTGCATTTGTGACCATGATAATGAAGAACTTGATTCGGTGTTGATGGTGTGAGTTAACCAATATGAAACTGTACTGGGAATGCGAATGCCTATGTCTGTACTTCCCTGATGAGCTGTATCTTAAAAGAAAACTCCCCAACTTAAAAACACGTATCAGTGAGTACAATGGTGGGGTGGTGAAACCTGGAGAGATACTACAAAACAGACTTACAATACAAAGGCACAACACCTAACCAGTGCTCACCATCAGAAATTAAAATCTGGAAAATAATACCTTTGCTGGTTGGGCAGGCCACGGGGGGCAGTGTACTGCAAACTGCACTGCTACAGTAACAGTCACTATTACTAATACCAGTAAAGATACCAAAAAGAAGTACAAAAATCACACAGCTGCTGTGGATTGCAAGTTCACATTGCTGAAATTACTATGTGGCACAATAAAAGGTGTCTGACTCGATGATACGTGTCACACGCATACTCAAACACACACTAAGTAATGCATAGCAAATTGAAAACTTCAGTAATATAACCACATATTTTAAGCAAACTAAAATTATGCACTGGTGCACCACAACAATCAACAAAAAAATTGCAAGAATTATTGAAAATATTATTGTGTATACATTAACGCCCATGTGACCTGAAATCGCATGAATCACTGCAAACTTTGCCTTTGGAGCTTAAAAACAAGGTGAAGTGAGGCGAAGTACATTGCGTTCAATGAACTTCACCTTAAGAAATGGTGGAGTAGTGGTTTGGGAAGGTGGAGTAACACGAAGTCATTGTTTTCAATGCACTTCACTTTACCCATTATAACGTGAAGTACTCTGCTTCGCGTTGCTAGGCACTCTGCAAATTCGTCTTCACTCCGTGAATCACTTCGCAGACAGAATTGGGGCCACTTCACCCATCTCTAACCGAGACCTGACTAGATGGAAATGCTGCTTCCATTTTGGAGGCAGCTATTCCGGCCAGGTACTCAGTGATACATCGCCAGAGATTGGACCACGGGGGTGGGTAGTGGTCTGTTTCAAGACCGAATTGGGCCTCACTGGTGTACCAGAAGAGGAGGTCAAATCCTTTGAGTGTACTATGGTAGCTGGTGTGGGCTGCAGGAGAGCTCTCATCTACCATCCGCACGGGGATGAAAAGCGAGTTCTGCAGAAAGTAGTGGACTTTACTGCCGACATGGCGTTGGAGTCACCCAGACTGATGGTTCTGGGCAACTTCAATGCCTGGCTCAATGACAAACTCTCATCTTTAAGACGACACTTCCTCCAGTTGATGACATCACTGGGCTTTACGCAGTTTGTTTCCTCAGCTACCCATAAATGTGGTCATTCTCTGGATCTGTTCTGCTTCCTGAAGATTGAGGCCTCTGACTTGAGGGTGGAACCTGTCAGCTGATTAGATCACTACACCGTGAGGTTCAATTTTGTGCCCCCCCCCCTTTGTAGGTCTGCTCCTGTGGAGAGTCAGTTTCTGTCCTTTTGGGGTGTGGACCCTGAAGACATTGCTGTGGTGATTGACTTCTTGGAGTTCTTTGATGCCAGCTCAAGCCCAAAGCCATTGGTCCTGACCTATAATAAGACCATTTCCTGGGCTCTTGACCTGATTGCTCCAGTCCGTGTTTGTCCTCTTCCACTTCACCCTTGGGCCATATGGTTTGTTGGGTCTTTGAGAGAGCTGCAGAGGTTGACATGAAGGTTAGAACATTGTTGGTGGAAATCCACCCTGGAGGTCCACCTTCTTAGTTTGTTGGAGCATTATCAGCTCTACCAATCAGCGATCTCCCATAAGAAGGCAGAATTCCTGTCCAGGGAGCTCACTGTCACTCAGAATTGACCAGCTCAACTCTTCCGAACTGTGGACAGGTTGTGCAACCCAGTCTGTCTGCAGCTACATCAAGCTTTTTTACAAACTGAGTGTGATGCAATTGCTCAATTCTTTGTGAATAAGTTGGCCGACATCAGGTCGGACATCCACCTGACTTGCTCTATGCTGTTGGTCGGTGCTCAGTCATTATACCTCTTGCTTCCAGTAGTACCTTTGACCTGTCGGAATTTGCAGATATTATCAGGATTGTCCAGGGGATGCACTGTACATGCTGTAGTTTAGATCTGGGCCCAACTTCCCTGATTTTGGGTTGTTGTGATATCATTGGTCCAGTCCTGGCTCAGATTATCCAGTGCTCCTTGGAATCGGGTGAGTTTCCAAGATCCCTGAAGGAGGCAGTGGTGACACATACAATTTGAAACATAGAAACATAGAATTTGATGGCAGATAAGGACCGCTTGGCCCACCCAGTCTGCCCATTTCCCTACCTGAAGGATAAGCTGCAGATTCTAGTTAATCAACAGCTTACTTCCTCCTGCCCCCACTAGACTTGCCTTATATCTGTCCCATGCATTCTTGAATTCTCCCACTGTTCCTGACTCCACAACCTCCTCAGAAAGGCTATTTCATGCATCCACAATTCTCTCTGTGAAAAAATACTTTCTAACATTACCTCTAACCCATCCCCTCTATCTTCAAATTGTGCCCCTTGTTCTTGCACATCTCTTCTGAAAGATACTACCCTCTGTACCTTGTTAATTCCCTTGAGATACTTGAAAGTTTCTATCATGTCCCTCTTCTCCTCCTTTCCTCAAGGATATACATAAGCTGCTTTAGTCTTTCTTCATGATGTCTTCTGGTGCAGACCTTGCACCATTTTGGTTTCCCTCCTCTGAACAGCCTCCACTTTGTCTATGTCTTTGCGGAGATGGGGTCTCCAGAATTGCACACAGTACTCCAGGTGGGGTCTCACTAACTGTCTGTAGACAGGGATAACAACTTCTTGTTTTCTACTGTTGATGCCTCTCCCCATGCATCCCAGTATCCCCCCAGCCCTCCTTACTGCCTTCTCACATTGCTTGCCCACCTTTAGGTCTTCTGATATAATTACTCCTAGGTCACTTTCAATTTTTGTTGTTGTTATTAACTCACCCCCCACTGTGTACTCTTCCCCTGAGTTTTTGTTTCCCAGATGCATTACTTTGCACTTCTTTGCATTGAATCTGAGCTGCCACGTATTTGACCATTCCTCCAGCCTTGTCAAGTCCTTTTTCATTCTTTCCACCCCACATTGTGTATCAACCCTGTTGCAGATCTTTGTGTCATCTGCAAAGAGGCATACCTTTCCTTCCAGGTGCTCTCCAATGTCACTTATAAAGATATTAGAAAGGACCAGTCCCAGTACCGAACCCTATGGTACCCCACTAGTTACCCTCCTTTCTTCACTGTGGATTCCGTTTACTAGTACCTTTTGCATCCTGTTGTCCAGCCAGTTTTTTTATCCAAGCTACCACCTTGGGACCCACTCCAAGGCTGACTAACTTGTATATTAATCTTTTGTGTGAGACTGTGTCGACTGCCTTGCTAAAATCTAGGTAGGCCATATCCACAGCCCTTCCCTGGTCTACTACTTTGGTCACCCAGTCAAAGAAATCTATTAGGTTGGTCTGACATGACACATCTTCTGAAGAAAGTTTCCTTGGACCAGGATACTCTAGTCAACTGCAGACCTATCTCAAACCTTCTTTGTGTAGGAAAGGTACTTGAAAAAGTAGTGACAACTCAATTGGAGAACCATTTGACCATGCATAGTATATATGACCCTCTCCAGTCTGTCTTTTGTAAGAGGCATAGTACTGAGACTGTTCTGGTTCAGCTGCTCAGTGACCTCCTGATGGCAAGAGATCAGAGAAACCACTTCATTCTGGTACTTCTTGAACCCTACTCAGCTTTTGACACTGTAGACCATGCGGTACTGCTCAAGCACCTGAGGTTCATCTGTGGTCTGACTAGTAGAGTGCTCAGATGGTTTACATCTTTCCTAACTGGTAGAATTCAGAGAGTTGTCTTGTGGATCTTTTCTTCTGAGTCTTTCTCTCTGCCTTGTGGGGTCCCTCAGGGCTCGGTGCTGTCCCCATGTTGCTTGCAGTGTATATGCTACCCCTCGGAGACATTGTAAGATGGTATGGGCTGAGGTTTTATTGTTATGCTGATGATACCCAGCTCTACCTGTCTGTTGCCCCCGACCAGGTTAGTGCTTTCTCAATATTTAATAGCTGCCTCGCTGAAATCCAAGACTGGATGAATTAGAGCAGGTTAAAGTTGAACGCGGGTAAGACTGAGGTTATGGTTGTGGACCTGGGCACAAGATAGAGGGGTTGAGGACTGATTTGCCCTCTGGTTTATTCCTGGGGAGTGCTCAGATCCTTACTTCAGAATGGGTGCGCAACCTGGGAGTGGTACTTGACGATGGGTTGACCCTTCATCATCAGGTGTCGTCGGTCGTGAAGCTAGCCTTTTATCACCTCAGGAACATTGCCAGGATCAAACATCTCATTCTGTCTAGTGATCTCCCTGTACTGGTCCATGCCTTTGTGACCTCACATCTTGACTACTGCAACTCCCTTTACTTAGGGCTTCCAGGGGTTGATATCCACCGCTTGCAGCTAGTGCAGAATGCTGATGCCCAATTACTGACTAGGGCATATAGGAGATCACATATTACCCCAGTGCTGTGTGATCTGCACTGGCTGCTGATTCAGTGGTGGATCACCTTTAAGATAGGTTTATTCACCTACAAAGCCCTATACAGACTTGGTCCCGACTACTTGAAAGAGCTGCTGATTCCTTACATCAAAGTGCGACAGCTTCGCTCATCTGACAAGGGGTTGCTAGAGATTCCGAGGGTTACTTTGAAATCTTCTGGGGCCCGTGCTTTTATGTTTGTCGCCCCAACCCTCTAGAATTCTCTGCCCTGTCAGCTTCAGGAGTGCAGGACCATGGGGCGCTTTAAGTAGCCACTAAAAATGTTTCTGTGGAATAAGGCTTTTCCTAGTTTGTTATGACTTTAATATTGTTGTTTTAATGAACTGTTTTAAATTTTGTAAAGCACCTTGATAATTGAAATGTGCTCAATAAATAAAAATTATTATTATTATTATTATTATTATGATGTTGGGGAGTTGTCACATGATATACCTGTTGTATACAAACCTTAATGTTGTACTTTTACAGGTCCACAGTGGTGGATGGACTTGATTTTTACATTTTTGGATCACAGTTGTGCTGTTTGTGTACTTATTGTGTGATTTGGGGGTTTCGGTTCAGTCCGTACAGTATCTGTGTTAGTAGCCCATATAGCACTGCATCCGAAACAGAAACCTATGTCTCTATCTTGTACAATTGCTGAGAAAATGAGTTTTTGGGATGGCAAGGCCTCAATTCGGTGAGTTTTCAGAATTGTTTTTTGAGGTATAGACCAACAAAAAAAAAAACACAACAGTGTGTTACAAACTATGTGATGCCATCCCAGATCATGCTTTTCCATGCTCTATGATGTTGAGGTGTTATCACATGATATGCCTGAAGTACCCAAACCTTAATGCTGTATTTTTACAGGTCCACAGCAGGACCAGACTTGATTTTTACAACATTTTTGGACCATAGATGTGCTATTTGTGTACTTATTGCATGACTTTGGAGTTTCAGGTCAGTCCTCACAGTGTATGTGGTAGTAGCTCAGGTCACACTACATCCAAAACAGAAAGTCATATGTCTTTATCTTGTACAATTGCTGAAATAATGAGGTTTTGGAATGGCAAGGCCTCAATTTTTGTCGATTTCCAGAATTGTATTGTGAGGTATAGACCAACAAAAAAAGGCAAGGCAAGGCAAATGTTATTTATAGGGTGCCCATTCCCTGGGGTCTGGGTGCCTAACAACGTATCAAAAGTAAAACAATAAAACCACAATAAAAATTACTTTTTTCAGAATAGCAGCATTTAAGATCAACTTCAGATAACCAAGATGGTTGGGCTGGTTAGGCTAGAATAATTAGTCTGAAAAAGTCAGTCTAAAGAGGTGGACCTTCAGTCTCAGCTTGAAAACACCAATGAAGGGAGCCTCCCAGACTGCAGATGGAAGCTAGTTTCAAAGGGCTGGCCCAGAGACACTAAAAGCATGGTCTCCCGATGTCCTGAATCAAACCCTGGGAACGTCCAGAAGGCCCCACGAAGAGAAGCAGAGGGAGTGAGCAGAGATCACAGGTGTCAGGAGCTCCATCATTTAACTAGGACCCAGTCCAAATAGAGCTTTATACATGAGCAAGCCCAACTTGAAAAGGACACTCTATCTGTCAGGCAGCCAGTGCAGAGCACGCAGGACCATGTTTACATGACTTCACCTAGACCAGCCTGTCAGCAACCAGGCTGCTGCATTCTGTACCAGCTGCAGTCTGCAGAGGGTCCCTCCTATGTCCCTGAAGTATAGAGAGTTGCAATAGTCGAGTCTAAAGGTAACAAAGGCATGTACAAGTGTCAGCAATTCCTTGGGTGAAATGAGGGGCGTGATCCTGGCGAAGTTCCACAAGTGGTAAAAAACATTTTTGAATACAGACACTACCTTATCTTCAAAGGTCAGCCTGCTGTCCAGGATTACACCCATATTCTGCACCCTCGGGGAAGCCAGCAATGGAGCAGACCCCAGAAAAAGATCTGTGTCAGCTCCAGGTGGCAAACCATCGTACCCACAACTTAGCCTGATCACTAGCACCTCCGTCTTATCTGGATTTAGTCTCAGCCAGCTGGAAGCCATCCAGTCACTGATTTTAAGCACATTGACAGCACTGGATGTTCTAGGTGCAAATGATAAATACAGCTGGGTATCATCTGCATAGCAGTGAAAACTCCACACTGTATTGCGAAATAATCTCATCCGGGGCAGCATGTACACTGCAAACAGCATCAGCGATGGGATTGAGCCCTGTGGCACTCTACATGACAAGGGCATTGGGGAGGAGGAGACATTCCCCATCATCACCTGCTGTACCCTATCAGACAGATAGGACTGAAACCATCTGATGACTACACCAGCGAGTCCACAAAACTCACAGATCCAATTGAGAAGCACAACATGACCCACAGTGTCAAATGCTGAGAAGAGATAGAGAAGCACAAGAACTGACCTGTCTCTTCTATCGCTACCCCTAAGCAGATCATTATGCCCCTTAACTAGATCTATTTCTGTGCTATGTCTGGCCCAAAAACCTGACTGAAGTGGCTCATAGATGTCAAAGGACACAAGGTGATCCTCGAGCTGCTTTGACACCAATTTCTCAACAGCCTTGCTAAAAAAAAGGCATGTTGGAGATTGGATGGTTTCTTAAGGAGGGGTCTCATCAGCATCTCTTTCAAGGCCACTAGACACACCTCCTTAGCCATCAAGCACCTGGCAATCCTGGTGAACACTAGGCCAACAGCCTCAGTGTATACCATTAAGAAATGTGTAGAGGCTGTGTCTAGTTCGCAGTACGTGTGCTTCAACTCCAAGATCACACCAGTCACTGGCTTAAACTCCTCCCAAACATGCCACTGTTCCTAGCTGTCAGGTCACTGTGAGTCGATAGCTTCCCTGACGGAATACCTGACTGGATAGGCAATATTTTGTCAGAGAAAAACAGAACAAATTCTTCAAATAAAGTGGATGAAAAAGACTTTCTGGGATGTAGGCAGGCAGGATGGAGAAGCCTATCCATAGTCCAGAAAGGCTGAAAAAGTCTGTTTCTCCCTGCAACAATTTCCTTTGACAGGAATGCTGCCTTCTTATGGGAAATTGGACCCTGGTACTCACCATAGTGAGCATACAAGGCCAGTTTGTTGGCCTCCAAATGGGTTTTCCACAAACAATGCTCTGACTTCTGACTCTTGATCTTCATCGCTTTGAGATCCACATCAAACCAAGTGGATCTCAAGTGAGAGGATGTGAGATGTATATGAACTGGGGCGATGGCATCTACTGCTTCAGATGCCACCATATTTTATGTGCCCACCACCTCACTGATGCCAATCGCACATGCAGCGTCTTCTCCAGATAAATCAGTTAACACCAAAAGTCCTTCTGGGTGCAAACCCCTTAAAGGGTGGTAGCTGACCATCTCCACAGGGGAAGGACTTTCAGGGGGGCCACAAATGTGAAACCCACAGTGCAGTGATCAGACCAAGACACCTGATCAATCTTGATGTTATCAGCCCTAAAACCCAGTTGGAACACCAGACTTAGTGTGCGACCATGCTGGTGGGTCGCAGAAGCAACCGTTTGTGTCAGACCCTGTGATGACATCAGCTGGAGGCAGTCTTAGCCAAAATGCAAGGATCCATCATCGATCCAGGCATTGAAGTCTGCCAGGATTAAGCACCTGGGAGACTCCGACACCTAGTCGACGGCAAAGTCCACTACCTCTTGCAGAAATTCTCCCCCTGACCCCAGTGGGCAGTAAACTAGGAGAATTCTGCAACCCACACCCAGACCCCTATGCACAACAACCCACTCAAATGATCTGGTATTACCAGCTGGATGAACTGTGAAGCCCAGGTTGGATCTAAACATGATTGCCACTCACTCCTCCATCCCTGTGATCCTTCCTCAGGGGTTCACTATGGAGTACTCAGCAGGGAAAAGCAGACTCTAAAACTGGGCCAACATCAACACCAGTCAGGTCTCTGTAATGCAAACCAGGCTGACAGAGGAAATCAAGTCAGAAAAAATGTCTGTCTTATTCCTTATCAACCTGGCATTGCAAAGCACTGCTAAAAGAGGATTAGAGGGCGTGGTCAGCCCTCTTGCTGCCTGCTCACTTAGTCTGGTGGGAACCCTGGGTACAGAAACCAAGCACCAATGCCTGGCTGTGGTAGATAAAACTGGGAGTTCAGTAAAGGGGCGGAGGTCACAAAGCAGAGAGGCAGCCTATGTAATGTGCACTGAGTCACAGTACCAACACATCTCTGCCTGGCACACCAGCCCAAACCAGGGGAATCACATTTAGAACAGCCTTTTACTAATAAGCACTAAACCTGGAGGGTTGCAGGCCTATACAGGTGCGATGGTCTGCATCTATCCAGGAAGGGAACCAGGATCCTAAGTGATATTCATTGGCAAGCATTTAAACTAGCCAAGGGGGGAGGCACTGAAAAGGAGAAGGGAAATATTAGCCCCCTCAAAAATCAGGGTAGTTAGTGAGGTAAACGCCAAGATACAGCAGTTGATAGGGAGAAAAAATGGGCAGAGTGGATGGGCCTTGCTGTCCTTATCTGCTGTCAACATCTATGTTTCTATGTTTCAACTGCCCTTCTGTGTATGCTGAGTACAATGTGTATCTGCATTTTGCCTGCGCTTCACTCATTGCACACAAATAGTCATTTCTTTTAACAATAACCATTTACAATCCTTTATAGACTCCACAGAGTGCAAAGCTACCACCTTTTTAGAAATGTAGTGCAAATACTGCCTTCCATTACTTCTGGTTGGGTTCAAAGTAATGCATTCCATTTCAAAAAAGATGAAAACTGAAAACTGATCTCTCCAGAAATCATTAACCATGTTCACTAAAAAATGGTCTGCGACCAATTGCAGTATGCCTGACAGCAGTCATTCTAAGCATCCTCTTCCTTATTAGGGGATTACTGTATTTCAATGTACCTAGTTTCAGTCTCCAAGCTTTCTCTGCCTTAAGTGACAGGAAAGAATGTTTTCTGAAATCCAGATAGCTGCCCTACCCCATGAGCTGCTGTACCTGTCAGTCTGTCAGCACAAATACTGTATATGTGACATAGCATGGGTGTAGACAGGCATACTCACTATACACATTTGTGTACAGTTTTGTTGAGTGCCTGTCACAAACCATATGCCTTTCTGTTAACATTTTCATTCTAATCTGTAATATTTGGGTTGGTGTGGGCCACTGAGGAGTGTCTCTGTTTAAACTTCTGTTGCTTAGGAGACAGATACATGTATAACCTCTTTAGAGATTAGAGGAATCATCTGACAACAATCTGACTTGTTTGGAAGGGGGTGCCATTTGGAAAGGATGTGTACATTTTTTAATGGGAGGGGGTGTAACTATTGGAGACTGTGTACAAAATGAAAATTACTGACTACGTCCCTGTTACATAGAAATGTATAAGTTACATAGAAACATAGACATTGATAGCAGATGAGGTCCACTAGGCCCATTCAGTCTGCCCTTGTTGTTATTTCTTCACTCCCAGCATCACATTACATATCCTATCTGCTATGAATCCTACAAACTGACTTTGGTATGCTCAGTCTGAGTGTTCTAAATGTCCTGTTGTTTTTTATTGTTACACAGGCATAATTATGTGAAACTTGGATAGATAGTCTACCCTCAAGGCTGTTGTTTCTGTGATTTTGCCAGTGAAAGATATTGTTGCTCACACTTTTACATGAACAAAGTTTGTTGGTGCACACAAGGAGAAGTTAGTTGGTGCTAAGAAGGGCTGCCAGTCCCTAATCAAAGAAATACACTGGAACTCAGCACTCTAAAGATAAAGGCACCAGTCAAAAAGTTTTGAAAATCAGTGAAGATTTATTGTGGCATGGAAGTGGGCACAAAGAACAACACCCTATGTCCCCAGCACTTCAGCCCCTCACAGGACCTTTCTCAGGGAGCAGGCTTTTTCTTTTTTTTTAAACTATTTTTTATTTCAGCTTTTTTCATAAAAAATTCCACAGAGCATGATCACAGGAGTAAATGAATGTGAACAATGGGCAACATGCTACACATACTGTACAGTAATTTCATTGGTACATAAGCAGCAAAGCATTATACCTTAGGGATACTGTATATATTATTAATAATGATGATCCAGAAGCATATGAATCGATCCTCAATATACTGTACTGAGGTAAAAAATATAAATCTCTTGGTTTAAATCTACCATTACCTCATTGGGGGCCACAGAGATGCCTGGGGGAGCTCCATAGGATATGTATCAAAATCACTAGTGTCACTACAAAGTATTAGGTCTCCTACAGAAAACAGGTAACCTATGGATCAAGAAATGTTTTTAGGGGCTGACTGGAACCCATGAGAACCAATGGAGAAAGTTTTATCAACTAGGAGGGCAGGCCTATGCCAGCTGGTCTGGCCTTATTTGCGACATGTGAAGAAACCAGATGTTCCAGAGGTTCATTAATTCTGGGGTTTTATTTTGTAACCTGGCTGTCATATGTTCTAATTTATAAACATCATATATTGTATCTTCCCAGGCTGTTATAGTGGACGGGGTCAGGTCAAAGCCATAAAAGTGTGATTAACTTTTTGGCCGTACCCAGCAATTTATTAAGTAAATAGATTTGGTGTGGATTCTTAAAATAACCTGGGCAATGAAGTAGAATCCTGATAGCTGGGGTAAAATTTCCCAGAGATGGGAACCAGTTAAGTATTCTGCTCCCTATCAGGGACCAATATGATGTAAGTACTGGGCAGAACCAGAAAACATGGGCATGTGTGGCTACCTCACAGCCGCATTGCCTCCAACAGGAGGAGTCTCCACTAGTCAAGAATTTGTAAGAGACTTGAGGAGTATGAAAAAATCTGGATACGATCTTCCAGGAAAACTCTTTCTATGTATATGAGTTAGAGGTTTTATGCTGTCTTCGCCAGATCCAGAGCCAATCTACCTGGGACAATGTTACCTGAAGCTCAGCTTCCCACTGGAACTGCACCAGGTCCATGGTTGGTGAAGGGGCCCCTTGTAGGGCTTTATATTAACAAGAGACCAAATGGGTGCGGTCTCCTCCCATTGCAACCAGAATCAATAAAAGGCAAACAGGTGGGACTTCCTGTGTAGTGACATCTAAGCTAATTTTAGTGTCCAAGAAATGACGAATCTTTAAGAATCTAAAGAAGTCAGACTTGCTCAGGGAGAACTTCTGTTTAATCTGGTCGAATGACTTATATATCTCATTGTCATAGAATCGATATGAGCGTTTTAAACCTTTGCGTGCCTAGACCTGAAAAATGGTATCAAAGCATGCTGGGGTCCATGATGGATCTTCAGCAGGAATACCCATCCAAGAGGACATGAATTTGTTAGTCGGTCGAGAGAGAAAACTCATCCAACTATGAAGTAAGGTCATTGTGACTCTAGAGGCCTGTTGTATCCGAGATATATTTTGTGGTTGGAACACCTTGGAGTAACTTAAGGGACAGTCTGCCATAGCTCTTTCTACTGCAAGCCATGCTGGGGCTTGATTTGAAGGTAAAAAACAAAATGTTATATGCATAAGTAGAGTAGCCAGCCAATAATCAAAAATGCAGGGGCGGGCCAAACTGCCCTTCTCTTTAGGACACTGAAGCTTGCTAAGTGCTATTCTTGGTCATTGATTTGCCCATAGAAACTTACAAACAGTTCTGTCCCAGACCTGAACGTCCTTTATAGTGAGAGGAAGGGGGATGTTTTGCATTAGATATAATATCTTGGGGAAGGACTCTGGACAAAATCAAGCTAAAGCTGCTTGCTCTCTGACCAGGGCTGCTACAGCTCCCAGCGGTCGGCAGGCTCCTCTCCAGCCATTCCCCGAGACCAGGACCACAGACAAAATAAAGCTCAATGTACAGTGAAAATACACCCTATCAGATTGCAGACTTCTCTTGGCAGTCACAGATTAGTGGCTCCCCATCTCTCTCTGCAGATAGGGCTCTGAATGTGATATTACATTGATTTTTACTGTTTAAACTGAAACCTGCCTGTGTAAAGTAAAGAAGAAAATATAAATCTGTGTCCAAAGTTAGAGCACTAAGGGTTTGCAGCTCCTTTCTGAATCTGTAAAACCCCATGCCCCCCCACACTGAGCCAGCTGTCTTTGGTGCCCAATTTCTCCAGGGCTATTGTTCTGCTAAATCTCCACAAACCCCAGCCAATCTCAGGCTCCTTTCTCCTCATAATTACCTCCTTGTCTAAGAAGCTGCTACAAAATCCAAGCACCATATCCACCGTGGATAGCGTTTTACCTGTACTCAGTTGTCTGTTCTTCTGCCTCCCACCCTTCCTCTCCACCATATTGCCAACCTTTCCCATGTCCCCCCTCCCCCTACTTGGCTCATATTGTAACTTCACCTTGCCCCTCCAACCCTGCGCTCTCTCTCCTACCCACCCCTACCTGGGCACACTCCACCATATGTCCCCCCCTCTTTCCTTATCAGGCCCTCTCCCTCCTGGGCTCTCCTCCACCTACTTGCTTCTTGCCCCACCCCTGTTACCCACACAAATGTAAATCCTAGCCCCCGCTCATGGCTGGGCTCTTCCATTCCTGCTACCTCCGTATACTAGCCCAACACCTATCCTTCACCCTCCTCCATCTCCTAGCGGGAGACATACACCCAAATCCGGGACCCCTGACCACCACATTCTCACCAACCTCAGCCAGCACCACCACCCGGCATCCCATCCCCTTCCAACTGCCAGGTTACCCCCCCCACAAAGGCCTCCATCTCCTTCACCTAAATATTCATAGCCTACCACTTAAAAATCGACCAGCTACAAGTTCTCACTGCCCTACATGCCCCTGATGTCCTCATCCTCTCTGAAACTTAGCTTAACAAATAAATTCCTGAATCCTCAGTCGCAATCCCTGGTTACATGATGGCCCACCAGGACAGGGCCATGAGAGGTGGCAGCATAGCCAACTTCATAAGTTAGGACATACGCTATGAAATAATCTTATCTAAAACTGAACCTAAAGAGTAGGAACTCTTGCTGCTCCAGCTCACACTTTCTCGCTGCCCATATTCATTGCCAGAATCTACTGCTGACCAGGCACCCCTGCCACAACTGTTACTGACCTTCTTACACAAATCAGTTCATGAACACCCACTGAGGAATTATATGCTATGGGTGACCTTAACCTAAACTGGTTAGCCCGACCCTTAACAAAACCCGGACAGATTTTGCTGCCCTCAGTTTAACACAACTCGTCACTGAGCTCACCCGCCTAATTCTTAAATCAGGTAACCACTCCCTTATCAACTGGGTTCTGGCCTCCCATCCTCACAGAGTCATCCAAACAGGCCTACTCCCTGACTCTATGTGTGATCACCAAGTCATCTACCTTGTTTGCAAAATCTACCATCTCAAATCCCCCCAAAGTTCTTAGTCCAACGGTCGTTCAAATCCCTAAACCTAGCTCCTCTCCTAAATGACCTTGTCCTAGATAACTGGCTCCCTCCCCCCTCCAACCTGATAGATGACACCCTACATCACTTCAAAAACACATTCCTTAAGATATGGGATTCCCACGCCCCACTACAAAGTACTAGGGTACGTGGTACCTACCTGCCTTGGATCTCCCAAGAGCTCACAGCTTGTATGAATGCTAGTGACTCAATATGGTGAGCCTTCAAAGCCTCAGCCCTACCTCAGGACCTCTCCCACTACAGGTATGTGTGCAACATGTGCACTAGAGCAACTTGGCTAGCTAAAGCAGAGTACTTTAGATCCTTCCTCCAACTTAAACTTAATAGCCCTTCCAAATTCTGGAAGGTCATACACTCCCTCACCACTCCTTAGTGTAAACAAATCCACACTCTCGGATCCTATCTCAGTCACTGCTGAGTTTAACTTACATTTCTCCACCTGTGCTTTCTCTCTCCTTTCCTCCTTAGCCCCCATGTTACCATCTCCACCACCTACAGGCAAAAACTACCTCAAAATACAGGTATTTTCTCCTTCAGGGAAATCTCTCCGCATGAAGCAGTAGAAGCCTTACTAACATTAAGACCCTCAAATGGGAATACCCTGGATGGACTAGACCCCAAACTTCTGTTCCTCTTGGCCTCTGCCATAGCCACCCCTATTGCTAACTCCTAAATCTATCCTTCGCTACTGCACCTGTCCCTCTGTCCTGGAAGCATGCCATTGTCATTTCTCTCCACAAAGAGGGCACCTCCTCCTCCACCTCAAACTATCAGTGAATGTCCCTCCTCCCTGCTCTGGCAAAGCTGCAAAAACACTTAGTGCTTAGCCAGCTAATCTCCTATCTTGCCAACCCAAATTTCTTCACACGCTACCAGTCCAGATTCAGGAACGATTACTCCACTGCCTCCTCTTTACTAAGGCTCACTGACACCATCCAATCTGGAATGGATAGAGGTCTCATCACCTCTGCCATTTTCATCAATCTGGCCAAGTCTTTTGATACAGTCTCACACACTCTGTTACTATCCAGCCTGTCTGACACTGGTCTCTCCACATCTGCTACTTCCAGGTTCAGTGCTTATCTTACAGACCGCACTCATTCTGTCAGGATTGTGGATGCCATATCCCCTCCCCATGTCCACTGGTGTCCCCCAAGGATCAGTGCTTGGGCCTATCCTATTCTCTATTTTTCTAAACAACCTACTCCAAACTTGTTCTGCCTCCTCAATTCACATGTATGCTGATGATACTGTCCTATTTTCTTCTGGCTCTTCCCCAGCCTCGGTTGCCTCTACATTCCAGGTAGATTTTAACAAAGTCCAACTCTGGTTCAGCTCTCACCAGCTCTCTCTAAATGCTAAAAAACTGTAACTATGACTTTTGGTACATCCCAATGACTAGTCAGGCTCCACTCCCTCCCACTTTTCTACACCCTTGATGGGTCAGAGCTGGAGGATGTCACCTCCTTGGAGTTGGGCTTCACCGCCACCTCACCTTCACAGTCCATGCTGACTATATACAAGCAAAACTCTGTCCCAAACTCAGAGCTTTATATCAGAACCATTCTAGCCTCCCCTAATCCTGTCCGTCGTGAGCTTATCCAGAAGATAATACTTCCCTCCTTCAATTATTGTGATATTGTTTACAGCATTGCCCACAAGTCAGTTTTATCCAAACTGGATACCCTTTTTAATGCTTTCTGCCGGTTCGCTCTTGACGCTCCTCCTCGTACCCACCGCTGCAAGCTATACCGCTCCCTTGCTCTCCCCTCTCTTGAGAACCACCGCCTAATACACTGTGCCAAATTTATCTCAAAGAACTGGTTTGGTACCCTCGCAGTGTATCTGACCTCCTTACTATTGCCCCCTCTGGCACCCACCTATGCTCTGAGGTCCCTAGACTCCTGGCTCCTGTTAGCTCCCAGACATTGGACCCAAACTGGCCAGGCCACCTTCTCTCACTGCTTCCCTCAACTCTAGAATTCTTTTCCCTCTGAAATTCACCACTCTTCCTCTATCTACTCACTATCCAATGCCCTTGCCAACCACTGCTCAGTAAACTGCTCCTGCAGCTAACTCTCCAATCTTTCTACCTCAGACACTCCTATATTTCTTCTCCTAGTAGGCCCGGTGGTGCCACTTCACTAACCACATCCAACTACTGCACTTGATCCCAACTTTTGAGCTAGCTAGCTTGCACTTACCCCATCTCATTATATTCCACAACCCCATAACTTAGCAAGATTTCCTCATTGTAACTGTTACTCTTGACTATTAGGATATATGCATTAATCCACACTCACCTATTCCTGTCAAACATACGCAGCTGTATTATCTAATTATATGTTTTCAAGGTATAAAGCCTGACTTCCCCATGTAATTGCTACTATACTATAAGTCAGGGTAAATTGTCATCTACACCCAACTATTTCTGTCAAATGTTTTCAACTGTATTGTAATTGTATGTATGTATGTCAGGACCTGGACTACCCTTGTCCTCTTCCCCACTGTACCCCCCCCAGGTCGTACCGGGAGATGAGCAGTTCTTGCTCAGTGTGCTTTTCCTGGTGAAACAATTTCAATAAATAAATAAAGAGTTCATCTGAATAGATTGAACTCTAGCCATCAGGGAAAGAGGAAGAGGAGTCCATCTGGTCAGCTCTGATTTTATCCCAGACAAGATCAAGGTATCGTTTAGAGAATAGAATTCTGAAATATTCTTAGATATTTTAATGCCCAAGGAGCAGGCTTATACTTCTACATGTCAAACAGCCTAATTTGTCTGAAACAGTGGTGTCCTTAACCTGTGGGCTGTCGTTTGCACCTTCAATAAGTCCACATATCCAGCCTCAGCTCACTTCACTTCTCTTCTGATTATACCTACCAGCATTAGGAGTACACAGATAGTATTTGTAACAAAAGGCTGTTTCTAAAATGTCTTTTTGAAATCTGTCTCACTTCTATTTGCAGCTCAAAACAAGATAAGTAAACAGTATAACTAAAAAATATATTAGGTGTAAACATTCCTTCAGAAAGAATCCATCTTACTTCCAAACACTAGTATGGTCACTAAAAACTCAAGCTGAAAAAACTAGCTGCACTAAATCAAACAATGTTTCATTTGTCAATATTCTTTCTTGGTACAATGGAGACACACAATATTCCTCCCCTAAAATGCTAAGACGGCACACTGTAAGGTATGCACACATGATTACATCCCTGTACTATCTGTAGCCAAGCAACCATGTGATCAAACTTTTGCACAGCATGTAACCTGTTAGTTATTCAATCTTTACAATGTCACACTGACTTCAAATGTAAATTGTCACACAGTTTTGTGAAATGCACTTGGACTTGTTTATGATAAACCTTTGTTTTTATGTTGCCTCATGCTTTTGCAGCCACCATATTGCATTAGTAGCAGATTTGGAGGTACGGTCACTGTGGAAGAATGCAGGGCACACATCAGTAGGTGTGTCCCTCATTCCCCAATAAGGCAGCTGCAGGCGCTGACACCAGCAACACATAAACTGGACACCAGATCAAAGAAAAGGTCCACTGCAATGAGATCCAAGCTTCTCATGCAGCAGCGTGCCTTTCCTGGTGAACCAGTTTACAAAACAAGGCAGCATGTCACTGCAGAGTGCCCCAACCCACTTCACTTGCTGATGGGGGAGCCCACTCCCCATCAGCATAATGCAACCCCCCTTTTAAAGTGCATGCGAAGGGGGAGCCCAATCCCCCTCAGCATCATGTCCCCCCCTTCCCAGTTTAATTTGCCAATGGTGGAGCCCAATCCCTGTTGGCATAATGTCCTGCTATGAGTTGTGTGCCAATGGGGTGCCCTATTCCCCATCGGCTACAGAACCCCCCAAACAAAACACTCAGGTGGCATGCTGGGAGACCACCCGAGCGTGACAAATGCCCCAGTAAAATTAAAAGCATCCCGCAGTATTTTTTTTTTTAAATCTTCAATGCAGAAAATGGTCCCTCATCGACTCTGGTGCTCCCTTCACCAATCTGCACCCACCTTCTGTGCACCCAGCCTCCCCACACCCCCCCCTCACCCCATACTTACCTCCGGAGCATGGTGCGATGATCTTCGGCGGACCAGGAACATGTCTGCGCTCTTCAAAGCCAACAGCGAACTGAAGAAATGCCAGTAAGCTGTATAATGGCATAAATAGGGTTTTTTTCAACTTTGGTGCATATCTCTGACATTTTGGGGAATTTTGGCACCACATTTTTAAAATGGGGTTATTGGGACCCCTCCTCATGAATTCAGTCACTGTCATGGCATTATTCTGTCCTAAAAGGTGATTTCACAGTCACTGCACAGAATCACCTTTTGGGTCTGATTAACAAAACAACAGTGTGAGGGGGGCTCTCAAAAAGCCCATGTTGCAAATTTGGTGAAAAAAATCCCAAAAATGCGCAGTTTCCACACACACTCGTAACTTTGTGAATTTGTAATATTTTCACTCCAGATTTTCAAAATTGACATTTTCAACAACTCCTTATGAACAGTACAGCTGTCATTTTATATATCCGGGCTGAAATGTGCTTTTGCACATCCGGTGCAGAATAGCGTGGTTGCTGTGCAAAATCAGTTTTCTGGACAGTTTGAGAAAATGACTGTGGCGCTGTTCATGAGCAGAGATTCTAAAATGCCTATGTTGAAAATCTGGTGATGAATGTCCATAAAATGGCTGTTACAAGCACGTGTTGTGCAGTTTGCACGCACCCGTGTAACTTCCAAATTTGCAGTATTTTCATGCCATTTTTTCAATACTGACATTTCTCACACTTCCTTATGAACAGTACAGCTGTCATTTTTCACATCCTGCCCAAAATGTGTTTTTGCATCTGTGGCACATAAAGGCATGGTCACGGTGAGAAATCAACCTTTGGGTCAGATTAACAAAATCACAGTGCCACTGTTTATGAGGGGAGGTCCCAAAATACCTATGTTGAAAATGTGGTTAAAAAAATCCAAAAAATAATAGGGTTATGGACGCGCGTTGTGCAATTTCTATACCTGCTTATGACTTCACCGATTTTTTATATTTTCACTCCAGATGTTCAGCGTTGCAATTGTTTTACACTTCCTCATGAACAATACAGTTGCCATTTCTCACATCCTGCCCAAACTGTGTTTTCATGCCTGTGTCACCAAATGGCACAGTCGCTGTGCAAAACCACCTTTCAGCTAACAAACTGATAGTGCCACTCTCCATGAGATGAGGTCACAAAAAGCCCATGTTGAAAATTTGGAGTGAAAATACCAACAAACGCCTACAGCATTAGGGTTTCCAACTGTAACCCTGTAGAGACTGACAGGCATCAGGGATGTGACTTGGGATCATTGGCTCTAATGTTCATGCCATTCCACCCCACCCCCCACCCTGAAGCCACTGACAGGCACTGAGGTGTACCTTGGAGTATTTGACCCTCATGTTCACCCCATTCTCCTATACTGTACCCAACTCAACATATTTTCTTATGGAATGGGGTACATATAAAGCCCAAAGACCCCAAAGCACACCATAACACCTGTCAGTATCTGCAGGGTAGAGTGAGGTAAAATGGCATGAGCATTATTGCTGATGACCCAGTGGCATGCCCCAATGCCTGTCAGTCTCTGTAGGGTGGGGGTGGGGTTGGCATCAGTTCAATACTTCACTGCCATTCCTATTATGCATCTCTAACTCCTGTACTACCAATGCCAGTGAGACAATATTCAGCATGGATAAATGATTGTTATTTATACTTGTGAAATACACTGAAACTGAAACTTTTAACCCCTGTGTATTTTGTGGGTCCATCACTAGGAACCTTTGACTCCAGGTCCCAAAGGGTTAACTTTTATAGACTACAGTCATAGTCATAGTCAAGGGGCAATTCTTACCACAGTAGAATTTGATACTCTTGACTCTGACTTGGACAGCTGGCTGAGAAGCACATAGCTTCCAGTTTCTCACTAATCCCTTCTGTCTATCTTCATTTCTTTGACAGGACTCCAGAATGTAGAAAACTGTGGTTGGAACCATTCACATGGCAATCCCTGCAGGTGCATAACCTGCCTGGAATCATCAGATATGAAGGAGGTGTGAGTAACAGTCTAAGGGATGATCTGTGAGAGAAATGGACTTTGTCTCCCAGATTATTTTCCTTTGAACTATCATGATGTCTTCACTAGCATAGTAGAAAGCATAGGCTGGCATTTTACTTTTTCAAACTGGCTGAACTTCTGTGATTCCCACCCAGTGGGTACCATCAAGGTGAGAGGTAGTACAATTGTCCTAAGTCAGCTGTGGTTCCCAAGTCATGTCCAACATACCTTTCCAATAAAGATTTATCTGTGCTACGTATATAATTAGTGGTGTTTTACTGATAGAAAGAACACTGGTTTTAACTGTGTTCGAATCCTGTGATCCCCACCGCCTGGGGAAGCTGTTCTAAATAGACGCTGCAACCCCAACTCATTTCCTGTATGTAAATCTGGAGAGTGGATGACCCAATAGCTGCCATGATAATTAGGCAAGGAGCAGGTGTTGGTCCGTTCAAATCCTATTAAAATTGGTGTTGTAATACTTGATTGGATCTCACTGGCACAATGATCAGAAAGCAACATTGGGCCCCAAATTGTGAAATATGCTTTAATACACTGCCTCATTATATTATGCATTTCTTATTGCAGGGCAATTTTACTCAGTAACCCAGATGCTACAATTGGCAGCTCGACTGTCTCACCCTTACAAACTTGGTTCAAATGTATGTTGTGGACTGCGCATATCTACATCCATTTGTACACTTGGCATACTTCTGTGTCCTTATCTAGTGTTCCCAAACCAATAAATCTACCTGCCCAAGTAGTGCATATGCTACTCTCTCCTACTATTGGAATGTCTTATCTTACAAACTTCCTCCTACCTCCTTAACCCTTAAATTGAGCCATCTAGTATATCTTAAGGTGCTATACTTCTGATTAAAAAAATTATATTTATATCACTACTCTGTTCTGTATGTATAATTCTAACCATCAAATGCCAAAGAGGGGCAATAAGGCTTGCCCCTACTTGGTATGTGCAGACAATATACTCCTAATGTCCACTAGTTATTTGGGGTTAAAGAGAATGATGGGGAGGTCTAAAGAAAGCATGAAGGTAGATCTGTACATTAACCATAAAAATAGAAAAGTTATAATTTTGTTTTTGACAAGGAGAGACGCACTAAGCTGAAGCTTCTTTACAGGTACTACATGGGAGCACTAGGAAGTTAAGTGACTTGCTCAGGGTCACACAGTATGCAAGTGGAGCTGTGGGATTCAAACCAAGGTCTCCAAGTTTGCAGCTCAGAGCCTTAAACAACTGTGATTTTTGGCAATGAGAAGAAAAAGTATAGATATAACATCAATGGGAATCAATTAGAAGTAATAAACAGTTTTTGTTATTTGGGCATTAATATAACAATGACTTAAAATGGAGAACAAATACAAAATAATTAGAATTGAGAACAAAAAAGGTTCCTACCTGCCGTGAGCAATTTACAGTACAGATTTGGTGGATATTTAGTGATAGGATATCTCAAGGTAATAAATGCAAAAATCGGTCGTCAACTGCTCTACAGAGCTGAAATATGGGGAGAACAAGGCAAAATAAATTTAGACACCAGTTTAAATATATGTTACAGAAAATTACTGGGATTACCAAATGGGACAGCCTCAGCAGTGGTCAGGGCAAAGCTGGGCCGGCATCCAATAAGTTGTCAAACAAAAGAAAGAATGGTTAGCTATTAGATCAACAAATATAATATGAAAGAAAATAGACTACAAAGACTTCATATTGAGGAAACAATGAATTATTTAAAACAGAATATAGTATTTCCAAGGTTGAGGATTGTGGACATGTTCATAAAACTATATGGTTTACTCCACTGCTTAACAGACCTTTTAGGCTTCCCTTAAAGATAATAATAGACAAGACAAAAACAAGGATTGTTTTTCAATTGTTTAACCAGAAGTGGCACACTAATCTGAAAGCTTATTTACAGGTGTGACCTGGGAGCACAGGGAAGTTAAGTGACTAGTTCAGGGTCACACAGTATGCAAGTGAGGGCTGTGGGATTCAAACCCAGGTCTCCAAATTTCCATCTCAAAGCCTTAAAACACTACGCTATACTTCCTCCATAAGGATAAAAGATGTCTCTAAACAAAGGGATATGCAGTATTGCAAACAATATAAGAAATATGAATGGATGTTGGGAAAAAAAAGAAACCATGAATTAGAAAAATACTCAATTCTCAGCAAGGCCCAGGTTACAGAAAACTACTATCAAAACTCAGGTTCAAGGTCTATTTTTATTTTATTTATTATGGTCTCAGATTAACACCTTTGAGAACAAGCTCATTACATAGGTTCCAAGTCAGAGATTTAACTAACAATAAATAATTGTGCTAGCTGCTGATTCAAGCAGACTTGACAAACCTCTAGGCCTTTATCTGCTGGCAAATTTCATATGTTCGTATGCTTAAGCTACAGGGATATATACAGTGGAACTGACATTGAAGACAGTAGACAAATGGGAATACAAAAGTATATAACAAAGTTATTAGCAAAACGACTCAAGCAAGGAGTGGAGACAGACTAATAGTGACACTAAGATAGGCAGGGTGAAGAAAATAGGAGATGCAGTGGGAGAAACAGGAAATGCAGTGGGAGGGTAGACACAGGCAAGAGGGAGTAGGAAGGGGGAGCAAGAGAGAGTGGAAATCAGTGTTGGCAGGAGGAAAGGGGAAGAAAGGGAGGTAATGAGGTACAGGGGGAGCCGTATTGAAAAAAAAAACTTCTGCTGAGAAGGCGTCGTTGAAGTAAGAGAATTGGGGATGTGAAATGGTGGGGTGGGGAGAGATGGGGCAGGCGGGCAGGGACGAGAAATGTGGGCAGGATGTAGGAGGGATCAGATCAAACGAGAAACACGAGGTGCAAGGTACAGTGCCTTAAGGCAAGAATGGGGAGTGTTGCCTTGGCATGAGATAGAGAAGCAAGTTAGTGGGTTAAGGGAAGCAGTCACAGCTGGCCTCAGCAGCGAGGTATTTTTGATGCTTATGTTTAAAGGGTTCTAAGGCTATTAAGGAGGAGATGGCAGGGAGGAGATCATTTGTCCACTTCGGGAATGGTGTCAAATGCTCTTTGGGCAAGGAAGTGTGGCACCTAGGAACTGTGAAGACCATGGTATCTGAGCATCTGGTGGAACGTCCATTTTCATGGTGGGTAAAGAGCTTCTGTACATCCATGGGCATCTGGCCCAGACCCACTTTCTTGGCCAGTAGGCACATGTGGTATTTGAGCCTTTCAGTGAAATGGATCCAGTTAGCATGTTGGTATAAGTCACATGTATGTGTGACCCATGTTGAACCAGTAAGGAACTGACAGGTTTTATTTAGAGCCATTGTAATATGGCAGAGGGCAGTGTCTGAAGCCGAGCCGTAGACTACGAAAGCAATTTTATTGTCTGAGTGCAGTGCTTTCTTTGGTCCTATGAAAGCAATTGGCTGATGGCCCTGTACAATAAGGAAAAATAAGGGCACATGGTATGGGAAACAGGCAATAAGTTTGAAATTTAGAATTATTTAGTCCCCAGTCTGGATAAATTGGGCAGTTCGGGGTTTGTTGTAAGTTTTAGGAAAAACTTGAAAACAATAGATGGCATAGAAAACAAAGTCATTATGATAATTATTATCATGCAATATTATGGCTATCACATAACATTATGAAACGCTAAATTTTAGACAGATACACAATGTGTAGTATTTTTTTTATTGTTTATATATTTTAAAGAAAATTTGTATACTGTGCAAAAATGTGTATTGTTTTGTAATGATATTGTAAATTTGTAATGACATCAATAAATGCTTAACAATAAACTTAATCTAATCTACTCTGTTCTGGGAATGTGGAGCTACACCCCCCCCCCCCCCACACACACTCCTTCTAAATATGTCCTCTGAACTAAAGCAATTAAAATACCTGAAAATATTACATTAACATGTGCAGTATACTCAAGAAGGTAGACATAATGCAGCAGTGGGTCTGCCATACAAGGCCAGATATTTTAGTATTATCAGAAACTTGGTTAAGAAGTTCCACACTAAATGAATAAATAAACATACATACTAACATACTAGAAGCCAGCAGAATAGGCCTGGTGGTCTGTTGTGTCTGGTCAGTAGCCAGCCTCCTAATGGGTGCTCACTTTTCCACCCCCCCCAGTCCCTGAGATACTAACATCCCATCCTATAATGTCTTTAGGACAGACTGGCCTACCAAGGGGTAGGGGCTGCAATAAACAGTACGTCCTTGAGCAATAGGTGGCAGCTTTAATTGACTCATCCACAGCACCAAGAGAGTTTGAATGCCTAAACCTAAAGCTTTCTATCTCCCAAAAAGAGTCTTTACTTATCATTGGGTTCTGTAGACCCCCCACAGTGGGACTCGAACTGTTACCTTGCCTCTGTACCCTTATGGACAATTATGCCATAGAAACTATTATCTTAGGTCAACTTGATCTTGACTGGTGCAATATGAGTTGAAAACCGATAAAAGATCTATGTGATGATTTAGACCTCACCAGCTTATCCCTGAACCTACTCATTCAAATGCCAAAAGCCCTGCAAAAAGCAGTCTCCTCAACCTGATCCTCATAAACAAAACTTATAAAATATCTTATTGTGGAGTTTCGTTATGACATCAGTGACCACAGGGTGATTGCAGGTATGGGGTTCTCCGCAAGACGTGTACCATATTTGTCTGAATTACTGTCAATGCTTGAATAAGCACCTGTTCGATTAAGCACCTAGCTCAACACCAGAAGCAAATTAATAACTGCCAGAGCTCAATTAAGGGACTGGTTGGCAAAGACTAGTGGTCTCTTAACACTTCCACACTGCCAAAGCTTAATTAAGGGCCGGGTCGGTGCTGTCAAGGCAAACTTAGTAAGTGATTATCGCTGTCATTGACTGCAGCACTGAGTGTGATTACCACCCATACATAACATGTCCCCAAATGCACTTACATAATAGTAAAATTAAAGTAGGTGTTAAGCAGGTGTTAGATGTTTGAAAACTCCACATACCATGCCTGGATTAGCCAAATTCTCCAGATTAGTAGCTCATAGAGAGCTATAATCTCTCAACCATGAATAACCCTTCAAAGCACCACTGAGATCACTCACCTGAGGTAGAAACCACAGACCCAGCATAGAAGAAGTGAAAGCTTCACAGCTACAGTATAGACTTTAAACTCCAGGCTCTTGAGTTTGTATGAAATAGCAATAGCAAAAAAAGTGCAGCTCTCAACTTCGATGTGGATGATAAAAGGATAGGGTAGTGGTGTAAACAGGAGGACCAGTTCCAACCGATATCCTCACAAGGGAGAAGGAAATTAAATAGAGGTGGTCGGCATCCTGTATCAGAGACACTTGAAGAGGAACTCTATTCCTGGATTCAGACTATGTGAGCACAGATTGTGACTCGCAAATCTGTATAAAAGGATGCTATTAAAATATTTTCCAAGTCAAGTGCTAACAAGCATTTTGTTGCTAGTGATGGATGGTTGCAGAATTTTTTCTGCAGGCATGTTATCACACTGTGGAGGAAAACAACAGTTGGCAGAAAATCCCAGATACTGTTGCCCCCAAGCTAACTTCCTTCTTGCTATTTTTAAGGAGTCTCAGACTGAAAAAGGTGTACTCCCTAGTTGAAATCAAGGGGGATGAATGAAACTCCCATATGGCTTGGCATGGCTGCTGATTACACGGTAGATTTTATTCTCAGTAGATCTGTACCTCTAAAACTCACAAGTCATGAAAAGTCACGAGTGACAGTGGTTTTGGCAGCAAAGGTTAATGGCACCAAACTCCCTCCATTTATTGCTTTTAAGGGAAAGCACTATGACAAGAAACTGGATACAGTCAGTGGTGAGGTTTGTGTCTATAGTGAGAATGGCTAGATGAATGATGATCTCACACATATATGGCTACATCAGGTCTGGGGTTCCCTTGCTTTTTTTCACCAGCTGCTAGTTTGGGATGCTTATCATTGCCACCTACAGGACTCACCAAGTGCGTCCTAAAGAAACTAAAAACTGATACAGCCTTCATACCCGGTGGTTGCACTTGGCTTGCACAGACAGCAGATATCTGTTGGAACGCTCCTTTTAAGGCATATTATATGGACCTATATAAAGAGTGGATGTCCAAAGCTGGCCCAGTGGTGCTGAAGCACTGAGGCATTGTCAGGAGTTGATAGGGGAAGGACTAGGATTTAGAGTCCAACAACAGCTTCCCTAGTCTTGGGGAAAGAGATGGTTGCATGCCGCACTCTGATAGTCCCCGGGGATGCTCAGAAGTACTGCAGATTCATGGGTGCCAAGTGGGGTGGGGAGCATGGCAGATGTCTGAATGTTTCATATGGACGTCATTGCATGTCCGTGCTCCCATCGGCGGGGGGAAGGAAAATGACAGCATAGTCCACAGCAGCTTGATAGCCGAAGCTTCACTGGCTGATGATGCCTGAATAAGGCGTGTGCTGGTATTGGATCCTCGCTGGGCGCAGGGGCATGGGGGGGTACTTTCGACAGTTGTAGCTGCATATGCCAGCTGGGTACATCAGCTTCAAGGTCAGCATTGAAGGAGGAGTGGTGGCTGGATTAATAAGGCAGGACCGTGGCTTCAGGTGAGGAAAAAAGAGATGCTAAAAAAAAAAAAAGAGATGTCCGACAGTGAAAAGCAGTACACCTGAGATGGAAACCTGAAGCTGCCTAGAAGAGTCCAGTTGGCTAATTGGGTGAAGCAATCTTGGGCAACTATTCCCACTGAGCTCATTGTTAAGTCATTTGTTGTTTGTCGAGTTTCAAATGCGCTGGACAACTGTGAGGATGATATTATTAATGTATTTAAAATGAAAGGCATTCTATATGAGCAGAGAGAAGAGCTGCAGACAAAGCTTCGGGCACTGCCAAAAGGTAGCTGTGCTGCCAATCCAGCACCAGAACCTGAACCTGAAGATGAAGATGTGGAGGAAACTGCCAAAAAATGAACTGGCAGTGGAGGACAGTGATGAAGACTGATGGCTGCTTATGTTTTTTTTTTTATTTGTTTTTTTTTAAACTGGGAGCAAAGGATAGTACTCCCTGGAGGAGAGGAGGGAGAGAGGGGATATGATAGAGACATACATGTATCTTACAGGGAGGAACAGGGTGCAGGAATGCACTATTTTTAAACGAAAAAGATGTTCCAGGACTAGAGGGCATGGGATGAAGTTGGAGGAGGAGCGATTCAGAGGAAACGTGAGGAAGAATTCCTTCACAGAGCGGGTGGTGGACAAGTGGAACACCCTGCCAGAGGAAGTGGTGGGGGCTGAAGCAATCATGGGATTTAAGAATGCATGGGATAGACATAAAGGAATTCTGGAGGTCAGGGGTAAGGGGCAACAGACTTCCTGGAAAACATAAACTGAACTTACAAACTTAAATGGGCAGACTGGGTGGGCCATGGGCCCTTATCTGCCGACACTGTCTATGTATCTGTGTATCTATGATAGTGATTTTCTTAATAAACTAACAGACTGAATGTTAATGCATACTGAAACCCCCTCTGGTTTCCTTCATTTGTTGCACTCAATTAAATTAAGCAAAATACAGTTAAAAAAAATAAATAAATAAAGTTAAACAGCATACTGATAATATGACTGCCTTCCTTCATAACTGCGCTTTTCAGTCAGTGACCATTTGAAAAAAGTAAGCACCCTTGTTTCACTAACCGCCTGCTTAAATTAACTCCTAGGTCACTGATGGCACAAATTAAATAGTGCCCGGGCTATTATTCAAGCATTTATGGTATCTTCCTCTAACTTTATATACAAAAGGAATTTCCACAACTTTAATTGTACTGACTTCCTGCTTGAGCTGAGCCTCATAAGATGGCAAGTATTCTACCTTACCCCTACAGTCACTGAGGCCTGCACTGTCTTCCAAAATAACTTTCTGAATGTGGTGAACAAACATACCCCTTTAGTGGAAATGCGAACAAGGAAAAAGATATGCACCTGGTTTACTAAAAACATCATTACATGCCAGAGATGCTCTTTGGAAAAAAAGCTTGGAAATCTAAGCTGGCATCTGATTGATTAGCATTCAGAGTAGCAAGGAACTGCTGCAACAAACTCATTAGGTACGCAAAAATGGAGTACTTCCAAAATGCATTAGATTCATTGAAAACAATGCCACAGAATTCTAGCAAATCCTAAGGGAGATCAAAGAGCAGATCTCATCTCCATCCCTGCCGTCTAAAATTGTTTCCAATGGAGACACCTTCACAAATAAACAGTGTCAGTGGCTCAGTAGGTAGCAAGCTCACCTCTGAGGCTGGGAGATCATAGGGCTGTGGGTTCAGTTCCCACATCTGGCACTTGGGTTAATATCCCAGTACTGACACTGTAGTGCAGCATGAGAGGGGTACTGCACTTCTGAGGTGCTGTCTTTTGGATGAAACGTTAAACTGAGGTCCCATCTGCCTGGATTGGTGGTAGTTCAGGTGGGTGTTAAAGATCCCATGGCACTTACTGAAAACAGTAGGGGAATTTCCTCGGTGTCCTAGCCAAATTTCCCTCATTCACTAAAAATAATCACCAACAGTTTAATCTGGTTCAAAGTCAGTTGGCATCCATCTGTATCCCCCTCCCAAGGGGTCGTGCCTGAAAATAGGCAGGATTTGTCTAGTGCACTTACCCGGTCAACAAAAACTAAAAAAAAAAAAAAAGCATCTAACATTAGAGCAACTAAATAACCATTTTGCCACTGCAGGGCTTGCTTTCGATATGTCACCAGCTAAACACCTTCACAAGCAGCCTCCTCTTACCGACCCCCATCAGACTGTCCCCTCAATTACTCAGCCACACTCCAAGTTTAGCTTTGACCCTATCTCATTTTAACAAGTGAAGGACCATTCAATCACTCTTGATATGAAAAAAAGTGCTGATGCTGATCGACTCAAACCACTTTTCCTTAAACTGGGCCACCCTTCTCTTACAGCGCACATCACACACCTATTTAATTTGTCTCTTACACATGGGGTTCTTCCCTCATCTTGGAAAATAGCATGTATAATCCCCCTTTTCAAGTCAGGCATTCCTTGTGACCTCAATAATTACTGGCTCGTATCACTTCTACCTGTATTATCTAAATTGCTAGAACAACTAGTTAACACTCAGTTAAGGCAGTACCTAAACTCCTCCAACCTCCTCAAACCTTTACAGTCTGGATTTAAACCAAAACACAGCACTGTGTCTGCTGTGGCATAAGTTACTAATGATTGACAATCTGCACTTAACATTAACCCTTAGGCTGCTGCCAGATTTAGAATGTATAGGAATTATGAACTGATATACCACTCTGTGGCACAGCAAGGGTTAAACATCAAGTCAGTGCAGTTTTTCTGGACCTGAGTAAGGTCTTTGATACTGTGGATCACACATTACTTCTCCATAAACTAAAGGATATCGGTTTTGATGCTAACGCTATGCTATGGTTCTCATGTTATCTTACAGATGGACAGCAACAAGTCAAGGCACAAGGTGATCTCTCCCCTCTCAAACTTCTGCCCAGGGAGTACTCGAGGAGTCCATAATTGGGTCCCTGCTGTTTGTAATTTATATAAATAATATTGACACTAACATCGGGATGGTTAATGTGCATCTCTTTGCTGATAACACAGTATTATATGTCTCCATGCCCTCCCTTGAACTTGCATTTCCAGACCTGCAACATGACTTCAATCAGTTCCAGCATAATCTTTTCCAATTCAAATTGTTGTTAAACATAAAAAATAAAAATAAAAGTTATGCTTCCCCCCCCGTATCCAAGCAGCAAGTGTTGAGTTGATAACACCCCCAGACATTGACCCTCCCTGGGTGAATCGCTTGAAGTGAAGGGCAGGTTTAAATATCTGGGGTTCTGGCTTGACTGTCAGTTATCATTTCTATCACATATGGAGAAATTCTCTAAGAAGCTAAAAAAGAGGCTAGACCTCTTCTTTAGAACTGGCACAGGGTCATTATGTTGAACGACATAATGCCGCATGGCACAATCGTGCTGTGCGATTTATGCCATGAGTCAGCTGTCTTTGTTCTGTGGGTTGGCTTTGCCCCCCACACCCCCCATTATGGGGTGCTACACTCCCAGACCCTCCACTAAAGATTCTCAACTTCAGGGGGGTCCAACTCGGGGTGCTCACAAGTCCGGGTTCTCCATAATGCCGTACGCTGTTATCTCATGCGGCATTATGACCTGGTACATGAAGAATCAAGCATCTTCTCAGCCATGAATGAAAAATAATGCTAGCCTAGGCTACTTTTCTTCCCTCATTGACTACGAAGATTCCATTTCCAGTCACTGCCCTAAATCAGTCCTTAGTAATTTGGAGTACTCTACCTCAGAGCATTAAGGTTCATTACTAACGCCCTTTTCAGAACTCACCACTGTGCTCTTTATGCCCAGCTTGGCTGGCCCTCACTTCACAATAGAAGGTTAAAAAATACCATAATATGGTCCTACAGAGCTATCGTAAATAAACTCCCACCTTACATTACAGGCTTCTTTAAATGCACACCCTGCACCTATTCAGTGAGGAGATACTCCTACATATTACTACAAGTCCCCAGGGTAGCATCCCGCTTAGAGATGTGCAAAACTAGGAAATTTTGTTACGCAAAATATTTAGTGAAATTTGTGCATTTCGCAAAATATTTTGCTAGTGGGAAATGCAAAATTCCACCAGCGAAATGTGAAATTTTGCTTGCAAAATGTGCAATTTCACCTGCAAAACAACAAAATATGGGCACAATTTGCTGTTTAGGGTGAAATTTTGCATTTCACGGCAAAATTCCACATTCCAGGGGCAAAATTTCTCAACTTTGCACCTGGCAAAAACTTTTACAGAAAGGAAGAATTTCGCAAAATGTTTTGCATGGTGAAATTGCTAATTTCACGGCAATTTCACTGGTGAAATGTAGTTTTGCAACATCTCTAGCCCTGTTAAGGCAAATCTGTGATTAGCTATTCTCTCCCTTCCTTGTGGAATATTCTGCAGTACTCCTTAACACGTACTCATGCTATTTGTCTTCAGACCTTCAAATCCTTTTTTGGACCACTTTGAACAGGAAGAGTGGATTTGCTATTCATAACTTGTTTTTTCCTTCTGCTACAGTCTAGCCCTGCACAGCTGTCCTTGGGATGCCTGTTTTGTGTATTACCACCTGCATATCACTTGCAACATTTGTATGTTTTTGCAGTCCTTCATGTATTATCACCAAGAAGTCATGTTATATAGAATTTTCCTTTACAATCCTCCTTTGTTATATATCCTCTGTTGTTCTATGTTTTGGACCTCATCGGGATGTACCGTGTGTTTTTTTTCTCATTCTACCAATGTATGCACTATATACTTTTTTGTTCATGTCCATCTAGTATTACCTTGAAAATGAGCTTCCTCAATGGTGCTATTCCTGGTAAAATAAAACTGACTGATTGATGATTGCTCAACAGGAAAAACATATTAGATTGTGGTTTTGATGGAAGATGGATGCCACCCTCCTGAGAATTCCATGAGGGTTGTATCCGCCAGAGTTCCTCCCAAGTTCATGTTACCTCTGTGCCTTTGCACCATGCTCAATTTGGAAATGTTTGGGAATATAAAGAAATTGAAAAATAAAATTGTCTTAAGTGGCTTACTGTAGGCCTTACCCATTTGAGAGCTGACTTTCTTGCCATTTTTTACCCTGATATCTGAATACTGTACCTATTCAGACTTTAGCACTCACTTTTCTGAACTTTCAAGATTGTTATAATATAAAAAAATCCAACTGAGATGTTAAAATCTGTTGCTGCAGCCCTTGGAACATTGAACTTTGCCCACTGAGCTTGCCATCAGAATTGTGCCAGGAAATAGGACTTTTGAGCCACTATAAAATTAAATGCCATCCTACATGAAGGGTAACATGATTAATTTTGTGGTAAAGCACATTGGATTCAATTGTTGGAATTTACCCATCCTTGCTGACATTCTGTTTCGGAGACTGAAATGTTTTAGAACCATGTTTTGCCTTTTAGCCCAGTGCCAGTTGTCCTAGAAGCATGTTGTCCAGGAGGTCACTCCAGATCAGGAGGTCAAGTGCTGTGTATGACTTCCTTCCCACCAAATGAGTTGGTCTGCATTTTCCTCTAGACCTGAGAAGATGCTTACAGTACACACTGCCCTCAAAGTTTTGTGAAGTAGGGTCTCTTCATGAGTTCCCTGTGGAAGGTGAATTTTATAACTTCACCACTTTTTTACTGGTGATAAAAACTTTGCAGTGTATGTAGTCACACGCTTTTTAAGGAGTTATTGTGGAAATAAACAGGATGCTATAATCTATTTGTGCTTTTCTTAATGAAAAGATGATGGAGTTAGAAGTCAAATAGCATAAAACATTTAAATGGTGTTGAATAAAGCTGGGGAGACAGTTGGTTCTACTTGGTTGGCCTCTCATATCATGACTTTATAATCCCATATAATTTTGGTTAGACTTTTTTACTAGTATGGCAAAGACAGCTGAATATTTAAAAGGTTTATTTATTGGATGGAATGTATAGGTTGTCAAAGTTATTTAGCAAGGCAGTATTACATAACATATCAAGTTTGTAAATGTTCTTCATCATTTTTCCAGGTTCTAATAGAAAACAGATATGAAACTAAAACATGTGGTATCTGTGGTGATTTCAAAAGTGTTCCATTAAATAAGGACTATGCCAGTAAAGGTAATATGGTTTTCTTTCTGCATCACGTTTAAATGCATTGACAGTAGACCAGCCTGTTCTATTTTAGTAAAGATTAAATCTTAATTCTTCTGCAGTAAAAATAATGTCTACCCAGGAATGGTATAATCACAGTCAGTTATGACAAGGCCTGTGTGTGATGATGACATGCAAGAACAATGTGTTAAATGATCTTTCAGTGGGCATGTCCAGTGGTGCAGTGGCAGGGTTACTACTCATGATGCTGACCCAAGTTAAAAATGAGCCAGGGACACCATAGGCCAGTTGGGTGATGAGGAGGCAGGAAAGTCCCACATTATTCTTGCTTTCTTTGGAGAGGGAGGGAGCTAGCACCAACTGCTTATAACCACCAAGGTGACCCCCGATAGTGGTGCATCAGGAGCTGTAGCGAGAAGAGATGGAAAATAAACAAACTCTGGCATGCTAAGCATGCTTTGTTTGTGCATACACAAAAATGAGAATGCTCTATCTGTGTCCATAGAGCAGGGGGAGCAGCATAACAGCAGTATTGAGACCCCACAAAGCTGACTGCCTACATGGGCACCAGGTAAAACTTGACCATCCTTTGTGAGTAAGCATGAGTCCTCCAAGACCCCATCATTGAGGGTGAAGTCTGGGGTAAAAGGTTGCAGGCGTAAAGAGACAGAGTAGGTGGAAGGGGTTGAGAAGACACTAGGCTAACTTGAGCCAATCTGGAGAGATGAAGCAAAAAGGTCTCTGAGTAAAACTAAAACCAGAGGCTACAGAAGGATGTTCTGAACTTTCACCTAAGCAGCCACAAGAGATGGAGGGAAGGGACCACAATCTAATGTTTCATACAAAGGATGATACATCCAACACTGCAGTACCCACTAGTGCAAAGATATTGAGTACATACTATATATTCATAGATACATAGATGTTGTCAGCAGATAAGGACCGCTTGCACAACCCAGTCTATCCAGATTTTCCCTGTCTATTCTGTCACCACTGACCCTACCTGACATCTGGCTAGTGTCCCGCAAATTAGCAGTGATTGTAACATGAGGTCAGTAGAAAGCTGATAATGTTTATAAATAACACTAAATTGGCAAGAAAGTGAACACAGCAGAGGAAGGTTTTGCATTACTGGGTTACCAGCACACATAAAGGGAACAGTGTGAGAAATAGGGGCTTAGATTTAATGTAAGGGGTAATGAAAGGAAAATGATCAAGGGACAAGGAATTGGAGTTACTGTATGACTACGACCTGTATGGTGTAAAAGAGGACAGTATAACTGACAGAAATGATTTAAAGGAAATTGTTGACAGGAAGCTAACGTTAGACAAGGAATGCACTGCTGTAGTCAAAATAACAATCAAGAAGTTGTGCTGCATTAAAATACGAGTAAAGAGTAGGTCAATGAAGGGGATCCTCCTGGGTAGACCACAAGCAGAGTGTTGTATCCAAGTAAGCAATATCTCATGACAGGGTGTGCAGTTACTGGGGATTAATCAACACCCCGAGTGTGTTGTGAGCCATGAGGCCACGGACATCCTGTCGTCGGTTATTGCACTTTTAACATGGGGTGTCAACATAGTAGGGAAAAACATGAGGAAAGCATGATTAAGTGAGGAAAAACAAAGGAACTTTTTATGTGCTCTGCCACCACCACAACTATTATTGTGTTAACAGTGCTGAATTGTGCTATGTATATGAACACAGAGCACAAGTAACTCACCATGCAGTTTTGCACAGTACACACATAAAAAATGTAAACGTATCACAGGAATAATGCTGCAATCTCATGTGTCTGGAAAAGTCACTGTCCATCTGGCAAGAGAATGAGAGACATAGAGAGAGAGAGAGAAAGAGAGAGAGAGACTGAGAGAGACAGACACTCAATGTCCCACAGCTGCTGTAGTATCCTGTGTGCCAGAGTATCTGTGTGTGTGTTTCTCTCTTTCAATCTCTCTTTCTCTCTACAGTATAGACAAAGTGCAATGGGTGAGGTGGAACACAAAGGGAGGGAGCTGCACTGACTACACACCCATTCTCTTGGCTTTGACTGCCTACGATCTGGCAATCAGAATCATGGTTTCTGCTTTCCCTCTCACTCAGAATTCATACTACTAGCAGCAGCCTGGCACAGAAGGAATGGCACGAGGGAAACACCACACAGACAGAAACACAGGAGTGCAACCTTTCTCATCCTCATGTATGGCTTTCCATTGCTTGCAGCACTAGAGACAGGAGAATGAGAGTGAGAGAGAGACACACAGAGAGAAGACTGCCGCAAGAAGGGAGACTGAAGATTATTACCATGGGTGGGCACAATTATAGAGTTCCAGAACTTGACCTCCTGGCCTCACTGTCTGTCTGCTGCTGGAGACAGAAGCATGAGAGAGAGAGAGGGAGAGAGACAGAGAGCCATAGACAGAGACAGAGACACAGATGGCAGATTGCTGCAAGGAGGGGCAGGGAGATTATCACTGACGGTAGGCACAATTACAGCGTCTAGCAACTTGATCTCCCAGTCCCACTGTCTGTCTGCTGCTGTGTTCTCTCTTTGGTGTGATTTGCAACTCTCCATTGAAATACGGGCAATGGGAAAGTGGCAAGGAGCTTCATCTGCCCTCCTCACTCTCTCTTTGTCCCATCCGTCACACTACAGAACCACCTGACTGCTGCCATCTGCTCTCTCTCTCTCTCTCTCTCCAGAACTGGCAGTAGCACTATAGTAGCAAGCACAAGACTGTATCTAAGACTCTGTACATTTTCATTTCCTCTACCACAGATGAAGACACACTGCCATTGTGTGGCACTAGAGAGAGCGGATAGGTGGATTGAGGACTGCATTAATGGAGTGGGTGGCTTTTGGAAGGAGTGAACTTTCAGAAGTATAGTCATCCTGAAGCTGGTTTCCAATGTGACCCTGAACCTATGTAGTTGGTGAGAGGCAGTTTTACTATAGTACCTGAAATAAGGTACTGTAAAGGTTCACTGTTTCTGATTTCTATGGCTCCATAGGCAAAGCCTGCAGCTGTTTTGTAATTGGTGGCCCTAAAAATGGCTGAACATGGAATGCTTCCAGTTTAGCATGTCAGAAGTGTAGTCTTCTGACACTCCAAAACAATGAAAACAATCCACAATGCCAATCGCAATGCAGGTGGCAGGACCACACTATTTGTTTTGCTGTCCACCACTTCTGCATTGTAACTGATCTGTGCATGTGCAAACATTGCACATGAGCAGTTCTATCAGTGCTGCCATCTTGGGAATTACATTTTGCCATTTAAAGACCCTCGCATGCACGGGTGCCACACAGTCACAGTTCCATTGCTGCCCCGATCTTGGAGATGGCATTTACTGGTGCTCATTCCACAGCTCTGGAAAAAGCTCACTGCAGCTGTATTGGCTCTGGCTAGAATTTGTTTTGTGTGGGCACAGGGTGGATCATAAACACTATCAAGAAGCCAGCCTGGGAAACCAGCCAACAATGTAGGCTAAGTGTGCAGTGCTTTCAGTTGGGTGGGTGAGAAGAAAATATTTTGCTGCACTGAATTATGTAGAAAAGAAACTGTTAAAGTCTGGCTGGGGGTACGGGTTGTGGCATCACTAAGTTGGAGAGATAGGTGTCCTAGATCTAACTATGTGATAGGCAAATAACAACAGCTGTTTAAAATTGAATTCCAAGAAGGCACAGTGATAACAGCTGGTAATGGGGCACTTGGCACTGGAGCTTGTTTTTTCCCAGTCTCTTACCACATAAATGTCCACCTTGGCAGGGACTCAGCCAACCACAGACTGGGAAATTTCAAAAACATTTTCTAAATAAAGATAAATGAGTGATAAGTAGAAGCAGAAAAAGAGGCCATACCTCAAGCAGGGGTGGGGGGTGGGGAATAAATCTGTACTTCACATTCACAGAGAAAGTATTAACTTGTAGAATATGGTATTAACTTGTAGAATAGCTTAAACAGTTATGTTGTGGAAGTTAATGATGTTAAGGCTTTCACAGGAGGCCCAGGAAAATAGAAAATTACTTTGAAGGTTAAAAAGCATAAGCAAAGCTAAATGTCTGGCTGAGAAGTTTGGATAGGTGGCTATATTTAACAAGGTCATATTCACCAGTGTGAGGCAGGATAAATGTAAACACTTGACCATAAATCCCTTCGATGCATACTTTTAGTTTAGAGCCTGGCAAAAATAGAAAACCTGAATTTGTGGAATTTTCACAAAATGTTGTGAAATTTCACAAAATGTCATGAAATATTTTGGAATTTTCCAAAATTATTTAATTAGCTATAACTTGGTCCCAGTTGCAGCTACAGTATAATTATGTTATTTGACATTCATTTTATCAGGTACAGGTCCTAAAAGCATACCAAGTTTAGTAACTTTTGAATGAAGAGTGAAGAGTCTATAAGGGCTCAAAGTCTGGCAATTGAACACGCATGTCACAATTTCTGAAAATATTTCTATGCTTACAACTTAGCTACCTTTGAAGCTAGATAATTGAAAACTTACTTTCTTGGAAGAGTGATAAAAACTGCTAAATATATAAGTACTGCTTCTGTAAATTTTTAATTTTAGCTACTGTATATTCTGCCTCCCAACATGACTTAGCAGACTCGTTTCCAAATCTGAGTCATCAGCATCGCAGCATGGTGCATTAATGCTGGGCCATGGGGATTGCCTTAAAGCCTAATATTTAGGGTCAATGAACCTAACAAAACTGGTAATATTCTGTTCTCTAGCTTTAAACGAAGAGGGGATTAAAATTCAGCAGTTTACATACAGTAATTGTGAAATGTAATTTTAAAATTTCTGAAAGTTTAGAGGCTTATAATTGCTTCACATTTAAATATCAGTATCTGAAACTTGGCACACACATGTATGAGCATTGGTAAAGTCACCATACCAAATGTAGTGTAATTTGGACAAACAAAACATTTTAATTTACATAGATGTTAGCAGTTATTTTAAAACATCTGTAACATTGGAGGCTTATGACTCACTCATCTTTAATGATAGAGAACTGAAATATGGTATACCACTGTATGGATATAGGCACAGTCCTATACCAAATTTGGTACAATTTGTACACAGACATTTTAAACTAGATGGAAATAACCTAAATTATAATGTTGGCAAAATTTCACTAAATTTTGGTGGAAACTTTGCAAAATTGCACAGAAGTGGAATCAACATTTTGTTCAAATTCTGCTGGAAGAAGATAAACTTCACCCAGCTCTATTTTTTTATTTTGTTTGTTAAATGGGTAAGAATCCTAGCACATTGAATGTCCATTCTCAAGGGGGACCTGGGTACAAAAGTACAATAAATGAATCATCCATAAAACAATCAATATACAAAGTACACTTATGTTCAATGTTGCAATGTTACATTGATATGGTATTAGCTGATGTTAGCTGATGTATCTTGTTGAGATTAATACCCTCACACTGAAAACTATAAAATGCTTCTGCAATCTTTACAATGCTGAACAACACAATGCCAGTGGCACCAGGTAACAACACCATCACTATTTATTTAAAGTGCAAAGTGCTTACATTTACAACTTCCTTGTCTTTCAAGACAGCTTTCTTTGGTTGTACAAATTGTGCAAACACTTTGTAATGCCAACTCGGCTAATGCTTCACATGTGTACACTTTATTAGAGGCATATGAGAAATATTAGGTGGGCTGGCATTGAGAAGTGGGATAATTTATTTTCTACAATAGTTGTATCCTGTACATATGCAAAATTTTACAAAAATAAAGTAGGCGAGTGCTGCACTTTTATTAGAGCTTCTTTGCTACAAATTTAATTTGTGGTCCACTAAACAGTGATACTAATTATGTCCACAGCAGATCAATTATAAAAATGACATGGGGCTAGAGTTGTTATGACTTTAAACGTTACTGGAAAAGTGGTTATGAAGTGCCCAAAATTCATCTTTGTGAAGCTTCAAGAAGTGTCCTCTGACATTAGCAACTTCAACTTCACCAAATGTGTAACATTTTTCACACAAAATAGCTTTTTTTTGGCTAAGTGGCTACTTAATGGGTTAATTTTAATTAATTCCCTGAAAGAAAAATGGCCACCTGCCAGGTAAAACTTTACAAACTCAGTGAAATTGTAAAGAAAATTGTGCCCACTTTACCCACCCCTAATGGGACTTGTTTTTGCTAGGCAGTGTCACATTGAAATGCATTTCAACTCTTACAGGTTTGACGATGGAGTCAATCCACTTAATCAATTCATACAAAATTGATGATCCTCTGGAAACATGCCCGCAGTTGAAGCCCTCTGATGTTATACAACCATGTCCTGAATATGTAAGTCTGAGGTTTTTGGCTATGAGTGTTATAATCAAAAGCAATTCCTATTCGTGTACCCATTTCATTAGCTCTCATGCTGTAAAGTGCAATCAAAAATCACAGATAATAAAATGATGGCCATTAGTCCACTCAAAGTGAAAGACATTCTAGATGGTAGGCACCTTAGCAGCTGAAGAGATTTTACTCTTCTCTAACTGTACATTGGTCATTCACTTTATTTGCACATACTCAAATAATCAATATAAAATGACCCCTAAAATTAATGTTTTACAATAATAAGCCCATTAAAAACGATGGTTGCTTGTTGGTCTTGTGATATTCAGGCAAGTAGTCAGGTTTTGTTAACACCTTGATCCTTGGACAGTGAATCAAACATTTTAATTGCTATCTACTGTCAGGCAAAAGTAATATCATGCACTTTAAAATGTTTAGTTTCATGGACACTAAAATCAATATACATATTCACAATGTGCCAATTAAACATGAACGTGATCATGTTCCATTCATTTCAACAGCACAGTGCATGCAAAGGTACTGTAGCACTAAAATGGCATAGCTACTCAATCTAAGTACAGTATATTTTATGGATACATCTATTTGTACCATAGCATACTGTATTCCATGTAACGTTATTGTATTTTTTAATAAAGAGTACAAATCCATCAAATAGTAATCAGCCCATACATCATAAACTTACAATAATTATGTATTAATGGCTAATAAAACAGTTCATATAAATCTCTAAATATAGTAGCAATCTTAGTACAAAAGTAAGGGTACATAAAGAATAAAGGGGGATGTTTGCACTTGCATATTCCACCATTATCAAATGCAATAAAAAAAGCTGACTGATGGTGGTAAAACCTTACAAATTGAATAAGCTCATACTTCAGGGAAACAATGTGTTTGACCAAGGCATAAAGCACAAGTTAAATCCTTTAATTTGTTTTTCTATTTGTGCTCCCAATCCTGTCTGTCCTCATTCACACTGACCCACTCTAGCCCCATCACCTGTCCTCCCTGGATTCACCTAGATCATATCCCTCATGTTATGGCCCAGTTGTTGGATGGTGAGTAGTTCACTTGACCAATCAAAGAGGGATCCAGCCTTGTGTCAAGCCCGAGTCACTGGTGCAGGGCCAGTGAGATGTTGGTGGTCCTCCTGCCAGTCAGCATGATTTTTCTATGCTCTCTGCATGGAGGGGTGAGCCTTCTGTGATGTTAGTGGTTACACTGCACATGCTCCAATACATAGCATGCCAGATGTCTTCTGCTGTGCTGTCCCCATGTTGTGGATTGAGTGTTCTGTCCCTCAGCCCCTGATATGAGTTACATATACACAATGTTCTGCACCACCTCTTCGCTGGAGGAGGAACGCAGTCCCTTGGGTGCTTATCCTCCTCCTTCTCCTCCTAAGATAGCTTATGCATATAACCTGCTTGTATCACACAGTTTACATTTGCAAAGGAGAGGTTTCATGCAATATAGTGCTTAAAAATTTAGTCACTGGAAAACACATTACAAAAATAAAAACAATCGCCTAGCAGAGCTTTCCACATACAATATATGGAAGCTTCAATTTGTTACAGCTAATTTGAGAAAGATTTCTAAACACATCCTCCCTGATATTTTAAAACACAAATAATTTGGCATTAAGAGTTAAGAACTAATCATTACTTAAATTCATATAACATGCTAATTTATTTTCTGTTTCAGCTGATTGTTTGCACTAAGCTGATCAACTTGGTGGCTCCAAAGTGTAAAGTGAAAACAACACAGTACATCATAAGCTGCCAGAAGGACCTTTGTCATTGTGCGAATAAAGGGGATGAATCCTGTGCCTGTGACACATTATCTGAATACTCCAGACAGTGTTCTCTTGCAAAGCAAAGGGTTGAAAACTGGAGAAGAAGTGACCTGTGCTGTAAGTCATGTATTGGATGGGAGTAGCTAAAAACTGCACCAAACCAGTTCATTTTAGTTTATAACTTAATACATAATATGGTATCATGTCTTGAGATGTTATATCCAAAATAGGTACTTCATGTTGACAGCATACAATATTAAATTTCATTTTAAGGGGACTTTGGGGCTTAGGGGAGGACATTTGACTAGTTTCTGATAGCAAAGTTCCGGATCAGAAGAAAGATAAAGCAACAGTATTTTGTCAGCAGTTAGCTTAACTGATGGATTTCTCTCCAAATAAAAACTGTTTCATTCTCACCTGGTGTGGTTGTCCCTCCAGTTAAGTACTGAGGCATTACATATATTGTTAAACATTCGTCCTAGGTTCCCATTTTAAATGGGGGAAAGTAAATGCAATTGTGTGCTTCAATGTATATCTGGATCCACACAATTGCTTCTGAGTCTGCCAACCCTATTTTCAAAAAGATTAATCTGTTTGTGACACAAAGATGCAGTCTATGGCAAATAAAATTAGGCAAATCCAATTTGTATCATTTTCCTGATGCAAATATGACTTTTTCTTTGGATGCACAAGTATCTAAAATGTGAACATTTAGACCATGTAATAGATTTAGACCTAACAAGGTCTAACGGTTTTGATAGACACTGAACTTTGCAAATCATTTAGACCCCTGCTCCACCCATGTTTAAATGAGTTTGTATTACTGTTACACATGTAATTTCTGCAGATTAAAAAACACAATTCTTTCTAAACCTATTTAGAGTTATGTGACTCAGAAGCAAGAAACTAATTGGCTGCAAAATCCGTAGATAATCTCTTAGAAACAAAACAGTTAAGTCAACATAGCAGGCACAGAGCACAGAAAGATGAGTTGAACAAAAGGTACAACAAAAACAAAAACAAAATTTAACCTTTTTACTGACTTCTGCATTTTAAATATTGTTATTGTGATAAATTTATTTGAAGTCAGAGGCAACTCTTGGTCCATAAGGCTACGCCACCCTGTCATCATTTCATAATTAGATATAATAAATATGCTGTGAAAACATAATAATTTATGAGAATTTCTCAGTACCTCTACTACCCAAAGCACTCTACAATTCCCTTGGTAAGATAATCAGAAATGTGTCCAGGCTTCCCATCATGTATTTTGTTCATATCTACTCTATTTATTTATTTTATTTATGACTTTGTTAACAGGGTAGGTACACTAATCTCAACCATTTTCAGGTATGACCTGGGCCATGATAATGGCACAGGAGACAGTGAAAGTAAATATAATAGTGCAAATAAAATAAAACATACAATGATTTACTGTCTCCAGTGCTGGACTGTTCCATAGGATCACTCCCTCTGGAAGAAGAAGAAATATCACCTAACTGTACCCTGTGTACTAACCACTGGTTCCATGTGAAAACAGCCACCCTAGAATAGTGCAGAGTCAAAACAGTGCCAAATTATAGCAAATGCCAAAACTGATGAACTCTCTGTTAGACAGTGGCTTCACCCCCCCCCCCATGCCTACCTTACTAAATATACAAGCTCTGTGGAGGGGGGGGGGTACTGTGAGTTTACCCATATTATCATTCACTCTAATCTGATGCTTTTTTTGTCTCTTTGCCATTCGGGAGTTGCTGTTTTGAAGGGCTACCCTAACCACCTCTAAGCTTCAAGGCATGTCCCAACATCTTGGATGCTATTGCACATATTATTAAATATCTCTCATGCCTTATTTATTTATTGAACATTGGTAACCGGGAAAGACACACTGAGCCAAGGTTCATTTCCAGATGCAACCTAGGGAAAGGAAATAGAGACACAAAAATACACAATGTATAGCAAAATATACATGTATTAAAGGTAGAAAAGTACAAGGTGTAGAAACATACAATAAATGAAACAATAAACACAATATATTTACTGGTTAGTGCCAGTAAACAACTGCTGGCACAACCTTAAAAACTCCATTATTCACACATGTGAATAATAGAGTTCCATAAACTACATTTCTAAAAATAGCCCTCAGTAAACCAGAGGACATTTATGAGAGACTATCCTCCCACTGGCTGGTCGCTCACTACAGAAAACTGTCAATGCAAAGGACAGTCTTCTTGAACATTTAACAAAACAGAAACTGGGCACACTTCAGCAGTAAAAGTCAGACAGAAATTCATTACAAAATGTCAACTTCTTAACTTCAATAGTTAGCCTATCTGAATATGTGTTACATCTAGTCACGCCAATCCCTCTCTGCTGCTCAGAATCCTAAGCCAGACCCCTCAGGAAAATGAGGAGATGGGCAGTCATAGAGCTCATATCTGCTGCTGGAGCTGACAGTGCTGAAGGATTTCTGCAGGACCTGCTGCCTCCCCACCACACCTCCCAGCTGCTGTCTGCTGCCCACCAACTCACTCCCAGCACCAGCACCAACACCAACCCAGAGGAGGAAGGAGGAGGGGGGGGGGGCATGTCCTGCTGGACAACAGCAGTGACATGGATGTGAAGAAACTGGGCAACAATGCCCTATGGGAGGTGCCCACGGCAGTCTATGTGAGGCTCATTTTCTTCATTTGTTACTTTACCCAGTAAATATAAAAAATAAAACATGGGAAAGTCTGTAAACTTGGATTTCATTACACCCTCACTGTGTGATGCCCAGATAGACCCCTAGGGCTTTGCCCTTGGGGTTTCAGAGAGGGCCGTAGGTGGTTTCAGCAGGAATTTCAGGGAGAAAAGGGTAGAGAGAGTTAGAGTGTGGTAGAGATTGTTCCAGATGGATGGAAGATGTGATGAGAAAGCGGATTTCCCAGCAGCAGTTAGAGAGTGCTATGGAGAAAGTACAAGAGTCACGAGTGAAAAGAATAAGAGGTAGAGAAAATAGGAGAGAGAAGAAATTAGAGAAAGCAAGTCAGGGAGTCAAACAAGCACATAGAAACTAGGGACACAGTGCATGATGCGACAGGAGGGTCTTAATGTTGTCAATACCCATAGGTATGCAAAAGACTGGAATTATTTCCCTTTCCTGCCACCTTGTCTCCATAATGACACATTGAGAACCTCCAGCCTCTCTTCATAGCTTTTGTCCACCTATACTCCTGATCATTTCGGTTGCCTGGCATTTCATTCCTACTTACTGACTTGTTGTTTCAGTGTTAAGGAGCTCACACCATACACAGTACTGTAGTTAGGATCTGACCAGGGCCTTGTAAAGTGGCAGGATTACCTCCCCGGCATAGATCATCACCACTTTTGATGTACCCCGGTAGACTGCTAGCCCCCTTGAGAGTGGTTTCACACTGCCTGGTGTGCTTTAGCCCCTTGTCTATTATGAACCACAGATACATTTACTCTTCCACTGTAGCAAAATAAGCCCCACATTACATGTACAGTATGTCCTACCACTGTTGTTTTTCTTTCAAGTGTAATATCTTGCAGTTGGCTACACTGAAGTTGAGAATCCAGGACTCTGACCAGCTTCTTTATGTCCTCCTGAAGTTTGTTCCCATTCATAAGGGAAACCACTGCCTTGGCCAGCTTAATGTTTTAAGCTAATGTAAGCAGCTTTCTGAGACCTCAGATTCTAGATCATTGACAGAAATGTTCAACAGCAGTGGCTGCACCAATAGGGCCCACGTACCACAACTCACTGCTTCCTGTCTCCAAACATAGATACAAAAGCTGTCAGAAGATAAGGACCTCTTTGCCCACCCAGTCTGCTCAGTTTCCCTGCCCTATGTGACACAGCAGACACTATCTAATCTCAGGTCATGTCCTCCCATTCTTCTACTACCAAGATCCCCTTCAATTTGTCCCATGCATCCTTGACTCCGGTCACCATTTTGGCACCCACCACCTTTTAGCAAACAATGTCCACCACACGGAGGCACTGCACTGGAACCACAAGGGCCAGGAGCACAAGTCAGCATGCCATCTCCCCTGTCATGAGTGCTGCGTGTATTGCTGGGGACATGCTGGCTTATGCTCCTGGCCCCTTGCATTATACATGGCCATCCACATGGTGGCCATAGTCTACCTGTCCTCTAGTGGTTACCCAGTGCACGTTCTCCATCTCTCAGCATTCTCGGTGGGAGTACCCCACCATATGGGTACATGTGCCATTAGATTACCATGATAGGTGTCCATTGGCTTGCTTCCCCAGTGGTGGTTTCACCCTGCCCTGTTTCATCACCCTGCACCCCTGTGCTGTTCCTGTGCATGGGTGCCTGCTGCTGTGTGTTCTAGTGCAGTGCCTCCATGTGGTGGACATAGTTTGCTACCTGCATGTCATGTGGCCTGCATTGTTCTGGCATGCTACATTTTGTGCTGCCAATATTGATGGTGACACTGTTTTTGCTACTTTATTTTTGTCCACTTTATTTTGCTCCACAATGTTACTGATCGGAACCCTTTTATTAAATTCTTCCCAATACATTTCCTGATTATTTGCAATATAATTTGTCTAGTTTATTAATACTAAATCTATCAGTTCTTTATTTGTACATGTAACATATTTATTATTATTTTTAATATATCTATTACCGAATATTAAAGTTAAGATTTTAGTATTAATATAAGGATGCAATTTATTTCATTAACAACTTATTTTGTAATATGTATTTATAATAAGGTTCTTAATGTGCTTAAGTTATTGTGGGTAAGGTAATATATTTTGAATTTTCAATGTTTTATCATCTAGGAATAGTAACTGTTCTAGCATAGCTTGATAACATCCTTTTTTAGTAACATTTTTTATCTTTTTGTAATGACCAATTCAACATCTGTTTAATTTTGGAGGCCCAGTACTATTGAACTGGATCTGGAGGTCCCATACCTCCCTCAACTCTTGTAAAGGAAGAGATGCGTTGTTACCGGTCAAATAACAACCTATTTCTTTAATTAACTTTGATTTTAAAATGTTTGCAAATGTTTTAGCTAATCGCATTCTTCAGGTTTGGGATGCTTTGATAGGACCAGATTAGGTAGGCTTTATGAGTGGCTGTTTATCATCCGATCATCTTCAGAAATTACAGCATTTGATCTCTGCTACCAGGGAGTGTGGGGTCCATGCTGCCCTGATCTTCCTAGAAGCAGAAAAAGCCTTTAATCATGTTTTTTGGGTTTATTATTTTGATGTGTTATGTAAATTCAGGTTCTCAGAGGAGATTCTTACTTGGGTTAAGGTATTATATTGGTGTCCCTTTGCTCTGATTTGGTCCAGTGGGGTTCTTTCAGTTCCCATTGAATAACAGCGAGGTACTAGACAGGGATGCTCCCTTTCCCTTTTCTGTTCGATTTATATCTCAAGCCCCTAATTCATAATCTGAATAATAATAATTGCTTAATTAAAGGGATAAGGGTGAGGTGTGCCAGTTATAAATTATCAACATATGCCAATGACCTTCTCCTTCATGTAGAGGAGCATTCTGTTTCCACCCCTATGGTTATGCAGGAAATACACAGAAATATTCTGAAATTTCCTGTTACAAACTCAGTCTTGATATTGCCGCTTAATGATGCAGTCTGTAAACAAGATGTCTTGGGTTTGGGACTTGTATGGGAGTCATCTACTTTAACATATTTAGGCATTAAGATTTTCTACCATCCTCTGATCATTTTAAGAATAGCTTGGCACCTCTTCTCTCTTCCATTAAAGCTGACTTGCAATGCTGTTCGGGGCTCCCTTTATCTTAAATGGGTCAAATTCATGCCATTAAAATTAATCCTCATTCATAGGCTTTTGTATCTATTGAGTACCACTGGAGTTTTTCTTCCTAAAGCATGGTGAGCTAAATTGCAGCAGTGTGTTACTGATTTTCATGGTCAGGGATAAGAGGTTTGCAGATCTTTTTTCAAATTAACTATCCTGAAGATGTAGAGGAGGCTCCTATTTCTGAACTTTCTGTTATATCACAGAACCCTCTGTTGGACTAAATGTTTGAAATGGGGTCACGATTTAGATGACTGGGCAATAGAGGGGTATTTATCCTCTTGGTTTGTTGTAGAATGGGATTTGTGTAAACTATCTGGGATATCCCTTTGTAGTCTCTTATATATTCAGCCATCTCAAATACTGGCACCTCTCAAACTGACTCTAATTTACTCATCACGTCTTACTAATACCCAGTTAGACCTCTATCTGGGTTTGAGTTGGTCCAGGGCTCATATTCAGCCTTGGTTTGGTAATCTCAGTATTTTAATAAATCATCACCCTATCCTTACTGCTTTTTGCCCTCAATTATGTTCCTTTTCTGTAGATATTTTATTGGAATGGGACACTTTCATATCAGTTGCCATTTTTAAGGAATGCTTTCACTTAGACTATTTTTTTTATTTTAAATTTTTGCAGCTCACCCAAGTGGCTAAGTCCCACATAGGGAAAGGCCCCTGGAAGTGAATTGGAGACAGATTGATAATTTAATTTGTACAGCACTGCAACTCCATCCAATTTCCTGGTTATACAAGCTCATACTGAATTTGGACCAAGTAAATTCCCTGAAGGTTTGCCATTACTGGCAGCAGGTTTTATGTTATAAGTGGGACATCAGGAGTGGCAAACAAATTTGGCAGACATTTACAAGTATGTTAAGCAAGATAAATATTGACTTATGAAATTTAAAGTGCTTTATAATTGTTACTTTATCACTCAGAAACTTTCTAAAACTAGGTCATCTAATTCCCCAATTTGTTCCAGCTATGGACTTGCTCCCAGCACATTGCTACACATGTTGTGGGAGTGCCATAGAGTGTCCATCCTCTGGATAGCCAGAAAGAATTACCTTGACTTTATCTTAGGGTTGGAAGAGTATTTTACGATGGAGGAGGGTTTAAGAGGATGTTACCCTTCTATACTTTTTATCCCTTGTAGTGGTTGTATGGCCTTAGTGTCTACTATGGCAAAGACTGTCATTTTGTGGCATTGGATGAATGCCAAGACTCTTTCACTTTTCCAGTAGTACTGTGAACACTTACTAGCCTTAAATATTGAAAAACAAATTGCTTACTTTAGTCACTACCAAGACATATTTAGGTCCTGTTGGGAATCATGATATGTTGTTATAACATCTACCGGTATGTCAGGTAGAGATTAATGGTGTTAACTATATATGTTTCTACTTGATGATGTATTGTCATATGCTGTAATTTAGTTTTGTTTAGAGACACCTTCTTCATTTTGGTTTCCCATGTAGTTCATATCATTCTGCACTCCAGGGAGCAGGGGTGGGGGGGGGGTTGGATAATGTTTATGTATTTAAATTAATAACTTATATAACTGCAGTCTGGTTGATTGTATTGTGGGTATGATCTTGTAATCTGTTTGTTGTATTTGTTCAGTTTTTATTGTTAATAAAATATAATAAATTAAAATAAAAGACTAGTATTACCTCAGAGAAAAAAAGAACTATCCCACTGTAGCACTTAGAATTTAACACTCCCAGTGCTTGCACAGTGTAATCCTAATAAGCAATACAATAATTCACTCCTTACCATATTTAAAAAAAGAAGTCAGTAATTCAACTCCAAATACAAGAATAATTTTGAGGGTCAGGACCACTGGCACTGAAAATGAAAGGGTTGAAATAATGCAGTGGAAATAATAAATAATAGGCAGTAGCCCCTCACAATAATCAATACCCCTCTGGCTGTGCCAATGGACTTACATTCTGCCTGCCTTCACCACTCACATATGTCATGGCTAAACTATACTATAGGGCTTCTTAACCAGTTCCTTACTTGTACCAGTATCACCCTTAACTACAAGGAGCTCCCAAGCACTTCAGTGGGTATCCAGCTATAGAAACTGTGCAGGCTTATCAACAATCACATTACATGTGATTACTGGTGAGGAGAACACTACTTGAACTGGAATTGCACTTATTTGTACTCCTCTACCCTTTTTGCTCATTTTTAAGGAAATTAGATGATAAGGCATGGTTAAGTCATGAAGTCTATTTGCAGTCCTAACTATCTGTATTAAGCATTTCTGATGTAATTACAATGGTTCTATGTGATAATAGTGACTGCACAAAGGTGATTGCAATTATCGTGACCTGCATTATCACTGAAAAAATTTTTGACGATATGCAGAAAAAGGCTACTGGGAATTGTGCATGTGGGGGGGAGGCTGCACCCCTCCGCACCCCCCGGGGGGCTTCACCTCCCCACACCCCTAAATAAAGATTCTCAACTCCTGGGCGGTGCATTTCAGGGAGGGGGGCACATCCCGGTTCAAAAAAAAAAACCTAAGTCCCACAGCTATGGGAAACACAAAAAGGAACACACACCTCCAGACCCAAACCAAGGACCTGCTCCATTGGAGCCAACCACCTTACCCACCACACCACATGGTTGGCTTGGCAGAAGCATGCTCACCACAGGGTCTTATCACTGTTCTCCATCCCTCCATGTCCTGTCATCCAACCTCCCTACCTGTCACCCACCCTAACCTCATGGTGCAATGTTTGCCATCCCACTACACTCCCCTATGATGATAACACCATCATATGGGTTACTGTAATGATAATTTCCCCTATATGTGGTCACTATCATCATGGTATAGTGATTAGAATGCATGAGCAGTGGAGTGCAATGCAGATTTGGGTCCTAGGGTAGACACAATTGCTCTGAGCATGAGGGAGCACACAGAACTCTGGGCAGGAACTGTGCTCAATTTTCACTTCACTCTGATGAGTACTGGCTCCATGAAAAGTGCTCTGTGCAGAGGAGAAACTGTACACTGCTGCAGTCTAACATGATCTGAAGCAAATTAGGCAGAACTCAGGAATGTATTTAAACTTTCCAGCATTCCAGTTGGCTAATCCTTCTGGCTATCTCAGGAAAGTGCTTCTCCCACAGAAACATGATGGGTTCTTGATTGTGTCATCTGTGAATTAACTATGTTGTTCAGTATCCCGTTAGACTTTTAGGCACAGCTGCAGATTTTGAGAACCCAATTAGCTACAGCAGCTTCCATCTGACCATGTTGCCATGTCCTAGGGGTCATAGGCAAGCAGCAATGTCTGGCTCAGTAGTTCATAGAGGTACTGGCCCAGTAAAGTCATTTATTTCAAAAAGCTTGTGACAAGAACATATTCATGTCCGACACAAAGGTGTGTGCAAGTCTGCACCACAGTACACTGCAGTCATGGCTGATTAAATAACAGTAAGTGGTAATGTAAGTGGGGGAATTCCTGTTCTCAAGTGTGGTTGTGTCTCTTGATGGTGAAAACAAAGCTAATTTCCCAAATGCAGCTGGCTGTGCAGAAAAGAGGAATCCTCCTCTTCACTCTCACTCTGGTCCCAGTTACTGATCAAGTCATTTGAAGAACCATGAAGAAAGCAAAGCAGTGGCAACAAGATGCAGTACTACTGTAGGAGTTCATACTAGGATGTTTAAGGAGGGAGAAGGCAACACACTATGATACTCCTGTAGCTCAATAATGGAAATAATAAAAAGGTTACCAGATTAAATATGTCTATGTAATTTACTTTTAAATTCTGATCTTGTTTTACTGATAATGCAATCTAATGGCAATGAGTTCCATGGGTTCACCACTCTCATTAAACAAAATAATTTCTATTTATTTTGTTTTAAACTTTTTTCTATAATTTGTAAAGGATGCCCTCTTGCCTCCTTAATACATGGTTTGAACATTATTCCTAGTTCTGTCAGCAAGTATGTATACTGCATTACATCATACATGAATAAAAGGTCTTCCCTAATACACCTTAGTCTCCAATGACATCAAGTTTAGTATCTGTAAATGCTCAATATACTCTTTGTGTTCCAGTCCCTTTATGGACTTTTTAAACTTCCTTTGAACCTTCTCCACTCTATCTCTATCTGTCATTTTGTAAGGGTACCATAGCTGCAACATATATCCATGTGTGGACGAATGTATGCTTTATAGAGTGTCAAAAATACATCCTTATCTCTGGATATAATATTTCTCGTTATTGTCTACAGCATCTTGTTTGCTATTGCTATTGCAGAATTTATCTGAATCAAAGTACTTGAGTAATTTTAGATCATGCATCCAAGATTGTTTTCATTATAGCATGACTGTAACAGGACTCATCCTAATTTGTTCATGTGCTTTGGTTATTTTTCCCCAGATGTGTCATGCAACATTTCTGCATATTAAATTTCATCTCCCATCTAATTGCTCAGGCAGCTATATAATCTAGATTATTTTTAATGTAATTAATGTTTGTTTGATCATTACATGGTATCCCCAGTTTGGTATCGTCTGTGAATTTCATTACCATACTGATTGTACTTTCTATTAAATCAGATATAAAGACCTGGAAAATAAATGGCCTCAACACAGAGCCCTGGGGGACCTAACTGGTCACCCTACCCTTCCCAGTAGCAATCCCATTAATGGTTACTTTTTTGTGCCTATCACTGAGCCAATAAACTATCTGATTTACTTTGGCAATCTGTAATTTCTTAGTTATTGCCCAATGTGGTGTCACAGCAAGCATTTTTCTCAAACCCAAGTATATAATATCACCCAGGGTATCAGTATCTAGCAATTGACTTATTTTCTCATAGAAGCACGTAAGGTTGGTTTTATAGATTCTACCCTTAGTAAAGCCATGTTGTACTTGATCATTCAGTGGCAGTGACATATTCAATCTATTCTTTATGATACATTCCAAAATCGTACAAGCCACACTGGTTAAACTGACTGGTCCTTAACTTCTGACATCACATTTACTTCCTTTCTTGTGAATCAGCACCACATGTGCAGAGTTCCATTCTAGTTGTATCTTGCCAGTTCTTAAAGATTCTTCAAATAGAATCTTGAATGCAGTAATAGGAATTCTGACATAATTTTCAACATGTGAGTTAAGATCTTGTCAGGGACAGGAGACAAGTTTGCTTTAAAATTATTTATCATAGTGTTTAGTTCATCAAATGTAATTGTCATGCTCTCACTATTTGGTTTCTCAGTTGGAGGTAGGGTTACCACCTGTCCTGAGTTTTGCAGGACAGTCCTGATTTGGGCAGCTGTGTCCTGCAAAAAAAAACATGAAAAATACTACATGTCCTGATGTTTTAGTAGAAAAAATATTTTCTAACTTTCCACTAAATCTTGTAGAAAACTATAGTACCTTAAGTGAAATACATTAAAATTATATGAAACCATAGAAGAGACCAATAAACTACAATACCTAGCCTTAATTCTGATTATATAGAGAAAAGAAGTCTGTTGCATTGGTCGAGGTTACGTACTGTCCTGCAAAAAATCATGTTTCAGTAAGAAATGTCCCACTTTGGGCTTCTTAAAAGGTGGAAACCCTAGTTGGAGGATTCTTCATTCCATATGCTCCACAGAAACATGTATTGAAGATAGTTACAATTTGTAAACCATCCTTTATTACTTCTCTTGTGTTATGTTTCTGGACCAACAGAGCAATGAGGTTTCTTCATTGAGTTTATATATGCAAAGAAGGCTTTATGATTATCCTTGCTAGCGTCCTGTGCTAATTTATGTTCATTAACTCTTTCAGCCCTCCTGATCTCCTTCTTACATTGTTTTTGAAGTAGCAGAAATTTCTCCCAAAGTATTTTTTGGTAGTGGATATTGCCTATGTACTATGTTCTTCCTATTCATTAGTTTCCTAATACATTTATTGATCCATTGTGGATTTTGTTCTGCCAGATTTTTTTTAATTTGGAATGTAAACATTACTAAGTCTCAAAATTACTGATTTTATATGTTCCCAGATTTCATCCACAGATATGTTCAACAATATCTGTCTCCAATCTTTAAGGTATCTAATTACTGCCTTACAGTATTCTTGCAGTGTCTGCCTTATTATGCTGATATATGTCAGTGTAACTCTGTAAACTAGGTAGATCACAATCTGTTTGGAAACTGATTGAATTGTGATTGCTGTTACATAAGGGTGGTCCTGCTCTGCAATTGATGATATTTATAGGCTAAGTACTTAGAATGATGTTTACTATATTTATTTCTCTGCTTGGATCCATAACATGCTGTACTAAGTGTATTCTTTTACAGGTTGCCAGTAATTGTTTCTCCACAAGTAGTTTGTGCTGATATGATTTCCCAGTTTTTATCTCCTATGTTCAGATCTCCTTTTATTATTATATCCCCTTCATCTCCTGATGATTCAGTTGCTGCAATTATGTTATCCATGATATCAACAGAGCTACTGGGAGATCTTTACATGACTCTTATTACCACAAGGTTAGCAATTTCTCCACATGCCTTAATCCATATAGACTCAATTTTACTTCCTTCCTTCTTAATTTTTATCAGAAATATTGAGAGTCTTGATTGATTTAGCAGAATAAACAGCAACTCTACCTCATCTTCCAGACCTCCTATTATAAGTTAAAACCATTTAAATGTGTACCCCATTACTTGATATGATCAAACCACCATGTATCATTAATCACAATGATATCAACATTATTAATGGAGATGATTGCTTTAAGTTTGTCTATTTTGTTGTTAATACTTCTAGAATTTGCTACTAGACTTTTAATTCACTAATAGTTTTTTGTTGTCCACCTGCAGGTATCTCACCAGGTCTCTCATTTGTCTTAGTGGTCTGTAAATGTGCCCCTTCAATGTTAGTTTAAATTAGATCCATGAAAGTATTCTAGAAACATATCACCTAGAACGCTTGCACAACGTCTGTTTAAGATGCAAGTGAAGGCTCTGGACAACAAAGAAAAACAGCACCACTAGGGCTTTACATAGGGTTTCAAGAAGAGAATATCCCTTGCATATTTTGCATACCATTATCAAGTCTTCTTTTCTCAGTGTGAGCATCCAGATTCCCCAGGTCATCACAACTTGTGCTGCTCTTTTCTATGTACATTCCTGTGTTTTCATGTAATTTCTGAAATATAGTGATGGAAATTGAATGCACCCTGCCAAATGAGGCCTCTACAGAGCCATAAATAGTGGCTGAACAATGCTTTTGGATTTACGTCCAGTAATTTTTTCAGTATGGCACAGGACCATTGTTGTCATTTTTCACTGTTACCCTACAGTTGTTGTACTGCTTTAGGTTATTAATCAGAAACACAACTATTGTAGGTCTTTCTCTTGCTCTGTCTCTGATAGTACCCTTTTATCATTTGCCCAAGAGACCCACATGGCACAGTGAAAGAAATGTTGTTTTCACCCTTGGCAGATGGGAGATCATGTTAATGTCTGTGGTATGCAATGCCTTAATGGTTAACAGAGCTTTAGTTAATGCAGTTGAGATGATATTCATGTTTAAAAAGGACTTTCATGTCTCAGCTACACCTCCAGAAGTTGACACATTAATTCAATAAATAAGTGAACTATACAGGATTACAGTTTCATATAAACTCCTTGTTCATGTGAATGAACTTTATTCAAGTGAATGAATTCATCCTTTGCTTATTCATTATTATTAAAACCATTAATACTCTCACCTAATGGTGAGCAGGATAGGCTCAAGGGGCTGAAGCACGCTTACAGGTTCAACTATGGGAAGGATTATAAAGTAAAGTTGTTCAAATGATACATGAATGCATAAAAATACAAAGAAGCACATTACTAACAACCAATCAGATTAAATAAAGACAAAAACATCAAAATAAATTATGTTTGGTGATCCTAACAATGTATATGCAATTTAACTAGAGGGGGACAGATAATGCCAAACCATTAAGCCAGGGTTAGGTTCTGTGAATTATTTTCCTCAGTCTCACCAGCATTACCTCTGACAAGCCACTTGCTGTCCTCACCATTCACATTTTAAACATTTACCTATCCCCAGTGACAGTCGTCAATGATGAACACCTTTTAAAGAGCCCATGCGGCCTTTGGGAAAACTTTGGAAAGTAAACATAGTTCTAGTTCTGCAGTGGCAGCCAGTAACATAATGCAGAATATCCAAATATGCAGTAACACAAATACTAGTCATCACTTTTTATGCACACATCAACATGTTGTAATTATCTATTACAACTGGCTATGTTTAATCCATAGATCACAATTAAGCAGGTGGCTGTCAAAGTGCATGGCACAGTCTCAAATCTATTCTCATTAACCACAATCCCTCAGAACAGTTTCTTTATGAAATATAAACCTATCACCACAACAAATTCAGTATTAAATGATACATTTTCTTTCTGTTTGTCCAATATCTTCTTAGCAAAACTAGCAGCCTAAAAATAATAACAAATGTGTTTTCTTTCTTTTATCAGCGGGACCGTCAATAAAAAGAAAGAAAACATGGGTGGGTGGGTGCAATCGAGAATGTTATACAGTACACACATTCTGTGTGTGATACATTTATAAAACCCTCAAGCTTCATGCTAAGGGTTTACATAGCATCACACACTTCAGTCATGTATAAAATGTTTGATACACCAATACACCCATATATTTTTCTTTGTATGTCACACAGCCTGGTTAACATTTGACACTTTAAAGTTGCTGGTTCAGAGCTTGATTTTGCCTGTTCTGGACTGTGGACTTCTTATTTGTACATAAACAACAGATAATATTTCAAAGAATCACATTCTGTATGAGTGTTAATCCTAGAATACATCAGTGTAGTTTTTTGCAAATAACTAAATTGATTTTCCATGAGCATTACAGCAAAATATAATGGGGTGTTAACTATAAGAAAAATGATACACAGTGATGCTCCACAGTATCTACAATATATGATTGGTTTGTCTAATTATCATGGCAACCACTGATATAATTTTATTAATAAAATCTCAGAGGTTACCATGATTATTAAATAAAACAATTAAATTATTGATAATACATTGAAATATCCTTTTAGAAGAACAGTCTTACTGTAGATGAGCATGACTTTTCTTTTCATGCTCTCCTATCATGGAACTTTGGGCCCGATTCCAAGACAAAGATGAGAGAAAGATGCAAAGTATGCCAGCACATAAAGTTACACCAAAATCCCAATAACATGTGAGCTGCACCACATTCCAAAAGAATCACCAGATATGACAGAAAATGCAGAATTATGCATGTCACAAGTTATGCCTGCAAGGCATGTTGTAACTTGCAATAGCAACATAGCAGTATGCATGTCACAACTCACAATACTGTCAGCCGTACATACCTCCTGACTGTCGCACAGTACATGGCACTGTTCCCTATTGTATGTCCCATCACTTCTCTGTTCCACAGTGCAATGCTTTGTCCCACAATCTGTGTTTGGCTATTGTGCTACATGCTATGGTACATGTTGCACCAGGAATGTATTTCACTTACTATTGGTCTGTCTTGCCATGCTGCTACCTATTTCACTGTGTACCAGGCTTCATAGGACACATTTGCTTGGGTGTACCACTGTATGCCCATTAGTTCCACATTTGGGGCCAACTGGTTGGGGGAATGCTGCAGTCTGACTTTGGGGGGGTTCTATGGCCTTGTCTCTGGTTAGGAAAGCTTTTCCTTATTCTAACTTATGTTACCATCCTCTGGCTTGGTTCATTACACCACCTGTTCTTGAATAGCTTTTCTGTGGTGCTGGTGTGTTACACATGTCATAAGCCACATTACGCAGTGACATAGGCATTCTTTGGCATAACTGTGGTGTAACTTACATTTGTCATAGCAGTTGTGGGTGTTCTTTTGGAATTTTGCATGTCGCAGATCACTGGCATAACTTGTGATTTGCCCTATTAGGACTGGCATACTGCATTTACGACTGACGTAACCATCTTGGAATTGAGCCCCTTATACCTAACAATATTAAAAGCAGCCAGTCTGCGTTTGTATTTAAGTCAAGTTTCAAAAGATTTTTACTCAAATCTGAGAAATTTTATTTTATTAAATAGTGTTATTGTGTATTCAAATATGGCATGCAATTTGTACTATAATATGTTAGCGTTATGTTGCCTGTGGCATGAATGTGCCCCAGAATGCACTCAGAAATGGGCCATTGGCTTATTCACCACTTTAGGTTTTCAGAAAACAAACTGCCTATTTATTTCAATTCTATTTACACAATATTTCCTAATATATCCAGATATTTAGTGCCTCCTGCCTCTGGTTACTAGAGTATTTACCAAATGTTCTGTTTTGCTTCACCTAATTATTTGTCACTAAGACAGTTTACATGGAGACAATACTACTGCCCCTTGGTATTTACTTCTCATGTACCTTGTCTACATGTGATTTATCAATCTCCTGATTACTACTGTATATAACACTCATTTTAGAGTAACTAATTAAGATTTACAAACATAAGATTATAAGTGGTATAGACAGGCACAAGTAAAAGATCAATCAATCAATCAATCAAAACTTTATTTTTAAAAGGCGCTTTTCTCAAACCAAAGCACCTGTACAATTTCCTAAAACAATAAATAAACAAGGTTTAAAACTATTATAAATCATTAAAAGCTATACTAAAAAGGTGGGTCTTCAGAGCTCCTTTAAAGCTTAGGACAGTCGGGCTATTTCACACCTGACGAGGTAGAGAATTCCACAGGTTTGGGGCCATAAAACTAAATGATCTAGCCCCTGAAGTTTTCAAACGAACCCTGGGAATCTCTAGCAATCCCTCGTCAGTGGATTGGAGGGGGCAGGAAAGACAGTAATGGCAGAGGAGCTCTTTCAGGTAAGTAGGTCCCTGGTCATGTAGGGCTTTATAGGTCAGCAAACCGACCTTGAAGGTGATTCACCAAAACACTGGCAGCCAGTGCAGTCCACGGAGCACAGGCATTATATTGCTGGATCTAGAAGATCCAGTCAATAACCTGGCTGCTGCATTCTGCACTAGCTGCAGACGGCGAAGTTCAACCCCCAATAGCCCTAGGTACAGGGAGTTGCAATAGTCAAGGCGGGAGATAACGAAAGTGTGGGTCAACATTGGAAGATCCTCTGGAGGAACCAGGTGCTTCACCCTGGCGATGTTCCTCAGATGGAAAAAGGAAGTTTTGACCACGGCTGACACCTGAGATTTAAGTGTCAAGTGGTCATCAATTATTACGCCAAGATTCCGCACCTGATCTGAGGTCATCAGCTGAACGCCCCCAAGCCATAAGCCTGAGGGTGATCTGTCCGGCAAACCCACCTCACAGTGACCCTTGTCCATGACCAACACCTCACTTTTCTCAGGGTTTAACCTCAACCAACTCCCATTCATCCAGTCTTGGATTTCTGCAAGGCAGTTATTAAATACCGACAAGGCAGCATCCTGGCCGGGCACAAAAGACATATACAGCTGGGTATCATCAGCATAGCAAGGAAAACCCAGACCGTATCATCTTATAATTGCTCCCAGTGGCAGCATATACACCGCAAACAACATAGGCGCTAGAATAGAACCCTGCAGTACCCTGCAGGATAGGGAGATTGATGCCCAGGAAAAAATTCTGGACACCACCCTCTCAGTCCTACCCTCGAGGTAAAATCGAAACCACCTGAGGACCATACCAGATAATCCACAGATGGACCGCAGATGATCTAACAGCACACCATGGTCAACAGTGTCAAATGCTGCAGAGAGATCGAGAAGTACCAAGATAGAATGGTTCCTACGATCTCTCGCTATTAGGAGGTCATTTAGTACCTGAACAAGTGCTGTCTCGGTACTATGCCTTTTCCTAGATCCGGACTGGAGAGAGTCATAGATATTGTTGTTGGTCAGATGATCATCCAACTGCACTGCGACCACCTTCTCAATAACTTTACCCACAAAGGATAAGTTAGAGAGTGGTCTGTAATTTGCTAGACAGTCTAGGTCTAAGGAGGACTTCTTTAAAAGAGGCTTAACTGTAGCCTCTTTAAGGGGATCTGGAAAGATCCCCCTCTCCAAAGACTTCCAGACTATCAAAGCCAGGATTAGGCCGATTTTATCCACACAGTCCACTAAAAGGCGTGTGGGGCCAGGTTCCAAGTCACAGTTGGTTGGTAGCAATGTTCGGATGACCATCACAATATCATCGATTGTGGGGAGGCTGAAGTCAGACCAGGCAAACTGAGTGTTCAACATCTCCTGCTGACCATCACCGCTCCCATTGGAGAGGGAAGAATGGACTTCTGATCTGATTTTGGCAACCTTATCTGCAAAGAAGAGAGCAAACTCCTCGCACTGTTCTGGAGAAAAGGCTCTTCTGGGCTGAAGACAGACTGGATTGCACAGTCTGTCCACAGTCTGAAAGAGCTGAGCTGGTCTATTTTGTGCAGCCACTATCTCTCTGGACAGGAATTCTGCCTTCTTACGAGAGATTGTGGATTGATAGGCTATATAATGGTCCATCAAACTAAGTTTGTCATCATCCAGACCAGACTTCTGCCAACGCCTCTCCAGCCTTCATCCAACCCTCCTCAACTCCCTCACGGTCTCATCAAACCATGGAGTCCTGGGGCGAAGAGTGAGAGGACAAACACGAACAGGTGCAATAGAGTCCAGGGCCCCTATCACCACCTTATTATAGGCATGTACTAGGTCACCTTGATCTGAGCAATCTATCGGTAGGCCCGATAGGTCCAGTACTGCCATCAGGTCATCCGGGGACACACCCCTTAAAGGGCGGTACAGGACCATCTCCGAAGGGGCTGACCTAATAGGGTTGACCTCAAAATTGTACCTAATGGAGTGATGGTTGGACCATCTGAGTGGTTCCACCACCAAATCAGATATCCCCATCCCCAGAAGGAACACCAGGTCCAATGAGTGTCCACCAATATGGGTCAAGGAGGAAACAACCTGTGTGAAGCCCAGTGATATCATCAAATGGAGGAAGTCTTGACCAAAACGTGAGAGTTCATCATCGACCTAGGCATTGAAGTCCCCCAGAACCAACCATCTGGGGGATCCCAATGTCAGGTCAACAATGAAGTCTGCGACTTCCTGCAGGAAAACATTCTCGTCACCTAGTGGATGGTATACGAGAAGTATCCTGCACCCCACACCCTCACCCAGAACACACTCAAAGGATCTGGTGACTCCTACCAGTACCTCCACCAGGCCCAATTCTGACTTAAAACAAATGGCAACACCCCCGCCCCTATGATCCTGCCTCGGGCGGTGTATCACCGAGTACCCGGCCGGAACTGCTGCTGCTAAAACTGGCCCAGCATTTTCATCCAGCCAGGTCTCGGTGATGCACGCCAGGTCAGCTGACCCAACAAGATCGGCTATAATGGCCATCTTATTTTTAATAGACCTAGCGTTGCACAACACCACCCGAGTAGGATGAGCCTCCGAAGATGACCGCCTTACCTGCTGATCATGATCAGAACACTTGGGTATGGGCACCAGACAGGGAGAACCCCTTTCCTGTGCCCATTTTGCCTCAGGGCATCTCCTTGACCTCACTATCCCTATCTGCCCGCTCCTTTCCATTCTCCCCCAGACCCAGCTCCAACCCTCCTCCTTTGCCTCACAATCCCCAGAGCCCTACACCTTCTATAGACTCCTGGTGACAGGGGAGGACAGGAGAAGGGATGAAGATCCCTGAGTCTAGAGGGGGAATAATACCCAACCATCCTATTTTCACTCCAGTACATAGTTAACACCACGAACAACAATAATAAACCCCACACACTTATATAAATAACAAAATTCTAAATAAAACTAAAACACAGCACTCAAATATCAAAATATGAATACAACAATTATAAACAAATAAAACAAAATTATACCCTAACAATGTGTCAAGATTTGTGCATTAAATTTATCAAAATGCTTTATCCATCTACCCCCACCCACAGTGCTCTCACCACTGCAAGGGAAGGAGCTTTCCACCTAGACAAAACCCCCTAACATAGAAATTGGCTCGTAAGTTTAAAATTCCCATAGTCCTAAAAGCAATGCCCTCATTTACCCAGAGCAGACACAAAACAGGAGTTCAAGGTCTTTTTATGTCCACACTTATGTGCTCTCACCACTTAGCATGGCCCGAAAATCAGTCTCCTCTCACGAGACTGAAATAGTTATGAATGAACTCAGTTTTAGTCTTCCCAGTCTTTTTCCGGTAATTATCACACGCTGGCAATAGCAAAAAAAAAAAAAGAGTTCAAATATACTTCACCAGTTCGGCAGTCCACACCACAGTCTACACAGTTCCAGCTTCCATCCAAATATTTAGATTTCCCAGTGTCCAAATACCAGAGTCCTGCAGGCAACAAGCAGAAAACATCAAATGTACCTCCACTGCAAGTTTCAACTCCACCCGACCCTCGCTGCGGTGAGGCAGGCTGAACCACCCTCCGGTGGTGCCTCTGTCTCACCTAGGGAGCAGAGTTAACCCCACCACCCTCAAGAGGCAGATAAACCCATTTCTCTGTCTGGACCAGGGAATCAGAACACTCAAATTGAAAAGAAATTGATCAGCAATTTTCACTGCCTGTTATCCCGCAAGCACTTTCTTTTTCCAGCAGGTCCAGTCACAATATGGAGCCAGCAACCTCTTCTCCTATGGTCTGGCTGAGTTTTTTCCTCGAGTCGAAACTGGTACACCGTCGTTACTCCACGATTGACTGTTCCTCCTAATTCTTACACCACCCAGAGCAGCTGCTGAGCCTCCAGGCTGCCAGCGACCGAATCCTCCATGGAGCAGATTGAAAGCCAGCACCCCACACACCACTTACGACGAGCAGCCAACAGCAAAACCACATGCCAGCAGACCAGGACTCAACTCAGGCAAGTCCCTCCAGATTCTCCAGTCTCTCTATAGGTTTGTCAAAAACTGACTCAGTTTTCCAAACAGCTAAGCAGCAGAACAGTGATAATAATAAATTATAACAACTGCGATGATAAGCGGCAATATAGCATTAGAACTAAAGACCAAATGATAAAACGATATAAAATAATACGAAACAATAAAAACGATACAATTATAACAAAGTTATAAAAACCATTCGAGCCAAAATCAAGAGCTCACAGACGGCAGCCCAGCCTGGCCTCCATCTTTGGAGAGAGGCTATCAGGCCAATAAAGCTAGATGAAGTCTGATGGACAATGATTCTATTTTACAGTAGATGTCCTTAGCAATAAAGTAGCTAGTTTTTGGTCAGAGAGCAATCTTCTATCAGATCAAGGAGGCAGCTGAGTAAGACTGCTAGATCTTTTCTGCAAGAACATTTCTGACTAGTGGGTAAGTAGACAGAAACATTATTAGAAGTGTAGGATCAGCAAGGTAAAGTGGGACTTTCAGTTACTGTAGGGTAAAATCTAAAAGAGAAGAGTTAGTGGGCTAGTCTGAGCTGGGGATTGGGATAATCATCTTTGCAGTTATCTGGGTCAAGAGGAGAGCTTTGAATTGGGGGTGTGATTTAGGCAGACGTGAAGCAGGTGTCGTCATTTAGATTTACCTGTAGCTAGCTTTTGATCAGAGAGCACTCTTTCTATCCCCAATCAGCAGCCAATCCTAGGCACTGCCTGGGAAACACTAAGTGGGCAGGGACTTTCTTAAGGAGTAGGCCATCAACCCCCCCCATGCTGTGCCCCCCCATGCAAAGAATCAACAAGCAAAGGACATCGGAGTCTATCCATCGAAGTCAGCCCAACGATCTAGCCAGCAGTCAGCCACTTTCTTCCCCAGGTGAACCACGGGGACCTCTACCAAGGTAAGCCTGTTGGGGGCTGCACTATTGGGTGGCAGTACTTGGGAGGCTAGTTAAGCATGTCAGTAGGCTTAGAGGCTTTGTTTTTCCATGTCTTTAGTTTGGCATTGTTTGTTCTTGACTGATACAAGGTTTTATTATGTTTCTGGGTTCTAGGTATTGTAGGAAAACTGTTGCTAGGTGCTAGGTGATTCAGAGAACAGGGACCTAATTTTAAGTATTTGCTAGATCTAGCAGGGTGGTGGGGCGTGCTGTAAAAAGCCTGCTAGGTCTTAGTGAGTTTCAGGGCTTAAGTGTATGGTTACTGAGTGGTTGTAGGATAGACCAACATTGTCTGGGAAAAACAAAAGAGGAAGAACTAGAAGAACAGTGAAAAGGAAATGTGGGGAGTGATGCAGTGGTGCAGTGCACTGCCTGTGGGGTGGCAGTCTACAGGGAGACCTTCAGGAGACTGCAGTGCTGCCCCATCTTTGTGTGCCACTCTGGGTGAAGGGAACAGGTCTCAAGGCTCCAAGCAGTGCTTGCAGAAAGTCAGGAGAATGTTGCAAGACTTAAAGTTGCATTCGCAAGGAGTTCAGGACCATCTTTCCTGCCCAGAGACCACCTATCAAGACACTGCTACCTAAAGGTTTTCCAGAATGAAGGAGCAGTTGAACTAAGGTGGGCTTAAGGAAGGTGGGGGGGTGGTAGGATCTGGAACGCTGGGGGTAGCAGAAAATAGGCACCCTCCTCTAGTGCCAAAAAGAAACTCCTCACCATTCTGGTTTGGTGAGACTGCCATAAATGGGCAACTGAGGTGGTGGATGAAGAGAATGTGGGGGAACACCCAAATGGAGTCCCCAGTATGGGGTAAGGACATTCCCCCAGAGAAGGAGGAAGCAATTTCTTGGGCGAGGGGACTCTATAGTCAGGCAGATACAGTTAGTGGAAGGAAAGGGGGTAGACAGGGAGGTTAAATGCCTACCTGGCAAATTGGCTTGAAGGGATGGAAACTGTATCCAATGGATCACAAGAGTTATAAGAAGGAAGGGGAGCTGGATGTCATTGTCCACCTGTGGATGTATGACCTATCTATGGAAGGCACAGGGGCGGTGTAGGAGCAGTTTAGGGACCTGGGGATGAGTCTTAAGCATGTAGCACTCATTGTAGCCTTTACAGAAGTGCTACCTGTCTACAAGAGAGGAAAGGAGAGGGACCTCTGGACTAAGTCCTTCAACTCACGGTTGAAGAAATGGTGCAGAGATGAGGGATTTGGTTACATTGGGGACTGGGGCTTCACCTGGAGAGATCAGAACTTGTATTAGAGGGGCAGTCTGCATCCATTCAAGAAGGAAGTGGCAGTCCTCAGTTGACATAGCAAGTGTTACTTTGACAGGCATTAAAACTAGCCAAGGTGGCGGGGGTGGGCACAAAAGGCAAAGGGTGGCTGAAACTGCCCACTGTCAGGCAGTGATAAAGGGTAGAGAATTTCTGGGGAAGGATCCCACCAAAATTAAGGACAACCAACGGTGAAAAAGATCAGCATGGGAGGAAGGGAAAGAGAAGCAAGCAATATGCAGTGTAGAAGAAGGGGAACAACCAGACAGCATGAGAAGGAGCAAGAGTAAGACAAATAAAATCTGGATGGACTAATACAGTCTGGAAGTCCATATGTGGCAGTGCTAGAAGTCTGGGAAATAAGATACCAGACCTGGAGGCCACCATGGCTGATGCAGTCCTGGCTATTCCAACCATCACTGAAACATGATGCACAAACAGCCATGACTGGGAAATGGTCATACATGGCTACATGGAGTTTAGAAGGGACAGGGTAGGAAGGAAAGATAGGGGGGAGATTTATGTTCAGGGAAATATAAAAGTGATGAAGGTACAGGGAGCATGGGGGGTCTTGAGATGTAGTGAGTCAACTTCGAGTCTGTAAATAGAGCCACCATTCACTTTGAAGCGGTATACAGGCTTCCAACACAGGGAGAGGCCATAGAAAAAGTGACATTGGAAGGCACAAGCAACATGGCTAAAAATGGGGAGGTGGTTGAGGTGGGGGACATTACTCTGCCAGATGTAGAGTGAAGTCTACTTGCTCCATCATCAGCTCGGAGCAAAGATATCTTGGTCTCCATGCAGGGGGCATTCCTCAGGCAGCTGGTCATTGAACCCACTTGGGGTAGAGCAATACTGGACCTGATACTTATGAATGGGGACAATGTGGCAGATGTCAGACTAGGGAGTCATCTGTGGACCAGTCACTATCACACAGTACAAATTAATATAAGAACAACTGTGGAATCCAGCCACACAATGACAAGGATCCTGGATTTTAGAAGTGCTGACTTTACAAAGATGGAGGAATGCATCCGAGAAGACCTGGTAGGGGTAGATGTTGAGATGGTGGGTGGGTGGAAGTAAAATGGGTCAGAATAAAATACAGCATAGTAAATGCAACAAACATGTATGTCAGGCAGATAAGCAAATGCAGAAGGAGGATGCCATTTTGGTTCTCCAGGGAAGTGGCAGAAAATATAAGGACAAAAACAGTGACATTCATAAGGTATAAGGAGACTCAAACTGAGTAGACCAAAGAAGTGTTTCTGGGGCATTGGATGGAGGCAGGCAAGGCAGTAAAGAGCACAGAAACATGAGATGAGGAAATAATAACCCAGATAGTATCAAAGGGGAATAAAACATATTTCAGTGAAAAAGGAAGACCAAGTGAGGGATTGCACGGTTAATAAAGGAAGCAGGGAGCTATACTGAGGAGGACCAAAAAGGCAAATATCTTCAATATTTTTGGTCAATATTCACAGTTGACAGGGAAAGGGGTGGGACCACAAATACACACCAAGAGACTGTGGAAGAGGGATGTGGACAACAGCCCTTTTCAAAGGAGAGGGTCAGGAAAACACTTGCTAATCTGAGGGTGGACAAAGCCATATGGATAGCTAGGGAGCATTCAGGAGTGCTAAAGGAATTCAGAAAGTGGTAGCCACACCCCTGACAAACTTGTTTTATAGTTCATTGGAGACCAGCATGGTCTTGGAGCACTGGAAAAGGGCAGATGTATTCCCGCTTTACAAAAGTGGTAGCAAGAAGAAGGAGGCAAGAAATTACAGGCTTGTCAGACTGATATCTGTAGTAGGGAACTTGATTGAAACACTATTACAGGAAAGAATCATGAACACCTGGAATCCAGTTCATTGCAGGACCTGAGACAGCATGGCTTTATGGAGGGGAGGTCAAGCCAAACAAATCTTATAGATTTTTTTGACTGGGTAACCAGGGTATTGGATGGGGGGTGGATTTGGCATACGTGGACTTCAGTAAGGCCTTTGACACCATTCCACAAAAGATGCTGGTAAACAAGTTGGGTAGCATGGGGGTAATAAGGTGGTAATCTGAGTAAGAAACTGGTTAGGAGATGGGAGGAAGAGGGCAGTGTTAATTAGAGTTCACATTGAGGAGGGGAGAGTGACCAGTGGGGTACCACAGGGGTTAGTATTAGGGTCAGTCTTCTTTCACATCTTCATTAGTGATGTAGCAGATGGACAGGAAGGGAATGTCTGCCTCTTTGCGGATAACACCAAGATCTGCAACAGGGTGGGCACTCCTGAGGGGGAGTAAAGGATGAAAGAGACTTGAAATGACTGGTGGAGGGTTCAAAAGTTTGGCAGATGAGGTTTAGTGCAAAAAAGTGCAAAATAATGCACTTGGGTCACTGAACCCTGGGGGTGTAGTACAAAATGGGGGGACAGATACTAGCAGTGGCCAAGCAGGAATGACATCTTTAGGTAATCATATTGGATGACCTGAAGGAGGCCAGACAATGCAAAAAAGCAATCAGAAGAGCTAGTGGGAGGATGGGATATATATACTGTAGGTAGAGGTATTATCATTAGGAGGAAGGAAGTGGTGTTGCCACTATATAGGTCTTAATTAAGATCCTGCATACAGTACTGTGTCCAGTTTTGAGATCACATCTCAGGAAGAACATAGACTGGATAGAGCCCTTCCAATGAAGGACTACTAGCATGGTACAGGGTCTATATCAAATGTCCTTTGAGATGAGGCTAAAGGAATTAAACGTGTACACCCCGGAGGAGAGGCGGGAGAGGGCCAATATGATCGAGACCTTTAAAAAGCTCACAGGGGTGAATATGGTACAATTGGGAGGTGTTTTTCAGAGGAAAGGTGCTCTAGAAAAAGGTAAGGTACCATGATATGAAGCTGGAGGAGGGTAAGTTTAGGAGAGATGTGGTGAAATACTTCTTCACAAAAAGAATGTTGGATGCCTGGAATGGTCTTCCAGATGAGGCTGTGGGGATGAAAACAGTGTTGGAATTCAGAAGAGCCTGGGATAAGTTCAAGGGAGTCATAAGGATAGGCAAGGGGGTGACAGAGAAAGTGCCGTACACCTGGTGGGGTGTATAGTGTAGGTAATGCAACAAAAAAGGGCATATTGGATGGGCTATGCAGCCCTTAACTGATATCAGTTTCTGTGTTTCTAAGTAAGACAGGATAAAAAAATCAGAAAATATGACATTTAAACAGAATTGTGGGTAAAGATTTTGAGGCTGATTCTAAAAGGGCTGGCACAAGTCACACCAAAGGCAACTTGTGCCAAATACCATTGCAGCAGGAAACCTGTGCCTAATTCTGTGTTGGGCAGGGTCCCCGTGGCTAAGTCCTGTGACTTGCACCAACCTGAACGGTATGCCAAATGGAGGTTGTACCTGAACAGGTTGCCACAAACATGTGGCATTTTCCGTAGACCAGCACATGGCCCCCCACAAGCCCCAGTCCCTAATGATATCATTGAAAAGCCCCATAGTACTATTTGATCCCCCCACAAGCTCTGATCCCCAATAAATATGTTGAATTGCCAGCAGGACAATCCAACACCCCCCACAAGCCCCAGTTACCAATAAATATGATGAAAAGCCCATGAGGGTCTCAACCCCCTCAAGCCAAGATCCCCAATAAATATGTGGAAAATTCCAGCATGGCTATTGGAGCCCACTCGCATGAAGAACCATATCCTCTCACCCTGCGGAATAGCAGGCAGTCTGAACAATAACCTAAAAACACCCTGTAGTCCCCTCTTAGCCGTGGTAGTCTAGTGCCCCCCACCTGGTGGTGCCAGTCCATCCTGCTCCCCCCAAACCATTACCAGCCAGTAACTGGCACAGCCCACCTCTTACCACTGCAGCCAGCTGCTGACTGAGCTCTTCTATGAGAATGTAGTGTAAATAGTACACACTCAGCAATACTGTAACTAGTATGAACTCAGTGAATGACAGAGCAGTCATTCACTGAGTGCAAGCTATTTACAGTACATGCTCATAGTGGAGCTCAGTCGGCGGCTGGCCATGGTGGTGAGAGGTGGGCTGTGACAGTCACTGGCTGGATGTGGGTTGGGAGGAGTGGGGTGGTTTGGTGCTGCCAAGTGGGGGGCCACTAGACTACCAGAGCTAAGGAGGACTACAGTGGTGTTGCTTTGGTTATGGTTTAGACTGTCTACTATTCTTGTGGGTTGCAGGGATTCAGGTCTGGATGGGGATAGGGGGATGCCAATAGCACTGTAGGACTTTTCAGCATATTCTTTGTGGATTGGGGAGTGTGTGTGTGTGTGTGTGTGTGTGTGTGTGCATGTGTGTGTGTGTGTGTCAGATAGCCCTGTAGGGCTTTTCAACATATTGATTGGATTGGGGCATATGTGTGTGTGTGTGTGGGGGGGGGGGTCATATAACCCTGCTGGGCTTTTTAATAATGTCACTGGGGAGTGGGGGCTTGTGTGTGTGGGAGGGGTGTCAGACAGCCATACAGGGCTTTTCCTTAATTTCATTGGGGATCTGGGCTGGTGTGGGGGTCAGTTACATAAACTGAGGGATGGGCTGGCGGCACATTGGAGCAACCCTTGGTGGACACAAAGTACACTTACGCCAGCTAATAGTTGGCATAAATGTACTTTGGTAGATTTCCTTTGGGGGTTCTTTTAGAATTGCAATTTTGGTGATCTGGCAGCCGCCCTTCCAGAATGGCTTTTAATGAAGAAAAATGTACCATTATGCATCTGGGGCCTAAAAATCCTCACATAAAATACTGTTTAAATGGTAAAGAGCTAAGAATAGAAAAAACAGAAAAAGACCTAGGGATCATAGCTAATGATCAATTAATGCCAGGGGAACACTGCAGACACATCCCACAAAGGACAAATCGTATATTAACAGCTGTCAAAAGATAATTCTCTTGTAAACAAGAAGCATGTATTTTACCACTGTATAATTCATTTATTAGACCCCACCTTGATTATGGAGTAGCCTTCAGGGCACCATACCTTACAAGGGATAAGAAATTACTTGAGAGTGTCCAGAGAAAAACAACTAAACTTATTCCTAGATTTAAAAACCTCTAGTATGTAGACAGGTGCAAGGAACACAAACTGTATGACTTGGAGACTCAAAGGCAGAGGGGGAATTTATTATTATTATTTAATTTAATATCCTAAAGGATAAAACCTTAACGGAAGAGTGTGAAATAAAAAATGCTAATAAATTAAATACATTGCAATGCAATAATAAACAGTTATATGTTCCAAGGGTGGCAACAAACAAAAGAAAATATTTTTTCACTGTCAGGGCGATTAAACTTTGGAACAGGATATCACAATTTATAATAGATACAACTAAGTTTGAGCAATTCAAAAAACATCTAGATGGGCATTTTCTTTGGGGCTCCTAATTTACCATTTTCCCGTTCAGTGTGAGGAGGTAGACACGATGGGTCATTTGACATTCTTCTACCTTTGAAAACCAATTAAACTGAGTAAACTGCTGCCATAAACCTCCCTTGTGCCATGTCACAGAGGGGTTATGGCGTAACTGGTGATGTAAGTCCACTTTGGCACAATCAGCCTGTGATATGTTGCAAGCTTCTTTGCAGAATCCCGTTTGTCACAATTCATGGTGCAAAGTGCTACTTGCACCATTCTTGTTGGTGTAAGTCACTTTTCGCCATGCATAACCCATTCTTGAACTGGGCCCCATGTTTTCTAAAGTTCCTCCAGATATAGTACAAGTTTCATAATAGCAGCATAATCCACATTATAACATTCCTATTCATATTTCTCCCCCCTAATCGCCAGCCGATAATGTAATTAAAAAAATAGATCTCTATTACTACCCGTTCGCCAGCCTGTAGTAAAACCCTCCCTGGTGTCAAGTGATTCCCCCAAGGTACCAATCCAAGGTACCCCCTCTCATGATTCCATAATCTCAGGTGTCTAGTGGCCCCTAACTGTGGTACTGAACACCCACACCTCCACCATTCACTTTACCAGTACCCTTTGTGCTGCAGGTGCTCATACCATGCATAGCATAGCCCTCCTGACACCTCCTTGGCTGGCCCCATATGTCCAGGCAGGGAGCATGCCTCCTATTTATAGGACAGGGCACACATCCTACCTGGACATAAGATGGCCAGCTGAGAAGGTGTTAGGAAGGCTGCGCCAGTTGTTGTATGCACATCTGCAGCACTGAGGGTACTGGTAAGGTGACTGGGGGTGGGTTTTTAGTGCCCCAGTATGAGACCTAAATGCCAGTGATTATGGAATTGTGAGTGCTGGTACCATGGATCTGTGCCTGAGTGGGACCACTGGGTGAAGGGAGGACTTTGTTTTACTATGTGCTGGTGATCAGAGGAAGGGGGAACCTCCCCAAGCGGTTTAACATAACCTTCATTTTTGCATTGTTTTCAAGCCTATTGGATCTTCCTTTCTTCCAAGTATGGAGTTGAGCTCCCTTTCATAATTTGTGCAGACCGATAGGTTTTTGGGGTTTGAATCTTTTAAACCATTTTACGCTTTAACAAATAAGGCAAGTTTAGCTTATTGGCAATTGCACCACAACATTCACAAAGCTCTAGGTCCTCCTCATTGGTCTTTCCAGACTATAGAAGTGTGGGAGAAGTTTAATTGAGATGCTACTCTGCCTCATGCTATTTCTCAACTACCTGTATATAAGAGGCCCCGGATCCACTTCCAAGACAGTTACACCAGGCATAAATGCAGTGCACCAATCCTGATAGTGCAAATTGCAAGTTACGCCAGTGATTTGTGACATGCACAGTTTCAAAAGAACACTTATGCTGCAACCCACAACTGCTATGACAAATACAAGTAATGCCACAGTTATGCCAAAGAATGCCTACACCACTGCGTAATGTGGCTTACAACATATGTAACACACCAACACCAGGGAACTGCTATTCCAGAACAGGTGGTGTAATGAACCATGCCAGAGGATGGTAATGTAAGTTACAATAGGGAAAAACTGTCCTAACCAGAGCACAGGCCATAGACCCCCCCCTCCACAAAGCCAGACTGCAGCATACCCCGAACCAGTTGGCCCCGAATGTGGAACTAATGAGCAAACAGTGGAACACCCAAGCAAACTTGCCCTAGGAAGCCCAGGATGCAGTGAAATAGGTAGCAGCATGTCCAGACAGGCAAATAGTATGTGACATACGTACCTGGTGCAATATGTACCATAGCATGTAGCACAATAGTCAAACACAGACTGTGGGACAAGGCATTGCACTGTGGAACAGAGAAGTGATGGGACGTGCATCAGGTAACAGTGCCATATACTGTGGGACAGTTGAAAGGTATGTACTGCTGACAGTATTGCAAGTTGCGACATGTATACTGCTACGCCGCTATTGCAAGTTACGCCATGTCTTGCTGTGTATCTGTTGATTCTCTTGGAATATGATGCGGCTCGCATGTCATAGGGTTTTGGGTTTAACTTTATGCACTGCTCTCATCACTGTCTTGGAATCAGGTCCCCCAACTTTATGCAACACTGAAGCTGAATTATGGATTTTTTTATTGAGCCTCTATATCTGGGGAGTTGGAAGATTAGGCTCATAACCTTGTGGTGTAGTGAAACTTGTATAATTCTTTTTTAAATTTGATAGTCTTAAGTTATCTCAATATAAGTTACTATGTTATATGTATCATACTCTAGACAGATTAACTATATTTGGTTTACTTAATAGTGCTACTTGTAATAAATGTAGGGTGGGAAGAGCATAGTTTCTGGGACTGCAAAAAAACTCAGTCTTTATGGTGAGATATACTAGAACACTTGGATCTGATGTTAGGTTTTCAGGAAGCCTTCTCCCCCTACTGTGTTTGACAGTACTGGGGTTGGAACATCTTTTTGTTCAACAGCATTTTGATATGGCTTTGATTATGGCAGTGACTAAGCAGATTATTACGAGGCACTGGCTTTGTGATTCCCTTCCAACATACAAAGAATGGCTAGTGGCAATCTTTGGTGCCTTACAAATGGAGCATATGATTTCTAGTATTTGGAACTCAAGGAAGACATACCGTGCTCATTGGTGTACTTTCCTCATGCTTTTATTGTTCTAATATGTATCTAGATGCTTGAGGGTTCACCTTCTCCCCTCCCCTTTTTTGGCATTGTTTTTTGGAGGTTTCTTACCTGTCCTTCCAATGGGTGTGCCTTGCCCTATCATATGCTAAATAACTTTTACTTTAGCTTGCTTTCTCTCACTTCTATCCTTTCTCCGTGGCTTCTTCTCCTTTGTTTCTCCCTGCTTAGGTTAGCCTAATTTCTACTGCTTCTGTCACCCTGTTCACTGTTTGTGTGTGGGTGTTCTTATTTTGTTGTTGCTAAGAGTTAGTGTGTCTTTATGGTTAATTGTGGTCTCATTTTGTGCGGGCTTTCCATCAACACCTATATTCAAGGCTTGGTTATTATTTCACTCCAACAATTTGGTTAATGGCAATATTGTTTTAGGTGTACGTATGCTGTAGGTTATATAATTATAGTGATGCATAATTGAGTAGGGTAGCTGATGATTACTTTGGTGACCCAATCGGTTACATTTCTGTGCACTGTAATTGTACTTGTTATGGTTATCGTGGGTATGTTTCCTATTTTCTTTTTGAAATCTTGTTAATTAAATTTACTTTGTTCAAAAAAAAAAAAGAGGGAGGGAGGACGACAAGCACCAGGGAGATTTTTTATTACATTATGGGATGGCCATCAGATGGCGGGGGACTACTAGCACCAGGGAGAGCAATGAGGTTTCTTCATTGAGTTTATATATGCAAAGAAGGCTTTATGATTATCCTTGCTAGCATCCTATGCTAATTTATGTTCATTAACTCTTTTAGCCCTCCTGATCTCCTTCTTACATTGTTTTAGAAGTAGCAAAAATTTCTCCCAAAGTATTTTTTGGTAGTGGATATTGCCTATGTACTATGTGCTTCCTATTCATTAGTTTCCTAATACATTTATTGATCCATTGTGGATTTTGTTCTGCCAGATTTGTTTTTTAACTTTGGAATGTAATCATTACTAAGACTCATAATTACAGATTTTATATGTTCCCAGATTTCATCCTCAGATATGTTCAGCAATATCTGTCCCCAATCTTTAAAGTATATAATTCCTGCCTTACAGTATTCTTGCAGTGTCTGCCTTATTATGCTGATATATGTCAGTGTAACTCTGTAAACTAGGTAGATCACAATCTGTTTGGAAACTGATTGAATTGTGATTGCTGTTACATAAGGGTGGTCCTGCTCTGCAGTTGATGATATTTATATGCTAAGTACTTAGAATGATGTTTACTATATTTATTTCTCTGCTTGGATCCATAACATGTTGTACTAAGTGCATACTTTTACAGGTTGCCAGTAATTGTTTCCCCACAAGTAGTTTGTGCTGCTATGATTTCCCAGTTTTTATCTCCTATGTTCAGATCTCCTTTTATTATTATATCCCCTTCATCTCCTGCTGATTCAGTTGCTGCAATGATGTTATCCATGATATCAACAGAGCTACTGGGAGATCTTTACAGACTCCTATTATCACAAGGTTAGCAATTTCTCCACATGCCTTAGTCCATATAGACTCAGTTTTACTTCCTTCCTTCCTTCTTAATTTTTATCAGAAATATTGAGAGTATTGATTGATTTAGCAGAATAAACAGCAACTCCACCTTATCTTCCAGACCTCCTATTATAAGTTAAAACCATTTAAATGTATACCCCGTTACTTGATATGATCAGACCACCATGTATCATTAATCACAATGATATCAACATTATTAATGGAGATGATTGCTTTAAGTTTTTCTATTTTGTTGTTAATACTTCTAAAATTCGCTACTAGACTTTTAATTCACTAATAGTTTTTTGTTGTCCACTTGCAGGTATCTCACCAGGTCTCTCATTTGTCTTAGTGGTCTGTAAATGTGCCCCTTCAATGTTAGTTTAAATTAGATCCATGAAAGCATTCCAGAAACATATCACCTAGAACGTTTGCACAACTTCTATTTAAGATGCAAGTGAAGGCTCTGGACAACAAAAGAAAAACAGCACCACTAGGGCTTTACATAGGGTTTCAAGAAGAGAATATCCCTTGCATATTTTGCATACCAATGTCAAGTCTTCTTTTCTCAGTGTGAGCATCCAGATTCCCCAGGTCATCACAACTTGTGCTGCTCTTTTCTATGTACATTCCTGTTTTTTCATGTAATTTCTGAAATATGGTGATGGAAATTGAATGCACCCTGCCAAATGAGGCCTCTACTGAGCCATAAATAGTGGCTGAACAATGCTCTTGGATTTACGTCCAGTAATTTTTTCAGTATGGCACAGGACAATTGTTGTCATTTTTCACTGTTACCCTACAGTTGTTGTACTGCTTTAGGTTATTAATCAGAAACACAACTATTGTAGGTCTTTCTCTTGCTCTGTCTCTGATAGTACCCTTTTCTCTTTTGCCCAAGATACCCACATGGCACAATGAAAGAAATGTTTTCACCCTTGGCAGATGAGAAATTATGTTAATGTCTGTGGTATGCAATGCCTTAATGGTTAACAGAGCTTTAGTTAATGCAGTTGAGATGATATTCATGTTTAAAAAGGACTTTCATGTCTCAGCTACACCTCCAGAAGTTGACACATAAATTCAATAAATAAGTGAACTAGACAGGATTACAGTTTCATATAAACTCCTGGTTCATGTGAATGAACTTTGTTCAAGTGAATGAACTCATCCTTTGCTTGTTCATTATTATTAAAACCACTAATGATCTCACATAATGGTGAGCAGGATAGGCTCACAGGGCTGAAGCACGCTTACAGGTTCAACTATGGGAAGGATTATAAAGTAAAGTTGTTCAAATGATACATGAATGCATGAAAATACAAAGAAGCACATTACTAACAACCAATCAGATTAAATAAAGACAAAAACATCAAAATAAATTATGTTTGGTGATCCTAACAATGTATATGCAATTTAACTAGAGGGGGACAGATAATGCCAAACCATTAGCCAGGGTTAGGTTCTGTAATTATTTTCCTCAGTCTCACCAGCATTACCTCTGACAAGCCACTTGCTGTCCTCACCATCCACATTATTAAACATTTACCTATCCCCAGTGACAGTCGTCAATGATGAACACCTTTTAAAGAGCCCATGCGGCCTTTGGGAAAACTTTGGAAAGTAAACATAGTTCTAGTTCTGCAGTGGCAGCCAGTAACATAATGCAGAATATCCAAATATGCAGTAACACAAATACTAGTCATCACTTTTTATGCACACATCAACATGTTGTAATTATCTATTACAACTGGCTGTGAGTAATCCAGAGATAGCAATAAAGCAGGTGGATGTCAAAGTGCATGGCACAGTCTCAAATCTATTCTCATTAACCACAATCCCTCAGAACAGTTCCTTTATGAAATATAAACCTATCACCACAACAAATTCCGTATTAACTAATACATTCTCTTTCTGTTTGTCCAATATCTTCTTAGCAAAACCAGCAGCCTAAAAATAAGAACAAATGTGTTTTATCAGTGGGATTATCAATAAAAAGAAACAAAACGTGGGTGGGTGGGTGCAAACCACAATGTTATACACACATTCTGTATGTGATACATTTTTAAAACCTTCAAGCTTCTTTCTAAGGGTTTACATAGCATCACACACCTCAGGCATGTATAAAATGTTTGTTACATCAACACACCCATACATTTTTCTTTGTATTTCACATGGTCTGGTTAACATATGACACTTGAAAGTTTGTGGTTCAGATCTAGATCTTGCCTGTTCTGGACTGTGGACTTCTTATTTATAAATCAACAACAAATAACATTTCAAAGAATCACTTTCTGTATGAGTGGTAATCTTAGACTACATCAGTGTAGTTTTTTACAAGTAACTAAATTGATTTTCCATGTGCATTACAGTAAAATATAATGGGGTGTTAACTATAAGAAAAATGATACACAGTGATGCTCCACAGTATCTACATGATATGATTGGTTTATCTAATAATCATGAAAACCTCTGATATACTTTTATTAATAATATCTAAGAGGTTACCATGAGTTTTAAATAAAACAATTAAATTATTGATAATACATTGAAATATCCTATTTGAAAAACAGTCTTACTGTAGATCAGCAGGACTGTTCTTTTCATGCTCTCTTATCATGGAACTTTGGGTCTGATTCCAAGACAAAGATGAGAGCAAGGTGCAAAGGATACCAGTACATAAAGTTACACCAAAATCCCTATAACATGTGAGGTGTGTCACATTCCAAGAAAATCACCAGTTATGACAGAAAATGCAGAATTACGCATGTCACAAGTTATGCCTGCAAGACGTGTGTAACTTGCAGTAGCAGCATAGCAGTAAGCGTGTCACAACTCACAATTCTGTCAGCAGTACATACCTCTTGACTGTCCCACAGTACATGGCACTGTTTCCTATTGTACGTCCCATCACTTCTCTGTTCCACAGTGCAATGCCTTGTCCCACAGTCTGTGTTTAGCTATTGTGCTACATGTTATGGTACATGTCACACCAAGTATGTATTTCACTTACTATTGGTCTGTCTGGCCAAGCTGCTACCTATTTCACTGTGTCTTGGGCTTCATAGGGCACATTTGCTTGGGTGTACCACTGTATGCTCATTAGTTCCACATTTGGGGCCAACTGGTTGGGGATATGCTGCAGTCTGACTTTGGGGGGATGGTTCTATGGCCTTGTCTTTGGTTAGGACATCTTTTCATTATTCTAACTTATGTTACCATCCTCTGGCATGGTTCATTATACCACCTGTTCTGGAATAGCAGTGCTGTGGTGCTGGTGTGTTACACATGTCATAAGCCACATTATGTAGTGGTGTAGACATTCTTTGGCGTATCTGCAGCATAACTTGCATTTGTCATAGCAGTTGTGAGTGTTCTTTTGGAATTTTGCATATCGCTGATCATTGGCATAACTTGTGATTTGCCCTGTTAGGACTGGCATACTGCATTTACGACAGGCGTAACCATCTTGGAATTGAGCCCCTTATACCTAGCAATATTAGAAGCAGCCAGTCTGCATTTGTATTTAAATCAAGTTTCAAAAGGTTTTTACTCAAATCTGAGAAATTAAATTTTATTAAATAGTATTATTGTGTGTTCAAAAAGGGCATGCAATTTGTACTATAATATGTTAGCGTTATGTTGCCTGTGGCATGAGTGTGCCCCAGAATGCTCTCAGAAATGGGGCATTGGCTTATTTATGAGTTTAGGTTTTCAGAAAACAAACTGCCTATTTATTTCAATTCTATTTCCACAATATTTCCTAATATATCCATATATTTAGTGCCCCCTGCCTCTGGTTACTAGAGTATTTACTAAATGTTCTGTTTTTCTTCACCTAATTATTTGTTACTAAGACAGTTTACATGGAGACAATACTACTGCCCCTTGGTATTTACTTCTCATGTACCTTGTCTACATGTGATTTATCAATCTCCGGATTACTACTGTATATCATACTCATTTTAGAGTAACTAATTAAGATTTACAAACATAAGATTGTAAGTGGTATAGACAGGCAAAAGTAATAGATGAAGTCTGATGGACAATGATTCAATTTTACAGTAGATGTCCTAAGCAATAAAGTAGTTAGTTTTTGGTCAGAGAGCAATCTTGCTATCAGAGCAAGGAGGCAGCTGAGTAAGACTGCTCGATATTTTCTGCAAGAACATTTCTGACTAGTGGGTAAGTAGACAGAAACTTTATTAGAAGTGTAGGGTCAGCAAGGTAAATTGGGACTTTCAGTTACTGTAGCGTAAAATCAAAAACAGAAGAGTTAGTGGGCTAGTCTGAGCTGGGGATTGGGAACTGATAATAATCTTTGCAGTTATCTGGGTCAAGAGGAGAGCTTTGAATTGGGGGTGTGATTTAGGCAGACATGAAGCAGGTGTCATCATTTAGATTTCCCTGTAGTTAGCTTTTGATCAGAGAGCACTCTTGCTATCCCCAATCAGCAGCCAATCCTAGGCACTGCCTGGGAAACACTAAGTGGGCAGGGGCTTTCTAAAGGAGTAGGCCATCAAGCCCCCCGTGCTGTGCCCCCCCATGCAAAGAACCAACAAGCAAATGACATCTGAGTCTATCCATTGAAGTCAGCCCAATGATCTAGCTAGCAGTCAGCCACTCTCTTCCCCAGGTGAACCACGGGGACCCTACCAAGGTAAGCCTGTTGAGGGCTGTACTATTGGGTGGCTGTACTTGGGATGCTAGCTAAGCATGCCAGTGGGCTTAGGGGCTTTGTTTTTCCATGTCTTTAGTTTGGCATTGTTTGTTCTTGACTGATACAAGGTTTTATTGTGTTTCTGGGTTCTAGGGATTGTAAGAAAACTGTTGCTAGGTGCTAGGTAATTCAGAGAACAGTGACCTAATTTTAAATATTTGCTAGATCTAGCAGGATGTAGGGACTTGCTGTAAAAAGCCTGCTAGGTCTTAGTGAGTTTCAAGGCTTAAGTGTATGGTTACTGGGTGGTTGTAGGATAGACCAACAGGGTCTGGGACAAAAAAAGGAAGAACTAGAAGAACAGTGAAAAGGAAATGTGAGGAGTGATGCAGTGGTGTAGTGCAGTGCCTGTGAGGTGGCAGTCTACAAGGAGACCTTCAGGAGACTGCAGTGCTGCCCCATCTTTGTGTGACCCTCTGAGTGAAGGGAACAGGTCTCAAGGCTCCAAGCAGTGCTGGCAGAGAGTCAAGAGAATATTGCAAGACTTAAAGTTGCATTCACAAGGAGTTCAGGACCATCTTTCCTACCCAAGGACCACCTATCCAGATACTGCTACCTCAAAGGTTTCCAGAAGGAGCAGTTGAACTAAGGTGGGCTCAAGGAAGGTGGGGGGGTGGTAGGATCAGGAAGGCTGGGGGAGCAGAAAATAGGCACCCTCCTCTAGTGCCAAAAAGAAACTCCTACACCATTCTGGTTTGGTAAGACTGCCATCAATAGGCAACTGAGGTGGTGGATGAAGAGAATGTGGGGGAACACCCAAATGAAGTCCCCAGTATGGGGTAAGGAGATTCCACCAGAGAAGGAAGAAGCAATTTCTTGGGGTGAGGGAACTCTATAGTCAGGCAGATACAGTTAGTGGAAGAAAAGGGGGTAGAGAGGGAGGTTAAGTGCCTACCCAGCAAATTGGCTTGGAGGGATGGAAAGTGTATCCAATGGATCACAAGAGCTATAGAAAGGAAGGGGAGCTGGATGTGATTGTCCACCTGAGGATGAATGACCTAGCTATGGAAGGCTCAGGGGCAGTGTAGGAGCAGTTTAGGGACCTGGGGATGGATCTTAACCAGGTAGCACTCATTGTAGCCTTTACAGAAGTGCTTCCTGTCTACAAGAGAGGAAAAGAGAGGGAGCTCTGGACTAAGGCCTTCAACTAATGGTTGAAGAAATGGTGCAGAGAGGAGGGGTTTAGTTACATTGGGGACTGGGGATCCACCTGGAGAGGTCAAAACTTGTATTAGAGGGACAGCCTGCATTCATTCAAGAAGGAAGTGGCAGTCCTCAGTTGACATAGCAAGTGTTTCTTTGACAGGCATTAGAACTAGCCAAGGTGGCGGGGGTTGGGCACAAAAGGCAAAGGGTGACTGAAACTGCCCACTCTCAGGCTGTAGTAAAGGGTAAAGAATTTCTGGGGAAGGATCCCACCAAAATGAAGGACAACCAATGGTGTAAAAGATTAGCATGGGAGGAAGGGGAAAGAGAAGCAGGCAATATGCAATTTAGAAAAAGGGGAACAACCAGACAGCATGAGAAGGAGCAAGAGTAGGACTAATAAAATCTGGATGGAGAATTAAATCCAGATGTCCATATGTGGCAGTGCTAGAAGTCTGGGAAATAAGATACCAGACCTGGAGGCCACCATGGCTGATGCAGTCCAGGCTATTCCAACCATCACTGAAATATGATGCACAAACAACCATGGTTGGGAAATGATTATACATGGCTACATGGAGTTTAGAAGGGACAAGGTAGGAAGGAAAGATTGGGGTGAGATTTATGTTCAGGGAAATATAAAAGTGACAAAGGTACAGGGAGCAAGGAAGGGGTCTTGAGATGCAGTGGGTCAACTTCGAGTCTGGAAACAGAGCCACCATTTGCTTGTAAGTGGTATACAGGCTTCCAACACAGGGAGAGGACATAGAAAAAGTGACACTGGAAGGCATAAGCAGCATGGCTAAAACCGGGGAGGTGGTTGTGGTGGGGGACATTACTCTGCCAGATGTAGGGTGAAGTCTACCTACTCCTGCATCAGCTAGGAGCAAAGCTATCTTGGACTCCATGCAGGGGGCATTCCTCAGGCAACTGGTCATTGAACCCACTTGGGGTGGAGCAATACTGGACCTGATACTTAAGAATGGGGACAGTGTGGCAGATATCAGACTAGGGAGCCATCTGTGGACCAATGACTATCACACAGTACAGATTAATATAAGAACGACAGTGGAATCCAGTCACACAGTGACAAGGATCCTGGATTTCAGAAGTGCTGACTTTACAAAGATGGAGGAATGCATCGGAGAAGACCTGGTGGGGGAGATGTCGAGGGGGTGGGTGGGTGCATGGAGGTAAAATGGGTCAGAATAAAATACAGCATAGTAAATGCTACAAACGTGTATGTCAGACAGATAAGCAAATGCAGAAGGAGGAGGCCATTATGGTTCTCCAGAGAAGTGGCAGAAAATGTAAGGGCAAAAACAGTGACATTCATAAGGTATAAGGAGACCCAAACAGAGTAGACCAAAGAAGTGTATCTGGGGAAATGGATGGAAGCAGGCAAGGCAGTAAAGAGCACAAAAGCATGAGATGAGGAAATAATAACCCAGATAGTATCAAAGGGGAATAAAGCATATTTCAGTGAAAAAAGTAAGACCAGGTGAGGGATTGCACGGTTAATAAAGGAAGCAGGGAGCAATACTGAAGAGGGCCAAAAAAGGCAAATATCTTCAGTATTTCTTAGCAGTATTCACAGTTGAGGGGGAAAGGGGTGGGACCACAAATAAGCATCAAGAGATTGGGGAAGAGGGATGTGGACACCAGACCCTTTTCAAAGGAGAGGGTCAGGAAAGCACTTGCTAACCTGAGGGTGGACAAAGCCATGTGGATAGATGGGGAGCATTCATGAGTGCTAAAGGAGTTCAGGAAGTGATAGTCACACCCCTGACAGACTTGTTTTACAGTTCACTGGAGACCAGCATGGTCCTGGAGGACTGGAAAAGGGCAGACTTAGTCCCACTTTACAAAAGTGGTAGCAAGGAGGAGGAGGCAAGAAATTACAGGCTTTTCAGACTGACATCTGTAGTAGGGAACTTGATGGAAACACAATTACAGTAAAGAATCATGAACACCTGGAATACAGTTCATTGCAGGACCTGAGGCAGCATGGCTTTATGGAGGGGAGGTCAAGCCAAACAAATCTTTCAGATTTTTTGACTGGGTAACCAGGGTATTGGATAGGAGGTGTTGGATTTGGCATATGTAGACTTCAGTAAGGCCTTTGACACCATTCCACAACAGAGGCTAGTAAACAAGTTGGGCAGCATGGGGGCAATAAGGTGGCAATCTGAGTAACAAACTGGTTAGGAGATGGGAGGCAGAGGGTAGTGTTAAATAGAGTTCACACTGAGGAGGGAAGAGTGACCAGTGGGGTACCACAGGGGTTAGTATTGGGGTCAGTCCTCTTTTATGTCTTCATTAGTGATGTAGCAGAGGGACAGGAAAGAAAAGTCTGCCTCTTTGCGGATGACACCAAGATCTGCAACTGGGTGGACACTCCTGAGGGGGAGTAAAGGATGAAAGAGACTTGAAATGACTGGTGGAGGGTTCAAAAGTTTGGCAGAAAAGGTTTATTGCAAAAAAGTGCAAAATAATGCACTTGGGTCATTGAACCCTGGGGGTGCAGTACAAAATGGGGGGACAGATACTAGCAGTGACCAAGCAGGAGTGACATCTTTAGGTAATCATACTGGATGACCTGAAGGAGGCCAGACAATGCACAAAAGCAATCAGAAGAGCTAGTGGGAGGATCGGATATATACTGCAGGTAGGGGTACTACCATCAGGAGGAAGGAAGTGGTGTTGCCACTATATAGGTCTTTATTAAGATCCTGCATACAGTACTGTGTCCAGTTTTGAGGCCACATCTCAGGAAGAACATAGACTTGATGTAGCCCTTCCAATGAAGGACTACCAGCATGGTACAGGGTCAACATCAAATGTCCTTTGAGATTAGACTAAAGGAATTAAACGTGTACATCCCGGATGAGAGGACAGAGAGGGGGAATATCATTGAGACCTTTAAAAACTTCACTGGGGTGAATATGGTACAAGTGGGATGTGTTTTTCAGAGGAAAGGTGCTCCAGAAAAAGGTACCATGATATGAAGCTGGAGGAGGGTAAGTTTAGGAGAGATGTGGGAAAATACTTCTTCACAAAAAGAATGGTGGATGCTTGGAGTGATCTTCCAGAGGAGGCTGTGGGGATGAAAACAGTGTTGGAATTCAGAAGAGCCTGGGATAAGCTCATGGGAGTCATAAAGATAGGCAAGGGGGTGACAGAGAAAGTGTTGTACACCTGGTGGGGTGTATAGTGTAGGCAATGCAACAAAAAAGGGCAGACTGGATGGGCCATGCCAGAAAATATGACATATAAACTGAATTGTGGTTAAAGATTTTGAGGCTGATTCTAAAAGGGCTGGTGCAAGTCACACCAAAGGCAACTTGTGCCAAATGCCATTGCACCAGGGAACCTGTGCCTAATTCTGTATTGGGCAGGGTCCCTGTGGCTAAGTCCTGTGACTTGCACCAACCTGAACGGCACGCCAAATGGAGGTCGTACCTGGACAGGTTGCCACAAACATGTGACATTGTCCGTAGACCAGCACAAGACCCCCCCACAAGCTCCAATCCCTAATGATATAATTGAAAAGCCCCATAGTGCTATCTGATCCCCTTCGCAAGCCCCAATCCCCAATAAATATAATGAAGAGCCATGAAGGGCTGTCTGACTCCCCCCCACAAGCCCTGATCCCCAATAAATATGATGAAAAGCTCAGCAGGGCTATCTGATCCCCCACAAGCCAAGATCCCCAATAAATATGTGGAAAATTCCAGCATGGCTATCAGTGCCCCCACCCCCCATGCAGAACCATATCACTGCACCCTGCAGGTATAGTAGGCAATCTGAACAATAACCTAAAAAACACCGTGTAGTCCCCTCTTAGCCCTGGAAGTCTAGTGCCCCCCAACCAGGTGGTGCCAGACCATCCTGCTCTCCCCACACCATTACCAGCCAGTGACTGGCACAGCCCACCTCTTACCACTACAGCCAGCTGCAGACTCAGCTCCACTGTGAGAATGTACTGTAAATAGTACACACTCAGCGGTACTGTAACTAGTATGAACTCAATGAATGACAGAGCTGTCATTCACTGAGTGCATACTATTTGCAGTACATGCTCATAGTGGAGCTCAATCGGCGGCTGGCTGCGGTGGTGAGAGATGGGCTCTGCCAGTCACCGGCTGGGTGTGGGTTGGGAGGAGCGAGGTGGTTTGCTGCCAAGGGGGACCACTAGACTACCAGAGCTAAGGAGGACTATGGTGGTGTTGTTTTGGTTATTGTTTAGACTGCCTGCTATTCTTGTGGGTTGCAGGGATTCAGGTCTGATGGGGGGTGGAGATGCCATACACTGTAGGACTTTTTCAGCATATTCTTTGTGATTGGGGAGTGTGTGTGTGTGTGGGGTCGGATAGCCCCTGTAGGGCTTTTCAACATATTGATTGATTGGGGCATGTCTGTGTTGGGGGGGGGGGTCATATAACCCTGCTGGGCTTTTTAATAATGCCATTGGGGATCAGGGCTTGTGTGTGTGTGGGGGAGGTCAGACAGCCCTTCAGGGCTTTACATTAATTTCATTGGGGCTCTTGGCTGGTGTGGGGGTGAGTTACATAAACTGAGGGATGGGCTGGTGGCACTTTGGAGCAACCCTTGGTGGACGCAAAGTACACTTACGCCAGCTAATAGTTGGCATAAATGTACTTTGGTAGATTTCCTTTGGGGGTTCTTTTAGAATTGCAATTTTGGTGATCTGGCCGCCCTTCCAGAATAGGGCACAATGGCTTTTAATGAAGAAAAATGTACCATTATACATCTGGGGCCTAAAAATCCTCACATAAAATACTGTTTAAATGGTAAAGAGCTAAGAATAGTTAAAACAGAAAAAGACCTAGGGATCTTAGTTAATGATCAATTAATGCCAGGGGAACATTGCAGACACATCACACTAAGGACAAATTGTATATTAACAGCTGTAAAAAGATAATTCTCGTGTAAACAAGAAGCATGTATTTTACCACTATATAATTAATTTGTTAGACCCCACCTTGATTATGGGGTAGCCTTCTGGGCACCATACCTTACAAGGGATAAGAAATTACTTGAGAGTGTCCAGAGAAAAAGAGGTAAACTTATTCCTAGATTAAAAAACCTACAGTTCATAGACAGGTGCAAGGAACATAAACTGTATGACTTGGAGACTAGAAGGCAGAGGGAGAATTTATTATTATTGTTTAATTTAATATTCTAAAGGATAAAACCTTAATGGAAGTGGGTGAAATAAAAAATGCTAATAAATTAAATACATTGCAATGCAATAATAAACAGTTATATGTTCCAAGGGCGGCAACAAACACAAAAGAAAATATTTTTTCACTGTCAGGGCGATTAAACTCTGGAACAGGATCCCACAATTTATAATAGATACAACTAAGTTTGAGCAATTAAAAAACATCTAGATGGGCATTTTCTTTTGGGGCTCCTAATTTACCATTTTCCCATACAGTGTGAGGAGGTAGACACGATGGGTCATTTGACTTTCTTCTAACTTTGAAAACCAAATAAACTGAGTAAACTGAGTAAACTTCTGCCGTAAACCCCCTTGCGCCATGTCGCAGAGTGGTTATGGTGTAACTGGTGGTGTAAGTCCACTTTGGCACAATCAGCCTGTGACATGTTGCAGGTTTCTTTGCAGAATCCCAATTGTCGCAACACATGGTGCAAAGTGCTACTTGCACCATTTTTGTTGGTGTAAGTCACTTTTCACCATGCGTAACCCCTTCTAGAACTGGGCCCCATGTTTTCTAAAGTTCCTCCAGATATAGCACAAGATTCATAATAGCAGCATGGTCCACATTATAACATTCCTATTCATATTTCTCCCCCCCAATCGCCAGCCCATAATGTAATAAAAAAAAAATCTCTCTATTACTACCCGATTGTCAGCCTGTAGTAAAACATAAAACCCTCGCTGGTGTCCAGTGATCCCCCCCAGGTACCAATCCATGGTACCCCCACTCATGATTCCATAATCCCAGGTGTCTAGTGGCCCCTAACTGTGGTACTGAACACCCACACCTCCCCCATTCACTTTACCAGTACCCTTGGTGCTGCAGGTGCACATACCATGTCTGGCGTAGCCCTACTGACACCTTCTTGGCTGGCCCCATATGTCCAGGCAGAGAGCATGCCTCCTATTTATAGGACAGGGCACACTGCCTACCTGGACATAAGATGGCCAGCTGAGAAGGTGTTATGAAGGTTGTGCCAGTCGCCGCATGCACATCCACAGCTCTGAGGGTACTGGTAAGGTGACTGGAGGTACTTTTACTGCCCTGTGGGGGAAACCTAGATGTCAGTAATTATGGAATTGTGAGTGCTGGTACCATGGATCTGTGCCTGAGTGGGACCACTGGATGCAGGGAGGACTTTGTTTTACTATGTGCTGGTGATCAGAGGAAGGGGGGACCTCCCTAGGCGGTTCACCATAAGCTTAATTTTTGCATTGTTTTCAAGCCTATTGGATCTTCCTTTCTTCCAAGTATGGAGTTGGGCTCCCTCTCATAATTTGTGCAGACTGATAGGTTTTTGGGTTTGAAACTTTTAAATCACTTTACGCTTTAACAAATAAGGCAAGTTTAGCTTATTGGCAACTGCACCACAACATTCACAAAGCTCTAGGTCCTCCTCATTGGTCTTTCCAGACTATAGAAGTGTGAGAGAAGTTTATTGAGATGCTTCTCTGCCTTATGCTATTTCTCAACTACCTGTATATAAGAGGCCCCAGACCCACTTCCAAGACAGTTATGCCAGGCATAAATGCAGTGTGTCAATCCTGATAATGCAAATTGCAAGTTATGCCAGTGATTTGTGAGATGCACAGTTTCAAAAGAACACTCATGCTGCAACCCACAACTGTTACGACAAATGCAAATAATGTCACAGTTATGCCAAAGAATGCCTACACCGCTGCGTAATGTGGCTTATGACATATGTAACACACCAGCACCAGGGAACTGCTACTCCAGAACAGGTGGTAATGAACCATGCCAAAAGATGGTAATGTAAGTTAGAATAGGGAAAAGCTGTCCTAACCAGAGCACAGACCATAGAACCCCCCACAAAGCAGACTGCAGCATACCACCAACCAGTTGGCCCCGAATGTGGAACTAATAAGCAAACAGTGGAACACCCAAGCAAACATGCCCTAGGAAGCCCAGGATGCAGTGAAATAGGTAGCAGCATGTCCAGACAGGCAAATAGTACGTGACATACGTACCTGGTGCAATATTCACCACAGCATGTATCATAATAGCCAAACACAGACTGGAGGACAAGGAATTGCACTGTGGAACAGAGAAGTGATGGGACGTACAGTAGGTAACAGTGCCATATACAGTACTGTGGGACAGTTGAGAGGTATGCACTGCTGACAGTATTGCAAGTTGTGATATGCGTACTGCTACGCTGCTATTGCAAGTCATGCCATGTCTTGCTGGTGTAACTTGTGTCATGTAATTCTGCATTTTCCAGTGCATCTGTTGATTCTCTTGGAATATGGTGCAGCTCGCATGTCATAGGGTTTTTGGTATAACTTTATGCACTGCTGTCACCACTGTCTTGGAATCAGGCCTCCCAACTTTATGCAACACTGAAGCTGAATTATGGATTTTCTTATTGAGCCTCTATATTTGGGGAGTTGGAAGATTAGGCTCATAACCTCGTGGTGTGGCAAAACTTGCATCGTTTTCTGAAATTTGACAGTCTTAAGTTAACTCAATATAAGTTACTATGTTATATGTATTATACTCTGGACAGATTAGCTATATTTGGTTTACTTAATAGTGCAATTTGTAATAAATGTACAGCGGGTAAAAGCATAGTTTCTGGGACAGCAAAAAAAACTCAGTCTTTATGGTGAGATATACAAGAACACTTGAATCTGCTGTTAGGTTTTCAGGAAGCCTTCTCCCCCCCTACTTTGTTTGACAGTACTGGGGTTGGAACATCTTTTTTGTTCAACAGCATTTTGATATGGCTTTGATTATGGCTGTGACTAAGCAGATTATTACGAGGCACTGGCTTTGTGATTCCCTTCCAACATACAAAGAATGGCTAGTGGCAATATTTGGTGCCTTACATGTGGAGCATATAATTTCTAGTATTCGTAACTCAAGGAAGACATACTGTGTTCATTGGCGTACTTTCCTCATGCTTTTATTGTTCTAATGTGTATCTAGATGCTTGAGGGTTCACCTTTCCCCTCCCCTTTTTTGGCATTGTTTTTTTGAGGTTTCTTACCCGCCCTTCCACTGGGTCTGCCTTGCCCTATCATATGCTAAATAACTTTTACTTTAGCTTGCTTTCTCTCACTTCTATCCTTTCTTCATGACTTCTTCTGCTTTGTTTCTACCAGTTTAGGTTAGCCTCTTTTCTACTGCTTCTGTCACCCTGTTCACTCTTTGTGTGTGTGTGTGTGGGGTGTTCTTATTTTGTTGTTGCTAAAAGTTAATGTGTCTTTATGGTTAATTGCAGTCCCGCTTTGTGTGGGCTTTCCATCAACACCTATATTCAAGACTTGGTTATTATTTCACTCCAAAAATGTGGTTAATGGCAATATTATTTTAGGGGTACGTATGCTGTAGGTTATATAATTATTGTGATGCATAATTCAGTAGGGTGGCTCATGATTACTTTGCTGACCCAATTGGTTACATTTCTGTGCACTGTAGCTTTACTTGTTATAGTTATCATGGATATGTTTCCTATTTTCTTTTCTAAATCTTGTTAATAAAATTTACTTTGTTAAAAAAAAAAAGGATGACTAGCACTAGGCAGATTTTCTATTACACTATGGGATGGCCATCAGATGGCAGGGGAATACTAGCACAAGGGAGTTTTGCTTTTTATTATGGGCTGGTGATTGGAAGGAGGGGAAGGACCACTAGAATAAAGGAGGTTTACTTATTACATAACAGGCTGGTGATTGAAGTGGAGACACACTAGCACCTGAGAGTTTTGCTTTTCCTTACAGGTTTGCGATCGAACGGGAGGGGAGCAGTAGCACCAGAGAGTTTTTATATTACTTTAGAGGCTGAGAATCTGAGAAGGGGGGACCACTAGCACCAGAAAGTATTTTTATTGCATTATGGGCTGGTGGTCGGAGTGAGGGGGACCGCTAATACCAAGCATATGGACACATGTCTGGGACTTAGCAGTTGGAAGGGTGACATTGCACTAGCCTGCCTTGCTACCCTTGCAAATGAGCCCACAACAGGCATGAAAGTGGTCTCTTATCACCATGCATGCACGCTGGGCTATTTTGCATGGGTATCTTTGAATATTACAGCTAGTGCTCAGATGCTATCCACCCTAGTGACTCCCATCAGGATCCATGTTGGGGCAGCGCTGCATGACTTATCACTGTGCCAGCATAGCCCTATGTTCAGTTGAATAGTGCTGGTGTGCTGTTCAACTGAATATGTCATCCTCCACCTTCTAGGCAGCTGAAAGGCACAGTGCAAAATGATGTGCTCTGCTTTGCACTATTTTAAATATTGGGTTCCAAGTCAGCACTCAAAAATTGAAAGTGAGAAAAGCGCCTGGTTTTTGCTAGGTTTTTTTTTTTAGTATTATTTTACTTATCTAGTTAAAAGAAACAAAATCCATTGTTGAAATTTAAAAGAGTTTATAAAACAAACAGTAAGCAGTGTGATTGGCAAGGCCTTTGAAAAACTGATTTCCTGTCTCAACAGGGTTTCCACAAGCTGTTCAGTTCCTCGTGACACTCCCTTTCACAAACTGGTGCATATTCATGGTAACAACCGACTGGTTACAATAGCCAGATAAACCCAGGTTTATCTATGAGAAAAAATGCTTGTTAGTTGCAATACTACAATAAAACATGCACTTAACATTATAAGAAACAGGGACCAATCATGTCAATTAAATTTGTCATGGCTGAGCCCACTGGGAAAATAATGAAGTCTTCCTATATGCGTAAACCATATCTAAGGTGTGGAACCTGTCTACCAGTGTCCCAGTTCACAATGGGGGCAGGCTATCCACTATTGATATCTACAGGCTCTCCATCTTACCCCCACTAACCAAACTGCTTGGGAGGATTGTGTTATATCAAATCACTACTTACTGTAGCTGGTAGAGTGCAGTATTCTAACACATGCCTAGCATAGCTTTAGGCCGAATCACAGCACAATAGCAATGTTAACAGGAGTGAAAGACAGCCTTCATTGACAATTTGATGAGAGTGAATATGCAAGGTATATTTATATAGATTTAACTAAGGTATGAGACATTGAGCAACACTTTTGCTGGAAAACATTTAGAATTGGGTTTCTCGAGAAATTAAATAGACTGCCTCACAAATTATTTTAGAACAGGGAACTCAGAGTAAAATTGAAGAGTCTCTTTTTCCCCTAGAAACTCATCATTAGCATTTCCCAGAAAACTATTCTGGGGCTATTGTTGTCTAACCTGTACATACTGTAAATAATCAGCCTGCTGCAAGCACTAACTCACAGGTACTCCTGAGTGCAGATAAAATAGTATTGTTAACAACTGGGGAGCACAATAAGCAGTATCTAAATGAATATAGGGGGACTTTGGTGCTTTATAGAATTGGATAATGAAACATTCTGAAGGGCTCTCTCCACAATACATTCTGCACCACTGGATGGGTGTTTTTGTGACTGTGTGGTACATACTGTAGAGGTCCTGCTACACACATGTGGAGAACTCCATGCATCCATTGGCCCTTTTTTGTGTCCCATTTGCACCCAGTTCCTAGACAACTGATTTCCGATGCATGCAATCTGGTGAGAGAAGGGCACAGGAGTGGGCCTTGGCATACCCCACATCCAAAATGCAAACTCCAAATTTTAGAGTGCTAGCGGTGGGGTGGAAGCAACACAGAACTAGAGACTGCAGGAGCAGAGATGTACCCCCCCATGGCAACGGGAAATTTGTTATCACAAAACAGGTGACCACCAGCCCCAAGCCCTCTGAGTCTCCACAGAGAGTTGGGGGCTATACTAGCACCATTGGTAATTGGAATTTTCTTATCTTGTGATTGTAATATGACAGTCATTGGAGACATACCCTATCCCACCAGATCATGTTCTTTGTGAGTCAGGGATCCAACAATGAGATGGCCTGGGCATCTGATTGAATACTCAGGATCTGGCAAACAGCTCACCCCATTCTACCATCTTCTATTCTTCTATCCCCATGTTAAGTTCCGCATTAGCAGTGCCCATCAGGTAGGGGCTGTAGATGCAGTTCTGTGTTAATAGGCATCATGGTGTCAAGTCAAAGTTTATTGGCAGAAAATAACTCCATTGAGCAGGCTCATTTACAAGGACGTCTTGAGACAATAGGTGAACAACACATACATTGGGGCCTATGAACATAGGGGTGGGAAGTATGTGCCGGAGGCTTGTATCCCGTCCATGAAGGCAGCACCTGTGGGCAGGTGCACACCCAAGGGGTATGTACTACCAGTGCACACCTGTCCATGGCCCCACTGTCCTGGTGCATAGGTGAACAGAGGACAGATAAGCAGACTGGGCAGGCATCCAATGGGATGCCCAACCCAGTCTGTTGGTGGATCGTTTGTGACCAAGGGTGTGGAGAAAGGGCTGCTGCCACACCTTGCACAACAACCAAAAAGCGGGCTGGTGCCTGGTTGGCCCTTCCCAGACCACCATTCATTGTCCTCAGTCTTAGACAGCATGGTGTGGGGGAAGGCATGCCCCACCTGACATATGGTAACCAGGGGAGGATGGCATCCTGGCAGGCATGCAGACCTTATGGCAGGAGTTCCCCCCGCATAATGTGCACCTGCGGTGCCCAGCGCTCTGCAATTCTGTGAATGTCGCAGAGTGTGGGCATGCCTCCGAGCACATTCCCTGCCTGCCCCAACCACATTGCCCTTTGTGCAGTCTGGCAGAGGAGGCTGCACACCCCATGGATGAATACTGCAGCCAACTGCACGGGGGGCACAATTGGTGCAGAGTAGCTAGGTGCTACAGATATGCAGTGTGTAGCCACTTAGCACCATAGTGCATAGGGGTCAAAAAGAGCGAGACAAAAAGTACATACAACATGTGCAATAGAACAGGATAACATATATATATATATATATATATATATATATATAAATATCTGTATGTATACAGAATATACATCAGTAGGTTTTCAAATGAATGGTAAATATTTACAAGGAGTAACACTTTATAGGAATAGGACATTGTGGAACATCATATGAGTCATATAGTAGGCAATGGAGAGAAAGGGAAAATTAAAGATGCTGGTAGGTAAGTAAAACAGATTGCAACAAGTGAGACTGTGACATAAGGTGGTTGTTAGAGGATATGTGCACCTGAGGTGTGTGGCATGGGAATTCAAGGACTGCTGAAAAGGGAGGAGTTGACCATGGGTGGAGGAAGAAAGAGGAGAAGGTGGGTAGATGAGGTCATCAGCAGAATTGTGTGGATGTAAAATGGGTTCATGCAGGTATAGAGTGGGTTAGGTGAGAAAATAGAGGTAGGTCACATCAAGGGAGAGAATGCAGAAATTTGAGCTTGGTAGGCTGAGGTGGGTGTGGGAGATGGGGAAGGGTATGAGTGAAGGGTGGGTGTTAGGAAGGGGATTTAAGGAGAGTGTGGTCATCTGAACAGGTAAGGGTAGCTGTAATGGGTGGGTGTAGGGGAAGGGATCTTTAGGGAGTGTGGTCACACAAAAATGGGGATAAGGAATTGGTGAGCATAGAGGAATAGGGCATCAGGAGAATGAAGGTGCACCTACTGGGATAAGGAAGCGGTAGATGGGCAATCAGACAATGGCAGGCTTATAGGTTAGTGGCATGTAGAGGAATTGTTCAGTTTGCTTGGGAGTAGGTCTTTAAAGCTGCTTGGGGGATTAGCTGTTGGAGCTTGAGGCTGGACTTCCAACATGGGAGCATGAACTAGGAATGTCCAGCACAATGTAGGAGGGACTATGTAGTGTGTAAGAAGAGGTGGTTTACCTGAAGTTATATATGGAGACAGCTTTAACAACAGTGCTTTGTATTGCCATGTGAGAGAGTGTGCCAGCTGCCTGGTGGGTAAAGAGGTCCACCCAAGAGTACCATATAGGACACAGTGGCGTGTGCGATGGTGGACATTCGAAATTACTCATATTGTTCTGTGGTATAGTGTGTCCAACTGATGTAGCAAGGAGTTACAGCAACGTACGTAAAGGATGTCAGCGTAGTCAAGCAGTTGTAAGAAGGTTGTCAGAACCAGTTGAATCCTGGTGCCATCTGTGAACAGGGATTTATTTCTAAAGAAGAAGCCTAGTCTTTGTCCTACTTTTTTAGCAAAGGTGGTGATGTGAGCAGAGAAAGTAAGGTGATGGTCTAATTCACAGCCTAAATATTGAAATTTGGTGACTACTTCAAGGTTGTCATCAAGGAGGGTCTTCATGGGGGGCAGGGATGCTAGCTCACTTTGTGTATTAGAATGGTGAATGGAATGGAGGTACATTAGTTTTGTTTGTTTTTTGCATTTAGGGAGAGTTTAGACTGTGCAAGACTTGAGTTCCTTGTGGGTTTGGCCACTGAGGGTTTAGACATGTATATTACCGTGTCATCCATGAATAGGTGTAATTTAGCTTTATTAATGTTGTATCCTATATTGTTAATGTACAGCATAAATAGGAGGGGACCAAGAATTGAGCCTTGTGATACACCTCTCAAAAGAGGATGGAGGGAGAATGAACCATCAGCATTCACCTGTTACATTCTGTTAGTTAGGTAATTATTGAACCATGCCAGTGTGTTACCAGAGATGCCAAGCCAGTGTAGTGTATCCAAAAGCAGAGAATGATTGACAGTGTCAAATGCTTTGCTGAGGTATAAAAAAGGGCACAAAAAACTTGTTTATTGCCCATGGCTGTAAGCCAGTCATCTGTAACTGAAGCTAGGGCTGATGTGTTGCTATGGGTTGGTTTAAAGCCAGATTGTGCTAGGTTTATTTGGTTGTTTTTGTCAAGGAAGCCTCTTATTTGGGCATTAACCAGCTTTCCAAGGAGCTTGGAAAGCAAAGGGAGGATGGATATGGGACGGTAGTTATTCATGTTCATGGGGTGGCCTGTTATGAATAAGGGGAGTACCTGGACAGTTTTTCATGGCTCAGGAACAGTGCTAGAGCTGATGAACATATTAAACAGGTGCAGGATGGGGGCAGTTAGATACCTGGCTCAGAGTTTAATGAAGTGTGGTTCTAAACCATCGGCACTAGCCCCTTTGTTAACGTCTTGCTGAAGTAGGATATCTTCTATTTCTTTGAACTGGAAGGGAGCAAAGAGAAAGTGTAGTTGGGTGGAGGTGGGGAATACCTAGTAAGTTGGATATTAGGGAGGCTGCTTTTGAGGAATCAAATGCAAGTCATGCTGTGGAGAAATGGTCATTAAAGCTGTAAAGTATGTCAGACTTATCTGAAAGCATTTGACCCTTGAAGGAGATCTTACCAGGTAATGATGAAGAAGAGTTTGTGCCTTCCACTGATTTGAAGATACATCAGAATTAACTAAAATTTTCCTTCGTGGAGTCAAAGGCAGTAGGAAATAGGAAGCTTTAGTGGCCATGATCTGTTTGGTGCACTCATAAAATAGATAAATGATGTTTTCAATCTTGCACTGATTGATACTGCACAAAAGAAATAAAATTAGGCTTCTGTTTCTCATGTATTTGCTGAATGGTATAGTGGCTAAACCTATAAAATTAATTGCATGAGGAGCAGCATGGTATGTGCATGGATATTCAATGATATCCTGATGCGTTAGCCTATGTAGTAATCAAGCTTGCATTTTAAAATGGGATGCCAAAGTCTATTTGAAATAATCAGGCCTGTTAACCATATCTCCTTCATAAGTAAGTTGATGAAGACCATAGTGAAGGAACTTGTAACAGGAAGCTATTGCCAGAGCAATCTGATACTGTTTATCAATCAGGTCACCAAGGCAATGGAGAGGGGAAAGTAGATCAGCTGTACTTCAACTTCAGCAAGGCTTTCGATTCTGTATTACACAGGAGGCTACTGAAACACTGGAGGACTTGGTAATGGAACCAGCTTTAGTTAGGTGGCTAGGAAACTGGTTAAGGGGTAGGAAACTGAGTGTAGTAGTTAAATGGGCTAAATAAGAGGATAGAGAAGTCACAAGCAGAGTGTTACAGGGATTGGTTCTAGGACCTGCTTGAGTTAATATATTGATAAGTAATATTGGGGAGGGTATCCAGGGAGGGCTGTGTCTCTTTGCTGACAATATAAAGCTATGGAGCAGAGTGGATCATAAGAAAGTGATGAGGGAGCTCTAGAAAGACCTAGAGAATTTAATGATCCCAGGCTACACCATGTATTGGCAAGATAGGAGGAAAGGAAAATGAAGACGTATAGCCCTCTATGTCAGGGAAGGGACTTAGGCAGTCGAGGGTGTAACCTTCATGGTAAAATAGACTCTCTGTGGGTTCAGTTAATGATAGCATTGGGTAGGAAATTGCCTATGGCGATGGTCTATAGAGATCCAGGGCAGACGGACAAGAATGATAGGCTACTGGGTGGCAGAAATAGAGAGGGTATCTCAAATGAGGAGCTGGTAACAGTGGGGGATCTCTACCTGCCAGACATCTAGGAACCAGAAGTCAGGGTCTGCTAGATACATTGCCAGAATGCAGAGAACCCAAATTGCAGGCTGCCATTCTCAACATGGAGCTTGTCAACTAGTAAAGGGTAGTTGAAGTGCAGTCTAGTGAACCACTGGGCTCCAGTGACCTTAATACCATATGGTTTGAGCTGGTCCTTGGTACCTCTCGTGAAAGGCTGATGCTCTGTATTTCAGAAGTGCAGACTTCACTCAGCTAAGGGAATTAGTCCAGAACTAGCTAATTGGAGTGGATCTTATCAGGGGAGTGGAGGAAAGATGCAGAGAAATAAAAGGGGTTATTTTTAAGGCAGCAAAGTCATGCCTAAGAATGGTTACCAAGGGAAACCGGTACAAGACACCAATATGCTTCTTTGAAAAGGTTAGGGAGGCAGTGAAGGTCAAAAAGAAAGGCATTATCAGATGCAAGTAAAAGCAGGGAGATTATGAAAGGGAGGTGTACCAAGAAAATACCAGAAAGGTCAAGATAGCAGTCTGTAACGCATACGCACATACAGAGTTGTATATTGCAGAGAAGGTCAATGGATGGGAAAACAGTTATTCAGGTACTGTAAACAAGGGGAAAAAAGAAAGATGGGAGGGGTAATTGTTAGGCTAACCAATGGAGACAGGGTAATTGAAGAGAATAAGCAGAAAGAAACCATTCTGACAGACCACTTCTGCTCAGTATTCATCAGGAGGATATTGGGCATTTGTCTGAGAGTGGCATAAAGGCTGCTGAGGGGATTCCAGAAAGGCAGCAAGTATTTACTACTGAAATGAACAGAAAGTGACAAACAGCCCAGAAGATAGATAAGTCCCTGGGTTCAGATGGGATGCATCATCTGAGGATGCCCAGGGAACTTGCATTAGAATTTAGCTGAACCACTGGTAGTACTGTTCAATAGCTCTATTCAGACAGGGGTGGTTGTGAATGACCAGAAGGTAGAGGACATAATTTCCCTCCACAAAAGAACAACCAGGTAACCAGAGACCTGTCAAACATACCTCTATTGTGGGTAAACTGTAGAAGATGCTTGTCAAAGAAGACCTTGTAGACTCTCTAGAGAAAAACGGCCTCCAGGATAGTAAACAGTATGGGTTTGTGTCACAGAAGCCTTGTCAGACCACCCTAATAGAATACTTTTACTTGGTAACTAGAACAGTAGATAAGGGTTATGCCGTGGCTTTATTCTACTTTAGCATCAGCAAGGCATTCAACTTTGTACTTTACATAAGGTAACAGAAGAATCTAGACAATCTGGGAGTAGTGAGGAAATAGTTAGATGGGTGAATCTGGTTGAAAAGGAGACAGCAGAGGGTAGTGGTAAACTGAGTTAGATCTGAGGAGAAGGAGGTCACCAGAGGGGTGCCTCAGGAAACAGTTCTGGGTCCAGTCCTTTTTAATATGTTCATCAGCGACAAAAGAGAAGGAATTCAAGGCAAGATGTGTTGTTTTTCAGGTGACACTGAGCTCTGTGGTAGGATAAACAGCAAGAAGGGGGTAAGGGAGATGCAGATGAACCTGCAATGGTTGAAAAGATGGTCCAAGGATTTCCAGCTGAAATTTAGTGACCAGAAGTGCATGGTGATTCACATAGGGAATGATCAACCCAGTATCAGATGGGATAGGTTAAGCTGATCATTGCGTCTGAGGAAAGGGACCTAGAGTTCCTCATTAGTGACTCCCTTAAACAATCTAGCCAGTGTAACAAGGCCTACAGGATGGCACACAGGATTCTGGAGTGTACTGAAAGTTCTGACAGCAGGAGGAAAGAGGTATTACTGTCTCTCTACAGATCACTGATGAGGCAACATTTAAAATGCTGTGCCCACTTCTGGAATCCTCAGTTAAGAAAAGACAAGGATAGGCTGGAGATGATGCAGCATAAGGTAACCAGAACAATTCAGAGTCTGCAGGCAGATCCTATGAGTATCAGCTTAGGGCACATAACATGTACTTGCTCGAAGCCAGATAAAATAGGTGTGGTATGATAAAGACCATCAAGTTCCTTAAAGGAATACATAAGGTGAACTGCACAGATCTAGAACAAAAAGACACAAGAAAAAACTGACAGTGGGGTGATGGGCGGTTCAGGAGGGACAAAAGAAAGTTTTCTTTTACAGAGAGTGGTTGAGCAATTATATGGTCTGCCAGCAGAAATGGAGGGCACCAAAACCAATAATGGTTTCATGCATGGCTGGGACACAGTTAAGGGCTTAGAAGTTAATTGGGGGTAGTAGTAAGACAGGGAAAAGGGGGGTTGATAGTGTAGATAAAACTCTGTATTGAGAAAAGGTCTTGGGGTATTATAGGGTGTTACAGGCAGACTGGATGGACCATAGCTCTTTTTCTGCCATCATTGTCTATGTTTCAGTGTTTCTATGATAAACTAGAGAAATGGTCTAAGGTCTTTCAGTTAAGGTTCAATACCAAGAAGTGCAAATGTATGCACTTAGGTGTATGGATTCCACACACAGTACTGGATGGGAGGAGTTAGGCTGACTACTTCGACAGAGGACCGAGATCTAGGCAGCATAATAAGTGAATCCATCAAGCAAACAAGTCAGTGCACCAAAGCACACAGCAAAGCATCATGGATGCAGAATTGTATATGGAGAGGATCTGACAGTAAAAGAAGCTAGGTGATTGACATCCTTAGTACAAGGTGACTGCGAATGAGCACTTTCAAAAAGGGTGACTCAATCACCATGCCTGTGAACAGGGCTACCTGGCAAGGTAGTGACTGGATATGGGGGGGGGGAGGCGAATATAATGACGGGATGTCGCTATGTATACACTCATGTGAGGGGGGCCACACTGTGCAACAGGCAGAAAGGTAGAGAGGGTTTGTGGGGTGTAATGTTGTTGTGGGCTGCTGAGCTGTCCATGTGGTGTGGTGGGTTGGTGGCAGGCTGGGGTTAGGAGGGTGTCTGGTTTGGTTCTGTGCATGATCAAGTTTTTGTGCTGGGGCTTTTTTTTCCAAGTTTTGAGCCCCCCGACATGCACTCTCCTGGAGTTGAGAATCCTTTAGTAGGGGATGTGTGGTGGCAAAGCCCCCTGCATAAAAAGGAGAACCATAGATTTTGTGCACCCTCTTGCAGTTCACCACTAATGTACATTGTCGAAATTCATTTTCAGCTATGTAAACTTTCCCAAAGGGTAATCGCTATTCCGCGGTCGTCGATATCACATGGAACCCGGTGATTCTGGCATTGTACAGATCCCTGGTGAGGCCTCATCTTGGGTACTGTGCTTGGTTCTGGAGTCCTCACTGAGAATGGACATCTACTGACTAGAAACTGTGCAGCAAAGAGTCACCGAGATGATCCTTGGCTGGGATGGCAGATCCAAACATAAACAACTGAAGGACCTAAACATGTATTCTCTGGAGGCCAGTCAGGAGAGGGGGACATGATTGAAACATACTGTATAACTTTTACATGAGTACAAAAAAGGTAAACAGCGAGCACCTATAGTGAAGCAGTCAGTATGGGGCTTGATTGGAGGATGATTGTGGCACATTGAGGAGAAATGTGAAGTTGTACTTGATGGAGAGGTAGGTGGAAACATTTAACAGATTGATGGTGGAAGTCTTGAGGGCATCTACCCTTAGGTTCAAACAGCGGGGCAGGGCAAGGGGGCTCATAGTCACCAATGGTAGAGCAAAGGTTTGAAGGGAGGATATTCAGGGTGAGAGATACAGTACACTGCCCTTCAGGGTACCCCATCAAGTGGATGCTACCAGAATAACACCACTATGGCACTAGACTGGTAAGTGCTCACATGGACAGCGAGGGGGGATTTACAGTGCTTGCTGTAAGCACTCCCCAGGTCGCTGTTCATAGTGCCAATAAAACACAAGAGCACCAGAATCCAGGATGCTGGCTGAACTGCTCCTGTGGTGTGGAGGGCTGGGGTGTTCAGCAGCTTGGCCAGCAGCAGTGGAGACCATAGTTTTAATCCTGGTCTCCACCCTTTTAGCATACCTTGGGACTTAGTTTTTTTTTTACATGTGGCCATAACAGCCTCACAAATGTTAACTTTCCTAGGAATCCACTCTGCCTTGGAGTGAGAATTTTAAAGATAGGGGGTGCAGGGGGTGGAGTTTCCCCACAAAAAAATTTGCTATGTTTTTACTGCACACTCCTATCCGAAACTATTGTTGCTGGTTCCGTTTGGACAGTGCCCTAGTTCAGTAAGTTGGTGGGGTAAGGTAGTATAAAAAGGGCAGGATCAATGGACCTTTGGACTCTTACTGCCAGAATCTGTTTCTGTGTAACAGGTCCTGATGAATGGCTTAGGTACACTCACTTGCTAATCATATGGGCAAACTATGTTCATGTCATAAGCCTGGGATCCTACTTGGCTAGCAGTAGATGTGCTTAGTCCCTAGCAGGCATGCATCTGTGGAGCTGGGCCCACATTTTATTTATTTAGTTGTTTAACCAGGTATAGCACACTAAGCTGAAAGCTTTTTTACAGGAGTGACCTGGGAGCACAAGGAGGTTATGTGACTTGCTCAGGGTCACACAGTATGCAGGTGGAAGCTGTGGGATTCAAACCCAGGTCTGGTCTGCTAGATGACACCAGATTTGCAGCTCAGAGCCTTAGACCACTGCGCTATACTGCCTCCTTATATCCACATCATCTGCTGGTGTGTGATTGTCTCCTGATGATTGAACCAGGAGTGAGACATGGAATTTGTTAACCTCCATTGCCCTTCTCAACTTTGGTTGGGCACAGACATCGGCCATGTTAGAAGACCACTCCCTACACCTTACAATGAATGGAAACTCAGTCACCAACAATAAATATTACTACATGCTTGGATGGTTTTCTCTGAGTCAAACAATGTTAAAGGAGAATGGAAAACAGGTTCCAGCTGTTCATACACTACATATAGAATAATGGATAAGGAACTGTGCACAGCAAGGCTGTGTTATCATCGTGGGGGTTGATGACATCATAGACCTCGAGAACGAAGTTTGAGAGGTCCCTATGATGTCATCAACCACCCAAGATGGAAACACATAGCCTTGTTAGTGCACAGTCCCTATCTATTATTTTATATAGTATATGGGTCCCCTCAAAAATGTGACTGGTTAAATGAACAACATTTAAGGATTGTGGTACAGTTTCATACCTTCTTGTGTTCACACTGCGCATCCACCCAGTCCTTGCTGCCATGCTGCTCTGCTGCCGACCTGAATATCTCCATTCTCGATGTTGTCCCACTGTGCTACCGACCACTAAGATTAATTGAGGCAGTGTTTTTAAAACACAAAAAAGACAAACTAAATATTTGAAAGCACGGAGCTGAGTATGACAGAGTCTGTGGCCAAACAGTCTTTTTACGTGGTCTCCCAACTGCTCGCTAAGCGGTACTGCCATGTTGACTCATACATTTTGAAAATGCGATGTTTCAGCCAATTAGGAAAGAGTTCAAGGATAAAAAGTTGTTGTGGTAGCCCTGTGATGTCAGAACGGTAGTACAACAACTTTTTTGACCTTTAAACTGTCCTACAACAAGATTTTTGAAAGCCACGGCTTTCTACTCATAATAAGCCCTAACTATATACTATTTTTCTTTTGCACTCAAATAGAACATTCTGTTCACTTCCATGCAATGATGCAGGTTTTTCAATGCTTACTATGTGATGGTAGCAAAGTTAGCTGTGCATGTGATTCATAAAATGCCTACACACCCTATTTCTTTAAACACATGCCTGCTTTAATATCCACATATAAATTCAATGTTTTGAAAAAAAAAATGCATGTCCAAGAATAATAAGTTTCTTATATTATTGGTATTTTTCTAACATTGTTCCTGTGGTATTTCTCTTCAGCACTGGTCCAATGCACTGGTAATCAAATCTATATGGAGTGTGGACCCCCCTGTGTTGCTACCTGCTCAAATCAAGAGTACACATGCAACAGTCACTGTGCATATGGCTGCTTCTGTCCAGAAGGTAAAGTACTGTCTTAACCCAGAAACAATTTGAAAGAGCTTTTTGGTTTTTTGTCATTTAATGTTATATATTTTGAACAAGAGCTGCTAGTTTGGTTCTACAAGAGACTCAAATGCCTCAGACTTTAAGTCTTTGATACCCTTGGACTCTTGCAAACATTTGCACCTAAATTAGAACTGTTTATTCAACTGGCTTGACTTGTGCAAACTAGTTGCATTGCATAATCTCAAACATGCCCTTGTGCCCTCCTCATTACCACCTTTACACAAACCTTTACTGTACACTGAAAATATTCCAGCTCCTAACAATATGGCAGGAGCTGACACTATCTGTTTAAAGTGCCCCCCCAACCTATCCGTTATTGGGACACTATCACAATTTATGAATAGATGCTTCCTCTTTTTTCAATAGATATGTGATTTAGGATGGCAGTAGAAGTACTGTACTGTAAAACATCACACAAGCTCAGCTGGTCCCGATCCCTGCCCTCTACAACTATACACAGTAGTAAAAATTGCCAGCTTCTGGCTCTATATCGTAATTCAGCACAATAATTCCTTTTGATTTCTCTTCCCTAGCCCACCTAAAAGTACTTTTAGTGTAGGGCCTCACTCCTTATTTCTGATCCATGACTTGAGTAGGACATTAGCAGGAGGGATGAAATGGGCACCATCACACTGCCTGCTCTGCCCCTCCATTCCAGGAATCTAACTGATCATTGTATGACATGATGCGGCTGGTGTACACACCGTATGTTTGGAAGGAGAACCTGAGGAGTGTTGGAAGAAATTGAATACTATCAGCCCTAAAACATGGATGTGGGGGAGGTAATGAAAGTAACTATAGAATAAAGGTATTTTGGGCTCTCTGAAGGACTAGAGAATGGGTAATTAAAGGGAAAGGTTCAAAGCTGAGATGTTGCTTAACCCCCCTGGGTTGGTTATTACCGAATAACCCCACCACCACCAACACCACCAACCACAAATAGCTGTTATTGATATTATAATAACCAACACTTGTCAATGCTGAATGTTGTCTTGCTGGCATTGGTAGTGCTGGAGATAGAAATGCATAATAGGAATGGCAGTGAAGTACTGAAGTGACGTCAACCCCACCTCCACCCTGTAGAGAGTGACAGGCATTGAGGTGTGCCTTTGGATCATTGGCTATAACACTCATACCATTGTACCTCACCCTACGCTGTAGACACTGACAAGTGCTGTGGTGTGCTTTGGGGTCTTTGGGCATTATACATACCCCATTCCATAAGGAAATATGCTGATGTGGGTGTAGTATAGGAGAATGGGGTGAACTTTGTGGCTGAACAGTGCGAGGCACACCACAATGACTGTCACTGGCTGTAGGGTGGGGTGGGGTTGGAATGGCATGAGCATAACAGCCGATGATACCAAGTCACACCCCTGACACCTGTCAGTCTGTACAGGGTGGGGTGCTACAGTTGGAAACCCTAACACTGTAGGCGTGTGTTGGTATTTTCACCCCAAATTTTCAACATGGGCTGTTGATGCAGCCACATCATGAAAAGTGGCACAATCAGTTTGTTAGCTGAAAGGTGGTTTTTCACAGTGGCTATGCTATTTGGTGACACAGGGAAGAAAACACATTTTGGGCAGGATGTGGAAAATGACAACTGTATTGTTCATGAGGAGGTGTAAAAAAAGGCAACGTTGAAAATCTGGAGTGAAAATATGTAAAATTAGTGAAGTCATGAGCCTGCATAGCAACTGCACAATACACGTCTGAAACCCAATTTTTTTGGGGTGTTTGTTAGCCACATTTTCAAAATAGGCATTTTGGGACCTCCCCACATGAACAGTGGCACTGTGTCTTTGTTACTCTGTCCCAAAATTTGATTGCCCACAGCGACCATGCCATTGTGTGCCACATGTGCAGAAACAAATTTTGGGCAGGATGTGAAAAATGACAGCTCGACTGTTCATAAGGAGGTGTGAAAAAATGCCAGTGTTGAAAATCTGGCATGAAAATATTGCAAATTTGCAAAGTTACAAGGGTGCATGGAAACTGCGCAATGCATACTTGTAAAATAATAATTTTATGGATGTTCAGTGCCAAATTTTGAACATAGGCATTTTAGGACCTCTGCTCATGAACAGTGTCACCATCATTTCCTCAAATGGCCCCGAAAACTGATTTTGCACAGCGACTGTGCTATTCTGCGCCTGACATGCGAAAATACATTTTGGTCAGGATATGCAAAATTACAACTGTACTGTTCATAAGGAGGTGTGTAAAAATGCCAATTTTGAAAATCTGGAGTGAAAATATTACAAATTTACAAAGTTACATGTGTGCATGGAAACTGTGCAATGCACACTCATAAAACAGCCATTTTTTTTATTTTTCCCACCAAATTTGCAACATAGGCTTTTTGAGAGCCCCCCTCATGAACAGTGGCACTGTCGTTTCATTAATCAATCCAAAAGGTTATTCCATGCAGTGACCGCAAAATCACCTTTAGGGACCGAATAACACCATGACAGTGCCTGAATTCATGAGGAGGGGTCCCAATAACCCCATGTTGAAAGTTTGGTGCCAAAATTCCCCAAAAATGGATGAAATATGCAACAAAGTTGAAAAAACGCTATTTATGCCATTATACAGCTTACCGGCATTTCTTTGGTTTGCAGTCGGCTTTGAAGAGTGCAAACATGTTCCCGGTCCATCGAAGATCGTCGCACCCAACTCCGGAGAGAAGTATGGGGTGAGGGTGTGTGTGGGGATGCAGAAAGCACAGAGTGTAGGTGCGGGTTGTGGAAGGGGGCAGGGAGATCGCGAGGGACCATTTCCTTTTTTATAGGTTTAAAAAACAAATTGCAGGACAGGTTTTTTTTTGCAGGGGATTTGGCACACTGGGGTGGGGTCCCATCATGCCACCTAAGTATTTTTTTGGGGGGGATTCTGTAGCTGACGGGGGATTGGGCACCCTGTATGGCACATACTGAGGGGAGAGACACGAGCCGAATGGGGACTGGGCACCCCCTCGGCATGCAACAAAAGTGGGGAGGAAACATTATGCCGATGGGGAGTGGGCTCCCCATAGGCAAAATCAATGGGAATGGGAGATGAATGCTGATGGGGATTGGGCCAACCCCATCGGCAAAGAAAAACTGTCGGGGAGCCATATGATGCCAAGGGGGATTGGGCATCCTCTTTGCATATATTTTAAATGGGAGGGAGTTCAGTATGCCGACAGGGAGTGGGCTCCCCTGTCAGCATTGTGACAGGCAGTCATTGCCTGCACATCAGGAGGCGTGTTGTGGTCATGCTGCATAACAGCTTTGGTCTCATTGCAATGGACCTTTTCTTTGTTCTGAAGCCGCATTAGAGATGCGTGAGATCAATGCCTCCTGCTGGCTGATTAGGGAATGATGGATGCACCTTTTGATGCATGCCCTGCATTCGCCCAACAGTGACCGCACCTCCAAATCTGCTACTATCACATGATGTTGGCTGTGCAAGTGCAAGCCAACATAAAAAGTAGTTTTACAATTTTAAATCAGTTGTGAGGAACTGGCAACCTGTTTTGCTGTGTTTTCTGTTCTGCAGTTTGGGTTTTGGCCAAGTAAAAATGGCAGAGTCAGGGTTACACATCAAATCTTTTTATAAAATGGGCAAATAAGATAGTAAATCTTTCATTGGTGAAAAGAGGTCAGGTTTACCATGCATTAATTACCAACAGTGAATGGTCATCCTGTTACCTAGCCTCATAACAAATCACTTCACCCACCTGACATTCTTTGACCAAACCATTTGACTGCCATTTTTTTCCTCTCAGTAGAAAACAAAATGAGAGAACGTCTCCCCTCATCTGTTGCCTTTAACAGCATCTGTTTAACAAAAAATACTGCATCAGCCAACTGCAAATGTTCCTTTCATCAAAGATTTTTTTTAATTTATCTAGCATTTATTGCAGCACTCACTCTCTACTGCTGCTGATAGAACAGACATGCCAAAACAACATGCCAGCCCAATAACCACTCCCCTGAAGCAAAATCAACCCTTGTGCTTGTTGCCATCCATCCATACTCTCCTTACCAAGTTAAAGGCAATACATTAGAGTCAGGAAAACTACAGCTTGCTAGAAACTAAAGTAACATTTTCAATGGAAATACCCAATCATCAATCCCCATCTCTCTTGCTCTCTCTCTCTTGCAGCACTCTGTCACTGGAAGACATAGATAAATGTACAATTTCTCTACCATTGAATTTTGTACTTGTTTTAATTATGATCATTGTTTATGTGTGTATGTGTGGAAGAGGGGGAGATTGGGAGTGGCCAAGGGAACTTTGGAACACTTTAACTGCTCACACGTCATGCCTGTTTTTCCAAATGTCCCCATTTTATGATAATGAATGCACTTGAAACAGCCATCTCTGTTGTTTGCACAACCTTGCTTTTTCAGTCTGAGCCAGTTAGCTTTGCTGTCTGTGAACACTGATCTGAGGCAGCATGATGAGTTCTCAGTGTTTTGATCAGACCTAATGAGCCATGATTGAACCATCAAAGTGTGTGAGCCAATAGAACAGTTCCTGATTCCATAGGTTGAGGCCACCAATTGAAGTGATTCAAATTTGCAATCTGTCAATGTACTTATCACAGAAAAAATGAATGAAAAAAACCCTCTCAAAATACAATAAAAACATATACCTTTATTTTATTCAGTACTTGGGCTGTTACAGTGATATATACAGACTGCAGTCCTATAACACTCTAAAATAGTTAGAAAATTACAACTATGGACTTTACATTAGGTCAAAAGACCCAAAACAAAGCTATAAATACAGTCTAGTTCCAGCGTGTGGAAGGACTTCTTCAGGTAAAATATTTTTTAACTATTACATGATGAAATGTTTGTGTTAAAATGAATAAACTTATTTTTAAAATAAACACCATTTTTATAAGAGCAATAAGACACACTGAGAGTGTGCATTGTGCTGAGATAACCACACTTCCAGGAGCTGAAGGCAGACTACACCTCTATGCATTCTGTTATCTACCACACTGCACACCCTGTGATGTCTTATTGCTTATGTAGAACACTGATTTTTTGACTTTGCGAATGAGCATCAAACTCCTTGGTAGAGTGGGCTTTGGGGGGTGTGACACTGTCTTTCCAATGCAGAGTGCTTTGTATGGGGCTCAACAGCATCACATTAATCCTCAGTCAAGCTGGTCCTGATGCTGTTTTGCCTTCAGTGGTCTGCATATGAAAAGAAAAAGCCACGCCAATCAGGAGCCAGCTTTTTCCTTTCATCTGCAGGTCACCACAGAGCAAACAGCTGTTTGCATGAGGATTTCTGACACTGACTTAATCCTTTGGAGATTTGTTTCAATGAGGGAAGGGGGGACATAGCTCAGTGGGGTGTAGCTCAGCTGTGGAGGCTATAATTGAATGAATTGGGTCCACTGGTAATGCACTTGTAAGGACTGCATGTTTAAATGCCCCAGCAATTTGAGGTACCATACTTATTGCACACATTTTCAATTTGGAGCCAAGCAGAAGAGAAGACTTTATGAGACTATGGTGATTTGAACAGGGAACAGATGTACTATGAGCATCAAGGAGCTGTGAACATGAACGGAGCTGTGTGCCTGTCTTTGGAGCAGAGAAGTTTTGACTGTGGTGGTGTTTGGCATTGCTGGCAATTGGAGCACCACTTCCCTGCTTGACTTGAATGTAAGACAGTATGGAATCTCTCTAATCTAAAGGCGTCTTACCAACCCGCACCTTCTGTGTGTGAGATCTTTCATTAGTTCAGTCACTTAGTCAGGTATTTGCACTGTCTATGTTTGCAAAGCTTCTTCCAATTCCACTGCAGCAGCATTTTAGATAATCAATGTATGTGAGCTGGTGTCAGTACTTTGAAGTGCAGTTGCCAGGGATGGGTATGAGTTTGATCTGAGAATGTGCACAAGGCAAGTTTCATGTTTACATTTTACCAGCTGGGTTTTGCTATTCGCTCAAAAAGTTATGGTCAGAATTCAGACAAGCTGGGGGGGATGTAATTAAGTAGAATGTAACACCTTTATTTTGACCGGGGGGGGCTACCATGCCCTAACATTCTCAGGCAAAACTCGAAATGTATGCCCTTTCGGGAATGCTGTCTTGGTGGCCCCCCCAATTTAACCCTTGCAAGGCTGTAGACTAGCCAAACATCTGTCCTCTAGAGCTAAAATACATTAATTTTCATTCTAATTCTTTCAGCAGCCTAAGAGTTAAACAAATGCTCATTTGAAGCTGTTGCTGCTAGCACCAGTTTAAGTTATGTGTGGAATCTTGACAATCAGCTCTCCTCCCCCTCCTGGTAGTGCTTCAGTGATTCCAGAAACAGTTAAAGTCTTTGAATTTGGGTGGCTGGAGGGGATCATATTGTTAACAAAGTTGCACCCTTTGTTTTTGGTTGAGTAGTGGTAAAACTGGGTGATATTGTCTGGTTCTGAAGTATTGGCACCTCCATGAAGACTGTCTTGACTGAGCGCAGTCTGCTCTGTGGTGCATGCTGTGCTGTCTGATTCTCAGAGAAAGCTCTGCCTGAACAGTCAGCTAATACAAGTAAGCAAGTTATTTTACAGCTCTCTTAAGTTTTTAATTGATGCTTTATTTGTGTCCTAGAGAATTCCAGAAAGAAACTTGATTTTTTGTGCTTGTCTTTTTTCACCTAGGTAGCAAGTTCAGGAAACAGTTCAGAAATTACATTTTATTCTGTGTAAGAGCTGCTTTCTTCTAAATGTTATAAATACTGCTACTGATAAGATGTTGAAACTGGTAATATATTCAAATTACTGAATAGACAGTGCAAACATGCTCAAAGAATGTAATATGATCTTCACAGGCTACTGAAGGAGGGGTTGAAACCGTTCAGAAAATGTTAACAGCATACTACCAGCAATTCCAAACACTTCTACTACAAATAGATTTGAAAATAACAATGGACTGTGCTTGTTTCAGAAATAGTATTTCATATTTTCATATATGGTAGTAATATTACAACACAACGCTATTTGCAGCCAACCAAGAATTAAAGATTTTTCGGGAACAGAACAGAAAGAATATGTAACAGTCGCAGCAAACCTGTCCATGGAACAACACTAAGTGCAGAATCCTAGAACTATTCCCTGTACCATGTTCCAAAAGCAGGATTTTAAATTGATATTTTGTGCAGTCTGATGCTTAAAACTTGTGTTAATGATGATACACAGAATCCCCACTGTATGGTGGATAAAAAATACAGGGCCATACTCCATATGGGCTCAAGCAGCTACAGGGGATGGAAGAGATGATCAGGGAGCTCATGCAAAATTTACATTTTTTGATGCTCCCCAGCTTTGAGTAAATGTCTTAAGTTATTTTCCTCAAGCCATGAATCCTTGCTTAGCAAGAGGTATGACCCTGTACTTACTGCTGATGCATTCTCTGGTTAAGTGATTTACTCAAAGCTAGAGGAGAAGTCAGGAATTTCAGTTTTGTATACACACCTCTATCACTGCCACTTCCTGTTGTTTGAGGCCATCCTGAGAAGTACCCAGTAATTAATAACCACCATATGGTTGGGATTCTGTGTAATGTTACAGTTTTAAGCATAAGACTGAACCAAAACAGTTAACTGCCAACACCATATCTTTATTTAAAAAAAGGTTTCTGCTTTAGGAACATGACAGTGAACAGTTCTAGGATTCTGTGCTCAGTGTCCCAGGGACAGGTTTGTTGCTACCATCTTTCTATTCTGTTCCTGTTTAATCTGTAATGGGAGTTGGTACTTTTGGTACCAGCTGGCCTACCTGGTCACAATACCCAGTAAATTTGTCTAACCTTTCTTAGTACCCTTTATTCTGCTGCGCTACCTCAAAGCATGCATTCACTGACCTACACAGCCAGTATAGAGTTATGCTTGTGGAACTGTGTTAGTTTGGTTTTGGCCATTCGCACTCTATTCCAGAGGAATTACCACCCTGTAGGAGTACGAAGGCAAGGAACTCTGAGAGGGTTCCACTCCTAGAAGTGCCACGGGACAGTTCTCATGGCTAAAAGTACCTTAGGATTCCCCCTAAGGAGAAAGTGCTGCCACTGGAGGAGGAGGAGGGGAGGATGATGGGGCAAAGAAAAAATGCTTCACAATGAGGGTTTGATTAACTGCTTATATAGCTCAGGAAGTGGGAGTGGCTGGCTGCTCGGCCACTGAACTCCAGGCATAGCCTTACATTTTACTGACCTACGCAGTCAGTATCGTGTTGTGTGTTCAACTGTGTTGGTTTGGTTTTGGCCGTCCACACTCTCTGTTCCAGAGGAATTCTCACCCTGTAGGGGTACGACGGCAAGGAACTCTCAGAGAGGGTTCCACTCCTAGAGGTAACACGGGAAGGATCCCATGGCTAAAGGAACCTTAGGAATCCCAGAAAAAATGTAGTATCATCCCCAAAAAGGAGGCAACATGAAGCATAATGCAAACAGTAACTGTAATGTAGTAGTAGAGAAACATAGGCAGTTTGATAATGCTATGATATGCTCAGTTGTCGTAGTAACAGCCCAGGTTTGTGTAGCATAATACTGATGGCTTGCTTTGAGAGAAAGGGATCCCCCCTAAGGAGAAAGGGAATGGCAGAACATCCTCCACCCTCATCCAACAACAGAACCTACCTAAAGAAACTAAGGAAAACAACTATACTAACTAAGTGTTATGACCTGAAGCAACAGAGGTGAGAAAAAAAATCCTTAAGGAGGAAATCTCTGGGGATCTAAGGCCTAGGTCACCTTCCCTCCAGGCTTGGGAAAATTTATTTAGTAATGGCTCTACAGCTGCAATTTGATAAACCCAATTAAAGGAGGTGGAAAATATTCCAGTTTGGAGAGAGGCTCTCACTCAAACCCTCTAGTGAGAACGTCATGGAAGGTTGCGAGAAAACTCTGCAACAATACGTGCATCCAAGGTGCAGAAGGACAGCAACAAATGCCGAGGAACTCACCTGGCCTACGTGCCCTAAATCAAACCAGGTGAACCAGAGGTAGTCTTAGGGAGAATGCGGGTAAAGGTGTCTTGCTAGGGAAACCACTAAAGTCAATGGCCAACCATTATAGTGGAACACCAGAGTCAAAGGAGATCATCATAACCACCCTTCACCGCTAGTCTTAAATTCTACACCAGGAGCTGCTGTCGCATAGCAGTCAGCTAAAGCCAAGCCCGGGGTGAGGACATTCCCAGCTATGGTCCAGGTGAGAAGGATCCCACCCCAAGTTGGACATGCTTGATGATGTGGACTAAATGCAGAGCGAGACTGTCAGCTGCAGAAACCCTGTGCCAGATTAGAATGGCTGGCATGCCCCAGAAATTGAGTGAGAGCTGAAGCTGGTGAGCTGAATGAGCACAGTGTGCTGAGATAGTAATGAGCATGGAGTGCTGAGACCTTGCAAGGTTGAATGCAGATTGAGTGCAGAAGAATCCCAGGCCGAAGCCGAAAGGATGGCAGTATGCAAGAAGTAATGGATTGCGTAAGCCAGGAGTATCGGCTGCGTAAGCAAGTGTAGACCTACACATAGGTCAGTAAGCAGTAGTTGTGATAGGTAAACCAGCATATCAAACTTATATAGCAATTAAACAACTGAACTGGGAGCAAGCCAGCTAGACAGTACAAAGCCAAATCAAGGTGCGAGACTCTGAGGATGTTCGGCAGCGAAGACAGATTTTTTTAATATCAAGCTATATTAACAGCCTCAAGAGGAGCTAGTTGGCCGACCTCAGAATTATAAGTGCAATAAAACAAGGAGACAACGCTTTGCTTGAAAACAGGTGTAGCCAGGCAGTGCAGGGAAGCTGCAAGTAAAATTGAGAAGTCTAGGTAGGGTCAGAGTAAACTGTGCCAGGTGAAAAGAATTGAGTATACAACATGAAGCAGCTATGGCTGAGCTGAAACACACAGGTAATGAATGCAGTTGCATTGCAGTAGTATGAGCGTGGTGAGCACAGTGTTAAAACTGGGTAAAATAGTACTTAAATTAAACAGTCAGCAGCAGTGGCTGTAGTTGTAGGTAACTGAAAGCAGTAGCTTGAGCTCTGCATAGCAGAATTCTAGGAGTTGCTGTGCAAGTAATTTGAGTTGTAAGTAAAAGCAAGCAGCATGAGCACAGGAGTAGCAGTATGCTAGGAGCTGAGAAACAAAGCCCCCAAAAAAAAAGGTAAGGAAGCACACACAGCCAAAGGCAAAATACAGACCAGAAATAGAAAAATAAGCACAGAAGCCCAGCAGAGACAAGCGGGGGCAGGCCTCAGCCAGCCACGGAGGCTTAACCAGTTGAGAGGACAAACTGGCAGAGCCTTCGGCTGCAAAGAAAAAGTGATTCACAGTGAGGCTTACAGGAAGTGCTTATATAGCTCAGGAAGTGAATGTGGCTGTCTGCTTGTCTTTGTTTCAGATGTGTTTAACATCATTGTATGAGGTGTGGGGGTCCCTGTCTAAGTGTTGCACTTGCTTGGGACTGGTCTGAGAATGTACAGAAAATTGGAATAATGTAAAGTTTAGTCTGTTTTCTGTGCTCGAAAAGTTACTTTCAGACAACCTGCCAAGGGAAAATATTGAATCATTTTAAGTAACCTGTGACAGGAACATTGTAAGACCTACTAATGTTCTGCTTTTCAGTCTCAGAAGCATACTGTAACCCCCACCCCCACTCACACATTTCAATAATTGTGTTTTGAGAACTTATTGTAACAGACTAGTGTGCTTTCTAAGAATATATATGATCGCAGCACTTTTTTTTTTATTTTTTATTTTTTTCATCATGTTAGTGTTTCACCCTAAGCCTGGGACCTGCAAAGCAATGTTGATGTGCTGTCCTTAGATATTCAAACATAGATGTTCTTAGAAATCAGATTTGTCAGTGAGTTAAAACAAATATCAAATATAGTGTGTGTGTGTGTGTGTGTGTGTGTGTGTGTGTGTGTGTGTGTGTGTGTGTGTGTGTGTGTGTGTGTGTGTGTGTGTGCGTGTGTGTGTTTGGATGGGGGTGGGTGGAATTTTACTTGACCTGCTTCAGTGACTGAAACGCTAAACATTAGTAGGACTTAAGTCCATTTATTTGCCACATGGTAACATTTTTTTTTTCCTGGCAGGTTGTCTGGAAAGAGAATTTCAGTCAATATGGGCAGTTGGTGAAGATGGTGAACTGATTTTTTTTTTTCAATATTCCCCTTGGGTTGTGACTTGTGCATATTTTATCTGCTCCTGTTCTACTAAGGTACAGCTAATTTGTATTCAGCCTGATTAATGTTTCGGCAAGGGAAATGTATTAATTTACCATTCCAAAATGCCACACAATTACTTCATGCTATCTGTGTTACATCTTTACATTTCATATATGCCACAGACCAAGTGAAGCTTGTGTCGGGGAAGGTGGGCATCGACAACAGAGGTGGGAGGGTAGCTATGTGGCAGCTTGGTGTACAAGTCTGAAATGCCAGGCTGCACCCCTCTTGATGTCTCCGCCACGTCCCGCTCTCTCCCATTCTAAAGTTTCTCCCACCCGTGCAGAGCAGGCCACAGCCTAAGCTTCCTACGGGCTGGGAGTATTGAGTGCCCAAAGGCACTTTTTTCAATAAGCATGATCTGAACACGCTGGCTGGGAGGAGACAAGTTCCTCGCCTGCCCCCTCCATGTCCCATGTCTCTGTGATCATGCTGGTGGACCCTCTCCCTTCCCCTGCCAACATTGGGGTGCTCAGTTCCCATGTGACCTGTATCCCCACCTCATCTTTTAATGTGGCACACTGGGAGCCCAGCTCAGTGTTCCAAAACTGGCTGTGGTATTTCCGACACCTGGATGCCCACTCCTGGTGTCAGATGCGCCCCCCCACCACATATACTCCAACCTCGGATGCCCAGTCCTTGGGTTGGCATTGATCCCCTTGAACCCCCCCCCAAGTATTCTGGCACACTGGGAGCCCACCCCAGTGTGCTAAAAGCCATAGTTTCCCTGCAAGAAACAGAAAATGGATCCACAGTGTCTCTTTTTTGTTTTGTTTTGTTTTAAACCTGGAAAAGAAAGAAAACGGTCCCTCATAGTTGCTGCCCGATCCCCTCCCCCAACCTGCACCCTCCCTCTGCACACCCCACCTCCCCACCCCTCTCACCCATACTTACCTCCAGAGGTCAAAAGCAATGATCTTCAGTGGACTGGGAACACATCTGCACTCTACAGAAGCTGATCACAAACTGAAGAAATGATGGTAAGTTCTAGAATGGCAGTGAATGGGGGGGTAAATTTAGATTCATATATCAGCCATTTGTTAGAGTTTTGGCCCCACGTTTTCAACATGGGGCTCCTGGGACCCCACCTCATGAACACAGTCACTGTCATTTTGTTTCTTGGTCCCGAAAGGTGATTTTGTGATGACTGTGCAGAATCGCCTTTTGGGACAAACTAATGAAATGACAGTGCCACTGTTCATGAGGTGGGTTCCCAAAAAGCTCTTTTTGCAAATCTGATGAAAAAATTCCCCAAAATGACCACGTTACATGCATCCATTGTGCAGTTTCTATGCATGCTCATGATGTCATCAATTTTTAAGATTTTCACTCCAAATTTCCAACATTGCCATTTTTCACACTCCCTTATGAACAATATTGCTGTCATGTTTTGTGTCCTTTCCAAAATGTGTTTTCACACCTGTGACGCTGACTGGCACACTCACTGTGCAAAATCACCTTTTGGGATTGAGTAACAAAATGATACTGACACTGTTCAAGAGGTGGTGTCCCAAAAAGCCCATGTTGAAAATTTGGAGCAAAAATACCAACAAATGCCTGGGGTATTAGGGTTTCCAACCGTAATGCCCAGCCTTAAAATGCAAGACAGAGGAATATGCAGAGAAACATATGGGAGGCATGTGCAAGAGCAATACCAACAGCAAACTCTTGGCACTGCCAAATGTTTGTTTATCTTTGAACAAATCAAGAAATATTAAGAAAAAACAATTTTTAACAGTAGTTTATAAGAACATACGAACATACGAAACCTGCCAGCAGAAATAGGCCTCATGGTCTATCAAGTCTGCTCGTATGTGCAGCTAGAACCCCATGTTGCAGCTGCATCTCCGCCCAACTCCCTTTACCCTTTCTGGAACTGCCCAGTGTCCTTCACCCAGCCCCTCCCTGCCTGTCCAATGCCCCTTTGAAGCTCCCCACTGTCCTGCAAGCCACCACCTCCTCTGGCAGAGTGTTCCACTTTGACACAACCCTTTCAGTGAAATAATGCCTCCTCATCTCTCTCCTGAATCTGCTCCCTTCCAATCTTAACCCATGCAAGCTTCTGAGGTTCCTTCCCTTCCTCAGCTAGAACAGCTCATCTGTGCCAGATTTGTTGATCCCCCTCAATATTTGAAAGTTTCAGTCATGTCCCCCCATCCTTCTCTCCTCCAGGGTGCACAAACTCAAGTGATTCAGCCTTTCTTTGTAGGATCTATCTTCCATCCCTAGTATCATTTTTGTTGCCCTGCAGTGTACCTCCTCAAGCAGCTTAATGACCTTCCTCAGGTAAGTACACTAATGTTGCAAGCAGTATTCCAACTGCGGCCTGACCAAGGACTTGTACAGGGGCAGCATCAACCTCCTTATGTCTGGATAAGAATCCCTGTGCAGTGCATCCCAGCACCCTGCTGGCCCTAGCCATGGTCCTCCTGCATTGGAAAGAATTGTTCATGCTCCACGTTATCACCCCCAGGTCCTTCTCCTCCTCTGTGACCCCTAATTGCCCCCCCCACCACCGATATTCCCTCCTCTGGTTTCTCATCCCAAAGTACATAACTTTGCACTTCTTCACATTAAATCCCAATTACCACTTTGTTGACCATTCTTCAAGTCTGGTTAGGTTACCTTGTAGCCCCTGGCACCCCTCTGTGTCATCCACTACAGCTCCAGACTTGGTATCATCCATGAACAGACTGATACTCCTTCCAACCCTGTGTGCAATATCTGATATGAACTGACCAAACAACACCGGCCCCAGCAATGAGACCTGTGGCACACCGCTGGTCACTGGCTTGGGAGATGAGATCCCCCCCACCACCACCACCACCACCATCTATTGCAATCTATCCCCTAGCTAATTCCTGTTTCAGCCCACCATCATAGCCCCCACCACTATGTGCTCCAACTTTGGCCCCAGTAACCCATGAGGGACAGTAGCGGAGCCAGGTTTGGGATCATTTGGAAGCCAGGGATGGCCATTCAGTCAATAACAAGCTCCACAGTGGGCACTAAACAGTGCATAAAGATGGTGTCAGGGTGCCACTACTCACACTAGGGCAGCCAGGAGGGGCGACCACCCCCCCGCCCCCCTCTGGCTCTGCCACTGATGAGGGATCAAATCAAAGGCCTTGCTGAAGTCCAAGAATAGGATCCCAATGTATCGCCCTTGTCCAGTTCCCTTGTCACCTAGTCATAGTATTCAGTTAGGTTGGTCTGGCAAGATTTCCCTGAAATGAACCCATGTTGCTGCCCATCATGTAGGTCATTGGCCTCCAGGAAGGTTACCAGTCTCTCTTTCAAGTCTGTCATAATGAGTTTCCCCACTATGGAAGAGAGAGACTGTCCAGTATGTAGTTACCCAGCTCATTCTTTGAGCCACTCTTCTTGATAGGCACCACATGAGCCATCCTTCAGTCCTGCAGCATGTTCCCCATGTCAGTGAGGTGTTGAACAGGTTGGTCAGTGGCCCGGCAAACACCTCTGCCATTTCCTTCAATACCCGAGGGTGAATGCCATCAAGACCCAGTGCCTTATCCACCATAAGTGCTCGCAGATCTTCCAGTAACCTGCTTTCTTGAATCACTGCATCAGTCACTTCTTCCATCCCCATCCCCACGCTTCCTGTCCATTGAGGTAACAGACCTCCCACCTCCTTCATGAACACATAGCAGACGAACTCATTCAGTACATCTTCCTGTTCCCCTACCCTCTCCATCCACACCCCACCCTTCCTTATCCTAACCATCTGGTCCTTACAGTTTCTCTTTTCCTTTATGTATCTATAGAATTCCTTCTCACCTTCCTTTATGCCCTGAGCCAGCCTCAGCTCTTTGGCAGCTATTGCCTCCCTCACTAATTTGGTTACCTCCTTTGTCATCTTTATGTATGCCGCCCTGTCCTCCCATTTCCCAGTTCTTTTCATTCTCCTAAACAAAGTTCTCTTGGCCCTCACCCCCTCCAACACCCTCCTGGTCATCCAGTATGGCACCTTGGCCCTTGATTTTTTGCTCAGGGTCCTAGTGCATGCTACAGTAGCTTCCTTTTGGCCAGAATTTATGATGTCCCACTTTTGATGTGCTTCTATCTCTGATCTAATTCCCCAAAAATGCCCCTTCAGTATTTCCTTCATCCTCCCAAAGTCCACCCTTCTGAAGTCTACTACCTTATTTTCTGACCCTCCCACCTCCTTGAACATGCTGAGTGTGAACCACACTGAAATGTGATCACTCCCAGCTACTGGCTTCTCCACCCATAGCTCCCACACAATTTCCTCATTTGCTAGTACCAGGTCTAATATGTTGTCCAGTCTAGTTGATTCACCAAACACCTGAGCCAGGTGGCTATCCAGAAATGCATCTAGAAAAATGTTTCCTGGCACTAGAGGCAGCATGGGTTCCCCAGTCCACCCCAGGTAGATTGAAGTTCTAGACAATCACCACACTCCCCCTGCTACACACCCATTCAATTTGACCTGACAGCTCCCTATCCAGCTCCTTGTACTGTGCTGGTGGTCCATCCAAACACAGAAAAATTGTAATTACTTATTGTTTCTGAAGTACCCCAAAAGCATGTCTGACAAACTATTCTGTAGTTTCTCACAGACATGCTGTATTTTTGTCAATGTTTTTACTGAACAAACAACAGTAAAGAATAAACACTTTTACATAAAGAAAATCATGATGGGAAAGGCACCACCAGGTGTCAGCACCCTCCTCAAACCCAAAATCACCAACCACAACACCAGGAGCTCTAAGCCCTAAATCCTTCAAATCCCCCACTGCCGCACGTCCCAAGGCCAAAGGTCATTTGCATACAGGTCTCCGAGTTGACTGAATGAGCTCTCTAGTGACACCTCGTCCACAGCAATGCTTTGAGCGTTCAAAAAAAAAACCTGCACCACTCCATAACTGGCACCTCCACCTGTGCTTGCACCCCATAACATCTTCATTCCCTACGCTGCTTCTGACATTATAGGTGTCAGTTTCTGCCCTCTCTTCTTGCACTTATCTGTCCAATGCAACTTCTAATGCACTTGCCCTGTGTCTGTCCTGACAAGGCCCCTCGGCTGCCTCACCCTGACCCTCTACACCTATGCCTTCCCCTACCCTCTGCCCCTCTCCCCTTCTTGCCCTCTTCCTCCTATTGTTTCTTGAGTTACTCATCGTTCAGTCTGATTTTGTCAAGCAAAGTTACTGTCTAAAACCATGTACCTGTAACTGTTTTATGTTTTAGTGTCTGTTACCCAATAACCAGCATGACGTGGAATCTTTGTAAAAGAGCCTTGGCTCAAAGGTACTTTGTAACCCTAGACACAAATAAATAAATAAAAATAAAATATACATATGCAGATGTCAAATTCTTATCATACAGTGCATTGTGTACACAAAAAAGACAATAAGCAATAAATGCGAAAGTAAGCATTTGACTTATCATCTGATAATTATTACTTTTGAGACATATTATATCTTTATTTTTTATTATTTTCATATTTTATATGTGCTCCTGTCCTCTGTGCCTTCTTCTGACCAACCCTGCTGGCCTAGACATCCTGGAATTATCAGGGTTTACCTTTCTACTAGGCCGGGAGTGGGGCCGGCAGAGAGTTGGTCTTCATCCTGCAGTTGGAGGATTTGATTTTATCCTCAACTTTCTCCCCTGTTCCCCATTTCTGGGGTGCACACACCAGACTTGTGGGCATGGAGACACATGCACAGACGTCCTGCAGCACCCACCCCTTCTCTGAGCCCACAGACCCACCCTCTCCCCCAGGCAGTCATTCAGAGGGAGCAAAACCCCTCCCCTCCCCTCCCCTCCCGGGAGAGTAGAGCTGTCCTACAGATGCGCAGTCCTCTCCCTTCCTGCCGACCCCCAACAGCCCAGACTCATTCCTGAACCCAGGTCGCAGGCATAGCACAAGGTGTGGTGTCCAGCACCTAAATCCTCTCTACCACTGGGCTGGCCATTTTATGTTGATTTTAATCACCATTAGCATAAGTGTAAAGAAAGAGGTGCATATATATGTGTGTGTGTGTGTGTGTGTGTGTGTGTGTGTGTGTGTGTGTGTATGTATATGTATTATAAAATTATGAATTCTGGCCATATACCTTTAATTTCATTATATTATCACTATGTAAGGGTTCAAGGGAAAGGGGAGGAGGTAGGTGGATAAGACTCATCTCTAGTTCACTTCAACATCAAATTGAATTATGAATTCATTATTAATAACCTCAGTCCTGAAAATGCTAATGTGTCCGAGGTCAATGGGATCTTTTCAGTATTTGTGTCAAACCCTTTGTAAGTTATGGTAATTGTTGCTTTCTCGTCAAGACTGGATACAGTGTAGCCCATTTTTTGTCAAACTTCATTGGTGAATCATTATAATGTTGGAGCTAGATATTCTGTTTTGAGCATATCAATAATAGCATTCCTCTATTCTTGTATCTCAGGTATTTTATCTTCTAGCCAGTATTTTAAAATAACCTGCTTAGTAGTCACCCCTATCAATGTAAGTATGTGTTTTTGTTCACAAGACCAAGTTGAACTTGGTTCGAAGTGACCTATAATGCATGTATTAATTGTTATATGATTAACAATCATAGGATAATTTTTGAATATGTCTTTTATTTCGTTCCAGAGAGCCTGAATAAGGGGGCAACCCCAAAACATGTGTAGTAACATTCCTGTAGGAGACTTGCACTTATGGCATGTTAGAATAATAGCCAAACCCATTTTATGTCTCAGACAAGGTGTGTAATAAAGATTATGAAGTGTTTTAAAATATATTACTTTTAGGATGACAGTATTAATAAATCTGAAGGGAGATGACCAGATTTTTTCCCAGTTCCTTTCCATTGTGTCTACCTGGAGTGCCTGCGACAACCAACGTGACGATTCCACAGAGGACCCTTTGATCAAATCTGCATATAACCTGTATATGGAGGAAATTGACTCAGACATTTGCAAACCTTCAAGCCAAGATCTAGAATTATAGAATTATCATTAAGAGGGATGGCTATATCTATTTTATTTTTAATAATATTCTGTAGTACCAAATAAGATTCCATCTCAATATTAGGACAATCATGGCACTGCATTACCTCATCAAATGTTAGAAACATCCTATTTTTCATTAAAGCTTTAACTGTTTGCACACCATGCTCTTGCCATACTGGTATGTTTAAAATTATTCCATTTTGAGTAAAATTGGGATTTTTCCAAAGAGGCTGATTCAGGGATTGATTCAAATTTAACTGCATCATATGACTAACCTATTTTAGTTGCCTGACCGAGTCTGTCAGTATCTTATTATCCAATGATCTAATATGTTTAGAATATATCAGAGATTTGAGGTCAATGTCCTGTTTTCCAATAATTCCCTTTTGATACATACTGTACCTAATCTGGAGTATATTCTCCTTCTTTGACCCGCTTAAGCCACCAGATGATTTGAGCATTCCTAGCATCTAGATAGTATAAATAGAAATCAGGGTTTCTCCATCCTCCTTTATTTTTTGCTCTACACATTTTGGAGTAGGTCAACCTCTTTCATTTTCCTTCTCATATGAAGCTAGTGACCCGAGATGTTGTACCTTGTATTCATTTTTTGTTAAAGCTACAAGGAATCATTATGAACATGTAAAGAAGTTTACGTAACATTGTCATTTTGACAACATCTAGTCTCCCCCACAATCCCAGTGGCAATTTATTCCATTTACTTAAGTCTTCTATCACCCTGCTTTTTATTTTGCTGGTATTTTTAATTGTCATTTTGTCCAAAGTATTGTAAATTTTAATTCCTAAATATGCATTTTTTCCCATACAAGACCTAAATGTGTGATCTCATCTTTACTACACAACCTGTTTTGTGGGAGGAGATTTATTTTACTCTTGTTAAGTTTATATCCTGAAATATAGCCAAAGTCCTGGATAACTTTTAAGATTTTTAGCAAGGATCTAGAGGAATTAGAAATCATTAGCTTAATGTTATCTGCATAAACTGAGACTGTGTCTGCTTTGTGCCACTTTAATTCCTATGTTTTCCTTAATATGTTCCAGTTTTCTGATAAGCTGGTTTATTGTAAGGTTGAATTACAGGGGAGAAGTGGGCACCCCTGTCTGGTACCTCTATTAATTGTAAAGAATAGGGCTATAACTCCATTTGTTAGGCAGAGACTCTATAGGGTCCCAGCCCTACCCACCTTCCACACCTTTGTTGGGATCATCTTGGAGGACACCTCCTCATTTAGCTATCTGGGAGTTTGGCTGGACCAGCACCTCAACTTCTCTCTGCATATTGATGCTGTCCTGAAGAAACTGTACCCCCAGCTTGGTGCTCTGCACAGGAATCATAGTTGCATCCCGCTGACTGCAAGGTGCAAAATTGTCCAGAAGATGATACTCTCCATCTTTGACTACTGTGACATAGTCTATGGTGTTGCTCCAAAATCTTCCCTGACAAAGTTGGACACTCTCTTTAACTTCTTTTGCAGCTTTACTACTGACTCCCATTCCCACTCCCACCACTGTGAACTCCATCGCTCTCTAACCTTTCTTCAACTGTCTCACAGACTCATCTCTCACTGTGCCAAACTAACCTCCAAATTCTGGTTTGGGGGGCTCCCTTCTATCTCCCATCCTCTCTCCAATCCATCTCCCCACACCCACTCTCTCAGATCAAATGATGCCTAGACCTTGATCATCCCTCGCCGCTCCACCCTCATCAGTCAGACTGGTTTTACCCATTGGTTCCCTAAAATCTGGAATTCCATCCCCCCTGAAATACGACACTCATCCTCCAACTACTCCCTTACCTCTGCCCTACACAATTACCTTTCCCTCAGCAGTTCCTGCTTTAACCCACCTTAATACCCATCCACAGTTTCTGCCTTCCTACCATGATCCCCCCCCCACAGTGTTCCCAACATCCTGAAGGGGGAAATCAGGAAATGGCTACCCCTTCTCCTCATATTCAGTTCTTACCTCTCTCCCCGCTCTTTTCTCTACCTGCCCTTCTGGGTAACCAGTGTGCACAACCGAACCCCATCCTTTTTTACTCCAACAGCACTTGCATACTACCATGAGCCTATTCCTGGTACACTCATGCACTATTAATGATTCTATGGCATTATTACTGTTTTGTACATGTATATGTTCTTTTGTATAATTTTGGACATGGATTGTAATTTACCCAATGTTCCACTACTGTTTATTGTACAATACCTTGTGTTCCAACTGTTGCACAATCTTACAATGTTGTATTGTTTGTGTTACCCACATACTATTGTAACTGATCATCCTTCACAACCCTATGCAACCCCTCACCCCAGGTTGCACCATGAGATAAGTAACTTGTTTCTCAGTGTGCCCGCCTGGTGAAACATTTCAATAAATAAATAAATTGTTACCACCACCACCACAGAGCTAGAATTCTTATATAACAAGTCTATCTATTGAATGAATGTACTGGGAAATCCATAAAGCTATAAGGCTGGGAAGATGTGGGATCAAAATATCCAATCAAATGCCTTCTCTGCAACAAGGCAAAGGAGTCCACATGGCATTTTGGCCTTATTAGCAGCCTGAATGACATGCAATAATTTATTAGTGTTATCAGCAGTCTACCCTTCATGAATCTAGTTTGTTGTTTTGAGATGAGATATAAAATAATCTTTTTAATCCATTTAACAGTATGCTTGCTAGTATTTTAGTATCCGAATTTGTAAGAGAGATTGTTTGGTAGTTAACTACAGTACATGACAGAGTATGCTTTCTTTGTTTATGGATTAAGGTGATAAGGCCTCTAGTCATCTCACTTGAGAGGTAACTCTCCTCCCTGGATTCAATACAAACTTCCACAAGTATCTGAGCAATTTCCTTGTGAAATTTGTTGTAAAAATTAAATGAATAGCAGTCCAAACCTGTGGCCTTGTTTCTTTTAGTTTGCTTTATTGCCTTAAGAACCTCAACCATCTGAATATTAGCACCTAACATATTATGATACGTTTGGAATATGCAACCCATTACAAAATATCTTTAAGGTATTTGATCCTTTGAAATGTTCTTCTTTGTATAGATACAGGTAAAACTTCTTGAATTCACTATTAATTTGTTGGTGGCCCATTATGATTATTTTCTAAGCTACTACCTCTAATGGCTACAATATTACTGGCTCCCATGTTTTGTCTCATATGTATTATTAGTATTTTAGATGCTCTTGGACCTGAGTCAACGTTATTGAGTCTGGCTTTTCTTATAGCAAAGATTGCTTCACTTCTAAGCATCTCATTGTATTCTATTTTAAGTTTTGACCATATATTCTAAAATGCAGGAGAGTCTGAGCTGAGAAGAAGCTCTTTTTGTTCATTAATTTCAACCATTGGTTATGTTTGTTTTTTAGCATTTTGTTTTTAAGAGCTGCAGCTTCGCTAATAATAATTCCTCTAAGATGGCATTTGAGGCAATCACAAGTGTTACTCCAAGAGATATCTGCAGGGTCATTAAATGACAAAGTCCTTAATGCTATTCCTAATTGTATCTGAGATACTGTCCTTTTCAAGAAGGAAGTTGTTACTTTTCCATCTGCAAGTCCTATGTGGGTTACCTGTCCTACTAAAGATCAGGGATACTGGGCAGTGATCAGAAATTACCTGTGCTTCTATATCTGCTTTAATAATCATGTCTGCATGTTCTTTAGAGAAATATATCTGGCCAATCTTAGATCCTGATCGATGACAGAGAGAACAAAATGTATAGCCTTTAGTGTCAAGATGCAATATGGCCTAGGTCTCAATCATATGTAAACTGTCTGTGAGGTGTGCCAGCTCTTTATTAGTTTTAATCCTTCATGATCTAAAAGAAGATCCAGCTAATGTAGGGTCCAAGTTACAATTTGTAGCTCCAGCTAGAATAATGGTACTATCTAGGAAGCCCCTGACCTTTGTAAAGATATGTTGAATTATTTCATGGTAAAGGGTTGGTAGGGCCATATATGATGATTAATGTAAGATATTCTTAATCAAGTTTCCCATTAACAATCAAATTGTGGCCATCTGGGTCCCCCAACACTATTCAGGGTATGAAACTAATACCTGTTTTAATAAGTATAAGCACACCTGCTCTTTTAGAATTGTCTCCAGACCCAAATATCTGTCCCACCCATTCTCTGTGCATGAGCAGATAATGTTCCTTTTTGAGATGAGTTTCTTGGAGAAATGCTATTGAGGAGTTTAATTTCTTAAGATGTCGCAGTACAGAGTACCTTTTAATCTTACGATGTAGACCCCTGAAGTTCCAGGTAATTACATTTTAAATTATTCATATTAGCCATTTGAGGATAATATGCGAACCAGATAAAGTTTCAGACAGTCTCAATAAACACAGAAGATGAGGACCTACCAAATTAGTAAGGTGGGGAGGGAAGATGAGAGGGTGAAAAAAAAAAAAGAAGTACTGAAAAATCGCAAAATTTACTCCATTGTTCATCTTAAAAATGTTATAATTACAAATATTTTGTGATTGTCCCACATTCAAAAAATAAATATTACTGCCAGCCTGGTGGCGCTGAGGGTTGAGGTGCTGGATGCCACACCTTGCGCTACGCCGGCGGCCCGGGTTCGGGAACAAGCCCGGGTCGTGGGGTCAGTATAGGGGAAGGACTAAGGGTTGAGCATCAAGAGACAGCTCTCCTAGTTCTGGGGAGGTCTGGGAATCCACACCGTGCTGTCGTGACCCCTGGGGATGCCCAGGGGTACCACTTGCGCTGGTGTGACTGAGGGGGGAGTACGGCAGACATCGGCATGCATGTGCACAGATGTCATTGCATGTCTGTGCTCCCAATGGGAGAAAAAGTGGAAATGGCTGGGTGCGACCATGCAGCCTGATGTCCTCACCCTACCTCACCAGGAGGACTTGCGTGGAATCGCACTGGGGGGTCCAGAGCCTGTCTGGCTGGATATGGTATGGGGAGACCCTCCAGCAGATCGGTGGTGGCCGTGCCGGATCCCCCATCATGTGTGTGAGCCTGGTGCTCTCCCGGCAGGCAGGGCCAGCGGCTGGATGCCCCCACCAGTAGTCGCTGCAGCAGGTGGATAAATAATAACAAAAATAAATAAATATTACTAAAAATGTTGGTTTGTACCTTACCTAGTTCTCGTTTTAAGATTGCATTTTTTTAAAAAAAGGATAGTAATGCACACGAAAACCCTCATCTAATGCATTCCTGGATGACAGACTAAAAAAGCATCTACCCCCCTTCTCATCTTTGAAATAACCAAAGCTATAGAACCCTCCAAATGTGATCTCTTATAGTGGGGGTATAGCTCAAATAACAATTACAGTAGCAATAAAAATTCATAGTCTCTATTTGTGTTAACTCCCATAAATAACTGCAACTATATAGTTGGCACCTTTTATTATTTGCCCTTATTTCTCATAAAGCATTTAAATCTTATAATTTTCTCAAATATTTATATCCCTTTATATTCAACAATACATGCAAAATTAGTGTAATGTTACTTAATTATATTAAAATAACTGAACTCCCCTTTCTGCTAATGCAGTTTGTTTCAATTATACTTCTATCTAATTGCATATGCATGAGCTTAGAACCCTGTGTTTTAACTCTACAATGTATACGAGCTTAAAGGGGAACTGTCATCAATATGATTTCTTAATGTCTGAAAACCCATGAAAAGCTGATTTCATTGAACCATTGTCTAGATCTGTGAATCTTTGTAGTCCAGAGTTGTTCATATGTAAATCAACCCGTAATTAAGGGTTGGTGGCAACTATATGTTTTGGGGTCCTGACAGGAAATGATGTCACCGAGGGTCTAGGTCCTCCTTTGACTGCATTAAATCCAACAGGTTTTATAGGACATCATCTGTTTTATTAAGTGTATTTTAAGGTGTTAGTACAACACATTCTACATCTATAATAATTGTTTTGTATGTGCATTGAAACTAGTGAGTTATCACTTTTACATTTCAAACTGTAAGTAAAAATAATCCATCATCAGAATTGCTTCAATATCTACGCTATTCTGCCAGTGCTAGCTGATCATCAAAAACTACACATCTCAAGGCTGGCTCTGTGGTGCCAACAGGTATGGGGGCCCCATATGAGTATTTCTAAACCCTGGCTGTGTTCATGTCAGTACAGATTTCTGGGACTGCCACAGCACCAACTTCAGTCTATTCCCATTCCCTCTCTTGCAGTCTTTTCTCTGACAATTTCAGGTGTGAACTCAGGTCTACAAGATGCAGATGTGGCTACGTATCTACTGGCTTGGCATCATGGGGCCAGCTTTGACATGTGTAGCTTTTAATTATCAGCTGGCAGTACAGCTGTGAACAAGCTTCATTCATCTATTAGAACGGGATTTGAGCATGTGTTAAGATTCTGAAAATACACTCTTTCTATCCAGATTTGACTTGAAAATAAATAAATTGGACACAATTACTTGTTTGTTAATGGCAAAAACACACAGATGGACAACATTTTTAAAATATAACCTGAAATGAATGATTAACATATAGAATAATATATGGGTGGGGATGTGTAACTAGAATTTTATAGAAACCCGAGGTGTGGGATGCAACATAAACCCCAACTGGTTTATAAAGGCATCACACACCGAGTGTGTGTAAAATTCTGGTCTACACACACACTCACATTATTTTATTTAATTAATGATGATATTTTTTCCTCTTTCAGCACAGTTCAGTTAGTGCAGTACTTCTGTCAGAGATCAAGATGCACGCACACACACTGCCTGTCTCTCCCTTTTGTTTGTTCTTTTTTTTACATTACAGTGGTAACGACATTCTGGAAAGTCACAGTCCATCAGCACTGCTGCATAGTGAAAGACACGCTTGAAAGGTATGAGTGGCACGATCAACCAGTTAGATTTTTTCCATTTTCAAGGCAGGATCAACTAGATAGATATCTAAAAATATTTAAAATGTTGTCTAATCAGTGTGCAGCAAAGTCTGAATTCTGGTACCAGTGCTCAGTAATGGAGCTGTCATGTTGGTCAAATGTTCAGCCCACCCACAGTGAAACTAAGTGCCAGTTAACTTTCTGTGGTGATGCTTGATTGACAGGTATTGATTACAACCTCTTGGTTGTAACCACAAATATCAACCAGGAGGTTATAACTGGAGATAAATGTGTCTTTATCTGTTTGTAAAAAGTGATTGCCCTTAATTTCTTTTTTTTTCATTTGTAATTCATGGTATTTTTCTGTTTTTTTTCTCCCCTTCTCTTCCGCCTCCCGCTGGGGTCATGGTATACACATGTGTATACATGCACACCAGGATCTGGTGGCACCATCTGCCTCTCCTCAGATTTGCATTGAGTCTCCAACTACCTGTGCTGCCCACCAGACCTCCACCCACTGGGAGCAGGACTACAGCAGAGTGGGCATCCACCTCTGTGGAGGGAAGAGCCACAGCTTGATCCTGCTCCAGTCATCCTCCTTGAGCTGGTGTCCTGGTGACCCGAGGTCATTCCTGAACCTAGGTCACCAGCGTAGTGTGAGGTAAGGCGCCAGCACCTCAGCTCTCTGCACCACTGGGCTGACTGCTATTAAAGAGTATTTTACTTCTTTTGATGAAATTAAAATTATAACAGTTCCTTACTGAAATACTTTAGATGGAACAGGATTTTCTACCATAACAATGACAGAATTCTATTGGATTACTAGGAGGCAGTATAGCACAGGGGTTAAGGGCACTGAGCTACAAAACTGTACTGACATGAATTCAGCCAGGGTTTAGAAATCCTGATATGAGGTCCCCAATACCTGTTGGCACCACATAGCCAGCCTTGAGATGTGTAGTTTTTGATGATCAGCTGGCACTGTCAGTATATCCTAAAGATTAAAACAATTCTGAAAATGGATTATTTTTAATAACAGTTTGAAATGTAAAAGTGATAACTCACTAGTTTCAATGCACATACAAAACAATTATTAGAGATGTAGGAAGTGTTGTAATAACACATAGATGCATAGATACATAGATACATAGACAGTGTCAGCAGATGAGGGCCTATGGCCCACCCAGTCTGCCCATTTGAGCTTGTAAGTTCAGTTTATGTTTTCCTAGAAGTCTGTTGCCCCTTACCCCTGACCTCCAGAATTCCTTTATGTCTATCCCATGCGTTCTTAAATCCCATGATTGTTTCAGCCCCCACCACTTCCTCTAGCAGGGTGTTCCACTTGTCCACCACCCGTTCTGTGAAGAAATTCTTCCTCATGTTTCCTCTGAATCGTCCTCCTTCCAACTTCATCCCATGCCCTCTAGTCCTGGTACATCTTTTTTGTTTAAAAATAGTGTATTCCTGCACCCTGTTCCTCCCTGTGAGATACTTGTATGTCTCTATCATATCCCCTCTCTCCCTCCTCTCCTCCAGGGAGTACATGTTCAGTTCCTTCAACCTGTCTTCATAGGACTTGTGATGCAATCCATGCACCATCTTTGTTGCCCTCCTCTGAACCTTCTCTGCCCTGTCTATGTCCTTACGTAGGTATGGTCTCCAGAACTGTACACTGTACTCCAGGTGGAGTCTCACTAGTGTCTTGTATAGTGGAATTATGGCCTCCCTTTTCCTGCTGGTGATGCCCCTGCCTATGCATCCCTGCATCCTATTTGCTTTACCTGCTGCCTTGTCACACTGTTTCCCTACCTTGAGGTCATCAGAGATGATAACCTCAAGATCCCTTTCCTGCTTGGTGCATGCTATATCCTTACCCCCAAATGATATATTGTTCCAAGGTTTTTGTGCCCCATATGCATTATCTTGCACTTCTTTGCATTGAATTTCAACTGCCAAATCCCTGACCATTATTCAAGTTTCTGCAGGTCCCTTCTCATTCTGTCTACACCCTCTGGTGTGTCTACTCTGTTACACCTTAAAACGCACTTAATAAAACAGTCTATTTCCTATTTAACTTGTTGGAATAAATACATTCAAAGGAGAACCTAGATCCTCGGTGACATCATTTCCTGTCAGGAGCTCAAAACATATGGTTGCCACCAGCCCTTAATTAGAGGGTGATTTACATATGAATAACTCTGGACTGCAAAGACTCACAGATCAACACCATAGCGCAATCAAATTAGCTTGTTATGGGCTTTCAGACTTCAAGAAATCCTGTTGATGACAGTTCCCCTTTAAATATTTCTATACATACAATCTATGTAAATCTACATTGCAGAACAATGTAAGTATAGTAAGCCTGTTTGAATGCATTCATTGAGGGGCAACACAAACAAGCTATGTGAGAAATTGAATTTAAGCATGAACCTATTGTCTGCTGAAATGTGCCTAACATAGGAAACAGTATGACCTGTTGCTAAAGCCATCCATTTTCTTGACTAATGTACTCCCCCTGAAAAAGAATAATTAGCCCTTAAGCAAGATTATTGTCATGATAGTCTGTTTACTGCAAGAGAGCTGTTGTGTTTTCAGCTGTAAAATCTTTTGGGGCCATGTAGTATCTCTGGACCTCCATAGTGCATTCCTATAGCATCCCATTATACAGAGTACTGCACAAGTTTAGAATTGTAAATAAGAAGTTTAAAAACTGTCCAGAAATTATTTGGACTGAACGGAAATATCAAAGCCATGCTTCACTTGGATCTTCCATTTCCCATGCATCACACTGACCTATCCAGCATCCCCTTGCAAGTTCAAAAGTAGTTACCCACAATTTAAAGCTCGTAACTGTTTGTACACAACAAGAACATCATGTACCTCATCAGCTTTAGGAGAAAAGGGAGCTCTAGACAGGTACACGGCCTTTCAATTTTCAAAAAAGGGAGTGTTATCAAAATGGCTGAAAATCAAAAGTTATGGATGCCTGCGTATTTAGTCATATGCTCCCCCAGGTGCCCAAATCAGAAATATAGCAAAATATCTGAAGTGACTGGAAACCCCCAGTTCTTGTCCCAGCCTGTAGGGAAAAGGTCACCTGTAATGTTGTTTATTCTCTCTTTTTTTTTTTTACTGTTCTTATTTCCATGTACATGTCTTGCAATGTAATTCACCCCGCCAAGTCACAGTTATTAGAGAATGAAATTCCTGGAGAAGAACATACTTGCTGTATCCCCACTTGGCATAATTTGAAGCCGACATCCATTTTTTTGTCACCTTATATTTGTGGAGAATCAGGCAATACAGCATTGGCCATAAATATGCTGCATGCAAGGGCAGCTACTTGCCTTCTAAGCACTAGTGTTTTTCCCCCTGACATTTTCTGCCAGATGTATTGCACCTGCCTGAACACCAATTAAGCATGACAAATCCAGTGTCTAAGGTCTAATTGTGAGTTTATCATAAAAGCAAGATATCAAGAATACAGCGGCATGTCTGAGTCCAATAGTAATTACAGACTATGACCAGAGGTGAACAAGACAGTAATAAATAAAGAATTATGCTCAATAATTAGACATTTTCCCTCACAGGCTAGTCAGACATGCAGAGGTACCCAGGACCCACTCTTTTCTTCTGAACAATATGAAAGAGTGAATATCGGGATTCCCTGTTCACATCAATAAGCCCACCCAAACGCAACATAATTTTGCTAAAGTAAAAAAAAAATTTATTTAAAAACTGGAGGGGAAGTGAAAGGAAGACGCTAGTGTGATGTGTGGTATTCCACATAATCCAAACAGCTAGCTCATTTACTTAGTATAAAGCCACAAAAGTGAACCATTTTTGAGAATAATATAACTTATTAATACTGAAAATCAAATGCTTGGATGAGACTAGGGAAGTCCTTCTTAAGTCCACTCTTCACAGCTGCATATCCATAGTATTCATTACCTCCATCAGGGGCCTATGTCTTAAGTGTTGGGAAGAACAAGCAATATCTCAGTCCATCTTCTTGAAGACTTTTTTTTAATAGAAACATGTCTAAATTTGCATGCAATGGAAAAGTACATCTAGACATAGGTTTTAAGCATCCCCCTTCCAGCCTTTGTAACTTGATGTGCATACCTGGATCAGGTATTTTTTAATTATTATTAGGCTTTGAATCACTTTGAACTTCTCAAATGAAGCTGAACCTCAGAATAAAATTAGACAGGTAAAGGCACTCCAGAGGAGGATGACTAAAATAATGCAGGAGTTGCATCAGAAAGCCTTAAGGATCTCAAAATGTACTCCCTAGAAGACAGAGACAGAGAGAGCGAGAGAGCGAGAGCGCGAGAGAGAGGGGGGACATGACAGAGATCAACAAGTACCTCACAGGTGTGAATAGGGTGCAGAAGGTTAATCTTTTGCAAATGAGAAAGAGCACCAGGACCAGAGAACATGCAATGAAGCTGGGGGAGGGGGCGGTTGAGGGATGAGAGGAAGTACTATATCACAGAAAGAGTGGTAGATGCCTATAACAGTCTGCTACTGGAAGTGGTGCAGGCACAAACAGTGGGAGGCTACAAATATGCTTAGGATAAACATAGGGGAATATTAAATATGCAGATAGGTGGGAGAGTTACTGGAGACCAGTGAGAGTCTACGGAAGCAGACTAGGCAGGGGCCATCTGGGAAGACTGGATGGGCCAAATGGTCCTTTTCTGCCAATAAATTCTATGTTTCTATATTCCATTTTTTTTAAATCAACTCCCCAAATTTAAGTATTGTTTGTAGTCAACAAAAGAAAAGATTCATCATCAGTAACAGATGTTTCTAGATTTACACCATATATTCAAACCATATTATTTGCAATATGAACCTTTCTGAATTATACCAGATCTGTTCATAACCTCAAACTTTCAGAAATTTAAATAGATTTATATTCTTGCCCATACTATTCTTAAAGGGATTTTCCGATATAAGGGAGTTACTCTCATAGTGTGGTAGCTGTGCTCGGCAATAGTCATTCATTCCAGGATTGAAGAAGTTTCTTACATAGAAACATACACTTTGACTGTAGATAAGGATCACTTGGCCCACCTAGTCTGCCCATTTCTGTACCTATTAGATAAGCTGCAGATCCTAGTTAACCAACAGCCTACTTTTTCCTACCCCCCACAAAAATTGCCTTATGTCTTCCCCATGCATTCTTGAGTTTCACCACTGTTTTTGACCCCCTGACCTCCTCAGGAAGGTCGTTCCTTGCGTCCACCACCCTCTCTGTGAAAAAAAATACTTCCTCACATTGCTCCTGATCCGTCCCCCCTCTAGCTTCAAATTGTGTCCCCCTGTTCTTGCACATCTCTTTTTCTGAAAGATGCTACCCCCTTGGACTTTGTTGATTCTCTTGAGGTACTTGAAAGTTTCTATCATGTCCCCCCATTCCTCTTTTCCTCAAGGGCATACATATTAAGCTCCATTTGTCTCTCTTTGTATGACTTCTGTTGCAGACCCTCACCATTTTAGTTGTCCTCCTCTGGACTGCCTCCATCATATGTCCTTGTGGAGATGAGGTCTTCAGAACTGCACACAGTACTCCAGATGGGGTCTCCCCAACTATTTGTACAGAGGGATAACAATTTCCAGTTTTCTACCAGTTTCTCCCCAGTCATCCCTCCTGCCTTCTTACATTGCTTGCTTACATTTAGGTAATCTGATATGACTACCCCAGATCCCATTCCATTTTTGTTGTTGTTACTAGCCCCCCACCCCATTGTGTACTCTTCCCCTGGGATTTTGTTTCCCAGTTGCATTACTTTGCAATTCTTTGCACTGAATCTAGGCTGCCATACCTTTGACCATTTCTCCAACCTTGCCAAGACCCTTCTCATCCTTTTCACCCCTTCTCATGTATCAACCCTGTTGCAGGTCTTTGTGTCATCTGCAAAGAGGCATACTTTTCTTCCAGTCCCTCTGCAATGTCGCTTATAAAAACACTAAAAAGGACCAGACCCAATACTGAACTCGGTGGTATTCTACTAGTAACCACCCCCCCTTTTTTTGGAGTGGGCTCGCTTTAACAGGGACATCACCAGGGGTATAAAGTTGTTGGGGGGGCTAATACCCCACAGTCAAAATCCTAACAAATCTAGGGGGGGTCCGGTTGCATGCCCCCCCATAACATTTTAACATTTTTACCTTCAAATGATGGTTTTTCCTGCATTTTAATGGTGAAATATATTTTTAAAAAGAGTGGTTATGAAATCTATTTAATGGTAGATGTGGAAAATTTGATTACTGAACCACCAAGGACAATGTTGAGAGATACACTATTATCCCAGCAGATCTGCTGGGAATGTTAAGGATCCCCAAAAAAATGTATTTATTAGAAAAGTTGGATTTACAACTGTTGAGTCATGGAATCATCTACAAAGGCACCTTGTCACAGGGGGTAGACAGAGTTACATAGTGTGATTATAACAGTGAGAACAATACAGGTGCAGAACATTAAACATAGAGTACACATAGGTTACATAATAATGTTACTTATAGTAGGTTAGAGTTCAGTATTTTGGAAGCTGAGAAATTGGCTATACTGCAGAGAACAAACTAGAATGCATTTAAGGAACTGGTAACTTGGTAAAACATAATATTGTAGGGGACTAGGAAGGTAAGCTACACTTTCTACAGAAAGTTTCATTATTTTCTTATTGGCATTAAGAATTGCAGGATTCCATTAAAGTGTAGTAATTTTATAACCAGAGGGGTTGTAATACAACTGAAGTTGCTTGATTTCTGTACTAGACACATAGGATTTGGAAGGATATTTGTGCAATATTTTGGAAGTGTTCTGCTGGCTGAACAGTGAGTTTGTTTTTATCCCTGGACTCAGTAGAGTGGTTTGTGTAGGAGCAGTGGTCTAGTACATTGTGGTGTTGGCTGACTTACTATAAAGGGCAGTACTCACCAGGGTGGTGGAGCAGTGGTGTAATTGATTGTTTCTGACAGTCACCAGTGGTTGTGACATTTCCTTTATAGCCAAGGTTCTGACATCACTTCCTCAACAGGTCTTGGAGCAGAACTGTCATATTCTTAATTACCCAGCACAGTGCATAAAGCGTAAGTATACACACACCAAAAAAAAAAAAAATATTTTGTATATTACTCATTGTATATTATAAGGAAGAGGGATATGTGGGGAGTGGTGCAATGCACTGGCTGTGGGGCAGCAATTTTCTAGGAAACATTCTGGAACCTGCATTGCTGCCCTATTTGCAGGCAACTGTCAGCTCTGAGGGAGGAGGTTGCCCACCTCCAGGCTGAACTGGCAAGACTAAGGAGGACTCCCCACCCAAAGAGCACCAGTTCCACAACCACTGCCTCAGAGGTTGCCATGTGTAAGAGCAGATGGACCACAGTAGGTTCTGGGAGGGTGAGGGTGGTGGAACAGAGGCATAGCCCCCGAGTTGCACCTCTACACAAATCATATGTCGGTCTGGCAAATCAAGGTTCCTCTATGATGACACCCTCATTGGAGACCAAGAAGAATGCTGGGGACATCCACAAGGGAGACCCACAAAAGAGTGGCAAGGGACAACACAAGGGAAAGAAACAGCTTCTGATAGGGGACTCAATTGTTAGGGGAGTAGACCTGGGGAAGGGAGAGGAGAGGAGAGGGAACTAAGATGCCTGCCTGGTGCCATGGCTTGGAGGGACAGGAAGCGAATCCTCAGGATTGCAGAAGCAGCATCACAGGAGAGGAAACTAGATATCATTGTCCACCTCGGGACAAATGACCTAGCTAGGCATGAGATCAGTGCAGTGCAGGATGAATTTGTGGAGTTGGGGAGGGGCCTCAGACAGGTAGCAAGCATGGTAACCTTCTCAGAGGTGCTGCCAGTCCATGGCAGGGGTGAAGCTAGGGTACTGCACACCATGCGGTTTAATGAATGGTTGCAAAACACAGGGCTTTGGCTTCATTGGGGACTGGGGGTCCACCTGGAGAGATGAAGGTCTATACTGGCATGATGGTCTGCATCTGTCCAGGAAGAGAAACACGCTCCTAGGTGACAGGTTTAAAGGCTTCCTTGGCAAGCTTTTAAACTAGCCAAGGGGGGAGGTGCTGATAGGAAACAGGAAAGTTCAAGCCTCCCCCCGCAAAGCATGGCAGGTAGTAGGCTAAACACTGAGGTACAGAGCTTGACAGAGGGCAGAACAGGAGTAAATGGAAAATGGACAAGGCAATAAGAGCAGGGATGGGGTAAAAAGGATAAAGCCAACATTAAATGGAGGCAATGAGTATCAATGCCCGTAGTCTGGGAAACAAGCTTCCAGAGCTAGTAGCCCTGATGGAAGTGGAACACTTGGATATTGTGGCAGTCACAGAAACGTGGTACATGGAGAACCATGACTGGATGTCAACATACCAGGGTACACAATCTACAGAAGGGACAGGGATGGTAAAGAGGAGGTGGAGAACTCTCACATAAGGGAAGGATCAAAGTAACAGAACTAAAAGGTAAAGGGGAGGACAAGAGGAATTCTGGGTCACATTGGAGACAGGGAATGGCATCACAATCTGCACAAGGGTTGTATACAGACCCCCGTCTCAAGGGGAGGAAATGGACAAGAAAATGATAGAGGGCATTCTCAAAATGGCTGAAAAAGTGGAGATACTGTTGATGGGGGACCTGAATATGCCAGATGTTAACTGGGCAACATGGACTGCAGCCACATCCAAGAGCGGGGTCATTCTCGATGCCCTACAGGGAGCATGCCTTAGACAGCTAGTGGTGGAACCCACTGGGAGGAACAATATTAGACCTGGTACTCTCAAATGGTGAGAGGATCACAAACTTAGAAGTCAGTAGATACCTGGGAACAAGCGACCACTGCACAGTGTGCTTCACAATAAACACAACCATGGAGACAAGCCATACAAATACAAGGATACTGGACTTTAGAAGGGCTGACTTTAGCAAAATGGGTGAATACCTAAGGAATGCATTAGCAAATGGCCAGAAAGGAAGGGTGGAAGAACAATGGAGAAAAATCAAAACTGCCATCATGGAGGCAACAAGCCTTTGTGTGAAACAAATAAAGAAAACAAAGCGGAATAAAAAAACACTATGGCTCTCAAAAGAAGTGTCAGGGAATGTTAAGGAGAAAAAGGCTGTATTCAGAAAGTATAAGGAATCACAGACAGAGCACGACAGGGAACTGTATCAAAGCAGAAAGAAGTGGGGAAGGCAGTCAGAAAAGCAAAGGCCCAAACCAAGGAAAGGATAGCCAACTCAGTTAAGAAGGGGGATAAAACCTTTTATAGGTACATTAGGGAACATAGAAAGGTTAAGGGAGGGATAGGGAAGATTAATAAAGGAGAGGGGAGGTGGGCAGAGGGAGACAGTGAAAAAGCAGAGATAATGAATGAATACTTTTGCTCAGTATTCAAAAAAGAAGAAGAGGAGGAGTTACCTAAACCAAACAGTAGAAGCACTCTGGATAGTGGGGTTGTTACCAGTCCATTTAAAGAAGAAAGAGTACTGAAAGAACTTCTAAAACTCAAGGTGGACAAAGCAATGGGGCCTGATGGGATTCACCCTAGAATCCTAAAAGAGCTAAGGGAGGACTTAGTGACACCACTAACCACACTTTTAACAAATCATGGGAAGATGGGTGGTACCTGAGGACTGGAGGAGGGCAGATGTGATTCTCTTCACAAAAGTGGGAGCAAGGCAGAAGCAGGAAACTACAGACCTGTTAGTTTGACCTCAGTGGTGGGGAAAATGATGGAATCACTTCTGAAAGAAAGAATTGTTGAGTACCTAGAGGCCAGCGGGCACTGGACCCAAAGCAGCATGGATTCACAGCAGGAAGGTCATGTCAGACAAATCTAATCGATTTCTTTGACTGGGTGACCAAAGTAATAGACCAGGAGGGGCTGTGGATATGGCCTACCTAGACTTTAGCAAGGCATTTGACACAGTCTCACACAAAGATTAATAATCAGTTAGCCAGCCTGGGAGTGGGTCCCAGGGTGGTAGCCTGGGTAGAAAACTGGCTGCACAACAGGACACAGAAGGTAATAGTGAATGGAACACATTCTGAAGAAAGGAGGTTACTAATGGAGTACCCCAGGGCTCAGTACTGGGTCCAGTCCTCTTTAACGTCTTTATAGGTGACATTGCAGAGGGTCTGGAAGGAAAGGTATGCCTCTTTGCGGATGACACAAAGATCTGTAACAGAGTTGATACACAAGGGGGAGTAGAAAGGATGAGAAGGGACTTGGCAAGGTTGAAGGAATGGTCAGACATATGGCAACTTAGATTCAATGCAAAGAAGTGCAAAGTAATGTACCTGGGAAATAAAAATCCAGGAAAAGAGTACACAATAGCAGGGAAGGTACTAACAACAACAATAATGGAAAGGGATCTGGGTGTAGTCATGTCAGATGACCTAAAGGTGGGTATGCAATGTGAGAAGTCAGTAGGGAAAGCCAGGGGGATACTGGGATGCATAGAGGGCATCACAAGTAGAAAAGGGAAGTGGTTATCCTCTATACAGACAGTTGGTGAGACCCCATCTGGAGTACGCGTGCAGTTTGGAGACCTCATCTATGCAAAGACATAGACAGGATGGAAGCAGTCCAGAGGAGGGCAACTAAAATGGTGCAGGGTCTACATCAGAAACCATATGAAGAGACTGAGAGAGCTTAATATGTATACCCTTGATGAAAGGAGGGACAGGGGACATGATAGAAACTTTTAAGTACCTCAAGGGAATCAACAAAGTCCAGGAGGCAGCATCTTTCAGAAAAAGATGTGTAAGAACAAGGGGGCACAATTTAAAGTTAGAGGGGACGGCTCAGGGGTAATGTGAGGAAATTCTTTTTCACGGAGAGAGTGGTGGACGCATGGAACCGCCTTCCTGTAGAGGTTGTGGGGTCTAAAACAGTGGAGGAATTCAAACATGCATGGGACAGACATAAGGCAATTATAGTGGGGGGTTGCAGGAAATAGGCTGTTGGTTAACTAGAATCTTCAGCTTATCCAGTAGGTAGGGAAATGGGCAGACTGGGTGGGCCAAGTGGTCCTTATCTGCCGTCAAAGTCTATGTTTCTATGTTACAGTCATATACAAGGAACCCAAGGGTTACATTGTGGGTACAGCCCTAGACATACCTAGTTAATAACTGGAGATGATGGAGGTAGGGATGGGGAGGGGGTGGGAGGGAGGAGGCAAGGATACACTGTCTGGAGGACGTTGTCAAGTCAGGAGGCCAGACAGGAGGATCCCGCAGTAGAAGGTTACTGTACCCCAGAGGAAAACAGATGGACACCATTATCCAAGTAGACCTGCTGGGAAGGTTATAAGCCCCCAGAATAAATAAGAGACCAGTCAGACACCATTATCTCAGCAGATCTGCTGGGAAGGTTACAGGATCCCAGAGCAAACAAGAGAGCAGCCAGACACCATTAACCCAGCAGATCTGTTCAGAAGATTACAGAACTCCAGAGCAAATAAGAGAGCAGCCAGACATCAGCATACCAGCTGATGTGCTGGGTAGGTTACAGGGCCCCAGAGCAGATAAGAGAGCAGCCGCCAGCCAGACACCATTATCCCAACAGAACTTCTGGGAAGGTTACAGGACCCCAAGGCAAATAAGAAAGAAGCCACCAACCAGACACCATTATCCCAGTGGATCTGTTGGGAAGGTTACAAGACCTCAAAGCAAATAAGAGCGGCCACCAGCCAGACACCATTATCCCAGCTGATCTGCTGGGAAGGTTACAGGACCCTATAGAAAAACAGACAGTCAGACTCCATTATCCCAGAAATGTGCTGGGATCCTTAAGTATCCTTACTTTGGAACTTAAAATGCATGGAGGAAAATATCAGTGTCATAAAGGTTTTACCAGTTTATTATCTTGCTGATTTTGGGGAGAAGCAGCTCAACCTTTCTGTTTGTCATGGATGCAAATTTGTCAATCACTTCATCAGGGTCAAGTTGTCTGCTTTCTTCGGTCTGAATGTTGAGAATTTCAAGTGAACTCAATCTGTCATTTTCAGTGTTGTTTCTCAGATATGTCTTACTGCTACTTATTGCAATAAAGAAGTGCTCACACGCACATGTGGTAACTGGGATTGTTAAAGCAATCTGCAGTGATTTATGCAGCATTGGATACATAATTTCTGTAATTATGTTATAAAGACTGGTCATATCCTGTGGACGTTCATTTTCTGGCAGTCATCGAATGACGTTTCTTGCTACTACTAGTCCCTTTTCCAGAATTGGACAGTCATACATCTTTTCAAGTGGCCTCAGTTAGTCCTGGTCCAAAAAATGTGTTAGACTGTAGTCTGATAGCATTGATAGCAACCTTCAGTGTTTGATTATGCTTGGAAATCCTGTCAATCTCTCCAATCATTTTGTCAATCACAGGGTAAAAAGCATTGATTCTCAAATGCACAGCAGTTCATGGTTCATGTGATGCTGATGCACTTTGTTCAGTACCAGTTCGTAAAGTTGGAACAAATTGCTCCAAAGTATGAGGTAATTTCCTTTACCTCTATGGACTTGGAGTGTTTCCATGTGTCTGTGCCCCATATTTTTCTGCCATATTTTCAGATTCCCTGTTGAGAACTAAAAATCTCTCCTCAGTAGGACATTCTACAATTGTGTCTCTCACAGCAGATACAGCAGTCACAGCACATCCAAAGTCCAAAGTCTGAGTCTGAAGTAAGTTAGTTATTTGTTCCATCAGCCACCGACAATAGTTTGTCAAACATTTTAAGGAGAAAGATATTGCTGAATTCTAGAAGCTTGCTGTGGAGTCCTCTGGCCTTTGCAGCTTCTCCTTCTTCACATTGTGATATATATTTTAGAAGAGCTGGATAAGTCTCCATTACTGCCTTTGTTGCTCACTTTTGACAAGCCCACCTGGTAGAACTTAACCCTGATATATCAAGAATTGTATTTAACCCAATCTCATTTTGAACATTTAAGAAACCCTAGTGAGTCAGGACAGATTTTGAAAAGAATGTGTGTATCTCTTGAAGCATGTCAAAGAATTTCTGTAAAGGAAGACGTGAATAATGGACATCTACTGTACAAGGACTAAATTCAGAATATATGCATAGCAATGAACATATACAGCATATGGATGCTTATGACAAAATAGTTCCTGGACTCCATTTAAGTTGCTGCTCATGACAGACGCACCATCATAAGCTTGAGCTATGCAAGTCACAGAATTCTCATGGAAGTCCCAGTTAGTCAGCTTTGAACACAGTTAATTTGTCAGACTCTGGATATCTAATTCTGTTACTTGATGGAAGCACAACAATTTCTCTATAGGAGAACCATGGTTAACATAACAAAGGCAAATACTCATTTGTTCTCTGCAAGTGACAACTCTAGATTCATCAGTGAGTATTACAAAATACTTTGCTTCTTTTACATCATTTAATATTTTTTCTCTTATTAATTTTGCACAACATTCTATCATCTGATTTTGACTAAGAGGTGAGAGACAGGTGGCATTTCCTGGCATTTGAATCTGCAAATTTTGCAATTCAGGAGCAAACTTTTTTAGAAGATCAAAAGTCTCTAAAAATGTCTCCTGTCTGAGCTCCCTTCACACTCCCTATGGCATTGAAAGGCAGTTTGCCTTGCCAGGTCCGCCAAACAACAAAACAATCTCTACTATTCTTCTTAGGTACTCCCTATGCTTTTTAATATCTGCAATCATTGCTGAATCCATTAGCTGTATAATATTCACTGAAAGTACCACCAACAGCTTAATCTGGTTCAAGGTCAGTTGGCATTCATCTGCTTTCCCCTCCATCGGGTTGTGCCTGAAAATAGGCAGGATTTGTCTAGTGCACTTACACTGGCAACAAAAACTAAATAATAATATTACCTCTTTCTTTAGATTTCGCATAAGTAGGCCAGGTCTCCATTGCTCCTATATGTACTGTTGTTTGTTGGTGTTCCCTTACCTTCGCTATTACCTTCTTCCAATTGTTAGACCCTCTCAACATGAAAGCAGCATCCTCTAAGCCAGTGCAACTTGAAGAAATTCTGCAGGCAAAGCAAAATATTGAATCATTGCTGGCACTATATTAGAGTCATAGAAATGATGCATACCAGCTGCTTTAAAATGAATGCATCTGCTTTCCAAAATCCCTTTGTGGAAAATGTAGACAGCTCTGGATGCAGAGGACCAGCTTCTTTGGTTCCTAGATCACTGGGTATAACAGTAGCAATAGGCTTAAATATGACTACTGATTCTGGATTACGAGATGTTCTGGGAGCTGATGTGTTCGTCACACATAAATCTGGTACTGATATTTCTACTTCATATCTTGATGGTTGCTCTGGTCGCAGCTCTTGATCTGCACTGGTATTTGGGCAGTTAGTTGCTTTATTCTGATTTCCTGATTTTGGATGGAAAAAGTAACGGATGCTCATTTTTAATAAGTACTGAGTATGTTATAAGAAATTGCTTTGTATTGTGAAAACAGGGTCTGGCAGACATGCACACAGAAATGAAACTGTTTATCTGACAGACTTAGCCTGACACACAAGGCTCACAGTACGCAAATTTGTAATGCTAAGAGTCCGCTACAGGAAAATCAGATGGAGCCTATAACTCACAGGCACCTTACCTGTCATATTACCTCGACAAGGCCCCATGGCTGCACTGTCTCCCACCCTCATCCACCTCCCCCCATATCTCCACTCCTGCCCCTGCCCCAACCACCTCCCATACTCCCGCTTACCCCCTGCACCTCCTACACTCCCGATCTCCTACCCTCACTTCCCCCCACCCACCCTCCTTCCCTTGTCTTGCTCATAGCTCATGTCTTTGTACTGGGTATTACATGTCTGTAAGTCAATGACTATATGTTTGTAACTAAAAATGATGACTGTTGCACACACTGACGTGGAACCTTTGTAAAAGAGCCTTGGCTCAAAGGTATTGTAATCCTAGATGAAATAAATAAAAAATAATTAAACAGGGCTCACAGTATGTGAAGTAATGAGTTCCCTAAAAGAAAACTGGTATTTAATAGAACAGATGGAGCCTTTAACACACAGGGCTGACAGGATGCAAAGTAATGATGAGTTCTCTACAAGAAAACTATCTACTACAACAGATGGAGCCTATAACACAGAGGGCTCACAGTATACAAAGTAATGAGTAGGCTACTGGAAAACTGCCATTTAAAAAAACAGATGGAGCCTACACACAGGGCTGAAGGTATGCAAAGTAATGAGTCCTGTGCAAGAAAACTGGTATTTAATTCAACAGAACAAGCCTATACTTCACTGGGCTCACAATATGCAAAGTAATAAGTAGGCTACAGGAAAATTGCTGTTTAATAACACCGACAGAGCCAACACACAGGGCTCACAGTATGCAAAGTAATGAGTAGGCTGTTTTTTTTATAAAACAGATGGCGTCTCACACACAGGAATCACACAGTATGAGAAGTAATGGGTATGCTGCAGGAAAACTGCTTTGGAGTCTAACATGAAGGGCTCACAGTATGCAAAGTAGTGAGTATGGTACTTGAAAACTGCTTTTTTTTTATAAAATAGATGATCTCATACACAGGGCTCAAACAGTATGAGAAGTAATGGGTACGCTGCTGGAAAAACAATATTTAATAAAACAGATGGAGCCTAACACACATGGCTCAGAATACATGCCAAGTAATTGAATTTGGCTAGGTGTGCTACATGAAAAGACTCTTTTATCAACAGAACTGAGACTAACACACAGCAGTTCTGAACACACTAAGCCAGCCAACTTCTTCCAAGTAATGAAAAGAAAAATTACTTTTGAAACAAAATAATCAGATTGATTAGTTTGGTTCACAGCCTGCTTGTCTGCCCTTGTTTACTTTGCATAAAAAAGGAGTTGCTATACTTAGGCAGTTTGTATCTCACCGGCTGCAGTGTCTGAACTGGTAACCCCTTGCTTTTTAAGCTTCACACAACACAAACCCCTGAGTGTCAAAGTTAGGCAATTTAGGAAAACTTATGAAAAGAAAAGTGCTATTAGTTAACATATTTTATTGTATATTGAGTGCCTAAAACATAACCCATCAAAGTGATTTTCTTTCTGAGCTGTCTGTCAGCTCTTCACTACTCAACTGATAGTAAATGAGGTGAACTGAGGAAAAGAAAAAATACACAATACAATAATGTTATATCTGGCACTCACAGGTAGTCTGAGTGAGAGCTTTTCAAACCCACACAAGACACAAACACAATCCCCACCCTGCCCCTCCCTGACTTGTATTTCTCAGTGTCTCAGTCAGGCAGAAAAAAAAGGTAAAAGTTAAAAAAGAAAACAAGTAAAGAGCTCTCAGCTCATGTTTGAAAGCATTGGTTTTGATCAGTGAATGAGTAGTTTTAGTTAAGTAATTAACTAAGTAGTATTAGATTGTTTGTATGTTAGATCCAAAAGAATCTCTGAAAGTCTGCTCTCCTCCTCATTTGCTCTGCCAACTGCGTCATCACTATCTCGATTTGCTGCACACAGTGGGACTAGGGTACCATGTGGGTGTTGAAAAAACATACCACGTGTTTGTGCACTGGCTGGCCCCACTGTGGAAACAAACAGCTTTGCTGTTGGCAGGCAAGGTATTGAAGGCGGGTGCTATGCTACAGAAACAGATTCCTCCCTGCCTCCTCTTGTCTATCATGTCCCAGTCCTCCAGTGGTGGCAGTTTTGTTTTCCACTTTCCACTCCCTATAGTACAAGCTGACATGACCAGACACCAAGGAAGAGAATGTGGGTGGGTGCCCTTTGTATAAAGTAGACCAAATGTTCCTATTGGGGGCTGGTTGAACAGTTGACTTCAATGTAGCGACAAGACACACTTGAACTGAAACTGCACCACATGCTATTTAGCTTAGGCAAGAAATGAGCTTTGTAATGCTAGAAATCTGAGTGAAGGGAAGTTTGGATTGGTACCCCTGGGAGGTCTGAAATGAAACTAAGCACAGACTCTAAGTGGTTGTAACTTGTTTCAGATAAAAATAATATAATCTAAAGCTAGAAACAAACAGGAAACTGAATCCTAGTTGTTCTAAAGCAAATAATGAAAGAATCTATTTAGGAACACTAGATCCTAAGCCCCCGAGGAAGCCCAGCATTGGGTGAAACGTTGGGCATACCTAGGGGATCATGGTGTTCTAAGGAAATATCAAAATAAAACTACATTTCTTGTGATGAACTGAGTGGCTGGTCTCCAGAAACATTTTTTTCACTACATGACCACACACCAGACACCCTGCTCATGCTGAATTGAGCCCACTGTGATGCACTGCCTATAAACCTGCCCCCCCACCATTACTCATTCACATTAAACTTAATAACACAATGTAGTCCCATAAATCATTTTAATTTTGAATTGTCCCCAACTCCTCACCGCTCCCACAAGTCCCACCCCAGTCCTTGCCCAAGCCAAAAACAGTATAGTACCTGGCTCAGGCTGCATTGCCTGCCACTGCCAGCTCAGCCCAGCCCCAGTAACAGACAGATTCAAGTTTTTCAACTTCCTCACTCCAGATCTGTGAACTCTCCTCTCCTCTCCTCATCTCCTCTTTGCTGTCTCTCTACTGGCTGGCGATGAGTTCAGTCCTCCACTCTGACATGGTAAGATGTTGTATTTGTTGTCTCCATTAGGGGAGGGCTTGTGCATCCTGCTGCGGGTGGCGCTCACAGGACTGACTGGCAGCTGGCTCAGACAGTCATCATAAGTGTGTTCCATGAACCGGTGGCACTGTGAAGTGTTGTGGACCCATGGCAATAGAAGTTAGAAGGAAAAAAACAAAAACTGGCTAAGTTTGCCTTTATTTTGCTTGATGCAGCAGAAGCAGCAGAAGAGAAAACTATTCAAAAGAATATTTCAGCTGCAAAAATGATTGGAGGGCTGTAGCATCCCCAAAATTAACATGATGATGCCACTGCCATTTACTATTACCCTCTGTGTCCTGTTGTCCAGCCAATGTTTTACCCAGGCTACCACCCTGGGACCCAATCCCGGCTGACTAATTTGTTTATTAATCTTTTGTATCGGACTGTGTCAAATGCCTTTCTAAAGTCTAGGTAGGCCATGTCCATAGCCCCTCCATGGTCTACTACTTTGATGACTCAGTCAAAGAAATATATTAGATTAATCTGACATCAGCTTCCCACTGTGAATCCATGCTGCCTTGAATCCCACTGGCCTCTACATACTCAACAATTCTTTCTTTCAGAAGTGATTCCATCATTTTCCCTACCACTGAGGTCAAGCTAACAGGTCTGTAGTTTTCTGCCTCTGTTTTGCTCCCACTTTTGTGAAGAGGAATCATATCCACCCTCCTTCAGTCCTTAGGTACTACACCATCCTCCCATGATTTATTAAAAAGGGTAGTCAGTGGTGTCACGAGCTCTCCCCTTAGTTCTTTTACAGTTCTGGAGTGAATCCCATCAGGCCCCATTGCTTTGTCCACCTTCAGTATTAGGAGTCCTTTCAGGACCCATTCTTCTGTGAAAGGACTGGTATCGACACCCTATCCCGAGTGCTTCTATTGATTGGATTAGGTACCTCCCCCTCCTCTTCTTTTGTGAATACTGAGCAGAAGTATTCATTCAGTATCCCTCCTTTTTCACTCTCCCTCTCTGCTCACCAACCCACCCTTTTATTAAGCCTCACTATCGCTCCCTTGTTCTTTCTTTGCTCCTTATTGTACCTATAAAAGATTTTATCCCCCTTCTTAACAGAGTTGACTATCTTTTCCTTGGTTTGGGCTTTTGTTATTCTGACTGCCTTCCCCAATTCCTTCTACTTTAACTGGTACAGTTCTCTGTCCTGCTCCTTTTGTGTTTCCTTAAACTTCCTGAATACTACTGTATCTTTTTCTCCCTAACCTTCCCCACCACCTCTTTTGAGAATCATAGTGTTTTTTCTTTCATTTTGATTTGTTTATTTGCTTCACACAAAGGCTTGTTGCCTCTGGGATGGGAGTTTTGATGTTTTCCCATTGATGCTCCACCTCTCCTTCTTGCCTGTTTGCTTGTGCTTTTCTGAGGCACATTCCCATTTTGACAGAGTCAGCCCTCCTAAAGTCCAATACTCTCACTTTTGTATGGCTTGACTCTGCGGCTGTATTCATCATGAACCACACTGTTTGGTGCTCACTTGTTCCCAGAAGGCTACCCACTTCTAGATCTGAGATCCTCTTTCCATCCCTGTTTGAGAGTAACAGGTCTAAGATTGTTCCCTCCTGAGTGGGTTCCAACACTAGCTGACTGAGGCATACCACCTGTAAGGCATTGAGAATAACCCTGCTCTTAGATGTGGCTGCAGCAAAGGTGCTTCAGTTAACATCTGGCATGTTCAGGTGCCCCATCAACAATATCTTCCCTTTCTTTGCAATCCTAAGGATGCTACCTATAATTTCCATGTCAGTTTCCTCCCCCTGAGACTGGGGTTTGTATACAACCCCTGTGAAGATTATGGTGTCATTTCCAGTCTCCAGGGTGACCCACAGTGCCTCCTCTCCTCCCTGTTTACCTTTTAGTTCCATTGCTTTGATCCTTTCCCTTACGTGGAGCACTACTCCTCCTCCTCCTCCACTTCTACCCTCTCTATCCCTCCTGTAGATTGTTTACCCTGGTATGTTTACATCCCAGTCATGGTTCTCTGTGTACCATGTTTAAGTGACTGCCACAATATCAAGGCATCCCTCTTCCATCAAGGCAACCAGTTCAAGGAGCTTGTTACCTGGACTACGGGCATTGGCACTCATTACCCTCCATTTATTGATGGCATTATCTCTTTTTGCCCCATCCCTTTCCTTACAGCCTTTGCCTTTTTCTCCATTTACCCTTGCCCTTCATAGAAACATAAAAACATAGAAACATAGAAGTTGACGACAGAGAAGGGCCGAAAGGCCCATTCAGTCTTCCCATTTCTTTTTCTACCTTATAAATGTGCTATTGGCCTTTGCTCTGTCGATGGCCTATCTAGTCATACTCATCTGTATTGCTCCCTTATGCCTATCTTGTGCCTGTTTGAAGCCCTGCACTGTATTCATATCCACCACTTCCTGAGGTAGGCCATTCCATGCATTCACCACTCTTTCTGTGAAAAAGAATTTCCTTGCATTACCCCTTAATTGGCCTCCCTCTAATCTCATGCTGTGTCCTCTTGTCCTGCTATTTTTCTTATATTGAAACATGTTAGACTCTTTCAGCTTGTTAATGCCCTTAAGGTGTTTGAATGATTCAATCATATCACCTCTCTCCCTCCTTTGCTCTAGGGTATACATATTGAACTCCGTTAATCTGTCCTGATATATTTTCTGATGCAGTCCCTGCACCATTTTGATTGCCTTTCTCTGGGCTGCTTCAATTTGGTTAATGTCCTTATGAAGGTGTGGCCTCCAGTACTGCATGCAGTACTCCAGATGGAGTCTGATCAGTGTATTATAAAGAGGGATTATTACCTCCCTCTTTCGACTTGTGATATCCCTACTAATACACCCTAACATCCCCCTAGCCTTATCTACTGCTTTAGTGGTCTGTTTGAATGATTTAAGGTTACTGATGATGATGATGATGCCCAAGTCTCTTTCTTCCCTTGTGACTGCCAGCAACTTCCCTCCCAGCCTATAGGTAGCTTCAGGGTTTCTCTTCCCTATGTACATGATCTTGCACATCTTTGCGTTAATCCCCAGTTGCCACTCTTCTGACCTTTTGCTAGTTTATCCAGATCTCTTCTCATTCTGCCCACCCCATCTGGATCATCTACTCTGTTGCAGATCTTGGTGTCATCTGCAAACAGACAAACCTTACCCTCCAGTCCATCTGCAATGTCACTGATGAAGATATTGAAGAGGACTGGCCCCAGGACCGATCCCTGAGGTACCCCACTTGTGACTTGCATCTCTTCTGACTGTATACCACCACTCTCTGTTTTCTACCCGTCAACCAGTTTGCCACCCAGTTGACCAACTTTTCACCCACCCCAAGCCTACCCAACTAATTAATCAATCTTCTATGTGGAAAAGTATTGAAAGCTTTGCTGAAGTCGAGGTAGGTAACATCAACTGCTCCACCTTGGTCCACCACTCTGGTTACCCAGTCAAAGAAATCTATGAGATTAGTTTGATGCAACCTTCCTGTTGTAAACCCATGGTATCTTGGATCCTGTGCTCCTATGGATTCCATGCATTGCAGTATCCTTTCCTTAAGAGTGCCTCCATAATCTTGCCCACTACTGAGGTAAGGCTGACTGGTCTGTAGTTCCCTGCCTCCTCCCTGCTACCACTCTTGTGGAGCAGGATCACATGAGCCCTTCTCCAGTCATCTTGGACCTTTCTTGTGCTCAGTGTCTCGCTAAACAGCTCTGATAGTGGCTCTGCTAATTCCACCATTAGCTCCTTTAGTACCCTGGGATGTATGCCATCATGTCCCATTGCCTTGTCAACCCTGAGCTTATTGAGTTCTTGTAGGACCCTTTCTTTTGTGAAGGGACTAGAGATCACCTCCCCCCCCCCCGTGTCCATGGCACTGAGCTGTGGGTCCTGCCCTATCTTCTCTTCAGTAAATACTGAGAAGAAGTATCTATTTAGGATATATGCTTTTACATGGTCCTCCTCCTCACACACACTCTTATCTCCTTTGACCTTAGTAATCCCCCCTCTGAACTTTCTCCTTTCACTAATGTATCTATATAAGTCTTGTCACCTTCTTTTACTGTTTGTGCTAGTGTTTCCTCAGTGTGGGCCTTTGCCTGCCTTACTGCCTTCCCTTAGGGAAGTTTGGTATGCCTCCCTTTCTTCATTTGGCTATGTTCGCTTATATTTCCTGAAGGCCAGCTTTTTGGCTCTGACCTTTTCTGCTACTGTTTTTGAGAACCAAAGTGGTTTCCTTCTTCTTTTGCACTTCCTTTTCTCTATAACACAATGGGATGTTGCTTCAGTATTCCATCCTTAATGCTTGCCCACTTTGCCTGTACCCCCTCACCTTTATTTCTTTTTTCCAGGGCTAGTTTAACTCTGTTGGCCATCCTATCAAAGTCAGCTCCTCTGAAGTCCCATATTTTTGTCTTGGAATTGGATGATTTAGTTGTAGTGGCCAAATTGAACCATACCATGTGATGGTCACTGGCCCCCCAGGTGACCTTCTACCTGGAGATCTGTGATCCTTTCCCCGTTAGTCAGTACTAGATCTAGGATAGCCCTGTCTCTTGTAGGTTGTTGTACCAGTTGTTTGAGTCCTTATTGACTTCTCTAGACTGATATATACCTCACTAACTATCCTGATTTTTTTGTGGGGGGGCTAGGATTTCCTTGCTCCTTTTCAATGCCTCCCCCTTGGCTAGATTAAATGCTTGCCAATAAAACATTTAAACATATCAGCTAGGATTCTGGTTCCCCTCCTGGACATATGCAGACCATTGTGGCAGTATAGGCCTGCATCACTCGAGATGGACCCTCAGTTCCCAGTGAAGCCACACCCCCTGATCTCTGCACCAGTATTTTAACCATTAATTGAATCCCATGTTGAGGACCACCCTAGCCTTACCCATGCCATAGACAGACAGCACCTCCGAGAAGGTTACTATGCATGCTACTTGTCTAAGGCCTCTCCCCAACCCCACAAACTCCTCCTCCTCCTGCACTGCTCTGATCCAATTTCCAGCCAAATGATTTGTCCCAAAGTGGACAATGATATCCAGCTCCTTCCCCTGTGCAGCTGCTCCTGTAATCCTTAGCATTAGCTCCCTGTCCCTCCAAGCCATGGTGCCAGGCAGGCACCTTACTTCCCTCTCCCCCCTCCCCCAGTTCTACCCTCCTAACAATGAAGTCCCCCAACAGGAGTTGTTTACTTTCCCTATGACATCCCATGCCACCCTTCTGTAGGTCTCCTTTGTCGAGGTTCCCAGAATCCTTCTTGTTCTCACTGCACGTGCCTCCATAGAGGAACCACACTCTGCCAGAATGGCATGCAAATTTTGAAGAGGTACAACTGGAGAGATGTGACTCCATTCCATCACCCTAACCCTCCCTGAGCCTACTGTGGTCCAACCACTCCTCATTCTTGGCAACCTCTGAGGCAGCAATGGCAGCCCTGATGGTTTCTGGGTGGGAGAGGAGGTCCCCCAAATCATAGCCAACTCATCCTGGAGATGAGCAATCTCCTCCCTCAGCCCAGAGAGGTGCCTGCAGATGGTACAACACCACATCCTCCAGAATGTCTCCCAAAAGACTGCTGCTCCACAGCCACTGCACTGCACCACTCCCTTCATGTCTTATTTGTGCCCCATAACTGTTTTTTTATATGCTTACTCTTTTCCTCTGTTTATTTATTTACTTTTTATGTTATATATATATATATATATATATATATATATATATATATATATATATATATATGTGTGTGTCTATGGCTGTATGTATGTGTGTGTGAGTATGTGTGTCCATATATGTATGTATGTATGTGTGTGTGTGTGTGTGTGTGTGTGTGTGTGTGTGTATATATATATATATATATATATATATATATATATATAAGCAACTATACAGAATTTGAGAGACTTGCATGAACAATACGGGTCAATGTCAACTCGCTCCCGTCTCTTCGCTCTGCGTCAACTCGCTCCTGACAACTCGCTTCAGACTCAATTAGCTCTACACGCTCCTTGCAGTTTCGCTCCTGTTACAGAATTTCTCTGTAATACTGTCAGTGCTTCACTACATGCTCCTATTAGTATAGTATTAGAAATGCATAAGCAAAATACAAAAGCAACTGCATGGATTTATTTGTTTGTAATACTGTTAGTGATACATTAATTAATTACTCATGTCAATCACTATCAATCACTGCTAGATATCATTAGCAATCAGCAATCATACAAAAACGGTTACTGCAGCGCATGATCTCTGCTATATTTTTAAAATGGAAGGACAGTTCATCCTGTTGGAGCACAGCAAATGAAAGCTAGTGGACTGTAATAGCTTTATTTACACACACCATAAACATGGATATAATGGCAAATCTATATGGCAATGTGAACTCACAGTAAATAAAGATAAGTGATGTAACGCTAGGGTGCATACAGTAAGCTACGACAACACTGACATAATTGCCACCTTTAGCCAGCACTCCCATGCTCCAGACCCAGCTGCTGTTGAGAGTGTCGCGGCATTAAACATTGCAAAAGAAAGAGCTGCTACGACACAGGACACAATGGCGCAAGTGTTAATGCACTCTAAGCAACATGTTTCGTTAGCAGCAGAGGGATGCTTAGCAGATAAAAACATAAAACGAACAATTCAGCGGGTCAGAGTACATGGTGCACCACCAAATCCACAAAATTTAACTGAACTTTCATTGCCTGACTACTACACCACATTCAAAACTAGTCAAGGTGATGAAGTTAATTTCTTGCTCCATGACAGTGGACCTGGGAATGAATGCATACTTGTTTTTGGTACAGAGGCAAATCTGCAGTATCTGTAGCACTGTGATCAATGGTTTGCTGATGGCACATTCATCATTGCCCCCCTTCTTTTTTATCAAATGTTTGTCATACTGGGCTAGCGCTTTGGAAGTTTGCAACCAGCAATATATGCGCTCTTGCCTGGCAAGAGAAGGGAGCATTATGAGAAAGTAGTAACTGCAGTCAAAGTAATCAACCCACATCTCAGTCCTGCAGTGATAATGACAGACTTTGAATAGGCAACTATTCAGGCTTTCACGAATGTATTCCCCAAAGCACGGCAAGTGGGGTTGTTTTTCCACATTGCTCAGCGTGTGTATTGCTAACTACAAACAGAGGGACTGGGCAACACATACTCTCATGACAGTGAGTTTACTCTGAAATGTAGATATCTCCCTGAACTTGCCTTTTATCCATCCGGCCAGGTAGTGTCACGGTTCGAGGAGATTACAGATGAACCTCGAAATATATTTCCTCCTGAGCTTGAACCGCTAATTGACTATTTTGAGGATACCTGGGTCAGGCATAGGAACAGACATGGTACAGGCAGAAGGCAACCACAGTATGCTATCCATCTGTGGAACTATTCTGACACTGTGATTGAAAAAAGAGCCAGAACGAATAATGCTGTCGAAGCATTCCACAGAGGAATGCAGTCCATTCTTTGCATGCATCACCCTTCCATATGGAAATTTACTGAGGGACCGAAGGGAATCCAAAGAAAGAGGGAAGCGGAAATAGAGCAGCTTATTGCTCGGAATTCGAGGAATACACGCAAGAGAAAATACAAGGACAGTGCCATCAGGTTAGAACTAATACTACAGAAAAGTGAGGAGCGCTCTACTGAAGAGTTCCTGAAAGGAGTAGCCCACTACTTCCAGTATTAAAAGTTGAACAAACATTGCTTTTAAATTTTTAAAGTTTTTAAAATAAAGCTTACATTTTTAACTGAAATTAAAGTTGTAGCAGCACGTATCTCTTGTCGCCATGGTAACCACGCAGTCTCTCACACTCTCACAACAGAGTAATGCAGGCAAACAGTGTAACTTTGTTAAAAATCAATAATAATTGTTTTAACTCATATGGCAAAATATCATAATAAAGACAGAATGAGAAGAAGCTGGTGTGTGGTTGTCTGTTTATTCAGCTGTGAAACAAACTGAAGCACCATTTTAGCCACTTTAATTAGAGGTCATTTTGTGGCACTGCTCCCTGAAATATAATATGTTGCTAATTTCCAGGTTTTGATTTAATTAAACTGGAAAAGCAGTTAGTGCCTTTTGTGTCCAGCATCATCACAATCACCACTGAACTGCTTACATCTTGATTACTTTGACTGTTTTAACAATTTTATTATATTTTGGCCTCAGGAACATTCTTAACATGTGGACGCTCGATTGTGCTTTTTTTTTTTTTTAGACCCCAGTTTTACACAAACCACATTGGGAGTGCTGTAGTTACACTGTCCACAGTATTCATCTACTAGCTTAATACTGTGTCTCAAAGATGTTTTCCTTTTATCATGTTTTCATTTCCTTTTATTTAAGTGTGTAATCAGCCTCCCATTTTGTAGTCCTGATTTTGTGCACGTTATGTCGGGTCTGAAACCTGATCTGGAGAACCCCAAACCGGAAGTCCTATTTTGTTCCATTTTCTGTGACGCACTAGAGGTGTTAAGGTGTGCTTTGCACAGCAGGAGACCCCTTTGTTCATGGCTTTTTAACCACAAAAGTGGGTGGTGTCTTCCTATCTGCTTAGGGTGCGCATGTGTCTGTCGGTTGCTCAAGTCTAGTGTGCTGTGTCCAAGAGCCTGCTTGCTGTTTGAATGTTCCTTCTTGCTCTGCAGTGGATTGTGTTTAAGGTATTTATCTACTTCTGTGGTTTGTAGTTTTAGGAGGTGGGGTTAGGAACAAGGAGTGCCTGGAGTAAACTCTGTAAAAGTGTTGCTATGAACAAACTGTGATCCACATAGTGCATGTGTGTGTGTGTGTGTGTGTGTGTATGTGTGTGTGTGTGTATGTGTGTGTGTGTGTGTGTGTGTGTGTGTAAACAAATGGGGGGATTCTGCAGAACTGCATTGTATTTTTATGTTTGCTTGCATGCATGTGCAAGAAACATAGTGCCACCATACAAGTTTTCATAGGTGTGCCTCCCCCCCTTCCAATGCCTTGCTCCCTTTTGAGGCCACACCACGCCAATGAATTTCTGAGCTGTCTGTGACAGCCATTCAGATGCAGTGGCATACAGTTGAAAGTGAAAAACTGCTGCAATCAGTGGTTGTAAAGTGTAGGCAGTTTGCATACTGGTGTCGGCAGGTAATTTACATACTGCCATCGGCAGTATGCAAAGTGCCTACACGCAGTACTGCATCCTGAATAGCTGTCATAGACAGCTTCATTTGTGTCTACTCTCCCCCCTCCCCAAACACTCAAGTAGCGTGATGGGAGTCCACCTCAGCATGCTCATGCACTCCCCCCATCGCACACTGTTAGGCTGATGGGGGTGCCCAATCCCCCATTGGCTCCACACCAACCCAGACTACTAGGTGCCACTCTGGGAGCCCACCCCAGCATGGCAAAAGTCAGAATGATGACGGGCAGCCTAATCCCCTATCAGCTCCATTGAACCCCCCCAAAAGAAACAGACTTCCAGTTGCCACGCTGGGATCCCACCCCAGCATGGCAAATGTCTGTATGGCCAACGGGGGAGCCCAATCCTCCATCAGCTGCACTGACCCCCCCAAAAAAAAATCTTCCAGCTGCCATGCTGGGAGCCCAACCCAGCATGGCACAAGTCTTGCATCTTCTTCCTAAAACAAAAACAAACACCTGAAAACAAAAAACAGTCCCTCGTTGATTGTCTTATCTCCCACACCCACCCTCTGTGCATCCACCTACCAACACCCCCCTGACCACATACTTACCTCCAGAGTCTGGCATGATGATCTTTGGTGGACTGGGAACACGTCTGCTCTCTTCAAAGGCGACCGCTAACTGAAGAAATGCTGGTAAGCTGTATAATGTCATGAATGTTTTTTTTTTTTAACCTTGGGGCATATCTCATCCATTTTTGGGAATTGTTTCACCAAATTTTCAACATGGGGTTTGGGGGGGCCCCACCTCATGAATTCAGTCACTGTCATTTTGTTATTCATTCCCAAAAGGTGATTTCATGGTCACTGCATGGAACCACCTTTTGGGACCAAGTAACAAAATGACAGTGTCTCAATTCATGAGGCACGCCCCCCAAAACCCTATGTTGAAAATTTGATGAAAAAATTCCAAAAAATAACTGTTTTATGAGTGTGCATTGCACAGTTCCAACGCACACTTGCAACTTCGCAAATTTTTAATATTTTCACTCCAGATTTTCAACATTTCCACTTTACTACACCTCCTTATGAGCAGTACAGCTGTCATTTTCCATAACTTTCCCAAAATATGTTTTTGTGCATGTAGTGTCCAAAGGAGCGGTCGGTGTGAAAAATCAGTGTTGGGGACAGATTAAGAAAATCAGTGACACTGTTCATGAGCAGAAGTCTTAAAATGGCTATGTTGAAAATTTAGTGACAGAAGACATATGACTAAAGGATCTAAAGATGTATCGCCTCGAGGAAAGGAGGGAGATGATAGAAACTTTCAAATATCTCAAGGGAATCAGCAATGTCCAAGAGAGCAGCATCTTTCAGAAAAAAGAGATGTGCAAAAACAAGGGGGCACAATTTGAAGATAGAGGGGGGGATGGCTCAGAGGTAATGTGAAGAAGTATGTCTTCACAGAGAGGGTTGTGGATACATGGAACAGCCTTCCTGAGGAGGTTGTAGAGTCAAAAACAGTGGGGGAATTCAAGAATGCATGGGACAGACATAAGGCAATTCTACTGGGGGTAGGAGGAAGTAGGCTCTTGGTTAACTGGGACCTGCAGCATATCCTTTAGGTAAGTAAATGGGCAGACTAGGAGGGCCAAGCGGTCCTTATCTGCCATCAAATTCTATGTTTCTATGTTTCTAGAAGTCCTTAAAATGACTGTGTTACAAGCATGCATTGCACAGTTTCCACGCACCCTCATAAGTTCATGAATTTGTACTATTTTCAGTCCAGATTTTCAGCACTGGCATTGTCCCACACCTCCTTATGAACAGCACAGCTGCCATTTTTCACACCCTGGCTGAAATGTGTTTTCGCACTTCTAGCACAGAAATGCATGGTCGCTGTGGGAAATCAGTGTTTGGGACAGATTTAGAAAATCACAGTGACACTGTTCATGAGCGGAGGTCCAAAAATGCCTGCATTGACAATCTGCTGTAAAATATCCCCAAAATAATTACATTATGGGTGTGCATTGCGCAGTTTCTACGCACACTCATGACTTCAGTTTTTTTTTATATATTCACTCCAGATTTTTCAACAATACCATTTTTTACACCTCCCCATAAACAGTACAACTGCCATTTTCACATTCTGTTCCAAATGTGTGTTTTGCATCTGTTGGGCCAAATGGCATAGTCACTGTGCAAAATCAGCTTTCGGCTAACAAACTGATATTGCCACTGCTCATGAGGTGGGGGGGTCACCAAAATCCCATGTTGAAAATGTGGAGTGAAAATACCAATGAACGCCTGGGGCATTAGAGTTTCTGACCATAACGCCCCACCCTGTAGAGACTGATAGGCATCAGGGGTGTGACTTGGGATTGCCACCTGTAGTGCTCATGCCATTTCACCCTCACCCACACCCTGCAGCCAGTGACAGGCATCGAGGTGTGCCTTGGACTCTTCAGTCACAAACTTCACCCCATTCTCCTATACTGCACCCATCTCAACGTATTTTCTTATGGAATGGTGTGAGTATTAGGACCAAAGACCCCGAGGCACACCGTGACACTTGGAGTCTGCAGGGTAGGATGTGGTAAAATGGTGCGGCCGTTATGCCTGACGACCCAAAGGTACACCCCAATGCCTGTCAGTCTTTGCAGGGTGGTGGTGGGTTAGCTTCAGTTCAATACTTTATTGCCATTCCTACTGTATTATGCATTTCTCTAACTCCAACACTGCCAATGCCAATGCCAGCAAGCAAACATTCAGCATTGACAAATGCTTGCTTATATAAAGAGGCAGAACTGAGGCACTTTGGTGTGTTTGTGGCATGTGGGGGTTAAGAAGAAACAAATCATGCTGTGTTTTACAAAAGGCATTGGTTTGGGAGTGGAGATTTTGAACAATCAGCCATGCATGAAAAGCCTAAACTGTGGCCCACATAGTGTTTGTTTGTGAGGGGCCGGGGGGGATTCTGCAAAACTGTATTTTATTTTTACATAAAGAGGCAGAATTGAGACACTTTGGTGTATTTGTGGCATGGGGGTCAAGAAGAAACAGACTGTACTGTGCATCCCAAAAAGCATCGGTTTGGGGGTGGGGGTCAAGAACAATCAGCCATGCATGAAAAGCATAAACTGTGGCCCTCATAGTGTGTGTGTGTGTGTGTGTGTGTGTGTGTGTGTGTGTGTAAACAAATACCCATGGGGGAGCTCTGTAGAACTGCATTTTATTTTTACATAAAGAGGCGGAATTGGGGCACTTTGGTGTGTTTGTGCCATGGGGGGTCAAGAAAAAACAAACCATGCTGTGTGTTACAAAAGGCACTGTTAAGTGCTAATAAAAACAACATGTGGCCCATGTGTGTGGGGACTGTGAAAAATGATGCTGTTTTTGGTGTGTTCTGGAAATTATGATGGTTGATAAAAGGAAAAAAAAAACAGCCATGTGGTGCTGGCCTTCAGGGCCCATGCAGAAATCATGTGGGAGTCAAACAATGCAGCAGCCATGCTTATTTCAAAAATGTCCCCACAGAGTATGGATTTAAGTTTCATTTGCAAGTGTGGGACAAACAAAGTAGCAGACATGTAGTCCCGGCCTACAATGCACATGCACGAAGTGCTATGGGGTTTTAATTTTGAAAAATGACAAGATGGTTATTTTACAACAGTAATCCATAAAGTGTGCCCTTGTATAAGGGATTCCTCAGACTTCGGGGTACTAATTGTTTTATTTTTGGTTTTGTTTGCTGGACAAAGAAGCAGCTGTGTGGTTTCATTTGCAAATATGGGACAAAGAGGCAGCCATGTGGTCCTGGCCTGCAGTGCATATGCACTAAGAACTATAAGGTGTATATTTTAAATTAGTAATTTAGAAAGTGTCCTCTACATTTAAGGGCATCCACAGAGACTTCAGAATATGGATTCAGAATTATTTTTTTTCAGTTTTGTTTACTGTTGGGGGCTGGACAGAGAAGTGATTTTGTTTGCAAATATGGGATAAACAAGCAGATGTGTGGAACGGGCCTGCTGTGCACATACACTAAGGGCTATAGGGTTTTAATTCTGAAGAATTAGAAGGTGCTTATTTTGCATAAGGAATGCATTAAGTGTGCCCTTTGTGAAAGTGCTTCCACAGACTTGGGGGTACTGATTTTGAATTATTTTTGTATTTATTTTTGGTTTTGTTTGCTAGTAGGGACTGGGCAAAAAAGCAGCCGTGTGGTCCTGGCCTGCTGTGCACATACACTAAGTGCTATGGGGTACTTAATTTAACACAATTGTGAACAGTTTATGGCACTTACTTTTAACCAGTAATTAAGACAATGTGCTCTACTTGTAAGGGCCACTACAGAAACTGAGGGGTATTTATTTATTTAGCTTATGTTAACCAGGTAGGCACACTAGACAAAACAGATGCCTATTTTCAGGTGAGACCTGGGACTTTTTGTCTTTGTTTGCTGCCAGGGTGCCATGTGGTGGCATTCCTGGCAAATGAAGAATGCACATGCATTGTATAGTGTAAGAGCTTTGTATATTTTAATAAACAAGTGTGTTACAGAAAATTGGTAATGTTTATGTCTTGTGTGTTGGTGTGGCATGGACAAAGAAGCTGCCAAGGGTCAAGTATAGGACTAACGGGCAGGCTAGATGGGCCTTGTGGTCCTTATCTGCTGGCAATTTCTATGTTTCTGTTTTTCTGCATGTGCCCCAAAGGCCATTTAGGGGACTTGCAGAAAAACATAGAAACAGAAATTGTCTGCAGATAAGGACCACAAGACCATCTAGTCTGCCTGTTAGCCCTATACTTGATCCTGTCTGGTCAGTAGCTTCCCCTTCCTCTGCCCTACCTCCAAGATTCCCCTATGCCTGTTCAAGTATGTTTAAATCACCCACCTTGTGTGGACACACCCTATGAGGAAAGGCTGAGTGAGTTAAATATATACTCACTCCCTGGAGGAAAGGAAGGATCAGGGGCTATTACTGAGACCTGTAAGTATGTAAAAGAGATTAAAAAATTGAGGTACAGGGTGGGTATATTAGTTGAGGAGGGGAGGGACATGAGAGGACATGGTGTCCGATTGGGGGGGATGTAGAAGAGAAATGAGGGGACACTTTTTGAGGGAGAGGGTTGTGCCTAAGTGGAACACTCTGTCCAAAGTGGTGGTATCCTGTAAGATGGTGGGTAGTTTTAAAAGGGGATGGGGCAAGACGAAAGTGGGTTAATTGCAATGGGGAAGGGGAGGGTGAGGCAGCTGCAATGTAATGGATACTAGCTGCACATTCAAGCAGCCTTGATAGACCATGTGGCCTGTTCTTGCTGGTAGATGCATATGTTTGTATGTATGCTCCCACCACCTCCTGTGGCAGACCATTCCATGTGTCCATTGCCCTTTCTGTGAAGAATTTCCTCTCATTCCCTTTCAACCTGCAAAATAAAAAATTTATAGTTGAATCCTTGTTCTTGTACTCCTCCTGTATTGGAAAGTGTCTCCTCCCTGCACCTTGTTCATGCCCTTTAGGTGCTTCAAAATTTGTATCATGTCCCCCCTCTCCATCCTCTCCTCCAGTGAGTATATATTGAAGTCCTTCAATCTCTTCTCATACGTTTTGTGGTGCAGGGCATCTGTCATCTGAGTCACCCTTCTCTGGACCGTCTCAAACCTGTCAGTGTTCTTCCAAAGGTGCAGCCTCCAGAACTGCACACAGTACTCCAGGTGAGGCCTGACTAGTGGTTTACACAATGGCATAAATACCTCCCACCTTCTATGAGTGATACCCCTGACTATGTAACACAGCATGACGTTGACCCTCCCTGCAGCCTTGGCACACTGCTTTGATACTTTCAGGTCATCAGAAATGTTGACCCCTAGGTCCCTTTCTTCCTAGGTGATAGTCAGCAATTCCCCCCATTCTTAGCTCAAACCACGGTTCCTTTGTCTGAGGTGCATAATTTTGCACTTTGTAGCATTAAACCTCAGCTGCCACACCTCAGATAATTTTTCCAGCCTCTCCATGTCCCTCCTCATTTTTTCCACTCCGTGAGGAGTATCCACCCCATTGCAGATCTTGGTATCATCTGCAACATTCAAACCTTTCACTCCAGTCCTTCTGCAATATCACTAAGGAAGATATTGAACAGAACTGGCCCCAGGAGTGATCCCTGAGGTACCCCACTGGTCACCCACTCTCCTCAAACTGAATTCCATTAATCAACACCCTCTTTCTCCTGTCTGTTAGCCAGTTCGTAACCCAATTTACCACCTTGTGCCCCATGCCCAGACTACTCATCTTGTTAACCAGCCTCTTGTGTAGAACAGTGTTGAAGGCCTTACTGAAATCAAAGCAGAAGGTATCCATGCCCCCCCGATTTACTTCATCACCCAGTTAAAGAAATCTCAGATTCATTCAACATGACCTCACTGCTGAATCCACATTTTCTCAGATCCTGGACCCCATGGGATTCTAGATGTCCCACTATTCTTTCTTTATGCAGTGTCTTTATGTTCTTCCCCACTACTGAGGAGTGAATGACCAGCCTATAGTTCCCCGCCTTCTCCCTACTGCTGGTTTTGAGCAGAGGGACCACATGTGCTCTCTTCCAGTCTTCTGGAACCACTCCAGTGTTAATAGACTCTGTGAATAAGACTGCCGGAGGTTCAACTAGCTCTTAAGCAATTGTTGCCCATCTGTGGTCCCTGACCCTCCTCCTCTTCAGTGAATACTGAACAGAAGTATTTTTTTCAGTATTTCCACCTGTTCCTGGTCTCTGATCCTACACTCCCTTTCATTCCCTTTGAGTCTTACAATACCGCCTTGGTTCTTCCTTTATCAGTGATGTACCTATAGAACATCTTGTCCCACTTCTTTATTGTCTGTGCTAATCCTTATTCAGTTTGTACCTTAGCCCACCTAGCAGACTTACCCACTTCCCTTAGACAATCTAGGTACAAGTGCTTGTTCTTCTGTCTTTGGGTCTCCTTATATTTCCTGAAGCTTGCCCTTTTAGCCCTTACTTTGTCTGCTACCTCTTTCAAGAACCATAGTGGCTTCCTCTTTTTCTTGTCTTTACTTACTAATTAGATACATTGATTTTTCACTTCTCCTGTGGCTCCTTTTTATGTGCCCACACTGCTCTTACCTCACTATTCCTCCCTCTTTTCCAGGGTTGTTCTGATACATCTCCACATTTCAGCAAAATTTGCCTTCTTGAAATCCAAAACCTTTACCCTTGTGACTTGACTGGGTCCCTGTTCCCATGCTAAGCAACACTATGTGGTGGTCACTGGATCACAGTTGCCCCTCCATCCTGACATCTGTGATTCTGTCCCCATTGGTCAGTATCAGGTCAAGAATTGCCTTTTACTGGGTGGGATCAAGTACAAGCTTCCTGAGACCTGCCCCCTTTAGGGACTCCAGGATGCTTCTGCTTCTGGCTAAAGCAGCTGCCTGGGTGGACCAATCAATGTCTGGCATATTAAAATCCCCCAGTAGCAGAATTTCATCTTTTACTGCCATCGCCTGTATTTTGCCCACAAGTTTCCTGTTCACTTCGTTCCCCTGTGCTGGAGGCGGGTAGATCACCCCTGTGCATATTGCTGCTCAATTGCCAGGTTTACGGTTGACCCACAACACCTTAGCCTACCCCTGTCTACCATGAACCTCTATCACCTTTTTCTACACTCTGACATGCAGGGCCACCCCTTCCATGTTTACCCCATCCCCCCCCTGAACAGTGCATAACCAGGCATAATTATGTCCCAGTCATGATCAACTGTGTACCATGTCTCGGTTATTGCTACTATGTCCAGGTCTGCCTCTACTATCAATGCCTTCAGTTCAGGTCTGGAATTTTATTTCCCAGGCTGTAGGTATTTTTTAACATGGCCTACCATGTTTTGCATACTAACCCCATTACTATGCCTGCTGCAGCTCTCCTGCATCTTTCCCCCCCTCCTACTTCTCTCCCCCACCAGTTGTCTTTATTGTGTGGTCCCAAATTCACCCTTTCTATCTCCTCTCAAACTTCTGGACTTCAATTTATTTTCTTGCATGTGCCTCGGAGGGATGGGGGTGTGATACTAAGCCACCTGACCTTTCTGACCCCCCCATGGCCAGTTTAAATGTGTGATGCTGAAGCATTCAAACTCCTCACTGAGGACTATGGTTACCTTCCCGGATGGATGCAGGCCAACTTCTTTATACAGGCTTGCATCTGTCCAAGTGTGGCCCCAGTCCCCCATGAAGCCAAAACCAACCTTTCCACACTGTTTCATTAACTATGAATAGAATCAAAGAAGCCTCCATATTGCGGGTCTTCAAGGCACATGCAAAAAAGTGAGTGGGGGACAAAGAAGCTGCCATGTGGTGCTGACCGTCGAGGCACATGAAGAAATGCAAGTATGGGACGATCAAAGTACTGAGTGGAGCTTTTATTTAGGGCACATGCATTTAGTCCTATAAGCAATTCTTATGTTTTCATGATTGAACAAATGTTGTACAGTAAATTGATCTCTGTTTGCTGGTTAGGGATGGACAAAGAAGCAGCAATGTTGCTGGTCTTTGAGGCATATGCTGAAAAAGTGAGTTTGGGACAAGCATGCAGAAAAGTGAGTTCAGGAAAAACAAGGAAGTCGCTTTGTGGCACTGACCTTTGAGGCACATAAAGAAATGCAAGTGTGGGGCAATCAAAGTACTGAGTGGTGCTGGTATTCAGGGCACATGCATTGAGTCCTATAAGTGATTCTTATGTTTTCATGATTGAACAAATGTGGTAAAGTAAATTGATCTTTGTTTGCTGGTTGGAGCTGGACAAAGAAGCAGCCATGTTGCTGGTCTTCGAGGCACATGCAGAAAACTGAGTTCAGAACAAAGAATGTGCTGTGTGGAACTGACCATCGAGGCACATGAAGAAACACAAGTGTGGGACAATCAAAATACAGTGTGGTGCTGGAATTCAGGGCACATGCATTGAGTCATATAAGTGATGCTTATGTTTTCATTATTGAACAAATGTGCTATAGTAACTTGATCACTGTTTACTGGTTGGGGCTGGACAAAGAAGCAGCCATAACACTGGCTTTCAAGGCACATGCAGAAAAGTGAGTGGGGGACAATGTTCAATATAAAGACACCATGGCAGTGCTGTCATTGTAAAGCACATGCTGGTGGATTACTGAGACACCCTCTGTAGCCTTGGTACACCCAGCCCCCCTCCCACAGAGCCACAGGAGTTGTAAATGCACATACACACAGGCATACATGCTTGCTGCTGTTGTGATTTGGGCCAGCCAAATGTTCATTACAAAGACACAATGCCAGTGCTGTCATTGTAAAGCACATGGCAGTGGATGACTGACAACCCGTCTATATTCTTCTGGAACACTGGTCTTGTGAAAGCAATGGGATTAAGCAACCAATGATTTGGCAATGATTTCTGGCAGGAAACACAAAATTACCATTTGTGACAGTTTTGTGCATTGCCTCAAGCAAGCGTTCTCTGGTGTTATGCTTCAACACAGATAAGATACTAGGACTAGCAGCACTTTTGCCAGTAGCTGGCCATAAACATACTGGAGTGCTACTTGAGGGACTTCTCAATACTGGATACTGTGGTCCTCATGGTGTAACTAGGACCTGGTGTTTTCTTCACCAAAGTAGCTAATTTTCTGTTTTCTTAGAAGAGTCTTCCACCATAACTACTAGATCTTTTTCTTTTTTTTTTTCCATTTAAACTTTATTAGTTTTCCAGCAGAGTAAGTAATAGCAGGACATTGACATTACATATACAGATACATTAATAATGCCCCAACACAAACAGTTAAGTACTCTGCCTTACCCCACTACCTAAACTCCCTAAGTACATCCCCTAATACCCCTGAATACCACCCACTCCCCCTTCCCCCCAGAAAACCACCCCAACCCCCACCCCCACCCAAAGCACACGAATAAGTTAAAACCACAATAGCATTAGGAACTAGTTAGAATAACAAATTTCAAACAGCCCCAAATCTTTTCAAAATAACATAGATTGTTATGCATAATAGCAATCATTCTTTCCAACCTTAAAAAAGCCAGAGCTCACAGCCATTCATTATAAGAGGACAAACCTGTCCTTCCAATGCCTAAGCACAAGCTTCTTAACGAGACAGCAACCAAAGAAATGTAAAATCTCCTTTTCTTAACAGTACAGTGGTCATATCACCCAGTATGCAAATTTCAGACCTAAACACCTCTTCCAGACCTAGAAGTGGGTTCAACTTACATTGAATCTCATTCCATAGAGGAGCTACAGAGGGGCAATGCCAAAATATATGTAACAGGTCGCCTGAACCCACACCACACCTGTAGCATTTTGAATCATCTAACAATCCCAGGCTCTGCAATTTCTGAGGTGAATAATACATATTATGTATAACTTTAAACTGTAAGAGCCTAAGTTGGTCATACTTCAAATACTTATGACAAGCTATCTAGATACCCTTCCAGTCTAAAGAAAGGTCTGGAAACAGTCCATTCCAGGCACATGGTGCAACCTTTTCCAGCGCAGGCCCATTGAAACAATACCGCATACAACTTGAAATCACCTGCTGTGTCCCAGCGAGGGGACATATCCCTCCCAGAAAATCAACAGAGGGCATTTGTTCCCAGCCCGGGCCCACCTGTTGTAATAAAACATGCCTAATCTGCAACACTTTGAAAATGTCCTTATTGCACAAATTAAACTTCGCAATCAGAGTCTGCGCTGGAATTATGCCACCGTTAGTATCAAAAAAGTCCCCCAGGGAACAGTCCTTTAAATTCTCCAACCATCCAGGTTTAATCACCCTCCTACCAATCAGGAAATGCGGATTCCCCCACACCGGCTGCTCCCTATCCCTTAAATGATTATATTTAAGAAACCTACATAGCTGGTAATGGGACCTAACCGCCACCCCAATAGGGACCCTTTCAGAGCCAATGGTAGAGCTTTAGGAGATATAAAGAAAAGGGCCCTAGGATTAATCCCAAACTTGCTAATATGAGCCTTTTCTATCTCCAACCATAACGGAGCGTATTCTGAGTTGGGCGCCACATCTAACTGAGCCCATCTACTATATTAACTCAATTGTGCAGCCCACCAATATAAACCAAAATGGGGTAGCCTTAACCCCCCCAAACTCTTTAGGAGCAGCCAGCTTGAAATACGCCATTCTGGACTTTTTATGCTTCCATATAAAATCAGCAATCATGGTATGAAGGTTCTTAAACCACTATAGGGAGAGGAATATATCCAATCTACTAATTGGGTAAAAGCCTGGGAAAATATTCATTTTCACTATACCAATTCTACCCCAAAGGGACAGGGGATATTGATCCCATCTTTTAAGATCATGCTTAATGGTATGAACCAAGGGATCCAAATTTAACTGACGGAGACGCCTACCACGAGTTAAAACTAAACCCAGATATTTAAAGGAGTTAGGCTCATTTAAGCCCAGATCCATTATTTCCTCTTAAATAACCTGGAATTAAGAGGGTAAACCACAGTTTTATCAGAATTAATCTTATAATTGGAAATTTGACCGAAACCCTTAAGTAAATCCAGTAATATAGGATAGACTTAACCGGTCGTGACACATAGATCAATAGGTCGTCCGCATAGGCAGTAACCTTAATGGGAAATCCCCTTATCTCAATGGGTTCTATTTCTTTCTGATGAAGTACCTTCCTAATCAGAGGCTCCAAGTACAAATTAAATAAAAGAGGGGACAATGGACAACCTTGCCTTGTGCCCACGCATAACGGAAAGGAGTTAGAAATAACCCCATTACAACTGATCCTAGCAGACGGCTTAGAATAAAGGGCTCTTAACCATCCTAAAAACTCCTCAGGGAACCTGAACTCACGATAGTTTCAAATAAATACAATCTAATAGACCTTATCGAAAGCCTTCTCGTCCAAGGAGACCAACGTCATGGGATGGGTGGCCTCCTCGGAGGCCGAGAAGACATGAGCCAGAGTTCTAAAATGATCAATCGATGACCTACCCTTCATAAAGCCAACCTGCATACTTCCTATGAGTCTAGGCAACACTTTGTTAATGCAGTCAGCCAATACCTTAGCTAGGATCTTTAAATCACAATTCAAGAGTGATATGGGTCTATAACTAGCTGGGTCGGTAATTGGCCTATTAGGTTTAGGAAGCAAAACAATGAAAGCTTCATAGAATGCTTTCTCCACCTCATTTCCAGCACATACGTGACGGAACAGTCTGAGGAGGTGCGGGGCTAAAAGGGCGGAAAACTTCCTATAAAAGTTGGACGAGAAACCGTCCAGCCCTGGGGTTTTATCTAGCGCCAAGCTCTTAATGGCCAGTTCCACCTCAGCTAAGGAAATATCTGCCACTAAAGAACTCCTCTCACACTCAGTGAGAACGGGCATGTCAAGACCCTCAAAGAACCTCCTTATCTGGTGCTCTGAAGGCGGCACTGACATTTCCCTATAAAGATTCCCAAAATATTGACAAAAAAAGATGGGCAATCTCAGCCAGAGATGTTTTGACCAGACCATCCTCCTCAGAAACAATTCCCTCAATCAGCCTAGAGGATTCTAATTGAGAGAGACATCTTGCTAACAACTTCCCAGGCTTTTCACCCTGATCAACGTACTTAGCTTTTGTCTTAACCAAGGCCAATTCTGATTGCTCTCCCAACAACTTGAGATATGTAGATCTTTTTCTTTATTGAACTGTCTACAGTCTTCCTGTATTGCATCTCCATCTGCTTCTTCATGTTTGTCTTGACAATTGATAATCCTGTGTTGAATCCTCTTGTTCTCTGTTTTCTGTTCTACTGTTCAACATTTGACTTGACCAGCACAGAATGCTGTGTTTCTCATGTGGTGCAACCAAGATGTGATACTTTCTTTACCACAGCAGCTCATTTACTGTTTTCTTAGGTGATCTGTCCGCAGTAAGCCCTTGATTATTTTTTTTTAGTTAGGATTCCCACAGTTTTGCTATATTGCATATTCAGCATGTCATTCAAATGATCATCTAGGCAATGTGATGTTGGCAGAACAATTCAGCAACCAGATGCTGGCCAACAAAAACAAAACAGGACGTGTTAACATGGACTGCACAGTATATTATTGTTTCTGTGTTTTATTTTTAGTAAATCTAGATGGAAATCCAGAACATGAGATTTTGAGAGTGGAAATCAAAAAAGGAAACATCATCACCCATACCTTAAGTTGGTGGCAGTGGAGGGGAAGCTCAGCAAGATCATGAGGTAGGAGGATCTCACAGTGACATGGGACAAGAAAGGAGAACCCCAAAAGAGAAAGAATGCATGAAGAAAGAGCAAGGATTAAAGCAGACCCAGAAATGTATCAAGCTTTTCATGCATCAGAAAACACGTGTTAAGCAATACAAGATGACATTGTCTGAGGAGAAAAAGGTGCAATACTGAGAAAAGGTAAGGCTTTCTCATACAACAGTACAGAGAAAACAAAGAGAATGAAGAGGTAATCAGTAAAGAAGTAAAGAGAAAAAGACCAGAAGTCGATAAATTGAGAGCTCCGTGGAGAGAACAAAAACAAAGGGAAAATATGACATCTCAAAAAAGAAGATGAATAAATGAGCGAAGGCATGCACTGTATGCAGCAAAAAAGAAAAAAAAACACACATGGCAAGTTCACAAAGTGCAGTAACTGGAACAGACACCACTATATCCATTATTCATTCTGAACCAGCATGGTATTGACTTCTCCTGTAGCCTCTATGACATCACCATGCACCCCTGCAATGCAGAACCCATTTAGGAGCCAAACTGCCAGGAGAAAAGCAATATCGAGATCAAGGAAAGCCATGCCCACTAGTCCCCAAAAATTTGCAGAAGTTGTTGTTTCAATTCTGTCACATAGCACACCAAGAAAAAGGCAAGCTATTCCAAAAAGATGCATACTGACACCTTCTAAAAAGAAACAACTGGATTTTCTTGTAGCAAATAGCTTGCAAGTGACACTTGAAGCCCTGTAAAAATCTTAGAAGAAAGATGATATAAGGATGAGAAGACTTCTTCATCATTCTCTGCTGATAAGAAAGAAATTCAGAAAGTTACAGCTTCACCGGCAGCTTGGGTTTAGCTGGAATTTCTTTTGTGCTGAATCCATCTTAGATGTAAGCAATAATACCCAACAGGGTGCGTGGTATTGTGCTATACCGGACCGCCCAGGGGCGTAATGAGGTCCGACGCCACCCATCATGGAGGGTATTATTACACTTAGAAAATGGACATCTGTGTATATTTTTACCAGGCTATAAAATAACAGTGTAAATAACTTTAAAAAGAAACATAAATGTTAAAAAAAAAACTTTCTTTTGGGTAAAGTAGTACATTTGCTTCTGAACTGTTCCATCTTCTGTTGCCCCCCCAGCCATTCTTTATTTACATATCCCCACCCTCACATACAGAAGAAGATATGGCATTTTTTTTAAGTCCCCAACCCTCCCATCCATATCTTGGCATAGTTTTCATGTTTAAAACACACTTCTCTGCCTTCCTTGTGAAACCTTTTTTTTTCCTTGGGAAGATGTGGCTGTTAGGCGCATGACCTTGGGTTGTAAAATCAAGCAGTGGAGGAGAGCGACAATTCCGATGTACAACGGCAGCGATTTTGCTTTTTTTTTTTCTTTTTTTAATTCGGTTTAACAGACCCCTCTTTCATGGCTTTATATGGTGTCCCCCGCCACCATGAGTGTGACAGGTAAACCTATGGAGTTGCGGCATTGTGTATCAATAGAAGACCGGCAGAGGTCAAGCCATGCCGCTGATTTAATTTTCTTTTTAACTTAATCAGAAGCGCACAGACGGGCAGAGCTGCAATGATAGGAGACCAGGAAGTAAGCGAGTGAGAACACTTGGCACTATGCTTAGGTGATGATTTTTTTTTTTTTACATCAGTTGCAATCAATCAGGTGACAAGGTACATTATAGGAGTTTGGTGGGTCCCGAGAATACTGGGTCATACTGTACTTTCGTTTCGGGCTGAGGGCAAGATGCATTGTGCTGTATAGCAGTGCTAGGCAGAGGCTTTTTTTTTATTACATTTAAAATGGCAATAGAGAAACTGGGGAAGAGAGAAAAGAGTAAAGGGCTGGTGGGGGAGAGTTGCTCTGTTACTCAGTCTAACTACGCTAGATTTAAAAAAAAATGGCAGCCATCCACATACTTAACATTCCATCATCCAAAAATACCAGTAAGCAGGCAGACAGAATGGGACTTATTATTTCCCGGTCTCTGCTGCCTGATACCGGACAGCGTGGTTGGATGTGTCAGCCAATCAGGATGCAGAATTTGACAGACCCATTTTCTAAAAAGACTATATTGGCAAAAGGAAAGTATAAAAGAATGCCATACCTGTGTCAACAATTGAGGCAGTGCATGACATTTATCAGAGGAGTGATATAGCCTGAGAATTGCCAGTTGTAATGCTTATTGCTAAGGACATGATTGAGAAAAAGGCACTTGAAGCATCCCTTCAGCCAACTTGCAAACAATTGAAAGAGGAGTACCCTGATTTGCAAGTCGGGTACAGAAAATGTGTAAAACTGCGCCCTCAAAACATCCGCCCAATGTCAAAACATAAATTGAAGCAGTGCTTGTGTGAGTACTGCCTTAACATTGATTTAAAATTAAACAGCCTTGCAGCGAGGTGTGCACAGTATGTATAACATTGCAGCAGCATCAATAAAACACAAATTTGAGGCATCTGCACTCACATTCTGTCCCAAAAAAGATGGATACTACCAGCTGAAATGCATTGAACGAGAATGTGACAACTGTGGTGTTAAAGGTATTAGCAAAAAAATATTCCCTCTATTAAAGGATTATTTGAATTCTACAGTGGCATGTAGAAGATGGCAAATTGGATGCTATCACAACAAAAAAGGATGAGGTCATGAAACAGAAACAAATGCTTATGAAACAACGGAATAGAGAGATTTGTAAATTCATTGAGGAACTAGAGGAAGAACTGGAGCCATCCATTAAGCATCTTTTCAATGCAAAATGGCAGGCAAAGCAGTTTAATAATGTGTGGAAAAATTTCCCTAATGGATGTGGTGTTTATTGCCTTGATTTTGGTGAAAACTACAACTGCAATTATCTGAATGAAGCACAAAGTGCACACTGGGTAAACAAGCAAGCAACTATACACCCAGTCCGGGATATTCAAAGGGGTTGTGCGTGGTGCAACAGTGTTGTGCCATGCACAACCCACTGATGCTCCCTGGCACAAAATTCAAAAGAGGATGTTGGGCTGTGCAAAGACCAATGCACTGGGGCACACATGTAATGTATGTGGCTCAAGTGCAGGGGGGGGCATGCCCGTATATATGCAGCACATCCCAATATTCAGCCCGGGGCGTGCAGCGCATATGCAGGCACACACCTGCCTTATACAACACAGGGGGGCACAAAGATGTGCTGAAAAAAAAAGGAACATGTCGGGGGACCCCCACAGGCCGGCCGCTGTATTGCTGGATGCAGCACAGCAACAGCCTGCTGTGGGTGGCCACCCGAACTCCCGAGACACAGGTCGGGCTTCGGGCCCCCCCACACCAGATCATGGGCTTTGTAAATGTAAAGCATCCCTGGTGGTCCAGTGGACTGAACCCAACCTGATCACGGGCTTAATAAAATAAATCCATTCCCTGGTGGTTCAGTGGACCCACTCCCAAGCCCAATTGCGGGCTTAGTGAAATTAAATGTATCCCTGGTGGTCCAGTGAACCCGCTCCCAAGCCCGATTTTGGGCTGTGTAGAATTAAAAATCCCTGGTGGTCCAGCGGTACCCCTCTTCTCACCTGCCCACTCAGACCCACCACCACACTCCCCCCAGTCAGCAGCGGGTGACAGCACCCCACCCACAAGCCACCTGGCCGCCTGCTGACTGACAGTGTACAGTATGGCTGTACACCCATTGGTCCACAGCGTGAGCCAATGGGCATGCAGACCTTACTGTACTACACAGTCCCGATATGTGAATGAATTCCATTCACATATTGGGACTGTGTTGTGCAGTACAGTCTGCATGCCCATTGGCCCATGCTGTGGACAATGGGCGTACAGCTGTACTGTATGCTGTCAGTTGATGGGCAGCCAGGCAGCTTGTGGGTGGGGAGCTGCTGCCTGCTGTTGACTGGGGGAGGAGCAAGGTGGTGGGTCTGAGTGGGCAGGTGGGGAGGGGGGTACTGCTGGACCACCAGGGAGTTTTAAGTTTACACAGCCTGCGATCGGGCTTGGGAGTGGATCCACTGGAACACCAGGGATAGATTTAATGTTACATAGCCCATGATCGGGCTGGGGAACAGGTCCACTGGACCACCAGGGATACACTTAATTTTACACAACCCACAATTGTGCTATGGAGCAGGTCCACTGGACCACCAGGGAATGGATTTATTTAATTAAGCCCACAATCAGGCACTGGGGCGCGTTGCCACCCAAGGGACAGGGGAGTGTCAGACCTCGACAGCTGCAGTCATGCAGGGCACCAGGTGCAAGTCACAGGGGATCAGTGCACCTGCATGCAAATGCGACCATAATGACATGCAAATGGCCCCATTTGCATACCCACCTCTGACTATCACAGTTCCTGCACCTAGCACAACTGCACTTGCGCTGGTGCATCCCCCTGCTCCTCTCTGGCCACTTGTGCTGGTTCAGTGCCACTGCACCCTGCACAATGCGGGTGGCCACAGTGCCATATTCAATGGTGCTGAGCCATGGTGCATCACCATTGAATATCACCCAGACCATGCCTTGGCACATTCCAGTTGCACTGTTCCCAGGATTGCTCCCCTGACTGGCACAGTCTGAATATCTAGGCCCCAGTAATTGCATATTATCAGTGTCGAGAACCCAACTGTGGCATGACAATGCACAACTCCCCGATGTTCATCAATGATGACAGAAAAAAATATTTTCATTCTGTGCAGCACTTCGTATCTCTGGCAACAAAATACCTACAAAATGAAGGAATAAACATGACAATATTATTAATTTTTCTGATGGTGCTCCTACACAATATAAAAATAAAGGAATCTTTGCTGATACATCATTTGGAGAGAATGACTTTGGAGTTCCATGTGAAAAGCATTACTTTGGAAGTCGCCATGGAAAAGGACCATGTGACGTTGAAGCTGATGTTCTGAAAAAAGAGTGCTTCAATAGCAGTAATATCAAGAAGCGCCATGATAACTAATGCACATGACTTGTTTCTTTATTGAAAATCACACTTGAACTGCCCCCAAAATGAGGATGAACATGTGCATATAAAAAGAACATTCTTCTTTGTTAAGGAAGGGGAAATTGACCACAAATGTCCCAAAAGAAGCAATGTTAAAACATTGTCGAACACGCGCATAGCACACTGTATACATGGAATTCAACCACATGTTGTTTCTGCAAGAGAAAGGACTTGTTTCTGTACATACTACATAATTAAAAAGGTCAGTGCAGCAATAATGAGTTTACTGGTCATTGGAGATTCTTTTGTATGAAATCTGGGGCAGCATTGGCAGACATACCACCACAGATGGATGCAGTAGGAGGCAGTATAGTGCAGTGGTCCAAGGCTCTGAGCTGCAAATTTGGTGACATCCAGCAGACCAGACCTGGGTTTGAATCCCATAGCTTCCACCTGCATACTGTGTGACCCTGAGCAAGTCACTTAACCTCCTTGTGCTCCCAGGTCGCTCCTGTAAAAAAGCTTTCAGCTTAGTGTGCTATACCTGGTTAAACAACTAAATAAACCAAAAAAAAAATTAGATGGGATCTCCCAAATTACCACCACAGTCAAGATTTCCATCACCACCATCAACACCTCTACCATCTTACCCAAGGTCCCCAACTTCTCCACCACTGAGGTACCCAACTCCATCACCACCAAGGTCCTCAACTCCACCAACACCGAGGTCCCCAACTCCTCCACCACTGAGGTCCCAACCTCCACCAGCACTGAGGTATGCAAGTCTCCCAGCACCATGATCGAGGTCTCAAAAATCAAAACCGCCACCTCTGTCATGTGAAGATTTGCCTTTGCCTTGAGAAAGTGCACTATTAATGTAAGTGTTCATGTATTTTTTCCAGTGGAATTCGATCAATAACAATGCTGGAGCATGTAAAATGTGTTGAATTGGACCTATCAGTGTAAAAGATGTGAGCCTAAAGAGGAACCTACTCGGTCAAAACACAATCTACTGCAGATTTTGAACAGATCATGTTCCTTTACTTTAAATATTGTTATAGAGTACACATAGCAGTCTGGACCTACTTCCATAGAGAAGAGGGGTCATTTCTGAGCAGGTTACAAGTGGAACACCCTGCCAGAGGAAGTGGTGGGGGCTGAAACAATCATGGGATTTAATTATGCATGGGATAGACATAAAGGAATTCTGGAGGTCAGGGGTAGGGGGGCAACAGACTTCTAGGAAAACATAAACTGAACTTACAAGCTTAAATGGGCAGACTGCATGGGCCATAGGCCCTTATCTGCCGACACTGTCTATGTATCTATATATGTATGGGTAGGATATATAGGTTAAGTGTAACATGAGATTGCATCATTTACAACACAGAAAGACTACATTACTGATTGAGAGAACCCCTCAGTCTTTTTTTATGGTTGAGCTTCCTGTGTTTTGGACATCCATTTGAAATTCTGCACTCCTGTGGAGGTCAGATGTAATTATTTAATTGATTTTTGTGTCTTTTAACAGGGAAATGCTTGAAGGAAACCTTGTTGCTGTGAAATTTATGACTCGGATGAAAAACACTCTTGTTATATACCTTGCAGAGGTTGTGTCTTCCTCATATACAGGGGTCACACTAAAATATCCGCTAAAGAATGCAAAGTGCTCCTAGAGTTTTGCTGATGAGGACATGGCTGAACATTCCATGCAACCATTGACAGATATCATCTGAAATTTTGGTGACCCCGTACAGTCAGCGCTGACTCAACAGTTGCACTTTCAAGAAGTTGACTTCCTCTAATTAAATCAAGCCCTGTCTGGATTCCAACTAAATTTCAAATAAATGCATTTTCTTGCAGTTTTCTGATAAAACACAAGGACATACAGTACATTTGCAATCAACACCACTGATTCTGCTAGATACTACACTAAATCCTTCACTTTCACTTAAGAGAAACATACCCTAATACAATACCTTCCTTTGTCTTCTTTTGCCATTGTTTGGCTCTGTTCAGGCAGTGTTGTCAGGACTTTGTATAAAAAATGGTGTATTTTGCTGTATGTAATGGATTACTTCCATTATTCATAGTGTACTTACTAGATGGCACAAATGAATGAGTACCTCTATTCTTCTGGTTTGGAACCAGTGGGAGTAACTGACAGTTTCCGTTTGGTACTGACAAGACAACATTAACCTCAATATGCAGCAGAAGATGAGTAAGTATAGTATTTTACCATATTAATTTTTTACTGTAAATAAGGTTTAATTTCATCCTTTGTATTTTGTTACTTGTATACCACGGTTATAATAAGTGCCAAGATACTTGGCAGCATAGTCAGACAATGACACATTTGTGTCACAGTGTCCTGTTACTCACATTATGCATTAGAAAATACTGTGTTAAAATAAAATGTGCGTTACTGTTCAGAGATTTGTTGGTGTGACTCTTATGCAAATAGTACCACATATGTGCTCAGCAAAGCTGGGATGGGGGAAGCAAAAGGATGTGGGATATCACTTAACTGTTATTAGCTATGGATTGGCATGCAATTGTATTCTATAATGGATGGTCAATTAATGGGTTACAGGTGTTGTTTGAGACCAAATGATGAAAAGTTACCAACTACCATACCTAAATAGAAGACACAGGTATTGCGATATCCAGTTTACTTCATTACTAGAAATGGCATATATGACACCACAGTAACCATGTTACTCACGTTACATTTTTTTAATGATACTTTTCTATCCCATTTAATGAAAGTTAGAATTGATTAACTAGCTTTATATTTGGGATAATACAACTACCACATGTAGGCACTCAAAATAGGGCACAGTCATAAAATTTAAAGAAACTTTTTTCTGGATCATGAATGTCACACTTAGTCTCTTGAGTACTTTATATGTGTGTGTGTGTGTATATATATATATATATATATATCTATATATTCATGGCAAAAAATCTCAGTTTAATGCTTCAGTTAGGGTTGTTCCACAGCAACAAAGTGAGGAAATTTGGTGATGGGTGGTACCCTGCATCCCCTCCTTCGTCCTCACCAACAGGCATTGAGGTGTGCGCGAACATCAGCCCTAACACTTACCCCATTCCATGTGTAAATAAGCTGAGGCAGTGCAGTGTAGAAGAATGGGCTGAGAGTTAGGACTGATGACCCCAATGCACACCCCGATGCCTATTGGTGGGGACGGGGTGGACATGGGGTGCAAGTGGTGGCAATCCTAACACCGAATTTCCTCGCTTTTGTTGCTGTGGAACAACCCTAACTGATGCATTAAACTGAGTTTTTTGCCATGAATTTTCCTTCTTTTTGAGAATGTGCACTATAAATAGTGAAAGGAATGTGGTGGTGGTCCTGTGCTCCCACCATGTGATCATTTGTCACTTAGCTGCACAAAAACTGTATCACCGACTGAAATCAAAATTACTTTTTTTTATTTTATTTTATTTGTCAAGTCTAGGATTACAAATACCTTTGAACTAAGGCTCTTTTAGAAAGGTTCCACATGAGAGAAATACAAATTATGGGGAACATAAAGACAGACATTACAACAATGTGGACATTTCAAACAGATTACAGATTAATACAATTCAAGGGTAACATTGTAAGCAAGGCAACCAGCGGCATTTGTCAGAGAAAATAGACAAGAGATAAGAAGTGCCAGATTCATAGGGAGAGGGAAGAGGGAAGGGGTAGGGGGAAGAAGGAATGTAGGTAGGGTGGGGAGATGGTGAAAAGTGCAGCACTGGGTGTACCAAGATGTGAGGGAAGAATCCCGTAGGAGGGGAGGTGGGACTACTAGAGCAGGCAGAGAAGTGGAGAAACAAGGTTAAGTTGGGCAGTCATAGGAGCTGTTGGTAGTGAGATAGTCCTGGAGCATAGTTTTAAACATAGTAAATGAAGACATGTACCATAGCATACCGTGTGTCCAGAATCATGTGTACATCCATTCAACAGTCACACAGCACCATGAGTGAACAATGTAACATGCGCAATTCAACACCCATAAGTGCCAGTGACCTAAAAATTAGCACAGTGAAAGATGAATTATAAATCTTTGTATATTCAAAATGTCAGGCAAATCGAACACACAGTTCAGAAGTTATTGAAGCATAATGAACCAAATTTCCATTCATCGGAGTGGCATAATTCTGCACCTGTTAATGTTTTACACATGAAACCAGTGCAAGGCACCACTGAGCCACTAGGGCCACCTACACTTTAAATTTAAAGGCAGTAGCACCATGCAGAATGCTACGCACAAAACGTTAACTGTGTCACGCAGTATGTCCGCAGCAAATTATTTTTAAAACATGTAAACAGCATAATTCATGTCTCCAGGACATCCACTTAACATCCTCCATATTTCTTGTGAAAAGACCAAAGCATTCCAGAGATATTCAATTTTTATATTTCTGTACCTTTAAGAAGTCTTCCAAAACAAAATGGTGGAAACAATGGCCAAAAGTGCACTAACATGGTGGACTGCGAAGCTGGACAACTTCAAATGGCCATAACTCTGGAACAGAACAACATCTTCTTACCAAACAAAAACTGGCATGTTCCTTGAACAAAGGTCTTTCTACGTTCCAAGCTTCAGACAAATCAACCACACACTGGCTGTGCTATGTGTCACAGAAGACAGTGCATAAAAATAGCAAAACATAATGTTTTGCACTGCACTATGCAAATTCAAAAACACAAATGTAATGTTAACGCAAACGATGATGGAAACAGTGAGGTAAAATAAAATAGTTACACTAACTGTAACACAAATGCAAGTGCAAACGGTAACGCACATGGTGATGCAAAGGTAAACAATAATGCAAACAGTCAGAAAAATGCAAATGTTAATGAAAACAGAAATAGTAATGCAAACGGCGGTGCAAATGCTCATGGCAACAGAAATGCAAATGCAAATGGTAACAAAATGCAAACGGTAAGACAAATGTAAACAGAAATGCAAATGGTAATGGCCATGGTGATGCAGAAGGAAACAGTAACACAATTGACAATGAAACTGCTACCAAAAATGCAAATGCTAAGGCCAACAGAAGTGCAAATGCAAACAGTGATGAACACTCAAACAGTAATGGTAACGCAATTGGAAACACAAACGGTTATGGTAACACCAAAGATGATGCCAAAGGGAACAGTAACACAAACAGAAATGCAAGCATGTACACAAATGCAAATGGTAATGTGCACTGTCACAGTAACGCAATTGGAAATGCAAATGATTACAGTAACACCAACGATGATGCCAAAGGAAACACAAATGGAAATGCAAATGCTTATGCAAATGCAAATGGTAACATGCATGGTCATGGTAACACAATAGGAAATGCAGATGCTTACGGTAACACCAATGATGATGCCAAAGTAAATGCAAATGGAAGCATGTATGCAAACACAAATGGTAATGCACATGGTGACACAAAAGGAAACGCAAAAAAAAAACAGTGATGGAAATGCAAATGGTAACAGTAATGCAAACACAAAAGCAAAGGGTAATGCACATGGTGACGTGAATGGAAACGCTAATTCAAACGGTAATGGAAATGCAAGCAGAAACGCTGACTGTAACAGTAATGCAAACAGACACACTTTTTTCCCAAAAAGGTGCACTCAGAAGCACAGCGAATACAAAGAATGTATGCATAATAATGGCCCTTGGAGCAGAAAATGAACACTTGGAATACTAAATTGCTTATATCTCAGGAACCGTGTGACGTAGAAAAAAAAATTAAATCTCATGTTATTTATGACTTTCCTGGCTAGTTTTGCACTTAAGCATTTTTCTCACAAAGTTCATATCTCAAAGCATTTTCGAGATATGGGCCCTGAAAGGTGCAGCAGACACCATAATGTTAGCTTCTGGGAAAAATCATCAACTTCAGAGTGATGTAACTTTGCAGCCCTCTAATATTTTGTCACCAAACCACAAAAAGACACATATGTGGGATGTTGGTGTTCTTCTCTCCACATTTCAGCCAAAAAGGCCAAACCATTCTTTTGCAGCAGGGTGGCAAAGATGTCCTATTGTTTTTGGCACAGTGTTACAAAGTAGTGTCGTGATTTGCAACACTTTCACAAAAAAAAATCATGAAAGTGTCGAATGTGTGACACTACTTTGAGACACTACTGTTTACAAAATTTTAAAAACATATTTCTGGGGTGTTTAACCCCTCAAACAGACATGGCTAGCATACTCAGGACTCGACTAGGTGAACACAGAAAGAATTGTGTCCCTAGAGGGCTCCAAATTTAAATGCCAAGCATTTCTGTGACCACAAACTGAAAACAAGATGGTGGATTTGCGACACTACAGGGTCATTTGCAACACTAAAAACTGCATTTGCGACACTTTCAAACTTTTTTAAAACTTTTCCCATTGACTATAATGGGAAATTGTTTTTGAATAACTTTTGAACAATTTAATATATTTTCATGAAATCTTTGAAAGACACATCGATGACCATGGCTGTATGTTCCCTAAAGGTTTCGGACTGGTAGCACAGACCATGCAACCTGTAGGCATGAGCAAAGAATGTGAAAAAATGCATAATTTGTGCATTTTCAGTGCTTTGTAACTCCACAATCGTATATCTGACTATTGCAAAACCTGGCAGATCCAGAGACCTATGGTATCGCTCATTGCTTGCCAAATTTCAGGCAAATATGTCATACAGTGGCGAAGTTATTAAGCTGCCAAATTTAAGAGTTTAACCTTAAATGGGGTACTCAACCCTAACTATAGTGGCACTACTCTGCCACTATAATATCTATCCATAGCAAAAATCTCCATTTAATGCATCAGTTAGGGTTGCTCCACAGTGACAAAAGTGAGGAAATTTGGTGTTAGGGTCGAAAACCCTAACTGCGCATTCCCCTCAAACCCCCACCACCACACACACACACATACATGCAAGTAGGGGAAGGACCAAGGCAACAGAACCAATCACACACATTCAGCAGGAGGTGTATACCTGTGTTATTGAAATAAGTGGAGAAATCCAACTTGAGATATCATAGAGTATTTACAAAGTTGTTCTTCGAGATTAGTTCACATAAAGGTGAACCAAGCTGGCAGTAGCGAAAATGCTGTACCTCCCTTTGTTTTCAACATATGGCTGGTGAAAGGCATCATGGGCACTGAAATGTTAGTCTGTGGCAAATTGTTCAATTTTGGAACAGCGTAACTTTGTAATCCCTAAGTATTTTAGCACAATAGCAGGAAAAAGCACATATGTGGGACCAGGTCTTGCCATCCTGCAAATTTGAGGACAAAGGACCGAACTGTTTGCTTGCAGGATGATGGCAAAGATGTGCAGTCATTAGGAGAATACTTTCTCAAAATACTTTCACAAACATAAAAGTGTCAAAGCATGACACTTTCACATTTGTGAAAGTGATTTTCTTAAGTATTGCAGGGATTGTGCAAAATCCTGTTTTGGATTTTGCGAACCCCAAAATACCATATGTGTAGTGTGTATTATCTGTTGATGGTAGTGTGTGGCCCAAGATGTCCAGTTGTCTGTAGTAATATGTGTTTAGTGGTGCATGGAATGTCTGGGATGAGAGTTAGCAGTGGCGACCCCATGAGACAACCCGATAGGAGCATGGGTGTGTGGTTTCGTGGTTTACATAGTTGTATGTTATTCCTGTTACCTGCTGTGTGTGATTGGTTGTGTTGCCTTGGCCCTTCCCCTATTTGCATGTATATGTGTGTGTGTGTGTGTGTGTGTGTGTGTGTGTGTGTGTGTGTGTGTGTGTGTGTGTGTGTGTGTGTGTGTGTGTATGTGTGTGTGGTGTGTGTGTGTGGAAGTGGTGGGGCTGGGGGTAGGGGATTGCACAGTTAGAGTTTTCAATTCTAACACCAAATTTCCTCACTTGTGTCACTGTGGAACAACCCTCACTGATGCATTAAATGGCATTTTTTGCCATGAATTTCCCTTCTTTTTGAGAATGTGCACTATAAATAGTGAATGGAATGTGGTGATTGAAGCGCTGGGCTCACCATGTGATTTTTTGTCACTTTGCTGCACAACAACTGTTATGACAGAGTGAAATGAAAATTGGGTACAAAAACAGAAATGTAAACGGTAATGGCAATGGCGATGCAGAATGAAACAGTAACGCAATCAACAATGGAAACACTACCAAAAACGTGAACTCTAAGGCTAACAGAAATGCAAATGGTAATGAACATGCAAACAGTAACAGTAACGCAATTGGAACCTCAGATGCTTATGGTAACACCAACGATGATGCCAAAGGAAACAGAAACAGAAATGGAAATGCATATGCAAACGCAAATGGTAATGCACACAGTGATGCAAAAGGAAACACAAATAAAAACAGTAATGGAAATGCAAATGGTAACAGTAATGCAAATGCAAATGCAAAGGGGAACGCACACTGTGATGTAAACAGAAACGATAATGCAAACTGTAATGGAAACGCAAGCAGAAACGTTAACTGTATAATAAGTGAAATGCACACCCTCTTTTTCTCCCAAAAGGTACATTCAGAAGCACCTTGAATACAAAGAATGTATGCATAATAATGGGCCTCAGAGCAGAAAATGAACACTTGGAATACTAAATTGCTTATATCTCAGGAACCGTACGACGTAGAAAAACAATTAAAATGTCATAGTATTTATGACTTTCCTGGCTAGTTTTGTGCTTAGCCCGCTGTTAGAGGGCTAAGCATTTTTCCCATGAAAAGTCCACATCTCAAAGCATTTTCAAGATATCAGCCCTGAAAGGCGCAGCAGATGCCATAATGTTAGCCTATGGGAAAAATCATCAACTTAAGAGTGATGTAACTTTGCAGCCCTCTAATATTTTGTCACCAAACCACCACAAGGCACATCTATGGGATCTTGGCTTTCATCCTTCCATATTTCAGACCAAAAGTCCAAACCATTCTTTTGCAGCAGGGTGGCAAAGATTTCCTATTCTTTTGGTCATAGTGTTGCAAAGTAGTGTCATGATTTGCAACACTTTCACAAAAAAAAAATCATGAAAGTGTTGAATGTGCGACCCTACTTTGACACTACTGTTTACAAAAATTTCAAAAACATATTTTTGGGATGTTTATCCTCACAGAAAAGACATGGCTAGCATCCTTAGGACTTGACTAGGTGAACGCAGCAAGAATTGTGTCCCTAGAGAGTCCCAAATTTAAATTCCAAGCATTCTGTGGCCACCAACTGAAGACAAGATGGCAGATTTGTGACACTACAGGGGTCATTTGCAATACTAAAAACTACATTTGTGACACTGTTGAACTTTTTGTTAAGTTTTCCCTTTGACAATAATGGAAAATATGTTTTTTGAATAACTTTTGAACCGTTTAATATTTTTTCACGAAATCTTTGAAAGGCACATCGGGGACCTGGCTGCATGTTCCCTGAAGGTATTGGACCAGTTGCACAGACCATGCAATCTGTAGGTATGAGCAAAGAATGCACAAAAATGTGTAGTTACCACTTGCCTGGGCAATATGTAGCTCCGCAACTGTATATTTGACTGTTACGAAACTTGGCAGAGAGCGAGACAGAGAGAGAGAGAGATCTCTACTTTCCTTCTGCCTCCATGCCCCTAAAGTTCCTACTCTTTCTGTTCTGGGAAAGGAAGTACCTATATTCCCCAATAGTCTCCTTTTTACTTGCTCAGAGTCAGACCTTCAGCAGCTGAGGGGAGGTGGGATGGAGAGCTACTCCTTTCCTTCTAGGATGGTGAGTCTTTTGTGCTTCTGTGATCACTTCCTTCCTGCTCCCAAACAAGAAGTTCCTGTTGTCAGTCAAATCCTGTGCCTATGAAAGTAAAACTGGCTTACTCATAAATTAGATTTTGAGATGGCTGCCCATTTCATTCAGACAGACACAGTCCCACTGACATGCTCCCTTACTCAAGGATGTAATGACGTGTGACCAGGGAGAGCATGGGGGGTGGCATTGAAATTAATGGGGCTCAGTGTCTCATCCATCACTGCAATGAATGTATTGAAGGCAGAGGTAGGAAAATACAGACCAGTTAGTTTGACCTCAGTGGTAGGGAAAATGATGGAATAATTTCTGAAAGAAAGAATTGTTGAGTACCTAGAGGCCAGCGGGGCACAAGACCCAAGGCAGCATGGAATCACAGCAGGAAGGTCATGTCAGACAAATCTAATAGACTTATTTGACTGGGTGACCAAGGTAGCAGACCAGGGAGGGTCTGTTGATGGGCCTACTTTAGCAAGGTGTTTGACACAGTCCCACACTAAAGATTGATAAACAAGTTAGCTAGCCTGGGAGTGGGTCCCAGGGAGGTAACCTATGTAAAAAATTGACTGGACAACAGGACGAAGGGGGTAATAGTAAACGGAGTCCACTCCGTAGAAAGGTGGGTTACTAGTGGGGTACCACAGGGTTCAGTACTGGGACAGGTCCTCTTTAATGTCTTTATAGGTCAAATTGCAGAGGGACTGGAAGGAAAAGTATGCCTCTTTGCAGATGACACAAAGGTCTGCAACAGGGTTGATACACATGGAAGTGAAAAGGATTAGAAGGGACTTGACAAGGTTGGAGCAATGGTCAAAAATAAGGTGGCTAAGATTCAGTGCAAAGAACTGCAAAGTAACGCACCTGGGAAACAAAAACCCTAAGGGAAGAGTACACAATGGGGAGGGGGGGTATTAACGACAAAAATAGAAAAGGACCTGAGATAGTCATATCACATGACCTAAAGGTTGGCAAGCAATGTGAGGCAGCAGTAAGAAGGGCTTGGGGGGAATACTGGAATGCATAAGGAGAGGCATTACCAGTAGAAAACAAGAAGTTGTTATCCCTCTGTACAGACAGTTAGTGAGATCCCATCAAGAGTACTGTGTGCAGTTCTGAAGAACCCATCTCCACAAAGACATAGACAAGATGGAGGCAGTCCAGAGGAGGGCAACTGAAATGGTGCAGGGTCTGCACAACAAGCCATATGAAGGGAGATTAAAAGTGCTGAATATGTATACCCTTGTGGAAAGGAGGGAATGGGGGACATGACAGAAACTTTTAAGAACCTCAGGGGAATCAATAAGGTCCAAAAGTGTAGCATCTTTCAGAAAGAACAAGTGGGCACAATTTGAAGATAGATGGGGGATGACTCGGGGGGCAATGTGAGGGAATATTTCTTTACAGAGTGGTGGTGGACACATGCAATGGCCTTCCTTAGGAAGTCATGGGGTCAGAAACAGTTGGGGAATTTAAGAAGGGGAATCACATCCATCCTCCTCCAGTCCTCAGGTACCACACCGTCCTCCCATGATTTGTTAAAAAGGGTAAGCAGTGGTACCACTTGTTCTCCCCATAGTTCTTTTATTATTCTGGGGTGAATACCATCAGGCTCCATTGCTTTGTTCACCTTCAGTTTTAAGAGTTCTTTCATGGCCCTTTCTTCTGTAAATGGACTGGTATTGACCCCCCCATCCAGTGTGATTCTGTTATTTGGTTTTTGTGCCTCCCATTTCTCATTGGTGAATACTGAGCAGAAGTATTCATTCAGTACAGTATCTCTGCTTTTTCACTTTCACCCTCTGCCTACCCCCTTCCCCTTTATTAAGCCTCACTATCCCTCTCCTGGTCTTTCTTTGCTCCAAATGTACCTATAAAAGCTTTTATCTCCCCTTCCTAACTGAGTTGGCTATCTTTTCCTTGGTTTGGGTCTTTGCTATTCTGATTGCCTTCTCCACTTCTTTCTGCTTTAACTGTGCAGTGGCTCAACAGGTAGCACACTGGCCTCCGAGTCTCGGAGATCAGAAGGCTGTGGGTTCTATCCTCATGCCTGGCACTTGGGTTAAATCCCAATACTGACACAGTAGTTCAGCATGGGGGGGAGGTGCTTTCAGATGAGATGTTAAACTGAGGTACCATCTGCCTGTTCTGGTGGCAGTTCTGGTAGATGTTAAAGATACCATGTCACTTCTTGAAAAGAGTAGGGGAATTTTTGTATTCAAAATACATTACACCACATGGAAAATAATACCACAACTGTACAATTAATCTTATTTATGTACATCATTTACGAGGTACAGAAACTCTAAATTCAAAATATACATCATAATTAAACACTCTGTAGTGATGAAGGAACCTTATAATGGGAAGGGAAAGAAAGAAAACTTAAAAGATATAAAAGGGGGGGGGTTACAGGGAAAAAAAGAACAAAGAACACAATACCTAAGTTCATGAAGTCTATCCAGTGATTGCTAGAGAAAACATCTTTTTAAACATCACAGGTTTCTTTTGTGATTCAATATGATTTACATTTGATCAAGAAGGAAAAACCCCTCCATCATTTTAATACATATCTTTTGAGTATACGGATAGCATAGCTTTTTTGACCAGTATACTCAAAGTTTCATATGGCATTATTCTCTGCTGCAATACCCACTGGCATCTAGCTTGCCAAATATAACATTTTAAAAAACAAGAGAATATGATTAGGGTTCATTTATCGTATCCATTTAACCTTTGCGGCAATTGGCCTATAACAAATAACTTCTACTTCATGCCTGAAATCCAAGGTAAATTCCATCTGATTTTTAAATAAAGTCATAAGAGTTTAACATATGAGCATTCAAAACAGAAATGCATCATAGTTTCTTCCACTGCTTGGCATACATTGTAAGGACAATTTCATTCCTCCTGAGCCTTGTGTTTGTTATTACCATGTATGTTTAATCTTCCATAAGCTGTAAGTCATAGAATTTCTCCACATGTGGTGTGGAATCCTGGGGATGTTTAGTTGTGATAATAAATATCTATTTTTACTTGAAGAGCATTTTTTTAAATTCTGTGACTTCAGGATATATTTGGGAGATGATAAAAGCATAGAAATGAGGACCTGATTTACCACAAATTTGGCATGTTGTCAGACCCCATCTGTACAGTTTAGATGCTGCTGGTCTGAAAAATCCTGGAATAAGAAGTATGGCGGTAATTGTTGGGGGAGTTACTACCCATTGGGAAAGGAAATTGCCTGATGTGTTTAGGATCCATTTATAACATAGTAGGTCTGAGCCATGGAGCCCAGCTTTAATAATAAATGAGAGAAATAGGGAGGTGAAAAAGGTTACAGGTTGATCATCTCTAGCCCACCCTTCTTTTTGGGGAGATAAGTGTACCATCTCTTGAGAGGGTTCAGCCTGTTGCCCCATAGCATTTGCAAGATTTGCAAGAAGGAAGCATTAGGTCTGGATTCTAAAATAGTTGGTGGAGGAAAATCATTGCAATATACAATAAGCAAGGCATTATGAAATGTATAATGACCAGAATCCTTTTTATTTTATACAGTTTCCAACCTCTCCAACTGAAAACATTAGCTTTTCTTCCTTGCAAAGCCAATGGACTCTTTACCCCCATGAGGATGCTCAGACCTGTGAGCTATTTCCCACAGTTTTTGCAAGGCATGGTCAGTTCTCTGTGTAGCACTCAGCTGCCCTCGTCTGACCCTTCCCAGTGCCCCTTCAAAAGGAAGTCCTGTGGGCTCCTCTATTTGTGCCTGGGGTTCTGGACTGCTGCTTCTAGCCAGCCCCTCCAAATGTGCTAGACACTTCCTCAGCTGCTGAGGATGTGGCTGGAACACACATAGTCACCCCCTTTTCACCCTCAGAAGCTGGCCCTTGTGCCTTGAGAATTTCACAAGCTGGATGCTGCTGGACTATGGATTTTAACCTGTGTTTTTTTTTTCCAAACTGCTACAAAAAAACCCTTTTCTTCCCATTTCTGTCACATCTACCCCCCCCCATAATGAAGGCATGTCCCTTGGGCCACCCCAAGTGACACAGCCACTCATGCAATTACTGGGAAGTGCCCAAAAGTATCCAGCCATGCCGTTAGCCCTGTCTCGATAGCCCATCCGCATTTGCATTTTGTTTGCCACTGCAATGCTGGATGTTGTATGCCTGCAGAACCAAACTCCAACGTAGTAGTTTTCCATTTTGCCCACTGGATCTATGAAGCCAAATCAAGGGATTATGATCTGTGACCACAGTAAATTCTCTCCCATATAGGTAAGACTGCAGCTTCTGAAGGGCCCCCACTATTCCCAAGAATTCCTTCTTGATTGTGGCGTATGCCTCCTCTCTGGGCAAAAGCCTCGGGCTGAGGTACACAACTGGGTGTTCCTCCCCCTGCTGGGTAACTTGGATCAGCCCAGCCCCCAGTCCATGATCTGAAGCATCCACATGGACCATAGACTTTAAAATATATTTAGTGCTAGCTAATACAGTTGGGCCACTTAAGGCCTTCTTTAGCTCCTGGAAAGTGACCTCACAGCCTTTTGACCACTTCACTGTATCTGGCTTTCCCTTCTTGGTTAAGTCTGTCAGGGGCATAGCCAGAATGCTATAGTGAGGAACAAACTGTACTACAGTCCATTTTCCCAGTAAATGTACTCTTTTCCCCCCTAAGGACGCTCAGCCCTATGAGGTATTTCCCTTAGTTTTTGCAAGGTAGGGTCAGTTTGCTGCACAGCACTCAGCTGCCCTTGTCTGACCCTTCCCAGTGCCCCTTTCAGAAAGAAGTCCTGTGGGCTCCTTTATTTGTGACTGGGGTTCTAGACTGCTACTTCTAGCCAGCCCTTCCCCTCTGCTAGACACTTCCTCTGCTGCTGAGGGTGTGGCTGGAGCCACCCCCTCTTCACCCTCAGAAGCTTGCCCTTATGCCTAACTATGAGTTACAACACACGCAAGTTTTTTCCTGGAGTCCAAATCCTTCCCCACAATCATATTTACAGGTAGGTCCTCTATAACCTCCACCTCCTTTTCTCCATGGCCCCCTTCCCAGCTCAGGAAGACTCTAGCCATTGGTAATTGGACTGGTGGCCTGTGAATGCCCAGACCCTGGAGTATTTCCCAGGCACCATCTGCTCTGCCCGGATGAGATCCTGCCTTACCAGGGAGATGTCAGCGCTTGTGTCCCACATTCCCTGTGTTACTATTCCATTAACTGTAATGGGATGCAGATTTTCATTAGATGAGAGTGGTTCTTCAGACTGGACACACCCTACAAACACACCAGTGCTCTTTTGATCACCCCTCCCCCATACCACTTCCCCTTAACCAGTTTCTGAGGACAGTTATATCTCAAGTGTCCCACTTTATTGCAAATATGACATTTCTTGGGTCCTGTCTTGTGAGTCCCCTTAGAACCAGAGGGTTCTACTTTGGACTTAGGTGCAGGATGGTTTCCTTTGGGATGCCCCCCATTGGATCCCTTATTACCATGTGCTGTTCCCCCACCATAAGATGGAAGAATCTAATATTAGAGCCTACCCTACTAGTTAGGTCCATGGGAGCTCGCAGTTAGCATAGGGCACAGTGGTCTCTTGAAAGGACAGGGAAGGGTAAGTTTAGTACTAGCATATTTCAGTAACAGCCTTCTTCTTTTGCCATCTGTTATTTAAAAACATTTGTTTACTTTTCCTCTATCAGTGTTATTCTCTTGTGTTGTAAATATATATCCTGTAAATGCTCAGTGCACTTTCTGTTAAGTAAAAAGCTATTTATTTGCTCAACAGTTGTGACTGAAATGTCATTTTTCTAAGGTAATATTTGGTTTCCACTGGCTGAGGTAAACTCTGTGTAGCATCTGCCACCTGAGAGAGACACACTACCAGACTTTAACTTGTGCAATTGCACGTTTGATTATTCAAGTTTGTAAGCTTGAAGGAGGTGCCGGAAGAGAGTCCGGCTGGTGGCAGTGAATACCTGAGGACAGACACCTCTCTAAAAGCTGTTTCAGCCCAGTGGGAGAGGTGGGTTGTCACATTTTGGTGTTGCATCTATGTTGGTCCATTCAAAGGTATCAAATCATTTGCTTCTGGATCGGTTCTTGCAAGGACCAATACGGCAACTACTAAATCTAGATTCCAATCTTCCAAAGGCATATTTTCCTGACCAAAGGTCACGGCTAAATTTTTAAGGGAGATGAAGAAATCCAAACACCTTTAATGGATATATCTGGTTGGAAAGTTGGGTCTATAAAGAGACCCCTACATTTTTCTATATTTAGAGAAGAGTTGGAGACTCTAGAATAATCACTAATAACTTGAAGTAGAGAAGGAATGTGAGTAGTCTGGGACATAAAAATTGCAATATCATCTGCATATGCCTGCGCTAGTAGAAGATTCCCATGGGTAGAACCCCTGAGGCCCTGCTACTGGGATGTTTCATGTATTATTCTTAGTGTGGGATCTAATGAGAAAATTTAAAGCAGGAGACTTAAGACACCCTTGTCTTACTACTGTTGTAATGTTTATTTGCATTCCTATGTTTTGTTTTATGACTGGTTGTACTCTGGCTGAGAAATACAGTAATTTTATCTATTCAACAAAGTCAGATGGAATGCCATATTTTTTCAGAGTGGCAAACAAAAAAGGGTGGTAGACCTGGTCAAAGACTTTGCACTGATCTAACAAAATAATGCAACCCTGTTTTTAATGCAAGTTATAATTTTCTAGTAGATCCCTTATGATCATTAGGGGGTACTGAATGTTTCTGTCAGGGGGACTGCAAAACTACAAAAAATGTATTAACTGAACTGTTTTGTGTTTTAGTCTATTGTTTAGTATGGTAGATATAATTTTATAATCAGAGTGTAGAATAAAGATGGGTCTCCAATTATTAATATAGGCCCTATTTCCTGATTAAAATAGAAACACCATCAGACCTGGTGTGAACTGTGAAGGGATAGATTTAACTTTAAAAAAGCAGGAGAAAACTGCTCCAAACAAGCAGCAAATACTAATGGAAAAGTTTTACATAATTCATATGGAAGGCCATCTGGCCCTAGGGATGTTCCTTGTTTAAGGGACGTTATAATTTGTTCAATTTCATGTGGAGTTATGGGAAGGGTCATTTCAGAAAGGTTATTGCTAGGGTTAGGAACTTTAACCTTTGCTAGATAGGAGAATGTATCTTCTGTAGAAGGAGTATTACACATGTTATCTGAATGCAAGTGGTCTGAGATGATTTTATACATCTCTTCTCCTGAGTATGTCAGGGATCCATGACTGTCTCTTAATTCCTGTATTGTCATATTTTTGTTTCAGGCTTTAAAACTGTCAAATGGGTCCCCTAGAGGAGATTTTTGGGTGCCATACTGTAATGCGGCTCTTAATGTTCTAGCGCTATCATATTGATAGTCCCTCATTTCATGTTTAATTTTTTCGATTTGTGATCTGTAATCATGTTTTGAATTCATAGATAGTGAGAATAAATATTGGAGCTGATTCTGAAGCTGTAAATATTTAAAAATGCTATTCTTCTCCATTGATTTCCCATACTGTTGGAACCATAGTTTAACATCCATTTTGGTATCTAACCACCAAGTACATAAATCATTGTATAAGAATTGGACTGAAGTACTGGCTGCAAGAATCTGAGACATACTAGTTTTCACTTATGGGCCCTGTAGGATGAAAATGTTTAATTTCCATCTTTTGTGGTGTACTATGCCAGTGGGATGACTAATAAAAGTAATTTTAAAAAAGTTAATGTTCTGATAATTCTGTAGGTAAAATTTCTAGAACTGGTATTGGCAGGTCTTTTGAGATGAAAAGGTCTTCTATTGAGGTAGTGAATTTCCTTCTTTTGTATGTGTACTGAAGGTGTTTGCTTTGGTTACTCCTACAATTAACCAATTTGGCTGTGTTGATCAAATTAAGTAGAGAGCTGGAGTCACAGTAGGATTTTGTTTCCTTTAGACACTGACCTGTTTTGGGCAGATCACAGCTGATGTCCCCTCTCAGGACAATACAGTATGTAGTGTGGTGGCAAAATATGACAGAAGGAGATTAAATAATGCCAATCTTTCAGATTTTACTTGAGATCCATAAACATTTATGAGACACAAGGTCGTACGCGTCCACCTGCTATCTATAATCAACATCCTACCAGGAATTATATCTACAAGTTTAGTCAGTGAATATGAATATGAATTACAAAGCATCCCCACTGCTTCTGCTCTGTCAGTGCCAATGGACCAAAAAAGAATGTCCCCATAGCCATTTAGATACAAAAGGTTGAGCCTGATCTAGTGTAGACATCCAGGATTCTTACGCAAAACTCATATCTATATGTGACTCATGTATATATTGGAATACAGCATGTCTTTTTGTATTGTTGATAAAGCTACAAACATTTAAGGACCCAATGGACAGATTTGAATGAGGGAGGAGTCAGAGGGTGGAAAACTCAAGAAATTTGCTTTCTCCTTTCTTTCTTTTTCCCTCTATAGTCCTGGATTTCGGTGTCTGCCTGAGAAGGGTCAACATTGTCAGGCTCGCCCAACTCCATGTCAGACTTTGCCCAACTAGTAGCTAAGGCTGCATAACAGTTGGAGGTTGGTATTACTGAAGTTTCTTGAACCTTTAGGGGGAGTGGAGGAGGTTTTGAATTTTGTGTTATCCTCCTTGGCATGCGTACAGGTTTAGGGAGGATCTGAGGAGTATTCATTTCCTTAGGGGTTGTGTCTGGAGGATCAAGGTAACATACTGGGGTGAGGGCTGTTACTGTGACAGGAGGGTGTGTGTCCTCCTTTAAAGTCTTATCTGGAACTTTTACCTCTTGTATTGTAATCACCTATGTTTCATCCTGCTGATGATGGGAATAGGAAGAGGGACCTGAGCCTCTGGGTTGATGAGGCCACATCCTGGACCTTTTGAATTAAAAGTTCAGGGCTGATCACTAAGGCCTTGTTTTCAGCTGCCATGGGGCACTCAGAAAACATGTGAACTGGTTTCTTCACAGAAGTCACATTTTGTTAAATCTGCACACAGGTGGCTGTTGTGCCCAATTTCCCTACAGTTGTTGCAGTGGGATTTATCACTTACACTTGACAGGTGGGTACTTGCTCCACACTTGTAGCAAGTATGGGGCTGCCCAGTGTAGAAACAGACCCCCCATCCCTACCCAACAATAATGAATTTGGGATATGTTCTATGCCATTATCATTTTGACATAACTTTATTTTTTTCCACCCCATGTCCAAAATAACTCAGAGTCTAGAATCACGTCTGGAGAGCTGATAACTTCACATTTTTGTGAGAGCCAATAGGTTATGTCCTCTGCATGGATGCCCTCATTCCTAAACATGATAGTGACATATCTGATCAAAGGCTTAGTTAAGGGGATCACCAAAAAAGAGAGTCCATAGGTGGGAAAATATGACCTGACTGCACTTCTACCAAAAATATTCTAGTGCATATGAAGAGCGAAAGCTTATATCATAGTTGTCTTCATCTGAAATGTTAGTAAAAGAGAAAGCCTCCCTAGGAGAAAAGTGTAATCACTCATTTAGAAGTATTTTCCCAACATAATGCCTATCAGGCCTGTCATCCAGGCTTCTCTTGTACCTAATATGAATAGCATTACATCTAGGGGCTGATTCTTTTTTTGTTTTACAAAAAACATCTGACAACAAAGGTCTGTGTGGACGACTCTCTTCCATATTGGTTAGCCTATTCTACTGATCTCTCTGTTTGTTGGGGTGCACCCTTTAAGTTTTGTGGTTATTAGCAGGAGACATCAAATGTGGGAGTACTACCTTCTTGGATTCTAGTTCTGTTGGTAGTTTAGCAGAGACGATGACTCCATAGTTTTATTAACAATATCTGTTTGTCCTGGTGAGGCAGATGTAATACAGTCCTATAGGTCCTGACCCAGAAGAGCCAGTTGCCATGCTGGGGAGGCTTGAGTTAAGTCATCCTTGTCCCACTTTGGGTCAGGCAACCAAGTGCCATCTGGAAACTAATCCCATCCTGATTCTTTCAAGGTTTTTGGGGGCCCCATTTGGAAAAGGGGTCTACGCACTGTGGTTGTATATTGAAAGCAGCCTGAATTGCTGAAGCCACGGTTTGCATTGTGGTATAGGATGGGAAATTATCAGCTGAATCATCACTGCATGTAGTGATCATAGAGGAGAAATTGCATTTGACCAGGGTCAAAGAGCCCCCTTTATTTTTATTTTCCTCTTTTTTATTGTTTTTTTTACTTGAGCTGCTTGCAGAAAAAGAAAATTATTGCGACTCCTGTTGGAGTACCATTGTCAGTTTGGTAAGAGATTGGGTTAGTACAGTCATTTGAGTAACTTTTGTGCTGTATTTGTCCTGGAATTGTTGTAGCCACTGAGCTACTCTCTGCTTGTGGTTTTGAACAAGTATAGGCATGAGGCATCCAACAAGTTTGTGTTTTCTAGTAGCTGTCCAAAGCTTTCCCTCCCAGGATTCCCACACAGATTTTCTTCCCGCAACTCTAGACACCCACTTTTGCAAGCAGTTTCACTTCCAGCCATATTAGAAAAAGAGTAAGAAATTTAGATATTACCTGGGGAGATAAAATATTGACAGCACTTAACACATCTGTAGGCTTTGATGCTCCTGTATCTTAGGAACCTCCCAATGACAGCTTCACCTTGCCCTCTGACAGACACTACCTTCACTTGCAATTGAGCAATGTCTTTTTGGATATGGAGCTTTCAGCGTTTGAGCCTTTCCTCCTCAATTTGGAGGTCTTGTTTTCTTTTTTCTTGTAACTCAGCATCATTTTCCATGTTAGTGTCCATATTTACTTTACTTAAATCTTCTGTTGATATGAAAATGTCATTACCTCCGTCATCATTCATTATTCCAAATCTGCTTAGTTGTTAAGTATAGTCTCTTGTGGTAAGAGAACAGAGAAGGAGGCCTGCTTCTCTGTCTTTGCTGCTTCCACCACCTCCAATGACTCCTGCAGAGTTGTCATCTTGAAGACAGACATCAATTCCCCCTCTGGTGAGTAGGGGAATTTTTCCCTGGAGCCCTGGTCAAATTTCCCCCCATTCGCTAAAAAAGCCACCAACGGCTTAATCTGGTTCAAGGCCAGCTGACATTCATCTGTATCCCCCTCCCCCGGGTCATGCCTTCATGCCTGAAAATAGGCAGGATTTGTCAAGTGCACTTATCCGGTCAACAAAAACTAAATAAAAAAATAAACTTGTCCAGTTCTCTTTCCTGCTCCTTCTGCGTTTCCTTATACTTTCTGAATGCCATATTTTTTTCCATAACTTTCCCTGCCATCTCTTTTGAGAACCAACTTTTTGTTTTCCTTCCTTTTATTTTGTTTATTTGCTTAACACAAAGACTTGTTGGTTTTGTGATGGCAGCTTTGATTTTCCCCAGGTTGGAGATGTCTATGACCTGCTGTAGTGCTTTGCATTGGGACACACCTGGAAACAAGTTATTATAGCTCAGTGTGCCTTTCCTGGTAAAACTTTGTTTGCTTACTGTGCTACAACAGCTGGGTGAAACTACGCGCATCAGTGATTGAGGAGTAGTCAGTGATAGCAGGACCGCTACGCTTGTTTCATAATTTGGAAAGGTATGTCATCTATGTCATGCTAATGTTATGCAGTCTTACCAGACTATCTTATTGTGAAACCTGGTTGGGTCTGTTTCCTCTCTGTTTTCTCCTTTTGTTCCCCAGTCTTTTGGTTTCCATACTGATTGCTCTAATGATGGCATGTGAGCGAGAATGAGGGCTCTGGGAGATTCCATTCAGACCGGTGCTGTGGAGAGTGAACTCGACTCTATATGCTTCTCTAGCGCCACACTGATGGAATTCTGATTTTGTTCTGAGGAGATGTAGAAGAAAGTTGATAAAGAAATCAGATAAACTATTTGTTTCTTTGGTATTCAGGGGACTTATTTATTTTTGGGTTGTTGTTTTGCTTACGATTATGTTTGGACTCAGCTTTGAGAGTTTTACTCTCTCTTGAAATGTGCTTTTTTTTTACTGCTTTTCCTGCTTTTATTGCTCGTACTCTTTTATATTTTTATATACAGTATATTCATAGTTCTTTGAAATTTCACAGGGTCCTTCAAACCACGTGATCCCCTTAACCAATTGGATTCCCTTGTCGAGTCTCTCTGAATGTTAAAGTGTATGCATCGCGTTCTCCATTAAGTTCAAGGAGACGCACATCGTAGTTTCAGAGGCTCCACAAGAAGAATCAGCTAAAATAAAATCAGCCTTTTATAGCTATTATATTCTTTTATAATCTGTGTATTCTGAGCTGCTAGTAGTCTATTTGCAAACCAAGTTACTGGCTAGCAAAAGTTGATTGTCGTATTCATTAAAACAGATGGGCTAGGCATTTTGGCCCTTGCAGTTGGGACACCACACACTTCTGAGGTAATAATATTTAAAAGAACCCATGTATTATACCTCTTTTATGTATGATCAACTCTCATGATTAAGCATTTAGTATAAATTTAATTAAAAAAATGTTTTTTGCACACTGTCCTATTTTAAAATCTATCTGACAATTCAACAGCATTTAATTTCTGTAGTCAGTTAACCGTCCTTCTTGATATTACTGTTTTTTGGTTTAAATTGACTTAGATCGTATGTGATTTGTCAAATCTATAGGTCAGACCCATTGCCCTCCCCCTTTTTTATCTTCTTTCTTTCATAATTACAATTTTAAATGTCCATAGGGTATTAAAATATTTATTTATTTATTTTTTTTGTGCATTGGCATGTTAACTTTCACAGTCTCATCCATGACCTCATTACCTGAAATACTGAACAGATCTGCTGTCTTTTTATATAGAGTGACGTGACGTAGATTACTGTCCAATTTTATATTGACGGTTTTGCTCTACCTACAGTATTCTTCCCTGCCTCGTTCTATTTTTGACTGTTTGGAACATTGAGCTTATAATACTGAATAGCTCTCTTGTCATTTAAAACATCAAGTACTCTGGAACATTTACCATTTCGTTATGGATTGTATTGTCTCCAGTACCTGCTCTTTGTTTACTCTCTATACTAAGTTAAAAGAAGTATGAAAAAGGAATTCAACGTGCCTAAGATTGTGGAAAGAATATACAAATTGGCCTTTTAGGATACCAACATCTTCTGGGGGGTTATATTGAGTTCAGACTTTTGCTTCTGAGGAGCCTCAGAGGAGCCAAGACTCTGTACTTTCCTGCTGGGTATGGTCAAGAATTTCTTTCTTTTTGTGCTGGACTTTGTTTTGGATTTAATTTGTGGTTGATTATTGCAACATCTGTATCTGTATTTTGTACTGCTTGCACTGTTTGTGCTGTTATTAATACAAAGTCTAGTAGTTATAGGATTACTAAAGAGTTATAATGCTAAAAAGAAATCAGATTTTGTCAGTATAAATATGTACACTGAAAGCACTCAAAATGAGTTCTAAAAATGGTTGTGCATATACACAAGACCTGTCACTGTTAACCCTGCCCTATGCTTCTGCACCTAAAGAAGAAACTCAAAACACTATATCATTAATAAGAGAAAAAGTAAAATATAACTATAGACAACAAACTAATAATGATTATTCAAATCATAATAAATCTATTAATGTTGCATCTAATATTATGTCTAATGCCATGACTTACGAAGAAACTTCCCTGAACCATTCTCAGTGTTTGTCTTACTCGTTGTCCCTTCAGAATCCACAAGAGCAAAAGGGAAGATCCCTATCCACTCTAATTCAGCTTTATAAACTGATTTCTATGAATGAACAGAATCAGGGTTAATTAATTATGAATCCTGTAAAATGTTGGAGAACAGGTTAAGGGAGGAATAGTGAAGATTAATAAGGGAGAGGGGAGATGGGCAGAGGGAGACGGTGAAAAGGCAGAGATACTGAATGAATACTTTTGCTCAGTATTCACAAAAGAAGATAAGGATGAGTTACCTAAACCAGACAATAGAAACACTCTGGGTAGGGGAGTTGACACCAGTGCATTTACATAAGAAAGAGTCCTTAAAACTCAAGGTGGACAAAGCAATGGGGCCTGATGGGATTCACCCTAGAATCCTAAAAGAACTAAGGGAGGACCTAGTGACATCACTGACCACACTTTTTAACAAATCATGGGAGGATGGAGTGGTACATGAGGACTGGAGGATGGAAGATGTGATTCCTCTTCACAAAAGTGGGAGCAAGGCAGAAGCAGGAAACTACAGACCTGTAAGTTTGACCTCAGTGGTAGGGAAAATGATGGAATCACTTCTGAAAGAAAGAATTGTTGAGTACCTAGAGGCCAGTGGGGCACAGGACCCAAAGCAGCATGGATTTACAGCAGGAAGGTCATGTCAGATGAATCTAATAGATTTCTTTGACTGGGTGACCAAAGTAATAGACCAGGGAGGGGCTGTGGATATGGCCTACCTAGACTTTAGCAAGGCATTTGACACAGTCCTGCACACAAGATTAATAATTAAGTTAGCCAGCTTGGAAGTGGGTCCCAGGGTGGTAGCCTGGGTTGCAAACTGACTGCACAATAGGACACAGAAGGTAATAGTGAGTGGAACACATTCCAAAGAAAGGGGGGTCACTATTGGAGTACCTCAGGGCTTAGTACTGGGTCCAGTCCTCTTTAACATCTTTATAGGTGATATTGCAGAGGGTCTGGAGGGCAAGGTATGCCTCTTTGCAGAAGATACAAAGATCTGTAACAGAGTTGATACACAAGGCGGGGTAGAAAGGATGAGAAGGGACTTGGCAAGGTTGGAGGAATGGTCAGACATATGGCAACTTAGATTCAATGCAAAGAAGTGCAAAGTAATGCATATGGGAAACAAAAACCCGGGAGAAGAGTACATAATAGCAGGGGAAGTACTAACAACAACAAAAATGGAATGGGACTTGGGGGTAGTCATATCAGTTGATCTAAAAGTAGGTTAGCAATGTGAGAAGTCAGTGAGGAGAGCCAGGGGGATACTGGGATGCTTAGGAAGGGGCATCACAAGTAGAAAAAGGGAAGTGGTAATCCCTCTGTACAGACAGTTGGTGAGACCCCATCTGGAGTACTGTGTGCAGTTTTGGAGACCTGATCTATGCAAGGACATAGGCAGGATGGAAGCAGTCCAGAGGAGGGCAACTAAAATGGTGCAGGATCTGCATCAGAAATCATATGAAGAGAGACTGAGAGAGCTTAATAAGTATACCCTTGATGAAAGGAGGGATGGAGGGACATGATAGAAATGTTCAAGTACCTCAAGGGAATCAACAAAGTCCAGGAGGGTAGCATCTTTCAGAAAAAGAGATGTGTAAGAACAAGGGGACACAATTTAAAGATAGAGGGGGGACGGCTCAGGGGTAATGTGAGGAAATCTTTTTTCATGGAGAGAGTGGTGGATGCATGGAACTGCCTTCCTGGGGAGGTTGTTGGGGCTAAAACAGTGGGGGAATTCAAATATGCATGGGACAGACACAAGGCAATTGTAGTGGGGTGTGGCAGGAAGTAGGCTGTTGGTTAACTAGAATCTGCAGCTTATCCAGTAGGTAGGGAAATGGGCAGACTGGGTGGGCCAAGTGGTCCTTATCTGCGGTCAAAGTATTTGTTTCTATGTTTCTATGTAACAGTAGTAGAACAAGAGAATCTGTCCCTTTTTCACTTATCTCCTCCTCCCCTAATTAACTTAAACATTCTAAATACTTTAATCACCATAGGCAAGGGAAAATTACTGATTATTTTTATTTTCCAAAAGTAAAATCCAATAATAATCTGAATAGAAAAGGGGAAATGTAGTATAAACATGCAAAAGAAAGATCTAGATATGGATAAGAGATTGTCATCAGAGGGGGATCTCATTTCACTGCATCCTACCAGGCTAAATCTTTTTAGCCCACTTAACTCTAGTATTATAACAATTAACAATGTTACTCACACTTCTCCACACTTTAACCCACATTCCAGACCACCTATCAATAATCAGTCCATCCTTGCAGGATCCCCTGATAAAGTTTTTGAAAGATTAGATCAGGAAGTTGAGAAAATAAATATTCCACCAGAAATATTGGCTCAATGCCTGGACTCTATCTCTAACTACACAATTAAAGCTCTAGCCCATCCAATCATGGCTAATATACTCCTGCTTGAAGCCTTCAATGAATTAAAACATTATATGCGAGATCTTACTAATCTGCATGTTGAAACTCAGGGCAACTCTCACAGAGAATTGACGATCTGAAGAAAGCATTTTTGGAGGGGAAAAAAAAAACCTCCATTTATCTTTTTTATCAATTCACTTCCCCAGTCCCAGTCCCAGTTTCCCTCCCCCACAAAAAAAAGAAGAAAAAGGCTAAAGATATGAAGAAACATTCTGAAAATGGTACAACTCAAAAAATGGAGGATGGAAAATTATTGAGAAAATGTAACAATAAATTAAGGAAAATGGCTGGGATAACTATTGAGTCTAATGTGCCTGTAGAGCCTGATATCCCTAATTCCCCTAATTTACCTAAGGATCCAGTAAGGAGCCATTTAATAGAGTCTGCCCCAAATAACTCATCCTTGAAGAAAGTCTCAAAACCGAAGGTAGAATCTCATTATACAGACTCATTTGAAGTGACTACTTCTACAAATGCCAGGCTGAAAAGGACATGTAATACTAAGGAAGTCTCAAACTTCTTGGCTAATCAAGTACCTCTTCCCCTAGTTAGAGGTAAAAACTGCCCTAAAAATCACCAAAATCCCTTAGTTATTAATGGAGGTGAGGTGGTTTTCAAATTCGAAAATATCTTCCTGAAGTCATATGAAACCTCTGAAATGCTTACTGAACTCATTAAGTACTTATTCAGAAGTGAGTTAGTTATACCTGAGGCATTAAATGCGATCATGCATGTTTTTAGAGATAAAATGGTGGAAGCAAACCCTGTCTAAGTACTATTATCTGACATGATTACTGCAAAAAGAATATGGACAAAACAAAGAGAGCTAGATAGACTGGGTATTCTGATATCTTCCCCAGTAAATTGAACTACAATCTGGAAGCATGTCCATCGTGAAGCCAAAATAATTTCTACTCCATCTATCGACATTATAAATTACACTATATCTATTCTGAATTGGAATTTTGATAATATAGTTTTGAAAACTCTTTCCATATTTGGAATAGAACATTTGCAGGGTGAAAATTCCATGTCGTTGAAATCATATATTAGTAAATTATTGAGTGTTTGTTTAAATACCGCTGTCTCCCCTCTAGATTTTAAATCAGTATCAAGAGTTTTTCCAGAAACCAATGAGACACAGATTGATATAATAATAAATCTAAATCTTTATTCTATTATAATGCACAACCTGAATAAATTGGATTGTGCTCAACCATGTATAGTTGATTTTATTGATGGATCAGCTTATTTTTATCAGAATGGTATCCCTGAACCTAGCCCCTGCCTAGTTAATTTAGGTCATATACTTTCGGGTACCTTACTAGATGACTCAATAACATCTAGCACTGATTCATTAATTGAAAATTCAAAATTCTTATCCTGGAATATAGCAGATATTACCAGAAAACTTAAAGACCCTGATTGGTTGAAGTTCTGTCAAAAATTTGAAATATTACTCTTCCAGGAAACTTGGGCTATGGAATTAACATTATTAAATGAGTACAGATCGTATTTTGTTACTGCAAAAAAAGTAAGGAAGAATGGTAGACCTAGAGGGGGACTGTCCACATTCATAATGATATGAAAGGGCCTTTTGGTTTTGGACCATATTGTTCTGAATGCTGAAATGTTGCTACATGTTGTAAAATGGGATAATTACGTATTTCTTATAGCAAATATCAATATCCCCCAATTACCACTCTCTAACCAATAATGATGTTTGGTCCAAATTGGACATCGAATTAGATTGATTAATAGTAAAACATCCAATTGATATAATTCTATTGGGTGGTGATCTTGATGCCCGAATTGCTGATACTGACAACCTATCTTTGCTTCAATCTATAGTTTATCTGGGTGATCTAGGAATAAGAAATTCCACTGATACTGTCTTTAACTGTGCTGGGAAGAAACTTATTGAATTTATTAATAGTAATCACTTTCTACTTCTTAATGATATAATTAAGGGAGACTTAATTGGGAACTCTGCATATTTTTCATCATTAGGAAAGAGTGTCATTGACTATCTGCTTATCTCTCCTGACTGTTATGAACATGTTCACTCCCTTGTAGTCCTGATGAGACCTGAAAGTGACCATGCAGCCCTGATAGCTGATGTTGATACACTCAGTTTTGAGGGACAATCTGGAGCAGATAAAAAAAAAATCAATAAAAGAAAATCAAATCCAGCTAGAGCCTAGAGGCCGAATAAAATTATCATTAAATGCAATTAATACATTGAGGGTGTTAGATCTGATGTACTCTCCCCAGATGGCCAAGTTATTCTCTTTAGTATGTAATTCTTGCTCCCCTCAGAATTTATATGAATTGTTGGAGATTGCCTATCAAACAATTAGATCTAAAATATACAATTTTACCACAGATTCAACAAACCTAAATACTTGGTTTGACAATTATTGTAAAAAAAGAAAAACAGAATTTAATGAAAATTATTAGATATACCAAGAAATTTCCCTCCAGAGAGAACTTTGTTTATTTAAAATAAGTTAGGAAACTGTACCACAAGTTTCTTGAAAATAAAAAATTGTAATTCAAGCAACATCAATGGGAAAAAATGTACGATATTGTAAGAACTAACAATACAAAGGCATTTTGGCTAATGGTCTCTAAGGGAGAAAGAAATGACCATTGCTCTTTATCAGTACATATTCCACAAGATACATGGATTACATATTTTAAAAAACTATTCACTACAGACTCCCAGGTACATAGTTTACATCAAATCTCGTCTAGGAGCCTATTGGCTGAATACCAACATTAATAGTTTCCTTTAAGGAAGTTGAAGATGATGTAATTAAATTAGCTAGTAACAAAGCCCCTAACCCAGACCTTAGTTCAGGTGAGATATATAAAAATCACAAGAATTGCTGGTTACCCTTTTTTACAAATGTCCTTATATCTCTGTTTTAGACAAAGTTACATCCCGCCATCATGGAACAAGAACATTATAGTCCCTCTACCTAAAAAAAGATCTTATCAGTCCCCTTCAAATTATCACCCTATAAGTCTCCTAGATATAAATGGTAAACTATTCTCTGGAATACTTCGACAAAAACTTCAGATCTGGGTAGGAAAATATAATCCATTATCAAATTTTCAATCAGGGTTTAGTCAGGGATGTTCAACATTGGATTATATATATCTATATATATATATATATATATATATACACACACACACACACACACACACACACACACACACATTAACTCATTTAATTGAGAAATATAAGGTATATAGGAAAATGAAGCTTTGTGCATTGTTTGTAGACTTTTCTGCTGCATTCAGTTCCATGATAAGAGAAATTTTATGGGAAATTCTATATAAAAAAGGTTTACCCTTAGAATTATTAAGTCCTATTGTACTACTTCACTCAAATACGTATACAGCAGTGAAATTTGAAAACAGTTGCAAAATTACTGATTACGTTAAAACCAACAAAGGGGTCAAACTGGGGTGCTTACTAGCACTATTCTTATTCAACATTTATATAGATTCTCTACTTTCATATGATGAATCATTACCATTAGACTCTCCTAAAGTTACTAATGTTCCTGTTCCTATACTGGCCTATGCGGACAGTTTGGTGATACATTCTCTTTTAACCACAGGACTTCAAAGAAAAATAGATCAACTTAAAGTAAAATGTTGCTATTATCACCTAGGAATTAATTTAAATAAAGCCAAAATAATGTTTTTTTGGTAATCAATCAGTGGCTCCTAGAATTTATATTGAGAAACAGCTAATAGAGGTGGTGAAGTCATATGTTTATCTGGGAGTCACATTCACATCAAATGGTCTGTGGAATGTACATATCAAAAACAGGTATATAGGGCAAAACTAATTGTGAAGGGACTACTCCATTTTAACTCTAAGAGTGGAGGATCTACTGTATTGCCTGCTATTAGAGCTGGGGAAGCAAAAATTATCTCACTGCTTTCATATGGGGTGGAGATCTGGGGTACTAAAGAACATTCCCATTTAGAATTCCCTTCATCATAGTTTTACAAGGCTATACTACAGGTTCTTCTTTCTACCTCTAATTCAATGGTACACTCTGAGTTACGAAGGATTCCAATAAAAGATATAATAAATCTAAGAACAGTTTCATATTAGCTGAGGCTAATAAATAAAAAAAATAATAAAAATGACTGTACGGTTGGTATCACCTATCTTCGTCTATTAGAAAAAATTCACTGGAGTACTGAAAGCTTTCACTACCTATGGTTAAAAAGGTTGACCACTATTCTTAAAAATTTAAATAGTTATCATTTGTGGAAATATTTTAATAAGGGTATTTTGATTTCTATCCAATATTAAATTAAATTAAAATATATATTTTTAGTTTAGCCCAAAAAGAACAAATGAAGTCAGTTAAAAGTAAAAAAATAGGCAATCTGGTTTAGCAAAAATAAGATTGAATCAGGGCATTGTTACCCTTATCCCAAAGCCTAACTAAAGCAATTACCTGGGCTAGGTTTGGAATTCTGACATCTAAATATATTTCTGTTAATCAGGGTAAACACAACAAACTTAAAACAAAGCAATTCAGCAGATGCAATAGGGGTTTCCATGAAACACTGGCGCACATAATAATACAATGCTCTCTGTATTATCATCTAAGAGACTCCTATCTTAAACAGTTCATGACAAAATGCATGAATTTATATTATGATCCAGTCTTTATTCTGCTGCACCCTATGATGCTAGAGGATGCCATGATGATTGCTAAATTCATTGTGTCTGTTATTCATTTAAAAAAAAAAGAATCATAAGGAAATTATCAGCCCATAATATCTTACTTTATTGCACAACTATCTTACACTGGTAAAAGTTTGAGTTACTTATATTTTATTCTTTTATAATCTCTGTACCTGTTGTTTTTAACTGTTGTAATCTATTTTTACTTTGTAATGTCCAAACTGTTGTGTAATGGATGAACAAATGAAATGACGATGATGATGATGATGATGATGTTCCCCATTGTTCCTCCACCCCTCCACCCCACCTTCTTTCCCATTTGCTAGTGCTTTTCTGAGGCACTCCCCCATTTTGCCAAAGTCAACCCTCCTAAATTCCAATACCCTCACGTTTGTGTGACTTGACTCTATGGCTGTGTTTACCATGAACCACACTGTTTGGTGGTCACTTGTTCCCAGATGGCTAACAACTTCTAAATCAGATATTCTCTCTCCATGCCCATTGAGAGTGCCAGGTCTAAGATTGCTTCCTACTGAGTAGGTTCCAACACTAGCTGCCTGAGGAATGCCCCTGTAGGGCATTGAGAATTTTCCTGCTCTTGGATGTGGCTACAGTAAATGTGCTCCAGTTAAAATCTGGCATATTCAGGTCCCCAATCAACAATATCTCCCCCTTTTCTGTCATACTAAGGATGCCTTCTATCATTTCCTTGTCCATTCCCTCCCCCGTGTGGATTGTGGTGCCAATTCCTATCTCCATGGTGAACCACAGTGCCTCCTCTCCTGTCTGTTTACCATTTAATCCCATTGATTTGATCCCTTCCCTTATGTAGAGAACTCCTCCTCCTCTTTTACCTTCCCTGTCCCTCATGTAGATCGTGTAAACTGGTATGTTGATATCCCAGTCATGGTTGTCTGTGTACCATGTTTCTGTGACTGCCACAATATTCAGGTGTCCTGTTTTCATCAAGGCCACAAGTTCAGGGAGCTTGTTACCCAAACTACATGCATTGGTGCTCATCGCCCTCCATTTTCTGATGATCTTACCCCTTTTAGCCACATCCATGTCCTTACTGTCTTTGCCTTTTTCTCCATTCACCCCAGCCTTGCTCCCTATAGACTTCACTATGATAGTGTTTAACTCACTAACTACTCTGTTTTGTGGGGGGGGGCAAGGCCTTCCATGATTCTTTTCAGTGCCTCCCACCTTAACTAGTTTTAATGCTTGCCAATAGTTGCCAATGAAGCATTTAAACCTATCACCTAGGATCCTGGTTCCCCTCCAGGTCAGATGCAGACCATCATGCCAGTATAGACCTGCATCCCTCTAGGTGGACCCCCAGTCCCCAGTGAAGCCAAAACCCTAATCACACCAGTATTTCAACCATTCATTGAATCCCATGGTATGGAGTATCCTAGCCTCACCCATGCCACAGACAGGCAGCACCTCTGAGATGGTTAAAATGCATGCTATTTGTCTAAGGCCCCTCCCCTACTCTACAAACTCTTCCTGCACTGCTTTGGTCCCATTCCAGCCAGATCACATGTCCCTAGGAGTACAATGACATCCAGCTCAGTCTCACATACAGCTGCTCCCATGATCCTGAGGATTCATTTCCTGTCCCTCCCAATAATGGTGGCATGGAGGCATCTTACCTCCCTATCCCCTCCCACCCCAGTTCTACCTCCTAAAGACTGAGTCCCCCACCAGGAGTTGTTTTCTTCCCCTGTGTGGTCTCATGCCACTCTCCTCTGGGTCTCTTTCTTGGAGGTTCCCAGGTTCCTTCTTGATCTCCACTGCAGGTGCCTCCATAAAGGAACTGCATCCCACCAGAATAGCTTATAAATTGTGGAGAGGTACAACCAGAGGGATATGCCTCTGATACACCATCCTCACCCTCCCTGAGCCCACTGTGGTCCAATTGCTCCTCTTTCTTTGCAACCTCTGAGGCAGCAGTGGTGGCCTTAGTGGTCTCTGGATGGAGGAAGAGGTTTCCCAAATCCTCGCCAAGTCACCTGAAAAGAGACAACCTCTTCTCTCAGACAAGAGAGATGTCTGCAAATAGGGCAGCATCCCAGCCTCCAGAATATTTTCTGAAACACTGATGCCCCACAGCCAGTGCATGACACCACTCCCCACATGTCTCTCTCCCTTCCTGTTTAGTTTTTTAAGTTGACACGCTTGCACAGCCAACATCTTGTAGTAGTGCAGATTTGGAGGCATGGTCACTGTTGGGTGAATAAAGGGCATGCATCAGTAGCTGTATCTCTCATTCCTGAATCAGCCTGAATGCCAGTGCCACACCACCCAGGTGAGCATATCTAAGGAAAGGTCCGCTAAAATGCGAGCAATGCTCATAACATGCAGTGGATCTCCAGACGTGCTAACCCAGAAACACAAATATGGTGGCACACTGCCCACCAAACTGCTGACTTCAGGGGTGCCCAATACCCCTGTCAGCTTACCTTGCCCACAATATATGTGCCAATGGGAGAGCCCACTTCCCATCAGCATAAAGAACAACCCATTTGTGATATGGCGAGGGGGTGCCCAACCCCCCTCAGCTCTTGCCCTTCCTGCTTTCCTTTTGTGCTGACTAGGGTGCCCAATCCCTGTCAGCATAAAGTAACCCCACCTTTTGTTGTGTGCCGATGGGAGTGCCCAATCCCCCATTGGCTACAGCTGCCCCCCAAAAAAACAAGGCTCCATTGGCATGCTGGGAGCTCACCCTATCATGCCACATGCCCCTGTAAACAGGAAAAATGGTCCCAATTGTTTTTTTTGTACCTGTGGAAAAAGGAAACTGTCCCTCGGTGGTCTCCCTGCCCCCCTGCCACAACCTGCACCCACCCACTGCACACCCTGCTTACCCACACCCCCTCACCCCTTACTTACCTGCGTAGTCTGGCTCGATGATCTTCGGTGGACCGAGAACACATCTGCACTCTTCAAAGATGACCATGAACTGAGGAAATGCCGGTAAGCTGTATAATGGAATAAATAGGGTTTTTTTCAACTTTGATGCATATCTCAGGCATTTTTTTGAATTTTGGCATCACATTTTCAACATGGGGTTTTTGGGACCCCTCCTCATGAATTCTGGCACTGTCATTGCGTTTTTTTGATCCTAAAAGATGATTTTTGCTGTCACTGTGTGAAATCACCTTTTGGGCCTGAGTAATGAAACAACAGTGCCACTGTTCATGAGGGAAGCCCTCAAAAAGCCTATGTTGAAAATGTGGTGACGAAACTCCCCAAAATGGCTGTTTTACATGCATGTGTTGCACTGTTTCTATGCACGCTCATAATGCCATGCATTTGTAATATTTTTGCTCCATATTCTCAAACTTACCATTTTTCCACACCTTCTGATGAACAGTACAGCTGTCATTTTACATATCCTGCCTGAAATGTGTTTTTGCATGTCCGGCGCAGAATAGCATGGTCACTGTGCAAAATCACTTTTTGTGACAGTTTGAGGAAATGACAGTGACACTGTTCATGAACAGAGGTCCTAAAATATCTGTGTTGAAAATTTGGTGCCAAATGTCCATAAAAAGACTGGGATGCAAACATACAATGCATAGTTTCCACGTACCCTTGTAACTTGGCTAATCTGCAATATTTCCACGCCAGATTTTCAACACTGGTATTTTTTCACACCTCCTTATGAACAGTACAATAGTCATTTTTCACATCCTGCCCAAAATGTGTTTCTGCAGCTGTGGTGCTCAATAGCATAGTCGCTGTGGGAAATCAACTTTTGGGACAGATTAACAAAATTGCACCACCACTGTTCATAAGAGGAGGTCCTAAAATGCCTATGTTACAAATATGGCTACCAAACTCCCAAAAATAATTGGGTTATGGACATGTGTTGCACAGTTTGTATACATGCCCATTGCTGCCCCAATATTGTCACTCCATATTTTCAACGTTGCCATTTTTTTACACCTCCTCATGAACAATACAGATGTCATTCTCCACATCCCACCCAAAAATGTGTTTTTGTCCCTCTGTCACCAAATGGCACAACCACTGTGCAAAACCACCTTTCAGCTAACAAAGTGAATGTGTTGCTTTTCACAATGTGGCCTGACAAGCAGCCCATGCGGAAAATGAGTAGTGAAACTACCACCACATGCCTACGGTGTTTAGATTTCCAAATGTAGCACCCCACACAGTACAGACTGACAGGCATTAGGGGTGTGACTTGGGATCATTGGATGCAATGTTCACTCAATTCCACCCCCTACCTCCACCCTGCAGTCACTGAGAGGCATCATGGTGTGCCTTGCACTGTTCAGCCACACAGTTCACCCCACGCTCCTATACTGCACTCACGTCAGTGTATATCCTTATGGAATGGGGTAAGTATAATGCCCAAAGACCTCTAAGCACACCCCAACACTTGTCAGTGTCTACAGGGTAGGGTAAGATACAATGGCATGAGTGTTACAGCTGACGACCCAAAGGCACACCCCAATGCCTGTCACTTTCTATAGGGAGGGGTTGGGGATGGCATCACTTCAGTACTTCACTGTCATTCCTATTATGCATCTCTAGCTTCAGTGCTGCCAATGCCAATGTCAGTGCGACAACATTCGGCATTGACAAATGCTTGTTTTGTTAGTGTATAAGTGTATGCATGCATGCACCTACCCCTTATGCAGCTTACTTGGCTGTTAAGGTTATGACAGGTATATATCCTTTTCTCTTTTGGGAAAGTGATGTCAGAACCTCTGGTATAAAGGAAATGACATGCTTGGGTTGGGCGGGGTGAGGGGGCAGGGTGGGCTGGACCAACCCTGTGCACCCCAGAAACAATCAGCTACAGCTCTGACCCACCACCCTGGTGTTTTCCTTCCCTTCAGCTAGACAATTTGTGCATCAATTTAAAAGAAAATGTGCCCTGCAAAAAACAATTTAAATCAGAGAAAAATAAAGCAGTAAACTATACAATCTGTAAGCAAAAAAACAGTAATAAAACTTGTAAGCACAACCTGTAAGCACAAAACAAAATAGTAACACAACAGTAACTCTGCTTGGCTAAAAGAAGCCTTAATGTTTCTGCTTGTTCTATTAAAGTTGATCCTGACTCTGTCCATTCAAGCAAACCCTTGAAGAAAAGAGCTCACGTAAAGCTAGGTGCTTTATGCCAGCAAAACCAGTCTTCACCACAACAAAGCAACTGACCTGACTTTTATATCTTCCTTCTGTTTGAAAGTGCTAAGCCTTTGTAAGCTCCATCCCCCAGTTACACTACTAATCCCCTGGAAGAGCTGTGGAAGAAAAGCAGTTAGTTCTTTTGAAGTGAGAACGAGACAGCAATACCTTTAAGCCCAAAACAAAAACCGGTAAGCACAAAACAAAATAGTAACAAAACAGCAACTTTGCTTAGCTTAAAGAGAGATCAAGATGTAAAACCTGCAAGCACAAAACAGTAACAAAGCCTGTAAGTGCAACCTGTTGAGTACCTAATTTAAAGATAAAGTGTGAAATTTTGCAGCTTAATAACTTTGCTACCGTATGACTGATTTGACCAAAATTTGCAGGCACAGAGTGGTACCATAGATCTCTGGATCTGACAAGTTTCATAATGGTCAGATATACAGTTGGTGGAGCTATAAAGCACAATAGAAAGTCACGTTTACGTCTTTTGTGCATTCTTTGCTCGTACCTACAGGTTGCACGGTTTGTGCGCCTGGTCTGAAACCTTCAGAGAACATGCAGCCAGGGTACCCAATGTGCCTTTTGAAGATTTCATGAAAAAATATTAAATGGTTCAAAGGTTATTCAAAAAACAAGTTTCCCATTATAGTCAATGGGAAAAGTTAACAAAAAGTTCGACAGTGTCACAAATGCAGTTTTTAGTGTTGCAAATTACCCCCGTAGTGTTGCGAGTCAGCCATTTTTTTCAGTTACTGGTCACAGAAATACTTGGCATTTAAATTTGGGACCCTCTAGGGACACAATTCTTTTTGTGTTCACCTAGTTGAGCCCTGAGGATGCTATCCATGTCTCTTTTTTGGGGTTAAACACCCCAGAAATATGTTTTTCACATTTTTGTAAACTGTAGTGTCACAAGGTAGTGTTGCACTTGCGACACTTTCATGATTTCTTTTAGCAAAAATGTCATGATTTGCAACACTAATTTGCGACACTATGCCCAAAAGAACAGGAAATATTTGCCACCCTGCTGCAAATGAACAGTTTGGTCTTTTGGGCTGAAATTTGAAGGGAAGAAAGTGCAGATCGCACAGATGTGCCTTTCAGTGGTTTGGTAACAAAACTTTAGAGAGCTGCAAAATTATGGTACTCCACAATTGACTATTTTTCCAATAGACTAACATTACGGTGTCAGCTGCACTTTTTGGGGCCCATATCTCAGAAAGGCTTCAAGATACAGACTTTTCGTCAGAAAAATGTTTAGCCCCCCACTGGGGGCTAAGTGAAAACACTAGCCACAACCTGTAACAATTTAACAGAAAATATACCTTGCAAATTATACCTTGCAGAAGTTGGTCACCCTTGTAATCAGCAATGAACAGTCCAATCACAGATGCATGAAAAAATACGTTTATTGTGTTGAACTATCACAAATAAAAACAAGCATTTTTAAATGCTGAACGTTGTCTCACTGGCATTGGCATTGGTAGTGAAGGAGTTAGAGATGCATAATAAGAATGTCAGTGAAGTATTGAACTGACACAAATCTCACCCCCACCCTGAAGAGACACATTTTCAACATAGATATTTTGAGACCTCCCCTCATGAACAGTGGCACTGTGATTTTGTTAATCTGTCCCAAAAGTTGATTTCCCACAGTGACCACGCCATTCCTCTGGCCTCACACCACTCCCTGAGCCACTGGTTTATTAGGGAGATAAACCAGTGGCTCAGGGAGTGGTGTGAGGCCAGAGGGTATGGGTTGATGGGGGATTGGGGGGAGACCTGGGAGGATAAGGAGCTGTATGCTAGAGATAGACCCCATCTCAATTTGGAGGGGAGGGAAATCCTTAAGTTGAAAATAGAGGGGTTCATTGGTGAAAAGTGGGGTTTAAACTTGTGAAGGGGGAGGGACGAGTGAAAAGGCTGTCAAGGGGGTGCCAATAAAGGACGGACTCTGTCTCTACCCCCCCTGGGTAGCTGGAGGATTGCGGGAAAAGGCCAACTGGTAAAGTGCAGACCAGGGGAAAACAGAATCGCCATGGGAGCCCGAGCAGGGGAAATGGAAGTATAGGGAAAGGGTGGAAGGTAGTCCTGCTAAATGCCAGGAGCTTGGGAAATAAAATGCCTGAGCTCCAGGCAATGCTAACTGAGGGAGCAGTGGGTGTGGCAGCGGTCACTGAGACCTGGGCCACTGCAGGACACGACTGGGACCTGAACCTGGACGGTTACACTATGTTCAGGAAGAACGGGGGGAGGGAAGGGGAGGAGGGGGAAAATGATAGTCAAAACTGCATTGGCATGGGCAAGTAGAGGAGGCGGAGGGAACCGTGGAAGTGATTCGGGTCACCTTGATAACAAGAGGGGGCAAGAGAGTAAAAATAGGAGTGGTGTATAGACCCCCTGCCTTGGCAGAGGAGCTGGAGGAGAGTCTGGTGGCAGATGTTGGGAGACACTGCAGACTGGGCATAGGAACAGTGGTGGTGTTGGGGGACTTAAACATGCCAGGAACAGACTGGGAGACTATGACATCCTCTGTGACCAGGGAACAGAGGTTGTTGGATGTCTTTCAAGATGCGTTCCTAACTCAGCAGGTGGGGAAACAGACCAGGGAGGCACGGGTACTGGATGTGGTCCTGGCAGACAGTGACCAGATTAGGGGCCTGGAGGTAAGGGACCCATTGGCAGGGAGTGACCATGCCACGATCTGGTTCTGCCTGGACCTAGGAGGGCTAGAAGGCTGCACAAAGATGGATGTAACTGACTTCAGGGGAATGGATTTTGAGGAAATGGGAAGGATCCTTAAGGAGCATTTGGATGTGATTGGGTCAGACATGGACACTGATAGTAGGTGGGAAATCATCAGGAGAGGGGTGCAAGATGCTAGCAGCACCTGTGCAAGAGTAAGACGATAATGCGGTAGGGCCCGAAAACCCTTGGAGGTCCAGGAGGTGGTGCGGGGAAAGAAGGCAGCCTATAAGCAATTCAAGTGCTCAAGGAGTGAAAGGAATCGAGGGGAGTATGAGCTGATGGCTAGAAGGGCCACTAGGGTGGTGAGGATAGCTAAGGCAAGAAAGGAGCAGAACCTGGCCAGGGAAATTAGGAGAGGGAACAAGGGGTTCTTTAGATACATTGGGAAAAAATGAAGGGTGAAGGGGCAGATTAGCAGGATTAAATCAGGGGAGAGATGAGCACAAGACCCGGGGGAGCAGGCTGAGGTACTAAATGAGTACTTCACCTCAGTTTTCACCAAGGAAAATGGGGGTGCTGCATCATACATGGGAGGAGACAGAGATACTGAGGAGGGGGGACCCTTACCGATCGGCGGGTGTGGGGAGAGGGGGAGGCATCACTGGCAGGAGGGGGGAGGGCTAAGCAGGAGAAGAGGCACAGGAAGTGGAAATCACAACAGAGAGAGGAGGGAAGCCTCAGCCCTTAAGACAGAGAAAGCACTGGGCAATAAATTACATCCCAGAGTGCTGAAGGAACTTGCGGATGTCCTGACGAAACCCTGGTGGTGCTTTCACCATCTCTGAGGACAGGGTGGGTGCCCCAGGACTGGAAGGTGGTGCATATAGTGCCTATCCACAAGGGGGGATCAAGGGAGGTAGCAGGGAACTACAGGCCTGTCAGCCTGACATCGGTGGTGGGCAAGGTGATGGAGGGCATTGTCAAGGAGAGGCTGGGGGGGACCTGGAAAAGTCAGGGTGCCTGGACAATAGACAGCATGGATTCATCCTGGGGAAATCGTGTCAGACAAACCTTGTGGAGTTCTATGACTGGGTGACGAGTGCCTTGGACCTGGGTAGATCAGTGGATGTCCTCTTTCTAGACTTCAGCAAGGCATTTGACTCTGTTCCTCATGTGGGCCTGTTGGATAAGCTGGGAGAAATGGGGTGGGAATCAGATGATCATGATCAGATGGATAGGCAACTGGCTCCAGGACCAGACCCAGAGGGTTGTAGTTGGTGGGATAGTCTCATCCCCAAGGAGGGTCTTTAGTGGGGTCCCACAGGGATCAGTCCTTGGGTCCCTCCTGTTCAACGCCTACATCTCTGACATAAGGACAGGAATCAGGAGTGAGATGAGTCTCTTTGCGGATGACTCAAAACTGGGGGTGGTGGTGGATGGGGAGGAGGGGAGAGTGGCCCTACAGAGAGACCTACAGGCTCTGGAAAGATGGTCTAGAAAGTGGAAGCTGAGGTTCAATGGAGGGAAATGCAAGGTACTCCACCTGGGGGCCAGAAACCCAGGCCAAGTGTACACCCTGGGGGGGGGGGGAATGCTACAAGTCCCGATGGCTGAGAGGGACCTGAGGATGGTGGTGGATGTCAAGATGAACAACTTGGAGACTTGTAGGAGGGCAGCAGCCAAGGCTAACAGGATGCTGGGATGCATCGCTAGGGGGATCACCTCCAGAAGGAGGGAAGTGATACTCCCTCTGTATAACTGCTTGGTGAGGCCACACCTTGAGTACTGCGTGCAGTTTTGGAGGCCATACTTAAAGAGGGACATTAAACTCCTGGAGAGCATCCAGAGGAGGGCAACCAAAATGATTTGGGGCTTGGGAGACAGGACCTATGAGGAGAGGCTTGAAGAGCTAAATATGTACACATTGGAAGAGAGAAGGGACTAGGGGGACATAATAGAGGTCTTCAGGTACATGAAGAGGGTAAATAGGGGAGGAACAGTCAGGGTGCTTGAAGGAAGGAGGAGGGGGCCACTAGAGGCATGGGTGGAAGATGGAGGGGAAGATTCAGGGAGAAAGGAGGAGGTGCTACTCACTGAGAGGGTGGTGGAGCATGGAATGCACTGCCTAGGGGGCTGGTGGAGGCAGAGAAGGTGGAGGGTTCAAGAGGGGGTGGGACAGGTACAGGGGAAGGGTTCTGGAAGCAAAATCCAATGCAGCAAGAATATCCAGAACTGGGAATGGAGAAGCCAGAGAAGGCGAGGAGCGCAGCAAGGTCAGCACTCAGGGTGGGGGCTGACCAATCGAGCAGACTCGAAAGACCGTTAGGCCTATTCTGCTGGCATTTTAGTATGTTAGTATTCTGTGCCACAGGTACAAAAACACATTTCAGACTGGATGTGAAAAATGACAGCTTGTACTGTTCATAAGGAGGTGAGAAAAAATGCCAGTGTTGAAAATCTGTCATGAACATATTGCAAATTTGCGAAGTTACAAGGGAGCATGGAAACATATTCATATATTTTATTCTAGGATTACAAGTACCTTTGAGCCAAGGCTCTTTTACAAAGGTTCCACATCAAGTGAGGAAACAAATACAAACATGACAGTAATGCAATTGGCAGAATTGAGCAGCTGAATACATACAATTTCGGGAGGAAGGTAACAGCACAGAATGTTGTATAACCAATGCAAGCATGGAATTCTTAAACAAACTCAATGTTCTGAGATACAGATAGTTGAGGGGAGAAAGGTACAAAGTCATGACAAAGGAGAGAGGAGCAGCCATCAGCTTTGTCAAACTTAGAGAAAGTGCTAGTGCCAGGGAGGGAGGGGGGTAGAAAAGGGGAAGGGTGTGAAAGAGAGGGAGAGGTAAGTGCTAGTAGGAATATCAGATTATGAGTGACAGTCACAGGAGCTGGAGGCAGAGAGGTGGCGGTGAAGGTTGGTTTTGAACAGGCCCAGCTTTTGTAGAGAGGTGAGGTCTTTGTTGAGTCCATTGAACCAGGAGTGTGCACGGTGGGCAATGGACCTTTGTCCATGCATGGTGTGGCACCTGGAGATATGCAGTATTTGATTTTCAGACTCCCTAGTTGGGTGGAGGTTGCAAGCTGGGCATAGGAGGGCTTGGACTCCTGGGAGTGTGCGGCCTAGCATGATCTTCTTGGTCATTAGGCAAGTGTGGTATTTTATACAGTTGGATAGTTGGAGCCAGCCCATTTGGGTGTAGAGTACAAACGTGTGGGTGAGAGGGTGGGATCCTGTGATGAGACAGCAGGCCTTGTTTAGTGTCAAGGACATGTGCCTAAGGACTGTGTCAGTAGCAGTTATAGACAATCAGTCCATAATCGATTAGTGAGAACACAGAACTCTGCACAGTTATCCTTAAGACATCTGTGGTGATGCATTGCCAGTGCCTATTTAGAAGATCTATGCATTTATTAACAGCACTGGCAACAGTGTCAGTGTGGATACCATAGGATAGGTGACTGTCAAGAGTGATTCCAAGGTATTTAAAGGAGTGAACTTGGTTAAGGACAGCACCAAAGCAGTTTGTAATGGAGATGAGTTGAGACTTATGTTTGTTGTGGGAGATGCACAAAAGCATCAATTTTGTTTTCTTGTAGTTGAGAACCAGCTTTTGTCTATTAAACCATTTTTCAATGGAGGTGAAACCTATCTGGAGTTCTTTTTGTAGTAGGAGGGGGTCATGGTGTGTGGCATGAATGACTGCATTGTCTGTATAAAGCAGGATTTGTTCAGGGAAGGATTTTGGGAGAGTATTCAAAAAAAGGCTGAAGAGGAGTGGACCAAGAATGTATCCCTGTGGGACTCCTGAACAGACAGGTCTTGCATCAGAGAAGATGTGAGCAATTTTCACTCTTTGGAAGCAGTTTTCCAGGTAGCTGTTAAACCAAGATATAGCCTCTGGGGAAAGGTCAGTATTATGAAGCTCTGTGATGAGTAGTTGGTGATGGATGGTGTCAAAAGCCTTAGACTGGTCAATGAAGACTGATCCAGTCAGTTGATTGTTGTCAAGAAAGCAGTGGATTGCACCAGTGAATTCTAGGAGGGATAACATAGTGCTGTGACTTTTCCTGAATCTGTGCTGCTGCTTGCAAAGGATGTCATGCTTAGCCCAATATTTTGTCAGCTGATCAGAGACTAAATGCTCAATAGTCTTTGGGGAGGTAGTATGGATATAGACCTATAGTTCCCATGATGGGGCTTGTCCCCACTGTTGTGAACTGGTGTAATGGTGGTGGATTTCCACCTATCAGGGAATTGGCCATGGGTGTTGGAGAGCTTGAAAATTCGAATAAGTAGGGATAGTACTTTGTCAAGTGTAAGGGACCATAGCTTAAAGTCAAGTATATCCCCACTGATTCTTGATCCTACGATTGCTTTGCTGACGTATTTACACACTTCATGCTTCTTGACTGCTTTGAAGTAAAAAGATGGTCGAGTCGGGGAGGAAGGTGGGGTGGTGATAGGGGGAGCAGAAGGTAGGGCATCATCGAAGAAGTCATTTGGGAACACACTTCTTAGATCCGTGAAAGCATTATTGAACGTGTTTGCTGTGGTGGCAGGGCCCAGGGTTATAGTCCCAGCCACTTCCAGCATGATAGATGATGTTTTGGGTGATTTCCCTGCAACTTCTTTAATATTATTCCAGAAAGACTTCTCCTTTCCCCATGTATTAGTGAGAACAATTTTGTCGTAGGTACTTTTCTGCAGTCTTACTGTTTTAGTTCAGTCATTTCTAGTGTGTTTGTAGTTTTGTACATCTACTTGCCTACCAGTATCCTGAGCCCAAGCCCAGAGGTGGTCCCTAGATTTTTAGCATTGCTAGGAGCTCCCCAGAGTGTTACGGGTTGACTTTCTTCTTTTTATAAGGGGTGTAGGAGTCACAAGCAGCATTGAAGGTGTTGATGAAAAAGTCTAGAGCAGTGTTAATGTCTGATGCTTGGTAGATAGGAGACCAGTCTTGTTGACTGAGATGGGATTTGAGGTTCTTCAATTTGCCTCATGGGAGGATTCTGCTTGTAATAAGTTTGGGTGAGGGAAGGCTGAATTTGTTTGACCATTAACAGATGACTGGGGGGTGGTCACTTAACGAGTCTGGTAGGATGGTGACTTTTGAGATGCAGGTGGGAGGTTTGTCAGTATCCAGTCCAGAAGAGAGCTTGTGCCAGTCTTATATTTGAGCCTGGTGGGGCTGGTGGCTAGCTGGGTGAGGTTGGTGGCTGAGATAGCATCCTTAAAGGCATTTGTATCTGATCTGAGACAATTAATGTTAACGCTGCCCATAAGGATAGTCTCAGAGCTGGAGACTGTGAGCGGATAAAGTCCAGGATGGAGTTCAGACCTTTACCTTGTTCCTTCGGTGGGATGTGGATAGCAGTAATAGTCAGCACCTTGTTATGTGCCCTGAGTAGAATTCTGATGGGTAGGATCTGGGTAGTTGAGGTCGAGGGGGGTGTTTGTACAGGGTGCCCTGGGAGAGCATTTTTAAGGTAGATAGCACAGGCCCTTTTTGAGGTCCTGTCAAGTCTGAAAACATTGTTTCCTGGTAGGGCAATTGCACTGTCTGTAATTTTTGCAGCAAGCCAAGTTTTGACAATCACAAGAACAGCAGGGTTATGAAGGTAGGTAACTATTTGCAGAGCATCGAGTTTTGGTAGGAGGCTACAGACATTAAGTGTAGCAAGGGTGAGTGCCACAGAGTGACACTGTTGGTGGTTATAGCCTGGGATTGTGGGGCCAGGGTTTGGGTGTATATTGCCTGATAGTAGTAGAAGCAGGAGCAGGAGCAGGAGTTTCAGGGTGCACCAATGGAGTTGTCTGAGGGAGAATTCTTTTGTCCGCCTCAGACAGGAGCGAGAAATCCATTTTGTATTATGATCCCAGAGGGAGTTAATGTATGCTAGCAGTGAGAGTGGGAAGAGGTGAATATAAATAAGCTTGTCTTGATTCCAGGAGTGACTCCAGCCCATCCTGATGGAGGGGCGATGAGGAGTGTAAAACCCAGAGGCGATGGTTCCCAAGGGCTGGTAGATGAAGTCCATATTGTAGCCCCAGAGTAGATTAGGGAAGCAGGCACCAGGCAGATAAGACAATGGGATCAAGGAGGAGAGACAAAATAGACAGAGGGGCAGATAGGAGAGGGCGATTATGATAGGGAGGTGGGGGGCAGGAGGTTAAGGGTCAGAGGGAAGGAGAGAGAAGCCAGGCAGAGTTGGGCAGATAGAGGTGGGGGGTGAGTAGTAAAATATGTAAAGAGGTGGCAAGGGAAACAGTGCTGGGTCAAGGCAGACAGACCTGTGAGAGAGAATGTTGCAGAGTATGGAATAGGATAGGTGAGTTAGCTTAGAGGAGAAACCGAAAAGAAACCTATTATGTCAGAGTCAAGGCAGATTGACCAATTATCAGAAAAGAAGGCAGAACAAGGGGTGAGAGAAAAGTGTTGTAAGGTAAATGTTATGTAGGATAGTTAAGAGGAGAAAAGAGGCACCACCAGGGATGCTGTTTAAGTAGTAGACTCAAGGTAGGCAGGGGACACGAGCAGAGGGAGGATGGCAGACAGTATACTTGGCTAAGATGGGGAGTGAGAAGAGGCACTATTGACGAATAGGATGGAAGGGAGCCAAGAGGGGAGGAGTGAGGAAGATATTTAAAAGAGGTCTGGAAGGGGGAGGGTTGGGAAACCCCCCCCCTAGTGCTGCAGTTACAAAAAACTACGCCTAGAGTCCATAGACAGTAATGGGGAAAAGCTCTTCAATCAGCGGCAGCCTAGGGAGGAACGGACCAATCAAACTTAGCCTCTGAAAGCCACACCAATTAGAGTCCTCACATTATGGAAAGGCTCCAAGGAAGTTTCCAGCAGTACTACTTGGTTTGGGAATCCAGTGAAGAGATCCAGGAGGGTGGTCAGACAATGGAGTTGGCTTCGGTGGTGGCGGTGGCTGCATAAATGGATGAAACAGCAGGACTGAGGTGCCATTCAGGCTTGGGTCCGGGGGGGGGAGACAAACACAGGAAATTAATATAGAAACGGAAGGCAGGGTGGGTGGCTGACGCAAAGTGTCAGCGGGGGTGGGGAGAAAGATGAAGAAACAAAGACAGAGAAGGCTGGGAGGTGTTCCAGGCAGAAAACAAAAAGGGCAGTGGGAGGTGGTGTGAAATGGAGAGGTGCAAGTCACAGGGAAATGGGAGGGTTTGAGGTACAGAGAGAGCAGCAGGAGGGAGACAGGGAGGAACACAAGGGAGGGCTAGAAGGACGCCAGGACAAGTTATGAAGAATGGGGGTAGCAGTAGGCAGAAGGACCAAGGTAGGAGAGGAAGGAGGAATATAGGCAGGAAGGCAGTGGGGGGAGAGGAGAATCAGGAGCAAGCAGTAAAGTTGAGAAAACAGAACCAGTTTCAAAGCTGTAGCCAATACTAGCACGCAGGGTAATTTAAAATATCTTTAAATAACAGTTACAGTGCAACAGGGCACAATTTACATAAATGCAGAGCACAGTTGGTATAACACAGGCAGAGATATGTAGCAAAACAAAGGAAAAACCCCAAAAACTCCTAGTGCTGCAGTTACAAAAAAACTACGCCTAGAGTCCATGGAAAGTAATGGGGAAAAGCGCTTCAATCAGCAGAAGCCTAGGGAAGAACAGACCAATCAAATGTAGCCTCCGAAAGCCACACCAGTCAGAGTCATCATGCTACAGAAAGGCTCCAAGGACATTTCTAGCAGTACTATCTGGGTTGGGAATCTGACGAAGAGATCCAGGACGGCGGTCAGACAATGGAGTTGGCTTCGGTGATGGCAGCCACAGTAATGGCCAGAAAGGCAGAATTGAGGTGCTGCTCAGGTGCGGATCCCTGGATTGGGAATCCGGCAAAGAGATCCAGGAGGGCGGTTAGACGATGGAATTGGCTTCAGTGGAGGCAGCAGAAACTGCACAACACATGCTTGTAACAGTCATTTTATGGACTTTCGTCACCAAATTTTCAACATAGGCATTTTAGGACCTCTGCTCATGAACAGTGTCACTGTCATTTTAGCAAACTGTCCCGAAAACTGATTTCACACAGCAACCACGCTATTCTGCACCAGACATGCAAAAACACATTTCAGGCAGGATATATAAAATGACAGCTGTACTGTTCGTAAGGAGGTGTGGGAAAATTGTAATGTTGAAAATCTGGTGTGAAAATATTACAAACTCACAAAGCTACGAGCATGCATGGAAACTGCGCAATGCAAGCTCGTAAAACAACCATTTTTTGGATTTTTTTCACCAAATTTGCAACACAGGCATTTTGAGAGCCCCCCTCATGAACAATGGCACTGTAATTTCATTAATTGGTCCCAAAAGGTGATTCCACTCCGTGACTGCGAAATCACCTTTTGGGGCTGAATAACACCTTGACAGTGACTGAATTCATGAAGAGGTGCCCCAATAACCACGAGTTGAAAATTTGGTATCAAAATTCCCCAAAATGGCTGAGATATGCAGTAGTCTGCTTTGAAGAGTGCAGACATGTTCCCGGTCCACCGAAGATCATCGTACCAGATTCCGGAGATAAGTATGGGGTGAGGGGGGTGTGGAGAGGCAGGTTGCAGAGATGGTGGGCCCAGGTTGTGGGAGGGATCAGGACAGACCCTGAGGGATCGTTTTCTTCTTCTACAGGTTACAAAAAAAAAAAAACATTTCAGGACTTTTTTTTTCTTTTAACAGGGATATTTGGTACACTGGGGTGGGCTCCCAGCATGCCTCCTGAGTGTTTGGGGGAGCTAGCTGATGGGGGATTGAGCTCCCTCATCGGCACATACTGAAGGGGAGGCAAGAGCCAAGGGGGATTGGGCACTCCCCTCAGCACACAACTAATGGGAAGGGGGCATTATGCCGATGGGGAGTGGACTCCACCGCCTGCACAGGAACTGGGTCAGGGCATGCTGACAGGGGATATGGGCACCCCCGAAGTCGGCATTGTGGCAGGTCACCGCCGCCATGTTTGCTTGAATGCTTCACCAGGAAAGGCAAATAAGGAGGTGCCACTGCTTTATGAGCTTGGCTGTCATTGCAGTGGACCTTTTGTTTGATCTGGTGACCATGCTATGTGATGCTGGTGTCAGCACCTGCAGCTGCCTTATTGGGAAATGAGGGACACACCTACTGATGCGTGCCCTGCATTCACCCACAGTGACTGCACCTCCAACTCTGCTACTACTGTAATATGTTGGCTGCACAAGTGAAAGCCAACATAAAAATACAGCTCAGAACTTCAAAACAGACTGCCGTGGAGAGATGGGGTCCCTATTCCTCCAGCCATCCCATCTTTTGGTGATGTCTATGGACATTTCAGGTTCAGGTAACTCTCCCACCTCTCATTCTACATGCCATAGTAATATTTCTGTCCTGTTGCTTGGCACCAGCACAAGCCAGCAGTCTTCCTGTCATGCAGCCTCCATATGGAACTCTATACCTCCCCCAATTAGAAATGTCATTTCTCTCTCTAAGCTTCACAAATCTTCTAAAATCCCATTACTCCTCCTGTGTTACATGCCAATGTTTCAGTTAACCCCTCTTCTCCACCACCCTCTCATTCTATTACCTGATGTTTGTTTATGCTATGTTCTTACCTACCTTTCCTCTACTGTACATGTTGTTTGCATAAAATGTATACATTGTTGGTATCTGCTGTACCTTTAGTTATTCCTATTGCACACAATATTTGTATACTATGTACAATCATGTTTGCTCTTTGTTTGTACCAGTGCAATTGCACCTGGCTAGTGTCTGAAAAAGGCTCCAATCAGCCAATGTTCTTACCTGGTTAACAAAGTGAAATAAATAAATAAATAGGTTTGGGTGCCCATCTGGGCCCCTTCCAAACTCAGGGTCAGTGTACACCTCTGAGTATTTTTCCGCAAAACAACCCTCAGTAGATGAGGGCTGTTTTTTGTGGCCTACAAATCTTCACTACCCTATTTCCAATAAATGAACTTCTGATCCTTTCAGACAATATTTTGTTAACCTGCTATATCAACCAAAAAGGCAAAGGCAAAGTCCACTCAACTCCTCTTTGCATAGAGGTGATTATAGTCTGGCACTGGGTGCTAGAACATAACATATTCCTGCAGAAGTATTCCTGCCCTGAAGCCTGGAATGCCCTGTCAGATCACCTCAGTTGATTCTGGGTGCTCAGACATGAGTGGGATCTCTTAGACTCCGTCATAGCTGACCTCTTCAAAAAATTGGGATGCCTGAACATAGAACTGTTTGCATCTTTATACAACTGCCATGTTTCTGCTCACTCACACTAGGCCCTGGAATTGTCTGTAAAGACACATTGTCCCTCTCCTGGAAAGAGAAGTTCTTTTATGCCTTCCCCATTCCCTATCATGCTGAGAGCCAAGTCTTCCACCCTGATCCTTGTGGCCCTGTACTGTCCCTGCCAAATTCAGTTCCTGTTGGTCAAAGAGGACCTTGTGGACTACATTGAGAGCAATGGGCTCTAAGATAGTAAACAGCATGGATTCATGGCATGGAGCCCTTGCCAGACTAATCTGACCAATTTCTTTGACTGGCTGATGAGGGAATTGGATGGGGCCATTCTGTGGATTTGCTGTACTTCGACTTCTGCAAGGCTTTCAACTCAGTGCCTCACAGATGCTTGCTAAAGAAGATGGAGGACCTGAGTGTGGCTAGGGTCATAGTAAACTTAGTAGATAGCTAGCTAAATGGGTGGTAGCAGTGGGTTGTTGTCAATAGTGTCAAGTCAGCAGAGAGGGAGGCCACAAGCAGGGTACCACAGGGCTGTGTTCTGGGACTGGTTCTCATCAATATGTTCATTAGCAACATTGCTGAGGGTATCCAGGGTAGGCTGTATCTCTTAGCAATTTGACACTAAGCTTTGTAGGAAGGTGGATAATGATGAAGAAATCAGGGAAATACAGAGTGATATACAAAATCTAAAGGGGTGGTCTAAAGTTTGACAGTTGAAATTCAAAGCTGAAAAGTTCAAAGTAATGCACCTAGGGAACAAGAACCCCAGGATAGAGTACTGGATAGTTGGGGTGAGACATAGCTGTATGGCTGAGGAACGGGAACAAGAAGTTATCATCAGTGATTCCCTCCAACAATCAAATCAGTGCAGCAAGGCATATAGCAAAGTGAATAGGATACTTCAATGTCACAGGATGGAAATTGATAGCAGAAGGAGAAAGTTAATACTTCCACTATTTAGATCCTTAGTGGGCCACAGCTGGAGTACTGTAAATAGTTCTGGAGACCTCACTTCAAGAAGGAGAGAGAGAGAGAGAGAGAGAGAGAGAGAGAGACAGGCTGGATATGGTGCAGCGCAGGGTACCAAAAATGATTCGGGGACAACAGGGCAGGTCCCATGAGGAGTGCTTCAAGACATTGAACATATACTTGTTGGAGACCAGAAGTAAAAGTGGAGATATAATACAGACCTTCAAGTTCCCAAAAGGAATTGATAAGGTGAACTGCGGGTAAATATTTAGCTTGAATACTAATTCGCAGTCACACGGACACAAGTAGAAACTGATAGGCTCAGAAAGGACATGATAAAGTATTATTTTACAGAGCCATGAAACAGTCTGTCTGCCAAAAGTGGTGGGTGATAAAACTATTGGAGGGTTAAAGCATGGCTGGGATCAATGGAACGGTATGGTGATTGCTCATCCAGCAGAAGGTGGGAAATGGTGAAGGATGAGAAAGGCTAAGACACTGGAAGGGCACTGGGTCCCAGGGGTAAATATGAACTTGGGCAGACAGGGTGGACCATTGGTCTTTTTCTGCCATCATTGTCTGTTTCTATGTTACTCCTTCAGATGGGAGTGAAACCTCAGTTCCCTCTCCACCTGCAGGTGAAATGTCTGACTCAGGAGCCAGGTGCTTTAGTGAACCCACATCTGCAGTCCCTGCATCCCCATGCTTAGCTCCTAAGGACATAGAGCTCTCCCACTTCGGGGTTTCCATAACAGATGCTCTGTCCTCCTGGCAGCTAGAAAGCCATCTATGCGGCACACTAACTCACAAAAATTTAATTGTTTGATATTTTGGTGTACTGAACATCCCCTGGATCCTTTTATGTGTCCTGTTACTCAACTCCTGAACTACCTTTTGTCCCTTAAGAACTTGGGCTTAGGCTATTACTCTATTAAGGTCCACCGGGCTATAGTGTTGGCTTTTCATGCCCTCACAGAAGGCAAGACAGTGGCCTGGCTTGAGGTTTCCCATAGGTTCCTCAGAGGAATCCTCCTTCTACACTGCCACTCCATGATCAAATTCATTAATTTGGTTTTAGGGAACCTTACTATGCCTCCCTCTGAGCCTGCCATACTTGTAAGCTATGCTTCCTCTCTTGGAAGACACTTTTCCTAGTGGTTATGATGTCTGCTGGATGCATATAAGTGCTGTAGGTTTAGGTTTCATATCCTCCTTTTCTTATTTTCCACATGGATAGTTTAACATTACATACTAATCCTCATTTCCTTTCTAATACTGTGTCTGAGAGAACATCAAATCAAACCATTGACTTTTCTATTTTTGACTCCCAAGGATAGTGGGGGATATCAGGTATGGTACATACACTATACATAAGCAGAATGCTGTTTTGGTACTTGGATTATAATACAGATTGTAAAAAAATCTTCACAAATGTTTGTGGCTTTTACCCCCAACCCCACATGGTGGACCCATTTATAAACAGGGCCAATCCAAATGTTCCACCAGTTGTACTACTTTCTGTTACCAGAAGCATGGTTAGCAGCTTTCTGGTCCTGTCTGCACTCACGCCACCTGTGGTTAATTTATTGGCATGTTTCCACAATGTGTTCACTGCTGACATATGTGCTGCTGCCACTTACAGCAATGTTCATACATTTCTTAAACACTACAGTCTGGGCATCGTCTCTTGTAGCTGTGGCGGCTTTGGCATCACTGTACAGAAAGGCCTCCTAATCGGGATCATTTGGTCTTACCATTCTCCCTCAGTACTTGGTACTGTTTGGGAATTGTTCCATGATGTGTCTAGAGGGAGAGATCATAGAAACATAGAAACATACAAACACTGACCATGACAACAGAAAATGACCATAGGTCCACCCAGTCTGCCATGTTTTCTGTAGTACCCTGGAACTCTCCCTGGAATCTATTGTTCCTCCAGGGTGCTAACCCTCCCCATCCTATCCCCATTCTCCTCCCTGGCCTTGTCATCCCAGGTGACCACTATTCCCTTCGCTCTATTCCATGCTTGCTTAAATCCCCTGACTGTGTTTGTACCCACCACCTCTGCTGACAGACTGTTGCAAGGTTCCACCACCCTTTCTGTAAAGAAGTTCTTCCTTACATCCCTCCTGAACCTCCCTACTGTTAATTTCCATTGACAACTTGACCTTGAGTTGGTATTTGAGGTAAATAATTACCCACAGTTTACTGTGTTAATTCCTATAAGGAACTTGAAGAACTTAATCATATCTTCCCTCTCTTTTGGTTTATAGTGAATACATATTTAGTGTCTTGAGGCGGTCCACATAATATCTGTCCTACTGACCCTGAATAATTTTTGTTACTCTGTGCTGCACTGTTTCCAGCTTATCCCTGTCCTTTCTGAGGTGAGGGCTCCAGAACTACAGTACATGCAGTTCTTCAGGTGCTGCCTCACTAGGGATCTGTATAAGGGAAGAATTACCTCTTTTCTTCTGCCATCATTATCCCTCCTAATTCATTCCAGCATCCTGTTAGCCATGCTATAGGCCCTGTAAGCAATAAGACATGAATGGGTGTGCATTACGGTGTGATAAAGGCATTCCTGGGGCTTAGTTAGGCACAAGGCCAAAGGTCAAGTGCAGGTCATCCCTAGGAGTGTGGTTATCACACTGTAATGCACAACCCTGGAGTGTCTTATTGCGTTTATAAAATGGCCTTTACTTTTAGAAGCAGTTTTTTTTTGTTTTGAAACAAATTCATAAATAAGTAAAAATTTAAGTGAATCTGTGTTTTTACATAAAATAGTCCTTCTGCCTATCGGTGCTAGATTAGTGTTATACAGTGTGTGCCTTCCTGCCCACTTAAGGTTTATATTACCCTGCCAGCCATAACAATTCACAAAGGCTATTTTCCCATTTTAAGTATGACACATAGCTCCCTTACTTTATTTCGTTCTCCTCACTAACTCAAGGAAGCCATAACAGAGGCTTCTCAGTTACTCAATGCTGCAAGCATGAGCATGGTTCAAAACTGCCACACTCTCTGGCAGCATCATGAACTGCTCACTTTGTCCTAAGAAATAAACAGCAGGGTGAGCCATTTACCACATTTTCTCTTTGTTTATATGGTATTATTGCTTACTTTCTTCATTCTGTTTTTTTTTTCTGTGTTTCTCTAAATTCAAAAAATGGAATGTTTGTCATGGACTGTTTACCACAGAATGCAGGGATTCAAAATTCTGCTCAGTTCAGCTAGCAGAATGGTCCTTTATTAACATGCTGTACACACACACAACAAATGCCTGTTTTAGAGCCAGAGCCTCAATTTTCTAACTGTCAGGGCAAGCAGAAGAGATTTCCCTGATGAGCAGGTAAAGATAGACAGGGGATGTTTCACTGTTAGCAAAGAAACAGTTGTAATGGAAACAATACACAATACTTAATGTTTCTAACTTGTTTATGTGTGTAAAGAGAGTGTGATGATCTGGTAAACAACATTTAATTAATTTGTTTTATTTTATATTTAAGGTAGTTTTATTTTTAGGGCTCAATTGAAGGTTTCTACATTGTAAAAGTAGGAGCCATGTTTGTGGTGGAAGATCATTTCTGGTTGTAGGGAGATTGATGGAAGATCATTATGGTTATAAGAGGACTGATTTGCTTATTGTGTGATGTGGTTTAGGACCAGGGTGGCTGTGCGTATATAGAGATTTAATGTATGGTCAGCTGATCTCTCTTGGCCAATGAGCTTTCTAGATTTTTTCTTGCCTTTTTATAAGTTGCACTGGCTCAAGAGTTACTGATAATGACTCCTAGATTCTGTTCCACTTTTGTAGTGCTAAGTCTTACCCCACCCATTACGTACTCTGTCTTTTAGGGCTGTGTGGAATTTAAAATTCCACCCACAGAATGCCCATGGAACGACCATTCTGATTTTGCAGGATTTTGTGGAATATTCTTGAATATTTTGTGGAATTCTGCCAAATTATAAATATCAGTTATTTCACTGTACTTTCAAAAGTTCATGTCCAAACAACATAAAATTTGAAAGTAAACAGTAACTTAAGTCTTACAAACTTTTCTCAAACGTCAGCATCCTGGGTTGAAATGGGGGCAGAGTTATAGGTGGCCAAACATTTAACTAAAATTACATTTTCAGTTATTTTGAGATCATTTTAAAATTTCTTTTCCAACTTTCTCCACAATGTCAGGATTAAGAGAAGAATCCAACAGGGGTATATGCACCAAGTTTTAAGTCTCAAACTTTAATGGGAGCTGAGTTATACAGTAGGTAGCCAAACATTTTGCCAACATTTTGATTTCTGTAATGTTTGTATAATTTTGATAGTAGTCATAGAACTGTAATAAAATTTGACAGGTATAAATGTTATCACTACTGTTTATAGATGCACATAGTTTCTGATTTCTAGCTTCAAATGGGACTAAGTTATAGCCTGCCAAACATGCTGCCAAAATTTCAATTTCAGTTGTTTACCTCTAATTTTAAGACAGCATCCACATTTAACAAGAGTTGAAACATTTAAAGTGCTATACCACATGGTCATTTCTGAAAAGCTTCATATTTGCAGCTTTAAATGGGATTGACTTAAAAGAAGTTAAAGTTTCACAACATTTAAAAAGTAATTTATGCAAGATTATAAATTTCACATTTATAACCCCCTGAAACTTTAACCCTAGATAATACAATGCCATTAAATTTGGCAGGTTCTTAGACCATAGAAGGAGACTGTGTCTGTCAATTGTATTAAATGCTTGCTGCTAGATATTGCAAAATAACATATGTACTTAAAGTCAAATCCCATGAGTTTTTGTGAAAATTGTGGAATGTCATGAAAAATTCCATAAAACTGGAATTTGCTAATTTCACACAGCCTTATCTGTGGGATTCTAATTAAAGATAGGGGCATGAGAGGCAGGTAGTGCAGGGGGTCAGCAGGTTCAGGAGAAAGATGCACACTTTCTCCAGGAAATGGACAGCTGAGCTGGGTAGCACAACAGTGGTAGACCCCCAGGTTGGTGCAAGGAAGCACACAGTGAAAACAATTCCAGCCTGGGTGCAGGATATGTAAGGATCACATCCAGTACATTTGTGATCCTTGGAGCCTGATGTACATGTAGGTCTGACACACAGAGGTAATCAAAAAGATGTAGGGGGAGAAGACAATGTCAGAGGCAGCAAGGAGAAATAATTCTGGCTATTCCAACATGGTACACTGATAGGAAAATGAGTAGGTGACTCATGTTTTAAGGGGAGTTGTCACTGTAAAGAACAAAGATGATATCATGGGATCAGTACAGTAGTTCTACTGAGACAATCTGGCTATACACAAAGGAGGGAATAGTCACCCAGAGAGGAACAGCAGAACTGCAGAAAGCTCAGCACAGCTTATCAAATGAAGATGTGGTACGTGCATTGTTAATGTCAAATTCTACAAAAAGAATTCTGGATGCTTCACCTATATGTTACCATAAATATGTAAGAGACCATTACCAATATTGTTTTTCAACTGCAAATTTAAAACTGCTAAACCAATTTATCCAGTTGTGTTAGACACGAAGATACACTGACTATGGATATGTATGTCAAATATTAAGTCTACGCTTGTGAGTACAGAGAAGCTACATACATCCACATCTCTGAGAGAGGTCCAAAATTTTACAAATATTTACATAGTAAAGTTTTGAATCCCTGAAACTTAAACATCTCTAATCCCATTCTCTCCATATTTAGAACATTCTATAAGTATTACAAAAAGGTTATTCATGCGACTTTACACATGCCTAGCTCCAAACGTGCCTGAGCTATATGCAGATGAAATGTTTCACAAATTTCCTGCAAAAAATAAAATGGCAGATTTAGAGCACATTTTTGTTTGAGATGATGCATCACATTGTCATGAAATTTTACACATTGTTAGAACACCTATCATAGGGAATTATGCTAAATTTAAGATCTCTGAACCAATAGATGGCTGAGGGTAGATGCAGATACAAATGTTAATGAAATGCTGCACAAAAAATAAATTGTCAAACTGTGAACACCTATAATTTTGGAACTGTCCATCATAATGTCATGGCATGTACATGCTATTGACCCATCTCAAAAGGAGTGTGTCTACCAAATTTTAGAGCTCTAGCTTAACCGATGGTCAGGTTATGACCAAATCACTACATTTTAAAAAAGTATGCATAATTTTATTGAAAGTCTGTGAAATGTCATGGAATTTCATGACATTTTATTAAAATTCTGCAAATTCAGAATTGTCCTGTTCCATATAGCTCTACTTTCTTGGAGTTATTTTTGCCTAAGTGCACTACCTTACACTTTTTGACATTGAATTTTGACTGCCAGACCTTTGATCACCCCTCTAGTTTTTGTACATCCCTCTGTAAAGTCTCAAAGAAGATAGAAAAGTTACTTGCTATAACAGTAAATTTTGAAGCGACTGTCCTGCAATAGCTACAGTTCTCCCTCCCACCTTCCCCCCTTTCTTGGGTGAGTGGTGACTATTCAATCTGCTCTCACAAGCTGGTTTTCCTCTGATGCCTCCTTAGACATCTATTCTGAGGTTGCCATATCCTCTCCTATGTGTCTGGTTTGGTCCTGGTTATTTTGTTCCCTGCTGATATGATGATCCTACACGTTTATCTCAAGTGGGAAACTGAGACATACTGTGGCCATCCATGTTTTACAGGTGCCAGTAAGGAACACTGATGTGGGTGACCCCAGTCAGCAAACATTTCCATGTGCTCTTGATAACAACAGTCTCCTGAAGATGTGCTGTTATAGTAATCAATGTTTTCTTCTTTCACCTACTTGATCTATATTTCACTGTACCTGATAAAAGTTCTGCAAACACTGTATTTCACATTATTTTGTTTTTATGGGTGGCATTCTGTTACAGTTATTTCCATTGAGGCAATGATCTGGAATTCTAATTATGTCACAGTGTGTGTACAGAAGTCTGGGTATGGGTCTAATATGTCAACAGTTCATGCTTAGCATTCTGTACACAATTGCATAGTAAAATACCACATGATTGGTTCCATGAAGAGAACTGAGTAAAATGATGTCCATAAAAAGACAACAAATGAAAACAGTTATTCATCATAAGTATTTATTCAGGAACAGTTAGATAGATGATTAGGAACAATGAATTTCATTTCTATAAATAGGTACATTACAAACTGCTGCCAATAAACAAAGAAAACTGCCCCATTAAGAGTTGATTAGTACTGTTGAAATTCCCAGATACAGCTGTTTAAAATTTTGCACACATTTGCATAATTCAACATTAGGCACTTCAGTAAAACTACATGTTTTGGCTGCATATTACTCACCTGTCATTTAAGTTAGTGTAGGTATGTGCAAACAATATGCAGCATGATCTGCTGCAAGAATCTACCAAATACGGTATGGACATACTCTGTTAAAATATATTTAATATTACCTGGGGTCACAATCATAATGTTTTCTAATTAACAACATTTAGTGAATGGTTTCTGAAAGTTCTAGCTGCTTATACTGTAACTGAGCCATGTATTCAGCTAGTTAACTATACATCGGCATGCTTACCTCTTCAGGTATGGTGTCCAGTGATAATAGCAAAGGAACAACAGCGACCAATAGAAACAGCAACAGAAAAACAGCGTGAGCTGTTTTGGCAACTTGCTGATTTCCCTCCTCCTCGAGTTGTGTTCCACTGGAGTTGGTTATCAACAGAAAAGGAGGAGTGGGGGCAAAGTCCATTTAGTACTATCAAAGGTCCTGTCAAATTTGATGACATTTTAGTGAGTAACTGTAAGGTTACAGGGAATTAAAATGTGACATACTGTACTTATGAAATGTTTTGAAATATTATGTTGCCTATAGCTTGCCTCTCCTTATTGCTAGATATTTACAAACTTGAAAGTTTCAAGTGTCACGTTTATCAGTTTAAATGATTAACAAGTAAATTACCTTTACATTTTTTACAGTATTCAGCTAGAAAACATAAACATCAGGATTAAAAAAAAACATATCTTAAAAATCAAATTTACTTCAGTAGTGAAAACACAATATCAGAAAGCAATATTCATTCTGTAAAAATTGTCTTGGTCCATCAGTTTGAGATTGTATTTGTTTGAATTTGATTTTCATGTCGGTCTTTGCTGGATTGCATAGTCTACAGTGAGAGTTGTTACTGAATAGTCAACTCAGCAGTTCAGGGGATCTGTAATGAGTTGGTAGAAATTCTTATAGAAAAATGGTTCTGCATCTTTCCATAAGTGAACACAACAGGACTATGAGCAAACATTCCTCTGTCTGCCTTTCTGCACAGTTGTAAACTGGTTTAATTGGAGGGATTGTAGTCTTGAAAATTTAGTTCTCTGATTTTGCAAGGATATTGACCTAATTGGCAGAGTGCAATAATTCTTCTCTCAATGGGATTTTTTAAATGAAAGACAATAGTCTCAGTCTAAACTTTCTTTGGATGTTGTACAAATCAGTCCAGTGACTTATGAGTCTTACAGACTGTGATGGTTTCTTGCAAAACAAAACAAAAATACTGAAACCTTAATTAAATTTTAGAAATGTTTTTCTGATATGAACACATAAGTTTGAAACATTAAAAATGTAACCTAAATGAATAGAAAATATTTTTTCTATTGTGGTTATATGTGGAAGAGAAAGTCTCTTTTGTGGTAATTAAAACATTAATTCCTGCACCTTTTGTGAATCCTGCTATGGTTATGTTTGCTTTGGTGCACATAAAAAGCAAACATCTTAGGGCCACCTGGACATAGTAGGGGCTGAGGAGCTATGTCCTATAGTAGCCATTGCAGCTGAACCTACAGGAGAGAGGTAGGAGAGAGTGTGTGTGCGTGTGTGTGTGTGTGTGTGTGTGTGTGTGTGTGTGTGTGTGTGATTGTTGAGCTAGCAGATAGGTGGAAACTTCTCACATGTGAAAGAATGCACCCACACTTATCTCAGTGTGGCTACATCTTTTCATATGTTTCTTCCTTTCAACCAACTTGCCCCAGTTCCCTGCTCACTCCCCCTGCCTGTTGCCCAACTTATCCCTCCATTCCCAACCAATATTCAATACAAAACTGACCCACTCTCTCCTTCTGTGTGCTCTCCAGCCCAAATCCTCATTTCCCAGCTCATAGTATATTTTAATTAGGGATGGTAAGGCACTAAAAATACCTGACCTTTAAGACTACCTGTGGGCACCTCTAAAGTAACCTAAAGATACACAGCTGAAAACCAAGTAGTTGTGGGATTCACATGATGTGCTTCTAGAGGCAGTAGCATCTCTGGACTGCTCTGATCCTCTCTGCTATATTTTTCATTATTTCTGGTTCATTCTCCCCTAGTTGTTGACTAACCAGCAATTTCTACAGCCCAGCTTGCATCAAGGTATTCCTCCGTCAGTGACATTCTGGAAGAAATGGATTCAGAGATGTGGCAGGAACCATAGCATCATACCCCAACTGCAACACAGGAGTGGGAGAAAAATGGTACACAAGAGACAAATGAGTTTAGTGACTAAATTGGGCTCCTCTTCTTCCACCCAACTGAAGAACGATTTCTTGCTGAGTTTGTGCCAGTAAAGGATGTGCTCCAAAGTTTAACCACCCGAGCTTCAGGCTATTTGCTTGGCCACAGGAACACTTAGCCAGTGGGTCAGGGATGCAGAGGCCCGAGTTCCTTCACTTAACAGGTGGAGGAAGAAGATGAATCTGGAGGACATCAAACTATGCCAGCAGCTAACCTTCCTAGAATCTAACATCGAGGACCTAAAGGGGTGCTCCTGCCAAAATAACATTGTGGATTTGGGGCTGCTGGAAAAGGTGAAGGGTCCCCATGCTATCTTTTTCACACAGAAGTTCTGAAAAACTAGTGGGACCCTCCCCTTAATGGTCTGGCATACATGATAGAATGAGACCATCATGCTATCTGGGCTATGCCCCCTTCAACTGAGCCTCCTCACCCCCTTTATTTTTCATTTTCTAAACTATTTGGACAGGCAATATGTGCTTACTAAAATAAGAGTCGAAATCAGTAACTTGGGAAGGTATAAGGATTCATACTGTTCAAGACCTGCCACTGTTAGACAAAAATGTGTAGCTTACTACCCGATAGTGTCTAAAGTTAATTGCAACCAATAATAAGTTTTGAGTTCTCTACCCAGCGAAACTACTGGTCAACACTGATGGTCAACAGAGATGGTTTGACTTGGCTGAGATAGATCACTGAGAATTATGCAGTCTTGTGATGGATCTGTTATAGGCTACCTGATTTGGTATTCTCTAAGAGCTGTTATTTCTACTGGACCTATTGCATTGGATGATACTCTTATTTATCGAGTGGAACTGCTTCTCACTAGTATTAGTGACCCCAGGTACCTGAATTTCCTTTTTTACTACAGTGTGAAACCTGCATGGGCTTTTTACTATGGAGAGAATCTACTGTTTAGCAGATTAATGTTTCTGGGACTTGGGGGAGAAATATTCCCCTTTCTTTTTTTCTAGACATAAAAGGCTATTTCTGTTTGGTTGGTTATGTCTGGGGCTTGCCAGTGCACTTTTATAATTTGACCAGCTAACTCATCATTAAAAAAGAAATATTTTCCTTGTGCCCTGACCATGACTAATGTTTTTATCTGTGCCAAGTTGCTCCAATTGTACTTGCATGCCAACTTTGGTATTGGATAGAGCCAGTGAATGCATGGAAGTAACTTTTATCTTCTATATGTTTTATGTTGTCCTGTTCTGAGTTTACTGTTACCTTCTGTTTAGGAATGGTCTTTGGTCTATTACTTTACAGAGCTCCATTAATTTCTATGGATAGGCCATTTACATGTGATTGAAAGCTTCTGGAACATTCTTGACTGCACTGACTTAAAATACCTTACTATTGGATACCTGACAGCCTTAGTTGTTCTTCTTATTTTATCTCGACAAATGACATCAATGTATTCCCTTGGTCTTATTGCTACTAAACCCAGGAGAATTTATGGGAATATTGTTTATTTCTATTTCTTCTTTAAGAAGGTTTAGATATAGTTCTAAGAAACTCTTTATGTTTGACACTCATTGTTTGCTAATACACCTTGAGGATCGGTGAAGAGCTTCTGATAGCAGCAGACAATATTATTCAGTTTATTTATTCTTTTTTTTTGGTTGTGTGTTTATGTACCTAGTCAGAGACTGACTACAGTACAGTTACTTGATCATTCTAGTATGCATTATTATATGTTATATAAATTGCTGCTAATATTTTTATCTTGCATTTCTCCTCGGGAGATCGTTAGTGACAGTTTTTCATTTTTTGTTTATTGTCCACATCGTCTTTTTAATGAATGGTGATACTTTACTGGGTGGGTGTAATTCAAAGTATTGTGCTATTCAACTTTCTGTAGAAGATATTGTTTATGGGGTCTCCTGATACGCATGATGGGTATCAGGGGACCTGGGTTCATTAAAAGGGAATCGGGGGAGGGTCTGTGAGAAGGATCTCTAAACACATCACAAACCAGGTTCTGTTAGGAGTGCGGTTACTTGGACCAGATAGTGGATTATGGTTTCTTTGGGGTATTAACATTGTATGTTTATTAGGGGTGGGGGTGGGGGAAGTTTTGCTTTGTGCTACTGGGTGTGGGATTCTACAGTAAAAGTTTCTTATTTATGCAGGTGTTCAAGTTTCTCTTGTGGGATGGATTGCGGTGGGTCTCAAGAACAGCCGGGTATGAGACTGCTTGCAGACGGGGAACAGAATGTTTCTCTAGTCCCCCCCCTTTTTTTCCTCTATCCTTTCAGTTGGTATGACCCCACATTTTAGTCTTCTGTCCTGGAATATAAAGGGGGGCCAGGACAAAAAGATGTGGGAAATGGTCTTGAAGCATTTAAAGAAATCACAACTGGGGTGGTCTTCCTTCAGGAGACCCACCTCCGGCAGAAGGATATTTTATTTTTTCACAGGGAATGGGTGGGTCAGGCATTCAGGGTGGGTGGCAGCAAACAAAATGGGGAAGTGGCCATTTAATTTGACAGACATATCCCTTTAAGTTTGATTAGAGAATTCCAGCACCCTGCAGGCTGCTTCTTGTTTTGGCATGGTCACCTTGGCTTATCATAGGTCCTGCTGGTAACAGTTTATAGATCCAACTCTGACTCCCCACAGTTTTTTTTCAGAAATTTTAAGCCAGCTTGAGTCCTGTGTCCACTTGCCAATTCTCTTGGGGGGAGACTAGAATTTGATTTTACAAACTGAGATGGACCACTCAGGTTACAGCAGAAAGGGGCTTACCCGAGGTCAAAGTGGACTATGAGAATTAATGGACACCGAAGGATTAGTTGATCCCTGGCATCTCTTTCACCCTATCACTTGTCATTACACTTTTTATTCAGTTCTCCACTCCTCCTCCTCCTCCTCCCATATTGATTTTTTCTTGCTTAGTAAGAATACCACAGCTGGTCTTTTGGCTTGCACTATCCAGCCCATGGTCATTTAAAACCATGCTCAGATACTTTTGTATTATTCTTTTTGTTCACTGGTGGATTGTGACAGGATTTGGTGTCTCAATCCCATTCTTCACAAGGACTCCAGTTCTCAGGAGATTATCCCTAAAATAATTAGAACATTTTTTGAAGGATAACGAGGGCTCAGATGTGGACCTTGATATACTTTGGGCTGCTCTGAGCTGTATGGTAAGGGGAGAGTGTATTAGATTCACTACAATGGTTAAGAAATGGTGCATTCTGAAAATGGATGACCGCTTTCTTAGATATTTATCCTGGAGCACTGCCTCTCTTCTCAATCTGATCGGTCCTTTGGTCCCAGTTAAAGTGGTCTTTGAGCACAATATTATGCACTTTTAGCAGAAAAGGCAGAGTATGCTCTGCAGTGCACTAAAATGTGTTATCTTGAGGTGGGAAAGAGAGAGCTGCAAACTTTTTATCTCTCCGCCTGAAGCAATTAGACTCACTTAAGGCCATATTGAGTCTCCAGCCTTCTCCTGTGGAGCTAATTTTGACCCACCTCCATGATATTGTGGGATCTTTTCAAAAAAACTATAGTTTATTATATGCTCAGGACCCTACTTTCCTTGCTAACATGCAGCAAATTGAAGAATATTTAGTTTTCCTCCCTCCACCTTCTTTAGCAAGCCAACATCTGGATCTCTAAAAATCCCCTATAACACATTCTGAAGTCTGGTTAGTCATAGAGCAGCTCCCGAAGGAGAAGGCCCCAGGTCCGGATGGCTTCCTTATTGTTCTTTATACTAATTTGCAGATATCCTAACCCTTTTCTTAAGCCACCTTTGTAATTATCTCCTTTCTTTGGGCCTCACTGAGTCCTCTCTTACACAGGCCTGGATCGCTTTAATCCTCAAACCAGGAAAAGATGAGCTTCTTCTGAGCAACTATCACCTCATATCTCTTCTTAATTCTGATTTCAAGATCTTATCCAAAGTTTTGGCTAACCGGCTGTTACAGGTCTGGGATGGCTTAATTTTCCCAGAGCAAATGGGCTTCAAGATGGGTCACCACTCTAGGGGCCACTTACAGAAACTTCTTTATTTGATTTCTGCATCCAGGGAGAGCAGTACTCCAGCAGTTCTGGTTTTCCTGGATGCAAGAAAAGCTTTTGACTGTGTTTCCTGTTTTCTTTTTCTTTTTGTCTCTCTTTAGTGATATAGCTTCCCAGATATTTTCTGTACATGGATAAAAATGTTGTACCATAACCCCACCATGATAATCCATTGCAGTGAGGTTTTATCTGTCCCGGTGTCACTTCAACAGGGTACTTGGCAAGTTGTCCTCTTCCTCCTTTCTTTTCAGTTTGTACCTGGATCCACTCCTCTTAAGGACCCAACAAAATCCAGATATACGGAAGATATCTGTGGGAGAGTCCTGGTACAAATGCTCAGCTTATGCAGACAACCTCCTTCTACATGCAGAATCCCCTGTATCTTCACTCCCTGTGGCTTTGTGGGAAATCCAAACATTTTCAGTGGTTGCTGGGTACAAGCTTAATCTGTCTAAGACTCAAGTTCTTCATTTAAATATACATGTCTTCAAGCAGCAAATTCGGGATTTAGGCCTCTACTGGGAGCCCAAATCTATTACTTACCTGGGAATCTGAATTTCTTAATTAATCTCAAAACTCAAAAAACAGAATTTCTCCCCACTACTTTCTTTGATCAAAGAGGATTTAAAGAGATGGACTGCTCTCCCTGTCTCCCTGTGGGGTACAGTCAATATCATTAAAATGAATGTACTACCCTGTATCCTATGGGCATGCTTGGCCTTTTCTTCTCTAAAATCTCATTCTCCCAGCTCCAAGGCCTTCTTTCAGAATTTCTCTGGAAGAAGGGGGTTGCTTGGTGGGCATATTTTAAACTACAAAAAATCTCTGTGTGCAAGCACTGAGGCAATGGTTACTCTGATGGGCATTTGGCCAGGAAGCCAAGTTTCAAAGAAATACAAAATCATACATGACCTCACAATGCAAAGCATCATGGGCTGCATATGCAAATCACCACAGAATATTATTCTGGTTCAACTTTAAGCAAAAACGCATGGTGCCAAAAGGCCTCTCACACAGTTTGCAAAGGGTACCAACAGAAGACATAGACATGTGTTTCATCCTACCAGGACTCATCAGTATGCCTCATCTGTTTGCCACCCCAGTAGAATGAACCAGCTACCCTAAGATGGTCTATCTAGGTTATGCTGTGATGAACCCAATTAAAACAAAAAAATATTTAAAAGACGAAGAACCTCTGTGCGCAAGCACTGAGGCAATGGTTACCCAAAAGGGCATTTGACTGGGAAGCCAAGATTCAAAGAAATACAAAAATCTCACATGCCCCTTTAAACTAGCTGCTCCTAAAGGGAGAGGAGATCTTCGTCTACCTGACTTTTTTTTATATTACAGCACCATACATTGCAGTAAGTGTTTAGGTGAGGCTATCCTTTGGGTGCCCCCCCCCAATTGAGTCTTTTGTCCCCTGTGGCTTTTTTTAGAGTCCCAGCTGTATTTCAAATAAGGTATACAATTAACTAGTTTGTTGTAATTATCACCCTCTTCCCTCCCTTTGCAGCTTCATAACACTCCCCTGATGTGGTCACTTAAAATCCTCAAACAATGATGCATGTACCTCAAGGTTAATTAGTCTAGAGATCTTTCACAGGTGCTCTTGGGCAACCCCAACATCTGTATAGCCAATTGTCCCATTCCTATTAATTTTGGCCCCCCCCAACATGCTACCTTGGACACATTCTTTTCAGTGCCAAGGTATGTGCTACTGACATTATAGGGCAACATTCTTTCCATGACAGTGTATCACTTCTTTAAAGACCTCCAACTTTCCAGAGCACCTGCCAGCTTTCTGGGTCCCCAGCCTTCAAAAGTCCAATCTAGACCCCATTTTTTAAAGTTGTTATTGATAGCCGAGCAACTCCATGCTACTTCTAAATTCTATAGCTGTTTTCAGCTTAATGACCTGAGTAGCTTATCAGGAGTTTGTTATTACTGGCAACAAGCACTAGACTTGCAGCTGGGTCCTAGGGAGCTGCAAGTGCTATGGACATGGCTCTATAAATTTATCAGACAGGAGAGGTATCATTTCAAAAGTTTTGCATTATACGTACTATTACACGCCCCCAAAATTGAATAAGATGGGGTGAATATATTCAGTAGAGTGTTCCCACTGTGGATCTTATGTGGGTTCCCGTAAATGTATGTTTTGGGATTCCCCAAGGTGACTCACTTTATTTATTTATTATTTATTTTTATTTATTACAGTCTAGGAAACACCATTGAGCCATCGTTTACAGAGATTCCACATCATAAGAAGGTTACCAAAGAGTACACAAAGGAGGAATATTACATTTCAGTTGAAAGTATAGGTGTGTCACAACAGAGATAATTGAAACAGTATAAGAATTTGTTACAACAACCAAATAAGAGTTCAAATTATTTAGCAGCCAGATCAGATTCCAAAGGAACAGTTCTTTTGTCAGAGTGCAATCAGAGTGCTAGACACTAGGGTGGAGAGCTAGTAAATGATTGTGCACAGCATGGGGGAGGGCACCAGGGTGAGATAAACTAGTGGATGGTGGGAGGAGGACAAATGGAGGGTGGGAAAAGGGCAGGGAGACTGGCATCTAAAAAGGACAGAACTAGTGAAGGCTAGGTATGGAAAGATAAAGGGGAAATAGGTGGCAGGGGGAAAGGGTGGAAAATACAGGTATGAGGTGAGCATAGGGGGTAAGTGGAGTAGAGAGGGGCAGATGAGGGGTGGGAAGAGTGGGCAGAAAGAAAGGGGAGAAATGCAGGTTTATTTTTAACCAATGGGTGACAGGTGGAACATAAGAGGTCATGGGGGTGCTGGTGTAGGTGGGGGAGAGGGTGGGTGTAAGGAAGAAAGGACAGCACATTAGAATGAAAGGTGAGGTGAGGTGGGTAGAGAGGGAGGGCGGGTGGGAGGGAGGACTGGTCGGCTTGTGTGGAGGACTACAGGGAGGGTTAAGAATTGCAGTCACAAACATTGGTCTGAGCCAGGGGGCATTTTGTTCTTCCATTCCTGATTCCCTTGATCCCTGGATGGGCTTGGACTCTTTTTTTACTCCACATGTGTGCTTAGTTGTTTTTTTCCCTAATGAGCTTTTTGGTTCCCGCAAGGCATATAAGGCCCTTATATCGAGGAGCTTGTTGTTCTTCAACATTGGTTGGATGAGGCTATACCATCATACTGGGAATAGTTGTAAGAAATACTACACATCTTGTTGGTCTAGAAACATATAGACAAACATTTAGATAATTTAGAGCAAAATAGAGAATGCTTGGGACCTCTTGAAACCCTTTTAAGCTCTTAGGCCAACTGTGTTGGCTGGATTTTTTGATTAACTGTCCCCACTTTTCTTTTTACTTTGTAGTAAGCTACCAGCTTCCCATCTTTTTCTTTGCTTCTCTTAGGTTATTGCAGTGCTTCCTAGCTGTTCTCTGTGTTGGATTGGGTTGGGGGCCGTTTGGGAGACTGGAGGGAGGAGGTTAGATGTGGCGGTGAGTTTATAGCTGTTTTGATGTTTTTCTTTTTTTTTACTTTGGTTATTTGGCTTTTATAATAGTATTCAAGTTTTATCATTCTCTCTTGTGCTAACTTGTTTTTGATTTTGTAGTTTGTGATCTGTTTTTTTGGAAATTGTAATAGAATACTGTATATTAAACTGGAAAAAAGAAAACTAAGTAGTAGGATCAGGTTTAGCAATGTAGTGAAGTTTAATTTCACCTGTGAAGTTCTGATGAAGTCTTGAATTGTGCCCGTGAAATATTTTGAGAATTTCACACATTTCTCAGAATATTCCGTGGGTATGAAGTTCAACATTCCACCTGTGAAATGTGGAATTTTTCCTGCAAATGGAGGAATTTCACCCACTGGTGGCCATATTTTATTTAATAAATAGCATAAGTAGTGTGCCTGCCATAACAGTGAACTAAAAAAGTTGAATGTTACACACCCTAACTTAGCACTTTGTCAAGAGCTGTACTAAACTAAGAAAAACATCAATTTATATTGCAAGACAATACTATTCCATGTGCAAATAAAGTGATAAAGGTATTTACACATACCAAAGACTAAAACAGTTCACAAATGTCAGGGAAATTAAGTTTTCATTAAAAAACACTCATTAGATAACTCATTTATCAAGAAATTAACTTGTTTACATTCAAATGTAATTAAGCAATTTGCTCAAAAACAGTGATATCATTAAGTATGTTCAAGGTAATTCTACAGGGATGATCTATATTCAGTCATAGAACTGCTTCTTATAACTTCAATACACACTGATGTACATTGTAATTACTAGATTTTAATCCTCCTAATGCACCAAAAAAGCATACATAAAAACAAAGATATATGTCAGTAAAACAGTATACACAATACATGCAACTGGAATTACCTTGAACATATTTAATGTGATGTCCCTGATTTAGCTGCGGCAGTTTCATTCAGCTCTAAAGCATACATCAATAGTTATCACAATATGTCTGCACTGCACTATCATGCTGTAGGAGAGCTAAGTCCATCAATAAATATCATTTACCAGCCACAGTCTGGGTCTTGAAGATGCAGGCTTGCATGTCTCTGCTTGGTGAACAAAATGATAGGCACCATCAACTATCCCCAAATCCTAAAAATACCATTGAATCTGAACAGAGCCATGACCCAAAGCACGGGCACAGCAGTCATGAGACACAAATAGCCATGTCCAGCACTTTTATAAAAACCTGCAGAACAGTAATAGTTTCATACTGAAGTGATGGGAGAGAGGTGGATCAGCATTTGATCGTTGATTGTCAGACAGGAAAGATGTTTGAAGCTATACGCACCTGAGCCTGTGCAGTAGACTCTGGAAGCAGGGTTACACTGGTTGTTTTTATTTTACAACAAGTATGCTACCATAGTCTGCATGTAACAGTCATAAGTAAACCACCCCCTACAGCAGATCTTTGAGATCTACCAATGCAGTTTTATTTACATATAAGGTCCAGCGTCATATCTCATATCATTGTATAGCACTATCTCAACAACTATGGAAGTTTATTGAGAGTTACTTACTGGGCACTCACAGACCCTGCACTCCCTCTCTAATAGTCACTGATTTACCTTATTGTTGCAAAGGCTGGGTGCTCTTTTGAAAATGACAAACCTGCGATAAGATTATTTGGACCTCCACTCTATCTCTTCCCCATCCCTTTCTTGCCTATATGCTGCAAATGGAATGGAACCCGAACTCTTAAAATTAAAAGTTCAAATGAAAAGAACTAAATACAAACCCTTCCCAGACAAACCAGAACTGAACCCAAATCCCAGAAAACAGCTGAACCTGGGCTTTAATATCAACTGCCTTTGAACACATTACTTAGTTAAATTTGACTGTAAACAACTTAATTTCCCTATAAATGAATGATCTAATGAGTGCTTTTTAAATGGAAACAGCATTTCTTCTGACACTTATGCACTAGTCTTTAATATGTGCAAGTACATTTGTCACTATATTTGCACATGGAATAGTATTGTCTTGCACTATAAATGTTTGGATTTTTTCTTAGTTTAGTACAGCTCTTGACAAAATGCTATGTTAGGGTGTGTAACCCTGAGCTTTTTTACCTCACTGCTATGGCTGGCACATTAACTATGTTATTTATTAAATAAAATTTGATCACTTCTTGTACTTTAATCACTGAGTAAGTGACTTTTTTAATGGAGTGCTGTAGTGCTGGGTGTTATCTCTTTACAATTGTGTCCACCCTTGCACCAGACTTGATTATTGGAGAGTATTGCATTTTGTGTGTTGGGCGCTGTGGTATTTCTAAACCCATTCAGTGATATCCAGTTTTGTTGGTTTAGAATAACTACTAACATGCCAAGCCTTAGTAGGGTTAACAGTAATGTCAGGAATTATGTCATAGACTCTCTTTTTTAACATGGATGATGTTAATCTAAAAAAGTGTCCACTGCTTCCCCTAAGCTCCTCGTCCACTGCCGGGATGGTACTACTCTCACTAACACCTCTACTTTCAAATACCTCAGGGTTACGCTTGACCCAGCTCTTAATTTTTTGGCACATGTCAATGAGGTCTGTCAGTCTGTCAATGCTAAAATAGGTGCTGCCTATCGAGTGCACCACTCACTCACACTGACAGCCAGGTTATCAGTTGCTAGAGGTGTACTACTCCCTCAACTACTTTATGCCATGCTGGTTCTCTGCCATGCTAATGCAAGTGGGCTGTGCAAGTGGGACACTACCTATAATAATATCTATAGGTTCGCCTTATCAGCTCTTCACCTAACTCATCACTGTCTACTCTACGCTGGCTTAAACTTGATGTCTCCCAAAAACCTCTGGTCATACACTCTAGGGTGTCTAGTGGACTCCCTTACTAGACCACCTCATCCTGCCTCTCTGGGTGACATGCTTACCCCGGTCTCTTACTCCCGTTCCCATGGGTCCTCTTCTGTCCCAATGCTCTCTGTACGGCCCTGTGCTCCCAAAATGGGAGAACAGGCTTTCTCTTATTTTGCTGCTATGTTCTGGAACTCGCTCCCCCCTCAGATCAAAAACTCCACCTCTAAACTTTCTTTTAAGTGTGCCCTGTTCTCTCACTTCTATGACCTAGGTAACTGTAACTGCAAGTAACTGGGATTTGCCACCTGAGTCTCCATGCTATGTAGCTGGTAGCGTATAACTTAACTTGCCATATCATATGTATGGATTTCCTTTTCCACTAAACTTGGCTAAATGACTGTTAGTTGCAGGCTCCTCCTCTAGCAATCCCACTTCTTATTTGTTGCTTTATTGTCTACCGTTATCAATGCTAGAAAATTGTCTGTGTGCCTAATTCCTCTGATGTATCACAACCTGGACAGTAATGATGTACCTATGTTATTGTTCTTGAACTTTACTGTTGTCATCTCTGTATTCTCAATTTTGTCCTCTCCAGGGTTGTGCCTGAAAATAGGCAGGATTGTTGCCTAGCGCACTTACCTGGTTACCAAAAGCGAATAAACAATAAATAAATAAATAAATCTGCCTTTGCAACAGCCCAGAATATTAATAGCTACTAGTCAACCTTAACAGGCAGTAAGTAATGTTGACATTGGCATTAAAGATATGTTTATTGCACTGTAGTGAATGGCACATACTGTAGAACTCAGAGGCTCTACTGGCAACAGGTGTCAATGGAAGCATATCGCGAGTGGCAAAATGCTGCCATTCATGGATGAAATTCTGTACTTCATGGGTGAAATTCTGCATTTCATGAGTGGAATTTTGCACTTTGCACCTGCAGAATATTTCGAGAATTGCACAAAATACATGAAATATTTTCACAGAGTGAAGTTTGTGGACTTCGCTCAACTCTAGTCAGGTTGGGTAGTTACAACCCAACCCATTCTACTACCCTATTACCCAAATCAGACCATAACAAAAATCATGAGAAAGACTGTTTTCATTTTAATTTTACACTGATTGTTAGGTGCCCTGAGCTGTTATACCCATGAGGGACATTGCTGAGGAAGCTGCAAGAGGTACAGCTGCTTTTTGTGAGCCTGCAGCTGATTTCAAAAATGATACCCAAAGTGAGCATTGCTGAGGCAGATATGATAGGCACCACTTCTGTGAGTGAGCCTGCTACTGTTTCCCAAAGTGTTTCCCATGGTGAGCATTGCCAAGGCAGGTATGGGAGCTGCAGATGCTGTGAGTGAACCTAAAGCTATTTTTCCAAAAATTATACTCATGGCGGGGATTGCTGAGGTAGGTACAAGAGGCAGAAAAACAAAGAAGTGAGCACCCAGTTCACAGCAGGTAGAGATTTAAAAATATACAATTTTATTTACCAAAGTACTTGTGCAAAAATGTTGGCAAAAAACCAATATGGTGACTGGGCCACAAAATTACATCTTACGTTTTGCCTTGCAAGTGCCTGGCTTCATCAGAGATAATATGTCTATGCAGATACTATCATTTTATAGGCAAAACACCATGTGCAAATGCACATAAGTGACAATAGAAAAAACAATATCACATTAGATGAAAATAATCCCTTGTTACAGCATTCTGTGAACAATTAAAGGTTACTCATTCTGGTAAAACTCCAATTGTACTAGTTTAACCATTATGTAATAAATTAAGACTATGAGCTCCTGAAATTTATCAATAAAATTACTACATCCAAATAATGCAGGTAATGGGCTCAAATCAGTCAGTTGAAACATTCTAATAACATGCATGGACCTTAATACTAAGCAATATGTACCTGAAAGTTCATATGGGAAAAGGAGCATGGTTATTTTTATTGCTGATTTCACATCATGTTTTGCCTATAAAATGATAATATCAACATAGACATATTATCTCTGATGAAGCCAGGCACCTGCCAGGTGAAACATAAGATGTCATTTTCCAGCCCAGACACCTTCTTTGTATTCAGCCAATATTTTTGCACAAGTAATTTGATTAATAAAATCATATTTTTATATCTCTACCTGCTCTGGATTGGGTGCTCATCTCTTTGTTTTGCTGACTACTATTTACTATTTGGTATAGCAACAGTCCAAAACTTGGTGCATCTCTCATTTGTTTTCTGTTCAAGTGCAAGAGGTGCAGCTGCTGTGAGTGAGCCTGCTGCAGTTTCAAAAAATTACACTCATGGCAGGCATTGCGGAGGTGCAGTAGGTATAAAAGCTTCAGCTGCTCTGATTGAGCATGCTGCATTTTTCAAAACTTACACCAATGGTGGGCATTGATGAGGAAGGTACGAGAGGTGAGCTGCTTTGAGTGAGACTGTTGCTGTTTCCAAAAATGATACCCATGGTGGGCATCAATCAGACTTGCATAATATAAACTGATGACTGACAAAATAAAACTAAGAGTAGTACTAGTGTAGCACATGTGACTGGCATGGTGGCAGTGGAGATGTTTGTGTTCGTTTCATACACAAACTAGTCACCATATTCAGTGTCACTATTTGCAAGTTGTTCATATTCAGGGTTACAAGTCACGTAATTCAGTGTTTGGGACAATTGGGGAAATTGTCAGCATTCATTTTGAGAAATGTAAGCTGTTGCACATTTGTAACACTTAGCACTGTTCTCTGGTCAGTGCCTATTCCTACAGCTGCACTAAATAAGCAGTCTGAATATATGCTTGAAGGTGGACAACTAAGGTACATTATTGCAAGATTTGCTAGATCTGGCCATATTATCCTCATTTGTTTCCAGTACCATAATGGATCTTCCTCGAGGCCAATCAGTGTATAGGTTCATTGGTCTCATACGAATTAGTAGGTCAATGACCCATGATTAACTCACCACTTTTCAGTGATGATACTGATATTTAATATTCTCCATATGATTATCCAACACCCACTTAAAGTATGGCCTTCAAAATACTCCAAGATCATTGTGCTGTGTGAGAGGGTTACCAGTCTGGCAAAAAAAGAAGCTGCACTTTCTTTACAGGTTACTAGTCCATGTTGTTACAGGTGATTCAGAAGTGATTTGTGTTTCAGATCCTAAATATAGAATGCCTGAGAAATAGCTGTAGATGTCCTTTCCCTCACTGATGACACTGGTAATTGTGAAAAATTGATAGATATGCTGTTGTTTGTGCCAGAGATGCACTATGCCGGTTCGGCAAGGTTTGACTGCTGTACATCAGTTAATGGTGTTAGTGGGGCAATGTCACATTTGGTTAGCAGAATATCTCTGCAATACTCAATTGCTTCCCATGCAGGAAGGATGGCTTCAATGTTCCATTTAAAGTGGTGATCTAACAACATAGCCAACACATAGGTGTCATTTTTAAACATGCCATTTAGTATCTGATCAGTCAACAGACTGAGATTCAAGTCATCTGCCAACATGGCAGCAGTGGTATCTTCTTTTGAGTGAAAGTCTTTCTTTATTTCATCAAGGAAAATGTGAAGAAATCTTATTTGAGGAAGAATTTGATTCAGAGTTGCACTGTCTGCACTGACATCTCATGTGGCAGCCTCAAATGGCTCCATTAAAATGATCAAAGATTCAAGTAGATTTCAGCTCCCAGAACTGAACATGGGGCCTGATTCTAGAAGAGCCCTTAGATCACTGCAAAGTAGACTACAGACCACTTCTGGTGCATCAGGGACCATGCACCCAATTGCAGAACACCAGGGGTCCCTGTGCCACAACACTTGGGACATGCTACAATGGCAGGTTAGCACTGAATGCATAGTGCACCTGAGGGACCCAATGGATGGATCTGACCACCCCATCCCACTAGATGCATGCCATGCCACAATGCCTGGCACTCCCATGTGGCAGAAAGGGCATAGGGTGGTACCATAGGGGTGATATAGGGCATGTGTGTATGCTGGGGGATGTCTGGGCATCTAGCAGAGGTGCTGTAGTCACTGCTAGCTACACTCCAGTGTATGCAGTGCCATCAAACTGACATCCCCACCGGGAGCTCGATCAGGTTTGCCTGGCATACACATGCTCCCCAACACCTCTACTGTACACCCCATCCCTTCTGTCCCCCAGACCCCAGAATCAGAACCCCCGCCAACTCCCCACCTCAAGGGGAATTGTCACAAGGGACATAGATCTCCTCCTGGTTGGTCTAACAGAACCACCTTCCTACCACCATGGTGGGGCTTCTGGAATATAAAATCAGTGAATGCTGCAGTTCAACAGTTGTGCATGCTCCTTTGTGACCTGGCATACACAGACAAAGGTTGCAAGGGCAGCACAGTGGCCTTTTGGCACAGTGGCTTCCCTTACCTGTGCAGACTGCATACCAGAATAGGAAATGCCACAAACACCAATGCAAGGTGTGACTTGTGACATTGCTGTATGTTACAAGTGCCTTACATTGGGCGTATCTCATTCAGAATTGGGCCCATGATGTCTACTTTACCTATTTGATTCTGCATGTTGTAGTCATGTGCAGTTTTTTCTGTTTAAGAAGATTTTCCAATATGTAAAATGCTGAATTCCAGTGGGTTGGAATTTCCTGCTTTAATGTATGCAATGACACATTGTTTGACCACTGCAGCCCCTCCAGGATTCTTTTGTGCTTTCACAGAGTGGCTGAAATGCCCACACTAGTATCCTAGCAAGACCAAAAAGGTTTTCTACATTTCTATTTCCATTTAAGAAACAATGGATGAGAAGATTTAAACAATGTGCAAAACAAGGTATGTGTTGGTAGTTGCCATCTCTAACATCTTTGACTATGCTGGCATCATTGGAACCATTATCTGACACAATGAACCCTGGATATAATTAATATGGAGTAAGCCATTTCTGGAATTGATTTTGCAACTCCTGCAAAATATTTACAGCAGTGTGGTTTTCCTCAAAGGTGGTGGTACATAATACAGTCTGTTTCCTACTGCTTACGGTAGTGTGGGAATTATTACTTTCTGACTAAACATTTGCCAAATGAACTGTAACAGTCATGCAGTCAATTGTTTGGTTGCTGGTCCACATATCTGTGGTTATGTGAACCTACTTTCCTCAGAGAGTTTCAACTAATTAATGACTGCAGTATACATCGAGTCATATAACTGTGGAACAGCCTTTTTCTAGAAATATGTTCAGCACGGAACTATGCACCATGGTTCAATCCAGTTGCATACTAACATACTAAAATGCCAGCAGAATAGGCCTAATGGTCTTTTTTGTCTGCTTGTTTGGTCAGTCCCCACCCTGGGAGCTGACCTTGCTGCCCTCCTCCCCTTCTCTGGCTTCTCCCTTCCCAATTCTGGATATTCTCGCTGCACTGAATTTTGCTTCCAGAAACCTTCCCCTGTACCTGTCCCACCCCCTCTTGAACCCCTCCACTGTCTCTGCCTCCACTAGACCCCTGGGCAGTGCATTCCATGGCTCCACCACCAGTTCACAAACTTAAGGAAACATTTTTGGGCATCAGCAGCAAAAAGGGAGTTGACAATTGGCCAACTGCTCAGCAATGGTTCTGTTTAACAGCTGGTATGTTGGATGCCTGTGGGTAAAGTTTGATGTCTGCGCAACACTTTGTTTTGATATTAGTTGACGAGAATCACAAGATATTTTACATTTTGGGGGATTGTATTTTTCACAATTTTTTCACATGGAGTACTGCTTTGGGATTTTGAAGTACTTGATGGTGCCAGAAGAAAGCAATGTATGTTTGTCTAGGAGGACTGCATGGACACATCAAGTATTTAGTGTCATTTCCAGGTTCCAGTTGATTGTCATGATGGTCACTGCCACTACCACCTGTACTACTGCCTATTCCAACCACACTGTCCCGTGCCTGTGTGACACTCAATTGGGTGTTTTGCCTTTGCAAGTTGTGTCATTACTGATATTCCAAAATTTCTCAGTTTGCCAACATGAATGATTTTTTTGCAGACTTCATACAGCTCGAGAGTTGTCTGCAGGGTGAATATAAAATAAATTCCATACTAAGGATTTACATTTTGTGTTTTGTACTATGGTGCCTGGAACTCATGGATCTCATAGATTTGTACAGGGCAAGTAGGAAAGATGCCCCATAGTAGCCCATCCTTTTGCTCAAAGGGACTACATTATTTCTATTATTATTATTTCACTATTTCTTGTACAGTCAAGGGTCCTGAAAGAAACCCTCCAATGCCATTTCTTTGTTGACATGAATTGTTCTCATTCATTCTCATCTTCCTCTTCTCACATTTAGCATGTGGTTTTATTTTTCTGCACTTGACTCTCATGCTGTACAGTGGCGTTGTCTTTTACCCACTCATTGAAAGTACAGAGCTCATCACCATAAGATTTAGAAGAACTGGATGTGCTTTCATCATCAAGTGGGGCATAGTCTGGGCTCTTCCATTTGCAGTCCCCACTATAACCATCATCTTTATCAGCATTCACTGCCTCAGCATCTTAGCTCATATCTGAAGAGGATGCCTCCTTGTCCTTGCATGATACTTCAGCAGCTGGAAATATCCTGGCACATGTGACAAAATGTTCAGTACCTCTACAAGAAATTCCAGTTAGCTCTTTCTGAAACTCTGCTATCCTTTCATTGCTAACAGGGTTTTATGGCTCAGGAGGACATTTAGTGCCAGTCCTGGTGATGTTATTATTATTGCCAGTGTTCTTCAGTAGTGCTATGATTCATATTGTCCATATCATTTTCAGTTGACATACAGTAAACTTAGACTGCAAAATATGAGACATAGCAGACACAGGCAAGAAAGTAATGGTCAATGTTTCACTAACTGTTATGTCACAGACAGTAATAAAAGACAGACTTGGGGCACCTCACAGGCAGTGTAATACAGCCTATATGGCTCTCACTATGCTGCAGCCAGACATCACTCTCAATGTAGCTATGTCACCATGGTAATACATGACAGGGCTGGGTGCACCTAACAGACAGTGTAATATAGTCTAACTGGCTTTCACAATACTGCAGAGAGACACAGAGTCACTATGTCACTGGGCTCAGGGCACCTAACAGACAGTGTGTAATACATCCTGCATGACTTTCATTATGCTGCAGAGAGCCACACAGTGTAGCTAATGTCACAGACAGGACTTGGGGCACCTGGTTCTGATTCTGTTATAGTTTTTAGCAATGGCACACTTAAGACTTAATACAAATATCAGTAAGTTTGATCCACTATGCACACTGCACCTCTGAGTTAAGTAAGAACTGAAGGCAGCCCAACACTATCATTACATTGAGTTAACAATGGATTTAGGCAATTGAGCCATTAAGCAACGTTTCGAAGTGGACCAACAGTGAAAAATACAGGTGCAATAATTTGACTTTACACATGGCATTTGTAATGCACTTCATGGAGTTTGTTTGCTGTTAACATAGCTCTGTCCTGTGGGGTAAGTAGGTATATGGAACTTTGGTTGTGTGTTCAGATCAGATAGCCCAAGATGTCTTGTATTGATATCCCTGCTACTGTATGTGCACCTTTTAAAGTACTTCCAAAGGGGAACACATGGAATCCAGTACAGCATAGATACCATTCTGTTTTTCATTTAATAATAGTAATAATCAAAATAATAACTTTATTTATAAAGCTTCTTTCAACTCCAAGGCGCTGTACAGAATATAAAATGACCACATATAAATACAACATTAATATTCATAAAATCCACTTAAAATAACAACTAATCCAACATAAACTTACATATTACAGCATACAATTTATAGCTAAAACTATTAGTCAACACTTTCTGGGAATACCTGTCTAAATAGATAGTTTTTTTATGGCTGACTTGAAACTTTGGAGGGTCAGGCACTCTCTCACCCAAGGAGATAGAAAATTCCACAGGGTAGGGGCTACATAAGAAAAAAGGCAGAGCCCCAGATGTCTTCAAATGTACCTTGGGAATCTTGCAATCCTTTGCCAGTGGATAGAAGAAGGTGGAAGGGGCAGTAGGTGCAAAGGAGATCTTTCAGGTAGTGGAGTCCCTGGTTGTTTAGGGCTTTATAGGTTTGCAAGATGACCTTGAAGGTGATCCACCACTGTACAGGCAGCCAGTGCAGTGTGTGGAGCACTGGCATAATGTGAGTGGTTCTAGAAGTCCTAGTCACAAGCCAGGCTAGTCACATTCTGCACCAGCTGTAAGTGACAGATATCAGCCCCAGAAGCCCATAATTACAGCACATTGTAATAGTTAAGGCAGATAGGCACAAAGGTGGGGAACAAGGTAGAAAGATCATCAGGAGGAACCAGATGCGGGCGATATTCTTCAGATGGAAAAATGAGGTCTTGACAACTGCTTACACCTGAAATGTTAAGGTCAGCTCATTGTCAAAAAATAAATGCACAGATTACACACCTCATGTGAAGCAGCTAGAGGGGTATCCCTGAACCAAAGCTCCGGTGACTGTCCAGCAAGCATACACACTGCCTGATGATCTGGGTCCACCACCAACATGTTAATCTTATTTGAATTTAGTCTCAGCCAGTTGGCATTCATCCATTCCTGAATCCAAGAAAGACAGTGGTTAAATACCAAGATTGCATCCTCCTGCCCGGGCACAAAGGACAGGTATAACTGAGTATCATCTGCATAGCAGTGAAAACTCAAGCCATACTGCCTAATAATGTCTCCCAACTGCAAACAACATGGGTGCTAAAATGTAACTCTAAGGAACCCCACAGGGCAGGAGAGAGAGCCAGAGCAATAAATTCCAGTGACCACTCTCTGAGTCCTACCCTGGAGGAAAGTTCTAAACCTCCTGAGAACCATACCTAAGAGTCCACAGATGGACCACAGGTGATCCAATAGCACTCCGTGGTCCACAGTGTCAAATGCCACAGACAGATGAAGGAGGACCAAGATGGAACAAGACTTCTGATCTCTCTCTCTCTCTCTCTCTCTCTAGTAGGAGATCATTAAGAAACATGGAAACTTAGACTTTGACAGCAGATAAGGACTGCTAGGCCCACCTAGTCTGCCCATTTCCCTACCTATAGGAAGAGCTGCAGAACCTAGTTAACCAACAGCCTATTTCTTCTTACACCCCACAAAAATTGCCTTATGTAAGTCCCATGTTTTCTTGAATTCTCCCACAGTTTTAGACCCACAACCTCCTCAGGAAGGCTGTTCAATGTATCCACCACCTTCTTTGTGAAACAATACTTCCTCACATTGCCCCTGAACTGCCCCCCTATTCTTTAAATTGTGTCTCCTTGTTCTTGCACATCTCCTTTTCTGAAAAATGCTACCCTCTTGGACTTTGTTGATTCCACTGAGGTACTTAAAAGTTTCTATCATGTCCCCTGTCTCCCTCCTTTCTTCAAAGGTACACATATTATGCTCCTTTAGTCTTCTCCTCATATGGCTTCTCTTGCAGACCCTGCACCATTTTATTTGCCCTCCTCTGGACTGCCTCTATCCTGTCTATGTCCTTTCAGAGATGGGGTCTCCAGAACTGGATGCAGTACTCCAGATGGGGTCTCACCAACTATCTATACAGAGGGATAACAACTTCCTGTTTTCTGCTGGTGATGCCTCTCCCTATACATCCCAGTATAACCCCTGCCCTCCCTACTGCCTTCTCACATTGCTTGCTAACCTTAAGGTCTTATGATATGATTACCCCTCACATCCCATTTTCGTTGTTGTTACTACCTCCGGACCCAATTGTGTAATCTTCCCCTGGGTTTTTGTTTCCCAGGTGCAATATTTTGCACTTCTTTGCATTGAATCCAAGCTGCCATACTTCTGACCATTCCTTTAACCTTGCCAAGTCCCTTCTTATCCTATCCATGCCTCCTTGTACATCAACACTGTTGCAGATCTTTATGTCATCTGTAAAGATGCATACGTTTCCTTCCAGTCCCTCTGCAATGTCACTTATAAAGACATTAAAAAGGACTGGACCCAGTACTGAATCCTGCGGTGCCTCACTAGTAACTCTTCTTTCTTCAGAGTGGACTCCATTTACAATTATCTTCTGTGTCCTGTTGTCCAGCCAATATTTTACCCAGACTACCACCCTGGGACACACTCCCAGGCTGGTTAATTTGACTATTAATCAATTGCATGGGACTGTGTCAAATGCCTTGCTAAAGTCTAGGTAGGCCATGTCCATAGCCCCTTCCTTGTCTACTACATTGTTCACCCACTCAAAGAAATCAATTAGATTCGTCTGACATGACCTTCCCACTGTGAACCCATTCTGCCTTGGGTCCTGTGCCCCACTGGCCTCCAGGTACTCAAAAATTCTGTCCTTCAGAAGTGATTCCATCACTTTTCCTACCACAGAGGTAAAACTGACAGGTCTGTAGTTTCCTGCCTCTGTCTTGGTCCCACTTTTGTGAAAGGGAATCACATCTGCCTTCCTCCAGTCCTCAGGTACCACACCATCCTTCCATGATTTGTTAAAAAGGGTAGTCAGTGGTTTCACTAATTCTCCCCTTAATTCTTTTAGAATTCTGGGATGAATTCCATCAGGCCCCATTGCTTTGTCCATCTTCAGTTTTAGGAGTTCTTTCAGGATGCTTTCTTCTGTGAAAGGACTGGGATCGACCCCCCCCCCCATCAAGAGTGCTTCTGTTTATTGGATTAGGCACCTCCCCCTCCTCCTCTTTTGTGAATACTGAGCAGAAATATTAATTCAGCATCCCTGCTTTTCACTGTCCCTCTCTGCCCACCCACCGTCCATTCTATTCAGCCTCACTATGCCTCCCTTTGTCTTTCTATTCTCCCTGATATACCTATAAAAGGTTTTATCCCCCTCCTTAAACGAGTTGGCTATCTTTTCCTCAGTTTGGGCCTTTGCTATTCTGACTTCCCTCCCTGTTTCCTTCTGCCTTAACTGGTACAGCTCTCTGTCCTGCTCCTTCTGTGTTACTTTATACTTCCTGAATGCTATCTTTTTCTTACTGACTTTCCCCACCACCTCTTTTGAGAACTATAGTGGCTTTTTCTTTCATTTTGATTTGTTTATTTGCTTCACACAAGGGCTTGTTGCCTCTGTGATGGCAGTTTTGCTGTTTCCCCATTGTTGCTGCACCCCTCCTTCTAGCCTGTTTGCTAGTGCTTTTCTAAGGCACTCTCCCATCTTGCCAAAGTCAGTCCTCCTGAAGTCCAGTACCCTCACTTTTGTATGGCTTGACTCTGTAGCTGAGTTTATCATGAACCACAATGTTTGATGGTCACTTGCTCCCAGATGGCAACCTACTTTTACATCTGAGATCCTCTCACTGTCCCCATTTGACAATACAAGGTCTAAGATTGCTCCCTCATGAGTGGATTCCAAAACTATCTGTCTGAGGCATGCCACCTGTAGGGCATCGAGAATGGCCCTGTTCTTGGATGTGGCTGCAGCAAATGTGTTCCAGTTAACATCTGGCATATTCAGGTCTCCCATCAACAGTATGTCCCCTTTCTCTGCCATCCTAAGAAGGCCTTCTATCATATCCTTGTCCATTCCCTCTCCCTGAGATGGGGGTCTGTATACAAGCCCTGTGCAGATTGTGGTGCCATTTCTAGTCTTCAAGGTGACCCAGAGTGCCTCATCTCCTCCCTGTTTAATCTTTTGTTTAGTTGCTTTTATCCCTTCCTTCACATGGAGAGCTACTCCCCCCTCTTCTCCCCTCCCTGTCTCTCCTGCAGGTTATGTACCCAGGTATTTTAACATCCCAGTCATGGTTCTCAGTGTACCATGTTTCTGTGACTGCTACGATATTCAGGCATCCCTCTTCCATCAATGCCACCAGTTCAGGGAGCTTGTTGCCCAGAATATCATCATTGCTACTCATAACCCACCATTTCCTGATGGCCTTACTCCTTTTTGCCCCATCCCTGTTCTTATTGCCTTTGTCACTTTCTCCATTTACCTCTGTTCTTCTCCCTATCGACATCTCTATCTTGGTGTTTACCTCTCTTACTATCCTGACTTTTTTTGGGGGGGGCTAGGATTTCCCTGCTCCTTTCCAGTGCCTTCCCCCTTGGCTAGTTTAAATGTTTGCCAATGAAGCATTTAAATCTATCACCTAGGATCCTGGTTCCCCTCCTGGACAGATGCAGCCCATCATGCCACTATAGGCCTGCATCACTCCATGTGGACCCCCAGTCCCCAGTGAAGAGAAATCCATGAGCTCTGCATCCATTTTTCAACCACTGATTGAATCCCATGGTGTGGAGTACCCTAGCCTCACCTACGCCATAGACAGGCAGCATCTCCGAGAAGGTTACCATGTGTGCTACTTGTCTAAGGACCCTCCCCAACTCCACAAACTCTTCCTGCACTGCTCCGATCCCTTTCTTAGCCAAGTCATTTGTCCCTAGGTGGACAATGACATCCAGCTCCTTCCCCTGTGCAGGTGCTCCAGCGATCCTGAGGATTCCTTCCCTGTTCCTCCAAGCTATGGTGCCAGGAAGGCACCTTACCTCTCTCTCCTCTTCCTCCCTCAGTTCTACCTTTCTAACAATGGAATACCCCACCAGGAGTTGTTTTCTTCCAGTTTGGAGTCCCATACCACCCTCCTGTGGGTCTCCCTTGTGGAGGTTCCCAGCATCCTCCTTGGTTTCCACTGCAGGTGCCTCCATAGAGGAACCACACTTTGCCAGTATGGCATAGGAATTGTGGAGAGGTACAGCTAGAGGGATGCACCTCTGTTCCATCACCCTTACCCTCCCTGAGCCCACTGTAGTCCCAGTAGAGAAGTCCAGTCACACAGCACTCCTTCCCCCTGGTGTTCTCTGCTAAGCCTCCTGCAGAATCTATCTAGAGCAGTATTTAAATCTAGCTTCCTTCTGGCTAAGCACTCCCTCTGCTTAATAGATCTTTCTACATATAATTAAATTGCACAGATAATAATCCTCTTCAGCCACCTGAGATTTACACCTAGATAACTGCTCAGATAACCATTCACTTCAGCTAACTCAGACAAACACACTAACTTTTTCTGTGTGTTTTTTTTTACCCTAAATTGAAGGTACCAATAGAAGAGTTCTAGTTCTTTAGCACCCGGACAAGAGCTGTTTTGGTAGTATGTCAGTCCCTAAATCCAAACTGGAGAGAATCAGAGGCATCATTGATGGCAAGATGGTCATCCAGATGAAGTGTATCCACTTGCTCAATAACCTTACCAACAAATGTTAAGTTAGAGACAGGTCTGTAGTTAGCAGGACGTCTGGGTCAAGGGAAGATTTTTTCAAGAGTGGTCACACAATTTCCTCCTTTTAGGGGACCAGGAAAGATCACCCTCTCTAGTGAACACCAGACTATCTCTGCAAGGATTGGGCCAATCTCATACACAATCCACCAGGAGTCACGTCAGGCCAGGATCCAAACTATAGTGGGTTGGCGGTAATGACTGGATGACCCTCATGATGTCAATAAGATCTGGCTGACTGAAATCCATCCAAAAAGACTGGGCACCTGTGACATCCTGCCAACCAACACAGTACCCATTGGAGATAGACTGGCCAATCTCAGATCTAATGGCAGCATCCTTTTCTGCAAAAAATTGATCAAACTTATCACACTTCTCTTGTAAAAAGGCTGCCGCAGATTGAAGACAGATTGGATTGCACAATCTGTCCACAGTCTGGAAAAGTGGAGATGGTCAATTTTGTGCAGCGGCAATCTCCCTGGACAGGAACTCTGCCTTTTTACAGCTGATTGTCGATTAACAGAAAGTATAATGTTCCATCAACCTAAGCCTGTCACCATCAAGACCTGACCTCTGCCAGGCCCACTCCAGACTTTGCCTCACATTCCTCAGCCCCTTCAAGGTCCCATCAAACCATGGTGACCTTGGACAGATGGTGAGGGAGTGAACATGAACAGGAGCAACAGAATCCAGGGCCCCTGTTACCGCTGTATTATAGGAAACACAAGGTCCTCTGGATCCCTGCATTCCCTTGGAGTGTTTGATAGATCCAGCACCACCATTAGGCCATCAGGAGTCACACCCCATAAAGGGGGGTACTGGACGATCTCCACAAAGGCAGTCCCATAGGTGGGAGCCCCAAAACTGAGCCTTATTGAGGATGGTCAGACCGTCTTACTTGTTCCACCACGAAATTGGATATCTCCATCCCCAGGAGGAACATCAGATCCAGTGAGTGACCCTTAATGTAGGTTGCAGAGGTAACAACCTGTATGAGGCCCAACAAAGTCATTAGTTGAAGGAAGTCTCATCCACATTGCAAGAGTTCATCATCGACCCACGCATTGAAATCCCCCAAAATCAACCATCTGGGGGATCACAGTACTGTGTCAAAAATGAAATCTGCAACTTCCTGCAGGAATTCTTTCCCATCTTTTGGTGAACAGTAGATGAGAAGAATCCTGAAAACAAACCTGCACCCACGATGCTCTCAAAGGATCTGGAACATCCCACTGGCACTTCAACAAGGCCCAGTTTGGATCTAAAACAAATAGCTATGCCACTGCCCCTATGATCCATCCTCAGACGATGTATCACCAAGTAACCCACTGGAATAGCCAAGGTCTATTTTGGACCCGCATCCTCATCCAGCCAGGGCTCAGTGATACATGCCAGGTCTGCTGTCCCAACAAGATCTGCTCTAATAGGAGTCTTGTTACAAATAGACCTGTCATTTCATAACACGGTCCGAGTAGGATAAACAGTTGAGGAAGACCATGCCACCTGCCTTGCATTCTGCAGTGCCCTTGGGTATGGAAATCAGACATGGAGGACCCTTGTTCTGATCCTATTTTGCCCTAGGGCATCTCCATGTCTCCACTACCCCTATCTGACCACTCCTCTACATTTCCCTCCCAGGCCCAATCCCCCCCCCTTCTCCTCTTCCTGGCTATTCCCAGGGCATGACATCTCATAAATGCCTCAGACTTTCTGTACCTTTTTTATTTCTCTGTTCTGCATTATCTACCTACCTTAATTTCTTTTTCTGTTCTGCATTATCTACCTACCTGAATTTCTACACTCTGAGGCCCAGATATTCAAAAGGGTTGCACGTGGCACAATAGTGTTGTGCCATGCGCAACCCACTGATGCACTCTGGTGTGATATTCAAATGAGAAAAGTGCACTGCACAAATCCCGATGTGCCGGAGCGCATCAGTAATGTATGCAGGCACAGGTGGGGGTGTGTGCTCATGCATAACCTGCACAGCCCGATATTCAGTCCAGGATGTGCAGAGTCATGCACGCGCAACCCCTACCTGCGCCTGCAGAAAGTTAAGCCAAAAAATAAAGGAACAAGTGATGGCCACCCACAGGTGAGCTGCAGCATTGCAGGGCACCCATGGCAGCTGCCACCTGTGGGTGATCATCCGAGTTCCTGCCGCACCTGACGGCACCCTCCATGCCCCATGGCAGGCATCCATGTCGAAATCCCCTCCTGTCCAATATCCCTGGTGGTCCAGTGGACCTCTGTGTGCCCAATCATGGGCATCTGTACAGTCCCTCCCCCTCCAATATCCCTGGTGGTCCAGTGGACTGCACTGAGCCCGATCTGGACTGAGTAGTATGGTATGGGCTGCACACCCATTGGCTCATGCTGTTAACCAATGGGCCTGCAGCCCTACCAAGCTGTCCAGTCAGCGGGTGGCGGGCGGCAGGTGGGTGGGGTACTGCTGGCTGGCAGGGGGAGGGAGGGGTGGTGGGGCTCAGTGGGCGGGTGTGGTGGGGATACACTAGACCACCAGGGTAGTAGGGGAATATGATGAGAAACTGATGCTCGCGATCGGGCAGCGATCGGTCCACTGGATCACCAGGGATATTGGACTTTTGGGGGGTTCTATTACAGATGCCCGCGAGCGGGCTCAGTGCAATCCACTGGACCACCAGGGATATTGGACTTTTTGTCTCTATTACAGGAATGCCATGATCGGGCTGCAGGGGGCGTCGGTCCCTGGCAAGTCATCGGGGATCGGTGCACCTGCATGCTAATGGCATGCAAATGGGGCTGTAATGAGATGCAAATGGCCCCCTGTGTGCCTTGCATAAATTATGGCTCCATTTACATGTCCCCTTTTAAATATCGCAGGTGCTGTGCATGGCACAATGGCACTTGTGCCAGCGCATCTCCATGCTCCACTCTGGCCACTTGCGCTGGTGCAGTGCCACTGCACCATGCACAGTAGAGGTAGCCAGGGTGCAAATTCAAAGCTGCTGTGCCATAGCACAGCTCTGTTGAATATCACCCAGGCCACACCCCTGCACAACCAAGTTGAGCTGTGCCCAGGCTTGCGCCACAGCCTGGCGCAGTTTGAATTTACAGGCCACAGTCTTTTAAAGTAACTTCCTGATCTCTGACTAACTTTCTCCCTCCTTAGTTACTTGCTTCATCTCCAGATTCGGTTCTGACCCACCCTACCCACCAGACACTTAATCCTCCTGAGCAATTACCTCCATTGCCATTGGAATTGTTCCTAGACCTGCCCACCGATTATCTCTCTCTCTCTCTCTCTCTCTCCCTGACGCCTCTGCCCCCTACTGCTTTGTCTGGCCATCCTCTGCCTCCCTTCGCCCCTAATCTTTTCACCTTCTAATTTTCCTCTACCTCTCCTTTCTCCTACAGATTCCATGGAGCCTCTGATCGGGCTGGAAGATCCCGGTAGTTCAACAGCCCCCTGACTGCTGCCACCCACCTCACCCTCTCAGCCAAAGCAGCCTGCTCTCACTAAAGGTACGGTCCCTGAGTCATCACAGTTTGAATTTCTGGCACCTGTCCAACTGGAATACTCCAATTGGCTGCAGCTCCTCAACTTCTTCTCATGAATTGGTTCCCTGAGAAGTCCTGGACTGTGCTCTTAGCTGGGTGCTGCTCGGTGCTTTTGGGCCAGTTTAATTGTAATTCAGGCTCTGAACTAGACCCTCCACCTCTGTGCTGTGGCTCCCTACCCTTTTCTGGCTCTAATTATATAGGAGCTTTAACAGTGGAGCATGCGTGGAGTACTGTTGCAAATACTTTCTATCAGCCCAAACCCTCATTTGTATGTTATACGCATTGCACACTAGAGGGCATTGTTAACTGATTATTGCAACATACTACCATCAGAGCCTCACAGAGAGTTATTACTCCTTCATTACTGGACCTGCTTAACTCCACCCTAAGCCACTACAAAAGTCCCTGTCCCCTGCTGTTAAGTAAATCAACTGTCAAGTCACAGAACTTCACCATTCAATCTGTTAGTCTTCCAGTAGCTCTTACTCTGGGTTCCTGCTCCTAGATACAAAGATAACTCAGCGTTCTTTCACTGGCAAGGCTGTCTGTCTCTTGCCTGTCTTTCTCCTACCCCTCAAAACCAGACCACTTGAACCAGCAATATACACCTCTGACCAAAGGATTACTCCTATTTTGCTACTTCATGTCTCCAATATAATCTATACTGCAGAGGCATGGCATCTGGAGTACCACTCACCTCTTCAACCAATGTTACATCTCCCCATCATGACCCACCTCAGACCTTATATGTGCCCACACAACACCTTACAATTCAAATCTTCACCCAGCATACCAAATCAATCTTACTTGTGCATCAGCCCCAGAGCATACATAAGTCCCCATTTATATGCCCACTAACCATCAGGTCATAGCTATGCCTACTCCTGCTATCAGGTAACATTGAACTAAACTCCATACCTTTCCAGAAGCCCAAGCCAAAACTCCCAACACCATGTCCTTCCAGGTCTGACACAAAAGGGCTCAAGATTGTCCATATGAACATCCACAGTGTCAGATGCAAATTAGCTGAACTTGAAAGCTGGATTCAACACTATAAGCCAGATGTTCTCTGCTTAAAGGAGTCCTGGCTAAAACCATCTGTACAATCCCTCAAAATCTCTCTACCAGGTTTCTTCACCTACTGCTGGGACAGGCCAGGCAGGGGGGGAGTTCTAATATATACTAAGATAGGGCTGTCGGTCAACAAACTAGACATCCTAAAAATTAACCCTGGCATTGATCACCTATTCATCACAATTGCCCTTGGCCAAATCAAGCACCTGACCATAGGTTGTATATACCTACCCCCCAAACTTGCATCCACCACCTTTGCCAAATTCTTCACCAGCATTGAATCCCTCCATCTCAGACAGACCATACTCTGTGGTGACTTCAATCTTAACTAGCTGGGCCCCAGAAGTGCTCTTTACCAGTCAGCCATATCTGACATCAAACTAGAACAATTAATCAACCAGCCAACTAGACTTAACATGAAGTCTGGCAATCACATCCTACGTGACTGGACATTAACCAACAATAAGACCTCCATCAGAGCAGTGGGAATCCTCCCTGATGCAGTAAGTGATCACTCCCCAATGTTCTTTATCTGGAAAAATAATCTTCCTCATCCTCCCCCCAAAACTATAAAATCCAGAGTCCTAACAAACTTTAACACCTCTGAATTCCTGAATAGTCTTGCTTCCACTGACTGGGCTCCTATCACCACTCTCTTGGGTATAAGTCAGGCACTAGAATACTTAATTAACACCATCACCTCCATTCTCAACCTCTACACCCCCTTCAAGTTGAGAAGAGACAAAAGCATCCACTCCCCCTGTCTCTCCCATGATCTACGGCTCCTAATGCACTCCAGGGACCAGGTATGTCATTTCTTTAAAAAGTCTGGGCTCCAAGTTGACTGGCAGACATACCAGCATTTGCAGAACAACTGTAAAACTAAAGTAATCAAATGTAAGTGGAACTTCCTACAATCCCTGCAAATAAGCAACCTTACCAACCCTAAATGCTTCTGGATACAAATTGATGCTCTTCTTAAGGGCAAGGAATGTAGGATCCCCAGACCATGATCTCAAAGGGCTCACATCTAGCCTCACTACTAGAGATTGCCAGTGGAATGAATCTATTCTTTACTAACCTCAATGTCTACAAAGTAGGTTTACCAGTGACCCGCCCTGTGCTGCAAGCTTCCTACCCTAAATCTCATCGCTCCCTCTTTCATCTAAAATTTGCTTCATGTCACAAAGTCCTTAAACTCTTATGTGGTCTCAACCCTGATAGCTCTCCTGATTTTGACACCCTACTGCCTAGATGCCTTAGAATTGGAGCTCCTGCACTGGCCCACCCAATTGCACTATTGATAAATAGATCCTTCCTCACACACTCCATCCTGGACAAATGGAAAATCACTACTGTTGTTCTTGTACACAGAAATGACCCAACTAACAATGTACAGAATTATAAACTCTTATCCATCCTGTGTCCTATTGTAAAAATTCAGGAAAGACTCATATGCAATCAGCTGCACTCTTTCTTTGAACAGACCAATGCCCTGACCTTATACAAACATGGCTTCAGAAAACTACATGGGATCGAATCTGCCCTATTGAGGGTCACCTCTGATATCTTTCAGGCCATGAATCAGGGAAGCACCATGGGGACTGTCTTCATAGATTTCACGAAGACCTTTGACCTTGTTAACCATTCTCTCCTTAGTTCTAAGCTTCAATATCTAGGGCTTGACTCAAACTCCCTGTCTTGGATATCTAACTGCTTATCTGATACCAATGTGTTAAATGGGCTGGTGCCTTCTCCTCCCTATCCCCAATCACAGACAGTGTCCCCCAAGGATCTATTACTGGGCCTTTACTTTTCTCGATCCTTATCAATGACTTGCCTAAAAACTGTGGGGGAGCATCGATCTAGCTCTAGGCAGATGATGCCATACTATACTGGTCTGGCAAAGATGTCCCTTCTATTCAAACTGACCTAGAAAAAGACTTCCTGCAACTGTAAGGCTGGTTTAAAAAGAACCTGCTGGTGCTGAATGCAAAGAAAACTAATTCAGCGTTGTTCCACCTTAACTTCTTTGACTTAAACTTCCAGCCACTCCTGATTGTCAATACATCCTGTGGTCCACCCCTTGAAGGGGTGAGGGCCTTTAAATATGTGGGGATAACATTTGGCAAACACCTAACCTTTGACACACATGTCAGCTGTATTATTAACACTAATAATCAGAAACTTGGCATCTTATATCTTACTGCTCTTTACCTTACTCTTCACACAAGGAAGACTATTGCCTCAGCCACTCTTCTCCCTGGTCTATTCTATGGAGCTTTTATAATTGACTCTGTTAAGACCTTTACCCTGGCCAAACTTAAACAGGCATATCATAGGATAGCCCATTTTGCTGCTCCAGCACCAGCTCGGACCCATCACTACGACGTTCTCAGGTCCCTATGCTGGCTGTCCATCAAGCCAAAAATGGACCTCACTGTTTTATGTACCACCTTTAAACTCATCCACCTTCCTTCTCCATCCATTCTCTCTGACCTACTCACTCTGAAATCCTTCCCCAGGACTCTTAGACATTCCCACCTCCCATTGATAAGTCTTCCCAAATTTCGCCTAGCCATAGGCAAGTAGTCCTTCACGTCCTCTGCACGTCAGAAATGGAATACACTACTGCACAGCTTACTCTCATGTGTGTCTCTCCCCCTGTTTAAAAGCCGATACAAAGAAATCTTCTTTTCCCTCCTACTTGTCATGGTAATCGTACTTAACCCTCTTCTCTAATCTCCAAAGACATCTTCTTCCTCCACCTGCCATCTTTAGCCTGACTCTCATTCAAACCTCCTCCCGCTCCTGTATACATCCTCCTTCACTTGCATACTTATGAACTTATATATTATAATGTATATAAGTTTTGTCCTGTACTGTAATATCTACTGAATAGTTTCCACTGCTCCATCACCATTGTCTACACCTGACAGATGGATCACTTAATATGGATGTCTATTGGACCTGAAATGAGTCAACTTCCTGCAACCCAGTTACTAACGTACTGCTCATAGCACACAGCTGTATGTGTCTATTTTTGCCACATGCCTCAGAATGTACTTTTTTCTAGCATCCTGTCGTATAATGCTCCACAGAAATATCTCATGGAATGTATCTATTCTCCTGGTCACCCCTGAAAAAGGAACATTAATGTCTCAGCGGGCTTACCCATTCCTCAAAATACAAATAAATAAATAAATAAGATGACAATGAAGGACAGACGAAGGGGCAGAGGTCCCAGAGCCTGAAGGGGGAATAGTGCCTGACCATCATATAGCCCTCCCAATACATTTCATACAGCAGAACAGAACACAGCTAAAGAAGAAACAGCACACTCAGCATTCACTTAACCAAAACTTCCACACAATAATCACTCACCCAAAACAAGATCAACTTCACTCAAGCACCCACTTAACAAAACTATAACCACTCACCCATATAATCCTTGGACCTAAAGCAACAACAATTCACAATATACCTAATAAATTAACATTTACATAAAATTAAATAATACTGTCCCACCCTCTCAATACCCAAAGAAGGTAGCCAATATAGCCAGCAACTGATGAAAAATTGACTAAGAATGAGCAGTCACAATACACTCAAAATATCAGTGTTTTGAACTGAAGCTCTCCCACCTCTTCAGAAAATTAATTTGCAGAGGCTTTCTAAGTGGCAGTGTAGCACAGTGGGTTGTGGCTCTGAGCTGCAGATCTGGAGACCTGGGTTTGAATCCCATAGCCACCTAGGTGCATACTGTGTGATCCTGAGCAAGTCACTTAACCTCCTTGTGCTCCCAGGTTGCATCTGGAAACAAGCTTCGGCTTAGTGTGCTACTTCTGGTTAAACAATGTTCCCTTTGCTACCTCTCATGTAAACTTTAGAAAGAACTAATAGTTTTACAACTGGATAATTAAATTTAAAGGGCACTCTCACTACCCTATACATTTTGGCCCATTATGTGGAAACCAAAGAAATGTCTGACTGTTAGTTGTAATCCAAGCAGAAACCTTCTTGATAGATCAAGAGAATTCAGACAGTTCATTCAGTCCTGATCTAGGGCTGGCCATATTGCTCGTCACTGAAATGCTGGTGGCTCTTCCCAGTATTACTGCCAAGACCCCAATGAAAATCTCATACACTCCTCTTCAGCCACTATCACAATTAGCTCACCAGCCAGGCTTCAAAAGGCCTAGAAGGAATGGGGACCCTGCACCGCTGTTCATCAGGCCTAATCCCCACCTCCTGAGAGCACACAAATCCAGCCAAAGTCACCATGAGCCATCAGAAAAGTCCTCCGATCTACAATCCCAGTGCAAGAGCAACAGTGAAATCCACCAACGCTGGGAATTGGGGAAAAAAATGGCAAAGTTACAAACTGATCAGCTGGAAAGCCGGATTCAAAGTCCCAGCTACAGTTTTAAGAATATGTCTGTTTTTTTTTTTGTTAAAAATAATCAGGAAAAAGTAGTTTATGCTCAACTGTCAATCATCTGTCTTTTCACACATTTGATAGATGGAAAGTTTGCTTCTAATGGAATACAGGAATTTAATTTTCTGCAGAATTCGTTTTACAGAATATTTACCTCTTCAAATACAGCAGAAAGCCTTACAACGAACCAAGGTCTCAATTTAATATGTGGCAGTGTAATTAGCAGAGATTGGCCTAGTAAGCTTGTAAGGATAAGGAGGGTATTATGGTCTTCATAGAAGCCCCAAAACTTAAAAGTGTGACTAATACTTAATTTTTGTAATTTGTTTATGTTTGTAAAGAGGTGATAAGGAAAGAACAGACTGTTCATTTTTTTTTTTAATTTTTAATGATTCAAAGGAATATTACTTTTTAAGGCCTTCTGGAAGGTTTGAGTGATTAAAGGTGGTAGCCAGTTTGCAGTGGCTAATAGGTATGAGTGATGAGGATCATGAATTTTGTATTTGATTTGCACAAACTACAAATCCCACTGCCTGAACTAGTTCCAGCCTATGCCTGAGTGTGGAATTAATATTTGGGTTATGGAACATATTAAGCCAATCAAGGAGCAGAAAATGTCCAAACCATTTTATTAAAAGCATACCTGAATACTGCATCTTGTAAACTACATGGTGCTTAATCCCATGATTCCATATACTATAGCATTTGAGTTGCACGGAATTACAAGTGGATTTCTTGTAAAAAATATAACAGTATTAAATTTTCCAGTCTGGCACTGCATAATGACATAGTAAGGACCCAATCATCAGATGTTTCCCAACCATTTTGTACTTGCAGAGGGCCAAGACAAGCCAAAGAGTGCTCAGTCATGTATAATATGGTCCTGCGGTGCACTCCATGGTATTCCAATAGTTCTATGCATTCCCCATCTGTGCCTAATCTCATCTGATATGCAGAACTGTGCAGGTAGCTAAGACAGGAATGGTTAAGACAGCAGGGATCCACAGTGCTGGTTTGTGGTGTATATGACTGGTGGAGATGGCACATGCTGACCCACCCTAGGGGTAAGAGCACTTTTGCACCTCTTCTGCACAGCCATTCTTCCACCCACAGGTCAAACTGTGGACGAACTACCTGCTCACAGCTTTGCGAGATGCTAGGAAAGGCTGCAAGGCCTTTTCAACACTGGCCAGTGAGGCAGGTATATTGCTTGGTTTGCTACCAGGAAAACAGCATTGCTAGGCCAGTGAGGCAGATGTATCACCCAGGGATATAGCACTACTAGAGGACAGCGGAGGCTTCCTGTAATCCTTTATACCCTGCTCCATGCACAGGCAGGGATCCACTGATGGGCTAACATTTTAATTATTAGAATTCTGGTACTTGAGCACATGATTGGATGCCTATGGTCCAAATAGACTCTGCCCATCCCCTGCCACCTCCTGCCTTAATGACTTGCTCCACACTGATGAAGTGTGGCTAGATGGGGCTATGGATTCTGTCTAATGCTGATGGACATCAAAGGCACAGAGCTGACAATGGGATATACTCAATTCAAGTGTGTCCTTCAAGCTATGTGGATCTGGCCAAGAGTGATATTACAGTACATCAGTATGGCAGTAATAGTATGCTCAGTCAAAAGAGTATGTATTAAACACCGACATGGTTGATTATATTGCATATTTAAACTTGCTTCAGATTTTCTCTAAGAGATTATGGTATGTTTTGATTTTGTGAAAATTCAAAGCAGTGTATAAGTTACTGTATACAACATGTACCGTATCCATATGTCTTGCTCCTACAAAGTACTTGTTATTGAGTTCACACTCTTTCGGTTTACTATTCTGAGTTCCACAGCTGTAGTACTCAGCTAAAAGGCAAATACAAACTAAATAAAAAAGGCACTATGTTAGTCAAATGGAATTTGATTGCACGAAGAATCTACAGTAAGTAGTTTAATATAAATTATGGTTAGGTAATGCAACCAAAATTCATGTGAAAATGCAATGATAAAATCTGAATGAAGAATTTGAATAGATTCCATATGACTATCCCACTTTTACTCATTTTGTCTGTATAATCCCACACTTAAACCAGCAATATCTGTTATTTGGCAAAACATGTCATTATGTAGTTTCTTTGAATTTCTGACATAATTGGATTCATCGGTATGTTTTTTGTTGTCTCAGATGTTTTTAAAACTGCTTTTATTGCTAGTTTTAAAAATAATGACTTGGATAAATAAAAATGGCCATCACAGGCAATTCTTAAAAATTCCTTCCTTTGAGGTTACTTTTGGACTTTACACATTGATTTCATACTGTAAGTATACTGCATTAGGAGGATGATAACTTACATATCTGGTGGTAACTAGCACATCTCCACACCAAAATGTTTGTGCTGTTTGACTCTGAGCAAGTCATGTAACCTCCCCAGTGCTCCTGGGTTGCCCCTTAAAACCCTAGTGGGCTTTACCTGGCTACCAAAAAAAATTAAAAAATGGTTAATTGAGTCATAGTGGGTATGGCCAGAAAACAGAGGCTTTAGGGGAAAAACAGCTTTAAAACCATATATCTTTATTCAGGAGTGAAATACAATTTGATAAACAATGAGTATATGTATATTTATGCCAGAAATAAATTATTAATCAAAAACTATATGATGAAATTTTTCCTAACAAGTACTGCTGCTTTAATGTGTAATATCCTCTACTTACTGTAAAGTGAGACCACCTATTATGATATACCAAAGATTACAAAAGAAGACAATCTGTAATGTCGCACCTGAAAATAGGCACTTGGTTGTCTAGTGTGCTTACCTGGTTAACAAAAGCAAATAAATATTAACTATGTTTATTCTTTGGACCTTAGGAACTGTGCTGGATAACATCTCTGGAAATGATACCTGCATTTCTGCTGATGAATGTCCATGTTTATTGTACGGAAATATATATTATTCTGGTGAGACAGTTACAAAATCCTGCAGAACCTGGTAAGACAAAAAGATAAAATATTTGATTACTCTTTCTTAAAGGGGATAAGAAATGTAAAAGTGGAATTTAGCAATTTTGCAGTACATACCTGTAGTTAGTGCTGGTTTACAACTTTACAACAGCATTTTTGTTTTGCCAGACTTTACCAAAAAAATCTTAAAAGGTCAAAATTGCTGCAGCATTTTGAGTGCACACATGATCATGCTTGCAGTCCCCTGAGGCACTACGTAGATTTTCTCCACTAGACTTGCTCTGCTACCAGTTTCTTTACCCTTTTCCTTTCCTATCAACACTGATCTGGAATCAGTTTCTGTAAGACATATTTCTAACCACAGCCCTGCAACTCAGCTGTCACCTTGCCATGTGGTTAGAGACTAAGACTTCAAACATGGTTTAAATTCCAGTTTTCTAAAAATTGTTTCAACTTCTTTTTTAGGGCTGTGGGAGGATCCTACATCCCTATTGGGATTGGATCATAGCTCTAAAAATGGCCAATTGTGGAGCCTTCTGTTGAACTTTTGAAAGTATCCTTCCAAAACCCAATGGAGCTTGAACCCCTCTGCCACTATCAGCCACTACAGAATAACAGCTGCACTATTTTGGCTGTTCCTTCTTCATTCCAGTGCATGAATTACACATGCGCAACTCATGTGTATGTGCAGTTCAGCTAGCACCATCATGTGAATGGTAAAATGCCATTCACCGCATCTGTGCATGTGCAAGTGCCACATGTGCACAGTTGCTGCACTGCCACCAGCTCTGTGGCATGCCGTGTCCCAACCCGCTCAAGAGGCACACTGGGAGCCCACCCCAGTGTGCCAAAAGATTCACTGCTGCCAGATCCATGGCATTCTTTGCCTCTACCCCCACCAACTCAAGTGGCACATTGGGAGCCCATCATAGTGTGATGAAAGATTTGCCTCCCAATGCATGTGGCACACTCTGTGCCCACCCCAGGGTGCCTACCTCCCCCCCCACCTCCCACCAACATAAAGGTGCCCAATCCCCATGTCGGCATCCTCCATAAGCCACCCAGTCATGTGGCACACTGGAAGCCCACCCCAGTGTGCCCAAATGTTTTCTGTTTCCTGTAAACAAGAAAATGGTCCCTCATCATCGCTTTAGTCCCACTCCCCTATTCTCCCACTGAGCACCCACCTCCCCACCCCACCCTTCTTATTCAATGCTTGCCTCAGGAGGTCAGTACCATCTTCTTCTCTGGACCAGGACACATCTTCACTCTTCAAAGCTTAACTACGAACTGAAGAATCTAAGGTAAGCATGCTGTAATGCCTTTTAATGGGGTTTTCAATTTATTTTCAACATGCGGTTCTTGGGTCCCCAACTCATGAAAACTGTTACTGTCATTTTGTTACTCGGTTGAGAAAGATGATTTCACGGTCGCTGCATGAAATCACCTTTCAGGACCGATTCATGAAATGACAGTGACACTATTCATGAGGCAGGGTCCCACAAAGCACATGTTGCAAATTCCATGAAAAAGTTCTGAAAAATGGCTGTGTTATGAGTGTGCTTTGCACAGTTTCTGCACAAGCTCCTAACTTCACCATTTTTTTATATTTTCACTCCACATTTTTAACATTGCCATTTTTGCACACCTCCTTCAAAAGAGTACTGCTGTCATTTTCCACAACCTGCCAAAAAATGTGTTTTCACACCTGTGGCACAGAATAGCACATTCACTCTCTGAAATCACTTTTTGGGACAAGTGAACAAAATGACACTGGCACTCTTCATGAGGAGGGTCCCAGAAAGGCCACGTTGAAAATTTAGTGTAACACCTTCAAAAAATGGCCACATTATACACGGGCGCTGAATAATTACTATGCACATGTGTAACTTTGGTGACTTGGTAGCTTTTCACAGCCCTATCAGCTCTGGTTAAATCTTGTTTACTGCAGTGGTGATCCATGGCAATGTGGTGTTAGAATAATAAAGGTACACATGCAAGAAAAAAGTCCAGGTCGGACCTGAAAAATGGCTTTGGCCCAGTGTCCCTACTCAGTTAACAAATAAAATGAAATCAAATGAAATGAAAGGAATTGGATCTCAAAGCACTTGTTGTGGCAAAAAAAACAAACATCTGGAGGGGATTATTTTAATGCAGGCAAAATTGACACTGGCACTTTCTCACTGTTGGGCCTCAATTAAGATAATTGGGACAGTTTTCTTTTAAATTGTTTTATTTCTGACCCATACTCATAAAGGCATAGGCTTTCAGTGTTTAAAGCAGGTATTTTATGATTCCGCAGAACTGGTCCCATTTGTGTATTGATTAAGTGGCCTTACACAGTGGTTCATTGACATTGCAAGGATTCCAAAAACAGAAGAAGCATTGCAAAACTCCTGAAAAACATTTAAATCTTGCTGTGCTGCTTATCACCATGCTACTCATCAATATGGGCCACAGTTTAGTGCCATCAAGTGATACCTTGTCTTCAAGATCAGTAATGAAAATGTTATACAGCATTAAATCAGCACTGGTCCCCGAGGAGTGCCACTAAGTACCCCTCTTCAGACAGAGTACTGTTCATCAACCAAAACACATTGCTTCTTGCCCACAAGGAAGTAAACATTCAATATTGTGTATGCTCATGTACAGCACACTGTTTATTATACATTACAGTGCCAAAGGCAATCCTGAAGTCCACATATGCTGTGTCCATGGCACTGCCCATGTCCACCTTTCTGGTCACCTTCATGAGGAAGGTTATTGGGTTAGTTTACTGTACCACAATCTGAGCCTAATAAAGCCATGATGAGAGGAGGTGAGAACCTTGGTCTCAATCAAGTGATTCATTATTCTTTCCTTAATTGTGGGTTTCAGGACCTTGCCCATCACTGATGTCAGGCTACCCAGCCTCTAGTTATCAGAGTTTAAATGTTCCCCTTTCTCGAAGGTGAAGACCTTAACATTAACTTTTTTATATTCTACCACAACACCTGTGTGGCAGAGTCATGAAAGATTACTGCAAGAGACAGCACCAATGTTCCCTTATGCTCCCCCCCCCATGATTGTGAGGTTTTCCCATTTACCCCTTGGTATTTACCTGAGTTGAAGTTTGCCAATTCTTTGTTTAATTACCTTGACAGTGTTAGGCATCAGCACATCTATTTTCTGAGGCTTTGTTTAGAAAAACATGTCTTAAAAGGTGTTACCACATTTGAAATACTGTATATGTGATAATAATTTTGAATGATCAAATGCCAAGTACCTGCATACTTCCCCCCCTTCTGTTTTTGAGCTATAAATGCAGTCTTTTTTAAATAATCATCCATTTTACTTTAAATTATTTTGACCCACAATACCAAAACCTTTGCCTTTGTGTTACTATCTAAAGATCTGGAAAGCATATGTCAAAGAAAACTCTGCATAAGAACAAGTGGGCATGATATCAAACTGAAGGGCGGAAGGCTCATGGGTAATGTTAGAAAGTACTTTTCATTGAAAGGACGGTGGAGCTGCAGAACAGCCTTGCAGCAGAAGTGGTGGGTGCAAAAACAATACGAGGGTTCAAGAGTGAATGAGATAGACCTAAAGGTACCTTGGAGATGTGCAGAGCAGGAGGGCCGCAGATCAAATAGAGTCTGAGGCTGCAGTAGTGAGTAGGAAAATGGGCAGACTAGGTGGGCTGTATGGTCCTTATCTGTGACAGATGCTATGGTTCTATGTTTCCATGTATGTCACAGGTTTCAGCTCCATCATTTTTCAGAGGTAGGGGGTTAAGAGCAATTAAAATAAAAAAAAAAAAAAAAACACCACCAGATTACATATGCCAAAAATTACAGGTCTGAGTGGTGTCACATCAAGCTGGAGCTAGATGATAATTTATTTCCAGGTTTCAGGATATTACTTCAGTCTTATCCACAGTTTGGGTTGCACCAACAGGTGTGTGAAAATCTCTTATAAAAAAACATCCAAAGTTCTGCATATCACAGCAAGCATATTCTGAAATGAAATTATCTTTTACAATTTGTTTTCATTCCCAAAGCATGAAGAGCCCCTTTTGGGGGCAAGATCTCATAAACTTAAGTATCCAGTTTCAAATCCTTACTGTTTTAAGTTCTTCATGATCAAGGACCAAATATTAAGAACAGTGCAAAGCAGAGTGCAAAGGATTGTTCTGCACTTTGCAATTGCCCAGGGTGCAAAGGATGCTATATACTGTTGGATAAGGCACGGGTGCTATCCAGTTGAATATAGGGCCATGTTGGCACAGCACTACATCAAGTAGTGATGCCCAGACATGGCTCTTAATGTGGGCCTCAACAGCAGGCAGCTCCAGAGCGCTATCTGCAGTATTCAAAGGGACCCGTGCAAATGAGTCCATTAGGCAAGTTAGATGCTAAGGGGCAATTTGTATGCCCATTATGAACCCATTTGCATGTGTAGTGGAGGTAGGTTGGTATGATGTTGCCCCCCAGTCCAAGATATATGTAGCTATCCCTGGTGCTAATGGTCCTCTCTCCCTCTGATTGCCAGCCCATAGTATAACATAATCCCCCTGGTGTTGCATGGTTCCCCTTGGCACTGATCCATTGTACCTCTGGTCACAAGTCCTAATCCCTGGCATCTAACAACCCCCTTACCATGGCACTGAGCACCTACCCCCATACTCACATTACCAGTATCCTTTCTGCTGCAGGTGTGCATATGGTGACCAGCACAGCCCTCCTCACAACTCCTGGGACAGCTGCTGTATGTCCAAGCAGGGAGTGCACATCTTATTTATAGGAAAAGGTAGAGTGACTTGCCTTGTCCTATAAATAAGACATGGAGTCCTTGACTGGACATACAGTGGCCATCCAAGAAGGTGTGAGGAGGGCTGCCTCAGTCATCATATCTACACCTGGTTCATCAACAACACATTGACAACATCCTTGCCGACATGCTCAACAGCGATGGGAACAATGCCAACTGTCAGCAGTGTTCCTGTCAGGAAGAAGTGTTTATTTGTGGGGGGCTTTGTCCCCTGCACCCCTCATGCAGGGGTATGTGCCCCACACACAGCCCACCCATCTTTAATTAACCAACTCCAAGTTGAAGCTGGTTTGGGGTAGGGTTGAAACACTTGGAGTCACAGTGTCAGCATACAGTGGACTATCACAGTGACCAATCTCGACCTGGTGAGATTTGTTGCTGTTGTGGCATTCACTGTAGAAATGTCATTGTAGTGGTGTGCTACCTGTGCACCTATGGCACCAAGGATACTGGTAAGGATACTAGGTGGGTGGATGTTCATTGCCATGGTGGGGGGGGGCACCAGATGCCAGGGATTAGGATTTGCAACTGGAGGTATGATGGATTGGTGCCAAGGGTTCCCACTGGATGCCAGGGCAGGGGTTATGTTTTACTATAGGCTGATGATCGGAGAGGGGGAGACCACTAGCATCAAGTAGGGAGTTTTTATCTATGGGCTGGTGATTGGAGGAAGGGTGTATCATTAGCATCTGGGAGGAATTACTTGTCAGTAAGGGCTGGTGATAGAAGGGGTGACCATTAGCACAAGGGAGGGAGTTTTTTATCTGTGGGCTGGTGATTGGAAGGTGGGTGGGGACCACTAGCACCAGGAAGGCATTACTTGTCAATATGGGCTGGCAATCATTGAGGGGGACCACAAATATCAGGGAGGTGTTACTAATTAATACAAGCTGGTGATCGGGGGAGGGGAGTACCATGGACCACAACTGGTGGGTGTGCTCCCTTTGCGGCAAACTGGCTAGTTAGCTGCATTACCTCTGGCAGCTATTAGGGTTGCATAGAGTGAGAGGGGGTTTTGTTTGGCAGTATTTGTGCAGCACAAAAGGGCCACACTACAACCTTTTGTGCAGTACAAATCTGCTGAATATCAGCTTGCACAGATATAATCCTGCCCCCTTCCCCCATTTGCATACCCCCTATTCTGGTGTGATTGGGAACTAACCCTGTTTGCTGGCGCAACCAAGCCTTTTGAATGTTGGTCTCTAGCACAAAACCTGATTTGCACTGGCAACATTAATTAAAGCCCATGTAAACCTTTGAATATTGGACCTTAAAAGTCATAAAAAATGACAGGTTCCATGTTTGGGGCCCCCACTAACTTTAAAACAGTGGCGGCTCTACACCAGGGCCCACCAGGGCATGTGCCCTGGTAAAAAAATGATGTGCCCCAGTTGGTGCCCCATATGGTGCAGAGATTCCCCCATAGTAGCAATATATAGTGCCCTGGCTACCATCTGTTGTGCCCCGGCTGTGCCCTGGTAACTATTTGTGGCTAGAGCCGCTGTTGCTTTAAAACTATTAATCTAAATTTCACCAACTTTAGAGGGATTAATATGAACATATGAATGTACTAAGAATGCCAGCAGATACAGGCCTGATGGTCTATCTAGTCTGCTGGAGTGTGCAGCTAGCAGTCTGTTACACTGCAGCTGTGCCTCCTCTCTCCTACATGAATATCCGATTTCATATCCATACTAGTTGTTATCCCTGCTGCCAGTGCCTCATAGGTGACCTTCCCCCTGACTTTGTCTCATCCCCTCTTAAAAGTGCCCATCATATTCAAGGATACCACCTTCTCAGGCAGTGCATTCCACCCTGTCACCCCTCTCTCCATGAAATAGTGCATTCTCATTTCCATTCTGAATCTACCACTCCCCCACTTTAGATTGTGCCCCCTTATGTCCCTTCCTCTCCTTAATCTTAAAATTCCCCAGTACCATCTTAATTTCTGCCTTTTCATACATTTGAAGGCTTCTATCATGTCCCTGATCCTGCCACTATGTGTAAGCATACAAACCATCTAATCTCTATCTCCTCTCCCTCTGTGGCTGTCTCTCAACATATGCCTTCCTACCTCAATCACATATGCCTTCCTACCTCAATCACCTATCTTCTACCCCCCTACCCTTCTCCAGGTGTCAACATTAACCACCTTGAATACCTACCCTCCTAAAACTTCTGACTAGTATAGCCAAGTGTTCTTGAGCCTTACATGGGATCACCTTATAATACTATACACCTCATATTTGTTCACGTTGAAATTTTACTGTATCATCTGACCTTTACATAACTTACTGTCAATGTTTTATGGTGTACTTATTGTATATACTATATTTTGTTGTATTCTGTTGGTCACTATTCCTATAAACAAATCCAGGTTCACCTCTAAAATTAGCATTGCTCAATGGTGTTCACCTGGCTAAATAAAGATTTTGATTGATTGATTGAAACTTTCAGATTTCTAAGTTAAAAGACATCCCAATAATAACTCAACAGTAACTATAGTGGCACTACACTACCACTATACTTAATAAATAAATGAAACAAAGTGTTGCATGAATAACAATAAACGGCACTCTCAACAGGATTTTTGAACATCCTAAAGCAAAATGTTTGCTTTGTGCCTTGAAATTGGCATCTACCAATGGGCAATAACATTTCAAAATCTGTCATTACCTAAGCTAACTTTGAAAAAGATATGGTGAAATATCTTAAAGCCACAATCAGCTGAAACAGAAAACAATAGGTAACCAGATCAGGCTTGCATGGTTATTCCACTGTCTTTACAGCAAGATGATTTAAGTATTGTGGAAATTATTCATAATGATTAGTTCATTAGTTTATGACATGTATAATGCAAGGTAATTTAACATCCTCCTTCCTACTACAAACTCTAGTAAGAGCCAATACGGCTGCAGTGGTGGTCTGGTGGAACACGGGGCTGTCTGCCAAGTCCAAGATGGCTGCCATATTTTTCTGCCCTTGCATAACTCATGCAGGGACACTGGGCTCCAGCAGCGATCTTGGATATGGTGGACTGTGCGGTCATGCAGCTGGAGTTCAGTACACATACGTGACGTGTCATGCTTAGGCAGAAAACTCTGGTAGCCATCTTGGACATGTGGACAGTGCCATGTTCCACCAATATCAACAGACAAAATAGTGTAGTAAATGTGCAGTGATTGCTGTTCACCTCCACTAGTTAAAAAGTCCATCCAGTATATTTTCTCTGGGTCTGGCACTGCTGGATAATGTTCTGCACGATTTCCTTTTTATATTTATTCTAAATGGTTTTACTGAATTTATTGTTTTTATTGTGAGTTGCCCAGAGCCTTTGGAAATGGGTGCCATATAAACAAGCATGTGTCAATGTCGAATGTTTGCTTGCTGGAATTTGCTGTGTAATTATAGGACATGGATAGCATAGTGACAAAAAGTGATTAATAAGAAGAGTTGTAAGAGTGAAATTGTTATGATTGTGAAAGCAAGAGGTTGTCTGCCTCATCAGAATGCCACCTGACACATGGCTCGACTCCATACTCTTCCTAGGGGGTAAACCAAGACTGTACTGGAAAATGTGAAGATTGAGGTAAAGCCTGAGTGGTTGTGGAGGATACTGTATCTGGAGAAGGATGGTGCGTAGGTGGGGGAATGCAAGGATGGTGGTGGCATTCCCAATAACTCAGTCAAAAAGTAGATTAAAGATAGCAGTCACAAGTCATGTGATAGCAAAAAGAGATGTGGAAGCAGGAGTGGTGCCTCACAATTCCTTTATTCCACCAAATGTTCAAGACCAGTACAGAGGTAGCAGTAACCATGCAGGACAGAATCTGTAGACATAACATTCCACATCAGGCAAGCAGGGGCTTCATCAGTGGTAGCTCAGCCACTCTCTATGCTTCTGTTTAAGCAGTGACTCATCTGGCCCAATAACTAAAAAAGGATATGAATTTTTCATTTTGTCTGAACCTTAATTTGTGTGGCAGTGTCCCTTAAAATTCTCTGGAACAGTGGTGGCTATATGTGTTGTCACTGCTCATTTGCTTCAGTCTTTGAATACACACTGCTAAGCCAATGACACATCAGAGTTTTAAATGTGCAAATGAGTCACATTTTAAAGAGAAGCCCAGTGAATGACTGAGCTGCCAATTACAAAGCCCCTGATTGGTTGGGTTAAACATTAGGTGTACAGGTTCTATCCTGCACTGCTATTGCTACCTGTGCACCTGTTATTGACTTTTGATGGAATAAGTGAGCTCAGAGGCCCTTGTTCTGTTTGCAATAGTTTTTATCAGATGAGTGATGAGTGATATCCTTCATCTAGTTTCGGTGTCCAGAGAAGGCAGGGGTGGGGGCAGGGGGCATTAATTATTTAGGTAAAACATACCTGAGTATAAATCACAAATGCAGTAAAACATTGAAAATAAAGCATTTGTTCTTACCTGTGCATCCATCTATGTTGCTTACTCCACTCTATGTGTTTGTCTGATGGGTATAGATAATCCACTTGTGTTCTTTCTCCATAGCCTTTGTGTGTGGGGTATGGTATCTTTGATTAAAGTCATCCAAAGGCCTCCTCATCCTGTTCCAATAGTTATGCATATTCCCAGCCCCTCCCATCTGATGACACCCTCCCCAGTTTGTAAAACATCCTTGACCCCCTCCTGCCTGCTGACACGCACTGTTTCAGTATGTATACACTGCCACAGTAGGCACACCCTTTCCTAATACAAATACCACTGTGTCCCTCATCACATCTGCTAATCAGCATTATATCTCAGAATGGGTATTCCTATCCCTCCTCCCATCTGTTGATATCCCAATACAAACACCCTTACTCCCCTTCCATCAGGTTACATCTGCCCTGACCCAGTACGAATACCCTTACACCCTCCTTGCATCAACTATACCCCCCCGTCCAACTGTGAATACCCCTACCTCCTCCTCCCAACTGCTGATATTCATCCTTACCCAATATGAATACCAGTACCCCATATTTTCTGCTGATACCCACCCTGTCTCAATACAAATACCCCTACTTTGCATTAGCCCAAGCCCACCACCCTCTCTGTAGCACCACTCCACTGGGACTACATACTGTACCCAAGGGACGACCCTCCCTTATTTGAGCATACTTCCTGGAGCTGAACTACCCCCTTCTCCCAGATGACCTTATGGAGTGCTGGACTGACCATCCCTGTGCAACACAGCCCCCTTCTGGACCACACTCCCTTGAACTAGCCCCTCTCACCAGTCTACCCTTCTTGCCCATGGATCACATACCTCACAACTTGGTGAAAAATAAAATGTGAGACATCCAGTTGTGTGCATATTGCACATAGAGGGGCATTCCATGGATGTTCCAGGTCCTCCACACATGCAGAGGGATCATGAACCATTTTAGCATTGGTCCCATAGTGTGTTTTGTATTTCTGCATTAAAGGCAGACTTCAGAGCACCTTTCTGTGTGGCAGCACCTTTCCCATGAAGGACAGGTCAGATGTATGGGACCAGCAATCCACCCTCCTCCTGCAGCTGGAGCCCCCTGTGCATCTGCCACCCCATGCATCTCAGTCCTCTCCACAACTGAAGACCAGAGTTGTTTTGTGGCCTATTGACCTTTTGAAGATGGACACCCCCTTCCTACATCTGACCACAGCTATGCATCTGTCCACCCCCATATCTGGATTCTAACAGCAAAAGAACAGTCTTTCTCTGTGCTCCCTGGCTCCAATCTGCACTCAGGAAAAGGACAAGGGAGAGGAAAATACATGAAGATGTCAGCTACTGCTGCATTGTTGTGAGTGTTCCCTGGCTTTGATCTGCAGTTTGAGGAGCAAGGAGAGCAGGAATATGGGCAGCATTGGTGTTGTGGCAAGAACTATAAAAGTGGTGCTGTCTTCAGGGACAATTACCAGTTCACTTTAGCAAACTCTTCAGTTAAGTGGAAACTATGGAAGAATGCCATCCATTTCTGGGGTGGTGGGGGTATAAAGGGATCCTGAGGCCATGATGGTGGATGCAGTATGAGATTCTTAGGGTTGTGGTGGTTTGGGACCCTAATGTCAAGGCTACAGGGGATGAATGCAAGGACTGCAGTACGGATGGGATAGAAAACATTTTAGATCCTAGACCAGGCTCTCGTCCCAGATGACCAACCTCCATGCAGCTGGACAACCATTTCAGCACCTAGAGTAGCTCCCCTCTCCAGCCAGTCAGTCTTCCAGCTTTCATACAAACCTGTCCTTCTCAGCAGACCACCATACCTGCCTGGACATCCCTCCCAGTCAACCTGCCTTTATGCATCTTAACCCACCTTCTTGCCCCCTAGACCTGCTTCCTCCCCTCCCAATAGCCAACCACTATCCCTGAATCTGAACCAACCCCAGCCCTGTGTCCACCTCAATCTGAGCACTCTTTCTGTACTTGGATTCCTCCCCTAGCTCCCCCCACAGTAGACTACCCTTTCTACTGCTAATTACCCCTTCCCCCGCCACAGCAACACACTGTCACTTTCATCTTAGCTGTGGTGGTATGCACTAAAACATAAATGTCATAGTCTTTATATTTCTACTGGTGGGGAATCATATCTATCAACATCATGCCTCATAAATCAGGGGCATGGCTTAAAAAGATCAGGGACTAAGACCCAAAAGGCTGATAAAATATGGGAATTAGTGAAAGATGCATTTTCTGAAGAACAAGTCTGTAACATTAATGCTTGACATTATTTTATGCTTACAGCCCCCACTGTTCCATTTCAAAAACACAAATTATATGAGGGACATAGTAAAATGTTGAAGCAAAATCAGTAACAGTTGGGAGGTATGGTGAAGATAGGCAATGATAAGGGGCTATACAGACAGACAGTGCAAAGGCAGGTATGGAGTTAGGCAGTGCATGGATGTTACAAGGAAGGGCAGGCACTGCAAAGGGGATAAATGGGGAAAGACAATTTATGAGATCTATAGAGACAGGCAATGCAAAATGGGCAACATGGTTCAGTGATGCAAAAGAGCAATGTGGTCAGGTAACAGAAAGAGGCAATGTAAACAAGGGAATATTGACAGGTAGTGCAAATGAGGCAACAGGGATAGGCAATGCAAAGGGACATAGGGATATGCAAGAGGGCATGGGGATAGACAATGCAAATGGGTGAAGGGGACAGACAAAGCACAGCTGTGGCTTCAGCATTTTAGCTTAATGACCTTGCATAGATAACAGAGCTCTTACCTGGATCCTGGGAGCCTGGGATTGGGGTATTAAGACCATGCCCAGCCATACCTGTAAAAGAAGAACAGCCATAGGTTCACAAAGTATCCATAGGTTTTTTAGTAACAAAATTAGAGTGATAGAGAAGGCTAAATATACATTACTTATCTGATATGTAGGTATCCATGTCCTGTCAGGCAGGGGTCAGAGTCCTGTCAGACTTGAAAAAAAGGAAAAAATGGTGAACCTAAGGGAAAAAGGCAAGAGTAGAGATGGTGTTCCAGAGATACAAGAGCTGCTGAACAAGCATAGCTATTATGAACAGGAAGCAGGTTATCCCAGGTTCAAATCTCACCCAAGTCAGTGGCTCAGAATGTAACCTTGGGGATGTTACCTGACCTCACAGGTGTAAAATGGAGAGCGAGGACACAGCAGTGGTAGACACCCTGACAGCCCTTCGAGGTCAGCTTGTCATTGCCTGCTAGATCCTCCACCCCCTCCACTGAGCTCTTGGTGCACATGTTCACCTCTTCCCCAGCACAGAAGAACTGTTGAGCTTAGCATCCTCAACACTGATATGCTCAGGAAGAGGAGATGCAAGGAATGGAAAACAAAGCAGCACAAAAATGTAAATATGCAGTAATTCGGAATGGTATCACAGCAAAAGAGGGAACAAAATGGAGTCACTCATAAATGAGTGACTCCATTTGGTCTAAATGAGGTACAGTGATGGGGAGAATTTAGTGAGGTTGGAAATAGTGATGGTGGTGGGGAATAAGGGCGATGAAAGGGAATAATGAGAGGAGGGATGGAACAAGTGAGGGACCAAGGAGGGACTAGGGAAAATAAGTGAGGAAGTGGAGTATGCTGCTGACAAGCTACCACCTAGTGTGGCAGGTAAGGACACTGCCTGTGGTGGTGGTGATCCCGGGTTTAGGACTGCTATCAGGTACACTGTTGTTTGCTTACAGGGTGTTGTATTTTTTTGTATGGCATGCCCATTGTTGGCCCCCCTCTGTATTCATTTTTCCCCAGTGTCCACCCCCCTCAGAGATGGTTATTTTGGTATGGGGTGCAGGGGGACTTGCCCCCCACAAAGAGGTAGGTGTGGGGTCCATAGCCCCCATATTAAACATTACATTTGTGCTCAGTTTGTGTTCAGCACTCTGTGCTATGTAATGTTTTGGTTTTAAGTAAAAAAACACTTGCTGTTTTGTGAGTCACAAAAATATATTCACTCTTATGACATGGAACCATATGGAACAGTACACAGAATGAAATGTGGCAGCACTAGAAATTAAAAATGTGGAGTATAGTGGTAGAAAATACAGCTTCACAAGTAGTAAGGGTATCACAAAAGAATGTAGAGATGACAAAACTTTAGCATATGCAAAAGAGAAATGGAAAGAAGGAATACATTCAAATGAACAAAAATCTCCAAACGTCAGGCTACAACAGCGTACTGGAAAAAAAGACCATTAATCTTGGTCTAATAAAAAATGCTTTATTTCCAAAAGCTTTAAAACATAGCAAGCAGCACCTTGATCATTGGAGCATGCACATACCATGTGACCATGTGAAGTTGAATGAAATAATTGGGAAATGATGGACAGATGGGCTTCTGCAGGGAATTTGCAGGTTTTGGAAAACCGGGGTTGTCACCATGAGGGAAGGTGTGGCATCCAGTGACTCAACCCTTTAAGTGAGTTTAACCAGAAATGTGCATGCATGACAGCAAAGAACTTTAATAGATTTTGTGGTAGCCATGTAAGCACGCTATACAATTACAGGACAATTTTCAGGTAACACCTGGTACAGTAACCTGACATGTAAAAGGAAACATTTTACCAACCTTCCCCAGGCAACCTCCCTTCCTAAAGTTGGACCATCCCCACAGAAATTGGACCAGCCTCCCATCCCAGTCAACCACACTCAATACTGGTGGACAACCCTTCAGTGCTGCAGAATAACCTAGCCATCACCACCCAGGGACCATCATTTCCAGTCCAAATTATGGACTAGTCCCACCAAGCTGAGTACTCTACCTGGAGCTAAACCACCCCCATCTTCTGGACCAACTTTTCCTGTAAGCAGCCACACTCTCTGCATCTGTTCCAGCATACAAACCCATACCAAGCAACATCCCTGCAATTGGACCACCTCCCCAATCTCACAAAGAAGCTACCTGAAACAGACAACTGTCTCTGCAGTTGTCCCTTCCCAACCTCACCAGCCAATCATTCTGTCCATAGCTGAACCCTACCAAGCAGTGCAACAGCCTCCCTGCCAGTCACCCTTCCTGCAGTTGGTTCCCTCTTCCATGGCTCTGACAAGCTCCCCCTCATGGACATCTGTCTATACAGGTGACCTCCTACATCCGGGAATCCCTCTTCCCACTGATGGACCAGCCCTCTACCCTAAGCTAGGCACCTTCTAAGCAACTGGACCAGAAACTGCACAGAGGAGCAATGCTTTGCTGATAAAATGAAAGGCTCAAGCAAGGAATGTGCTGCTCTTGTAAGAGTACAGTATGTATTCCATCAAGACAGTCAGACAAACCAGCAAAAAAGAATGAGTACCCCAACATGCCTGCTTGCTCTAAGGCTTCTTTAGGGGTAGAATCTAATCCTTTTTTATTTGTTTGGTTTTTGATAACCGGGATAGTGCACTAGACATTAAATATTCCTATTTTTCTTCTTATTTGAAGAGCAGACTTCAAGCCACAGTGTGCAATACTGAAATCCGAAGGTAATATGGAAACATAGAAACATAGAATTTGATGGCAGATAAGGACCGCTTGGCCCACCCAGTCTACCCATTTCCCTACCTACTGGATAAGCTGCAGATCCTAGTTAACCAGCAGCCTACTTCTTCCTACCCCACCCCTAGAATTGCCTTATGACTGTCCCATGCATGCTTGAATTCCACCACTGATTTTGACTCCACAATCTCCTCCGGAAGGTCATTCCATGCATCCACAACCCTCTCTGTGAAAAAATACTTCCTTAAATTACCTCTGAGCCGCCCCCCCCCTCTATCTTCAAATTGTGCCCTCTTGTTCTTGCACACCTCTTTTTTTGAAAGATGCTATGTAATCCCCATTTGTGCAACATTGCCAGAGATGGGGAGGGTAGGGGAACTGCTGTGTAACACATAAGTAAACGTATTTGTTTCACTGGCTTTTAGTTGATAATGTATAACAATATTTTATATAAACACCCTAATGCAGTGATTTGGTACTGCATCATCTAAAAGAAAATAACACTGGATCTGCACACACAGAATAAACCTATGCAAAAATTATCTACACACAAAACAGGTAACTAACACATTGGTAACTTTTCACAGTTAATTCAGCAGCAGAGACTGGTTCTGTCTAAAATCCATAAGCCAGGTCATACCTCTCAATCTTTTTTCATTAAAATGAGGGACCCAAATGCTCAAAATGAGGGACACTAAACTTAAAATCCTTAAACATGGAGAAACAAACTCAGAACAAATGTGAAAACCATGGAGCTTACTTTTGTTTCATTTAGCATCTTAGAATATTATGACTTTGCTTTAGTGTTTATTTACAGCACACTGTCTGTGTGGGCAGCACCTTTTGTATGAGGGATGGAGAAGGGACACATCAATTTTAAGGGGTACAATGAGTAAAATCCATCTTAACTATGGACAGACTTGAGAGCAATATGGGTCACGTGGCACAACTGAGTGCCTCAGCAAGCATGCTCTTCCCCTGTAATGCCATAACAGAGTAATGTTTCTGACCGTGATAGCTGTTTAGTAAGGGAAGCTGATCCTGTGCACATGACACTCTTGCCCATAGATACAGATCAAAGGGTTTAAGTACAAAAAGTACAGTACCTGATGACATCAGCCAGTGTCAACCCACCTAATACCAAAGACTATGCAGACATAATAACTACACAGACTCCTTAATCTAAAGGTGGTTTGGCGGTCTCTAATTTTCAGAAGTATTATTGGGCAGCTCAACTAAACTCTTTAATCATCTCCTTTTCCCGTAACTCTCCTGACTGGGTGGGCTTAGAATCAGTTTCAGCGTCTCCACTTCGTCTCTCAGATCTACCATTTATAGATCAGAATGTGCACTGCACATTGAAATTTCCTAGCCCATGGGTTATTCACATGTGGCAGTTATGGTGCAAGATTTCTAAAGGGTTGGATTTTCAGTCAGGGCTCTGCAAAGAATCCCTAATTAGTTTATGTTTCGGTATTAGGGTTTGTAGATTGGATATTGAGGTTCATTTGTGGGCATCTTTAAGCTTTTACACAGTAGGTCAGCTCTTTAATGGAGCAGTTTTGAAATCTTTTTCTCAGTTGAAGGAGGAGTTTGACATTCCCCCAGAAGACTTTTTTCACTACATGCAATTAAGACAATATGTGTTAGATCATCAGTGGAAAAGTAGGTTTCAAACTGTAGACAGTCCTTTGCAATCTCTCATTTCATCATTAGCGGTTAAACCTGAGGACAGAGGCCTGATTTTTCAGTTTTGCCAATGTTTTTCATGGTTAGAATTATGATCCTCTGGTCTCTCTCTTAAACAAAAGTGAGTAGAGGAGATGGGAGTTCGGATGGCAGATGAGAGGTGGAATAGTATTTGGAGGGGGGTTCATTCAACTATGGCTTCCCCTACGTGGAGAGAATTTCAATGGAGAGTTCTACTGAGGTACTTTCACATCCCAGTGCCAATTTTCATTGCGGGTTGGTACAGTTCTGATAGATGTTGGAGAGGTTGTGGGGTTGGGGGACTCATACTCATATTTTCTGGGCGTACCCTTTATTGGGTTCCTACTGGAAACAATTAGCAGGAGTGATAGGGAAGATTTTTGGAGTTAAATTACCCCTTCTCTTTCAGATTTGGGTTTTTGGCCTACCTCCCCTGGAACATAAGGGAAATAATTCTAAATATTAATTTTATATTTTGATTGGGGCAGCCTTGAAGACGATTACTCAATTATAACTAAAGTTAATGGTTCCTGTTTTGGACCATTGGGTAAAGAATTGCCTGAGGATTCTGACAATGGAAAAGATTACTCCATTTCTTGGACCAACAAGAAAAAAATCAGAGCCATTGGCTTCCTTTTTTTCATTTCTTGGTGGAAAGAGAAGGGGTATCTTCTGTGGAAATTCTGGCTTATCATTGTACATAATTGTAAATACACAGCATTTAATGTTTGGTGACCATTTTCTTTGTGGGTCTCTGATTTGTTCCTCTTTACTTATGTTTTATTTTATTGTTTTTATAATTCTGAGGGGTTATGTATGATTTTTCTGGTGCAAAACTTCAATAAAGTTTGATTACAAAAAAAATAACTACACAGACATAAAATCACAAAGTGTGTGTAAAACATGCTAGCAGTGCACATAAAGGCAAATACAACTTACCCCATACAAAAATATAATAAAAACACACATAATTTAACACCATACACTAAGAGTAAAATCTCCTATTTTACATCCAAAAGGGATTTAAACTGTAGCTGACAGAATAGCAGGTGTAAACATTGATGCTCTTATGACTTAAAGAATAGTTGCAATATAAACAAGAAATGGTAGAAGGAATGGTGCAGGGAGGAGAGGTGTATCTACATTTGGGGACTGTGTGCCAACCTGGAAGGATAAGAACCTATTCTGAGGTGATGGCCTACTTTTATCCAGGAGGCAACCACTCTCATCAGTGGATGATTAAAATTTTACTTCAATGGAAATTTAAAGAGCCACTTATGTGAAAAATGCTACATTGCAGAATCTGAATAAGCATACTCCCAGTAAATCTCATACCAAAAACTAGATTTCTGCAGTACTTCATTTTAAGGTTATTAGCCATTTTGTAACCCTGATTTCACCACCTGTTCAAAACAGCCTGTTTTAGTGAAGAGCTGCTGCTGATGTCATCTAGGGGACTCGCAGTGTAGTATTCCTTGTCAGCAAGCTTATAGGACCTGTTTCTCCAAAGTTTTAAAGATCATGTAAAATAATCGTCAAAAGTAAAATAGGTAGTACCATGCACAAAACATTGCCATAAAAACTATGTGTTTCAAGTTTTGTAATAGAGTTGACAAAACTGTATTGTTAAATGCCTTTTTAGTGTTGTCCATTTTTCCAGGGTTAATGGATGCTGAGACAGCATGCCTCCCGGCTGCTGAAGCCATTTAGACTGCTACTCTACTGTGCCTGTTAGGAATTTATGTTGCTGCTAGTATTGTAATATTGGTAACATCACTGCTCTTTGTCAGTGCCTGCTTTACTATATGTTTTAATAGTGGCTGTTTATGTGTTAATTCCTACTAGGTGGAAGTGTTTGATCTGGTAAAATGATCGTTTTAATTTAGAGTAGAACATAGACAAGCCTAAATGTTGGTCAAAACAGCATGACAGATAAAATATGTGCTGGCTAAAGTAAAAAGTACTAGTAAGGTTTCAAAACAGCATTACCTCCCCCACCCCCATTTACAAGGAGATGGAATAGTTGTTTAAAAGTGCCATTCTTAGAAATCACCTCAGTTGAATGATTTGTGTGAATGATCTCAGCCTTTCACCACATCAGACACTTACTCAGTCTGCAAACCCCACAATAGTGTGCTATGACCCAGCATCCAGCAACCTTGGAAAAAAAGGACCACATCAAAAAGACACTCAAGCAAAATATTGTCAGCTTTGTTACAAAACCTGAAACACACAGTTTTTAAAGCAATGTTTACTGACTGGTGCTGCCTGTTTTATTTCTGAAAACCATTGCACATGATCTTTACAACTTTAAGAGAAACAGGTCCTATAAGCTTGCTGACAGGGAGTACTAGACTGTGAGTTCCCTAGATGACATCATCCACAGCTCTTCACTGAAACCTGCTTTTTTTAGTGAAATCAGGGTTACAAAATAGCTCATAAGGTTAAAATGAAGTAACACACAAATCTAGTCGTTGCTGTGAGATTTACTGGGGGTATGCTTAATCTAATTCTGCAATGTAGCACTTTTGACCAGATCATGTCAGTTGCTCCTTAAAGTAGCCATGGGGGGTGTGACTGAAGAAACAGGAGAGGCAAAATGTGGGCTACCACAAGCTGAGATAGAGAGTAATGAGATCCCAAGGGGAAGACAGTCCCACCAGGATGCAAGTTATTCAAGGAAGCAAGGAGTTAGCAAATGAAAAGGGAGGAAAAGGAGCAGTTAAAGGAGAAAGGTGTGGAAGGGGTAGCAATTGGAAAAAGGAGAAAGTGTCAAGAAGTGAGGTGAGTTCTGTCAATATGTGCAAGGTCTGCATCAGAAACCCTATGAGGAGAGACTAAAAGACTTCAATATGAACACCCTGGAGGAGAGAAGGGAGAGTGGGGATGTTGTGGAGACCTTTAAATACCTCTTGGGGATTATTAAGGTACAGGAGGGAGATATGTTTTGGAAAAAAAGATGCTGTACAGCAAGGGATCATGATATGAAGCTGGAAAGAGGTAGAATCAGATGAGATGTGAGGAAGTACTTCTTCACCGAAAGGGTGTTGGATTCCTGGAACAGTCTTCCATGGGAGGCAGTAGGGGTGAAACCTTTCATTGTGCTTTTACTCACTTCCTTCACATAGAGGTTACCTGCATTAAAGATCATGTGCAATGGTTTTTACATATTTTTTTATAGAAGCTTGAAAAGTTGAAATTTCAAGTCCTTGTGTCATGATTTGTGTTTCCTGAAAATTTCATGCTGTTTGGTTTTGTGGTTTTCTTTTAATCAGCATTTGTTAACTTGCTCTACAGTGGCTGAAAACAGTGGAGTTATTTCTGTCCTCTCAGTCAAACTTAGAGTGCGATGACATCATTTTGGAGTAGCTTGCTGTTTTAGATTGCCCATCAGAGCAGTAGTTTGTAGAGTTAATGGTTTGATGATCTCTCTATATTTCTTACAAACCCACTGTCTGATTTGTGCTTAGATAGATCAGCTTAAAATATATCATCTTCTCACAAAAAGCTGATCATTTTGGCTTCAATGCTGAATTAAAGAAGTGGACATCTTTCTCTGTGAGAAATCAGCTTGTCTGTCACAGCTCTTACTTCTTTCTAATCAGAACTCTAATTTATTTTTTCTAACTATATAAAACTGGACTATTAAATGACTATAAAATAAATCTTAATTGTGTTTATTCATAGAAACAGGCTGTCTTTGATGTATCCATCATAAATGCATTAATATAAGAAAAAATTTTTCACATCAGATTGACAAATAGTACATGTGCTTGAAATACTGTAGCAGAGTGTGACAGGCACCTGTCTGAACTCACAAATTTCAATTCTTTGGTGGTTTCTGTGTGAAAATACATCATGTATGTGTATAACTAGAAACACTATGTGACATCCCGATGCACTGTGTCTCTGCCCCACTCTTGAGGCAGCTGAAGACTACTGCCACCAGTACCTGCCCCACAAGCCCCCTGCCTTCTGTTCCACATTCGAGGCTGCTGCACCCTGCTGCCCACTGTCTTCTCCCACACAGTCATGGATTGTGCACCCTGCTGCCTCCATACCCTGTCTAAAGAATCATGGTTACTGCACCCTGCCACCCCCTGTCCAAACATTTGGGGTTGCTGCACCCTTCTACCCTCTTTCCACCTCCCTCACAGGTAGGGAGGCTGCATCTGCTGCCCCCTGTTCCTGTCTCCACAGACAGAGCTTCTGTGCTGTGCTAAGTCCTAGGTTGCCTGGCTCCCTGTCTCCACAGCTGGGGCTGCTATATCATGCTGCCCTAGCAACCAGAGGTGAGGCTTTTACTACGCGCCACTACCCACTTCCATTGCCCCAAATAGGCAGGGCTGCTGCACCAACTGTACGCCATCTCACAGTTAAGGCTGCTGTACCCTGATGTCCCATGTTCTGCACCACACTCAAGACTTTTGCATCATGATGTCCTCTAGCCCATGTCACTAGAGAGAGGACTGCTGCATCCTGCTCCTTTCTACACAGTTGGGGTTGCTATGGCCTGCTGTGCTCTAGAGCCCCTTGTCTTTGCAGTTTGGGCTGCTGCACCATGCTGCCACTGGCCACACGGTTCAGGGCATTTGCTGCATCCTGTTGCATGCCTCCACAGTTGAGGAAGGTGCACCCTGCTGTCCCCCTGCCACCAGAGTCAGATCCTTTGCTACACCCTGCTGCCCACATCCCTTGTCCAAAACAGGCATGGCTGCTGCACCTGTCCCACAGTTTGGGCTGCTGTATCCTGATGCCATCCCTATCTCCTGCCTGAAAATTCAGGGCTGCTGCACCCTGCTGCCCTGTGTCCCCACCCCCACCCCCACAGCCAAGGCCACGGCACCCTGCTGCCCCCTGTTCCTATCTCCACAGTCAGGGCTACTGTGCTGTACTGTGCTATACCCTAGAGCCTCATGCTACCTGCATCCACAGTTTGGGCTGCTGAACCCTGCTATACACTTCCATTGCCCCAAATGGGCTGGGTTGCTGCACAATGTGCACCCTGTGCTATTGTCAGGGCTGTTGTACCATGACACCCACCTGTGTCTAGCCCCACAGTCAAAGTTTCTGCACCATGGTGTCCTTTGTCCCCTGCCACCATTGTGTCCTGCTGCACCACAGAGCCCCTTGCCTCCACAGGCAGGGGACAGGGTGCAGGAAATGCCCTTTCTCTTGTGCTGCACCCTTCCCAAACAGTTGGGGTTGCAGCACCCTACTACTCTCTCTCTCACCTTCACAGTCAGGAACACTGCACATATTGGCCCCCTGTTCCTGTCTCAGCAGGGTGTAGCAAAGGAACTGACTCTGGTGGCATGGAGTCAGCAGGGTGCAACTGCCTCAACTGTGGAATCATGCAACAGGATGCAGCAAATGCCCTGAATATTGTGACAAGTGGCAGCATGATGCAGCAGCCCTAACTGCAGAGGCATGGTGCTCTAGGGCACAGCAGGCCACAGCAACCCCAACTATGTAGAAAGGAGAAGGGTGCAGCAGCCCTGTCTGTGATGAAGGGATAGAAGACAGCATGATGCAGAGGCCTCAACTGTGGAGCAGTGCAGTGGGGTACACGTGGTGCAGCAGCACTGACCATTTGGTGCAATGGAAGTGGGTAGTGAGTGCAGCATATGCCCCAGTTCTGGTGGCTACAGCAGCATGGTGCAGCGGCCCCAGCTGTGGAGGCAGTGAACCTGGCACTCAAGGGATTAGCACAGCACAGCAGCCCTGACTGTGGGCACAGGAACGGGGGGCAACAGGTGCAGCATTTCTAACTGTGAGGTGGGGGAAGAGGGCAGCAAGATGCAGCAACCCCAATTGTTTGGGCAGGGAGTGACAGGGTGCAGTAGACCTAATTCTTTAGGCAGGAGCTGGAGGCAGCAGGGTGCACAATCCCTGACAGTGTGGAAGAACACAGTGGGCAGCAGGGTGCAGCAACCTTGAATATTGCGCAGAAGACAGGGGGCCTGTAGGGCAGGGGACTGGTAGCAGTAGACTGCAGTTGCCTCAACTGTGGGGCAGAGACATGTTGTATCAGGATGCCATCTAGTGTTTCTAGTTAAACACATACATGATGTACTTTCACACAGAAACCACCAAAGAAATGATGTTTGTGAGTTCTGACAATACATGTGCTTGAAATACTGTAGCAAAGTGTGACAAGCACCTGTTTGTCAATCTGACATGAACAAAATGTTCTTACAAGAGGACACAGCATGAGACTAGAGGGAGGACAATTAAGGGGGAATGTGAGAAAATTATTTTTCACAGAAAGGGTGGTGGATGCATGGAATGGCCTACCTCAAGAAGTGGTGGCTATGAATACAGTGCAGGGCTTCAAACAGGCATGGGACAGGCATAAGGAGCAATACAGATGAGTATGAATAGATAGGCCACTGACAGAGCAAAGGCAGATGGCACATTTATAAGGTAGAAAAAGAAATGGGTAGACTGGATGGGCCTTGCGGTCCTTATCTGCCATCAACTTCTATGTTTCTATGTTTCTACATGATTGTATTTATGAAGGCTACATCAAAGAACAACTGCTTCTGTGAATGAACGCAATTTAGATTTATTTTATATTCGTTAAACAGCCCTGCATTATATAATTAGAAAAAAAAAGGTTTCATTACAAATAACAAGAGCTGTGGTACAGACAAATTGATTTCTCACAGAAAAAGATTTCCACTACTTCAAGTTCAGCATTGAAAATGAAATGATCAGCTTTTTAAAGGAAGAGAATGATATATTTGAAGCAGATCTAAACACAAACCAGAGACTGAGTTAGTAAGAAACTTGGAGAGCTCAGCAAACTATAAACTCTACAGAGTGCTGCTCTGACTGGGAATCTGAAACAGCAAGCTACTCCAAAATTATGTCATCGCACTCTAAGCTTGACTGAGAGGACAGAAATAACTCCACTGTTTTCTGCCACAGTAGCGCAAGTTGACAAATGCTGATTTAAAGAAAACCACAAAACCAAACAGCATGAAATTTTCAGGAAGCACTGATCATAACGCAAGGACTTGAATTTCAACTTTTTAAGCTTCTATAAAAAATATGTAATTACCATTGCACATGATCTTTAAATACCTTCCTTTATTTTTCCCCACAGGACATTCGCTCCTTCCTAACAATCTCCCTTTGATGCAGTTCGTAAGGAAGTCCCCCGTTTCCTTAAAATCCACCTTCCTAAAGTCTAGGACACTCATCCTCAGGTGGTTAAGCCTCTGTTCCAATCTTAACTTTAAACCACACTGTGCAGTAATCACTGACAGCTAGGGGACTGCCCACTGTGATGACTGCAATGCTATCCTGGTCTGTAAGCATCACATCCAGCACTACACTGTCCCTAGTGGGTTCTTTGATTAGATGCCCGAAAAAAGCCCCTCGTAAGGTGTAAAGGATGGCCCTACTCCTTGAGGAAGCTGCAATTGGAAGACTCCACTTTACACCTGACAGAATGAAGTCACCAGTAATCCTCACCTCCCCTCTTACTTACAGTTCTAATAATAGCTTCCTCAAGTGCTGTATCCAACTCCTCCCCCTGTGCTGAAGGCCTGTTCTCTACCCTGGTGTAGTCAGCGGCCCCCAAAGCTGTCTCCAGAGTGACTCACTATACCTCCAGCTCTGTTTGTTTTGCTCCTGGTGCCCCTGTAGCTCCATGGACTTGATTCCCTGCCTCTTCCCCTTCTCCCTGCTATGTCAATCAAATTCAAATTAAATTTTATTTATAAAGCACTTTTCAGAATAACCAAAGTGCATATACAATATAAAAACAAACATTTAATCAGAAAAGAAAAGATACAAAACATAAAAAGGCAGCAGTGATAAAGCTAAACATTGTCCCCAAAAGCCAGATCAAATAAATACATTTTTAGTGAGGACTTAGAACATAGAGCAGCCTTCATTCAATAATAAGAAGTGCAAAGTAATGCACCTGGGAAACAAAAACCCAGCATAAGAGTACATAATTGTGGGGGGGGGGAGACACCAACAACAACAAAAATGGAAATGGACCTGGGGGTAGTCATATCAGACTACCTTCAGGTAGGCGAGCAATGTGAGAAGGCAGTAAGAAGGGCTGGGGGATAATGAGATGCATAGGGAGAGGCATCACCAGTAGAAAACAGGAAGTTGTTATCCCTGTGTACAGACAGTTGGTGATACTATATCTGGAGTACTGCGTGCAGTTCTGCAGACCCCATCTCCGCAAGGACATAGACATCTGCACCAGAAGCTCTACGAAGAGACACTAAAAGAGCTTATTATGTATACCCTTGAGGAAAGGAGGGAAGGGGGGGCATGACAGAAACTTTCACGTACATCAAGGGAATCAACAAAGTCCAAGAGAGTAGCATCTTTTAGAAAAAGAGATGTACATGAACAAGGGGGCACAACTTGAAGACAGAGGAGGATAGCTCAGGGGCAACGTGAGGAAGTATTTTTTCATCAAGAGGATTGTGGACACATGGAACAGCCTTCCTGAGGAGGTCATGGGGTCAAAAACAGTTGGGCAATTCAAGAATGCATGTGACAGACAGACAGACAGACATAAGGCAGTTATAGAGGGGGCAGGAAGAAGTAGTCTGTTGGCTAACTAGAATCTGCAGCTTATCCAATAGGTAGGGAAATGGGCAGACTAGCTGGACCAAACAGTCCTTATTTGCTGTCAAAATCTATGTCTGGTATGGCCATATCCCAGTCATGCTGTTTGGTGCATTACATATAATAATACATGGGTGGGTGGATAGTGAAAATTTAATGTCCACCCGAGGTGAGGGGTGCTGCATAAACCCCGAAGGCGATGCCTCAAGGGTTCATTAAAGCATCCCACAATGAGGGTGGGCATTAAATTCTCATTTATGCACTTTACTGCATGCATTGTTTCATGTAATTGGTGGCTTGCATTTTTTTCTCCTCATAGAAAAGAAAATCACTGTGACACACTGTTAATGGCAATAAGTTAATTTAACTGAACAAGCAATTGACTGTAATATTTGTGAACTGTCAGTACTTGAAAAACACTTTGGCAGAGTCAGTGAAAAGGAATAGCTTAAACACATTTGTTAAAAAAGGTGTTATTGTCTTAAAACTGCAGTATGGCTGGTTTGTGTGAGAATGGCACACTGTAACAGGATTGAAACAGCAAATGATCTTTGCAGAAAACAAAAAAGTTAATGAACGCTAATAGAAACTTGCAGTTCTCTGGTAAAACATCTTTGAAATAATTATTTGTTTAGTATTTTAGTCCTTTTCCTTGAGGTTTTGTTTTGCTCGGCTTTTTCTGGTGCAGTTGCCTTGGAGATATGCTAATGAGGGTGGTGATGGCAGCCGGCATTACCCTCATTAGCCTATCTCATGGGAAATGTACCAGAGGAAGCCAAGCAAAACAAAACCCTCAAGGAAAAGGACTATAATACTAAAAAGAATAATTTACAGATGTTGGCTGGTAGTTTGACAACAGGGGATGCTGTTTGTGAGGTGATTTTGCCCCTTTTGTTTGTAGTGCCACATGCAGAGGTGCAGCACTAGCCAGCAGAAGGAGCAGGTGGCACGTGCTTGCCATTATAACCTGCAGCTTATATAAGCAAATTATAACCTGCTTCTTCTATGTGAAAAAATGCAAGCCAGTTATTACAACTGCATAATGGGCATTAAATCCAGGTCAGCTTCCACCGTGATGACTTCCACGTCTGGAATTTTGTTTCCAAGACTCCTTGAATTGGTGCACATGGCTCTCCACAGCTTCCTTCACCCCCACCTGCTGCCCTGCTTCCCTCTCCCATTCCTGATTGTGTTTTTCCCTGAAGCTCCCCTTAACTTTTTAATTTCCTCCCTCCTTGTCTCCGTTAATCCTCTACTCTCTCTTGCCTGAGTTCTATGCTTTATTGTCCCCATACCTGCCTTTCAGCACCCCTGCCATAGGGGAGTTTTCCCCCTTGGGCCTCTTTCCCTGCTGCTCCATTATCTGGGGGGGGTCAGTTTGTGCCTTCCTTTGTGTTTCTGCCTGCCCCCCAGCTAGCTTTATTGCCATCCAAGTAGCATTTAAACCTCCCACCACTGACTGTGGCAACCTTCTCAGAATGATGCACTCCATCTCTCTCTTACAGAGGCCCATATTCTCTTAGGCTAGCCCCCAGTCCTTGATGTAGCCAAAGCACTTCTCCATGCACCATGCCTTCAATCAGACATTAAATGCAGTGGTGCAGAGTAGCCTTCCATCTCCCTTGCTGTACACAGGTAATACCTTGGAAAAACCACCATGTGTGCAACCTGCTTAAGGACTCTTCCCCAGCTCCCTGAAGTTACCCTGCACCACCCCTACCATTTCCCTTGGCAAGTCATTTGTCCTCAGGTGGACAATGATGTCTAACTCCTTCTAATCTCCTGTTGCCGTAGCGATCCTCTGGATATTCTCTCCAGCCCCCCCATTATCCTGAATTCCATCAGTGGTATAATATAACAGAATTTTCATCTGCAAACTTGGCTCTTCACATGTTCTATTACAACACTTTGCTCATGTCAGGCAACTTTGCTCCCAGTATGGGAATTTGCCCTGTGATTTGCTCCAGCTTTGCAAATGCTTCTACTGTATGGTCACGGTCATAAACAGACAAGCTTGTGTTGGCATCTCGATGATGACATGACAGCAACAAATCTCTGGAGCTTTGCTCTCCAGATGGGTGGCTATCAAGACAAAATCTCAATGCCAACACAGGCTTGTTTTACATGACCGACCTAGGTTATTTTGTGTATAGGAATCAGCAGCAGGCTGTGTCCGTACAACAGCCCCCCCCACCATGATCACCCATCTCTGTATTAACATACCCATTCCCTGTTGTCCAGTGGCATCCCCACCCTCTTATTGCCATACCCACAGTTAAATAAATATTCTGTGGTGGTCCACTGGCACCCCCCAACCACCGATCACTATCCCCATAGTTCAATATATATTCCTTGGTGTCTAGTGGTACCTTCACCCTCTGAATGCCAGCTCTGTAGTTAAATATATATTCCTTGGTGTCCAGTGGCACCTGCTGCCCTCTGATCACCATTCATGTAGATCATTATGTATCCCCTGACATCTAGCTGCAACCCCCTCCAATCACCGTCCCCATAGTTAAATACATATTCCCTAGTGTCAAGAGGCACTGCCCACTCTACAATAACTGTCCCTCATATAACTTCATCAGTCCCTGGTGTCCAGTGATCTCTCCCACCCTACATTCATTCGCTGCAGTTTAGTAAATGAAGTCCCTGTTGTCTAGAGGCCCACCCCCAGGCACGCCCCACACTGGGTACACCACCCTGCCACCCTCTTACCACAATCACCAGTGCTGTGGAAAGCCCATATGGCAACTAGCACAGCCCTACTCTCACTTTCTCAGCTGTCCACATTATGGAATGTCATAGAGTGATCCCTATGTACTGTACGTGACCCAGATCATCTTTACTGTACAGGGGGCACGCAGACTGTGTAGTGTACAGGAAGTGACAGTACACAGGCTGCACATTCCCTGTACAGTACAGAGGGAATGATCCCTGTACAGTACATAGGGTGTGATCCCTGACATTACAAATGGCAGCTGGCTGAGGAGGTGAGAGGAGGGTTGTGCCGGTCACCATATGGGCTCTCCATAGCAGCAACGATCATGGTACAGGGAGGATGGCAGGGTGGTGTACCCAGTGTTGGCAGAGCCATGGGCTGCTAGACACCAGGGACTTCATTTACAAAATTGTGGTAAGCAATCAGAGGATGGGGTTATAATTAATCACAACAGAATGCAAGTTTTAGTTTGCAGCAAGCAAACAGAGGGAGGGGGTTACCCCTGGACAACAGGCACTAGTGGAATTATATTTGGGACGGTGATCAGAGGGCATGGGGTGCCACTAGACAACAGGGAATGAGCAGGTACATAGGGGGCCAGTGATAAGAGGATGGAAGTGCCGCTAGATGCTACAGAATATTTATTTAACCATGTGGGTGGCAGTTGGAGGGTGGGGGGGTGGCACTGGACACCAGGGAATAAATATTTAACTACGGGGCTGGAGACTGGAGGGTGGGTGTGGCACTAGACATCAGCCAATATATATTTAACTACTGGGCCGGTGATCAGAGGGCAAGGGGTGATGGTAGACACAAGGGAATATACAGTATATAGATAACTACAGAGACAGCTATCGGAGGGTGCCCACTAGCTGCCATGGAATACATATCTACTTATGGGGACAGCAACTGGAGGGTGAGGGTGCCACTGGACACCAGCACCTATTTATTGCAAAACAGTGATATGGATCAGAAGGTGGGGATGCCACTAGACACTAGGGAGCAGGTGTGCCCCCCAGCCACCAATGTTGTTGACTGCTGAGGCTCTGTCAGCCACGAGGGTTGCCTGCAGTAAGTTGGACTTCTTGTCAGCAGTAACTGTGTAGTACAAGGTGGCCCATGCTATTCCTTCTAAATAGTGCTAATGGGCTGAATATTGCTCTGGCCCATATTCATTTTCCCATCATTCATTTTGTGCACTGATCCTGGCATGTATGGTAATTCATTTAGTTTGCACTCCTGACCCTTTTGAATATTGCAAACTTGTGCAAATTCAGGGAAAATGCTAGGCAAGTATTTTTGTTTATGATAGTTTAGTTGAAAACAACAAACAGAAATTAAAAAAAAGAAGTTGCTTTAAGCATATAAAATATGTTCTTTTGTGTACGGCCCCCTTCCACAACCATGCATGCAAACAGCATTGGTGAGTTGATTCCCTCAGCGACTTGAACTGTGCTTCTTTGTTCTTCCCTGTGTTCAGTAGAGAAGTTATCATGACAGCCTGCAATAACAAGGACCTTCACACTGCCTCTGTGCCTCAGACAGTTTTTTTGATAGGGAAGGACACATGATCCATGGACATTGAGACATTTTTCCATGGCAAGAGTGGCAGACCAACCTCCCTTCACCTGGGACAGTCCTTTCTTTGGGGGCCAAGAGCATGTTGTCAGTTCAGAGTCTGGGTTGCATGGGTTTACATGCTGGAAGAGAACAAGCTTCCCTATAGAGGCGAGAATCTCTGACAAGATAGTCCTATCAGTATGGTGACTAGGGGCATGAAGATTCCAGAATGTTGAGGTACAGGGCTGGTGAGCAGATGGTGGGGGTGTCAGTACACATCAGAGAATACATATTTAACTACTAGGCGACAATTGAAGGGTGCCACTGGACACCATGGAATATATATTTGACTACAGAGATGACGATCGGAGTTTTCCACTAAATGCCACGGAATATATAACTACATACAGGGGCAGCGATTGGAGGGTGAATGTGCCACTGGACACCAGGAATCATTTATTATAAAATAGTGACAGGGATCAGAGGGTGGGGGTGCCACTAGACACCAGATAGCAAGTGTGCCCCCCAGCCTCCAATGTTGTTGTTGACTGCAGTGGCTCTGCCAGCCGCTAAGGCTGCTCAGAGTAAGTTAGGCTTCTTGTCAGCAGTAATGGTGCAGTGCAAGGTGGCCAATGCTTTTCCTTCTGCATAGCACTAACAGGCTGAATATTGCACTGGCCCATATTTATGTCCCCATCATTCCTTTTTGTGTACCAATCCTGGCACGCATGCTAACTCATTTAGAGTGCACTTCTGCCCCTTTTGAATATTGGACACAGTTGCAAACCCTGGGCAAATGGCAGGCAAGTATTTTTGTTTCTGGTGGTTTAGTTGAAAAAAATAAACAGAAATTAAAAAAAAGAAGTATCTAGTAGTAGTAGTAAAAGTTTATTTTTATACAGGTAAGATGGTTTACAACATCATTGGGTCACAGACCCTTTTTCAAGATGTACCTGTTTTCCTCATAAATTTTAAAAAGAACACTTAAAATACACTCCATTCATTTAAACAACGTACATGTTACATAGTTTCACTAAACAAACATGGTTTATATAAACCTACATTCCAAAAACATCACATTTCCACATAAACATTACTTTCAAGATCATTATTTATAGTTTGTGATGTATATGTCCCTCCAAAAAACTTCTTTCACCCATTACACATACATCTTATTTGCAACCCTTTATCAATTGCTCTCATAAAAAGTTCAGATTTTTGAATCTGCTTCAATTCCAAATCAATAGGTGCCCACAAATGTATAACTTTTATACCAAAGATCATCTCACCAAATTTATTATTTACTTTGGGCATTACATATTTACTTCCCCCCTTAGCTCTTAAGTTATGTTGATGAATATGCTTTAAAGACGGAATTTTATCCACAAGATACTTTGGGCTTTGTTTATGAACTACCCTATGTATTTGTTTCAACCATTTTTGGTCCCTTTTTTGTTCTATATGTTCCCATTTTAAGATCTTAAACATCTCACAATGATGAGTGTAATATTCACAATTTAGTACAAATCTAGCCAAATTGTTATAAAGGACATGTATTGCCCTCAGATTTGACTTATTTGACATACCATATATATGAATCCCATACTCTATACAAGGAATAATCAATTGATTTATTATATCTTTTCTCATTTCATAATCCAAACAGTATTTAGATCTAAGAAAAGCCCCTAATTTATTATTTGTTTTATGAACAAGATTTTTTATATGAATATTGAAACTCAAACTACTGTCTACAGTAATCCCTAAATACTTATATGAATCAACCTGGTTTAAAGATTCATTTTTAGCTGTTTTTATTGAAATTTTTGGAAAATAATTTGTATTTCTTCCTTTGCTATGAAATACCATTGAATTTGTTTTTTTTACTATTCAATACCAACCCCGATCTATATAGCCATGCTTCCATCCTACTGAAGTCATTTCGAAGAAATTTCTCCATTTCTTGAGTTGTAATTCCTCTGGCCAGCAGTACAGTATCATCTGCATACATACTTAAAACTGAGTTATGTACCATTGTTGGGAGTTCGTTTACATACATTAAGAACATCAAAGGGCCCAAAATCGAGCCCTGGGGGACTCCTTTACTTACAAAAGCTGGTTTAGATGAGATCTCATCAACAAAAACTTGTTGAACTCTGCCTGACAAGTAAGAATCAAACCAGGGAAGAGTTTCACTGTCTATTCCCAACTCCTTCATTCTCCCAATCAATTTACCATGGTCTATGGTGTCAAAGGCCTTAGAGAGATCCACGAATACCGCCCCAACTGATCCTCCCCCATTTAGCTGGGAAGTGATGTCATCAATGAAATCGGTGAGTGTGCTGTCCGTGAAGTACCCTTTACAAAATCCTGAATGGCAAGGAGACAGGAGAGAACTTGTTTCCAAGTATCTATTCAATTGCCCCCTTACCAGTCCCTTCAAGACATTTGACAAACATGACAATAATGAAATCGGCCTATAGTTTGTTGGTTCCACTGGGAAATTACCTTTATAAATTGGTATAATCTTTGCCTGTTTCCACAGGGTTGGAGATTTATTTTCCATCAAGCTCCAATTAAAAAGTCTTGCTAAAATGGGAGCTATCACCTCAAGAGAATCTTTTAGAAACCTATTCTCTATTTTATCCAAACCTGAGGCTTTATTTACTTTAAGTTTTGTTAATTCTCTCTTTACCTCTTAATCGGTTATTACTTTGAACCTAAACCTTATTTTATCTAGTGGCCACTTATCCACTTGGCCTACATCTATATCAGGCTGTTTTGGAATTTCTATATCAGGTAACAAAACAAAATATTGATTTAACCTTTCTGCAGATTCAGATGTTGATAATAAGGTATCCCCTTCCCTGATCTGGATAGGCCGTCTGTTTTCCACGACAGTCTCAAATGATTTTATCAATTTCCAATATTGTCTTGGATCATTACTATGTTCTACCTTATTTCTATAATACTGTTTTTTCAAATTTTAATTTCATCTTTAAGCTTATTCTGTTTGCTCTTATATTTAGTCCAGTCATCACAATTCAAAGTTTTATTAGCCTTTTTCCATAACTTATTTTTATAACGTATATTATGTTTTATCTTATCTGTAATCCAGGAAACATTTACTTTTTTACAGACACCAGTTTCAAAGTGAGCAACTTTATCACAGGCCTGTACAAACATTTTAGAAAAATCCTCAATGGCCCAATCCAAATCAGCGATTAAAAACAGCCTATCCCACCTACATTTTCTTAATCCATACAAAAAGGTTCCTTTATTATATCTTTTAAAGTTTCGATGCCTTACTTTCTTTGGGCCTAAATTTATGGATATTCCCTTCTTATTTATCACTTCCCCCACACATACAATAGAGGAATGATCTCCAAATATAGGTTGCTTCACTTCCATGGAAATAACTTTAATTCCATCTGAGAAAAAAACTATGTCCAATATATTCCCCTCATTTATTATATGTGTTTTCCTAGTAGAAACTGCAATGTTTTGGTGCAGATTTAATAGATTAAAACCTGTCTTTAGGGCATTGCCCCTTGGTTTGTTCCATGCTGCATTAAAATCACCTACCATTAATAAATCCAACCCCATTGTATGTTGTTGTATTAAATAAGCCAGTTTATCGAAGTCCACTATTTTAACTTGCGGGGAAGAATATACTAAGCTCAAGACCATGTTTAAATTCTTTATTGATACTAACAAACATTCTATCATCCCTACTTCTCCTGAGTGTATCATCACCATTTCACTCAACTCCCATTTTAAATACATCAACAACCACCCCGGGGCATATAAAGTATGTTCTTTTGGATTGGACCTCCTCTCACTACCCTGCATGCAAATATTATTGGTGGTTTGATTCCCACTGTGGCTTGAATTGTGCTTTTTGTTCCTTTGCTAGTCCTATCGGTATACACCTAGAAATGAGTCCATTGTGGCTTAGTGTGCCTTGCTGGTCATAAAGGTTAATAACATTTTATAATAATCATATCAGCTTTAACAGTAGATCATCTTGCCTACATGCTGAATATTTACAAACACAGCAGAACCCTAAAAATGATTAACTCTTTTTTTCAGCTCTCTTAGCTGTTATAGTAAGTTCCAGTTCACACTAAATTATACAGCCAGACTAGTAAGCCTGCTCTGGAGACCCCTATTTTTTTTCAAAGCTACATACAGGAGCTGCTTCAAACCCTAGACCAAGTACCATCTAATGCACTCTAGTAGTTCATGGAGTAACACCACCTCAGATCTCTTTCTGTTAGGTGCTGCAGATGACCATTGTAGTGTTATAAGCTGTGCACCAAACAAATAAAGAATGACTTAGTACTCTGAGCAAATCTGTGACATTGCTACTGCTGTACCTGCTGAGTTCCTACTTTCTTTTTCTTGTTTAGTCCTCTGGTGATGCCAATTGCAGGACTCACTGTCCTTTTCTTACTATGGATGGGAGTCACTGGTACTGGTGGTTTGATGGATGAAGGTGCCACTGGCACCATCACGAGTACAGGCACCTGCCCCTGTAGCTGCACCAGAGTATCCATCTCTACCTAAATCATTAGCATCTGTGATATGGCTACCAGATTTCTGGGATGAGCAAGAGGGACACATGCATGCTGGGGGTCTGGGGGCCACTAGTTCCCCATAAGCTCTGGGGGTTTAGATGCTCTGTAGTAAGTTTTAGGGCTTTTATTGAAAATAAAACACAGTTTTGTTACAACTTCCCTACTCTTGACTCCAGGGGAAACAAATGATTTTTTCCCCTGATGTCAGGGGTGTGGGGAGACTCTGGCTGGCCTTAAAGTCTAAAGCTGCAAATGGGGTGGGCAACTGTCTGATCAATGCCACCAGCCACCCACCCAATAGACATTATTGTAATCTGTGGAAAATGTTTATATGAAGGCAAGGGTCTGGGGGACAATTAGGCCCCCAGAAGCTCTACGGTTTTAGGTGCCTCCGTCACTGCCTGCCTGAATATCTTCTCCTGGCACTATTTTAAGCAGGAGGGAATGAGTTTCAATTCCCAAATTACTGTGTTCCTTAATCTCCCAACATAGAAAAAACATTTTTACCTCCCAAGTGTAGGGTGAAGGGAGCAGGCAAAGAAACTACCATTGCTACTTGATTGACTAAAAGATTACTTCATTTAGCTCCTGACCTGCCTACCTGCTAAACTAAGAGTTTTGGATTCAGTACTAACTCACTCTTGCCTTGTTCTTCTCTCCCTGTGCATCTGATGTACAAAGTGCTCAAGCCAGGCCAAGGACCATCGCCACTGGGGTTCATGCTGCCACTGCTGCTGCCACCACATGCATCTTGCAGCACATCCCATTCTCAGGCAGACAAGGAAGACCACAAAATGGGCCACAACCCCTCCCCACCAAATAAATGGGTGGTGTGCTAAATCTAGAGAATTGAGAATGACAGTCTCACCATCTCCCCCGCCACATGGTGACAGCACATGCTACCCCAGCTGGCGGTTTCCATCAGATCCCTAGCTCTGCAGCACAGACTTTACTACAAATCCAAATAGGCTTCAGGAAGTCACCTGTCATTGGTGAGTCAGTTAAAGGGCTGCAGGTGACAGGCATGCATGGCAGGAATGGTCAGATCATCTTGAGGGCATGCATCAGCTGCTGGGGAATGTGTGACGGGCTGATGGATCACTGGCTCAGCCAGGACAAAAATCTCAAACTGGGACAAAATCCTAATGTTTGGAAATGCTTTGGAACACTGGGACAGTCCTTCTAATACCAGGACTGTTCTGGGCAAACCTGGATGTTTGGTAGCATTACTGCAGCACATGTTGGAACCCAGAACTAAATAGGGCTCAATTTGTTTGATACATTGGTCTCTGTTAAAGAATGCAGCACTTCCCTTTTCCACTCTAATGAAATGAGAGACCACAGAACTTGAGTTCTATCCCTAGGGGAGTCTGTCTCACTGATGCACAAAAATAATGTGCCTCTGTCAAAATGTGTATTGTTTTATGGTGGCTTAGTGTCAGACAAGAAGGCTTCTTGGCTTGCATCTTGGGCTCAAAACAGCATAAGTCACACCTGAAGCAATGAGAAATAGTGCAGCTGTGGTAGACTGTTTCTGACTGTTTTGGATTTTCTGAAGAATTATTCTGAAACTCCATAATGTAGGCATTCCAGGGTCTGAATTCAGTAGCTTGTTTTTAGAGCTACTGCAAAACAGCTGCAGGCTCTGCCTACGCAGCCATAAAAATAAATTTCCTCTCCCCTCACTCATCCATAATGCTCCTGATACAGTGTTTCCAAGTGAAAACCTATCTTCTATTAGAGGTGCACAGGGCTGTATTGTAGTACGTACTGTACATCCTATTGATGCATTTACTACATCTTAAGTCTCATCCATCTGAAATATGCTAGGTCTGGTTTGTATAGCACAGTACTACCCAATTAATAGACATTACCTAGGGAGTCAGAAGTCATAGACCACTGTCATAGCCTTCCACTGCCAATCAAAGGAGTGGACCAGAGGGTAACTGAAGTGGGAAGTAGAACACTCATTAATGCAACCCTGTATCTCATGAGCAGTCTGATTCTCATTTGTACATTAAGTTCAAATGGACAAATTTCATTTACTGTGATTAGCAAAAATAAATTTAATAAGTTAACTAACTAATCTACATTATTTTGTCTCAGTAAGATAGCCAAAAGATGGTCCTCCAATAGCGGCTTAGGCAATTCCCCAGAATCAACCACTGCTGATATCAGCAATAAAGGGGGGTTTAGTAGCACTGCAGGTTGTCCTGGGGCACTCAGTTGTTCTCATAGACCAATCACATATCACGCACTGCTTCCGACTGCACACCACATGTGTACTGTCATAGCCTTTAGACATCATCAAGAAGAAATTAGGGCCCCTGTTCCCTTCCAGATGTTTATGAATTCACACACATCCTGAATGTTTAACATTGTCTCTCTTAAAATTAGTACACATACCTCTCTGGATATTTGTGCCCATGCTCTCTTCTAACATCCATTTTCATGTTTATTATGCTTGGTTATAGTATTTGTTTTGGTATGTACAAGCATCTTGGTTGCAAGAAAGGAGCTTTTTTATAAATAAAGATTGAATTGAATTGAATTCCTTTTCCAATTGAGTGGCTCTGCAGTCCTCTAAAAATCTATTCTACACTTCTCAAAAACGTTGCTATAATTCCTGTGTTCTCTTGTTTTAAAAAGGTTGCTATTTAGGAACATCATCAGGTGGAAAGACATTTTTTTCTCAGTGGGAATCAAAATCTTGGGTGTTATGCACCAATGGTGTGGAGTGGCTAGGTGTACGCATCTGGGGCATGCAGCCACACTGCACTCTACTCGCCCCTCATGCAGGATGCACAGAGGAGGGTGCACAGCACATACATGCCCAATTCCCCTGGCTGCACGAACAGCAATGCACCAGGGGTGGGTGAGGGTCAGGCCAGCACCTATGTGCAATGCACTACGGCACATAATGCTGGCTGTGGCTGAGTATATGGAGTGCAGGGTATGCCAGGAAGGACCCTGCCATAAACCCCCTATGTTCCCCGTGCACACCCTGCTGGACAGGGCAAACAGCCCACCTACCCCCCCAGGGATGCAGGACCAGGATGCCGATAGCCACTCACCCACCTCAGCACACAGTGGTACATTTGGTGACACCCCCGCCACACCTCACATCACCCTTACCCTGCACACGGGCACCAGCATAAGGCTGCCATCCCCCCAGCTGCACCACATGGCAACCCCTCCCAACATCGGTGCTGGTCATCCTGACCCTCGCCTCTGCCAGGTGGCATGTCCCTCACCCATCTCAATGCACATATTGGTGCTGATGGAGGGCCAGTGGCGTTGCCCTCCCTCACCTGCCACAGCCATCAGCTGTCAGTTGTCCACAGGGTGCACTGCCAATGCATGCCCCACCGTGCAAGGGATCCAATGTAGGTCCCAGTCCGGGCAACCAATTGGCTCCCCATCTAGACCCACCACCTCCCCCCTGGCCAGCCTGCAGAGTTCTACATGCTGGACAGGGGACAGGGCTGTGGACAGGTGGCCAGTGGCCATGAATACCACCAGTGCACACCTGTGTGTGGGTGTGCAGGGGCACTGGTGAGGGTACATGTGTTTTCTGTATACCTACACACTGATGGTGCATAGCGCCCCATTAAAAGTTACAAATTTGGGGCCCAAAAAGTGATGCAAGGTGCTTGCATCAAAGAGTTCTGATGCAACTTGCACCTTGTGTCAAACAATGCAGCAGTCCTGCTTCAGAAATGCTGTCTGCATCCAAATTGGGACCCACTGCAGTAAACAGGCATTGTGACCCCTTGGAGCAAAACTCAGGGTGTGTCACATTGCAAGGGGGCTTGCGCCATGGCGGGGCTGGAACATACCCTTGTCTGGGATTCAGGAAGCCTCACTGTGGCTGCAGAAAGATGCAGCAGATAGGCCAGCAATGAGATGGTCTAAACCCCTTGTGCCACTGCTAGTTGCTGTGCCAACATGTTTTAGGGGGCCTTGACAGATGTGTACAGGGGCGGTATGGGCATGGGTATTTTATTTATTTATTCATATCTCGGATTATAATACCTTTGAGTCAAAGACTCTTTTACAGAGATTCTATGTCAGAATGAAAACAAGCAAAACAGAACAAATTAACAAAACAATTAGCATACAAGATACAGGAAGTTATGGTTAACATTACAAAAACCAAAATTACATTCAGGTTACAGTAACAAGTGCAAAGTTACAGGGATTAGGGAGGTGCCTTCAGGAGAAGAACTGTGAATGATGCTGTCAAGAGGTGGACATTGTCAAGAAAGCATTGTGGGAGATAGGAGATGGGAAAGAAGACTGTGGGGTGTGGGGAAGAAGAGGAGCACACAAATATGGGTCAGTTGACAGTGTTTGGAATAGAAGAATGAGAGACAGAGGGGGGAGGAAGGGGGAAAGGAGTGCCAGGAAACAGTGAACATGGGTCTGGGGATGAGGCTCGAGGTGAAGAGAGAGTGCAGGCTGTAGGCAGTGCATGAAGCAGATGGGGCAGGGGCCTATGAGTGGGAATCACAGCTGCTAAGGGCAGTAAGATGTTGTCTAAGTTTGTGTTTGAATGTGCCCAGCTTAGGCTCTTCAAGAATGTCCAAGGGTAGTCTATTTAACAAGCTTGGAGTACAGAATGTGAAGGACTGTTGGGCTTGTGTGGTCCGACAGAAAGGGGTAAGGTACAAATGCCTAGAGGCACTCTGTTTGCTGCATTGGTTAGGTAAGTGAATGAGAAACTGCTGGGAGGTTGGTGGGATCAGCCCCAGGGAGATTTTTTTTGTGAGTAGGCAGGTGTGATATGCAATTTTATTGTTGATGTTCAGCCAGCTGGTTAGAGTCCGATGGAATTCGTAGTGGAAACACGTTTTTTCTGCTTCTGCCTGAAAAAGACTTGGCACCTTTTTACTTTCAAATATTAAGCACCTTTAAGCTGAAATTTACATCCCCACACGAATGAAAATTGCTGCTTTAATTATAGCTTGCCATTTTCAGTAGTGCTGCTATGTTAAATTATTATCCTCAGGTCAGACTGCTCTGCTTCACAACACAAGCAACTGAGAAACCTGTTTTTTCTGCTTCTGCCTGAAAGTCCCTGCCGTCACTTCACTCCGGCTCCCCACTGCCCCCATCACCACCCTTGCTCATCACTGAATTATATAGACAAGGACACGTGATGGCAAAAACGAATCAGCTGACTTTCCCATTAGCAAGCTATCACATCCCACCACTAGAGGCTGCTAATGCAAAAAAGAACTTCTTTACCATGCCAGTCTCAGCCACCTTTCTGCTTTCTCTACAACTATGCCTACTACTTCAATTTCAACTCTCTTGTCCCTCACTTCCCTGCCTCACCACTCCCCATCTCGATTTCCCCTTGTCTCCCCTACACTCTTTCTCCACCCCTCCACTAGAGTTACCCCTAGTCCCAACCCTCTCTGGCCCTTCGTCTCACTTCAACCACTGATCCTTCCTCCCTTCCCCTATCACCTAACCCTCTCCCTTCCCCATCTCTCTCAACCTTCCCCAACCATTCACCTATCACTGCTCCACTCACACCTGCTAAATCTCAAGACCTTTCTCTGGTGCCTAAACCTCTGAGCTCCACCCCCAAAGCAAAAAAAAAAAGCAACTGCAAGCAGGTCCACTGCCTCTCCTTACCCCTGCTACTCCTACTCCTGGCAGGTGATATACACCCAAACCCTGGCCCTCTAGCACCAAGCCAAACCCCGCCAGCACCCTCACCCCAACTCAGTTTTTCACCTGACTCTCTCTCCAAAGGCCTCTGCATTTTTCACATCAACACTAGGAGCCTTCTCCCAAAACTAGATGCCCTCTCCATCTGGGCACACCAGTACATACCTGACACACTCTGTATCACAGAAACATGGTTCTCTGCCAAAATCCAAAACCCCTCTCTTGCCATCCCAAACTACATCTTGTTCCAGCAGGACCATGGCAAGTGAGGTGGGGGGTTGCGCTGTATGTCAGGCACTCCATTACGTGCACTGTCACCTTCCAAGAAGCATGCTCATCCTCACATGAATCCTTAGTCACTCACCTATCCTTTCCCTCATCCTCCCCCCTTTACATAGGGGTTCTGTATACCCCTCATAAGCCTTCACCTGATTCCCTCATCAAGGCCATCTCTGCCATTTCCTTGATCACTTCAAATGGCGAACTCATTCTTCTAGGCGATTTCAACCTAGACTGGCACTTCTCCCACACCAAATCAACTGCTCTGAGGATTGAAGCCCTAAATCTCTTCCAGCCGATCCAGGACCCCACCCAACTAAACCACTGATCTCAAAAACACTCTCTTCTGGACTGGATTTTAACCACCCACCCCCACAAAATCACTGCCTCAGGCACTCTCTCAGACGTCCTTAGTGACCATTGTATTACTTACTGTATCCGCAAAACCCATTCATCGCACTCTGGTCCTAAATTCATCTTATCTCACCCCCCTACATCTCCTCAACGAATCTGCCTTACAGCGTGACCTGACAAATGCAGACTGGTGCCCAGTCCTTGACACACAAGACATCGGCATTGCCCTATCTCACTTCTGCAACATTTTCCTAAGCGCATGGGACTACCATGCTCCCCTCAGAAAAGCAAGAGTTAAAAAACACCATCACCCCTGGATAACAGCCAACCTCATCACCTTGTGTCAAACCAGAGACAAGGCTTGGAAGCAATACAAAGCCTTCCTTGCCTCTTGCAACCTCCTATCCTACAAAACTCTCAGAAACAAATGCACCAAAGCAATTTGACAATCTAAGGCCCACTACTTTAAGGCTCAACTTACCCTTCACCAAGCCTCCCTGGCATCCTTCCGGAAGGTGATAAAGTCTCTCATCTACCCACCCGCCAAGAAAGCCAGGCCAATCCTCAACATTGATGGCAAAATTGTCTCCAATCCTGCTACAGTATCTGAACTTTTCAACTCATTCTTCATCTCCTGTGCCTTGCTTGACTCATCACCTCCTACACCCACCTGCACAACTCCCCCCCCCCACCATGGCTTCCTCTTTCCTTCATTCATGCCCCTGGAAGTCTACACCACACTCACCTCTCTGAACCAGTTCAAAACTAGCCCTGATGGCTTGCATCCTAGACTTCTCTGTATCTCTGACCCAGCCATAGTTTAATCTCTGACACATATACTAAATCTCTCTCTCACCACAACCACAGTCCCTAGCACCTGGAAACTAGCCAAAATCCTTCCTCTCCACAAAGGTGGCAACCCCTCCCTACCAGGAAATTACAGACCTATCTCACTCCTACCTTCCCTCGCCAAATTCCAAGAATCCCTCATGTTGTCGAAATTGCCCTCCTTCCTCTCAACAAACAACTCCCTCACCCCTTTCCAATCCAGTTTCAGAAAACTTCACTCCACCACCAGTTCGTTACAAGTAACCGACTCCGTTCTCTTAGCCATGGACAAAGGCCATACCACCACCACAATCTTCATTGATTTGGCAAAAGCCTTCTATTCTGTCTCCCACCCTCTGCTGCTCTGCAAATTTAATATATAAGATGCTAAGTTATCAGCAAACATTATAAATATTAGTGCACGTATTTCCACAGTATTCTGAGCTTGCTGTGTCATGTTTGATGATGTGTCACACATTTTGTCCAGTTGTCACACATCTTGTCACACATTTGGGTGATAAAAGGTTGAGAGGTATGTGCATAGCCTCAGTTTGGGGAAGTATGAGTAGGAAGGAGTAGGAGACAGTGTGCTCTGATAGAAATCTTGTAAAAGCTGTTCAAAAAGCATTTTTGCATTTTTTTGGGGCTCCAACTTTAGTTTGTCAATTATAGGAAACCCTTCTGTGCTCATATCATCGAGCATTTTTGTTTTTTGTGGATTTTGAATGTTAATTTACACCATTGAGTGTGTGTGGTGAAAGACAGTGAAAGTGTGCTTTGGGGAGGGTGTATCTGTGGTGTAGGTAGATTTAAGGTGGAGAAATAGTGATTTCTTTGTTTTTGGTTATATTTTTGTTATATAACTGACTGTGCTAATGTACACACAGTAATATTTTCAGTAATAGTTGAAATTTTCTTGCTGTTTCTTGTGTGGATGTGGTGCAGCAGTTCATAAATTAAGGTTGTTTACATTACAAACTTACAATACATAACGTGGCATAGTACTGAAATTTTGCTTTTGCTACGCATTCCTCGTTCAGCATTGTACACAAACTGTTCTGTGTGCGAGTGTGCATGCAGTGTTGCATGAATCAATACACCTTTTATTGTGTCACAGACTAGTGTAATTGCAGGCACAGCAGTGTGAACCAGCTATCCACTGCAGCTGCCTGATTTCGTACTGCGATCATGGTATCTCTTCTTAGTTTTGTTGCTTGTAGTGCTGTAAGAATCTGCACTGTCTGCATTCAGTGCTTCCCCCACCCCCACGTTCAAAAGGTATTTTTTACCAGATTGGATTGTTTTTGTGGCCTCATTAGCAGCACTGGTTACTAAAGTTGTTTTAATTGCACGAAAGTTTCAGAGTAGTTTCTTATCTGTTGCTGAAGCCACAGTTGTTTATTTGGCTTCACATCCAGCATCCCTCCAATCAGAGAGTGAACATATCAAAATCTGAATTTGGATATAATGTTGTGGTTGATCCTCCAAAATGCCTGTAAAGAGATGTGCGAGCAAAGCTGTTTCTCACCATGGCAATGTTGGCAGTAAGATGGTCTGTGGGCATGGTAGTAGTACACAGACGCAGAAGTGCATTGCTGATGTGAGGACAGGTATTTCTCCTGCAATGTTTTTTACAGCCCAATCAGTAGCTTCATTCATAGCTGGAGGAGATGATGTTTTCCCAGCTGGTAGTGTTAGTGTTATGTGGTGGTGGAGGTAGTATTAGTGTTGTTGCATCAAGTTCTAATTCCGACCAGTGTACTGTATCCAAAAATATTGAGTGTGAAACAGTGCAAGTGAGTGGCAGCATAGATTATGTCATACTTCCCAGTAACATCCCAGTAACTGAACCTGAAGATTCTGATAATCATGTCAACGATAGCATACAATGTAATATTCCATCCACCGTGGCACTTAACGTCATGCATTTTCCATGCAGTGATTCACAGTGTGGTGAAAAAATATCAGGTGATGGTGGTGTAGATGCTGATGACGAATGTGATGATGACGATGATGTTGCTGTTGTTGCAACATGCAGTCCACATGCTAGCATCTAAGCAGAAGATGTGGATATGTGTGACGTTGATGAATATGATGATGTAATTGACCCCAGTTGGGAACTGGAGAAAAAGAAATTCAAAGTGGCTGTGTCTGAGTCTGTTTGCGGGAATTCCTCCCCCCGTAAAAACTTGTGATCTACCAGTTTTAGTTGACGATGATGACCCAGTAATCAATATGATAGATAGCCGTGGTGGTCAGTTGCAGTCCAGGTGTGCTGTGCCCCAACCCCACTTCAGTTCTTAAAATAATGAACTTAAATAAGCCGCATCATGGACATGTTAAAAGCAGAGCATCACAATCCCTTGTTTGGGATTTTTTGTTTAAGATGCAAATGATGAGTCAGTTGCAACCTGCCAGGTTTGCCTTGTGTGTGTGAGTCAAGGTAAAAAGGGGAGCCATCATGGTGCAGGAGGACAGCATACACATCTTAAGAATAGGCACTTGGCACTGTGGACCCAGCACAAGCTGGCAGATAATACCACAGTGGGTCGTTCACCCTCATCACCGGCAACCATAGCCAGCATGTTATCCCCTTCCATGACTGTTAAGTCCAGTAGTAAATTAAGCATGTGCAGTAGTGAGGTAATAAGAGCAGAGGATTACTACAGGCATGATGAGGTGGAGGACCACAATGACTTTGAAATGTTGTCCAGTGCTGTTGAGAGTAGCAGTTTTGGTGGTGGTGGTGGTGAATGCAGTATGTCTAGTGCAACTGGTACATCAAACCCAGTTGGCAAATCTGTCAAAATAACTGCATTTCTGGGTTTGTCATCATCTGTGCAACAGTCTTCATCAAATGTCCACACTCCACCCCTGCCAATGCCATTCATCACAGAGCACAACCATTTGTGATCAACACACCCCATGTAAAATGTTTCGTCAGCCACGTTACATAGTGTTTTTGCATAAGCTGAAGTACCCCCATACAGTGTCACGTGAACTTAATGCTGCTGTAGCGGAAATGCTGGCAACTGATCTTTGTCCTTCTCCTTTGTGGAGAATTTTGAGTTCTGGCAGTTTGCTGCCGTGCCTGTCCAAAACGGAAAGTCCCATCCAGGACATACTTTTCTACCCGTGCTATCCCTGAGTTGTTCCACACTGTGTCCGACTCAGTAAGACATGCCCTTCAACATTCCTCCTCTCCATTCATCCATTTAAGCATAGATATGTGAATAAGTGGCAAAACAGCAGGGAGTTCATATTTGTGTATAACTGCACACTGGGCGCAGGTGCCGGGGGTTGTTTGTGATGTTGGTAGCATGAATAATCAGTGCAGTAAGGTGGATTGTCGTGGTAGCAATCTTCCAGGAATTCAACAGCATGCAATGATTGCTATGCACAATGTGACCTGTTCATACACTGGTGAGAACATGTTAGACATGGTACTGACTGAAATTGACAGATGGCTAAACCCTCTGTCCCTGAGAGCTGGGATCATAGCAGTGACTATGGGACAAATGGGGTGAAATGCATCACAAAGGGTGATTTTTTTTCATGTTCCATGCATGGCCCACTGTTTAAATCTTGTGGTTCAGGAGTTTCTGCAGCACGCTGATATAAAGGAAATACTGACCATTACACAACATATCTGCTCTCACTTTTCAAGATCTGGAAAGGCCCGTGACCAACTGCGGCAGTTGCAGATACAAAACAGCCTGCCTCAGCACCGCTTGAAGCTGGAAGTTGTCACCCAATGGAACTTCACTTTATACATGGCAGAGAGGTTGTACGAACAATACAAAGCCATCTCAGAATATCTTGTTATGCACACTAGCCATGACAGTTCCAGGGCCTCCATGTCTATGATGACTGAACAGTGGCACCTCATGGACTCTGTAATAACAATTTTGTGGCCTTTTGAACATGCCGCACAGGCAGTGAGTGGCGAATCTGCCTCCATTGATCAACCGATTCCACTGGTACAGGTGCTGAGGCAGACATTGGTCAATGTACAGCATAGCCTTGATGTTGCTGGAGACAACGGTAGCAATAAGTTGCTGCAACACATGCTGACAGTATTCGACCAGAATTGTTATGTTCTGAGCATTCAGTGTAGTGACAACTTTGCCATAGCAACAATGCTGGACCCACGATACAAATGTGAAATTGCATCAGTACTGGAGGGAGGGCCTGAACAGGTAAAAAATATCAGTGGTCAAAAGGCGCACTTGGTTCATGGGGCACAGAAGTCACGTGCCAAGGTCTGCAAACCTCAACAGCATAATCCAGCTGAAGATGTACCTGGAGGACCATCAAGCATATCCTGCAAGGGAAAGGGGACTACAGTTCCAGGTGGTCTGTCATCCAAAGTGGCTAGCATCAACCCGCTTTGGGAGGCTTTGTCCTAAGTGGGTATTTGTGAAATAAATGATTCGGGAGAACAGGATGATGCATCAACAACTGGACTTAGTGTGGCGCAGAGAATGGTTGAGTCATATTTGTCTGAAAACAGGCATCTGACAATAACTGAAGATTCTCTTTTGTACTGGAGTGGAAAGATCAGTGAATGGCCAGAGCAGACTGCAGTGGCACTGAAGTACCTCACATGCCCACCCTCCAGTGTAAGTGCTGGGAGGGTGTTCAGCCCAGCAGGTGCAATAGTCAGGGATCGTCGGACAAACCTGTCTCCTGCAAATGTTAGTTTGCTAACATTCATTAAAATGAATGAGAGGCACATACCAGCACAGACTGCAATCTCGGTATTCATACCCCGGCCTAGTCATGGAGGTCTTGCTGATGTGAAAATGAAGCATCCTGGTGGCACTGGCAGTGGCTGCCTGAAACAGCCAACCACTAACGTAGATGACAACACAATGGAGAAAGTATTTCCCAGTGGTCAGACTTTAGACATCGATGACTGTGAGGGCAGCTTTCTTTATAAGGATGATAATGTGGTTAATGTTGGCGGGTTTTAACTGAAGTTTTAAAGGTGGTGTGCCCCAGACCACCACCACCAGGACTGATGCTAGCCACTGCCACCACTGAGCCTGAGTCTGTCCACCCCCAGACCACCACCACCAGGACTGATGTTAGCCACTGCCACCACTGAGCCTGAGTCTGTCGGACCACCACCACTAGGACTGATGTTAGCCACTGCCACCATTGAGCCCGAGTCTGTCCACCTCCCAGACTGCCACCACGGGACTGATGTTAGCCACTTCCACCACTGAGCCTGAGTCTGTCCCTGGACCACCACCACGGGACTGATGTTAGCCACTTCCACCACTGAACCCGAGTCTGTCTGCCCCAGACCACCACTACTGGGACTGATGTTAGCCACTGTCACCACTGAGCCCGAGTCTGTCTGGACCACCACATCCATCAGCCACAGATACAAAGCTTCTTAATATTTAAAACATAAAGTGAGTATGTGTACTCATGTTTGTTATGCTGCTTCACTTCCTTTAGTTGTATGTTTTGTTTTCTGTAGCTTTTCAGAGCTGCAATGGTAAAACACATATGGTACACTTATTTTGTTTCTTTTATAGGGTAACAAAAAAGGCTCCATTGCTAAAACTTGTTGGGAATGGTACTGTAGCTATACTGTACAGAGAGGAAGCGATGTAATATCCATGTGAAATCCATTCTGGTAAGTATGAAGATTTTATTTCATCCGTTTCATTGTTTTGGAAAGACTGCAGCAAATATTGCACACAGGTTGTGTTAGTTGACAAGATATGGCTTTGAAATGTAACTTGACTTTAGATTGAGATTTAAGAACCAGGGAGGGACAAATAACAATTATGTAGTAAGAAGTAATTCATTTATTTTTTTAGGAAACTTTCAGGTGCTTTGTTGCTCTGTCAAAGTGGCCTTATCCAAAAAAGTTCTTCAACATCAGGCACCCCCTTCCCCTGAGCTTAGGCACTCATGCAACACGCAGAAGTCGTTTCATTAGATGACCATGACCATCATTAACAACCGGACTCCAGAAGGATGCTGATGAAATCTGTGAAGATGTAACAAAATAAGAAACCATTGCAGACAAACCTGCAAATATGATTCCCCCAACCCCCCCAAAAAATTTTACCTTCATATGCTTGAGAGTTATCCGTTTCCAATTTCAGTGCAAAAATTCTCATTGAGCACTGGAATGTTCACACCAACAGTGACCTGTTATCCATGTCAACTCCCTCCTCACCTACAAAATACACAACCATATATCTATATCTATATCTATATCTATATCTATATCTATATCTATATCTATATCTATATCTATATATCTACTCACCATAGCTACTATTAGTGTACAGCTAAAGGGCAACCTTCAATCCTGTTGAGATGATCACATTGTATTTGCTCAGATCGTCTTGCAGAACACATTGGACCAGCAACATGATGCTCACAGTCATCATTTTATACTGGGGTATGTGCTGAAACACTCTCATTCCACTGTGTTACCACTTGTCAATTTTCTGCACACAAGGAGGATGCATTTTGGGCCTACAGAAAAAATCTGGGACTCTGTGCCACCACTGCGCGCATGACTGAGTGCGCCATTAATTCTGGGGACTTTGTATGTGCTGAAACACTCTCATTTCACTGTGTTACCACTTGTCAATTTTATGCACACAAGGAGGATGCATTTGGGCTTACAGAAACAATCTGGGACTCTGTGCCACTTTTGTGTGTTCTGTGATTGTTGCTGTGAGCTCATGATGTCACACTGACATTTTACAATTAAAGCCGCATTGTAAGAATGTCCTGACAGTTATGAACTGTACTTTTATGCTACTTTACATTGTCAAAGCCACACTAGTTACCTCAAGTTGTGACTTGAATGATATGCTTCTTTTCACAATTTATGTCTGTTTTACTTACTTGACTACTTTTCATGTTATGAAAAAATGAGCATGCCTTCCAATATTGTTCGGACCAGGTTTGTATTTATTTGCAGCTGCTTTTCAATAACTATTGTTCTGGGTGTCATAAAACACTGCCTGCTGCATAACTGTTAATTAACAACAAGTGATATATTTTTACAGTTAAACTTTTATTAATTTTCATAAGATATACAGACAAACCTCTTACAGTACAGTACAATGTGAGGATTTTTTAAAGAAATTGAGGCAGCATATAATAAGAACATTGCTACAATAATACAAGGAGCTTTTGGTTTAAATATAGTAAACAATACAGGTCATGTAATTAGTATATACTTCACATTTGTAGTGAACTTAAAGCGGATAGTATGATTAGATATGGTTTATATTAAAATGTTACATAATTATATATGATGCTGCAAAGGGAAAAAATACATTCATATAAAAGGATTGTGGAGTAATAAAGAACAATTGAGAACAGAGTATAGGAAAGAAAATATATATAAGAAAGTTAAGAAGAGAGAGAGGGGAAACTATAAAAAAGTGGGGAAAAAGTGAGACTACAATCATGAATCAGTAAAAGGGGAAAATCCATATATATTAAGTCCATACATTGGTGTTGGAAGATTTAGTTGATTCCAAAAAATTAAAAAAGCCCTGCCAACAATTGTTATATAACATGAGTCGGTCAGACAAGATATATGTCATACGGTCCAGAGAGGCATATTGCAATAGTTGGTTAATGATACCGGGAAGGGTAGGGATTATGTTGGATCTCCAATGCATGAGGATTGTGCTTTTAACTTGAAGGAAGAGTATAGTTAACCATCTGCTCTGTGAATATGAAATTTTATAAGAACGGTGATTAAAAATACCAAGAATGCAATGTTTAGGGTCCAGTGTAAAAGGTTGACCTACCACTTTCGTACCAAATCTGTAAGTACAGTGCAAATCTTTTGTATGAGGGGACAGTGCCATAAGATACGCCAATAAATCCCCATTGGGGAATATCAGCGCCAGCAATTGTTATTGTTCAATAAACCCATTTTTTGTAATACAACAGGAGTTCTGTACCACAAATGAAGGATCTTGGTTTGAATGAGGGAACTGCATCATTAAAAGATTTGTGACAGGAGAGCCAACATCTGGACTATTGTGCATTAGTGATATTATATTGTAGCAAGGTACTCCATCTGTTTTTAGCATTGACAGAGTAGTCAGGAAGGATATCACAAATATCTTTGTAAACAGTGCTATTTAAATTGGATGTTGTTTTTATCCATTTAGAGATGTGCTTATCATACAGAGAATTGATAGAGAAGGTGTGAGGTAAGAGTTGCATCGTACAAAGCTGTAGATACTTCAAAAATCCTGATGGGGAAGATTCCATATGCCTCATAGGTCGGTGTAAGATTTTAACTTTAATGACTGGTTCAAGTATATCCTGCAAAAGAGAATACTCTATTTTCCAGGTACGACAAAAAATCGGGTGATTATCAAGAGATATATGGTGGTTACCCCAGATGGGGTGTAAGCTAAGGGTCTGGGGTTAGATTTAATATGCTTGTGATTTTTCCAATAGAATATAGAAGCAGCTATGGTAGGGTGAGACTTTAAAGAAGAGGTAAGGGTGTTATAAAGGAAAGAAGTGGCCACATTACCAGGACATAAGGATGTTTCCATATTGACCCATAAAGGAGACTGGACGTTGGTTTGTTAAACCATTTAATTGTTTGAGATGTACGGGAAACCCATAAGTAGGTTTGGAACCAAGGAAGGACAAAGCCACCTTTTGACCAATGGGATCTAAATTTATTACTACTAAATCTAGGTATTTTGCCTTCCCAAAATGAAGCTGCTGATAATTTTGTCTATTTTGGTAAGAAAACTAGAGGGAAGTATCAAAGGATATTGGAAAATAGGTATAATATTTTAAGAGTTATAGACATTTTAATGGCAGAAATTTTGTCATTAAAAGAAAGTTTAAGTAGCTTCCATCTATCAAGTGTTGTTTGGATACTGGTTAACAGAGGGGAAAGATTAGCATTCCATAATTTATTCAAAATCGGGGTGATCCTAATGCCAAGATAAGATATACCTTGGGGGGCCCAACGAAAGCCTAATGAGTTGTTAATGAGGAGACTACAAAGGGTATTCAATGGTAGCATTTCGGATTTGTTAAGGTTTAGAGCTAGTCCGGAGTGGGAGGTGAAGTCATTCAGTAGTTTAACTAAAGGTTGCCTGGAACTTTCGAGGTTTTCAAATAAAATAAGGAGATCATCTGCATATGAGAGAGTGAAGTATAGTGAGAGTTACCAATAGTGATGCCTTTAATTGAACCAGATTGACGGAGGACACGAGAAAGAGGTTCCATGGCAAGTATAAACAATGAAGGCTATAGGGCATCCTTGTCTGGTGCCTTTGCTAAGAAAAGGAGGGGGACAAAATAGAGTTTGTGAGAACTCAAGCAGAAGGGGAGGTATACAATAATTGAATCCAAGCACAAAAATTATTTGTAAAGCCAAAATGAGATAGCACCTGATATAGATATTGCCAATTGAGAGAGTCAAATGCTTTCTTAAAGTCAATGGCTATTGCAGCTGCAGGGATTTTAAGAGTTTTTGCTTTGTGAATTAAATTGAGTAATGAGCGAAGATGATCGGAACTGGTTCTATTTTTGATAAATCCTGATTGAGAAGTATGGATGAGTTTAGTCATTAAAGATTCTAAGCAGAGAGTTAATAATTTGGCAAAGATTTTTCCATCAGTATTAAGAAGTGAGATCAGTCTATAGTTTGAAGGAAGAAAAGGGTCTTTGTCTTTTTTTGGTAAAACTGTTATAATGGAACAGAAGTGATATATAACAACTGATTGATGTGATGGAGAAGAGCAGAGGAAAACAATGACAAAGACCTGGTCAGCACCAATTTAAATGAAATGCTCCTTTCATTATTTCATGCATGAAAAAAAGGTAGTGCAACAGACTCAACCGCTGCAAATTCTTGTATCATTCCAGTCAGTCAGGATGTAAGTAAAGAAGTTGTAACATAGCATTAAAAAATATAGGTCAAAGCTCAACAGATTGTTGTGCTGCTGCTTTACAGAATTCACCACATTGCATAGTTATGGTGATGCACTAAACTAATATGATGGGGTATTACTCCCAATTGAATATTTCTTGTCTCCACAGAGTGCAAGATATTTCTGTGAATTCTGCCCATAATTTCGTTAGTGTGTGTCACGGGATGGAGGAATTACCGAACAGAAAAGCCACCCACATTCTGCTCGCTTCAGCAATGTTAGGACATGATGCCTCGGGGAGCACAGGTGCATGCTCCACTATAGTGAATGTCTGGCAGCTATCCCAATGTCTCCTTATGTTATGAGGTTGACTTTGTGGTGAAATGTGGGAATGTTTCCACTAACAAGGCCCTTCTTACTGGAAACATGCCCACACGTTTCACCACAAACTGTCCATTATAACATAAAGAAACATTCAGAAAGCTGCTGGACAATTGGATATTCACTGCAAGGAGCACGCACGCATGCTTTCCCTGCCATCACATCCTAATGTTGCTGAGAAGGGAGGCAGAATGTGGGCAGATTTTCAGAATGGGAATTCCTCAGTCACGTGACATACTGTAATGAAATTACGGGTGGTTTCACACAAATGTATTGCACTATGTGGTGCAAGAAAGGTTCCCTGAAAGGAGAAATGTGTATGATTAAACAACAACAAAGAAAAAACACACAAAAACAGTACATCACAGTAGTGGGGTGGGGGCAGAAAACAATCCCTCAATCTTACTGTTGCCATGGGATGCTGTGGTGGTCCAGCAGCAGATGGCATTGAAACTATTTGCTGCTGTTGTTCTTCTTATTTGTTCACCTGCTGCTGCAAAGCACTGAACCACTCATTGTTTTCTTCAAGAGCTGCCCACATCAGGGTGATCTCAGCCTGTGTTGCAGGGACTGTAGTGAGGTCCACTGCAGCAGGGAATCCAGGTAGTCGGGTGGTGGTGGAGAGGTGCTGGTGGCTGTGGTGGTGGTGGTGGTGGTGGTGGTGGTGGAGCTGCTGTACAGCCCTCCTCCTGCTGCAGCAGTGACGAGGCACAACTCCCACCCCAGCAGCACCCTGGGCCACTGCCACAGAAGTGCCAGCAGGTGGACATCTTGTCCCATCTGTAGCAGCCTGCCACTCTGCCCTGTGGTGGTTCAGGATGTGGGTGTGCTGGCCACTGGTCCCCAAATGTGTCCCAGAGGGGCCAAGGCACTCCAGCACACCACCCAGCTGGCACACCACCACTGTGCTGTCTCCCTACAGAGTTAAAAACCCCCACTGGGGAGCTTAAGGGGGGACCAGACACAGTCCTCACACGAGTCCCACCACCTACATTTTTCAGGGCCACCTCCTGTGGCTGTGGAGGTGGTGAAGGTGGTGCTGCTGGAGCCCCTACAGCTGCTGCTACCAGTGGTGGTGGTGGTAGTGGTGGAGAAGGTGGACGCACAGCAGTCACTGGTGGGACTGGTGCTGCTGCTGCTCCTGTTGCATCATCATGGGGAGAAACAACACCCAGGAGTTGGGAGCGGTCCAGCATGACACGACCACCCTGCCCCCCCACGGGTCCACACTCCACTCCGACCACGCCCACAGGCCAGTGACTTGCCTTCTCCTGGGTCTATCCTGACACACACAAGTCCCCGGGCCAACACACACACACACAGACACACACACTGACACACACAGTCAGTCACACACACAAAACAAAACAAAACAATTGTAACAAAAAACACAAATACAAAACAAAAACTAAATAAAGATATAGCTTTAAAAAGCTATTGGTTTCTTCTGAAATGAAAGTGGCAAGGCAATCAAGCACTTTAACTACTAGTCTCCTCTCACAATGCCTTCTCCCTCTACAAATGCCAAGGAGAAAGTGAAACTGCCTCTTTGACTCATCACTTCCTTCTTGCCTGGTTAAAGCATGTGACTTACAGTACTGTAAGCCATGTGATGTGTGGGGCTGCTTATTCTCTTCTTACTTAACCTTACTTCATGTTAAGGCACAACAGCAAGCAAGTGGTAATAATGATGTGAAGTGAGCACCTTGCAGTTCCCACCCGGCTGTACTGTTCTAATGCAAAGTGGCCCTTCTGCCATTCACTTCCTGGTGGATTAAAAATTTGCTGCATCTCTACATTGACAAACCAGTGGCACAACACTTCCCTCGGATGACCACTCAGTCTCAGATATATCTGTGATGGTCTTGAAAGGACATTTCAACAGTACACAACAGAGACGAGCCTGTGAGATTAGACTTATGTTACTTAATACAGTGGAAGATAGCTTATTTTTTTTTTTTTTGATGACGGGAGCGACTATACACAAAAGTGACTAATTTCAGGCACGACCCAGGAGGTCAACAACACAGAGAGAGATAACAGGTATATAGAGAATACAGTGTCAAGAAATGTGCAATACATCACAATCAGAAGTGAATCAAAATTAAGATGATATTGGTATTAAAGGCACGTAAAGAGTAATTATACAGATAGAAGGTAAGTGTCCGATGTGTAAACAGTAATAGTAATATCACTTTTAAGGTGCAAAAATGCCATAGGGTGTCGATACATCTGGCTGAAACTGAGAAAACAGCTATTAGGAGGAGGCAGGGAGAGAACTAATGCTGAGATATAGCCTAGTGAGAAAGAGAGAGAGAGGGAAAAGGGAGGGAAAGAGGGAGGAGGGAGGATAGGAATTAATGGGAGGCTGAAAGGAGCAGGGTGCCAGCTCACACCACAGAAGGTAGGGGAACTGTGGGCAGCTAGGCAAAGGTAGCCAAGATCTATGGTGGGTTGAAGCAGGTGCAACGAGCACCTGAAGTAAAGAGGGAGCTGTGCCTCTTCTTAAAAGTAGCATGATTAGGGGCCAGGCGGACATCTAGGGGCAGTGAATTCCAGTAAAAGGGACCTACGTGCAAGAAACCGGATTTCCCTTTCATAGTTCTACATCTAGAAATGCTAAGCAAGGAAAGGTCAGAAGATCGGAGACTGTAGGAGATGGGCTGAGGGGTCAGCAAGGAGGTGAGGTAAGTAGGCATACCGGCCCGCAGTATACCTTCCAGAAGGTTCCCGAGAGTGAAGCCAGCATACAATGGGGGAGGGCCAATTTTGATCTGAATACAGTAGAGCGACGATGTCTCAGTCTGGAGGATGCAGATGCGTGTCGGCAGACACTGTTATAAAGTTGTATCCCACCTATGAAGAGTAGCCTTGAAGTGTTAGTATAGATTACAGATTCATAAGAGAGTGACAGAAGTATGATTCCTCTAGCAAATGGCTGGGTCCTAGCAGAAGGAGTTAGAATGTGACTTGTTTTGTAGGCTAAGCCCAGTTTGGCATTGACAGCTCTTACAGTGTAGAGGTTATATAGGTGTGTAAGTGGGATTCATCAGCAAGACACCCAGATATTTAAAGGAAGTTACCATCTCCAGTGGGGAACCATCAGCCCAGGAAACCCAGAAAAATTCATGGCACTACTTTTAGTTTAATAGAGGATCCAAAGAGCATAGCCTGGGTCTTTCCAGCATTGAGAACAAGCTTTTTTCTGGTGATCCAGGACTGAATATTTAGTAGGTCCATAGAGAGTTTATGATTAATATAATGGACATTATCTGAGCTACTGTAAAGAACAAGGTCATCGGCGAATAGCAACGATGATCAAAAGAATATGTTTTGAGCTATGTTATTAATAAAAATCGAGAAGAGGAGGGGTCCAAGGATAGATCCCTGTGGTACGCCAACATTAATGACTGCTTTTCGGAGGTGACTGAGTTGAATTTTACAGCTTGAGTTCTGTTTGATAGTTAGCTATGGAACTAGGTTACAACTCCAGTCAAAAAACCTAGGGTTTGGAGATTAGCAAGCAGAAGAGGGTGGTTGACAAGATCGATAGCTTTTGTCAGATCGATAAATACTGCACTGGTTTGATGACCCTGATCCATGGCTAGAAGAACATCTTTTGTCAGCTGTAAAAGAGCAGCTTGAGTACTATGGCCTTTTCTGAAACCATGTTGGTTACTGTGGAGATGATTATACTTAGTGAGGTGTTCTGAGATATGTGCTGAGAAGAACTGCTCTGGGACTTTATTTAATACTGACAGTATAGATATTGGTTTATAATTGGCTATATCTTTCTTGTCACCTTTTTTAAACACCGGCGTGATTCTGGCCAGTTTCATATATCGAGACAACCATGCCTTCACTCAGGACAAATTGAGTATTCTGGACAGCAGTCCTGCAATGAACGGTGCCGCAAGCTTTAAGAGTTTAGTTGTTCAAGGCAGTCAGACCCAGTAGCAGCTTGTACTATCAGATATGGAACTTAGATGTTTAAGGACAGCCTTCTTCGAGATAGCTTTAAAGTAGAAAGGAGGAGTATTTGTAGTGTCCTTCGGGTGGGGGATTCAGACATTAGGTTATCGGAAGAGAAAGCAGTAGTGTAATTGGAGAGGTCAGAGAAGTGAGAATTAAATGCATTGGTAATTGTGTCTGAGTCATTACAATGAACACCTTTCAATATCATATCATTGTTTAGGAGAGTTTGCTTTGATCTGAGGAAAGTTTTGACATGGGGACCAAAATTTTTAGGGTCACCAACTGCATCCATCAAAAGCCCTTACAGTATTGGCTTTTGCATGTCTTATTTTGTATTTTGCACTTTGATTGCTTTGTTCTCTGTAGATGTTAAAGTCCGCTGTGAGACTGAAGACTTTAAACTTTCTCCAGCATTTGTCCCTTGTTTTTGAGGGGCTGTAAGGAGGTCTCTTGTGCAGCCATCTGATTTGCTTACCACGAACGCGCCGAGTGATGACTGGAGTATGTTTATCTTGTAGGAACATAAACCTACTCAGGAAAGCATGGAAGGTGGCATCAGTACTCGTTGATTGGTAGACAGGGGAACAATCAGTATGAGACACATCATATAGGAAATGAGCCTGGTTTAAATTTGCATAGTTTCTGAAGCATATAAATTGTTGGGGGGGACGTAGAAGTTGTAGATGGACTTCATATGAAGAAAACAGGAGAATGACTACTGATATTGTCCAGTAGCATTCCTGTTGCTGCAATTCTGTCCACGTGATTCATTAAGACCAATCAATAATGGGTGCTGGAGTCTGTGGTAACAGACACTCTTGTAGGGTGAGTAATGATTTGGTGTAAATTGAAGCTCTGTACCAGGGATTGTAGGGTATCGTGAGATTTGCTAAGCCAGTTTAAATTTAAATCTCTGAGAATAAAGAGTTCAGTCTTCCCTGCATATGTAGCCATGAGATCCAACAAGTCCACTAGGCCATTTAGTCCACTATTAGGGGGATTATAGGCACAATGTGGAGTTTCTTAGCTCCTAGTCTGAGTATGGCATGGATGTATTCACACAAGGAGTTTTTCCTGTTAGTTATCATAGTTAGGCTTAGATTGTTTTTGTAATAGATAGCAACACCCCCACCATGCTTTGAAGGTGGCCTATCATACCTAAGAAGGTTTGGTTTGGGGAGCAGGCAGTAGGTATCTGGGATAGAACTTTAGCCATGTCTCGGATAGGACAGAGACATCAGGGTGGTGGTTCGCCACCCAGCGCCAAGCTCTGTATGATTACAGAGAAGCCTCTAACATTTAGATGGACCATTTGTAGACCTTTCTATGTCATAGCCAATGTAGTTTAGAGGTAATTTACTTGGTGCTGGTCCAGGGTTCAATAATGCTTAAGCATTGATGTTGGATATATGGCACATTACACGTAAACTTACATGGATCTTTACTTAGAGGATTGGCTTACATATTTTAGGTTTCAGTGAGCCTTGGACTTTGACTGTTATACTTATATAGTCCATCTTAACTGGTTATTTAAGGTTGGCCTCTCATTGGTATTGTGTGAATGTGTGTGTAGTGCATGTGTATGTCTATGTGGTGGATTTGTGAATATATTTATGTGTGTGCTGCAGGATAGAGAATTGTGTCATATTGAATTTTTTATATGGATATTTGAGGGGTGGTTATATGGGTATAGTGGATGTAATATTGTGGTGATATTGAGGTAAGCTATGTTCAGGTAAATTGACATGATGGTGTCATAGTGGCTAGGACTCGACTCATATTTTGGTGGATATTTATTTCTTCTTTCTGTAGTTTGAGTATATACTAGTGTTTTTGTTCTTGGATGGATGACTACTATTATGCTTGTTCTACTAGTTTTATTGGATTTTGGAAATTCTTTTGTTATTCTTAGAGTGGGATTTTACAGCTAAAAGAGTTTTAGTTAGGGGTTTTCTGGTTTAATACATTGTTTTCTATTTCTGGAGTTTAAATTATATTATGTTTTCAAAATGTCTCTATGGAACTACTCTTGTTAATACCTTTAAGCTGTAATTGCTTTAGTCAAAGCTGATTATTATTATTGAATGACAAAGCTTTACTAGCTGTTGCTATGACAATATAATTCTGTATTGTTTGTATCAATCCTACCTGTACCAGCTTGTTTTTATCTATGTCTTAAGTTACTGTTGTACTGTGTTATACTGTTATACTGTGTATTTTCGTTTGTCTTACTGTGACAAGGTACTTTGTAAATGAGCCTCTGGCTCAAAGGTTTTCCAAACTGCTGTCTAAATAAATAAATAAATAAATTTTTGTGAATGTTGGCACCACATTTTCAATGGGTTCTTGGGACCTCCACCTCATGAATTCAGTCACTGTCATCTCATTATTCAGTCCTGAAAGGTGATTTCACAGTCACTGCATGGAATCACCTTTGGGATTGATTAACAAAATGATAGTGTCACTGTTAATGAGGTGGGCTCCCAAAAAGCCTGTGTTGCAAATTTTGTGAAAAAATTCCCAAAAATGACTGTTTTATGAGTGTGCATTGCGCAGTTTCCACACATGCACGTAACTTTGAGAATTTTTAATATTTTTACTCCAGATTTTCAACACCTTCTTATGAACAGTACAGCTGTCATTTTCCACATCCTGCCCAAAATGTGTTTTCGCACACCTGGCACACAATAGTGCAGTTGCTATAGGAAAACAATGCTCAGAACAGAGTAAGAAAATCACAGTAACACTGTTCATGAGCAGAGGTCCCAAAATGCCTATGTTGAAAATTTGGTGACAAAATTCCACAAAATGAGTATGTTACGAGCATGCATTGCACAGTGTCCACACACAGTCGTAACTACTTAGAATTTTAATATTTTCACTCCAGATTTTCAACATTGCCATTTCTGCACACCTCCTTATGAACAGTACAACTGCCATTTTTACATCCTGCCCAAAATGTGGTTTTCACATCTGGCTTACAATGGCGTGGTCGCTGTGGGAAATCAATATTAGGGACAGATTAAGAAAATTATAGTGCCACTGTTTATAAGCAGAGGTCCCAGAACATCTGTGTTAAACATTTGGTGAAAGAATTCTAAAAATGACTGTGTTATGAGCGTTCATTGCGCAGTTTTCACACATGCTCATAATCTAGAGAATTTTATATTTTCACTCCAGATTTTCAACATTGCCATCTCTTCACACCTCCTTTGAATGGTGCAGCTGTAATTTTTCACATCCTGCCCAGACTGTGTTTTCACACATGTGGTGCAGAGTGGCAAGGTCACTGTGGGAAATCAATGTTCGGGACAGATTAACAAAATCACAGCACCACTGTTCATAAGTGGAGGTCCCAAGTGCTTTCATGAGATAGGGGTCACAAAAAGGCCATGTTGAAAATTTGGAGTGCAAATACCAACAAATGCCTGGGGCATTATGGTTTCTAACCATAGTGTCCCACCTTGTACAGACAGGTGTCAGGGGTGTGCCTTTGGATTGTCAGCTGTACTGCTCATGCCATTGCACCCCCACCCTACATCCTCTGATAGGCACCAAGGTGTGCCTTGCACTCTTCAGACCCAAAGTTCACCCCATTCTCATATACTGCACCCATCTCAGCATATTTCCTTATGGAATGGGGTGAGCGTATGGCTCGACAACTCCAGGGCACAATGTGACACTTGTCAGAGTCTGCAGGGTAGTATGAGGTGAAATGGCATGAGTGTTATGGACAATGACCCAAAGGCACACCTCAGTGCCTGTCAGTCTCTGCAGGGGGTGGGGTGGGGTTGATGTTGGTTCCATACTTCACTGCCATTCCTATAATGCATCTCTCTAACTCCTGCACTACCAATGCCAGTGTCAGCAAGACAACATTTGGCATTGACAAATGCTTGTTGAAATAGTATAATCATATCCTTATTTGCCTTTGTGAATGCATGGCCCTCCATGACCAAATTATCAGCATAGCCATCTTATTACTCCACCTCATGTACCCAGTACAATAAATGTTCAAATCCCTGCCAGAACATAATTCTTCACAACAGCAAAGCCATTCCCTTCACTGGTGCAAAAATACTTTTGGCAAGAATTTGAAAATGACAGCCCTGACATACATGGGGTGGGGTAAAGAAGACTGTGTTGAAAATTTGGGGTCAAAATATTTAAAATTTCAAAGATACAAGCGTGCATAGCTAAATTACAACAAATAGCCATAATTTTGCCATTTTTGCATATTTTGACCCCAATGTTTAATATAGCTGTCTTGTGACCCCACCTCATAAACAAGGGCTGAAACTTTTTTCAAATTCTGCCAGAAAGGTGAATTCACCAAGCAATTGTGAAATCACTTTTCAATCAGGAGTTTTGCATAATCAAAGTCATAGTGTTCATGAGGTGGGTTCCCAAAAGGCCAGGTTGGAAATTTGGGGTCAGACTGTCCAAAAATGCTTAAGTTATGCATAAAAGTTGAAACCCCATTGAAATACATTGAACTGCATTTACCTTAGTTCTCTTATGAAATGACAGGGTAAAATCATGTACTCTGATTGGCTCTTATTTATGTGTAAAACATGGTTTGCACATGGTTAAAAAAAAGGACTGCTCAGCAGTGAAGAGTCTGCAACACAGATCAATGGGCATTTGGAACACAGGTATTTCAGTTTTTTTTGTTTTTTTTCAATTGTTTAACCAGGAATGGCACACTAAGCTGAAAGCTTGTTTACAGGTGCGACCTGGGAGCACATGGAAATTAAGTGCCTTGCTCAGGGTCACACAGTATGCAAGTGAGGGATGTGAGATTTAAACCCAGGCCTCCAGATTTGCAGCTCAGAGCCTTAAACCACTGTGCTGTACTGCCTCCCACATTTCAGTTAGCCCCCTACTGCCAGAACTGATCTTCCATCACAAACATGGCTGCTACCTTTATATTATAAAAAAAAAACTTCAACTGGGACCTAAAAATAAAACTACCTTAAATAAAAAATAAAACAAATGAATTAAATGTTGTTTCCATGATTATCACACTCTCTCTACATACATAAACAAATTAGAAACAATAAGTATTGTTTATAGTTTTCACTACAACTGTTTCTTTGCTGACAGTGAAACACCCCCCTTCTATCTTTACCTGCTTATCAGGGAACTCTCTTCTTCTTGCCCTGACAGTGAGATAACTGAGTCTCTGGCTGTAACAAAGGCCTTTATACTGTATGGTAGAACATTATAGTGTATGGTGGAACGTCGTTCTCCACTGAAATCCATCGGTGTCCAAACCTTGTAGTCACACACTAGTGACGTTTGCAGTGCAGCAGAAGGATTTTTTCTACTGCACTGCGAATGTCACACACTGTGTCCTCCAACAGCATTTGACAGTTAGGGCTCACTCTATAGAAAGGACACATAGCGAAAGCAGCAATGTCGGTGGCAGTACTAATGTTTAGTTAAAACCTTCAAAATGTAAAGTTCTGAAACAGTTAAAATGTCAAGCGTGAACACGTTCAAAATGTAAAGTTCTTTTTTCCTTCTAGTAACCCAGGAAGAATGTTTGGAAGCAGAAACACACTGTAGTGATTTTTTTTCTCAGAAAAGGACATTCCACCATACACTATAAAGAAAAGTGCATGGGGAACAGTTGACAACAGGGCATCTTTCACCTCATTGGCACTATGACGATGGATTACCTTTTGAGCTGCGCTCTCGAGGTAATCCGTCGTCATAGTGCCAACTCGGTGAAAGAATAGCCCTGTTGTCAACTGTTCCCCATGCACTATCCTATATATTATCACCCAAATTCAGTTGAAACACAGTCTTGTTATGGTATCATTCTGACATGCTCTTGCTGTTAACCACTGTAGAACAATACCATAACAAGAAAGAATGCCACTGCCTGTCACATTCCACAGTAGTAGCGGTCAGTGGTAATCAGTACCACACAGTACTATTCAAATGCCAATGACAGTTAAGCGACAGTAACGAGATAAAATAAAGAAATATCTCTCCAGGTATCAGTATTTTAATTTCACTGCATGTCCCGAAGTGTCCTCAGTGTGTAAACACTTGGCTCTCTGACACTTCCTGAAGATGTAAAGAGCACATTTTGACCCAACCCTTTTTGACTCGTGTTCAGCAACTGCTTCTGGAGTGTGTCAAGACTGATTTTCAAGTTTTGTTGTTAAAATAAATAATTTGTTCTGCCATTGTCTCATAGTTGAACTACTGGACTGCTTCCCCATACACCATAAAAGCCGTTGTATGCAGAGCAGTTAACAACCATGTTGAACTAGCATCTCGAGGTTACCATGGTTACTGAAAACCTCTCGAACTGCACTCTTGAGGTTTACAGACCATGGTAGCCTCTCAACGCAAATACAACATGGTTGTTAACTGCTTCCCATACATTATCCTCTGTGTTGTCTGTGTGTACAGTGTGTTGGGAGAGAAACATTCTGCCAGTGGAACTGAGCAGAATTTTGAATCCATGTATTCTGTGGTAAACATTGCATGATAAACATTCCTTATTTTGAATGTGGAGAACAGAGGAAAAAAATAGGAAGAAAAAAGTAGGCAGTACTATAATGACATCATCAATGACATCACTTACAGTGGGAGGAAGGACTATTTTGTCACAAATGTACACAAGTAAATATATTTTTTCTACATATAAACATGCTGCTCCTAATAGTCAAAAGTGAAAAAAAGGCCAATTTTATGAATGCAATAAGGCAGTCAGGGGTGTGTGTAAACCATATTTTACAGCACGACCAGCAGCTGAAGTCACCCGGCCTTCAGCCTTGTGCCTTACTATGCCCCTGGCCATGCTGTAAAATATGGTTTACACACACCTCTTCATGCCTTATTGCTTACATATTGCAGTCGCCGGTTCCAGCAGCAAGTCATGTCCTTCACCAGAGAGTGGGTCTTGAACCTGGGACCTGTTCAGGTGATTGAGGGTGTGTGAGGTGTACTGGGGGGTTGGAGTGGTGGGTGCTGAGTGTGAGATGGGGTGGGGAGCAGATCAGCGAGGGACCATTTTTTCTTTACAGGTTCAAAAAAAAACATTGAGGGACTGTTTTCTTCCTTTCGGGTTGTGCCTAAAATGGAAGAGTGTGTGGGGAGTGCCACTAGACACCAGGGAAATCAGGAATGGCTATTGGGTGGGGGGTGCCACTACACACCAGGTAATATATAATTTAATAACAGAGACATGATCACCGTGTGGAGGGGTGCCACTAAACACTAGGGAAATCAGGACCTGCAATTGGCAGGTGGGGGGGGGGTGCCACCAGACACCAGGGAATCTATTAAATGATGGGGACAGTGATCAGAAGGGTGGGGAGTGCCACTAGATATCAGGAAATCATTTTATGAAGGGGGATAGGCAACACTGTTCATTGCCATGGACGGCAGTGGTTTCGGGGAGGCACCACTAGACACTAGGGAAACAACAGCTCAGAGTTCACACTGCAGCCTGCAGCATGAGATCCACCTGTGGCAGCAGAAGTCAAGAAATTCCTGCTGTTCTCATACAAAGAACATGGTAAAATGCTCCTCTCACTATGCTGAGCACTCATGATTTTAGGTGCCCACAAAAGGTATTTGTGGCTCATATTTTCAAAAACCAAAAGCAGAACCTAGCTAAATGGAGGCAGTTTAGCTAGGTTCTTATGTTTTTTTTTTCTCAAAATGCAAACATTTTATTCTGACTTTTTTTAACATTTTATCATTTGATCAGTTTTTTCAGTCGCACTTTGACGTTATCCCAAAAGATGTTCGAATTCAAAAACTGACCAATATTTTTTAACAAAGTCATCCAAAGGCACACCCTTGGCATAGACCCCATCGGCCCTAAAAAATGAATGGAAAAACTCCATACTGTCTAGGCTGTAGGTGAGAGCAAAAATCTCCATGTTAAGTATAGTGGAAAAAAGTAATTTTTTTTCACCTTTTGACTGTACAAGATGCCCTCATGAAACTTTCCACATCTTGAGACTCTGCCAGCCTGACCATGCATGTCAATTTGCGCTTAATTGTTTTAATAACTGCACAGTTATTAAGGTACAAAAATTAGTTTAACATTAAACAGCCTTCTCAACCCTAACTTCTATATAGTGGTGCTAAGCAAGAAAACCACCCCAACCCTTTGGATCATTCTCACCCATCCCCCGCCCAGTGTGCCACATATTTTAAAATAATATCCTCTGCCTATCTCCCTGCTAGGTCTCCTCCTCCATCCCCTATCTGTGTGCTCAGCAAATAGCATAGCATAGAATCAGTACTAGCAGAGACGCAGCATCACACTTACTGTGGGGTCTATTTGTTCCCCAAATTTACTAATGGCTTGACTGAACTAGTACAGTTTACCTCAGTGCCAATTCTCCTTTTTTACACTAAAGTTCTTTACTACAGTATAACCACTCTGACCTATTTAACAATGAAAATCAGAGACAACTATGAGTCAATCAGCATTTAAAGAAAGGTGAACAACTCTGGGAACAGGCACTAAAAGCTCTCTTTTTATACCCTTAATAAATAAAGAAAATTGATAGGTAAAAATGTTTTATTTTTGTTTTTTAAAATACCAGCATCCACAGGGTATATACGTGTAAAGGACTAACATGCTTAATAAGATGCTTACAAAAAAATGCAACATATACATCATCTTGCACATTCGCTTTTAATACACATAAGCAAAAAAGTATGTGTGATCAGTTCCCTATCATACACCAGCCACCAGCATAAAATTACCCCAGCGCTTTGGCTCTCGCAATCCTCAGGGGGCATCAATCAATCGCTTCCCCCTGCCCACAAAAGCAAGATCCCCCATCTTCCCCAGTCCCTGTAAATCATAACACAAACCCCTCACTCATCACCACCATATTGCCAATAACAGTACTTCTTCACCACAGCCCCAAAGCCCCAGTGTCAAGTGCAAAATTCTTATAAAAAAAGAAAACCTTCTCCAGTGGAGTGAGAATCTTCACTCTTTTGTGTTTGCAATCTGAATGAACAGCAAGTGACCTCTGTTACAGTAGTAATACCTGATTGGCCATTTATCATTGCAACCCAAACATAAAACTTTCCATGTCAGGAATTTCAAAACACTTTAAAACCAAAGGTTTACAGAGTTCTTGCAGGAGCTGGCAGAGAATCATGTTCAAATTCCATGAGGAGCAAAGTTGTTTAACTAGATGGTAAAGATGGTTGAGGTCTTTGAAAGATATTTTAAGAATGCTGTTAAAAGCAATGGATTTTTCATCTTGCATGGATCTGTAAGCTAATTGTGAAATTTTAGCCATCCTTGTATTGTTTGCATTCCTTAATTTACTCATGTTGCATATTTCCTTAAAATTAGGAACATACCCAAACAGTGCAGCCTTTTATAATGCAATAGTCTTCTCTCCTTCCACTGATTCATGAGTGGCTAGATTGTGTTGACAGTGTTCCCAAGTCCAGGAAAGAAGCAGTGATGGTTGATTAAGGATTGTAAACAAACACGTTTTTGTCTGTTAACACTAGTATGATGGGCAGTCAGTTTTTCATTTTCAAAAACAAAAAAAAGTAATCAGAAAAACAATAAACTAGCAGCTACATCAGCAATCTCCACAGAATGTGATTAATCATAATTACGTATATGTTATATTAACTTGAGATAGTGAGACACTTTGAGGTCTAAAGGGGTTGGCATGTCCCTTTATACATATTAACAACTACCCTGTTAACACATGTAACAATCACCTAATTAACATATATAACAACTGCTTTATTAACACATGAAACAAGCCTAATATCAACATAGGAAAGTCTCACAACTACAGCCCCTATAAATCCAACAAAGAAACTCTACCTACAGTACACAAATTTCCCTAGCCTAAAAACCACATCACTGACTGAACACTTCATTTCCTAAATGGTTATGTCCCCAACACTCCAGCACACACTTCGCTGCCAAGCCCTGCAAGCTGTTACTGCCTCCATGCTGCTCTTGCCTGCTCTTCACCCCACTCACTCTCAAATACAGACTGATCACCTCTTGACTGATCATGCCATTCCTGACCACAGATGCTGCTTCTGACCAGAAACACCACTCAAAACCACAGAAAGTACTCAGGCTGCAGCCTGCAGTGGTAAACTATGACATCACCAATGAACTAAAGATTAGGCTGCTGCAGTCACATCCCCTGATATAGCAGGACACCACGCTACAGAAATATGAGAAGTCCAAAAAAAGTACAGGCCCCCAAAGCTGCCACTACTCCATGAAAAACACTAGATCCAAAATGCTAAAAGGTAAACCCCAAAAGTGACTGCAAATGAGACTTAAGGTAAAACAAAGGCTGCCATTATATACTACAGTATAAAAAAATAAGACAGGTACTCTTAAGTCCTGCATGGAGAAATCTACCATCTCAGTGGACTATTTAGTGTAACAGTCCAACTCACCAAGCTAATTAGCCTTCAGATGGTATATTTCTATATACCATATTTAGCTAATATTTGTTATATATATTCAGTAAATAATACAGGCATATTACCACACGGTGCCAGTATTTTAGAGTTAGTGTCTGTGTGAAAAACAGTGTTTTTGACAGCTTATAACTTTGTTGCATATGCCTGGAATCTCAGTTTCACTTTTTTAACTGCTTGTTATAATACATTAAACTCATTTCTTTAAGTCAAATTCATACTGCCTGACAAAGTCTGATGCTCTCTTCCAAAGTATGTATACACCAATTCAGTCAAAAAAGCATAACTTATGCATGGATGAGTTTTGTAGTAATTCAGTCCCAGCATGGATTTATGAATGTGCTGGGTGTCAGGCAACAGAATGGGAACATTGATAAGGTAATTTCAAATAAAATGCATTTTTTTAATAAAAGCATACAAAATGTATGTATGAGGTAGATCAGGGTTTATTTATACTATCACTGAGGATGTAGATGGCAACAGACATCCTAATCCCACAGCATCTGAAATGTACTTTTAAAGCTGATAGTGTCCATTTAAAGGTTGTCTGTGTTACCAGCTAAGCAACACCAGTACTTGAGGGTCACTGTCAACTCTTTTTGCATCATATCATTTGGTGTATAACCCTCATTTTATGATTACTTACTTTCTCCAAAATTTACTCATGTTACTTTTTATCTCCTTCCTAGCTAAGTATAACTGAAATGCATGATAATAGTGCAATCATACCCAAGCTTGTTAGTTTCAAATCCTTAATCTACATAAATTACATTGTATACTTCCTGAACATTAGGAATACATCCAAAGAGTACAGTTACTCATTGCTTTTTATGATCTGTTACCCAGTGATGGATTTTTTACTGTCAATATAGTTGATGGCATTATTAATACTTATGATGTACTTATTGAAGGCATGGCTGATGACCTCAGTGGTGCATCAAGGAATAAAAGCTAAACTGAGGATAGCATATAAAACACGATATAATAAAGAATTTAGAAACAAAAAAAACTGTCCTAGAGTTATCAATGTTTATAAAATCCATTCCCTGCAAACCATAAGGCCCTTTGTTGTGCTAGGAATATAAAAAAAACCTTTATAGGAAAAACAACTGGCTTTTGAAATTCATTTGGGTAATGATTTGGCTGAAATTGTTTCTAAATAAGATCAACCAAAATGTTGGAATACTGTGGCCTTTGGAAGTGATGGTGAACATGTTGGCATTATTTTTGTTGTAACTGGAGACCAGAGGATTAACCATTTTGAAAAAAAAAACATATGACCCTATGGATTTAAAAGGGCACGTGCTGATGTTACAGACATAAATACTAATAATATGGCCATTCCAGAATGCTGTTGGTTGAATTCTAAAGAAGTATCCTAGTACATTTGTGTTAAAAAAAAAACGCATCCCCAGGCATGATATGACGCCTACTGAAATCTTTTGAGCCATAAATGTAGAATGAAGTAATACTCTCACCATACTTTTCTCTTCTATTAATGTTTCTGCAAAACTTACTAGTGGCTGTGATATTGAGTCATTGGACCCCTTTTTAAAGAGGATGGCTAAGGCCATGCCATCGGCACATCAGTAGAGCTACCTCTCACAACACTGATAACCTGAGTTTGGGAATGAACCTGAGTCCTCAGAGGGCTGGTTGGGGGAGGTTGGCTGAGCATTCCACAGGGGCGGATCCAGTAGTGATGTAGATGGTAGGGGCTATGTAGCACATGCTAAAATCAGAGAAAGTAGATAAGAATAGTACATTTTTGTGTTACTTACATGCATGTGCAAGAAACTCATTGCATCACATTTTCTTCACAAGCAGGTTGTGGAGGTGCAGCAATGTTGTGCCGAATGGCAGCAGCCCATTCAGGGGCTGGTCTCTGCCTCTGACAATAAAGGAGCATGCCGTTGAACACCACAGTTAATGAGCAGGCCACTAGATCAAAGCACTTGAGCTGCTGCAATCATGGAGCGCCCAGTCACTATACAATTAGCTATTTGTACGCGGGCCTCCCTGACTGCAGCAGCCAATGACACAGCACCATTATGCTGTGTTTCCAGAAGCACCTGCTCACCATTCAGTGTGCCTTCCTGGTGAAAATGTCAGTAAATCAAAGAAAGCCGACTGTGGGTGTCCAGTCCCCCTTGGCTCTTGTCATCCCCCCGCACTTATATGTACTGACGGGGGTGCTCTGTCCCTCTGTCGACATGCCCCTTTCTTGATGATTTTGCTGATGGGAAAGCCCACTTCCATCAGCATAAATAACTCTCCACAATTTCTTGTGCGGTGCAATCCCCTCGGCTCTTGTCCCTCCCAGCACTTGGTATGTGCCGATGGGGGAGCCCAATCCCCTGTCAACTTCAGCCCACCCCAAACACTCTTGTGGCATGCTGGGAGCCCACCCCAGTGTCCCAACATTAAATCTCCCTGAAAAAAGAAAACTGTCCCGTGACTTTTTTTGTAAATAAACCTGTCAAAAAAGAAAACAGTCCCACGTTGAGTCTGTGGCCCCTTCCCCAACCTGCACCCATCCTCTGTGTACCCCACCTCCCCACCCCCCTCACTCCATACTTACCTCTGAAGCCCAGCGCTATGATCTTCGGTGGACCAGGAATACGCATGCGCTCTTCAAAGCCGACTACGAACTGAAGAAATGCCGGTAAGCTGTATAATGGCATAAATAGTTTTTTTTTTCTACTTTGATGCATATCTCAGCCATTTTTGGGTATTTTTTCACCAAATTTTCAACATGGGGTTCTTGGGAACCCACCTCATGAACTCAGTTACTGTCATTTTGTTATTCGGTCCTGAAAGGTGATTTTGTGGTCACTACGTGGAACCACCTTTTGAGACTGATTAATGAAACACCAGAGTCACAGTTCATGAGGTAGTCCCCCAAAACCCTATGTTGAAAATTTGTGTAAAATTCCAAAAATGACTGTTTTATGAGTGTGTGTTGCGTAGTTCCTATGCACACTCGTAAGTTTGAGAATTTTTAATATTTTTACTCCAGATTTTCAACATGGCTATTTTACCACACCTTCTTATGAACAGTATAGCTGTCATTTTTCACATCTCACCTGAAATGTGTTTTTGCACATGTAGCACACAATGGTGTGGTCGGTGTGCAAAATCAATGTTCAGAACAGATTAAGAATATCACAGTGACACTGTTCATGGGGTAGGCCCATAAAAACCCTGTGTTGAAAATTTGGTGAACAAAGTCCCCAAATTGACTGTTTTATGAGCGTGCATTGTGCAGTTCCTACGCACACTCGAAACTTCAAGCATTTTTAATTTTTTCACTCCAGATTTTCAGCATTGTCATTTTACCACACCCCCTAATGAACAGTACAACTGTCATTTTTCACATATCACCTGAAATGTGTTTTCAGACATATAGCACACAGTGGCATGATCGGTGTGTGAAATCAATGTTCAGGACAGATTAAGAAAATTACAGTGACACTGTTCATGAGCAGAGGTCTTAAACTGGCTATGTTGAAAATTTGGTGACAAAAGTCCATAAAATGACTGTGTTATGAGTGTCGTTGCTAGTAATTCCACACACCTCGTACATTCACAAATTAGTAATCTTTTCAGTCCAAATTTTCAACATTGGCATTTTTCCACACCTCCTATGAACAGTACAGCTGTCATTTTTCACACCCTAGCTGAAATGTGTTTTTGCACTTCCAGCGCAGAATAGCACGGTCGCTGTGGGAAATCAGTGTTTGGGATAGATTAAGAAAATCACAGTGACACTGTTTATGAGGGGAGGTCCCAAAATGCCTATGTTGGAAATGTGCTGTAAAAAATCCCCAAACTAATTACATTACGGGTGTATGTTGCACAGTTTCTATGCACATTCATGACTTCACCAGTTTTTTTATATTTTCATTCAAGATTTTCAACATTGCCATTTTTTACACCTCATGAACAGTACAGCTGTCATTTTTCACATCCTGTTCAAAATGTGTTTTCGCACCTGTGGCACCAAATGACACAGTCGCTGCGCAAAATCACCTTTCTGCTAATGAACTAATAGTGCCTCTGTTCATGCGGTGGGATCACAAAAAGCCCATGTTGAAAACTTGGAGTAAAAATACCAAGAAACGCCTAGGGTGTTAGGGTTTTCGACCATAATGGCCTCCCCTGTAGGGACTGACAGGCGTCAGGGATGTGACCTGGGATTGTTGACAGTAATGCTCATGTCATTCCACCCCCACCTGCACCCTGCAGCCAGTGACAGGCATCGAGGTGTGCCTTGGACTCTTTGGCCCCAGAGTTCATCCCATTCTCCTATACTGTACCCATTTCAGCATATTTCCTTTTGGAATGAGATGAGTAAAGCCCAAACACCAAGAACAACCTTGACACTTGTTGGTGTCTGCGGGTAGGTGAGGTGAAATGTCATGACCGTTATTGGCAATGACCCAAGGGCACACCCTAATGCCTGTCCATCTCTGCAGGGTGGGTGGGGTTGGCATCTGTTCAGTACTTCACTGCCATTCCTATCCTGCATTGGCCCGATTCTCATAGGGGCCTGCATCTGACACAAGCTGCGGCAAACAGCAGCTTGCAATGCGTGTGCCGGGACCCTGAATCTAATTCAGGTACAGGAGGGGTCCCAGTGGCTAAGTCCCCTCACTTGTGCTGACCAGAACCATGCGGTAAACCCCTGGAGCACTGCACAGGTCCACTGCAGGCCACCAGAGTCTAACACAGGACTCCCATCTCATTAGGTAATGGGCAGGTGGACCCAACCTGGTGGGCTGGTGTCCCCCCACCATGTTTGGTGCAATTGGCGCCTGGCCACAGAGTTGAGTGGTGGGATGTGCTGGGTACTGGGGAGCAGTCAGGACTGGTGTATGGAGGGTTTGGGCACCACCTGCTGGGGCATGGGTGGGCACTGTACCACCAAAAGTTGGTGCTGTAGTAGCGTCGATGGGGCAGGCATCGGGGATCAGGGGAGCTGCTGCCAGTATGGGTAGCATCAGGATGGGGGTACCAACATGGCACATAGGTGGCATCAGGGAGCTGTGAGAGGTGCCATTGGACCACTAGGATGGGGGCCACACATATGGGGCCACACTTGGGGGTGTATGGTGGGTGGACCATCATCCATGGTGTGCCACACACAGGCATGTCACCTAGGGGAGAATGTCTAAGTTCTGCCCTGGCTGGTCTAAGGGCACTTAGAATTTCTCCCTCCAGGTAATATCTGTGAATCACAGGATCTAGCTTGCATCGGCCACAGTCCCCCTACCTCTGTGCCGCAGTGCATTGCAGGCGCAAGCCCTGTTTGCGGCAGGTGGACTGCAGTCGATGCAGGCCACCTTTGTGAATCACACGGAGGGCAGTCATGTATGCAAGGTACACCTTGCACCATATCTGTTCAGCGCAGGCACCTTGCATTCGTTGCAGGGCTTTGAGAATCGGGATTCACCTGTCTAACTCCTGCATTTCCACTGCTAATGCCAGCAAGCAACTATTTGGCATTGGCAAATGCTTGTGTAGTAAGCTCTGGCCCATAAGAGGCTCACAGTGACCAGTGGGAAGCTCAATAATTAGGAACAGGCTGCTTCTCCTTTTTAATGTATTTATAAGTGATATTACAGAGGGACTGGAAGGAAAAGTATGCCTCTTTGCAGAGGACACAAAGGTCTGCAGCAGGGTTAATAGACAAGGAGGCATGGAAAGGATGAGAAGGGACTTGGCAAGGTTGGAGGAATGATCAGAAGTTTGGCAGCTTGGATTCAATGCAAAGAAGTGCAAAATAATGCACTTGGGAAACAAAAACCATGGGAAGATTACACAATGGGGGGAGGAGGTAGTAACAACAACAAAAATTGAAAGGGACCTGGGGTAATCATATCAGATGACCTTAAAGTTATCAAGCAATGTGAGAAGGCAGTAGGGAGTGCTGGGGGGGATACTGGGATATATAGGGAGAGGCATCACCAGCAGAAAATAGGAAGTTTTTATCCCCTCTGTACAGATAGTTGGTGAGGCCCCGTCTGGAGTACTGCATCTAGTTCTGGAGACCCCATCTCCACAAGGACATAGACAGGATGGAGGCAGTCCAGAGGAAGGCAACTAAAATGGTGCAAGGTCTGGAAGAGAAGCCATATGAGGAGAGACTAAAGGAGATTAATATGTATACCCTTGAGGAAAGGAGGGAGAAGGGGGACATGATAGAAACTTTTAAGTACCTCAGTTGAATCAACAAAGTCCAACAGGGTAGCATCTTTCAGAAAAAGAGATGAGCAATAACAAGGGGACACAATTTGAAGATAGAGGGGGGACAGCTCAGGGGCAATGTGAGGAAGTATTTTTTCACAGAGAGGGTGGTGGATGCATGGAACAGCCTTCTGAGGAGGTTGTGGGGTCTAAAACTGTGGGAGAATTCAAGAATGCATGGTACAGACATAAGGCAATTATTGTGGGGGTAGGAAGAAATAGGCTGTTGGTTAACTGGGATCTGCAGCTTATTCTGTAGGTAGGAAAATGGGCAGGCTAGGTGGGCCAAGCGGTCCTTATCTGCTGTCAGAGTCTATGTTTCTATGTTTCTATTTCTCCTGTCTGCAAGCTCAGCCCAGGCTAATGTACAAAGACTTTATCACATATCTTATGAGTCTTAAACATGTTTTATCTGTTTACAGGAGTGCACCTGATTTGAGGCCAAAATCAAAAGCAAATAGTTATAGTAGCAGAACCCCCCCCCCACACACACGCACATACACACTCCCCAAAAAGCTGCTTAAAAGCCTGCAATTCATTCAAATCAATTCTATTTTATTACTTAGTTGGGGTTCAATGCCAACAAGTGTAAAATCATGTACCTAGGGCATAGTAACCTCGATGCTGAGTATAGGATGGGGGGAGGTACTGATACTCACTAGACATGAAAGGGTCCTTGAGGTTATTATATCAGAGGACCTCAACATGGTAGCACAGCGTGACAAGGCTATGGGCAAGGCAAATTGGATTCTGGGGTGCATAAGGAATGGCATCTCCAGTAGGAGCGATGTTGCGCTGCCATTGTATCACTCCCTGGTATACCCCCAGCTGGAGTACTGTGTCCCGGTTTAGAGTCCACACTTCAGAAAGGACATAAGGTGGAGGTTTTCCAGAGGAGGGCAACTAAAATGGTTCAGGATTTTCACAGGAATCCCTACAAGGGAAGGCTGAAGAATCTCAACATGTACACTCTGGAAGAGAGGAGGGTGAGAGGTGACATGATCAAGACCTACAAAGTGCCTCACATGGGTAAACAGGGTACATATGCTGAGTTTTCTACAAATAAGGATGAGCAACCAAACCAAGGGGCATACAATGAAGCTGGGGGGGTAGTTCAGGATAGATGTGAAGAAATATTTATTTACTGAAAGGGTGGTAGACGCCTTGAACAGACTGCCAGGAGAAGTGGTGGAGGCTAAAATGGTAGGGGGCATGAAGCATACATGGGACAAACAATGGGCTATATTAGAAAAAGGGAAGGAGGTTAATGGAGACCAATAGGGCTATGGAGGTAGAGTAGGTTCAAGTTCATTGCAGGAAAAATCCATTGAACAAGCTCATTCACAAGGAGGTCCTGACGGAGGCAGGCAGAATAAGACATACAGTAACATATACAGGCAGAAGATACAAGTAGGTAGAGAACACTTGGGCAGACTGGGTGGGCTGAGCGGTCATTTTCTGATGACAAATTCTATATTTCTATGACATCATGTGTTCATTCAGGTGCAGTGTTTATTTAAAGTTGAGCCTACCATACATCCAAATGTAAGGTACAGTAAATTACCAAATTAGATGCAGCCCACTTACTACAATAAACAGAACCCTAGTGCTTCAAGAAGCCTTTACTCTTCATAAGGCTGCTTAAAAAGCTGATGTTCTGTTTGCAGTGTCCATACTGGTATGCTGATCTTAAAATCAATGCCACATCTGAATGAGTACTTGATTCTTGCTCACTCAGTTTCATCCCCACTTTGAAAGCTGCTTGTCCTGAGTTAGTTTTGGGCTGGCAGCACCTCACCTGTGTTGGAAGATGACCAATAAGCGGCACTGAAATACTTCAGACTTCACAGACTGTGAAGGCAACTGCTCACCCACCATCTTGGCAAGAAGAAGGCTGAAGCTCTGGCCACCAATGACTATTGGGGTGTGGGGATGGGGGGACCAAAGGGGACAGACATAAGGAGATAAAATCATAATAAAAATTGTGAGACCTTCAACAGCTTTCCAAAACACTTATCAGTAAAAGAACACTCTATGAAGTTTTTCAAATGGCAACACAATCTGGTGAGCCCTCTGTCTGCCATCTGACACCAGGCATCAACCAGCATAAAATTGCCTAAAGAAGGCAATGTGTTCATGTGGTTACTGAAATAATGGAGATTACAGACTTAAAAGAACAAAAGAATATCATAGAGAAGCTGGCACATGTGCCTATAACAGTTGTCTCCTGCTTCTCAGTAATTGTGCTTATATCCTTGAGGTACTTGTTCCTATCATATCCCCTCTTTTCCTCCTCTCTTCCAGTGTGTACATCTTGAGGTCCCTTAATTTCTCCTCATAAGTCTTGTGTTGCAAGCTCTGTATCATCTCATTCGCCCTTCTCTGGACCATCTCCAGCCTGTTAATATCCTTATGAAGGTGTGACCTCCAGAACTGCACACAGTACTCCATATGAGGCCTGACCATGGTTTTATATAATGGCATCACTACCTCCCTCCTTATGCTGGTGATACCCCTGCCTATGCACCCTAGCATGTCACTGGCCCTCCTAGCTGCCTTACCACTTTGACATTTTCAGGTCATCTGAAATAAGAACCCCCAGGTCCCTTTCCTTCTTTGTGACTGTCAGCAACTCCCCCATCCTGTAGCTTTCCCCAGGTTACTGTGTCCCAAGTGCATAATTTTGCACTTTTTGAATTAAACTTCAGTTGCCAGTCCTCAGACCACTTTTCAAGCTTCCCAGGTCCCTCCTCATTTTCTCCGCCCCTCTGAGGTATCCACTGTGTTACAGATCTTGGTGTCATCTGCAAACAGGCAGACCTTTCCCTTCAGCCCTTCTGCAATGTCACTGATGAAGACATTGAACAGGACTGGCCCCAGGATCCTTAGGCACCCCTCTGGTCACCCCTCTCCCAGACTGCACCCATTTACAGCCACTCTCTGCCTCCTGTCTGTTAGCCAGTTTCCAACCAGTTTACCACCCTTTCCCCATGCCCATCCTACCCATCTAGTTTATGAGCATCCTATGTGTGACGGTGTCAAAGACTTTGCTGAAATCAAGGTAAGTGTTGTCCACTGCCCCACCCTGATTTACTACCTTTGTTATCCAGTCAAAGAGATCAACCAGATTTGTCTGACATGACCTCCCCACTGTGAATCCATGTTGTCTATGGTCCTGGTCTGATGGCTTCTAGAAGCCCGCTATCCTTTCTTTAAGCAATGTCTCCATGATCTTCCCCACTACTGAAGTGAGACTGGCTGGCCTATAGTTCCCGGCCTCCTCCCTACTGCTGATTTGTATGGAGGGACCACGTGTGCCCTCCTTCAATTCTCTGGTACCACCCCTGTGTTAAATGACTCAGTGTACATGGCTGCCAGAGGTACTACTATTTCCCTTCACAGTTCTCTTAATATCCTTGGTTGTATGCCATCTGGTCCCATCGCTTTGACCACCTTCAATTTAGTAAGCTCCTACAGGATTCTTCTGCCTGTGAATGGACTATTGTCCACCTCTTCATGACTTTGCAACTGCTGTAGTGTTGTGGCCCTTGCCCCTCCCACTCTTCTGTGAATACTGAACAGAAAGACACAGTGGATGTCTTGGGGGGGACACATGACAGTTCTTAGGCGTGGTACTATCACTTCCAAATTCCTAAACAGCACATATAAGCAAGCAACATTCGGCATTGATAAATACTTGTTTGTAACACAGCTACCTCCAAGTAGCTTTGTGTTGTTCGTACTGTAACACATAATTTAGAAGACAGGATGCTTTTCTAACTAAGACATTTTATCTACTTAAACTGCCACTGAAATCTGACTAGCCTTTTTTCTGTTGTATTATACATTTTCCTACACAGATGAGGTGGCAAGGATATACTGATCTGACACTATTAATTCAGCATAGACTACTATTGTAATATTTGAAGGAAAATGCAAAGATTAGAACAATGGTGTCAGGTAACAAAAATTAATTTTATTTACAAGATTAAAATTACAGGAACAAACACTCTGAATTTGATCTTCCACAGTCCAGATGCCCTGGCCATTTGCTCAGGTGGACCTTTGTTTGGGGGTGGCTACCTGGATAGTTCCCACCAATATTATGCCCCCTGTCATAGCACCTACTTGCAATTAATTTAACAAATGATTGAGAGCTGGTGATAATGCAGTGTAAGTGGTGGGAATCAAACCTTGCACACCAAAGTACAAGACATCAAAAAATGCATAATACAAATCTTTATGTACCATACACAAGTTGATAACATAGATGCATGACACTACTGCATCACTAAAAGAACACTAGGCAAAAGAAACCATCATTTCAAAACATGTTAATCAGATAGAGGAAACCATGTTGACATTGCCCTCTCATGCATACTGAACAACCCAGCTATAGCACAGAAAAAAAATTATCAAAGCTCATCTGAAGTGAAGTGCTGGTATGTTAGCAGATCGGGCAGAGACAGAGGAGAATAAGATAAAGGAAGGTGCTGACAGTGAAAGAAAAAGAGCTTCTGTATGTAGCGAATGAAGGAGCCCAGGTACTATGGGGGTGTCAAGTTATGAGTGAAGGAGTAGAGACATTGGAATTTAGACAGATGCAGAGCAAGGCAAGCTATAGTGCTGAAATCATGGAAAGCGTAAAACCGAGGGGGGTGGAAGGTGGATAGGGTTTATTCATGTGAGAATCGGCTCTGGACTTAAATCATTCAACCTGCTAGTCTGAAGGACAAGTCATACTAACTAAGATAACTGAATTGTGAAAATGATTTGACTCACCCCCCAGGTATTGCCATACTATTCCCAATATTGAATTCTGTTTGCACATACCTTATAAGTGACACAGATGCATGGAAATAAATTGTAATTTCTGTGCTTTGAACCTTCGATGACTTCATCTTGACAGCATGGACAGTACAACAAATTGACTTAGGTCAGATTAAGGTTGTGAATACACATATGTTGCACAGATTGTGTGTACTTGTTTAGCTACACTCTGACCCTCATTACTTTCCCACAAGAACTTATACCATTCTAAAACAATAACTGTTTTGATCTTAACTGAAGCGTCATAATTAATTACTGTTTTCATAGCATGTTAAAGACAGAGGGGGTGCTAATGGGGGGTGCTACAGCCCCTTAGCCCCCCTTGTAAATTTGCACCTGTTCCAGAAGACATTCTCCACCTCGGGGAGGGAGGGTGGTCAGACTTTTATTGCACTACCTCCACCTGGGTGACTACAGGTTGCGGTGCAAGCTGATCCTCAGAGCTGGGCTGGAGAATGCCAGTGTGCTCTGACATGCAATACATGCATGTGCATGCTCATAAGTGTGGAGCTCTTTTCAGCATCCTATGGGGGTAGGAAGAAAAAGGGAAAAATACCAGCCAATACAAGAGGACATCTTACCCTCACCGCCGGCGCCATAGTGCTGACCATGGCATTCTCCTTCAAAAGTACTGGCAGAGTCTCTGTTGGGGATATAGCCCCCCTTCAACTGCACCACCCTGAGGAGTTAGCCAGGGTGTATGCAGGAAGAGAGGTAAGTCCCAGGAAGGCAGGTCTTGCATTGGGTGAGTGGACTCAGACTCATGGGGCCAACTGGTAGTAGGGAAAAAGCATACTAAATAAAATTTTAAAAGAAGGGTGACCAATTAGATCCAGGTTTTACAGGCCAGTATCCTTGCAAACACTCCCTTAGGATATACAAGGGCCAGATACTCAAACTACGCCCAGGCTGTGGCGCAAGCTTGAAGGCATGGCGCAACTTGGCTGCGCGGGGGTGTGGACTGAGTGATGTTCAACAGAGCTGCGCCATGGTTTCAGCAGCATTGAATATGCACCCTGGCCACCCCAGTGTGCATGGCGCAGTGGCACTGTGCCAGCGCAAAGTGGCCAGAGTGGAGCATGGGGATGCGCTGGTGCAAGTTCCATTGCACTATGCACAGCAACTGCGATATTCAAAATTTGACATGCAAATAGGGCCATAATGTATGCAAGGCGCAATGGGGCCATTTGCATGTCATTATGGCCCCATTTGCATGCAGGTGCGCTGATCCCCGATGACTTGCGCCTGGTGCCCTGCCAGGCAGCAGCCATCGGGGACCGACGCCAGCTGCAGCCGGCAATGTGCTCCACAGCCTGATCATAGGCTGCAGTAAAAAATAGAAAGAATACTGTCCAGTATCCCTGGTGGTCCAGTGGACCGCTGTCTACCCGATCACGGGCATTTGTAAAAAATAGAAAGAATTCTGTCCAATATCCCTGGCGGTCCAGTGGACCGCTATCTGCCCGATCATTGGCATTTGTAAAAAAATAGAAAGAATTCTGTCCAATATCCCTGGTGGTCCAGTGGACGCTGTCTGCCGATCGCGAGCATTTGTAAAAAAATCAATAAATATGTCCAATATCCCTGGTGGTCCAGTGGACTGCTGCCTGCAATCGCGGGCATTTGTAAAAATCAATAAATATGTCCAATATCCCTGGCAGTCTAGCGGTACCCCTCCCCACCCACCCTGAACCCCGCATTGCTCCCCAGTCGGCGGTGGGCAGCAGTACCCCACCACCTGCCGCCCGCGCCCTGCTGACTGACACTGTCAATAGGGCTGTCACCCATTGGTCCACAGCGTGAGCCAATGGGCATGCAGACTCATACCGTACTACACATTCCAGATATGTGAGCGGTGTCAGTTGGTGGGCTGGGCGGGCGGCGGCTGCTGGTGCTGCCACCCACCCGGCTTACGGGGGATGAGCAGGCAGTGGGGCTCAGTGGGTGGTGGGGAGGGTACTAGACCACCAGGGATATTGGACATATTTATTGATTTTTTACAAATGCCCGCGATCAGCAGACAGCGGTCCACTGGACCACCAGGGATATTGACAGTATTCTTTCTATTTTTTACAAATGCCTGCGATCGGGCAGACAGCGGTCCACTGGACCACCAGGGATATTGGACAGTACTATTTCTATTTTTTACAAATGCCCACAATCAGGCAGACAGCGGTCCACTGGACCACCAGGGATATTGGACAGTATTCTTTCTATTTTTTACAAATGCCCGCGATCGGGCAGATAGCAGTCCACTGGACTACCAGGGATATTGGACAGTATTCTTTCTATTTTTTACAAATGCCCACGATCGTTCAGACAGTGGTCCACTGGACCACCAGGGATGATAGGGATTTTATTTATGTACTTCGCCTGTGATCAGGCAGGCAGGTCCACTGGACCACCAGGGATGATAGGGGTTCTTTTACGTTACAAATGCCCACGATCGGACATGGGGGGGCACCGCCAGGTGCAGCCAGAGCTCGGGTGGCCACCCACAGGTGGCAGCTGCCGGGTTGTGCCTTGCAGTGCAGCAGCTCACCTGTGGGTGGCCATCCCTTGTTCCTTTTTTTCTGGATCAACTTTGTGCTGGCACAGGTAGGGGTTGCGCATGCATGACTCTGCACATCCCGGGCTGAATATCGGGCTGTGCAGGGTATGCATGGGCACGCCCCCCCTACCTGCACCTGCATACATTACTGATGTGCTCCGGCGCATCAGGATTTGTGCCGTGTACTTTTCCCTTTTGAATATCGCGCCGAGGCACATCAGTGGGTTGCACATGGCACAACACTGTTGCGCCGTGCGCAACCCTTTTGAATATCTGGGCCAAGGTATATTCTGAAAATGCTTGACTTTTGGGAATCAGAGGATCAGTATATATCCAAACTCCAGGCCAGATTTGGGGCTAAGAGGTCTACCACTGACCATGCAGTCATGCTAAAATATATGACAGATACATAAACAAAGCAGAATAATAATAAATGGTATGCACTTCTCATTGTTCTTACTAATGCTTTCAATGACATTAATAGAGAAAGTCTAGAATATTTTAAGTGCTACTATTTTGGATGAAAGATTAATCAGTGTCGTTAAAATACTGCACAAAGAAACAAAATCTGTGATTAGGGTAGATAAGGATAGTAAACTATTGAAACATCTTTACTAGAATTGGGGTTAGGCAGACATTTGCTTATTCCTTTTCATTATATATATACAAAAACACGTATCCTGGATTTTAGGGGCAGACTTTGGGAAAATGGGGAGATACTTGAAAGAGGCATTAAGGGAATGGGACAGGAATCAGGGGTTGAGGAACAGTGGGCAGTATTTAAAATGGGGATTACAAGAACAACAGAATTATGCATTAAGCAGGTTAGCAAGAGAAAAGGAAGAGGAGACCATTATGGTTTTCCAAAGAGGTAGCAAAGAAAGTGAAAGCCAAAAGATTGCATACAGGCAATACAAAAAGACACAGGCAGAAGGATAGGGAGAAGTACCAGGAGAAGCAAAGGGAGGCAGGAGGTCAGTAAGGAAGCCAAAGCTCAGACAGAAGAACACATTGCAAAATCAGTGGGTAGAGGGGACAAAACCTTTTACAGGTACATAAGTGAAAAAAGAAAGACAAAGGGAGGGATAGTGAGACTGAAGGGAAGTCCCTTTACACGAGAAAGGGTCCTGAAGGAACTGGAAGTAATAAGAGTTGATAAAGCGATGGGGCCAGATGGAGTGCACCCCAGGGTCCTTAAAGAACTAAGAGAGGTGGTGGCTGAACCTCTGGCTATCCTGTTTAGCCGATCACTGGAAACAGGGGAGGTACCCAAAGACTGGAGGACAGCAGATGTAGTCCCCTTATACAAAAGTGGGAACAAAGAGGAAGCAGGGAACTACAGACCAGTCAGCATCACCTCAGTAGTGGGGAAGATCATGGAAGCACTACTGAAGGAGAGATTGGTGGAACATCTGGTTGTCAATGGACTACAGGACCCAAGGCAGCATGGTTTCACCAGGGGGAGGTCATGTCAGACCAACCTCATTTAATTTTTTGACTGGGTGACTAGGGAGATGGATCAGGGGAGGGCAGTGGACATGGCCTATCTGGACTTCGCAAGGCCTTTGACACTGTGCCACATAGAAGACTATTACACAAACTGGGGAATATGGGTGTGGGCAGGACAGTAGTGTGGTGGGTAGGTAACTGGCTGGGTGGCAGGACACAGAGGGTGGTGGTAAATGGCTGTCACTCCACAGAGGAAGAGTGACCAGTGGGGTACCACAGGGATCAGTGCTGGGACTGGTCCTATTCAACATCTTCATCAGTGACATTGCACAGGACCTAGAAGGCAGAATTTCACTGTTCGCTGATGACACAAAGCTCTGTAACAGAGTAGACACACCAGAGGGTGTAGACAGAATGAGAAGCGACCTGCAGAAACTTGAAGAATGGTCAGGGGTTTGGCAGTTGAAATTCAATGCAAAGAAGTGCAAGATAATGCATATCGGGCACAAAAACCCTGGCACAATATATCAGTTGGTGGGTGAGGATATAGCATGCACCAAGCAGGAAAGGGATCTTGGGGTTGTCATTTCTGATGACCTCAAGGTAGGGAAACAGTGTTGACAAGGCAGCAGGTAAAGCAAATAGGATACTGGGATGTATAGGCAGGGCATCACCAGCAGGAAAAGGAGGTCATAATTCCGCTATACAAGACACTAGTGAGGCCCCACCTGGAGTACAGTGTACAGTTCTGGAGACCATACCTAAGTAAGGACATAGACAGGGTAGAGAAGGTTCAGAGGAGGGCAACAAAGATGGTGCATGGATTGCATCACAAGTCCTATGAAGACAGGTTGAAGGAACTGAACATGTACTCCTGGAGGAGAGGAGGAGAGAGGGATATGATAGAGACATACAAGTATCTTACAGGGAGGAACAGGGTGCAGAAAACACTATTTTTAAGCGAAATGATGTTCCAGGACTAGAGGGCATGGGATGAAGTTGGAGGAGGGGCGATTCAGAGGAAACATGAGAAAATTTCTTCACAGAATGGGTGGTGGACAAGTGGAACACCCTGCCAGAGGAAGTGGTGGGGCTGAAACAATCATGGGATTTAAGAATGCATGGGATAGACATAAAGGAATTCTGGAGGTCAGGGTAAGGGGCAACAGACTTCTAGGAAAACAAATTGAACTTACAAGCTCAAATGGGCAGACTGGGTGGGCCATAGGCCCTTATCTGCTGACACTGTCTATGTATCTATATATATATATATATATATACACAGTAATAGCCAAAAATATTGGCGCCCTTGCACTTTTCAAATAACTCACAATTCCTCTAAACATAAGTTAAAATTAACAACAGTACAGTATTTGGTCACCACAATTCTTTATTTCTCTGTTAATATTACAGAACCTTTGTTTTTGATTCAGAATTTAATATATCCCTTTAAATCAGAAAATGAAAAGAAATGGCATTGACAAAATTATTGACACCCTAGACTTAATATTTGGTAGCACAGCCTTTGGTCAAAATAACTGCGATCAACCGCTTCCTATAGCCATGGATGAGCTTCCTGCACCTCTGTACTGGCAGTTTGGCCCACTCTTGTGCAAACTGCTCCAGTTTTACCAGATTTGAAGGGTGCCTTCTCCCAACTGCTGTTTTCAGATCTCTCCACAGGTTTTCAATGGGATTTAGATCTGGACTCATTGCTGGCCACTTCAGAACAGTCCAGTGTCTTGTCTTGAACCATTCCTGGGTGCTTTTTGAAGTGTGTTTGGGGTCATTGTCCTGCTGGAAGACCCATGGCCTTCAACGGAGACCCAGCTTTCTGACACTGGGTTCAACATTGCGCTCCAAAATGGCCTGGTAATCTCCAGATTTCATGATGCCATGCACCCGTTCAAGGCACCCAGTGCCAGAGGCAGCACAGCAATCCCAAAACATTATTGAAGCTCCTCCATGTTTAACTGTAGGGAAGGTGTTCTTTTCTTTGAAGGCTTCATTTTGTTTTCTGTAAACATAGAGATCATGTGCTTTACCAAAAAGCTCTAATTTGGTCTTCTCTGTCCACAGGACATTCTCCCAGAAGGATTTTGGCTTGTTCAGGTGTGTTTTGGCAAACCCCAGTCGGGCTTTCTTATGTCTCTCACAGCAGTGGGGTCCTCCTGGGCCTCCTATCATATAACCCCCTTTCATTGAGTTGGTGATGGATGGTGTGAGTTGAAACTGTCGTACCTTGTGTCTGAAGGTCAGCTTGAATCTGTTTGGCAGTTGATCGAGGTGCTTTCTCCACCATTCGAACAATCCTGCGCTGCAATCTTCGATCAAGTTTTCTCTTGCGGCCACGTCCAGGGAGGTTGGCTACAGTGCCATGGGCCTTAAACATCCTGACAACATTAAGTACGTTGGAAACAGGAACATCAAGGTCTCTGGAGATTGATTTGTAGCCTTGAGATTGTCCATACTTGGCTACAGTCTTCTGTCTGGCCTCCTCAGACAATTCTCTGGCTGCCTTTCTTTTCTCCATGCTCATTGTGGTACACACAGTGACACAAAACAGGAGAATGAGTCCTTTTCTCTATTCAAACTGGTTGAATGAGTGATTTTTATATTGTAGGCACCTGCAACTCACCACAGATGAGTTCATTTCCAAAGTGAAGGAGAATCACCTGCTTGAAATCTAATTATTTCTAACTACTTCTAAACGGTGCCAATAATTTTGTCCGGACCACTTAAGGATTTCTGTGTGGAATAAGCTAAGACTTAGTAAATTTTTCTGCTTTTTGTGCTTTATTCCACTGCAAACCAAAGAAATACATATGTGGATACCAAAATATTTTTTAATTTCAACAATTTTCTGGAAGGAATGGTGCATTATTAGAAAAAACTGCAAGGGCGCCAATATTTTTGACCATGACTGTATATACACACACATACATATATATATATATATATATATATATATATGTATGTATACACATGTATTTTCAACCCAGTGGGATAAATCCTGCTGACGTAAACACAGTAAAAATATCTGCCATTTATACACACAGTGCCTACGTCAGCAACTGATATTCTCACTGTGGCTATATCAGTACAGGCACTGCCCTAACTGGACTACCTTTCTATGTAAAATAATATCTCAATATAGGCCATGTTACAAAACATACCCACAAAGCTTTCACATCAGTAGAATCAAACACAAACTAGTAAAGCACAAAATCTCTGCGAGAAACACCAGTTCCAATCAAGTCAACTTCAACTCTCAATGAATGATATCTGAGCTGAACCTGGGGCTAAATCCCTGCCACAAGTAAAATGCTCAAACAATATATCACATCCTCAGACTATGTACCCTGTTGCAGGACACAATATCCAACTTTTATTTCACAGCGGTACCTCATATAGACATTGCTCCTTCCTCATCATGGATCCAAATCCGAAACCAGTCCATAAAAGCTAAAGTCATGCAGCCGCACCGCCAGTAACAACATGTGCAACAAACTCCCAAATAAAACATGGACCCAGCAGATTACACAGCACAGTGGACTCCAAATAAACATTACAGGGGGAAAAATCACACCAAATGAATGGTGAACCAGTAAAATAAAAATAAATGTAGAAAATACTATCCAGGAAGACGCCAACCAAACTCCCTCCCAGTCAACGCAGTAAATAGTATAGAAAGAAACAAATCCCAACCAATTATAAACTACAACCCAAAATACCAACCAATGAGAAAACACAACTACTTCCTATTCATACTTCCAACCAATCACATACAAATAGTCACACCCATTCACAAAACAAAGCAGAATCCCACAAAAGAAAGCATACATTCACTGGAAGAACAGCAGACCGCAAAATAAACCTACTAAAAAACACAGGTAAAACTGGGATAAATGTGTCCCCTGTTGTATAAATCGCACACATGATGTGCAGAACATGGGATATGGAAAATATTCTCACTCTTGCAGAGGTGAGAAGTGCCTTGGAATCGTCGGCCCTAACTCTCACCCAATTCCATGTGTAAACAAAATGAGATCGTACAGTACAGGAGAATGGGGTGAGTTAAGCCCAATAACTCCAAGGCACACCCCAATACCTGTTGGTATGGAGGTTGGGGGTGGGGTGGTAGAGTTGGTAACCCTAATGTTGAATTCCCAGCTTTTTACACTTTAATAAAAACCCCTACTGATGCATTAACATAGTTTTTTTGCAATGAATTTCCCTTCTTTTTGAGAAAGTGAAATGTAACTGTTATGCAACTGTGGGAGCATGGGCCTTCTGGGCCCTGCACTCCTCTCTCATGCTACCCATATTTGCATAATGATATCCATAAGTGGGAATGCAGGGCCCTCTGAGCCCTGGGCTCCCACTTACACATAAGTATGGACATACGGTAGCCCTGTAGTCATGAAAAGTAACCTTTGTAACACTAATTTGGCAATATTTCAGTAACCATAGCAACTATGGAAATAATTCCACTGCAGTTGCAATCATGACTTCAAAAACCTCCACAGGTGCTTAGTCATTAAAGGTGGACTAAGCGGGGGAGAGCGAAAAATCTGTATCTCGAATTGTTTTCAAGATACGGGCGCTGAAAGGTGCCTCAGGTGCCACAATTCAACAGACGCATTTAACTCAGACATTTTCAGGGATTCTTTTCACTCAACATGGCATTTTGAGGACCCCACCTCATGAACAATGTCACTGTCATTTCGTTACTCTGTCCCGAAAATTGAGTTCGCATAGCAAATGCGCCATTCTGCGCCACAGGTGTGAAAGCAAGTTGTAGGCAGGATGTGAAAAATGACAGCTGTATACTGTTCATGAGAAGGTGTGGAAAAGGGTAATGTTGAAAATCAGGAGTGAAAATATGAAAAATTGGTGAAGTTACAAGCGTGTAGAAACTGCAGAATACTGCACTTAACGTGGCCATTTATAGAATTTTAACTAAATTTTCAGCATGGGCTTTTTAAATCCTCTCATGAACAATGGCACTCTGATTTTGTTAATCCACCCCAAAAGTGGATTTCATACAGTGATTGTGCCATTCTTACAGGTGCGAAAACACATTGGGCAGGATGAGAGAAATGACAGCTATAGTGTTCATGCGGAAGTATGAAAAAATGGCAATGTTGAAAATCTGGAGTGAAAATATAAAAAAAATTGGTGAAGTTACGAGCATGCAAAGAAACTGCGCAATGCACGCTAGTAATTCTTTGTTTTTTTGCGCCAAATCTTCAACATGGGCTTTTTGGGACCTCCCCTCATGAACACTGGGACTGCCATTACATTAATTGGTCCTGAAAGGTGATTCTGTGCAGTGACCACAAAATCACCTTTCAGGACTGAATAATGAGATGACAGTGGCACTGTTCATGAGGTGGGGTCCCAAAAACCCCACGTTGAAAATGTAGTGCTAAAATCTCAAAAAATGACTGAGATATCAACATATATTGAAATCCCCCCTCTCCCCACTGATTGGCATTATATGGCTTACCTTTGATTCTTCAGTTTGTGGTTTGACTTTGAAGAGTGCAGACATGTCCCGTTCCAGAGAAGATTGCTGCTCCTGACCTCTGGAGATTAGTATGGATAAGGGAGTGTGTGGGGAGGTGTGTGCTCAGTGGGAGGGTGGGAATGAGGGAGGGATGGACTGGGGAGACAACGAGGGACTGTTTTCTCTTTTGCAGGTTTAAAAAAAATAAAGACATCAGGGGATGGTTTTCTTTATTTACAGGTATTTTTTAAATAATACATATTTGGGCACACTGGGGTGGGCTCCTAGTGTGCCATATTAGTGTATGTGTGTGTGTGTGTGTGTATGTGTGTGTGTGTTTGGGGGGTGCATACTTGCCAACACAGGGATTGGGCACCCTGTGTCAGTAATTGAAAACTACAGGATTTGGTGGGGGGGGCATCGTCCGACACAGAGAGTAGGCATCCCAGTGTTGGAGCATTAAAATTAAATATATATTTGGCTCCCCAGTGTCTCATACTGGTGGGGGGGTCTGTTTTGCTGACATGGGGATTGGGCACCCCGTGTCAGCAAAAGTGTTTTTTTAATCATTTTATCCTATTTGCAGCCGCTATTTAGTATCCTGGGTCGTATCTCGTTCATACGAACTAGAATCCTAGGTCGTAATACACAGATATGAAGTAGGATTTAAATTATTAAATAAACACATATTACAGGCATATTTCATCTCATAAAGTGTAGAATGCAGAGGGGTCCCAATAAGCAAGTTACAAGTGTTGGTTCCTCCCAAGAATATAATTTTGGGAAGTTTTAAAATATTTTGGGGGGGCAAGACTGAAAACAAGATGGCAGCTACATGAAGTATACATTTTTCCATATGTAGCAGGATTCCTACTTCGTTTCATACAGCTATATTGAAGTGCCTAATGAGCATGCTCAGAAACAATTTTTTCAAATTTTTAAATTGCAATAACTTAAAAAATTACTTATTATTTTTTTATACCAGACTAGCAAAAGGCACATATGTGGGATTTCAACTCTGCAAATTTCATGCCAAACAACCAAACCCTCTGGGCTGTAGGCAAGATCAAAGAAAAATCCCAGTAAAGTCAATGGGTAAAAACATTTTTTTCCACCTCTCATTAACTCAGAGAACTTACATCTGACCAGAATGAAAGTTGCCAGATCAAGAGACCTACCCCCACAGGAAGGTGCATGCCAAATTTCATGTAAATCCATTCAATGGTTGCAGAGTTATTAAAGTGCAACATTTTGAGTTTAACATTGAAGTACCTACTCAACCCTAACTACAGGGCCACAACCGTATATATATATATATATATATATATATATATATATATACACACTGTATATGTATTTACACATTATTTGACTGATAGTGGATTTATGAGAATTCTGCCACACACTTTATTATGAACACTAGAGTGCCTATACCGCTGTATGAAGAAGATGTAGTGGTCTTGTCTCTGACATCTACAGGATACAGTATCAAAATGCTACACCTGTGGGTTGAAACACCTTACTTGACTTAAAACTTAGTGGCACTATTTCAATAACAAGAACTGTTATCTTTGGTAGGCAAAGGAATTATAAGTGTGTTTGGCACATGAATAATGAAAATGTTGGAAGTGATAAATTGTTGCAAATGTCTTGCCATGACTTTTAATTCTAGTAATATTTGAAACACTCTTCAGGAGCTATGTAAGAAAACTCAGACAAAAGAAATGTACTTTGCAAAATAATATTTTAAAGCTGCTATGAAGATCTTTGATGCTAAAATAAATTATGGGATCTTACACAGCACAGAATTTGAGGAAGATTACTAGCCATACTGCAATTTGGGAGCTCCTGAAAATACATTTTTAAGCCATCTGACTGGTCTTCTTAATTATATCCTTGGAGCATATTTGAGGGTCAAAACAGGGTATTATCATTAGAAACTAGTGCCCTTATTAGGTCCTTTAATTACTTATTTTATTTATTGAAATATTTCACCAGGAAGGCACACTGAGCAAACGTCACTCATCTCCTGGTGTGACCTGGGGGAGGGTACAACTGGAATAAGACATTAAACATTCGAGTTACAAGTTCAACATTAACGTACAGTTGTAAGGCAGGTGATACAAACAGAGTTACAACAGTGTTGTGCATAACTTGTAGAAAGAGTGGACAATAATAAGTGCCTTGTTAATAAGTAAACAAGTGCTTATGTGAAAGAAAAAGGGGAAAGGGGAGGAGAGAGGGTGAGATGGGGAAGAGTCATGTCCCTGGAAACCCCTTCAGGATGTGAGGAACCCTGCAAGGGGACTGGGGACCAGAGAGAAGGGGATAAGGCACTGTCCCAGAGACCCCTTTAAGATGGTGGGGAAGGATGGGATCTTATTTAAAATGTCTATGATGAAACACTTCCAAAACTGATTTTACACATGGCTGCATCTAAATCTAATAGAACATAACATTTTGGCTGGCGTAAATGTACCATATCTGGATGAAGACTAAATACTTGGTTTGATTTTATGGAAGTTATTTGCATTAATCAAACTGAGAGACTTAATTATTTAAAAAGCATGATTATCAAAAGGATAAAGGGCACAGTGATGCAGGAACACATAATCAGAATTAAAAATGTATATCTGGAGAATTTAGAAGCTATAAAATAAACTGGGGAAGGGATCACTACTTAGATTTTTTTACATTAACAATGGACAGAGAAGGTCTTTAGACTGCAAATCACTTCACTTGTGCATAAACATTTACATGGAGTAAATCTGGAGATTCCCTCTCCCTTCACTCCCAGTTATTTTCTTTATTTTTCTAAATGGCCTATCCTTTGGCTGCTGCTCTGCATCCATTCACATGTATGCAGATGACATGTTATTCTTTACCTCTGGCTCTTTTGACACTGACCTCATGGCTCAGCTCCAACTAGTCTTTAACAATGTTCAGCACTGGTTTAGCATAAACCAGTTGTTCCTTAATGTCAAGGAAATAGTCTTTATGACTTTTGGTAACAGGCAGAAGCTTGCTAGGCTCACTCCTTTCACTTCCTTTCACACCCTGGATGGTGCAGTGATTGAATATGTCTCTTCCTTCAAGCACCTTGTGATCTGGCAGGCCCAGCACGTTGATATCGCTGCTCATGTAGATGCAGTTCACAAGAAGCTGTGCCCAAAGCTTGAGGCACTTTACAGATATAAGAGGAGCATCCCACTTCCTGCGTGCAACGAGATCCTCTTCAAAATTATTCTCCCCATTTTTACTATAGTGCTATTGTTTGCAGTGCTACTTCTGTGTCTTCCTTAGCCAGACTGAACCACCTCTTTCACTTCTGTTGATTTCCCATTGACAAACCCCTGCCTACTCACCACTGTTCTTTGTCTACCTCTATCTCCTCCTTTGTTGTCAGGTGCATTTCCCATTGTGCCTCTTGTATCTCCAAATTTTGGTTTGGCTTCATCCCCTCTTATGCAGATTCTCTCCTCTCTTCCCTCCTAGTACTTCTCACTCCCTTTGCAGCTCTTGCTCTCACTCGCTCTCTCTTCCCCTATGAAAGCCTTTGCTGGTTAAGCTACCTTCTTATTTACACTTCCCTAAACTCCAGGGCATTTCCCTTTTTCTATTCACTCTGCTCCTTCCCTTGGATGCTTCTGGTGCTGAGTCTTGGACTTTTGCCTGCTGGTGTCTACTCTACACAATCTCTAGCACAGTACCCTCTTCCCTAGGTTAGCACTCTCAGCTAAATTTAATTCACTATCTCACCCCTATTACTATCGCTTTGTTGCTCACTGCATATTTTTCTTTCTGCAAGTACAGTTGACTCAGCTTATAATGGACACATCCTTGTTACCAACAATTGCCTATTATAGGGAGTGGTCAGTTTAACCGTGAAGCTGAAAATCCGATTTAGAAAAATAAATTTGCAATTATATATGCAGTGCAAAACAATAACAATATTTATTCGCTACATTACAAAAGCAGAATAACAGCAAGGTACTGTACCGTACTGTACTGTAATGTACATTACCACAATCCCAACACCATTGATTACAGCCCTTAAGGTGAAGTCTTATTTGTCCACAACAAAGAAATCATGGATCTTCTTTTGGAGCACCCTCTTCTGATGGTAAGGTACCCAGACTTTCTCAATGACTGCCAGAGCATTCCAGTTTGGCTCCAGCTCCAGGTGCTGCTCCATTGCTCTCCTTAGAGTCAGCAATGCTGATTTCATGTTGCTTGCTGAAATCTTCACTTCATGCTGCTCCTCATCGTCCTCATCTTGCGGGTCCTGTGTGCCATCAACATGCATTGAATTGACAACCTGCTTGATGTCATCAACTGCTAGCTCCTCATCATCATCTCCTAGATGACACACCTGGTCGAACCTCTCGTCAGTCATGCCATCAGGTGCTGGAATAATTTCCTCCTCTGTCTCCACTGTTGTTGCTATGGTTGCAGATCTGGATGAACCCTCTCTGTGGTCAGCTTGGTTCTCTGGATGGACAAAACCTGATTCCCAAAAGCAATGTTGGATTGTCTGTGGTGTGACAGCATCCCAGGCATCCTTTAGTAGCGTGACTGCATTGAGTCGGTTGAATTTTCTTTATACACTGGGCAATGATCAGTTGAGAACCAGGGCACTGTCTGTATCATTGTCAGTTTTCTGCATTGCCCATACATAATGCTGCTTAAGGCTGCAAATGATGCCTAGGTCAAGTGGCTGGATGATGCTTTTGTGTTCAGAGGAGGAAACAAATTTAATGTTATGGAGTCCTGGCACATCAGGAGGTCCAGAAAAATTGAGAAGGATAGCCAAATCTTTTCACCCTCAGTACACAATCTCACAACCTCAGCCACTCTGTAAAGATGTCAGCGGTCATCCATGCTGACTTATTGGCCCTGTAGGTGACAAGGAGATGGTTTACCCCATGGAAACAATGAGGTATGGCTGACTTTCCAACAACCAGAAGTGGTGATTTCTCTGTGCCAGCCATGTTACAGCATGCTAGCATGGATAAACTCTTTTGGCTTTCTTGTGACCCAACAGTGCCTCTGATTTGAATGCCATGGTCCTAGTGCCTACACATCTAAAAAGCAGGCCAGTCTTGTCACAGTTAAAATGTCATCTGGGGATACTGATGAGATTAAACCAGGCAAACATCAGACACCCAATGTTGTGCACTAGCTGAGCCAGCATTCTGTCACTCCCCATGTGCCCTATGGAACCCAATGTTTTCCACACTTTTCACCTCTGCAGCCACTCATTGGATGCATTAATCTCTAGGTGCTCCAAAGCTAGTGCCAGCTGTTTCACTTTGTGAGTTAGTAGAAGGCCACTGATGAGTGCGTCCCTACCATGGGCATTTGAAAACCATCAGAGGAGAACCTCCTCAACCTCATCATCTTTGCCATCCCTTTTTCTCTTTCTCTCAGGCTTCACATTAAGATGCCAGTCATGAAAGATTTTTTCTTTCTGGTGCAGGAGGTCTGCAATGCTGGATTTTGGTAGAGAGAAATTCTGGGCAAGCTCTCTTTCTGACTCATCTTTGACAGGCTTTCAATTTATTTAAAAGATTAACTTTCTCACTTAGTGACATTGCTTTTCTATTGGATATCACTTTGCCAAAGAAAATGAAGGATCTACACCAAACACACACACTGTGAACAAGGAGTGAATGCACTTGGAAAAAGTTATCAGCTTTAAATACTGCTGTGAAAGTGCTTTGTGCTTGATCTACTAATTACCACTACTTGAAAAATCACACGAAAAGTTTACTGTTAATGGGTACAGATGGCAAAATGTGCCCAAAATAGATGGCATACAACAGTCATTATAAGCCGTGCTTATAACACTGTGGTAATGAATACGGCAATTGGAAACAACTTCTGCCCATAATATCCGATTGCCTGCTATAGCCGCAGGTGATATGCATTGTATTACAAATTTTCTGCTCAGAAATATTGCCTGTAATTATTCATCAAGTTGTACAGTACTTACTTCTATTTTTGTTGAACACTGTATTTTTATATTGTGTACTGTTCTCTCCTATTCCCTCTTCCCCCAGGATGTTTCTGGAAATGAGCTGTTATCAGCTCAGCATGTGTTTCTGCATAAAATATTTGAAATCACTCAATAAATAAACAAATAAATATGCTAATATTAATGTAAAGTGTTTATGTGGGGCTTCTATAAACTCTCATCTTATTCATTTTGTTTTACATTGTCCGGATCACGAAATCATTAGGAAAAATCAATGTGCTGTTTATTTCCCATTGGAGTTGTGACAATCAAAAATAATGCATAATATGGTATTGCTGCCTATTCTTTCTGGGTCAGCAGATAATGCAATTGGGCTAAGAGTCTATGATTATACAAATGGTGTTAGGAAATTGTCTGGTTTAAAAGACTGAATATGACAGCATTTTGCACTATAAACCTGAATTGCTTTGCCTTTAACTGCTTTTTGTTTTACTGTCTTAATCATTGCTGTTTTTATTCTTTTGCTGGTGAACATCTTTTGGCATAGTCTTAATAAAGCTTTTCATACCTATCTACCATAGCCATAACCTTCTGTGGGAAACAGCATAATGTTATTTTAGTCTCAGCAGTCCACCCAGCAGAAACAGCCAAATTAAACATCTTGATTCATAATAATAAATTATATCACTGTAAATATGTATAATATTTTTTTAAAAGAAACAAACAGAAATGTTTGTCATAGAAATAAGTACCAGCAAATAAAATTGCATCATCAAAGTATTGTGGGCTTTAGAGATTGGGGAGGGAGCTGCAATGGAAACAACCCATTGTCACGATCCCATGGTAAGACTAAGTATCTTTTTTTCTGAAACATGGTTTCCATTCCTAGTACATGCTACCGGTACAAATACAGTAAGTAATACAATAAGGCAGTATAGCATAGTGGTGTAAGGCTCTGAGCTGCAAACCTGGAAACCATGGTTTGACTCCTACAGCCCCACTTGCATACTGTATGACCCTGAGCAAGTCACTTAACTTCCTTGTGCTGGCTGGTTGCACCTGTAAACAAACTTTCAGCTTAGTATGTCTCTCCTGGTAAAACAAAGGTAAAAAAAAATAATAATCTGCATGTTTACGTTTCTGTTGATAGGGTTAGAATATTAAAAATCCAAGATTTCTTATATTCACTGTTAGCCGGACATAAGAGTGATACACATGAGACTGCAGCAAAGAAAACAGCTAGCGTACAGTGCAAAAGCAAGTTTAAATAGTTAATGTTATGTTAGTTCAGCTGCTTTACTTTACTTTTTAAGCTTTTACTATAAATTTAAAACTTTTAGTTCTAGTTTCTGGTGTGCAAATGAAGCGTATGTTTTGTTTATTTTGACTATGAACTGAATGCTACATAAACAGGCATGCACCTTTTGTAAAATATTGATAATCTTTTAAAACAGATATATGACAGTTTTGCTTAAGAGAATGGATAACCATTTACTGACAAATCTGTGTCTGCTTTCTGAAGACACAAGAGGGCATCAAGTAAGACTCATTTTACTAGGGAAAGGGGTCAGAGTGCTTGAAGCAACTGGTTATTTCATGAGGTTTCTGTCTTGTGCTTACAAGGGGAGCTAGACAACAAGGCTACTGAGTCCAGTGGTCTCTATGGTCTAGACTGTGCAACACTGAAATGAGCAATATTAACCTATGTTGCCTTCACACAGGCATTCATTAAACCTATATCACTATATGTTTGGCCGAAAAGGTCTTCATTGAATTTACAAAGCAAATGTGCTGCTGCAAAAAGAATCTCAGTTCTGTTGCTGTGCATGATAAAGATCTATGTTCATACAAGGAGACAGTGCTAAACAAGCATTAGTCAATGCTGAATGTTTGCTTGCTGGCATTGGCATTGGTAGTGTAGGAGTTAGAGAGCTGCATAATAGGAATGGCAGTGAAGTATTGAACTGAAGCCAACCCCACCACCACCCTGCAGAGACTGACAGGCATTGGGGTGTGCCTTTGGGTCGTCAGGCATAATAGCCACACCATTTCACCACACCCTACCCTGCAGACACTGACAAGTGTGATGGTGTGCCTTGGGATCTTTGGCCCTTATGCTCACCCCATTCCATCAGGAAATATGGTGAGATGGGTCCTGTATAGGAGAATGGGGTGAACTTTGGGGCTGAAGAGTCCAAGGCAATCCTCAATGCTTCTCACTGGCTGCAGGGTGTGGAATGGTATAAGCATTACAGGTGAGAATCCCAAGTCACACCCCTGATGCCTGTCAATCTCTACAAGGTGGGGCTTCATGGTCGGAAACCCTAATGCCTCAGGCGTTCATTGGCATTTTCACTCCAAATTTTCAACATGTTTTTTTTGTGACCCCCACCTTATGAACAGTGGCAATATCAGTTTGTTAGCCGAAAGCTGATTTCGGACAGCGACTATGCCATTTGGCACCACAGGTGCGAAAACATATTTTGAACAGGATGTGAAAAATGAGAGCTGTACTGTTCATGTGGAGGTGCAAAAAATGGTAATATTGAAAATCTGCAGTGAAAATATTAAAAAAACTAGTGAAGTCACCAGTGTGCATAGAAAATGTGCAATGCACACCCATAATGCAATTAGTTTGGGGATTTTTTACAGCAGATTGTCAACACAGGGATTTTGGAACCTCCGCTCATGAACGGTGTCACTGTGATTTTCTTAATATGTCCTGAACAGTGATTTCCCACAGCGACCATGCATTTCTGCACTGGAAGTGCAAAAACACATTTCGGCCATGGTGTGAAAAATGACAGCTGTACTGTTCATAAGGAAGTGTGGAAAATAGTGCAAGCAAACATAAAAATAGGTAGCAGTAGCACTGGAAAGGCATCTTGTAGACTAAAAGAGCCATTTATCTGGTGATTAGTATGCACATATTTTTTCTGAATAAGGCCATCATTGAATCACTATTAAAAGTGTTGTTTTGGTAACTCATAAATATTTTATTCATAAAGTTATCTGATATTTGAGCTAGAAGATTTACTGTTAAAAGGGAAACACGTGATTATTGATATGGGTCTCAAACAATAAGTGTACACAACTGCATAAAGGCTTTATTTTGTCTCATTAATATACAGGTGTATGCAGGTGCAGTGAACATTCAACTGATTATAACCAGCAATCAGGGTTCACTGTAATACAACACCAAATGTATCAAAATAAACTGTACTTAAGGAGAAAAATGGCTTCTAGAGTCACATGATGCCTTGCTATGGTTAGCACCATTTCCAGAACTCTCCGTCCCTCTCCAGTCTAATTTTTCTGTATTTTTCTGCATTCTGTGAAACACAACTGCTACAATTTGTTAGGATACTTTCCATAACCTGCCTGGATCTGAATTTGGAGACACTGCTGTTTTCCAGGATGGATTCTGAGATGAAATCAGCCCCCGCCATGCCATACACCACCAGCTACTCCTGAGCATGATAAGGCCATAAAACATTCCAAAGCTCAGCCAGCCTCCGCTTCCAAAAATGTTTTGCCTTCTCCTGCTCTATCAGAAGAGAAATTTATGAAGGGGGTTTGACCCTCTCTGAGAAGCACTGGCTAAGTTAACTGAGGAGATCTAAGCTGTCTATTTCTCAGTCGATCTTTTAAGCCTCTGGGTTGGGGATAATGAATCCCGGACAAGTTCCCTGGAAGACTGGCGAATCAAGATTGACCCGGAGGTTGCTTTTTTGCAACAGAAAACTGCCTGACTAGAGACCAGCCTGGAGGATTTGGAAGGGAGAAACAGACGGAATAATATTGTGGTGTTGGGTCTCCCAGAACGTACTGAAGGCACAAATTCTATCCTCTTTGCTCTGAAGCTTTGCAAGAGAATTGCTAGTCACTCACCAAATAGACCGGCTTATGTGGTGGAAAGGGCACATAGATCTTTTCGCCCTATGCCAGACTCTGCATCTCCTCCCCAAACTTTCATTTTTAAATTTCTTAATTATCTCAATTGGCAGCACTTACTGTCTAAGGTACAGGATCTGAAAGAGGTGCTCTAGGAGGGCATCCAGATTAGAGTGGCCCAGGATCTTCCACCCTCAGTCAGGCACAAAAGAGCTGCTTTCCACCCATTTATTGTGAACATGAGCTTATTGCCACCAGTATCCATTTTTGCATGCTCTCCCAAGTTTCAAATGCAGCATCAGGGGGCTTGGAGGAGTTTCAGTACTGTGGAGCAAGCTGGTAGAGAACTGAAGTCCCTATTCCCAGATTTGTTCAAGCCAGCCTGACTCCAGTAGTGGCATATGTTTCCACATCCTGATATGGTGTGCTGACAATGTTTTCTTTTCTTCCCCAGCTGAACTTATTACAAGCTGCTGCTCAGAGCTGACGTTGAATCACAGAATGTCCAATTCTGTTATTCTCCTCGGTAGGTAATTAACATGTTCCATCTACAGTAGACTGGGATGGATTCCTCGAATTGCTCCCCCTTTAAATTTCAATCAGACTGAGCCTCTTCCTTTTTTCTGCTGCTTGATTTGGGTTTGACGCTTTACTGGACATTACTTCAGATGAGACACCTGGTGACTTTTTGGAGTTGGTCTCTGAGAGCTGATTTGGACTTTGTATAAGAATGTTCAAGCTCCACTATTCTTTAATAGCTACAGGTGATGCACTTGATTTTAATGGTCTTCAGTTGCTCGATCAGCCATCATATTTTGCTTAACATTTGTTTTATTATGGGATTCTGATAGACTGTTGAGCCAGCTTCCTTGTAGCACAAGATATTCATTTATTTTTCATTAAAGGAGCAGCTATTTTTGGCGCAGTGGCTGATCACTGAGCTTGCTTCTGTTGCCTAGAAATGATCGGGAGAGACTCTGCTTTTAGTTTCTTTCACCTTGTACTTTGGATGTCACTCCTTTTGTATGGTCCAGTGGAGCTATATTTTAAGTCACCCTAACAGCAGTTTGGACTTCCTGTTGTACAGTGGACATTTAGTTGTTTATTTTTAGTGAAGTTTCTTTACTTGTTAGCACTTTTGCTTTCTGATGTATTTATGGTATTTTTTGTTGCGTTTCAATATGACTTTCATGTAATTTGGTGGTCATTTAGATCATATTGCTATATAATAGAGAAAATGCTGTTAGATTTACTTTATTACCTTGCCTCTTTTGTGATGTATAGTGAATGTTATAGCAAGTGGGGGCTTATGTTATAGCATAGGATGCCCTATACTTTGCAGGGTCTCTGGCTCCTCTTTTTATTTTTGGTACAGTCTCTTTTTATTTTTACACCCTGCTTGGGTGAGAAGCCTTTATCTATGATGTCTCTGTAACTAAACTAGCAAAGCTTATATTTTTAGTTTTTGCATTGCAGGCCCTCACTTTATTTATTTACTTGTCTGCCCTAATTTTCTTCTCTGTTAAACACTTATATTTAGGGGTTTCTATGCATTATTTAGATTGTTGTATTTTATTACCTGCTTTTAACATTAGTGTTTTTATTTGTTAAACTTGTGGTTTAATGCAATCTTCTACTTCAGTGGTTTATTCTGTAGGTACATACTTTGTTCAGTTTTATTGTTTTCTGCTTGCCCTACAACACATGGCCTCATGCACATTCAATATGTCTTATTGAGAGTAGCTCATTGTTCTGCTTTTATAGATGTTTGTTATTATATATTTTAACATGTTTATATTTGTTAGTTAATATAGTCTGCATGCTTTATGTTTTGCCTTATAATAATGTGGTCTGTATCTTAGTTGGGATTGGGGAGGGGGGAAGGGCCAATGCTTGTGTGGGGGAGGTTACCTATCACAGGCCAGAATAATTTTGGAGTGTGATCATTAGGATGGGGAAATGACCAATGTTTACTGGTTTTCTTTCATAGAGTGTTGGATTTCCTTTTCGTTTGTAAGAGAGTGGGTGGCTTTAGAGATTTTATTTTCACGGGGTATAGGTTGAGTGGTCCTGGAGCACATTTTGCCAAGGGATTTTCTTTTGGGGCAGGGGTAATATTTTCTATTCTCCTTTTTATTTCTGATGAGTAGGCTGTTTAGATTAATTTCCTGGAATATTAAGGGAGCCCTGGATAAGCGGAAATGAACTATAGTGATTAAACATTTAAAACCTCCAGCCAGGAGTGTTTTTCTTGAAGACCCATATGAAGAGACAGGATGTTTCATATTTTCATAGGAGTGGGTGGGGCAAGTTTATGGTGCAGGATGCTCTAGCAAAAAGGGGGGGGGTGTTGCTATTTTAATATATTGAAAGATGCCCTTTAATTTGATACAGGAGTGTTGGGATACACATGGGCACTTTTTAGTATTTCATGGATGCTTAGGCCTCACAGAGCTTGTTCTAGGAAACATATATAGCCCTAATGTTGATTCTCCTCATTTCTTTTCTGAGATATGTTTCCTTTTGCAACCTTATACCAGTTTATCTATTGTCTTGGGGGGGATTGGGATTTGGTGTTCCAATCTGAGTTAAATCATTCTGACTCCTGCAGAAAGGGTCTCTCCTCAGGCCAACGCAGTTTACAGAAACTGATGGATACCCTGGGCCTAATAGACCCATGGTGTGCATTATTCCTTACTACTCATGACTGCACCTTGTATTCTTCACCCCACTCTACGTTTTCCTGTATAGACTTTTTCCTAATTAGCAAAGACAGCTTTGCTAGGGATTGGAAGTTCAGGACAAGGTGTGGTGCCTTAATTCTTATCTCCTTAAGAATCAGGATTTCCTGGAAGCCATTAAAACTTATCATGCTAATTTTTCCAGGATAATGAGGGGTTCCGTTGAAGCTTTGGATGTGCTTTGGGCAGCTGCCAAATGCAGTAAGGAGAGTGTATTAGGTTGGCTACTACTGAAAAAATCCAATCTCAGAAGACAGATGCCCTTCTTTCACAAATCCATGGCCTAGAGTCTTCTGTTTCCTCACAAACTGATGCAGCATCCTGGTCACGTCTGAATGCCCTATAGGCTGAGTACCATAGCTTGGTTATGGATATGGCGCTTTATAAATAAAATGTATTATTATTATTATTGTTGGTGGCCAAAGCTGACTTATCTTTGCAGCACACAGAAATGCACTACTTAAAAGCTGGGGAATGGGCTGGGAAACTTTTAGCTCTTCGACTGCATCAGTTACAATCTTTTAAGGTAATTCCTAGCCTGCAATCCACACCAAGGGGTTGTATTCCTACCCAATCAAGGGATATCATGGCAGCTTTCCATGATTTTTTTAGTACTTTATATAGTCAGGAACCTTTCTCCTCTTCTCAGCTAGAGGAAATTGAAACATATCTGAACTCACTTACCCTTCCCAAATTACTGAATGAACAACAAGAAATTCTGAAGGCCCCTGTTATTCAGTCTGAAATCTGACAAGTTATTGCATATCTCCCGCAGAAGAAGGCTTCAGGACTGGATGGCTTCCTCAACATGTTTTACACATCGTGTATTGATATTTTTGCTCTGTTCCTCACTCATATTTTTAACTATCTGCTCTCTGCTGGCTTCTCTGAGCTATTTCTTAACCAGGCTCAGATTTCTCTCATCCTTGAGAAAGAATGAGTTGCTGTCTTGTAGCTGTTACCCTATTTCCCTCTTAAATTCTGATGTTAAGATCTTATCTAAGGTCCTGGCTAACCAGCTGCTTCAAGTGTGGGATTGTTTAATCTCTCCTGAACAAGTCGGCTTCATGGCTGGGCAATATCCTAGTGGCCATGTGCAGAAGCTATTATATCTCATCTCTGCATCTGGGGAGAGCAAGATACCCACAGTCTTGGTCTCCCTGGATGCAGAGAAAGCTTTCGACAAGGACTCCTGCCCTGTCCTCTTCACAACCTTTCATAAATTTGGTTTCCCCTCTGCTTTTTGTAATTGGATTAAGCCACTGTATTGTAATCCAATGGCCAAGATCAGGGCTAATGGGGTTACCTCTGCTCTGGTGGTACTTCAATGAAGTACCAGGAAAGGCTGCCCACTCTCTGTTTTTATTAATTTTGTATGTGGAACCCCTTTTGAACAAGATTCAACTTAATTCTGATGTTCAGGTAATACTTACAGAAAATTCCAGATACAAATTATCTGCCTATGCAGACAACCTTCTCCTTCATGTGGAGACTCCCCTAACGTCTATCCCTGTGGTCCTAAGGGAAATTTATCTTTTTTCAACACTTGCCAGTTATAAACTGAAATTTGGTAAGACTCAGTTTCTACCCCTGAATGTCTATGTCTCTAAGCAAGCAATCCAGGCAATGGGTCTTTGCTGGGAACCCTTACATATTTGTGGGTTCACATCCCCTGTTCTTTCTCTGCTCTTCTGTAGCTAAATCTTTCTCTGTTGTTACAGAAAATTAGAGAGAACTTACGAAGATGGATGCCCCACCCCTTTTCTTTGTTGGGTAAGTTATTATCAATAAAATTAATATTCTGTCATATACTTTATCCATTATATATGCTTGGTCTGCTTATCCCAAAGGCTTGGTTTCTCATCTCCAGAGTCTTCTGTCTGAGTTTTAAGGAGGGCATATTTTTTGGGGGGGACTTTCTTTTTATCCCTCCTAACCTGCCCTCATCATTCCACTCCTTCAGGCCACTCATACCATCCAAGCCCCATTACGGAGTCTGCCCCTAGAGTGCCCTGGTTACTCCACTGGTCCCTTAAGTGCCCAGATAACCCCCTGGGTGGGGCGAGGAAGGACCTACCTTCCTCCACCTCAGTGGAACACCTGCACAGTGGGAACTGCCCATGGATTGATGACTAGATGGCCCAGAGTGGCTGTCATCTAGGACCACCAAGGGGTGTTTTCCGCTTTTTTCTTGTGGTCCCCTTCCACCCCCGAGGACACTGGCTTGGGCAGGCTACATGCTGATGCAATACATCTACCAAGTGCCTAACAGCATCCTCCCCTCCCCAACTCCAGCACCACTGGAGCCGCCAAAGCCCTGAACATCAGTGCTCCCACCGATCCTCAGGGATGTAGGGTGCATGAAGCACCCATGGTAACCTACCCCAAAGGAGGAGGGCATCTGTTGGGATGCTCAATCCTCCTTCCCCTGCCGACCCCCAGTGACCCGAGTCTGTTCCTGAACCCAGGTTGCCAGTGGGGTGTGAGGTGTGGTGTCCAGTGCTTCAACCCTCAGCGCCACCGGGCCAGGCACGGAGAGCAAATTTTAAACTGACCATGATCAAAGAGAGAGGGGAACTTTGATTAGCTAACTTTTTCCTATATTATTGTGTCTTGCACAGTTCTAAAATGTTTCATTGGGCTCATTCCCAATCATCGCTGATGGGAAAGGGTTATGCATCCCTTTGGTTGGACACAGAAACTCAGATCTATAAGAAACATGCTCTGCAACTGAGGAGCTTGTTGTGTCTTTGCCCCTACTCTCTGCCTTCCTTGTTACACTGAACCCCCTTGATGTGGTCACTCAGTGCACTCAGAACAACTCTGTGCTTACTTTCATATTGATTGGCGTAAAGATTTTTTTCAGCCCATCTTGGGGAACCCCAATATCCGTATTGCTAATCACACTATTCCAATTAAATTTTGCCTACAGCTTTGGATGGATTTCTTAGAATTGATAGTGATGGTAGATGAAATATGCCCTCTTGATATTATTCAGCAGTGTTTTGCTATTCTGGTATATCATTCACGTAAGCATATCCAACTTTTGGGGGCACTTTCTAGATTTTTTTGGTCCCCATCCTTGGATGACATATTTCTCTCCTATTTTAATCGAGCTTACCACAACATGCTATTTCTAAATGTTATGCTTACTTTCAGTTTCATGACCCTGGTAGCCTGTTGGGGGGTTGTTATTACTGGCAGCACTCATTAAGTTTAAAGTTAAATTCTAAAGAATGGCAACAGCTCTGGACAAGACGCTATACATTTATTAAACAGGACAGATATCATTTCACTCTGTTTTGTATCTCCATAATTTGTATTATATCCCAGTAAACTACTAAGGATGGGGAGAGTAGCCTCGGGAGAGTGTACTTGTTGTGGTTCTGGTATTGGATCCCTTTTGCACATTCCTTGGGAGTGCATGAAAGTGACCCCATTCTGGACTGCTATTTGTAATTCCCATGACACCTTTTTCGGCTTGGATCCTTTTTTCACTCCTCAAATCTACCTTGTCGGGGTTTATCTGAAAGACCTCTTTGGTCCTCAGAAAGCTTACATGACACTCATCTTGATCACAGCCAAGATTATTATCCTCGTCATTGGCTAGATGATACTTTTCCGTCCTTGAGGGAGTGGCATCAAGAAATCCATCAGGCGTTGGCTACAGAGAAGCATATCTCTTCCCATCAAGGCAGATATCAGAAGTATCAGGAGTGATGGGAACCTCTTAAGGCTCTTTTCTCTTTGTAACTGTATTCTCCCTTTTCCCCTACAGTTTTGGTTTATATGTGCTCGGGGGGGGGCGGGGTGGAAGGAAGGGTGGGAGGGGTTTAGGAGGTGGGTTGTTGTATAGGATTCTTATGGGGGCTGTTTTGTAGTCTTCATTATGTTGTACATATTGTAATGTTGCTCTTGGTTTGGTTTTTCCCTTTTTTTCTTTTCTTAGTGTGTTCTCTTCTTTGCTGTATCATAAAACTTTAATAAGTATATTTAATTGAAAAAGTAAAATGGCTTCCTTTGTTTTGTGCTGATTACAGGTTTTAAAAAATCAGAGTTACATTTTATGCATTTGCTCAGTTTATACAGTTTTTTTTTTGGTTTTTACGATGCTCTAAAAAGGTTTTTACTTACTGTACCTCTATCAGTGGGTTATGTTGGTCCTCATACTGACCCTTGGGGAGCAACACATCTTACAGATCACTGATGTTATTAATACTAGTTTGATTTTTATTGTGCTAAAACCATATCACTGTTGAAGTACTGTGAGCATAGGTTTTACTCTATAATAGATTTACATCCTGCTATATATAGATGCGTGGGCTGAATATGATAGTGTTATCGTAGTTGATGGTATGTCAGAACCCAGGTTATGCAAAATTATTACAGCTGTTAATAAAATATGTTAGCTCATAATGTCTTGACATTATTGTCATTATACATTAGGAGGCAATATAGCACAGTGGTTTACAGCTCTGAACTGCAATCCTAGAGACCTGAGTTTGAATCCCACAGCCCCCACTTGCACACTGTGTGACCTTGATCAAGTCACTTAAGTTCCTTGTGCTCCCAGGTCGCACCTGGAAACAAGATTTGGCTTAGTGTGCCTTTCCTTGTTAAACAATTTCCCCTTTCCCTTTATACTGTTGACTGAGTATTCTTCCCCTGGATGCCAAGAATACATACCACTTAACACTTGTCATGTAATATCGTATTGATGGGACTGAAAAATGCTGTCCTTCTTGTACTGTAGTCAATGTACAGTTTTGGTATGATGTATGTTGGTATATTCAGTTTCTTAGAATGTTTCATTGGAGAAAACAAATATTTTGCTTATTAGGGATTGTATTGTTTGAATAGACACAATATAATATTGTAAAAACCAAGGCACCCACTCCCTTCCCTTAATGGGCAACATTGTGTTTAAACAGCCTCACCAAGATGCCTCTTCTCAGATGATACTAAGGTATGCATCTGGGTTGATAGTGATGGGGGTGGGGGTTAGACTTGTAAAAGCAGATCTGGGTAGATTGGAGTACTCATCAGAAATATAGCAGTTAAAAATTATAGCTAAGAAGTGCAAGGTACTGCACATTTGAGGTACTAAATCAAAAAATGAATACCAAATGGTGGAAGTAGTAGTGGAAAAACACAACAGAATAGAAGGGCTTGGGGGTAGTGATTTAAGACAATCTAAAGACAACAGTGCAATGCCATAGAGTAGTGGGAAAAGCAAATATTATGTTGAGGTGAAAAGGGAGGGAAGGGGGTTTGGTAGTTAGAGGATTGTGCTACTTCTACCACTGTATAAACCATTGGTTCACCCTAGCTTAGAATACTGTATGCAGTTTTGGAGAATGCATTTGAGGAAAGACATGGACAGAGTGAAGACAGTAGAGAGGAAGGTAACTAAGATGGTCCGGGGACAGCAAGTATGGACATAAGGAGACAATGAAGGACCTAAACATGTACAGGCCAGAGTTGAGAAGGGGTAGAGAGGACATGATTGAGATATACAAATACTTGGGATAAACAACTAGACAATAGAAAACTATTCAAACTGAGTGGGAACACAGACACCAGCGGTAGCTCCAGGAAGCTAGGTGGCTACAAATTTAGGATGGATATTAGAAAGTATTTTTTAACAGAAAGGGTGGTAGAAGGATGGAATAGGCAACTGAAAGAGACATTCCATACAAAAAAAGGGGGGGGCTCAAAAATGGGTGGAACAGCTATGTGAGCTTCATAAATGCAGTATTAAAAGGAGAGGGGGCAGAGGAATTGTGAAGAGTAACTAGGGCGCTTGAATGTCGCATTAGATAGGTAGGACTGGGCTGTCACGATGAGCCAAGTGGCCTTTTTTCTGCCAGCAAATTCTACTACATTTCATATCCTTTATAGTACTCCGCAGCCAAAAACCTGTGGGTATTCCTCATCTATCCTATAGGTTGATGCACGATCTAATCAAATCAAAGTGGGTGAGGACATACCTCTGTGCTCATTCGAATATCTCCAGTTTACTTCTTGCATCAAGATAGGTTGGTCACATCCTAACTGCTCCCAACAGCCTTGCAACTTCAACAACTTCTCACATCATTACAGGTACAGTTCTTTTATTTACAAATAAATCAAGCAATCTAGTAGCTAGCATAGCTAAAATTTCTGCTAACTGCATGCAGTCCACTATAACAATGTCTATTTTGCTTGGGTAATCTTCTGTTTTAAGAACTTCAGAGTTAGACAGAAGCAGCTAAACTAACAGATTCTGTGTAATTTCCTATGCAGCACTCTGCAGGGGACAGGGACCCTCTCTGTAGTGGGCCCTGAACCCACAGCATTTGCCAGCTCCCATTTGTACTACTTAGGCTGGGGTCCCTCCTGTAGTGACCCTTTTCCCACTGAGCATTCCAAACACACCACTTGGAAAGGCCCCTCCAGCAGCGACCTCTTCATGTTTTGCCAGACAACCAGAAGCTATATCAAAGAGAAAGGAATGCGTAAGAGGGCCCCCTGGAGCCTCTCACCCAACCACAAGGCACTGGAGGCATTTTACATGTGGCAGCAAGCAGCCTACGCGATATCTGGGGCACCACTACAGCTCTATGATATACCTGGTGGTATGCAAGCAGAAAAAACAAGAAAATCTCCCCCCGCTACCCACTGAATTTTCATGCACCAATTCGCACCAATTTGGGAATCTCCCTGAAATCCCTATGATTCAGTTTTGGCTAAAGGCAGAAAACAAATGGGCAGGGGCCCCTCCAGTAGGGTCCCAGACCCCTCACCATGCATGCCATTTGCTAGATAGACACAGCTAAACAAATTACTTGTGGGCTCTCTCCAGTAGCGTCTCACAGAGTTTCCGACAGAACATGATTCAACACCAGAAACAAAGAGTCACAAGGCTGGGGACCTCCCGTAGCTCCCACAACCTAGATGACACAACATAAGCATCACACAACCCCCTCTTTTTACCTTAGGCACCAGTTTGGGTCAGATCCATAACAGTTGTTCATCCCTTGATACGGCAGCTATTGGAGAATTACTTTTCTGCCCACTGAGGCAATCAGTTGCCATTTTCTGGTGGGTGTTCACACCCTCTGGCAGTACTACTAGTCCACATGCCTCAGGAACCGTTATTCCTTGCTGATGCTGGAGAGCACTTCTCTGCCCACCAATCAATCCATGCCATCTTGGACATTTAAATCCCACGCTGGTAATCTCAGATGTCCCACAAGCCCCGCAACACTCCAGCTGCATCACAGCTAATGCAAGGCTTGCAAGTCTCATTGGAAAGTCCTGCGACACTCCGGCATCCATCTCAGCTGGGACCTCACGATGCAGGAAATGGGACGGTCCCAAACCACTCCCCACTATCGGGAGGGGAGGGAAGATAATCCAGCAGCCATTTTACCTGGGAGAAATCAACACATGCATTCATGCAGCACTGTGGAATGGAAGAAAGCAAAGGGAGACTCACTGCAACTCCCGCAAAAAATGATTGCAGCGGCTGTAGCATTGGGGTTAGCTACTCCTGCCACCCCTTCCTCCACCTTTTGATCTTAAAGGTCAACCTGGCCGGAGATCTTTCTTCATGTTCTAAATGATTAGATCAAATTAAACATGCAAATGCCAGTACATCTGAGCTGGAATTAGCTTAGTGACCCAGAAAGATATAAAATGTGAAATACAAGGAAAGGGGTGCCGTATCCCCAGAAGTGGACAGGGAGGACACCACTGGCTGGCAGTATAGTGGGCTGGCAGTATAGCCTACAGGTTAGAGGAACGAGGTGTGAACGAGCTTAATACATCCAGCAGATCAGACCCGAGTTTGATTCTCACAACCTCCACTTGCATACTGTGTGACTCTGAGCAAGTCACTTAACCGCCCAGTGCTCCCAGATCACCCCTGAAAACAGGCAGTGGACCTTACCCGGTTACCAAATACTACAAAAAAAAACAAAAAACTTATACAGTCCCGATTATCACAGAGTAAAGACCCCTAAAGCATAAAGGAGCCAGACTCTGAACTAGCAGCTTTCCTCCATGAGCAATCCCACTGGTCCTAGATGCTGGTGAAGTGTGAATACTACTGCAACTCCCTGGGAATCTGAAAACTGGAATTCCTTGCCCCCAACGAGGAATTCCACTAATGACTCAGCAATGGATGAACCCTGACCCCACCCCTGCCGGGCTTCCAGCTGAGCCCGAGACAGAGGGGCTGCACAACCCCAGGAGAAAATGCAATGGAGTGAGTATACAAGAACTAACTAACATAGCAAGAGGGACTCTCGGAACAGTGAAAGAACCTTGTGACATCTTAGATCCACTACCGTTGACGAGTCAACCGACCAGACAACACACTTTACAACTTGTCAGGCAAATTGACAATGTCCTCAATAAAGAGTTAGTCACTCTTGGCACCACCAGAAGTCTGAAGAGAATGTCAGTTATGAAGGAACAATAGTCAAAACTATAGAGGAACACCTAAGTAGATACATGAGGCATCAGGGTTGGCATGCTCAGCAGATGTGGCCATATGAACACCAGAAGAGCACTACTAGGATGGACGGAGTCTCCACTGATTCCATTCCAGAAGCTTCACCAGAAGGAGGTGCAGCAGAATGCATACTGAAGGACAATATGATATATCACTGATGCACCTTCTGACATACTGAGATTCAGTCCTATAATAACAGCCTGGTGAATAGAGCCAGATGAGCATCAAACCATAGAGCGCCGTGTCAGTACCCTTTATAAAGGAACACTGTTTGACCAAGGTCTTACCCCACTTAAATATATATAGGCAGTATTGTCTACTGGTTAGAACATGGGCTTGGGAACCAGGAGATTGCTGGTTCAAACCCAACTAAAACCAGATACTCACTGTGTACTCCGTGACCTTGGGCAAATCACTTGACATTTCAGTACTCCTATCTACCCAGCTGTGGAAATGGGTAGAAACAGGACTCCACAGGAAAGGAAATGTTAATTCTCTCAGGTATCAAATTATGTTTAACACCCAAGTTCCCACTCAAGTCACGTGGGATCATAAAAAAAGAAACACAATACATCTTAAGTCAGTGAGAACTACAAACACAACTTGAGGTAACTCACAAAGAAATAATGAGATCATGGGGGCACAGGCAAATCCACCCCCAGCTGCAGGGAGGATATAGCGATTTGCTTCAATATTGGTCACACAGCCCCCGACCAATAGGTAACTGATGTCATTTTGTTAGGTTACACTATCGAACTACATTGAGAATCAATATCATCCCAAATCATTGTTTCTCCTACCCAGGACTACCGACTCCAATAATAAAGTGAGCCATTTATCTCACAATGGCAGACCTGACTAAAAACAGGGATATTTGTTTAGTCTCGTGGGATGAGCGAAACACTGAGGTCTACTCCACATTCTCCGTAGCCCCACTGAAGACAGAGGGAATTTGCACTGTGCTGGACTCAAATACCAAAACAGGTTGGTAGTTCGCAAAAGTTCAAGAGGGAGGCACTATGCTCCATCATACTAGTCATGCAACTAGGACACTACCACCCCTGATTCACCATAAAGGGTGAACACTAACTATACACTCAACTACCCTCTCAGACTTGCCCCAGCTCCACGGGTCTTCACCAAGACCCTAGCTGGCCTAGCAGCATTCCTACACAGAAGGGTATACATCTCATCCCTACCCGGATGACTGACTTCTCTGACCTTAAACATTACATTAAGCACAGCACAATACAAACCTGGCACATCAAGACCTACAGGATCATGGCTGGCCTATAATCTGGAGGAAGAACTGACTTTCACCAACACAGTCCATCCTCTAAATAAGGGCATCCATACAGATGCTAAAATATCGAGTTAGCCTTACAGAAGACAAGGTGCACAACATAGGTACAATGACAACCAAACTCACTCAGTGACCTGGCAGAGCTGTGTGGGACCATCTGCAGACCCTGGGACTCAGGGTGGCAACATGGGACACAGTCCCAAGAAACAGACTACTCATACGATGCACATAGAGATGCCTGAAAGACACACAGGAATAAACATCTCTCAATTTCTAATCCAATATTAGTCCACCCACCAAGTCCCTCAACAGTTCATATTGGTGGTCATAGGAAGCAAACGTACAGCAAGGGTGAACACTGTCCCAACCAAGCACAATGGAGACCATCAGGGATGGCAGTCTAACAGGATGCGAGAGGGAGTAGGACAGCCACGTAACACACATTTATGACACCCAAGGGAATCAACCCTCCTGAGACACAGCAGTGCTGCTCGCACTGGAGTTTTCCTTCACACCCTGTTCACCAATCAGGAAATTCTAGTGGGATCCAGTGACCTAGCATGGTAGACATCCTCTCAGCCCCATGGACCCTTGGACGAGCCTAGGTGTTCTCACTTCTTCCAATGCTATCCAATGCCATTCGCACAATTCATTGAGCCGGACATCAGTATGAGGGTAGCACATATCCCATAATGGAGACAATGGTTTCCACTCCTCACCCGGAGACAGGTCTTCATGTCTCAAGACAAAACCCTTCACCCAAACCCACCCAGCCTGGATCTGACATCCTGGCTGCTAAAAGGGATAGACTGTGGAACCTGGGCTATCAGACAAGAGTGATAAACCGACTGTTACCATCCTGGAGGCAATCGACTAACAACACTTGCCACAGACAATGATAACTCTTTCATGACTAGTGTGAGGAGAGGGGAACCTCACCATTGGAGGCAGGATTACCACAAATCCTGGATTTGTTTAGAAGAAGGGGCAACTAAGGACATAAGTCCCGCATCACCCAGAGCCCAGACATTGGCAACCTCCTCCACAATAGGTCTCCTCCCAGGGGTAGGACAAATTGGCCCACATCCAGATACTCTCTTGATTAAAGTCATAACAGTAGCATCACCAAGGATAAAACAAAGACATCCACAGAGACAGCTCAATACAATACTGGATGCCCTACAATCTCCATCTCTCTCTCTCTCTCTCTCTCTCTCTCTCTCTCTCTCTCTCTCTCTCTCCCCATTGAGACTTTCTTCACTGGTGTACAATCAAAACAACCTCCTGGTAGCAATCTGTTCTGCTAGGAGGATTAGCGAGCTTCAGGCCTCATTCATGTATGGACCCCTCATAACTTTTCATACCAACAGGGCCACTCTTAGAACTGGCTCTTCCTTACTACCAAAGGTGATAACCACATATCACAGGGGCCCGGATGTGCTATGGACCTACCTAGAGATAGACTACACCACAGACAAGACATACCCTCACCTGTTAGATGTCAGTCATCAACTGGGGGAGAGAGGGAATGTGTCAATAACAGACATTTACTCAGCAGCCACCTGGTCACCAATACATTTATTCACCAGACATTATCATCTAGTTGTAGTGTATGCTGAAAAAGCAGCATTTTGGCTAAAATGGTAATGAGGATAGGAGCTCAGTCCATATCACAGCATAATAATCTGCCTTCGCTTATCCCACCCAAGAGTAATCATTATTCTCTATATACACTGCTACTAAGGTCCCACAGATTTTTGACTGCAGAGTACTATAAAGGATATGAAATATAATGGGATTTACTCACCTGGTAAAGAAGATTGTATGAGTACCCTTTATAGTACTCTGCAGCCCCACCAGAGATGGCAGAATTTTCCAGGAACTGGGTTAATAAAGGACACTAATGTCACATCACCTGCAGTCTCGGATCATGTTAGTGAAGTATAGCAACTGTTAGGTGCTTAAGCCTATGTCATGCAGCCTGTAAGAATCAGGTTATAGCAAGAAACGATGGCAGTCCATTGTGATGCAATACAGCATTGCTACAAAAACAGTGTGAGTACTGATCAACTCCTGAATAGGCTCCTTTTCCCTCCTACTTCATAGTAAGGGCTACCAGGCATTAGTTAGAGAGGACACCATTCAAGAAAGAGATGATCTGTCTCATGGCAGTTTGTCCACTGTTTATCCTCTTCCAGCTTGTATGTCTATGTTTTTTCCCACAGTACAGCTTGGGAAGAATCACATTGGAGATATTCGAATGAGCACCGAGGTATGTCCTCACCCACTTTGATTTGATTGGCTCATGCATTGACCTATAGGATGGATGAGGAATACACACAGGTTTTTGACTGTGGAGTACTATAAAGGGTACTAATGCAATCACCTTTACCAGGTGAGTAAATCCCATTTTCCTATGTTTCTTTGAAATCCTGTCATGTCTGCTTCCCTTGTCCTTCACAAACAACAAAAATGCATGGCATAATACAAGCACAAAAATATACAGACTATGGGATTTTGCATTACAGCTGAGCTATACTGGGTAAATAAAGTTTTAAATAAAATAATAATATATATTCTTATTACTAAGAAATAAAAAGATTCCCTTAGTTTAAGAGGTGATTGAAACATTGGCTTACATTTACCCCTAATGTTGTCTGAGTCAGCCTACTGACATGCTAAGCAATAAAGTTCAACTGAAACTGTGATAGAAAATTAAAGAACAGCACAGAGTATCAAACATGGACTGAAAATGCAGAAACTTGCCCTGAGAATTCAACTCCATGCTGCTTGGAATGACATAGCTCACCTACTTGAAAAGTTCCAGGAAACCGCACAACACATCTTTCTGCCACCTGCATATCACACATCTATTCCAGCAGCACCCCTCCCACAGACAAATATGAGACTGGGAGGTTAGAATGTCATTAAACATTATAATGCAATCAGTAACTCACACGCCAAACACAGGCTGGGGGACACGAACACTTCAGTAAACATCTCAAACAGGTTTTCAGTACTGTCATCATTGCCACCCACCGAGGCAAGGGATGGGGTCTGCCAAAACCAGCAAAAGCCTAATGACAGGCAGGCACAAATCAAGGAGATTTTCAACACTGTCTTCATTGCCACCTGCTGAGGCAAGGAATGAAGTTTGCCAACCCTAGCTAAAGCCCAAAGACAGGACAGGCAGAAAGTGAACCACATTACTAAGAAAGACATTAAAAAGCAAATCTTAATCGTAGGGGACTCAATAATACGAGGAGTTGAGCCCCACATTCAGCAAAAAGGACAGTCAAGAGTTAAGATAAGATGTCTCCTGGGGGCATCAGCATGGAGAAACACAGAACATATTATTAAACTAGCATGTAGCACAGATTGCATCTCATTCATCCTCATCCATCTAGGTTCAGATGACCTAGTCAAATGCTCTTTGTAGGAAACCAGATCTAATCTGTCCACCCCAGGAAACAAATTATCATCTATTTTGTCCACCATGCCATTCTCTGAGATTCTGCCTATATGGGGGAAGGCTGGAAACAGGCAAAAGACCAGAGAAGATTAAACCAGAGCTCAACACATGACTCGAGGATTGAAGACAGGAAAAATGACATCAGTACATGGGGAACTGGCAGGATTTCTGGGAAATGGAGTTCTTTAAGATTGAAGGCCTGCACCTCATGAAGGAGGAGACCCGAGCACTCGGCCAGAAGTGTGATGTTTTCCTTGACCATTTAAACTTATAAAAGGGGAGAGGTCAGCATCAACTAGTGCATCAATATACACAACTGCTGACCCTCCCCAGTCACCTTCTAAAATGCATGCCTCAAATCAAGTGAAAATAAACAAGAACCATCATTCAAAATGAAAACACAATCTAGCAGCATAGCTAAAGACAAAATACACAGAAATATCACTGTAGCTGGAGATCAACAGGGTTGACAAGCAATGTGCATCAGTGCTCACAGTCTTGTAAACAAAGTCCCTGATCTCACTGCCATGATAATAGACTCACAACTCACAACTGGATTTAGTCGCAGTAACAGAAACATGGTTCAATGAGAACCACACCTGGGACGTAACTATCCCGGGCTATACCCTCTTCAGAAGGGATCGCAAGTGAAGGAAAAGGGAGGGTAGCTGTGTATGTTAGAAATGACATCAGACTCATACAAATTCAGGCTACATCCAAGGAGGATGAAGCCCTGTGGATCACCCTTGGATCAGGGATAAGACCCTATCCAAGGCAATGTAATCTATAGACACCCAACACAAAATAATGACACAGATAAAGAACTTCCAGAGACCTTCTTAACTATGGCCAACAAAGGAGATCTGGTAATGCTCTGGGACCTCAATCTACGGACATAGATTGGATATCCTACTGGCTTCATCCAAGAAGCCTGGAATTCATGCTAGCACTACGGGGCAGGACTAGTACAGCTAGTGACATCCCCAACCAGAGAAGAAGCAATACTAGACCGCATGCTTTCAAACAGCAAAAGAATCTTGGGCGTTCACACAGGAACCCATCTAGGATCCAGTGACCACAGATCAGTCTGGATCACCATCAGAAAATCTAAGGAAATCAGTCATACAAAACTAAAGAGCCTCAACTTTAGAAAGGCCGACTATGCCAGAAAGAAAGAAATGATAAAAGCCTTGCTGGTGCGTAATACAGGAGAAAACATTTAAAAATTTGGAGGAAGATAAAGAATGCAGTAGCTACAGTAGCATCACAATGCACAAAGTTGGTCAGTAAAACAAAAAGGAAGAGGAAGCCACTCTGGTTCACAAAGGACATAGCATCAAAAATTAAAGACAAAAAAGGGCATTTCAAAAATTTAAGGTAACAAAAAATGGACAGTGAAAATGAAGACTATAGAATCAAACTCGAAGCAGGTAAAGAAATCAGAAAAGCAAAAGCACAAGCTGAGGAGAAAATGCAAAGGATGTGAAAAAAGGAGATAAATAATTTTACAGATATATCAGGGAAAGGAGAAAAACCAAGGGGGGGGATCATCTGCCTGACTATCAAGGAAGGACTACACACAGAGAGTCACAAGGTGAAAGCAGAGATCCTAAATAACTTTTTCTGCTCAGTCTTCACAAAGGAGGATCACAGAGATGGACCAACACTAATCAAAACAGACAGACAGGGGCAGAATAATCCATTTACTACAGAAAGAATCCAGAAGGAACTGAAGAAGCTGGAAATGGACAAAGCAATGGCCCTGAATGGGACACATCTGAAGATACTTAAAGAGCTAGCAGAGGAGCTCGCTGCAACACTAGCAGCACTGTTCAGTGACTCCTTAAGCAGTAGTGACATACCACAGGACTGGAAAGAGCCGCCATGTAGTTTCCCTTCACAAAATGGGAGAAAGGAGGAGGCTGGGAACTACGCCCGGTCAGTCTAACCTCAGTGGTGGGAAAACTGATGAAAGCACTCCTTACAGAATGGATAGTGGAATATCAAAGATTAGCATTCAATTAGACCCCAAACAGCATGGTTTCATGGCAGGATGGTCATACCAGACCAATTTGACTGATTTCTTCAATTGGGTGACCAAAACAATGGACCAAGGTGGGGCTCTGGATATCATATATTTAGATTTTAGTAAGGCATTTGACTCTGTCCCTCATTGAAGTCTGGTTAACAAACTGGACCACACAGGTGAAGGGCCTAAAATTGTCAGCTGGGTAACAAATTGGCTATGGGATGAGACACAGAGGGTCCTGGTCAATGGGATGATGCTACAGAGGGCAAGGTGATCAGTGGGGTCCCACAGGGATCGGTCTTAGGGATGATCCTCTTCAATATATTTATCAGTGGAATTTCTGAAGGGCTGGAGGGAAGGTATGCCTGTTTGCAGATGCTCAAAGATCTGCAGCAGCGTGGACACATAGGAAGGCAATATGAAAATGGTGTCTGACTTCAAAAAATGGAAGAATGGTCTAGAAACTGGCAGTTGAAATTCAACACCAAAAATGTAAAGTAATGCACCTTGGAAAACAAAACTCAAAGGTGACATACACCCTTAGGCGGGGGGGGAGATTACAGAGACCAAAATGGAACAAGACTGTGGGGTTATAATTTTGGACAACTTAAGAGTAGGAAGACAGTGTGAAAAATAGCTTATAAAACCAGCAGCATCCTCAAATGTATAGGCAGGGCATTACAAGTAGAAAATGCAAAGTAATAATCCCACTATACAGGTCCCTGGTGAGCACATCTGGAGTACTGTGTCCAGGTTTGGAGACCTCATAAAAAGACATTAACCACCTAGAAACAGTACAAATGAGGGCTACAAAGATGGTACAGGATCTACATCATGAGCCATATGAAAACAGACTAAAACAACTACAGTTATACTCACTGGAACAAAGGAGGGACACAGAAGAGTTGATAGAAACCTTTAAATACATTAAGGGAATAAACTCAGTGCACAAGGAAGACCTCTTCCACTAACACAAGACTGCTCCAGAAGGCACTACATGTGGATAAAGGGAGGTAGGTTCAAAAGCAACACTAGGAAGTTCTTCTTCATGGAACAGGTTGTGGACCCTGGAATAGTCTGCTGCAAGAATTGGTGGAGTCTAAGACAGTCAGGGAGTGCAAGTTAGCATGGGATAGGTGCTATGGAAACCTGGCAAGAATGAATTAGCTAGGTTGGGGGTAGCAAGAATAAACGGCAAACTAGATGGACCAAAAGGTCCCCTTCTGCCATCACTTTTCTTATGTTCTTATGAATAAAACATTTATTTTGGGCATCTGGCTTATCTGTTTGTGTCTGTTGCCCTGCATTGTTCTTAAAAGAAGTATATAGTTGAAACATATTAAGTTCAAAAGGGGCTCTAGTTCCATCATGCCCCCAGCTATCTACCAGCTTCCTAAGTGGGGTTGCAATAAATATGCTGTACAAACATGTATCGGTTTACAAGGATTCCCCACCTATGCTACTGCCCATGATACACAGTGATTCCCTTGGTAAACTACATTTGTCCAGTGTTAACTCGAAGTCCTGACTCTAGGACATTTGAAAGCTCGATAAAAATCAGTCTAATTGAATTTCAGTAGCTATTCCTTAGAAATGGATGGTAGGACAGTGAGAGAAAGGAAGCGTGAAGCTGATCAGTTTAATGTAAAAGCAAAACAAGGTGCTGTGTCAGCATGTGGTCTGAAAGAAAAACAAAATGGTTGTATTAAATGCACGCTAAAATAGAAAACAGAGTTAAAATTCTACATTTAACCTAAGGTCTTCGTCAGGAAATATCTAAAGAGAAAAACAAAGTTAGTGTAGAGGTAAAATAAGGGATATATATCTGGGGAAGAAAAATGGGAGGCTCAGGAGAAGTGATAAATGGGAAGATTAAGAGAGAATCTGTGTAACAAAAGGTGATGATGAGAAAGACAAACCATAATAATAGTGAAAGAGCTAGTAAAGTCCCCAGGTGGGGACTAATTAACAGCGCTAATTAAGAAGGCTGAAAGGTGACAAATGTGGGGGAAGGAGACAGATATAGAGACTTATGGTGAAAATGAAAAAGAAGTTAAATGTGTACAGATACAAACAGACTTTAGGGAAAACAAGGGGTGGCTGAAAGATGTTAGCAGGAAATAAGTCTATCATTTAAACCGGAGGGCTGTTGGGAGCCAAGACAGCTGATCAGCTTGGTTTCCATGTTTTTTCTATGGTTAGAATCCAGAAGCCCTGCTGAAGGACACAAACAGAAAGGTCATTGACACTGTGGTCCCTGGAGATAAAGTGGGATACAATAGGTTTAGCAGTGTCTCCATTCCTGACTGCTCTGTAATGTTCCCTGAAATGGTCAGCAAGGCGTCTACCAGTCTCTCCGATGTAAATAGCAGTACACTTCCTGCAAAAAATACAATATACCACTTTAGTGGAGGTGCATGAAAACTCCTTGGTGATCATTTTTTTTGTTTGTTTGTTTGTATTTTCTTCTTGTTGCTGTGCCCCCAGCTTGAGACAATGGCAGCAGGAGCTCCAATTCCTTTTTTACTTCCTCTACTCACTGTATCCTCACTTTCTACCCTCCGCCCTTTTCCTTCCCCTTCCTCCTACCATTGCTCATCCCCACACTTTCTCCTTCTCTCCCATCATTAGTTCTGCCATCCTTACAACCCTTTTAGTTCTTAACCCCCAAAAGAGTGTGAGCTTCAATGGTCTTGACCTCAGATCCTACATCTTTCTGCTTATGTCATTGCCATCCCTATTACCTACCTCCTCAGCCTCTCCTCTTTGAATTAGCTACTGACTCAAATGCTTGGAAAGAGACAACTATCACCACCGCTCCCAGAGGAGTGGTCCCTCTTATCCTAGGAACTACTGTCCAATTCCCTCCCTCCCCGGCTAAGCTCCAGGAACACCTTGTTCTCTCTCAGCTTTCCCTGATCCTCAACTCCTCCTCCTTTTCCACTCCTTTTCAGTCTGACTCCCAAAATTCCCACTCTTTCTGTGCCTACCTGCTCCAGCTCACTGACTCCATCATATCCACCATGGACCAGGGCCAGGTCACCTCTGCCATCTTTGTCAGTTGGCTGAAACCTTCAGCACTGTTGCCCACCAACTTCTCCTGGGGTAGCGTAAAGTGACAGGGTTTTCTGCCTCTTCCGTCACTCCTACCTTAAGGACAGGTCTCAGGATGTCCATATTGGAAAGACCCTTATCTCCCCTTGCTTCCTATCTACTCAGATGTGTTCAAGGGTCTGTCCGTAGCCAAATATTCTTGTCTATTTTTTGAATGACTTCCCCACTGCCTGTTCCTCTGCCTCCATCCACATGTACACAGATGATACAGTGCTTTATACATCTGACACCTTTGTCTCTGACCACACTGCCTGGCTCCAAATGGACCTTGCCAGTAACTAGGGCTGGTTCATGGCAAATTAAATATTCCACAATGCCAAGAAAAAAATGGTCTCCATGACCTTTGGCCCCAAGCAGAGGCATGTCAGACTCACCTCTCCCCTCCTTCCATACCACTGATGGCACAGTAATTGAGGATGTCTCCTCCTTTATATAAATTGTGGCTTGGTTGGACCATCACCTTGATTTCTCAGTGCACGTGGATGCCATCCACCAGAAGCTCTACCCTAAACTTGTGCACTTCCTGCCTACAGAGAGATTGTCTCAATGGAAACCCAGGCTTTCATGTGTGGGAGAACAACACATGCCATCAGTGTTGCTATGTTGGCCAGGTCAGTTTTAAGGCAATAGTACATGAAAGAAGTTTGAATTTGTTGAGATGAACTAAGTCAGTGTGTTAAAACGTCTGATAAAGCTTACATAGAAACATTGGAATTTGATTGCAGAAGGAATTTGAAAGTCCATTGAGTATGTCCTAACTACAGTATACTTCCTGACCCAGTCTTAAGTCATGCTAAAGTAGAGGTCCTTTGGGATGGATTCAACTTTCCTGAAATGTGGTATAGTACGGTATGATAAAATTGTATTTTTATACAGGATAGGACCTTTAGCACCTAGAGTCTTATTTATAGAGGTTGTCCTGATTTTGCAAAATTACAATAACATTTACACAGATTAAAATGCCAATATTAAATACAAGATACAAAACCAGCACAATCACAATATTTAACATTGATTATAAATTGGGTATGAAAATCATCAATCCTGATTTGTTTTTACCTATGCATTAAATCATTCTAATGCATAGGGAAAAACAGGTTTAAGCAGTGGTGGTTGGAATTCAGTCAAATCAAATACAGAATTAGTGAGCCATTTATCATTTCCCTGATTTCCATCACAAACTTGGCTGCCACTTTCCCTTATATACAAAACCATTCAACTAGGCCTCCTAAAGATTAAACTTTCTTAAATTAAAAAAAAGTAATTGTCTGTTCTCTCTCAATCCCTCCATACACAAATAAAAATATTGAAAAAGTCAGGCACTTTTCAGTTTCAATTTCTGTTTTTTCCTTGATGTCCATTAAAGATCCCCCATCCTTAGTAGCTTGCCAGTTAAATACCTTCTGCAAAACCTGCCAAAGATACAGCTGAGGACCTGGCTCTATATGAGGCCTGTGTGTGTGTGTGTGTGTGTGTGTGTGTGTGTGTGTGTGTGTGTGTGTGTGTATAGATACGTATGCCAGTGCAATTCTGCAGGAGTTTGAATTTATGCATTCTAAGTAAACATTTAGTGTATGTGTATGTGGGTGGAGCTTTCTACTACAGGAATACTACAGAAGTCTGAATTCTTGCATTTCATGGTAAACAAACACGCCATCTTGAAATTTTGCTATAAACCATTTTGTAGGTGCAATAAGACATTCCAAGGTGTTCTATGTGCTGAGATAAATTCACTTCTAAGAGCTGAAAGCAATAGCTGTATACAATACTGCTTTTGTTTTGTACAGTATTGAATAAGTACGTTATCTTTACTGAAACCTTGCAGTTATTATCCACTAGGGTTCATCCATATCGGTGCGACTGTCATTTTGTTGACACTGATATAGGTGCAAGCAATGTGCCACCTGGCATGTCTGTGTGCCAGGCATTGGAGCTCCCACGACAGAGAGCGCCAAAGCCCCATCCCTGGAAATAGTTATGTTTTGCAGGTGGGGGGGGTCCCCCTGCACTCCTCACTCCTAAATGGAACCTCCTCCAGGGCGGGCATTCCCCAGAAGAGGGTAGAAATTGTGTGGGCGCAAAGGGCGGCATGACTGAGGGACATTCTAAAATCAAGATCGGCCCTGTTACCATCGCCCTTATTGTGGCAACAACATTCAGTCACCATTCTAAAGGTATACCATCCACCAGGACATCATTAGAAATGAGTCTCTGGCTCAATGACTTGTCATGAAAATTAAATAAATAAATCTAGCTCTTTTGTTGTTTAAAGAGATCAATCTCTAGCATCCCTGTGTTTCATTGTAATACAGCATGAGATCAACAATCACTTTCAATATTTTAATTTTGTTTTAAATTTCAGGCACCAAGTATACAAATGGCATTTATGATATAGGATCACCTGTTCCACAAACAGGGTTTGGCTCAGTATCAGTTTTACAACTAATTGATGAGCTAAAGGTAGCTCTGATGATGGTGACAGATCAAGAAGAGAGGGAGGTCTTACGGAATCAAGTTCCAGAAACAACAGCAAACTATGTCAAGGACTGGCTAGTAAGAAACTCAGTGAGTAACATTGAAATTACCCCTTGACCTTGTAACTGATCCATGGAAAATGTAGCTTCTGTTTGTATATTTCTATAATTTTTCCTTCATTTACTGTATAGTAATTGCCTGTATTAAGATACATTAGAAAACTATGTGACTGACTAAAAATAATCTCTGTGCATAACTTTGAAATGGTTGTCATGCAGCATATCCTTTGAATATGTAGCCTCTATTTAGTTTTTTTTTTTATTTTGTTGCCTTCACTTACAGTTATTGGGTGCATTATGTTAAAATGAATTGCTATTATTGACCAGATACAGTGGAACTTTTCTGTTAAGGATCCCTTTTGTACTAAGGTATCTGTTCTTAAAGTAGCATAAAGCCTGTTGTCCACTGCCCCACCCTTATTTATTTCTCTGGTCACCCTATCAAAGAACTCTGTCTGGTTTGTCTGACATGATGTCTCTCGTGAATCCGTACTGCCTCGTTTCTTGTAATCCACTGGATACCAGATGATCCACAATCCTTCCCTTTAAAAATGACTCGCATTTGCTTCTTAGCCATTGGTGTCAGACTGACCTGCCTATTGTTGCCAGCCTCCTCCTGGCACCACTTTTATGAAATGGGACTGTATACCTCCTCCAGTTCTCTGGAGCCACTCCTGTGAGTTGTTGAATAGGACTATAAGAGGTACAGTCAGTACCTTCCTGAGTTCTCTCAACACCCTCGGGTGTTAGGGGGATAGACTTGGGAGCAGGGAGAGGAAGGGAGAAAGAGGTAAAGTGCCTCCCTAGTGCTTTGACCTAGAGGAGTGGAGAGCAGATCCAGAGAATGGCTAGGGTGGCAGAAGATGGGACATAGCTAGATGTCATTATACACTGGGGGACAAGTGACCTAACAGGGGATAGGTTGCGGGTAGTGCAGGGAAATTTCAGGGACCTGGGGAGGGGCCCCAAGCAGGTGGGACATACAGTGGGTTTTGTCAAGATGTTACCTGTGTATGACCAGGGAGAGGAAAGGGCACTCTGCACCAGAGCTTTTAACAGTTGCTTGGTTGAAGGCATGATACATATAGGTAAGCTTTGGTTACCCTTGGGACTAGGGGCCAGTGTGGGAGGGTATGGGCCTCTATATGGGAGACAGCCTGCATCCTTCCAGAAGGGGATCACAGTCCTTAATGGAAGGTTTAAATGCTACTTGGATGAACATTTAACCTAGCTGGGGAGAGGATGTAAAACCAAGGGAAGCAACAATTGCTGCCTAGATGATGAAGCAGCATGGAGGGTGGGCCTGAAGGGAGGAGGCTCCTCCAGGGCAGGGGCACAAGATGACAAGGGTGGGGACAAGGCAGAGAACAAGGGGGGAATAAATCAGGAGAGCAAGCAGGCTACTCTTTTGTTAGGAGAGATAGGGAAGGGAGGAGTAGTTGCACTATGTGTGAAGTAGGGAATCATGACTACAGAAGTACAATGGCAACCAGAGGAAAAGGAAGGAATGGAGGTGCTGTGGGTCATCCTAGAGACAGGTGTTGGGGCCACTATTTATATGGGGGGGGGGCTATACAGACCTCCAGCACAGGTGGAGGAGCTGAATAAGACACTTGGGTAGCCATCATTAGGATGGCAAGTAAGAGGGAGGTACTGCTAGTTGGTGACTTCAGTATGCCAGATGTGGATTGGAGCCTTCCAACTGCAGGTTTGACAAGAAGGAGAGCCACCACTGACCCCTACAAGATGCTTGTCTCAGGCAGCCAGTGAACGGAACCACTAGAGATAAGACAGTGCTGGACTTAGCACTTACAAAAAGGGATGACACTGAAGATGTCACTGTAGGCAGTCTGCTATGTACTAGTGATCACAGTATAGTATGATTTAACACTGAGATGGGAGCAGAGGCAAACCACATGAGGACAAGGGTGCTGAACTTTAGAAAGGTGGATTTTAAAAAAATGGGAGACTGCCTGAGTAACTGCCTATTTGGGGGTATTGGGGAATTGATAGGGAGGGGTGGAGGAACAGTGGGGAAAAATAAGGGAGGGCATAATTGAGGCAACCAGCATCTGCAAACTCCAAACTGAAGCTCTACTTGAAGATCAAGTAGGTTCACCACTCAGAATGGTTTACCACAAAGGCCAGAACCTCAGGGTATCTTGGTTGACAGTATGCAGCCCACCGCGGTGAGAAGCACATGGCGACTGGATCCCCAAAGGATGCTTTCACTGTGGTCACTGCAGGTGTTGTAAAAGCATGCAAAATAACAGTACTTTTGGTACTATCAACAGTCCAAAAACATGCAAAATTTAGCAGTTCATTAACTGCTCCACACTGGAAGTGTGTACCTGGCTACTTGCTGTAAAGCCTTGTTTGTGGGAAGACATCCCAGGTATTTAAACTAAGGATAGGGAAACACCTTAGTTATTTTCATAACAATGACAGAGGTAATGAGTTAGCTAAGCATATTGCTGAAAATCAGAGACCCAGAGAACCATAAGTTTTCATTCTGTGGGATCGGAGGCGGTCTGGCGGAAAAGTGAGGTGACAACCTAGAGTATTTTATTCTGTGCAGTGAGATGTTCTGGATCTATCAGTTGGGAGGACCAAAACCTGGGCTCAATGATTCTATTAATATTACATCTCTTTTATAGAAAAAGCAGATCGTTTTGATTGCCTCTGACTAATCCGTTTAACTCTGTCTCCCAAAATGTTTTTTCTTTCTTGGATACAGGATAAACACCCAGATAAGGAATGGAATCTCCATTTCTGATTTTTTCTCCTGCACTTTCTTACTATGAGGTGTGAGTTGCTCTAAATCTGTATTAGCTACTGTATTTGGAGTGCCGATCCTCTTTGTCCTGAATCATGCTGCTCACTCTTAACTGTCTGGTTTGTATATTTGTAGCAGCCGTTGTAATGCATACGATATTCTTACAACATACATGGGGATGTTATGTTATGAAAACACAAACATTATTAATTCTGTTAAAAAAATCCCTGTTGTACTGTAAGCATATGAGCACCCCAGCTGACTTCTGTGACCTCCTTTACAATTTACTGTTGTACAAAAGTTGATTTTATTTTTGGATTAAATACAATGGTAGAAGTCATTTAGCACTTATGTAGGTCACTGGTTTTCATCTTTGGTTTCTTTTGGTTTTCTTATGGATAATGGTCTTTTAAATACATTGGCTGCCTTTAGGCACCTTACAATAATATTATACAGAGAGGTATAGCATGTGCTGTCAGTTGACAGAATAATGTATTATTTTGCATTGAGTTTGTTGGTTATTGCACTGTTTTTTATTTATAAAAATGATATCCACCTTTAAGACACAATGGGCCAGATATTCAAAACCCTGCCATGGGGCAAAGTTAGCACTACCCAGTGGACAAAGTAAGCCCGGAGCAGAAAGCAAGCAATATTCAAAAGGAATAGCCCGGTGCAAAACCAGCTGAATATAGCAAGCAAAGGAAGCCGGGCAAGCAGGGCCAGGAGTGCAGGGCAAACATTGCCCAGAAATAGGATAACACTGAATATAGCAAACAAGACAGCACTGAATATAGCATCCAGGCAGACAGTGCAAACACCCAGTGGAACACAGTGCATAGGTGAGACAGCTTGCCCTGGGACACATGCAATGAAACACAGCCCAGAACAAGGTCCCAGGTGCAGACTGCAGTGCAGAACCCAGTAAATGACACATAGGCATGCGAATGGCAAGCAACTACCAGGACCCATGTGTGAGATCCAAGGAGCAGTACACATGAGCGAAAGCCCCAGCACGAAGAATGACACAGGACACAGTAAACTGTAGGAACATGACTGTAATATGCAACATAAGAATGGCAACGTAGCAGTACACACTGCAAAGCGGCTAAATGAAAACAATAAACAACAAACATAACCAATCTGGAACAACAACTGGATTGACCAACACTAAAACTAATAAGGCCAACTGTACAAATCCAACAAAAGTAAAAGCAACCCCCAACACAGAACACTACTACTAAGAAGGTTAGCATGGAAAGGACTACAACTATGATAAGAAAGACTAACAATACAGTGGCATAAATAACATATGTACATATCTACAAAATTTACAGAATGGTAATGGGGTAAAGGGAGGTGACACAAACAGGGGAATGTAACAGAGGCCAGGGATAAACAGCAGTCCACAAAGGGGATAGACATCAGAAATGGAGAAGTTCATGGCTGACTGAGGGACAGATCTGGCATCACGAACCTCCAGGACAGCTGCCACCCTCCTGGTCTCCGAAATTAGGACTGCCTGCTGTTCTATATGTGTCTGTTGTTGCTGGACAATGCACTGTAGGAGATCCTTTGAGCCCTCCAACTCCTTCGGTCTGGTCACCCACATAGGCGATTGGGTGGACCTGCAAGAGGAAGGGGGCTGGTGAGGATGGGAGACCGGCTAGGAGGCATACTGCAACCACAGGTGGCTATACAGGGATGGACAGCATGTCCTGACAGCCATGTCAAGTGGTGGTGAGGAATGCAATGGTAGGCACACCCAGCAGGTGCCCACAGGGTGAGCCTGGTAGACATAGGCCCCATTCCAATACCCAAAAGACATGGATACTTCAGCCTCCAACAGCACTATGGTACAGTTGACACCACTCACCCCAGCACTGCACACAGTGAGACAGTGCAGGCACACAGGTGGTCCCCAGGATGGCAGTGGGTGAGGGCCACAACAACATGCTCATAGGTGACCACACATTGGGACAGGCTGCCCATAGACAGATAGCAATGTACCAGAAAGCAGGCGCAACAGCAAAGAACAGGGGCACAGGGTAGCACACTGCAGGCACAGTGGGCGGCTAATGTGGCCAAGCCAGGGCGAAACCAGCCTGCAGAGGCGCATGCCCACAGGGCACACACCTGCAGGGTGCACCGACAGATGCTGCCACACATTGCCCATGGACAGCAATGTGTGCGGTGGCCTGCAGCCAGAACACCGACATGGCAGGTGACCAGCTGAACATGGCGAGCACTGAATGTGGACAGCATGGCAATGCCAGCCATGCATGCAGACACTGCCACATACCACCCCCCACCACAGGGTATGGCATCCAGTCAGCCACACAATGGTAGCACCATGGGACAGTATTGTGCAACACAGCACAAAGCCGCAGCAGCAATGGCATGAAGCCCATGGTGGCCAAATGCCCAGCACAGTCAGTGGCAGCCCAGTGAAGATACAACACAATACAGAGGCACAGCATAAATGAAGAAAGAGATTTACTCACGCAATAGGCCCCTGTCCTCGGAGCTACTCTCCTGCGCCTGCTGCTGCATGGCAGGCACCCTCAGGCTGCCTCTGGATGTGGCCTGTGACAGCTCCTGGCCCCCTCTCCCTGTGCTGCACTGCACATTCCACTCTACAGTGGACAGAGGAAACTGCAGCGTTAGTGCAATGCACAGCATGTGCCGCAAGAGCCACTGCAAGATACACGCCCACCACCATGACACCGTACATGCAGGGCAGCCCAGGGACAGTGAAAGCATGCAGAAGACACCCACACAGTGGACCACATGACCCACAGAGCATGCGCCAGGCACACAGGGCATGTGGTCATGTAGGCACAGTTGTGCAACTGTGCCGGACGCATGTGCACAGCGACTGGAGGCACACACAGCTATGTAGGCTGTCTGGTGCCCAGGCGACAGCACCCCTGCACCACACTGGTGTTGGCTGCAGGATGGTCCTGAAGCATGTCCCACCGCCCACAACAACCACACCTGCCACACACACACCATGGCCATGTGTCAGAGCCACGGATGGCACGACTGCAGTGCCCCGACACAGCATACACCACACACGATCGCCACCACCGTGTTGGCCACCTGGCAATAGTGGCAACCGTGCCCCCACCAGACCACAGTGCTCCTTCAAGGTGCACATACTGGGTGCCCTACAAACAGTGTTACATGTGACCCACCGCCTGCACAGCAGCACACCTGTGCACACATGTACACACGCCTGTATATATACACACACACACACACACACACAACACACACACAGGCACACGCATGCACACTCAGGCAGACCACGGCCTACGTGGCGGATGTGAGCATCATGCACAGGCATTTACCTGGCACTGGCAAAGTGCCCTCACACTACGCATTTATGCGCCTCAGCTGGCTCCTCTGGTGGCGGCGCGCAGGTCCGTGTACCTGTGACAGCACTTCTCTGCATCCCTCTAGATGCCCGTCTGCTCCGACAGCCGACTGACAATGGATGCCCACACCTGCTGTTGTGGGAGGTCACCCTCTCTGACCTCCCCAAAGAGCCATCTGTGCCTCTGCTGCACAAGCTGCACCAGGTTGACTGACTCCACCTCCTCCCAGCACCTGTCCCTGTGCACCACAGCACATTGCCTCTGCCGCCCTGACATTGCACATGTGCCACTAGTAACCTGCCACCTGTTGTACTGCACAGCCTGTGCCACACCCTGGTCCCTCAGCAAGCAGTGCAGTAGCATTGCACTATCACATGATGTAGCACGGCACTACCAGAGTGGTCACACTGCATGCGGGACCCCATCAGAACCTGGAGCCACATTGCCATGCATGTGCATAGCGCTGCGCTGTGCGGAATAGTGTGGTGCTATTCCACTCTACACTGGGGTGCTAGCACAGCACAGGGGACACACACGCATGCATGGAGGTCAGGCTATGCAACATAGTGCTGCGCTAATGGGACAATATGGCACTAGACACCACATAGCCCGGCGCTAACATTTGCGTGGCGCTAAGCAGATTGCCTGGCACTATTCAGGCCCATATTCAACTGCCACATGCAAATGAGGGCACTTGTGTATGCAGGGTGCAAACACTGTGATTATCATATCATTATCCAATCATTTGCATGCGTAACAGGCTGGATTGCCCAGCTGGGCTACATAAGGGCAAGCAGTGCTCCACCAGTGTTGTGTTGTGGGATTGCAGCACTCATCAGATGATACAGACGAGCAGGCACATTGGACAGAGCCTTGTCATAGGAGGCAGAGCAGTGAGAGGCAGGTCTGTATAGCAGCCGGAGGCCTGGTGGAATGGCACTGGTGCATCACCAGGCCGGGGCATACACACTGCACACCAGCAGTCTACAACGGTACAGGCCGGGGACAGGGCTGCTGAATGCAGGCCCACAGGCCATCACGGTGCTGCATAATGGTGCACAAGGCCATTGGGCCATCTGTCCAGCCAACTGGTCCATGTGCCAAGCCCATGCACCAGCGTCAGCCAGCGACATGCGTGCACCACCTGCACACTATGGTTGTCAGTTACCGGGCTGGGGAGGGTGCCACCGTAGCCTGCAGGTGTTCCTCGCAACAGTGTCACACCGACATGGGGTTCATGGAACCTCGTTCAACACCAGGATGAGGATGTGGATGGTTGCAGACCCTCTGATGGTGGTACACAGCCACAGCTCAGGGGTCATAGGTTCAGGACTGTGTGGATCCCATTGTGACATTGACAGCACCATCTGGTCTATGTCTGGTAGCTTGCTTTTGTATGCATACTATCCGTAATGTCTGCGTCCTGTGTGTGGTGCACATGACCCCTAGGGGGCCAATGGGGTACCGTGCAATGCCAGGTGGCGACTGTTGGGACGCCCCTCAAACCGGGGAACACATGAATGGTATGGGTGCTGGTGGTGCCCATGTGGAGTCCAGTGTGTGCAGTCTGTCTGCGGTGTACGCCGTCAGATGTACAGTGGCACGGTGCACACAGGGGTGGCCACAGTACACAGTGGCGGTGTGCACTGTACACGCACATGCTGGCCTGTGCTGTCACCATGCCACTACCGTTTGGGCAGTGCAGGTGTCGGGGGTAGCATGTGCATACTGTTCTGCATGTGCCATGCATCACAGGCCCGCGACAGCTGTTGACACATATCCCTCTACATCTCTCCAATAGGTACCGCAGCATGACCTAAACGCATATTGGCACATCACTTCTCCCAGGATGAGCTGAAGATGATAGTGCATGGTGTCAGAGGGAGCAGGTGCTGTGGCAGCACAAGGTGATGGATGTGGTGGTGCACCAGATGTGGGATGAGGTGACAGCAGGGGTGAACACCATCAGTGGTTGTGGCAGGGCAACTGATGCAGTGCACAAGTGCTGAAGTGACCTGCTGTGCCAGGCCAAAGAGGAGGAGAAGGAGGCACAGTGGCTCCGTGATAGACTGCAGACTGGAGGTGGCCTGCAATCTGCACAACAGCTGCAGGAGGACCCTCTCATGGCTGTGGTGGCATCCAGTCTTCGCCTGTCGCTGTTGCTGGTGTGCTTGGTGGTGGGTGTGAGATGACACTCACAACACCTAGGACAGGTCAGTATCCACGTGTGTGCACCCTGCATGTGGTCACTGCACAGGTGCTGGGTGTTGGTGCTGCTGTCGTGCCTGGTGTGCACTGTGGGGGTGCACAGCTATGCACACGGTACATATGGGGTGGGTTTGCATGCAAACACTGCCCGTCAAGGCTGATACCACGGCTGACAGGCTGGGGCATGTGCACTGTGGTGTGGGTGTGCATGTCCGTGGCGGTAGCACATATCTAGGGTGTGCATGTAGTGGTGGTGGTTGAGGCACTATGCACGTGCGGTCAGTGACTCTGTCCCGTCTTCATCCACATGCCAGGACCAGGCTGGGATGGCTGCCATGGAACCAGAGGCAGAGGAGGAGGAGAACCTCTGTTGACCTCTGTACCAGGTGCCAGGCGTGGACCCTCGGACCCTCGGCCACACACCATGTGTGGCACTACTTGAACATGGGGTACACCTGCCGGGGGCTCCAATGGTGGTGGGGACTGGATTATGGTGCAGCCCTGGAGGATGCCCAGGTGGAGGATCTCAGTGGTGGGCAAGTGATCCTGCTGACAGTCACAAGCGACATGGAGTTGGATGTGTTGGAGGGGGTTACATCCTGCCCGTGGAGGAGCCTGTGGAGGGGGGCACAGGGATGTGGCAGGGTGCAGTCCACATCACGAGTGCATGGGGTGGATAGCCATGCCAGCATGGGTGTACCTGTGCAGCCAGTGGTTGGCCAGGGGGGACGTGTGTGCCCTGCTGGACATCGTGCCCTCCATGGGTAGGGGCAGGACCTCAGGGGTCACAGCTAACCACCGGTGCTCTGCAGCAGGACATTCCACTGAGCAGCAACGACCCCACCATGGTGAGCTGCAGGCACCAGCACCAGCTGCAATTGAGGGTGCTGCACCGATGGAGCTGGGCGCCCAGGGCCATGCCTCCTGCTCAGGCCACCTCATCCCAGCAGGAGGCCCAGATGGACCTGCATGGCTTGCGGCAGGAGCTGAGGCATGAGCTCTCATAAATGCAGGAGTCACTGTCCCTGGGATTTGCATGGGTGGAACAGCAGGCTGAGGACAGATTGGGCTGCATGGTTGCCACACTGGACCGCGTCTTTGCTGGGCTCACGGTCGCATATGCATTGTTAGTTGTCAGCACTCTTGTGGTTGTCTGTACATAATAAACTGTTTACCTTTGTAGTGTGTCCTGTTGCTGTGCTGTGTACTCACCCTCTGGCCTGTGACAGTGTCCTGATGATGGCAGCCCTGTGCTCCAGTGCCCTGCAGGCCATAGAGGATCTCTCCTCTTGAGTTGCTCCACTATCCCCTGACCACTGGCTCTGGGCCACTGACATCTTTAATAATGCCTTCTCAGACCTGGGTGGGTCCTTCCCCTGACATCTTCTCTAATGTCCCCTCTACACCTAGAAACTGTAACAGCTTCCTAGAGTTATGACCACTCCCAACCCCCTTTCTACTTTAGGACAGTCTCGGCCAAAGAGACAAAAAAGTACCTCCTTCAGGTCCATAACAGATCATGCTACAGCAGTGACTCCCTTGATCTAAAACTTCTCCGCCTTGCCCTAGATGCCGTACTGCTACCCCTCACCAAGAGTTTCAATCTTTCCCTCTGCCTATGTCAATTCCCTCTCTTGTGGAAGGCAGCCACAGTTACCCCTGTTTACAAGAGTGGAGACAAGATGTTGCACTCTAACTACCATCCCATCTCTATACTTTCCCCCTCTCCAAAGTGCTTGAACATATTGTTTCTGATCAGCTCTCTGATTACCTGTCCAAATACAACACTCAACTTCCGAAGAAACACAGGTTTAACAAAAATCATAGCACCACTATCTCACTTATTGAATATACTACATTTATTCACAGAACACTGGGCTGTGGCCACCTAGTTGGGGCCATCTACACTGACCTAACTAAAGCATTCAACACGATTAACCATTCCGGTATACCATTCCCACAGCAATGTGAACACAGCGAAGACTATCACGGCAACAAAATCGACAGTTCACTGTGATGGTCTGCTGGTTTCCTAACCCTGCTATCTCTGGGGAGTTCTCTCCCTCCCCAAACCAACTCAGACTCAGAGTTGGTTATCTGAAGTGTGGGAGTTATGGGGAGCAGAGCCCCCCTCACATGGGGGTGCAGGTGGCATACCCCCCCGAAAAAAAACACACTAGTACAGTGACAGCACAATGCCAATTGGAGGTGCTGTGCCATCGCAGTAGTGACAGTCGGTGGATTTCCTGTCACTGCAGTGACATGGAACCAACCATTCCCTACTTTATTGAGTCTCCCTCTGTCCTTGGTCATTCACATGCAGTTACCTCTTGGTTTCAGAACTACCTTGCTGGTAGAATGCAACGGGTGGAAATTAGGGGAACTCTCTCCACCTCCCATCCTGTGCTCTCTGGTGTACCTCAGAGCTCCATTCTTGGCCCCCCCCTTCTTTTTAGTCTCTTGCTTAGTTCCCTCACCCAGGCTTGCCCCAGTCAACTCCTCCTCTATGTGGATGATGCTGTCTTATTCTGACCAGCCAGACCCTTACTCCTTACTAGAGAGTTGCAGCACAGCATTGCCCTGCTCAAGTCCCTGGCTTACAGAACACAAGTTAATTCTGAACAATAAAAGACCAAGGTGATGTTGTTGCAAATTCTCACAACAAGCATAAGTCAGGTCAACTCACCATCCTTAACAACTGTTGTAATCCTCTGTAGCAAGTACACAACTTCAGGTATCTAGGCATTACACTTGACAGCACCTTATCCTTTTAATGATCATATAAACATAATTTCTAAAGCTGTTAATACTCAAGTAGGGTTCCTCTACAGATACTGCCACAGCCTTACTCCTGATGCACTCTGTCTTGTTGTCAGCAGCTCTGTCCTCCTACTTGTAGACTACGGCTAGTCACTTATAGAGCAGCTACTAACACTTCCTTAAACATATTAAGGTTGCCCTCAGTAAGGCCTGTTGATTAGTTTCTGGGACTCACAGGTACACCACACCTGCGATCTGTATCCCAAACTTACTGACTGAATCTTAGTGACAGGATCATGTACCAGACCTGCCTACTAGGTAAGAAAATCTTTCTGGGTCTAACCCTCTAACAACACAACACAACACCTTCTTACCCCAGTAACCAATACTTGAAATCTGAGAAGTTCAACTAGACCTGCCTATCAGGCCCCATTCTGTCGGACTAATCAACCACAGTGGGTCTTTCTTTACAGAGCTCCCATATGGCTATCAGTCTCCCTCTTGAAGTACAATCTGCCTCCAAGTTAGGGCAGTTTAAACACAATCTCAGACAGTACCTTCTTTCTCTCAACTGTTGCAACTGCCCAGCTTTAGCTACTTCACCTCAAGTATCCATTCTAGAGATGGGCAAAGTGGCCAAAATCCACTACGCAAAGCAATTTGCGTATTAAGGCAGAATCCGCAAAGTAATCCACAATGCAAAGCTGAGTACTCTGCCTTATAATTAGAATCACAAACTCCATTGGAAACAATGACTTCGCATTACTCTGTCTTTCCACATCCACTTCTACACCAATTCTAATGCAAAGTACATTGAAATCAATGTACTTTGCATCGTTTCGCCTTGTTGGTGAGCTCCAAGGTGAATTTTACAGTGTTTCATGGGATTGCAGGTCACATGGGCTGTAGACTGTTCTGCACAGCCTCAGTTCTGTGTAGTGTGTGTGCAGTGGTAGCTGGAGACAGTTTGATCTCGGAGATCTGAGACTCAAATCCTCTAAAAAACATTCTAAAAGCCTTTTTGAGCCACTTTGTTTTCTCAAAATTTAGTACATCGATTGTAGGAAACCCTCCTGTGCTCATATCGTCGAGTGTTTATTGTTTGTGTGTGGATTTTGAATGCTAATTTAGAACATTCAGTCTGTGTACTGACCGACACTTGAAGTGTGCTTGAGGGAGGGGTGTATCTGTGGTGGAGGTAGATTAACTGGGAGAAAGGCAGTCTTTCTGTTTTGGTTATATTTTTCTTGTATAACTGTGTTCTTGTACACACAGTAATATTTGAAAATTTTTTTTTTGCTGATTGTTGTGCTGCAGTGCATAATTTCAGTTTGTTTAAATATTTGGTTATATTACTGAAGTTTTCAATTTGCTGCGCATTGCCTGTAGTGGTGTGTGTGTGTGTGTGTGTGTGTGTGTGTGTGTGCAACATGTGCCATCAAATCAGACACATTTTATTGTGCCACAGGATAATTGCAGCACTGTGAACCTGCCATTTGTCTGCTTTATTTTGTACTGCTTTGTGGTATCTTGGTAGTGGACTGTTACTGCCGTGCACTGCCCCCCCCAACCGGCAAAAGGTATTCTTTTCCAGATTTGGATTTGTGACTTGTGAGCATTGGTTAAGGTGTTGTTGTGCCTTTACGTCTGCATCTCTTTGAGTGTGCGGTGCAATCTTAATCTGTCTGTGCATTTGCATCTGTTTAGTGCCCAGTCTCCATCTGCAAGCTACAATTGTTGTTTTTGTCTTCCCATCCACTGGCCCAGACTGAAAGTTCAGAAATGTAAATTTGTTTAGAATTTTCTTTGTGATCTCCAAACATGCCTCCAATGAGATGTGCAAGCAAAGCTGTTTCTGGCTATGGCACTGCTGCCAGTAGCAGGATTATGGCCATGGGTGTGTGAGCGCTTGAAGTGCATAGCTGATGTAAGTAAAGGGATTTCTCCATTAATGTTTTTACAGCGCAATCTGTTGCTTCACTGGTAGTTGGAGGAGATGATGTGTCCCTGCTGGTGGTGTTAGTGCAGTTGCTACTGGCATGAGTATTGCTGCCCCAAATTCACTTCTGACCAGTTAACCATTTTAGAGGGCCCTTAATGAAGGTCTAACTACCAAAGTGCAGGGGTCATTTGTGTTGCTTGTTTTGCCATCAATAAATTTACACTAGCAGTGAACATTTTTCTTGGCATTTATTTGTTGAGTGCTGGCTTTCTGGTTTTGTTAAGTAGGAATATAATGAGGGCAAGGACACCACTTTTGAACTGTATTTTATTTCAGCTGTTTTTGGGCATGGTTATTATAATTTTGGGGAGGTAAACAAGGTTGTGCGAAGAAGACGGAACACACACTTAACAATATGTACATAACAGTACACAATGGGGAGAAGAGACTAACAACAACAAAAATGGACAGTGACCTGTGTCAGAAGACCTAAAGGTATGAAAGAAATGTGAGGAGGCAGTAAGGAGGGCTGGGGTGTACTGGGATGCATTGGAGCCATCACATCAAAGTAAAGTCAAAAATGGATGTTCTTATCCCTATGTACATATATTTGGTAAGACCTCATCTTAGGTGCAGCGTACAGTGATGAAAGCATATCTGTGCAAGGATATACACAGGATGGAGGCTGTACAAAGGAGGGCAACTAAGATGTTGAAGGGTATGCACCAGAAGGAAGCCAGGCAAAAAGACACTAAAGGACATTACATATAAACACAAGAAAAGGGGGGGGGGCATGATAGAAACTATCAAGTACAAAAGGGAATCAGCAACATACAAGAGGGTAGCATCATCCAGAAAATGAGATGTGCATGAAGAAGGGCCCACATTTTGAAGATAGAGGGGGGATGGATCAGAGGCAACATCAGGAACTATTTTTTCACACAGAGGGTGGTGGGTGCAAGGACAAACTAAAACTAATGATCAGCGTTCTGATGGGACAGTAGCAGTTGAAGCATCCCCATAATTTGTAGGTGGTGCCCCTCAATTTGCTCCAACTGCTGTTCAGCGTTGTCAAGATGGTGGTTAACAGCCTCCAACTCACTCCACATCAGGTCCAAATCAGCCTGTGCTGCAGGTAGTTGGACAGGGTTTCCACCATCACCTGCTGCAGCCAGGTTGTTGTGGTGGAGCAGTTGGTTGATCCATGGCCCTCCCCCACTTTACACCACCATAAGCAGGTAAACGCCGTGCTACCCCCTCTTCCCCAGCAGGGCTAGTAGGTGCATTACTGCTCTGTTCTGCAACCTTGGCCTGCCACTGTACAGGGTGGTGGTTGTACAGGTGGGTGAGCTAACCACCTGTGCCAATGTGAGTTCCTTTGCGGCCATGACGCACCTCCACACCACACAGATTACATTTCACTACACTGCTGTCCCCAGGCAGTGTAATAAAGAACTCCCACACTAATGAAGTGCGAGGAGGTCCAGGCATTAGCAGGGGGGCCCCAGGTGTTGTTGGAGTCAGGGGCTGCTGCTACCCAATTGGCACCGAGGGGTGACCTAGATATTGTAAGCCATGTGATGTGTGTGGGCTGCCTGTAAATTCTCACTCCGCCTTTAAAGCGAAGTAAGGTGGAGTGAGCAACATGAAGTCATTATCAGCATTATTACAAGGCGAAGTGGCGAAGTAACGGTTTTTAATGGGCTCTTCACGTAGCCTGAAATAACGTGAAGTGGGCTACTTTGCATCTACTTTGAGGGCGGAATTTAACTTTGCTGCATCTCTAATCCCTCATTTCCAGGCTAAACAGCTGCCCCTCTCCCACCCCTCCCTCCCTCCTCCCCTGCACCATCCCCCATAGGTACCTCTTTCTTGACATGTTACCGCTCTATTCACCTATCTCTGTAGCTCCTGAATCCTAATTCCAGCTATTCCTCCTCCTCCCTCTATCCCTTTTTCATTGCTCTTTTTATTTGTCTTGGCTGACCCATGTTAACCTATTGACTTTGACAACGTTATTCTTGACTGCCTGTTATCACATACTAATACATTATTTAAGCAATAAGCCACGAGAGGGTGTGGGTTATCAGGGGATTTACCACGGCTGGTGTGTAAATCCTCAACAGCCGTGGTAAATGCCCTGATAACCCACACCCCCAAGTGGCTTATTGCGATTATACCATGACATCTTGGTATAGATTTAAGCTGAAATTATTTTATTTTATTTTTTCCTGTGTAAAACAATGCATTTTATTAAGAAATATTGTTGCACAAAAGAAAATAGTCCCTAGCTGATTCAGTCCCTAGTTGATTCATATGAGCTGTCGAGAGGCACTGAATTCAAACTGCTTGCTGCAGAGACTGGAGCTGATGAGCCCGCCTGTGAGAATGACTATGTGGTTGCCGCCTCGCTGTGGTCGCACAGCACAGCGTGTATTTCGGGTTGGGTTTTTGGTGCAAGCGGGAAGTGACGCGCGTCACATAGCTGGCGATGTACTTTCAGGTTGGGTTTCTGAGTGCGAGCAGGAAGTGACCGAGTTGCATGTTTTTGTTTTTAAATATATTTTTTAATATGGAGGGTAGGGTAGCCTGGTAAACTAATGAGGGCAGAGACTGAGTGGACGGAGACAGTGAGGGAACGAGAGATGCAGTGGGAGTCTTATGGCAGGATGGAAGGCAGACAGTGCGGAGAAGACACTGAGTGAGGTAGGTGCAGTTTCAGCGGTTACGAGGAAATACATACTCAAGCGGGTTGTGTTTTTTTTTTAAAGTGCAGATCCACTTTCGGGGGGTTGTGTTACACAATGTGCTTTCTGAATAGGATTTCATGAGAATCGGAGACCACCGGTTAGCAAGCGTTTCAACATGGCAGATCTCCGGTTTGAATTTCCCGGGTCAGATGATTTTTAAGAGATGCGGCTGGCTGGCATCTTTTGCGGTGATTATCAGAGGATTTACAACAGAGGTAAGGTGCCAGCCTGCTGTTCTCATTGGTCGGTGTCCGAGGTCCATGGTATAATGTATTTTATCTTAGCTTTTACCCTGCTATCTATTTTTGGTTCTTATTTGCCAACTTTGACAAAGTCTGATACAATGATGGCTCTGATTGTTTTTTGTTTTTTTGTTATATCCATGTCATGTTTTTGTTACATTGTTGTATTTAGCTAATTTTTATGATTTCGTTTGGACATGGAACCTTTGTAAATGAGTCTCTGACTCAAAGGTATGTCAAATTCTGAGACTGTAATAAATAAAATAAATAATTATAGATGACTCCCACCAGTTCTCCACTATCCATTGCCTCATATATGTAACTGGTGTACTTGATCAGGGCCGTGTTCGTGCTATGTAATTTCCTAAAACCATGGTGCTGTGGGCATTTATTGTATTTGCATTGGTGTTCAGTCAGTTGGTCGAAACTATCCTATCCAGGGCCTTAGATGGAGGAGAGAGAGAGAGGATGGATATAGGTCCATAGTTGGTTACTAGGGTATGGTCCCCCCTTTATGGACAGGGGTGACCAGTGCAGTTTTCCAAATTCCGGTGTTTTGGGAGTAGTGGAGGGAGAAGTTGAAAATTTTGGTTAGTGGCAGTACAAGTTCGTCGAGGGTCAGGGCTACTATTTTCATGTCTAGTGTATCACTGCCCTGTCTTGTTTTCTCCAGTACCTGCTTTTACATATTTCATTGTGTCAGCTTTGGAGATGGGCCTGAAGTAGAATTGTGGGATGTTGGGGTTATGTGGGGAAGCTGAATAAGCAGGATAATTTTTATTGTGGGAGTCATTGGGGGTTAGAATGTAACTAAGATCTGTGAAAGAAATACTGAAGATCTTAGCAATCTCCCCTGGGTCCTAGGTGGTGGTGCCATGGTTACTGAGTACCACTGTCTGGAATTTGTCAACCTTACTCAGGAGGTCTTTTAGGTTCCCCCAGGATCTATTACAGTCTCCCCAACTACTGTCCTACTTTTCTTTAAAGTAGTCTGCTTTGGCTTCCCTGGTGCACCTATTTCTAGTGGCCCAATACTTTTGTAAATCCTCTTGTATCCCAGTAACTCTGGTCAGGTGCCACAGGTTATCTCTTTTTGCATCTGGTCCAGTAGGGTTGGAGTGACTCAGTTGTTACTTGTTCCTCTCACCTTGCATCTTTTGAGAGGGGAAAATAGGTCACAGGCCTTGGTGAACTGTCTGAGGAAGTAGCCCAAGGCTGTGACAATGTCTGGAATGGAATCTAGGTAGCTCCAATGCACTTGGGCAAGGTAGATTTTGAAGTCCGCCACTTTTCCTTTGCAGAGTACTCTACTAGTTACTAGTTTGGGGGGTGTTTGGGGGATTCTATTTGACCAGGTACATGTGTTGGGGAGTGGTCACTTAAGGCATCTGGGAGGACAGAAATCCCAGTGAGCCTTTCAGAGTTTGTGGTCAAGATCCAGTCTATTAGTGTTCTGGTACCTGTTCTGTAGTTGGTGGTGGTGCAGTCCTTAACTACCTGTGTGAGTTAAGAGATGTGTTTTGGCCCTGAGTGCTGCACTATCCTTAGCAAGCCAGATAGTGTTAAAGTCCCCCATAACAATTGTTTCCCACTTATGGGCCATCTGTCTGTAACACCTGGTGGATGCTTCTAGGCCAGCTCTGTGTCTACCAGGGGGTATGTATATAGTCATTAGGGCCAGGGTTTTACAGACCTTGCCTACCAGCAGTTTTACTACCAGGCAGCAAGGACACTAGTGAAGCTGTCTAGCTGCATTTTGTGTCCCTGTAAAGCTGGACTTTAGGTAGAGTAGACAGCCTCCACCTCATTTTCCCTGCCAGTTCTGCCTAATAACATTGTAGCCATGCAGAGTGAGGTCAGTGTCCCATGATATGCCATATCCTGGAGTGCACTATTGCTATTATGAACTGGATCCATTACTAAAAAAATATTTAAATTGTTAAAGTGTTGTAATAAATCATTTAAATGTTTCAGTAAATGATTTTTTTAAGTAAACAGAATAGTTTTGTTTTTTTGTTCTTGTTGATGTGACGGCAGGTGGCGGTGTTGTAATGTACTGCAGGGGCAATGCTGTAATCTCAGCAATGACCAAGCAACCAAGCAGATTGTCTACACCAAAGAGTAGTTTTTTTTTCCTTTTTAAATCTTTTAGTGGCTTTACTGGGCAATAAGCAGATCTCCAGAACAGAGAGAAAGGTCAAATAGACTGGGATTGATGTGGATAAACTTTTTAAGTATTGTACTCAGTTGATTTTTGCCTTTGTCTTAATTTGGCTGTAAGTCAAGACACTGCCGTTCTGTGTGTCTCTGTGTCATATGTTAATTTTGTGCTTTTCACATGTGGAGGATATGGCTGTGCAGTGAATGATGCACATTAGCAGCTGCTGTTTTCCCTCACCCCAGAGTTGGGTCTATGATGGTCCACTTGCTTGCCCTCCTCTTCCAATGCTCTGCAAACTGCAGGCCCTCACAATGTGCTGTCCTCTCTGGTGGGGCTGCTTGGGTAGCTGGACATGTACGTATGCAGTTCTTGGCATACAGCTGGTGCCACAGTAAACCTTTTTTTATTTTCAAATGAGCGGGTAGGATGGTGTTTAAATTGCAATAATTTGTCAGCAGTTAGAAAATTAAGAGTGAAGCCAGAAATCTGGTGTATGGGCAATGCATGATCAGTGTGGGGCAAGGATTTTAAGTAGGTAAAAAGACCTGTTGGCTGGCACCTTTTCTTACTGCAATTATGCTTTGGATTTTAATCATGCATACGAAGAGAGCTCAGCCAACTAGGCTGCTGGATTTTTTCTACACAGTTCGTATCACTAGTTTTGTATTTATTAACTCAAGTTAAGAAATAAAGCTGCCACCAGTATTTAAAAAAATAACTATTTTTCATTGGGATAATTTTTTCGACTGTGAATGCTAGAGTCATACTGTTAATGTATAAAGGTGGTGCCAGCACATATTTCTGATGCTAGACAGCTCAGCACCACATTAAGATATTTTGTTTACAATAGGCAGGAAACAAATTGGTCAGCTTAGTCACTGTGTATTGTTAAATCCATGAAAAAGAGCAATGAAGGCTTCAATCCTTATAATTAGTAAAACATTTTTCTTGAGATATTTTATTGCTCCACCCAGTTTTTATGAATGAAATTTCATGGCTCCACCACTTCATGAGGGAAACAGTGGTTGTACAGTATTTCTTTTTACTGGTGTACTTTTTTGTATGGGGGAGCATGATGTAGAATTCTAAAATTCCATCCCCTAGGCAATGGACAAGGCCCAAGTGCTTGAAATCCAATATCTGGACTTCCACAAGGCCTTTGGATGTGTGTCCCACAAAAGGATAGTGAAGAAATTGGGGCCCTGTCAGAGTGGGGGGTCAAAAGATGGGTACTGTCGTAGCTTGCTGGGGGTGGTGTGGTAAAACGTGTACTAACTGGTTCGCTCTCAGAGGTCAGGGGGTGCTTAGCAGGGTACCACACACATTGGTCCTAAATCTGGTACTCTTCAATGTGCTGATATGTCACACTGGAGAAGGGATCCAGGGCAAGATGTGTATATATGCAGATGACACTAAGATAGATAGCAGAGTGAGACAGCAAGGCAGATTTAGGCCTCCCATCCAGGGCTCTGAGCCCTGTACAATAAATAATTATTGAGAATAGAAAAATAAAATAAAACAGGTCAGGATGGAAATGAGCGATGCAAATCAATAAACCATTCTAAAATTTTCAGCAGACTAAATGATCCCAATGGCCATTTTAAGTAAATGGGTTTTTAACAAATCCTTAGCTCCAATAAGGGAGCCCCTGTGATTTCTACGGTGCGTGAATTACAAAATAAGGGTGCAGCCATGCAGAAGTCCTTGTGGACTGTAAGCAGAACTGTGGAATCATGAGCAGCCCTTCGTCAGAGGAATGAAGGGGATGGACACACATATAGAAGATTAGGCGGTCTTTCAGATAACTAGGGCCCAAATCATGCAGGGCTTTGTATGTCAAAAAATATATTTTACTGGCATGATGTGCATGGAACAGGGGGTCCTAACAATCAACCGGTCAATCAAATTCTGCACAAGCTGCAAGTGATGCATCAAACCCATAGATAGCCATAGGTAGAGAGTATTACAGTTGTTAAAATGGGAGTTAACAAAAGCTTGCACCAGAGTTTCTAGGTTGGTGGCCAGAAGATAGGTTCAGATCTGGGTGACATTGCACAGATGGTAAAAGTCATTGTGGACTACAGTTGACACCTGATGTTCTAAGGTCAATCTGCCCTCCACAATGATGCTCAGATTTCTTACTATCTCGACAGCTTGTAGGATAGTGCCATTTAGTGATGGCAACAAGGCAATACCCCATTCATTACTACTCCCACACAAACCGGTCTCACTAGTAACACCTCAGTCTTAAATAAATTCAGTCAACTTGATGCCATCCTGTACTCAATTTCCACAAGACACTAATCTAGTGCAGCCACAGCATTGATCCCATCAGGAAAACATGACAGGTTGATCTGGATGCCATCTGCAAAGCAGTGGTGAAAACTCAGACCATACTTCCTAATGATCTCTCCCAGTAGCAACATGTACACAATAAATAATATAGGGGTGAGAATCGATCCCTGGAGCACTCCACAGTAGACATCAGCAGCCTTCGAGACGCTACCACCCAGTGCCACCTGTTGCACTGTGCTGGAGAAGAAGGATTTAAGTCAGTGCAAAACTGTGCCAGTGAATCCCACAGAGTACCTCAAGTGGGCCAACAGCACCCCATCATCCACCGTGTCAAAAGCCAAGGTGAAATCCATCAATATCAAGATGAAACACTGGCCATTGTCTCTCTCCAGGAGAAGATCATTGAACACCTTGACTAGAGTGGTTTCTGTGCTGTACCAAGGGCTAAATCCTGACTGAAATGGCTCAAGGGTCTCAAAACATTCTGAGAGGTCCTATAACCGTGCCATTACAACCTTCTCTGTTACCTTCTGTAAAAATGGAAGGTTTGAGATAGATCTGTAATTTTCCAGATCATCAGGGTCCAGAGATGGTTTCTTCAAAAGGGATTTCACAACTGTCCTCGTCAGTTCAGTGGAGAAAACACCCTCCTGAAGTGAACACCTAGTGATCTTAATGATCTCAATGATGGTGGTTTCCTGTAGAATGGTGAGTAGCTTTAAGAGGGCTTGGAGGCAGGGTAAGGGGTGTCAAAATGAAGAGGGGGAAGAGGGTAAGGCTGCAAGTTGAGGGCTAGCTGCACATTCGAGCAGACTCAATAGGTTGTATAGGCCTGCTTCTGCTGGCATTTTCGTATGTTCGTATGATGGTATACCGGTAGGCCCAGAGTCCAACACACAGTGTGTAGGGCACACCTCAGGACCAGTCGGGAGACCATCTCAATATGGACTAGGTCAAACTCAACCCACAGAGACCAAGTGTTCACATCACTCTCCACATAAACACTGCCGGCAAATGACAGGCTGTCTGAGGAGGAACCAACTTTGATAGAGGAAATCTTGTTCAGGAGAAATTGATTAAACTCATTGCATTTCTCTGTTGAAATAACTCTATCCGATTGCAGACCTGGAGGGTTTAACAATCTGTCTACAGTGTTGAGATGAGTTGGTCTGTTTTTCTCTTCAGCAATCACATGTAACAAGAGCACTGCCTTTTTTAGGTAATCACTCATTTATAGTCACCATAGTGACTATTCAGTGCCAACTTGCCCTCCTCAGAGCTGGATCTCCACCAGGGATGCCCCAACCTTGGGCCCTTAGTCTTAAACCACATAAGGTTACTATCAAACCAGGGCAACATAGGGCAAAATGCCAAGGGGTGAACATGATAAGGTACAAGGGAGTCAAAGACTGCAGTAAGGACTTTACTTGCTGATACAATACCTGAGATGTCCAGAAACACCTGAAGATCATTTGATTCCTTAATTCTCAATGGACGATATCTGACCATTTCCAAAAAGGGGGTTGAAAATTGGCATCCTCACACAGGCATCGAATGGCATGATAATCCAACCACCTGACCAGATCAACCCTGACATTATTTAATGTCAAGATCTAATGTGAAGACCAAATCTAAGGTGTGGTCATTCTGGAGAGTTCCAGTGGCAACCACCTGTACTAGGCCCAATGAGGACATAAGCTGGATGAACTGTTGTTCAAACAGAGAGTCATGAACTGTTGTTCAAACAGAGAGTCATCATCATTGACTGAGACATTGAAATTGCAAGCTGGTCAAGTCCATGTCCAGGTTGGCCATGAAACCCTCCATTTCCTGTAAAAATTCACTCCTGTCCCCAGAAGACAGTACACAAGAATGGATTTGCAACCTATACCCAGACCCCTTTAATGGCCATGCATTCAAATTAGGTGGACTACACCATGGGGTATTGCTTCCTAGACCTTATACACCCAATCAAGCCACCCTTCACTACCCCACATGAGCAACTGTTGTCTGTGTCCACATCCCCAAAGGATGCATGACCTCTCACAATGGTCAATGACTGCCACCAGTATGGTACACTGCCCTCTTCTCCTGAATGGACAAAGTAGTCGCACACAGCTATCCCGGGGAGTAGACAAAACTGGGACCATTCTTCAACCAACACATTATGAAACAATTAAATCCAGGAAAACCCCACTGAAAAACAAGCCACCTTCAATAATGATAAAATTACTCCAAACCCAAATTAATACTTAACATACTCACAATAAACACACACTAATATGAAGCTCTGCTACACAAATATACAACCACACCAATCACAACATAGATACATAACAATCAGACCAATCAAAACATATATTTAATACATCACATTTATCTGCACTCATACCATATACATTACCTCACTCATGCAATCTCAAACAAAGGAACACATCAAAATAACAATCTGAAATATTTATGTAACCCCCTTGTTCCCAGGAGTTACTAGAATCCCACTTAGAATCAGTGGCAGGCACGGAAAGACAGCTTGTGAGATGCCAGTTAAATGGGTTTCACACTGTCACGCTGTCCTCAGTCTTTGCTGAGCTGGAATGATGATGTCACCTTAGAATTCTTGCAGCAGCATAAGCCACATTGGAATGCTAGCTACAGGGGTTAGCAGTAGAATATTTAGAGAGTCAGTAGACAGTCAGGTCGAGAGAGAGTCTGTAGAGTGAGGAGTGCTGCAGAAGACAGCTCCTCAGACTTAGCTCTGAAAGAGAGCTACCTCAGGAGAAGGGGAAGTGTGTTCTCACCCTAGAGAAGAACTCTGACGACCAGTGAAGGAAGTGGTAGAGACCGTTCCTTGAAGGTTTTCCAGTGCCCCATCCCTGGAGGGATGGGGGGGGGGATTCAAGCATTCAGGGACAATCCCCATGTCCAGCCTGGACAGTGGTGAAGCTGCCTAGATTTGTTTGTTCTGTGAGTACTCGAGACTGTGTGTGTGTGGGGAGAAAAAAGCCCTGGGGCAGCTGCATTCCTGTGGTGAGTTTTTCTCCAACAAAGAGACTCTGTACTCAAAGACTGTGTTTCTATTAAAAGTGTCTGCCTACTGTGGGGTCCAAGGGAGACTTGCCAAGTACAGAACTTTTAGACTGTGTCTGATTCAAAAGCATCTGAAAAAGTGGGGGTCTAGAGTCAAGACATAGTCATATACAGAACTTTTAATTACATGACACTGCCGAGGTGTGAGAAGTAGAATGTTAAATGTGCAAGACATTTCAAGAGAGCGTCTACAAGAGTGTTTCAGAGAAGGGTGTTGTAACCAGATGAATGGCAGTATAAATATTGGAAGCAAAAGGTGGAGACCCCCATCTGGAGTAACCATGTTTACCTTTCCGGGTTCAGTTTGAGCACCTTTGTTTTCTCTCAGTGCATTTGACAGTGCCTGAGGAAAACATCCCTAGATGTGGATTTTGGATTTTCTGTGAGCCAAACAGTGCTCAGAGGTGGTAGGGAGCCACCAACAATTCCTCATGATATATGAGAAAGTGTCCTAGTACTGACCTGGGTGCCAAGTCAAGAGAAAGAAGGGAAGTGTACCAGTTCAGGCCGTGTGTGCCCAAATCCATTCAGAACCTGAGGGTTCGCTGTGTGTGTGCTCTGTACCTCAGTAATCTGCATTATCAGTGGAAGTAGCCCTGTGGGGGTCCATCTTTGCTTTGTTTATTCCCTGTATTATGTGAATAAAATCCACACTCTAGAATCCCAACCTGGTCTGGACAGTACAGTTATTGCTTCCAGTGTCTGAATTTACTTGGGTGCCCCTGACCAGAAGTACAAACCTAGCATAATGCTGAGCAAACATTTTCTCCCAGGGATCCAGGTTTATGGGCATGCTAAATGGTCCCCCCAGGTGTGAGCCAGGTAGTTGCCACACTTGGTTTGCCTGTCTGAGGATGGCAGGCTACAAAGTAGAAGTATGGATCAACAAAACTGTTACGTGAGTGACAACCCCACCCCTCTCGGTGGCGCATTGGTTTGAGAGAAGCAGCCCTGCTAGTTGAACAAGGAGAGCCAGTGGGGGTTACATTTAAATAGTGCAGGAGTAGCAATCCAGTCCAAAATACATGTACAGTATATAATGGCCATCAGCGGAAAACTAGAAACTGATGCAAAAGAGTCAGATAGCAAAAAGTCTTTAATATAAGATTAAACATAGTATCCTACAACAGAGAATACATAGTTTGTGCTCCCACCTGAGGATTCCAGTAGTGTAAAACAACAAATGCAGGATCCGTGAGTCAGCGCTATCACTGTAGATTCCAGACAGGCAAGGCCAACCAGGACAAACCGATAAGTGGGACTAAAGAAGCTCTTTCTTTCTTAAGGTTTTATGTTCCTGAGATAACCGGGCAACTTGTTCAGCCCTGTTCCTCGGGTGTTGTCGGTCGGCCTGCTACCTCTCTCCATCTTCAGATGTCTTCCTGTCAGAGTGGCAGGGCAGGCCTTGATTCCTCGAACAGGGCTTCATGAAGCCTGGTCTCCCATCCATTTGTCTCTTATATTTTTCTCCCTCTTCAAGACTACGGCAGACAGGGACGATGCATGCACATAGAAGCACTCATGTACTCTGGAACCACCAGCCCTGTTCCACCCACCCAATGTTCTGTCTGACACCTGGTGGCAGTCAAGAGCCAGGATGACTTACCACCTCAATCTGGGAAAAAAGAGCTGCCTGGCAACCACTCAATCCTCTCCCAGTCCTCCCTCCCCAGCTGACCCCTGGCAACCCTGAGCTCATTCCTGAACTAGGTCACCAGTATTGGAGAGTAAGGCATATTATAATGCCTCAGACCTCTACAGTACTGAGCTGGCAAAAGGGAAAAACTTCTATGAGACATCTGGATCTCTCACCACCACTCCCTCCCACTATTACAGGACTCCTCCAACTCACTTACAGGGCCACAACAGAAAATGGCCATTTCTCCAGGCATGGAACTTCAGAGTAGCACAGCTCACAACAGGGCCCCACTCTCACCAGGACCAAAGAAAATCTATAACTGGCACCCATAGTACCATGGGGTCTCTGCAGCCAACCTAAAGTTGCAGCTTGCATATAGATGTATACAGTTAAAACAGCAAAAGTAATACCGTGAAGACCATTACAGTAACAAAATCAGCAGTTCGCTGTATTGGTCCATGGTACACTGACACTGTTTTCTCTGGTGTACAACCCCTCTCGGAAACAACTCCGACTTGGGTTGATAATCATAAATTAACGGGGGATGCGGGGGCCAAAGCCCCTGCAAAAAACACTCTCGTCATTGATGACACACAATGCTGACTGTCGGCATTGTGCTATTCCTGTAATGCCATTCAACAAAGTTTTTGTCAAGCGGCTTGGTTGGACCGCTCATTGGATTCTGCTCCTGTGATGAACCAATGCTCCAAGCTTTACTGAATTGCTGTGTCCTGAGGGACTGAAACCATGGTCAGTTCTTAAAACTTGATCTTCCCCAGCAGATTTGTTCTGTATATGGTAATAACCATAGAAGAAAGCAGTATCACCAATTAAACAAGTCTATTTAGACTGGAAAACCACAGTACACTCTATCTTAAAATAAAAATCTAAACTCCTAACACTGTCTCACTATGCATCTACAGTACTGGTGCAAAAGAAACTTCCCAACAGATTTCCTATGCTAGCTTAAATAAACTGGTTGCATGAAGAATTTAGAATCACGCAATGCTCATCTATAAAAAGAATACAGATGCTGGAGAAACAGGAGACTCTGTAAAACCCGAAGCCAATTTTATTTGAAAGAAAGGTAGAGGATAGAAAGCTCTAGCAGATGGTCTGCCCAGCTCAGCAGCCATCTTCATTTCCATAGCAATGGGTGCATAATGGACTTGAAAAAGGATCTGGATGAACTGGAAAGCTGGACTAAGATTTGGCAAATAAAATCACTTCTCAGAAAGTCTAAGGTTATGTAACACTTAAGGAAGAGGAATGTGAAACCTGAATATTAGATGGGGGCTAGGCTCAAACAGACCACAGAGGAGAGGGACTGAGAAGTATTTTAAGCAACATCCTTAAAACCTCAGAAAACGTATAGCAAGGCATATACCGTATGAATGTTAACAGGATGCTGAGTGAATTAGGATAGCCTTTTCAAGTTGAAAAAAGGAAGTGATTCTACCCTTGCACAGATATTTGCCGAGGCCATTCTTGGAGTACTGTGTGCAGTTCTGGAACACTCACCTGAAAAGAAGGACCACCTGGAGTGTAGCCAGAATTATTCATGGCCAGCAGGGAAAAACCTACTGTATGAGGAATGAAATATCTAGGATCTCGGCTGCCCACCCTCCCAGCTACAGGCATCTCTCCTTGACTTGGGCTCATAACGGCTGGCAGCCCAACTCTGACCTGAGCTGGCTGTGTTCCACTCAGTTGCCCACCCTCCCAGCTACAGGCATCTGTCCTTGACTTGGGCTCACGATGGCTGGCAGCCCAACCCTGACCCGAGCTGGCTGTGTTCCACTCGGTTGCCCACCCTCCCAGCTACAGATATCTGCCCTTGACTTGGGCTCACAACGGCTGGTGGCCCAACCCTGACTCGAGCCGGCCATGCTCCACTCGGCTACCCACCCTCTCAGCTACAGGCATCTGCCCTTGACTTGGGCTCACAACTGGCAGCCCGACCCTGATCCAAACTGGCCGTGCTTCACTCAGCTGCCCACCCTCCCAGCTACAGGTATGCCACTAACTACTCCCTGCTGACTTGGATTCCAGCACACTAACACTATTGGATGATCCCGCCTGAAACCAGCAGTTTACAGGCTGGTTTCTTTATTCAGCCTCCTCCTAACTGGATGTCTGAACTAAACACCTGCAGATCTCAGCGCTCAGTGCTCTGTTTAAATTTTAATCAGTGCTACTAAACTCATCCCCTGACTGTGCTTGGGGGTATTTTGTCTCACTCCCCCTCCCCCTCCTTTATTAAATACTCCTCCCCCCCCCCACAAGGCACAGCCCACTAACTCCTGTCCCTCATACTCTGCTTAATCACCACCTGTCTCTCATTAAAGTGACCTGGCATAAATTTACAGAACATCTCTACAACAAGTTGATTACTGCTATCCTGCCACTAACTTGTACTACATTAAACCTCTGTCCTGTAATCATTCTATCTCCACAACCTGGTTGGTCTGGGGTGTTTGGAGTTCTTTTATATTGCAGTTTGTCCCTACAATCAGTACTTCCTGTGCAATTTGTCTCTCATACCTTCTCTAGCAGAGGGCTTAGAGGATACCTATTAACATTTCTTGACACCTATTCTCCCAAGACTACTCAGTAAGGGGACATTGGGGATCTAATAGGGCAATGTATCCCCACTAAGGACTTAACATTTAGACACAGTGCACGTTTTTAACCATAATGCTTGACTCCGTCCTCAGATACCTAATCTGACTATTCCTTTCAGTGCATTTTTTAGAAAACTCCTGAACTTTCGGGCTCTTCCTGCCCATGGCTGCTGACTGGCCCACTTGTCCACCTGGTTTGAACTGACTGTTTCCCCAGCTTCACAGCAGCCCCGATTGGTCTCTTCTTCAATCCTCTCTAAGACTACTAGCCTGAATATTTCTCTCTGTATAAATTTTTTGCTAATACTTGCCTAAACTGCTGGAACTGAATACCTGCATGCTAAATAATGTACTAGAAATATTTAGAGCCTAGTCTGCAGCTACATTGCTGCTGTGTTTAAGTTAATTTGTGCCCTGCTTAAAGCAAACTTGCTTTCGCCCACTTATACTTTTAACTCCTATGCTATCCCTGTTTCTATCTTCGGTCTTTATCTGCCAGCAGCCGCCCAGCAGCTCTACTCCTAAATTTCTCCTCTAATCAGTCCTTTCTGCCTCTTACTATATTGACCTCGACAGCAACTTCGGCACCTTGCCTGACTTGTCTCTGCTTGGCTGACTCTGTAATACCCCACTACTCAGTAAGCCTGAGCCTCTCCTCTCTTTTCCTTACATTTTACCCTTGTGACCAGGCCTCTGCCCACGGAAAGAAGTGCTGCCTGAAAACCAGCCCCTTTCCTAATCCCCCTTCCCTCACTTCTCCTTCAGACCACCCACTCACTTAGCTTAATCCCTCTTTTGTTCTACTTTCCCCAGACCCCCACTGGCTGTCTGCCACCAGTCCACTCCCAACTGCTCCCAGTCCACTCTTAGCTACAGCTATTTATTTTCTCCCTCTTCTCACTTCCCTCTACAGATCTAGTAGGCCTGCCCTGGGTGCTACTGCAGTGCATCCACCCCGCTATGACCACTGCTCACACTGAAGAAGGGAAGCCTTAACCTGGATCCCCCCAGGACTATGCCGCCAGTCACAAGAAGCTGACCGGGCATTCTTGTAGCACAGCTGCCCACAGTGCCTGCTGCTGCCTCCCACCAGCTCACGGGAAGCCCTGACTCGGCTACCCCGGACAAGGACTACAGTCTTGTTCCAGCTGGTGCTGCGCGCAACTCCCCACCCACCGCCCTATCTGAACACTTTCTTATATAGCTCCTGTGATCACATAACCCAAGGCAAAACTTACTAAGTGCCTGCTTTCCCATCTGCTCTTTATATGACCTACCACTAGAGGGATTCAGAAAAGTGAGCAATTCGCTTTGTATATGGTACTACCTCCTCTTGAGTGCCTAATCCACGCTAGGTTGGAATGAAACGTTATAAACAACCTCGCGGATGAACCAGCAATGGAACTTACAACTACGTCCTGGAAACCTCGGATTTTATTGTGCCTTGTCTCCACACACTGATATCCCCACAGAGCCCACAAGTTGCAAGCTGCCGCCAGCTGTCCTAACTCCCCTCAGGTGACTGTACTCAATGCATATGTATTGAAAACTTCTCCTGGACAAGCTCATACTCTACAAAAGGGCACCCCATGTGTTGTTCCCAAGACCACAGGCCTAAATATCCCTCCATAGCCTGGCACATCCATAGATTCCTTGCTGCTACAGCTCCTCTAAAATGCTGACATCTGGGACAGCAACACTCAAGAAGCTACAAACTCCTTCTGAACCATATTACCCACCAACTACTGCTACTCCTAATGCTATTGGGTAACATACTCCCCAACCCTGGCCCTCCTCACTCTCAGAATAGCCTTAACAAAAATCTGCAGGGCTCACCCTTGCTACCTTAAACATTTGCAATCTGCTACCCAAACTGGGCAACCTAAAGGTATGGGTTACCAAACTCAACCCGATATCCTCTCGATCATGGAAACATGAGCACACCCAAGGCACCGGACTCTACCATCGTATACCGATACACTCTTTTTGGGCAGGACCGCACCTTGATGAAAGGAAGGGGCTGTGTAGTCTACATAAAGGACATACTTCAGGGCATATCCTTCTCCTCCCCAACAGAAGCACCAATCTGCAGATCCTACCCATCAAAATCCTGCTGGGCAGCTGGCCCGTGGTGTTGAGGGTTGAGGTGCTGGACGCCACATCTTGCGCCACGCCGGCGACCCAGGTTCGGGAACGAGCCTGGTTCAATGGAGATTGGCAGGGGAGGGAAAGGATTGAGCATCCCATGGACAGCTCTTCTCTCCCAGGGGGGCTGGGGCTTGTCCCACGCACCAGTGGCTCCCGGTGGAGATAGGAGGTGCTGCAGTGCGCAGACAGCACGTGACTGCATGGCTGATGTCGGCAGGGTTGCCGTGCACATGACGTCGGGGGTGCCCACGTTAGGGAGAGGAGGATGCAAGGGAGAAAAAGGAAAAACCTGGTTCCAGGGGTAGGCAATGGCACCAATCCCCCATGCCCACGATCGAGTCCGACTCTGCCAACCTCCACAGATCCTCCACCCGAGGCCCACATCAGCAGCTGGAGTCTATGTTGTGAGAGCGCCCAAGATAAGAGGGGTGGCCCACCCGGAGGGATTAAGCTAGGGTGCCAGTTGCAGAGGGGCAGGGAGAGGATGGTATGGTTAGAGGGACTTCAGGCAGGGCAGGAGCAATGTTGGATGCCTGAGAGAGGCTCCTGGAAATTTAAGTACTGTAGTAGGAATTGCACTGTTTAAACCTTGTTCTTTTAAAAGATTTGTATGGTTCTTGTGATATTGGTTCTGTATTTTATGTTTTACATATTTTGTTTCTATTTTAGTAAATCTCTATTTTTAGAGCCTACTTGGTCTGTCTTTGATTTCTTTCCTTTTGCAAGTGGAGTATACATGGTAAAAGCCGACATTGTACATAAGCTTGAATGGTGATACCAAACTGGAAAAAGGTAAGCGTTTTAAATCTGAGGTCTTTTATCACAATTTTTAAGGGTTCATTTCTGTACACTTGGTTAGGTGCCCATAGGCAAAGATATCTGGCCCCTCGAAGACAGAATTGTCTGAGTCTGTGCATTGGGTACGCTAGCAAGAGGTTCAAAGTTTGAATCCCTCCAAGACTTGAGTCCAAAGGTTGATTTGAACCCACAAAACAGACAGGAGGGTTACCCTGTTTCTGTAAACTGTTCACAAGACTGCGCTCGGAGGTTGGCACTTTGGGAGTAGAGGGCTGACCTGCTGAGTGGGTTTGTGACACTGACAAGGCTTTTTGTGGCTGCTTATCCCCACCACCACCCTCATAAAATGTTTTCTTGTTATTTAACTTGTACCTATGTTTTGTGTTATTCTGTAAGTTCTGAATCCAAACTGTATCGTTCATTTTAATGTGCCTTTGCTTTCTCCTATTGTACTTTGTTTTGCAATCTAGGACATGGAACCTTTGTGAAGGTCTTTTTTGAATCAATAAATAAATATACAGTATAATAGAAATGAACACATACAGTATATGGTATATACTACTGCTTTATTGATTCAGTGTATGCTTCTATAATCTCAAGAACTGAATTCTGGTGTTTTTTACTTGCTTGCAATTTTCTGAATGCATCAGATTTACTATGAAAAAAAGAAAACAGGGATATCTGCAGTAACCCCCATCAGTTGAGGATAATCAGTAAGTTGCCTGACCATGTAGAAGACAAATGTGTTGACTTTACAATCTGCTCTTGACTTGGGTCAAGTTTCATTGGGAGCAAACTGTGCCCAAAAAAAGTTATACTACAGCATCTGCCCGTGACTGGCTGGCCTGGTCACTGTATTTTATTGGCACAGCTTGCATTCTATAATTCTATTTTTGTTTAGTTTTGCACTTTTACCTTTATGTAGTGTCTGGCCTTTTCTTGGGAGTGGCAAGTCTTTCCTTGTTGCTATTTAATTTTTTGATTGAGAATCATCACCACCATGCATAGCATTTTGTATTAGTTTCTGAAACCTGTCTCATTTGAGATTAAATTTAAAGCAATAACAGATTAAGTGAACTTGATGCCATGGTTATAGTTAGGCAGTTGTTAGCATATTTTCATTTCATGTGTGGTATTGCACACAGTATTCTTATTAAGTTAATTTTCATTTCCTCATTTTGTATTGTTTTGACATCATTACCATGTGGTACTCTCTCAGGTTGTGCTTGAAAATAGGCAGCTGTCACTGCCTAGTGCACTCACCTGGTAAAGAAAACAGTATTGGGTGCTATGCATGAAAGTGCGGAGTGGCTCGTGCATAGATTAAGTGGTGTATAGCCACACTGCACCCATATGCCCCCTCACGGGATGCAGGAAAAGGGTAAGCATCCCGATGCACCCAATCCCTGGCTGTGTAGACAGCAACGCACCGGGGCAGGGAGGGGTATGTCCACACTACACGAATTCACAAAAGACACATAGTGCTGCTCACAGAGGGGCATAGTGGTAAGCAGGTTATGGCAGCAGGGACCCTGCCATAACCCACTGTGGACCCCACTGACTACTTCTGCTGGGTGCAGCAGGACCGGGATATGGCCCACCATGCTGACCCAGCCCACTAGGCAGATGGGGAGCGCTGGGGCAGCTGATCAGGTGAAAGCCATACTTGTAGGTGTGTGTCCCATAGCACCTGAACCCTCCAACCATGGGTGTGCCCTGACCCTGTCTGTGACAAGCATCCCCCCAACATGTGTTCTCGGTCCATGTACGTGAAATTGCAGCCCCCAAATAGCCGAGCCTCATCACCGGTTTGGGAGCACACACCACCCCAATCCAGCCCCTCTGGGTGATCATTTGATGTTTAGTGGACCACCCACCCCACGGCTGACAACCCCCACTCTCATACCTGCTGGGTGGTGCCATGGCTCGATGGTTGCAGGCAGCCCTCCTCACACTTCCTTAGCTGCCAGCCATCCAAGTGATGTTGGGAGTACAAAGTCTATATATAGCAGTGTGCTACCAGCATCACTTGGACAGTCAGCAGCTGAGGAGGTGTGAGGAGGGCTGTGCCACTGGCCATCCCAGGCCATGGTACCGATGGGCAGATACAGGGGCCGGGGGGGGTGTTGGTGCCTGTGGGGTGTCCGCTGAACACCAGTGATCACCCTGAGGGTCCAGGATCGGGGGTTGGGGGATGTCCAGTTTGCCGTTCTAGGTGGAGGAGAGCTGTGTGGACAGATGGGGCATGGTGCATAGGTGTGTGTGGGGGGTCTGCCTTCATGAGGCCAGTGCCCCACTGTGTGGTGGAGGGTCTGCCTTCCCAGGCCAGAGTCCCAATATGTGTGTGGGGGGTCTACACTGATGGGGCTGGGGCACTGTCATGTTTGGTGGCAGTGGCCAGGCATCGGGGACATGGGCGGGTGCTGTGCCATTTTTTGGGGGGATAGCTGCGCTTCAGGTGGTGGAGGGTGCCGCTGGGGCAGAAGTAGGGATGGGAGGCTCACCAACTGATAGGGACTGTCTGTACAGGCTGTGGGTGCCTGTGTGATATGAACAAACCAGGTCCCATAGCCACCCGCAGAAGTAATCCACTATGGGACATAGGATGGGCATCCCATTGGATGCCTGCTAGGGTCTGCAACTCTGCCACAGCCACCCTACGGAGTCCTGTACTCTGGGGGGGGAGGAGCCATGGACAGGTGGCAGTCAGTAGTGAATACCAGCCTGAGCGCACCTGTCCATGGGTGCGGTGCGTAATTTCCACCTGTCTGTGCATAGCACCAAATATAAATAAATACATTTTCATTGTTGAATATTATATATCCTGCAACAGCTTTTTCATACTTTGAGGCAGTTTGGTATTTTCAAGATTATAGATTATAAGTCTGTTGGCTTTCAGTAACTTTGTTACTTTGATTTTTTTCCCCCAGCCAATCAGGTTTTACTAGGTGCAAGTTATGTCACCATTCATTCATGTTGGGCCTATTACAGAAGTAGGCACTGAACAGAGCAGATACTGCACCAGAGGACCATTTTCTTTATTGCAGATCACCTTTTTTATGGGTGCTGGTGGAGGGAGGAGAGTGGGGGCCGGGGAGGGTTAAAAGGGTGTAACAACTACTAGTGGTGGGAATTGGGTGGAAGGCTATATATTTGCTTATATTACTTTTAGTATAAATTTTCCAGGGCAGAGGTGGGAGGAGGGGTGTGGGTGCCAGAGGGGCAGGAAAGAGGGTATTTATGACTAAAAGAATTTTGGGAGGTGGGAGAGGGTGGTATTATGATACAGTGGCTGGGAGTGTTTTTTTTTATTTCAGTTAGAGGTGCAATTTATGTTTTACTCACTGACAAACTGGCAAAATTTGTGGTGAATCTATATGAATTGTCTAATTTGTCTGTGACTTTGCAATTCACATAGATTAGCAACAGAAATTTGGCCAATTTGCAGGGTGAATAACTACATGAATTGTGGTAATCGGCAAATGCTAATTTGTCGAAATTCAACATTTTTTTTTTTGCAATGTGAATTTCTGTAACTTTGCATACCTGTAATTGCCACTGCATCCAGTTTAGGAAGCAAACAGGGCAGCTCAAAGAACCACCATGCATCATTTTAAAACTTGGCTCAATTAAAAAAAAAAAAGGAAAACAAGCAAATTGGATGCAGTGAAAAAATAACAAAAAAAACTGCACTCGAAGCCTATGTAAAGATACTCAAAACATTTTATTTTACATTCCAAGTGAACTCACAGCTGGCCCAGCCAGGAAAAAACAACTCATTTCACATGAGTGCACTTTGTCAAGAAGCTTCCTGACAAAGCGCACTTGCGTGAAATGTTGAGGTGTTTTTTTGGCTGGGCCAGCCTTGAGTCCACTTGATATGTACAGTAAAATGTTTTGAACATCTTTATAAAGGCTTCAAGTGTGGTTTTATTTTTTCACTACATCCAGTTTGCATGTTCTTCTGTTTTCCCCAACCAGCTCTGCTATTGGGAGTCCTGTTGCACAGCCCTGTGTGACTGCTTTCTCCCATTACTCCTCAGCTAGACTCAGATGGACTTCGGTGCACTGTTTGTCCCCCTGATATTCTCCTTGCGCTCAACGGTGTCGCCCTCCCTTGTGAAGAGAGCCACCCACCCACTCCCTTTCCTGTCAGACCTGTCTATTCAGAATAGGTCTGAATATCTATTCTGAATAGCTGTCATCCCTATGGAACAAATTGCATAAATCGCTGAAATTGAGCATCCTTGCCAGTCTCACAACCTTTAAGACATTATATGCCCGTGCTGTTAAGGAATCCTGCAACTGTTTCCCTCATTTAAGGCAAAAACCACAAGTCTGCACCTGGGAACCATGCTCAGGCTGAACAAATAAAAGTATGCACAGAATCAAAAAGCTGGCACGGGTAAATACAGACCGCTCCAGATGAGGTTCGAATCAGACACAGGGAAGCTCAAACTCTGGGTGCTAAAAGTGCTTCATTTTATTCAAAAAACACCCTGCTTCCACATCCAGCTAAAAGACCACCATCTTCCCAACGCGTTTCACGCCCCCTGGCGCTTAATTATGACCTTGTAACCTTCTCATGATTGGCGCCGGGGGCGTAGCGCAGAATAATCTGGCGGATAAAGCAAAGGTGATGAATAAAATGAAGCTTTAACCAGTGGCTTCTATGTTCGAGCTCTCTGACGATGTAATACAGTGCTAACACGATTCTGTGCAACCTATTTCCTCACTCCTAGTCTGACACGGTGTCTGCTGTCTACCCTGCTTTCTGCATTGCTCTGTCCATGTCATGGTCACCGAGCTCACCTCTGGTTTTCTTAATCCTATATTCCTCTCACCTTGTTTCTTTTCTGTTTACTCTCCCCTACCCTACCTGACTTCTTACCTGTATTATCCTTTACCACCATCTCCCATTATGAGGTAGGAACTTGTACTTGCTTGGTTGAAATCTATCCCCTTGCCCTGTTGTCCTTGCACCCCTTGACTTATTGTGGCCCTTACCTTACCCCAGAACCTCTAACTCCCCTTATAGCTTTCTCATGATGTCCCCCTCCAAGTCTGAATGCCATGTCATGGTTTGTATTAGGCATTATTGGCAATGATAGTGTTTAATTATTTCCTGTTACCACAAACCAGTTATTTCTGTCATTTCCACTGAATACTGTGGTGTACATGTCGTTTATATCTTGTTAACTCTTCTAACCACTACAAACACACTTGGGATACTGTTCCAAGCACCTGTGAAGTGGATCATATGCTACTGTTTTGAGTGTATTCTTTGTATATAAATGTATTGTTCTTTGACCTTGTTCGACCCAGTTCCACCTGGCAAATGAGCTTTGCTCAGTGGTGTTCACGGATAAATAAAGATTTTGATTGACTGATTGATTGATTGAATTTCTCCTGCTTGGTGTCTTAGCCATTTTCTTTACCAGCCTGGTTTCTGTAAGTGCCACTGTGTCCTGATCTTCAATGTGCAACAGCTCTTGAGCTTAACAATTGTTTATTTAATTTAGAATTTTTTGCAGGGAAAGGTATGCTGAGCAGAAGGTATTTCACTGGTGCAGCCCAGGAGCACTGGGAAGATAAGTGACATGATTAGGGTCTTACAGTATGCAAGTGCCCAGGTCTGTAGAGTCTCCAGGTTCACTTCTTTGTGTTATATCCTTTAGGCTATAGTGCCTCAGAAATTGTTCTACTGTGATTCATATGCTAGTCTGTGTTCAAGTGGAAATTGTTGTCTCTTTATGCTGCCCTGTTCCCCAAGGGATCTGCTCTTCTGTTGCTTTCCAGTTCTGCTGTCCTTTTTTTGACTGACTGCATCCAACTCCTGCCCTTGGTAAACCTCTGTGCTAATCCCCTCTCTTATCTTCTAATTTAAACCCCTTGACCGCCTTGTCCATTTTCTTGGCCAGTACCCCCCCTCCTTTCAGGCCCAGGTACGGTCCATCATAGAAACATAGAAACATAGACTTTGATGGCAAATAAGGACTGCTTGGCCCACCTAGTCTGCCCATTTCCCCACCTACAGGATAAGCTGCAGATCCTAGTTAACCAACAGCCTATTTCTTCTTACCCCCCACAAGAACTGCCTTATGTCTGTCCCATGTATTCTTGAACTCCCCCACAGTTTTAGACCCCACAACCTCCTCAGTAAGGCTGTTCCATGCGTCTATCACCCTCTCTTTGAAAAAATACTTCCTCACATTGCCCCTGAACCGCCCCACCTCTATCTTTAAATTGTGTCCCCTTGTTCTTGCACATCTCTTTTTCTGAAAGATGCTACCCTCTTGGACTTTGTTGATTCCACTGAGGTACTTAAACATTTCTATCATGTCCCCCCTCTCCCTCCTTTCCTCAAGGGTATACATACTGAGCTCCTTTAGTCTCTCCTCGTATGGCTTCTCTTGCAGTCCCTGCACCATTTTAGTTGCCCTCCTCTGGACTGCCTCTATCCTGTCTATGTCCTTGTGGAGATGGGGTCTCCAGAACTGGACACAGTACTCCAGATGGGGTCTCACCAACTGTCTATATAGAGGATAACAACTTCCTGTTTTCTGCTGGTGATGCCTCTCCCTATATATCCCAGTATACCCCCAGCCCTCCCTACTGCCTTCTCATCTCATCTTGAGTGAACAGGCATCTGTGGTCCAATAATGCCTTCTAGTTGGCTACAAATTATGACCCTCCTTCTTGTAACAAAAGGGTTAGCCTGCCTAATGACCCATTATCATTTTTCAAGAGCCCCCAGAACCATGAGGATCTCAGAAAAAATAATCTTGTTACCTTCCTTTTAGATCATCCCTAGTTCCAAGAGTGACCTCCTCATGTTCTCAGGATTTGTGCTGCCGATGTCATTCATGTCTATGTGGATGGCCATAGTCAGCTCCACCCTGTACCTGCATTACCAGCCTCTGGATAGCACTCATTTGACATGTACTGCAGGCAAGAAAATCACCTCACCTGAACTACCATCATGGTTATGCATTCCCTTCTACCTCACTCACTGTCTTAACTATGGAGTCTCCAAAGAATACTATATTCTTGCCAGTCCACCCATCCTTTTTCTTTCTCCTCGATGGCAGGTTAGGTATATAGCTGGAAAAATTCAAAGATTTACTTCCACAAAATTATCCTGAATTTTCTTGTTTGTAGAAACAGTGAAATTCCACCTGAAGTACTTTTGTTTATTGGCAATGTTTGGACACTTATGGCTTAGTCACCTTTCGAAGCAACAGATTCTAAAGTTGACGGACACACACACACACTTAGTGCATGAGTCAGTGCACCTGCCAACTCTGGTGACATTAGGTTACCTAGTTTTAAAGTGACAGGGGATTAAAATCTGGCTGCTTACATATTTGCAGAATTTCACAAACATTTTAAGAACTTTTGTCTGCTGATAAATCAGCCCCTCTTAAAGCACTTGACCTGATTATTGGCATACCTATGCTTTGGTGGTTGCGACAAAGAGCTTCTAAAATGTTGTGACCTTTTGTTTAGTTGTTCTGAAAGGTGTTGTGCCCCACTTGGATAAGAGGTCTTGCCAAAGAACGTAGGCATGGGCATTTGTTGGAGATGGTGGTGGAGGAATATACTGGACGCTAACTGCAGGAGGAAATGCACAGTGAAAAATGGGAAGCCACAATGCAAGAAATGGATTATGGGTTGGGGAATGAAGGGAAAACCAATCAGTATAAAAAAAAAAAGTAAAAATAAAGTGGGCTGCTGTCTCAAAGAACATCAAGGCATGGCATTTGAAATTTTGTGTCTATTTTTGTTGACAATGCAAGAATACTTTAAGTGATAATCTTTAATATTTTATCAAATGTCAGTTGTTTATAAGATAAAATAATGAATTGCTCAAACTATTGCATGGTTATTCCAGTACTATACTTAAAGTGTGATCACATAATGACCTAAATGTTGCAATGAAGGCTTTTATAACTGGATTAGAAATTCCGTACTTCATACAGTGGAATGTGAAAGTATTGTGTAAGGATTTAAACAGTTCTTTTCTTTGCTGACATTTTAAGCTCTTCCAGAAAAATAGTAAATGCATGTTCTTGTCTTTATTTAAGTGATTTGAGGGCAGCCAGTCTCCATGCACAGCTTAGAGATATTTCTGTTGTTTCATTGATTTATGGAAAAAAAGAACCCTTTGTGTAGGAAACAATTTTTGCTCCATTCAGATTTCTTCATAATCCTAGTGTACTCACACATAACAGAGCGTCTTGTTTGCTTAGAGTTGGGAAATGCCAGATGTCTAGTGTGTATGGATAATTAGCACTTTTGTCTTTGTGTGGAGGGTTTTCAGATAACTGGTTGTGGGAAGTACTGTACACTGAACTAATTTAAAGGATGCTCCAGGGCTTTCAACATTTGTTTGAAATGACTGTAACCAAGAAGAAATTTTTTTGTTTGTTTGTTTTTTTGTCTCTAAGTGACAGTGTCATTTACCAAAGTAACATTTGTGGTTAGCATACCTGCCCATAGGACTCTAGGTAACCCTGTTGTTAAAGAACTATAGTATTTAAAGCAGTCCACAGCAAAAGAAATGCACTCTCTAATAGCTGGAAATAAGGCTTTAATATAAGTTAATTAAAGAATGCCACGAACAGATGCACACCAAGATCAAACAACAAAAGTGTACCGTGACCGGTTTCATGACTTGCACGTCATCAGGAGGCATTGAATACCCCCTGATGATTGCTAGGCATGAAACCAGTTGGGATACACTTTTGTTGTTTGATCTTGGTGTGCATCTGTTTATGGCATTCTTAAATTATATTAAAGCCTTATTTCCAACCAGTGGAGAGTGCAGTGTTTGCTGTGGACTGTCACTTCAGTTACTGCACCTCTGGTCAGTGGAGCTGGAATTGTTGATTTGGTTGAATCTTTAAAGCAGCAACCCATAGAAATCATGAACTTGTCCTCCATGAAAGAAGCTATCTAACAGGATTTGTTGTCCAGTCCATATTTTGGTTTCCTTTGGTGTCCGGTGGGAAAGCCTCTCACTTAGCAAAATACTACCTAATCATGCCCTTGCCCCAGTCTCTTCTACCTAGAAGGTGTCTCTATCACGCCACACAGCTACAAATACCCATCCCATTTACATATTTATTTTACTTCCTATAAAAGGCACCACTAACTAGTGACAGAGTACTCACCTGTCCTGTTCTGCCAGCTTTAGGTCCATTAAAAAATGTTTCACCAGCCTCTGTCAACAAAGTATCCCTTTCCCCATCTTGTTGCTCATTCCACTGCTGCTTCACTTTAGTTGCATTCCAAAAACAGGCCCCACTTACTGTCTGCAGCTGCAACAGGGGACTGGAAAGGGGCTGGGGAGCACTGGTAGCAGCAGTTTGTTATTGGTTAGTGTTGCTCATTACTGGAAATAAAATTCATTATGATATCAAAGCATGGAGCATTTACTCCCGGAGGTGAATTTTGGTGGTGACACGTCAGACCCTTGGGAGGCTTACATCTTGTGTATTAAAACAGACAATCTCAAATTCCATCCTCACTGAGATCCACCACATACTGGTCTTTATCTCCAGGGCCTTTGTTCCTGAGCTGGAACAGCTGTTACAGAGTAGCTTTGAGAACATCCATTGTTGGTTCAACTCAAACAGCAACAGCTATCTCTTGATACAAAAAGATTTTTCATGATATCTGATCTCTTAACTCCCTCTCTCCATCCTCTATTCCCTTCATGCCTCTGTTGCTTGCTGTTTTCATTCTTCGTTGACCTCTACTGGTCCATCTGCTTTCTAAGTCTGCATCCCTAATCAATAGAATAGTCTTATCCCTGCACAGCTTACCCTCCTTGAAGCCTCTTGTAAGAGTACATTCCTTTTCCTCCTCCAGCTAATATCTTTCTTGTCCCCTGATGTGTTCTTCTGTTCTTCTTTCGCTGCTCTCCCTTCTCTTCCCATTAAACCTTCTCTCCTCCTCCTGGTCCTCTCTCTGCTGCACTGCCTCTATACCTCAAAATTTAATTTTGTAATACGGATTTGTATTTATCCATTTTGAACGTCTATGACAGCTGTAATCTGGACCTACTTTACAAGTTGTTGATAGATCCTATTTAAGGATATTGTTTTGTGTAGGTTCTCATATGTGATTGTTGATATTATCAACTTAGGATGTAGCTTAGCACCATGATATAACTGTACAAATTTTGCTTTCTATTTTCAGCTACACTGTATTTATTCATCCATCTTCTATTTGTCTCCTGTTTCTCCCTCTAGTGGCACTTATCTGACCCCCCCCAGCCCCATCACTCAGCTTCTCTGGGACTTACCTTAACCATCATCCTCTGCTACAGGACTTGTGGTTGTGCCTGGCCACTGGTGCAGGGCCTGTGGGAGGTCTGTTGTTCATCCTGCCACCTGGGGTCGTTTTTCTTCCATTTTCTTCCCTGGACTCATGTATATGCAATGGGCATGATGTCCAGGCTCTGCTTCCATGGAGATGGCCCCAGAACCCTGCATGTGGGTTCCATTCCCTGTGTGGTGATGTGCATCTGTTGCCACCTAGCTATCGCTGGGTGGCAGGCAAGCAGCACACCACTCTAACTGCTCTCCTCGAGGAAGGATAACTATTTTGGGATGCTCGAATCCTTCTTCTCCCCCAGGGCCCCAAACAACCCAGTTCCATTCCTGACCCTAGGTCGCCAGCATGGCAGGAGATGAGGCACTCAGCTCCTAATCCCTCCATGCCACTGGGCTGAGCTACACTATATTTATTGCTCTGTGGATTTATGTCTTTTTATTTCTCTCTTGTCCTCTTTCCCCAGGATGCATCTGCAAAACAGCCTTGACTCAGAATGCCAGTGTTGGTCACCACATTTTTAATTAATATAAATTAATAGTAGGCCTGTGCAAAACAAATACTATTTAGGACAAATACACACACATTCTGCACTTTGTACATATACAGATATCACGCTTAAATATTTGTATTTGCGTTAGACTACATAAGGTAGTATTAGACCTTATTTTAGGCTGATGTAGAAGACCTAGAATTGCTGCTACTGCTCATTACAACAATGCATATTTTCTTGATAACCCTGCATATTTTATTGAAACCTCTCAAACCCTTGGTCTTGTGTCACCATTAACAACAGAAACAAGTCTGACAAGTACAATAAAAATGTATAATCACTGATATACAAACAAATACAATGACAGATGCAAATACAAATACCAATACCAGTGAAACAAAACAAATATCAACAATCAGGCCTGTGCACAACCCTAATAAATACATTATTATAAATGTAGATCATTTTCACTAGCACACTAAAACACCATCAATTAAGAAAAGCCAATTGCCTATTTAAGCCTGCCAAACAATGACATCACTTTATTTATTTATTTATTTATTGTTTTTGTTAACCAGGTAGGCACACTGAGACAACAAATGCCTATTTTCAGAGTGCGACTTGGAGGTTACAAAACAGAAAAACATGGTACATAGTCACGGTACTTACACGCACAATACAGAAAACATGATACAGTCATGGTTGCAAACCGCCCATAGTACAGGTGGGCCAGAGAAATATCAATACAGAGAACTGGGTACATAGTCAAGGAGGCTTGCAGACCCACATACGGGGGGCCAGGGTACAAAACCCGACAGTATAGGCAAGAAAGCAAACACGTAAATCACCACAGCTAGAGACTGAGAATGTTGAGAGAGTGTTGCATCTAGTGCAACTAGTCAATACACCTGGAGAGGTGGCAATCCTAAGGTGAAGAGCAAGGGGAGCTAAACAGGAAACCAGGGAAGGGGGTGGGCAGGGGACCGTCCAGGAGAGGATCAGGTAAGAAGGCAATGGGGAGAGAAGGCAGGGAAGTAGGCCAGCAGGGAGCTAGAGGGTGCAGAGGGGAGGAAAGGACATGAGGACCACCACGACAGGCCTGGCTAGGTCTTCAGACTGAGAGTGGCCCTATAGTTGCGAGCCCCAGAAGGCGGGGCAAGAAAGATGGGGGTACATCAAGTGCTACAAGGGAGGGGGCAATGGGCGATAAGGGAGAGGGGGTGCCCCGCAGAGGAGGGTGGGGGTAGTGAGTAGACTAAGTGCTACAGGGGAGAGAGCTAAGGACAAAACAGTATGTGGGAGAGGTATGGGGGGGGGAGTCTCCCAGCAACTAGGTGGTACAAAGACAGGTGGAGGCAGCCTTGAGGAACTTCCACAGGGACGTTTTGAAGCTGGGGTGGGAGGGGGCAGCCCGGACTTGGGCAGAAAGGGAGTTCCAAAGTCTTGGGGCGAAGGCGGAGAAGGCCCGATGACCGGTAAGAGAGCGGGTCCGTGGGATCAAACAGACATGGGTCGAGCTGGACCTAAGCTGATAGGCCAGTGTACAGTGTTTGAAGGGAAGGGCAAGAGCAGGAGGGCAGGCAGTACGGACAATATTATTGACCATGTTGCCGAGGACAAAGGCACAGTGTTTTCCAGGGGGAAGCCACCCAAGTTGGGCATAGAGGTCACACCGATGCAGAAGACGAGGTGCAGAGAGGGCAAAGCGACATATGTTGTTATAGGCCATGTCCCATTTCGCAAGACAGGCACACAGAAGCGGCCCAATGGCAACCAACCCATAGCAGAGCATGGATAGGAGGATCCCCCTAGCTATGGAAAGCCTGGCGGCTGGAGTGAGGCAGTCCTTGACCCTGTAAGCTAAGCCAAGCTTGCTGTTAGACGCTTTGCAGATGTTTCGGAGGTGCTCAGCAAGATCAAGCTGAGGATCAAGAGTCACCCCTGGGTACCTGGCGGAATTTAGGACAGGCAGGAGGGAGCCATTCCCCCCAAGGATGGCAAGGGGGAAGGGGCATGATGTGGTTTTAGCCACCGACCCAAATAACATGGCATGGGTCTTGTTCAGGTTGACCAAGAGCTTGTGACCCACGAGCCAATTTTGGATACGCCCAATGTCAGAGTTGAGTTGAGCATTAATAGTAGAGATGTCCTGGGAGCTACACAGTAGTACCAGGTCATCCGCATAGAGTGTGGTGGACCCAGAGGTAGCCAAGTTGAGGAGTTCGTTGATGTAGAGGGAGAACAGTAAGGGACCAAGGACAGACCCTTGGGGGACACTGCATCTGACTGGGGAGAGGTCCGAAGTGGCACGGTTGAAGCTGGTGTATTGTAGTCTACCCTCATGGTAGCTGGTGAACCAAGCAAGGGCTCGGGGGGAGAAGCCCTGCGAGAGCAGAGTGGATTGAAGGAGGCTGTTGTCAACCCGATCGAAGGCCTTAGAAAGGTCGACAAATATGGCTCCAGTCAGTCTGCCAAGGTCGGTAGCAGATCTGATCTCTGAGGTGACAATGGCGATAGCAGTGGCCGAACTGTGCCCCTTCCTGAACCCGTGCTGGGCAGGGGAGAGTACCGCATACTCCTGAAGGAAATGGAAGATTTGTGCAGATATGGCCTTTTCGGGTAGCTTGCTTGGTGGCAGAGAGTATGGCAATGGGAGTGAGTTGTTCATCTCCTTAGGGTTGCTGTGCTTAAGCACGGGACAATCTTGGCCACCTTCCACATGTCGGGTAAGATCCCTGAGGTGAGGGAAGAGTTGAAAATGTGGGTAATCGGCAGGGCGAGGAGGGGGGCCCCCAGACTGTGGAGTTTAGGCTCTAGATTATCGTGTCCCGCCCCAGAGTGGTGAGAGAGACCAGTGAGCAGAGCTTGAGTCTCCCTAACAGAGATTTGCTTTAAGTAAAAGGGGGTCCGGGAGGGTACGTGGAGGTACGGGGGAGGAAGGTGGGAGGGGTGGGGTGGCAGGCAAAAAGGAGAACAGGTCAGTAAAAGCAGAGGCTATAGTCTGGGGGTTATCACAGTTAGCCCCCTCAACACTCATGTCGGTGCCTGATTTTGAGGCGGACCCCCCGACCATGTTTATAATGTTTGGCCAGAAGCGCTGGAGGTTGCGGGCCGAGTTGAGCATGGCAGTTTTGCAGAACTCACTCTTGGCGACCTGGATGGCGGCCTTGCAGGAGTTTCTGAGCCGACGATATTCAAGGAGGTCGAGGTTGTCCCCGGAAATGTTGTAATTGAGCCAGCTCTTGTCCCTCTGCTTCATGAGAGCTAGTAGGTCTCCATGGAGCCACTTAGTAACCGTACCCCGCACCCTCCTTTTCGTGAGGGGAGCGTGTCGGTTTTGCAGAGGGATAAGAATTGCCAGGAAGAGGTTCAGAGCTAAAGTCTGGTCATTAGAGCTAAGAACCCTGGACCATTTGGCGCGGAGGAGGTCGTCCAAGAAGTCGTTGAGGATAAACTTGAGTAGCCTCTCATCTGAATCACTCTACTGGGAATTTTGGGACGGAGGATCCCCACACGCAGTATATGGGAGAGTGATCAGAAATCGCATCTGGAAGTGTACCAGACTGGATGATTTTGTCTAATCTGTTGCTCAAGAGCCAGTCAATAAGGAGCCTTGGCACCGGGGTGATCCTAGTAGTATGAGTGATGGTCTGATGGAGGCGAGGCCAGAGATAAGCGGCTCAAAAGTTTGATATTAGGCCCCGCCAGTTGAGGTTGAAGTCCCCATGATGAGCACCTCATTTAAACCAACCTTGCCTTTTAGGTGGTCAAGAAGGAAGGAGAGTCCAGGCAGGCCTCCCTTAGGGGGATTGTAGGTGCAGACCAGGTGCACCTTTTTAGAGTTCCCGAGTAGTAGGAGGGAGTGAATGAATTCACAACCGGAGGGGTCGAGAGGAGACAGGGACACTGTAGATATGTTTAGGTGGCCCCTAAAGTATAGAAGTACACCTCCCCCATGTTTACTACCACCCCTATCGCGTCTAATAAGGCTGTAGCCTTGAATGGCACATGCGGAGTCAGGTATACCAGGCTTCAGCCAGGTTTCCGTGATCCCTAAGATATCCAGCTCATGAATGGCAGCCCAGGCAGTCAGTTCCGTGTGGTTGTGAGGGATACTGCGGATGTTTAGGTGGGCTATTTTCAGGCCTTTTTTAGATGACCAAGCCGTTGGGAGCTGTGACAGTGGTGGGTAGCTGAGGGACCTGGACCAAAGGGAAGAGATGACTGCCTGTAGGAGAGGAGCCATGCCCCAGACTTGACGGGCATGAGGAGACCCAGGACATAGGAGTCGGAGTCCAGGGAAACAGAGGGTGAGAGCCTAACCAAGAGCCCCAGGGGCAGGTGCAATAACTGTGAGGTGTCTGAGTTGGGGCTCCTGACTGGGCTGTGTCTAGATCAAAAGGGCAACTGGTACCCTGGAATGAAATGGGACCATAAAAGAGCTCAGAAAGACCTGTTAAGATGAACAAAGAGGAGTGACAGAAAGCAGCCCAAGTAAGGTTCCACAATGAGAAAGTAAGAGAAAGGTGAAGAAAAGCCCTCTAGTGGCGACTGGGTATAACCTGCAAATGGCAGACTGGGCTGATAGGATAAATCAGCCCACGTGATTACAGCTATAAAGCTCCTTGACCACCAAGGGTGGTGGTGGGGGCAGTGGGGCAGCCGCAAAGAGCCGGGAGCCTACACCGCATGGCAACACTCAATGCCGCGCCTATGAACTCTAAGGTTCGGTAAGGCATTTCGATCCCCAAGATAAAATTGCAAATCAAAATTGTTACGATTAGGGCAGTAGATAGGAGCGCAAAGTCCAGGCAGTCAGTCAGGCCAAAATGTTTGGAGGAAATTACCTTGGGATTTGCGTCTCGGGGGGTGGGGGAGAGCGGCTGGAGGAGCTCTCGTGACCCGGAGGGGACCTCGGTGTCCTTGCGGAGTCCCTGTGGAGAGAGAAAGCAGTAGTGAGACCTTTTATACCTGGAGTTGGGGAAGGGGGCGAGTAGTGGGAGATAGCAGGCCGGGAGGGGGGCTGGGGTCACAACAGAAACAGGTTAAAATTCAGCAGCTGTAATAAAGAGGTGACCCAAAAGCACACAGTCATCTGTATCCCCAGTGTCTCATCCTGGCAGCCGCGAGTGAAGAGGACCACTGCCCATTAAGGCAACAGTACCAGAGCCTAGCACACGATAAGAGCAGCAGCCCACAATTAAGGTAACAGGTGGAAAACAGTAAATACATAGGTGTAGCGGCTCAAACAGTGCCCCCAAAAACAATCAATACACGTACGCCGACCCCGGCACATTCAAATTTAAAATGGCGCCAAAGTCCAGGAGTCCGTCCTTCGCAGAGAATCAGCCGAAGAAGAGCTGGGGAGCTTACACCGCGTGGCAACACTCAACGCCGGCGTCTATGAACTCAAAAGCTCTGGTAAGGCATTCCAATCCCCAAGATAAAGTTGCAAATCAAAATTGTTACGATTAGGGCAGTAGATAGGAGCGCAAAGTCTAGGCAGTCAGTCAGGCCAAAATGTTTGGAGGAAATTACCTTGGGATTTGCTTCTTGGGGGTGGGGAAGCGGCTGGAGGAGCTCTCACGACCTGGAGGGACCTCGGTGTCCTGCGGAGTCCCTTGGGATTGCATCCGGGGTGGGGAGGCGGCTGGAGGAGCTCGCGACCCAGAGGGACCTGGAGCTGGGGAAGGGGGCGAGTAGTGGGAGATAGCAGGCTGGGGGGGAGCAGGGGTCACAACAGAAACAGGTTAAAATTCAGCAGCTGTAATAAAGAGGTAACCCAGAAGCACAGAGTCATCTGTATCCCCAGCGTCTCATCCTGGCAGCCGCGAGTGAGGAGGACCAATTGCCTATTAAGGCAACAGTACCAGAGCCTAGCACACAATAAGGAGCAGCAGCCCACAATTAAGGTGTAACAGGTGGAAAACAGTAAAACATAGGGTGTAGTGGCTCAAACAGTGCCCCTAAAAACAATCAGGGGCACACATACGCCGACCCCTGGCACATCTAAATTAAAATGGTGCCAAAGTCCAGGAGTCCGGCCCTTCGCAGAGAATCAGCCAAGAAGAGCCGGGAGTTTACACCTGCGGGCAACACTCACCGGGCGTCTATGAACTCAAAGGCTCCGGTAAGACATTCGATCCCAAAGATAAAATTGCAAATCAAAATTGTTACGATTAGGGCAGTAGATAGGAGTGCAAAGTCCAGGCAGTCAGTCAGGCCAAAATGTTTGGAGGAAATTACCTTGGGATTTGCATCTCGGGGGTGGGGAGAGGCGGCTGGAGGAGCTATCATGACCCGGAGGGACCTCGGTGTCCTTGCAGTCCCTTGGGATTTGCATCTCGGGAGGTGGGGAGGCGGCTGGAGGAGCTCTCGCGACCCGGAGGACCTCGGTGTCCCTATGAAGTCCCTTGGGATTTGCATCTCGGGGGTGGGGAGAAGCGGCTGGAGGAGCTCGCGACCCGGAGGGACCTCGGTGTCCTTGCAGAGTCCCTGGGATTTGCGTCTCGGGGGTGGGGAAGCGGCTGATGGAGCTCTCGTGACCCGGAGGGGACCTCGGTGTCCTTGTGGAGTCCCTTGGGATTTGCGTCTCGGGGGGTGAGGGAGAGTGGCTGGAGGAGCTCTCGCGACCCGGAGGGGACCTCGGTGTCCTTGTGGAGTCCCTTGGGATTTGCGTCTTGGGGAGTGGGGGAGAGTGGCTGGAGGAGCTCTCGTGACCCAGAGGAGACCTCGGTGTCCTTGTGGAGTCCCTGTGGACTCATTTCTATGGTACAACTGCTGCCTTGTTTTAATTTATGACTACTATAGATAATAAGATACAGGTGACATCAATACCTGGTTTGAAAGAGCTCTTTATGGGCTTTCAGACATTCAAGTCCTTCAAACAGTAATTCCATTGTAATCAAACACAAACCAATGATTTTCTTTTACTTCCACCAAAGACTGGAAGTAAATGAGACATTATTGGGACTGAGGATGGACAAGTCTTCAGGATCAGGTGGGTTGCTCCTGATGGTGCCTTGGGAGGTGGCAGAGGTGATAGCTGAACTATTGGCAAATATTGTAAACACATCTCTAAAGGAGGTGATGAGGTCAGACATTTGGAAACATGCAAACGTGGTTTCTCTGTATAAGAGTGGGGGGACAACAGAGCTGTGCAGTTACAGGCCTGATAGCCTAATGTGGTGGTAGGTAAGGTGTTGGAGAGACTTTTAAAAAGAATATTGTACATCAACTGGAAAAGAATAGTTTGGAAGAGAACAGCCAGCAGAGTTTTAAGGAAATGAGGTTGTGTCACACGAGCCTCTTGACCTTTATGGAAAGAGTGACCAGGAAGGTAGACAATGGGTATTCTGTGGATGTTATCTATCTTGATTTCTGTAAGGCCTTTGATTAAGTTTCACATGCAGAGTTGATTGCCAAATAGAGACCTCTGGGTTTAAATAAAAGAATAGTATACTTGGTGAAATGTTTGTTGATGGGAATGAAAAAAGAGGGTATGTTTTGACAAGGAGGTGTCAGATGTGAGGGAGGTTAGGAGTTGAATGTCGACGGGCTTGGTACTGGCCCTGGTGCTATTTGTAATGTATTCTAGAGCTCTGGAAGAAGAGTAGGATCATTGGCTATAAAGTTTGCAGATGACACAAAGATTTATGGGAAGGTAGCATCAGAGGCAAATGTGCAGGTATTGAACTAAGACAAACATACTATAGGATTCTGCAGTGAAATAGAGGATGAGTTTTAAGACAAAGAAATGCAAAGTCATGCACTTCAGCTGTCAAAACAAGAGATACCACTATACCTTGAACGGTGTGGTTCTAGAAGGGGTGGAGGTAGAAAGGGATTTAAGGGTGCTAACATCCTTTCATCAGACAAGTATGTGGCAGTATGCAAGGGTGTCAGCAACAGCTTATAGAGTGTTAAGAATTATTAAGAGATCTTTGTTCAAAGAGCAAGTGGGTGATGATTCCTCTGTACCAGATCTAAGTACAACAGGGCCACATATGGAATGTTGTGCATAGTTGTGGTCACCTTTCATGAAAGGGATGTGGAGTTGTTGGAAAGGGAGAAGAGGAAGGCCACATGAATGATGGAAAGTATAGCATTAGAGGGTGCAACTACAAATAAAGGAATTGAGAGGTTAGGGCTGTTCTCCTTGAAGTATAGGAAGTTGTGGGGAGACATGATTATGTTCTTTAAAAAACTACTACGAGTGGTGGGAATATCTGTTTTGTGCACAGTCTAGAAAGGAGTAACAAGGAGCAATGGTGTGAAGATCAATGTAGGAGTGTTTAGGCTTGATGTTAGGAATTTGATTTTGCCAATAGAGTGATAAGACTGCTGAACAGTTAACTTAGGGAGGTAGTGAGTGCTAAGAAGGTTGAGTCCTTTAAGAAGCTCTGGGACACGTATCTAAAGAGGAGGTGATTCACTGGACATGCCCACTAGCAGGAAATAAGACAGGATGGATGTTGTGCCTTCCAATTCTAATATTGTACGGTAATAGAAGCCAGATTTAAATACTTTTGTAGCCAAAATAGCTTCAGCCAGTCTGTTTCCCTCCTCCCTGCCCATCCCTACCGCTTTGACAGCACTCCTATCAACAGGTTGAATCAAGTTTTCTGCTCTGTTGTGAAACAAGTAGTGTGACTCTTTTGGGTGACATTGTCAATTTAGTAAAATGTGTTTCCAGAGTCTAGTTTAGCAAATCATGTGAATGGATCCCAATAATTTAGTTATCAACCATTTTCTCAGGAATCGTGTGGTTTTGGTACTATTGCTAATGGTGCTTTACTCATTTAGTAATTACACAGAAGATCTTGGTTGCATTCTGACAGGGTGTCAGAAAGACAAGGACAGGCTAAAATGCAGTAGCATGAGGGATGTTACTTTTGATATTTAGACATGTTCTTTCATATCTGACTTGTATTGGGAGACTGTGTGAAAGTCCAGATGTGTATAATGGGGTGAGCAGCCGAATGTATATTAGCTGAATAATCCTTCATAAATCATAAATAACTTTTTCCTTGTGCTATGCCTTATATGTCTTGTAAAAAATTTCCGGAAACTCTGTTTTAAAATTCCTAAGGCTCCTTCCCTATCTCATATCTTTATAAAAAAAAAAGGCTACATTTTTATCTGATCTGGAACTGTTATTTATGGAATCTGTGGCTTTATTAGACACTGTTTACAAAAAGTTAGTAACGGGTTTCAGTTATGTTAGGAGAAATGCACCAATATGACTCATAAAAATGCAGACTGGGGTATAAAAAAAAGCCAGTAACTGCAATTCATATTTTCATAAATATTAAATTACAGTCATCTGAACAACAAAATAATGTATGACTATTATATGATAATGATTTACTAACAACTTAGGTAATAAACCCTTAAGAAGCAATGTTACTGATTTCTGTTTCCAGTTACTGTATAGAATTAGTTGATAACAGTCCTGGATGACTGCATGTGAGTACACATTTTCTTGTCCACAGGCTGTGACAACTTGTGATAGAGTACCATGTTTAACAGGAGCACTCTTCACTTTTTATTCATGGAGTGTTGTACATATGAGGTTTTTTCTTTTGTTACATACCCAAAGATTCCTTTGTAGTACAAAATATTTAGTGCACTTTTTGAAATATTTTGAAGTTTAAGGAAATATGGACTCAGGAATCACTATTTCATAAGTGTCAAGGGACTAGTGGTGGTGAGATGGTACAGGCATTCGCTTTCACTCACACTTTGTATGTCTAATGATACATGAATGTTTAAAACAGTCCTTTGGTTACCATATGGGATTTTGAAGGGGTTTTATTTTCTTTTTAATAGCTCTGTGACTTATTCTGAGAATGGGGAGGGGGAGGCTCCACAGTTAAAGATGCATGGTGATGCAGAACGGCTGTAACTCAGTTGGGAAAGATGTAAAAAAGAAAAGCTTTATCATATAATAGTAACTAATAGTAATTTTAGGCTGGCCTGCCAGTGCAGTGATAGCCGTACCTCCTGCAGCACTGATGACCCATGTTCGGAAACAAATGTGGTGTGTCAGAGGGTCAGCCAGGGGAGGTAGGATAAGCATCCCAGGTACAGCTCTCCTCCTCCTCCTTGGGGGGGTTGTAGTTCCTCAGTAAGTCATTGAAACTCTGTGGAGGCTGGGTGTGCAACAGCCGGGGCCACTCTTCAGCAGGGAGGCAATGGCAGACGGCTGTAGGCTGGGTGCAGGAGCACGCACAGCCTGGTCTGATGTCATTGCACATTCATGTCTCTGGAGAAGTTATGGGGAAAACTGTTGTGCTAGCAGCAACATGATGCCCTCAGACGTCCGCCTGAATGATGCCCTGGGTGCAGGCCTCAGCTGAGGCCTTTGGTTGATCTTGGTTACAGGGGACAAGTTGTGGGCCTCCCCAGTCCAGGCAGCTTAGGGGAGTGCCGGGTGCAAGGTGCAGGTGCTGAAAGGGGGTACATCCCCCACCTATTCCTGGAGCAAAAAACAGAGTTGAAAAAAATAATCATTTTAACATGTTGCTTTATTTCTACTTGCTGATTAGGAATAGGTATAGTGACATAGATGCTAACAATCGATAGAATGAATGAAGGTTGCTGTTAGATCTCTGCAGTTTTCCTGTTTTCCTGTTCTGCTAGTAACCGGCTGACATCAACACCATAATAACCAGCCAGTTATTACGGAATGGAACTCATTATTATGGCATTAGAAAGTAGTGTTAATCCAGTCAATAAATGGGCTCACCAGTAATTATAACCTGATTCAGCATTTTCTTATGTTATTTAGTGGCATATTGCTGAATCAGATTAGTAAAGGAAAATTAAAGAGGTGCTGATGCTAGAGGTAAAGTTCATGAATATAGATACTAGAATTATGCTTTTTTAATCAGATAAAAACAATTTGGGTACATGGCCTGTCTGTATTCTCCTATCTGAAGTAATTAATTTGACTAGATAGTTATTTTCTGGCTTAGTTAGCAGTTACATTATTAGAAATGTTTAATTAATAATCTCCAGGAGTGCACCTCCCTTGGAGGCTTTAAAAAATGCCTCAAGACCTACCTGTTGGGGCTAAGCCTCTGTGGATGCTTCAGCTGAGCATCACAACACTCCACAGGGCTACCTCTGTAGCTACTGTAGGCCGCCTGGCATGGCACTACTCCCATACTGAGACCCTTACTGTTTTTGATGAGTTTGGTGCAACTGTGTTTTGTGAAACTGCTTTACTTCTCAGGATAATCTTCAGTTGTACCTAACCTGCCCGTGAATAATATGCCATGCTTTCACTGTAATGTCTGTATTATTCCATTTGCTTTGAGTTGTTCCTGCTGTTTATTTTCCAGTTGTCTGTAATTAATTCTGGGTCGTCCCTGAAAAAGGACTGTAATGGTCTCAGTGTGCCTACCCGGTTACAAAATTTAAATTATAATAATAATAATAAATGCCCTCTGAGCTAGTGGTAGTACTGTTGCTTACTATCCAGATGACTTGGGTTCACACCCTGAGCCAGGAATATCTGGGGTCAACCAGTAAGGCAGGATTGTAGTATTAATTTTGGGCACCTCCTACCTGAAGCATGGAAGGTTTTACTTCTGCTGTACAACTGCCCCAGTTGCCCTCAGGGACATGTCTTGTGGGAAGGAATGAGTGGTCTCTCTTAAGAAACCCTTATGCCAGCACCACCTGCTGACCTGTCAAATGACATGGAGGCCTCATATACCCAGAGTGAGGCCATCAGGGGAGTTCTGAAGGTAGAGTGAGGCTCACCCAACCTTGTGACATCCTGCTTAGGTGTTCTGCAAGGTCGATCCACACAACTACACCCTGGGGAGGGATTCAGGAGGGCTTAGTGGTTTAAAAGTACCCCAGCAGCCTCAGGCAGAGGAAGTCACCCCCCCATGCCACAGTAGTGCCTCACTAACCCCTCCCATGCCTCGTCAGCCCCTCCTTTTGCACCTTAATCAGTGAGTAAAGTATCCCCCTCCCAGCATGAGGAGCTGTTGAGAGGCCCAAACCCACAGGAGGCGAGCAGCATCATTTATGGTCAGGATTCTGGAGTGGATGTCAAGCAGGGCTAGTAGCAGTTTGGGTCATGGGAGAACTCAACTGCAGGAAAAAGGGCTTAGGTTGAACAAGGACCTGTCAACTATTGATGAGAGATGGGAGCAAATAAAAAAGGAAATAAAAACATTTTTAAATAAAACTGGTATTGCATAAACACATACTGAGAAGTGACACTGGTAGGTTCTTATCATATGAAATGGGTACTTCACTATTTAACCATCTATTTATTTAATATATGTTTATAAAGCTCCTGAAAACTCAGAAAAATCTTTGTCAATATAATTTTCAGACATATTTCTGTTTATTATTCATATTGTGTGTACTGTATTTAGTGTCCTCTTTTTCTTTAACACACTGTACTTTACATGAGAACAGGATCACTGTCCCCTAGATATTATCAGCTCTATGTTGCTTGTGTACATCAAACATCACAGTCTGTTGCTGTAGAAATGATTTATGATGACATATTATGTCAGCCAGAGCAGATGGAGTCTAGGGGACAGTGACCCTCTTGTCCATGTGAATTAGCACAGCTCTTAATTGTAAAAACAAATTACTTTAGGCATAAGTTAGGACTGAAGCACAAAGCCTTCAATTAGGGAAATGCAATGTTAAAGTACAAAAGTTGCTTGAATCTTGGTGAATGTGTGATGTGGTGTTCAACATGTTTGGAGTGATTACTCAAAGAAATCGATATGGCATTACCTAACTTCAGCACTGTCTTTCAAGACACAGAATTGTTTTCTTAAATTTGAAGCGTATTTAATTTGTTAATTACATCAGACAACACAAAGGCAGCTTAAAAATAAGAAAAAGCAATATTAGGTCAAGCAACATTCACTGTTATAGATTGCCAGGTAAAATGACAACCTTTTATTCATTTTTTTTTTCATTACTGAAAGAGGTACTTATACATCTGTGTTAAATGTGAACCAAATTCTCTCTCTCTCTATCTCTGCCCCTCCATGTTTGCCGCTTGACCAAAAGAAAAACTGAAGTTATAGACATAAGAGTCATGAATAAACCCGAACTATGAAAAAGGCATGGATTAAAATTGTTTGATCAATAAACTTGTTCAGTACAATGGCTTGTGTGTGTGTTTTTCTTTTGCTTCTGTTCTCAACTTATCTGGACATTACTGGGTACCTCCATTATCGCCTCTGTGTTTTGCCAGACATTGGTACACTAGAAATGGACACCCTTCCCCTGTGTGGTTTTCAAAGAGGCTTTCCATCTATTTTTGCTCCCACTGGGTCCTCAGACAGGGATACCTCATCTCTGGCTCACCTCAGTACACCAGCACATTGTCAGTTGTTGATACCCCTATATTTTTTCAGAAACCCCAAAAATGGAAACCATCTGAAGATGACTAGGTCTAGCTGCAATCATAGCAGTTGGATGATTTTTTTTCATCCTCTCACACATATTCATCTGGTCTATAGTGGCTGGGCTTGCAGAATTTAAACATTAACTGGTGATGGAAGTTGAGTAGGCTGCAGCCAGTATGAGGTACTTTTTATGCAGGCAGTTAATGTCTTGGAGGCAACCCCACTTTCATATTCAATGCATTTAGCTGTTCTGCCACCTTTAGTGTTTCTCCAGTGGCCTTTGCAACCTCCCCTTTGTAGACTGTGATCACTGGATACCACCAGAGCACATGGGTGTGGATGCCTACGTGCCACAGTTTCTTCAGCATTTATCAGAGTAGCCTTTAGTAAAGTGGCAAGTTAGCTGGTGTTCTGAAAAACTGACTACTCATCTCTCACTGGAATTCCCTCCAGTCATCACTGGCTGTTGTCCAATGTGCCAACTCCCAGATTTGTGCCCATTTTTCTTTGTGAGCTGTTCCCCAAATTCTTCTTGCTAGTGTTGCCACTTAAGCTGCAGGGTTTCCATAACGCTTTCTCCTTCTCCCTTAACAACAAGTTGTGTGAGTGTGGCAATACAAGTTTTATCTTCCTGTTTTGTTAGTGAGTTTAAATAACAGAGCATTGGGTTTGGTAGCACTGCCAGTTATCCTCCAGATGGGACCAGATTCCAGCTCTGTCTGAGCCTTTTACCTTCCCATGCAAACCTAGAGAGCAGCCTTAGCATTTGTTTAAAGAATTTTGCTGGGATACGAATTGGGAGAAATTAGAATAAGAAAATATATTTGGGAAGGATGTTCATTTTGATTATCTCCACTTTGGGGAAAATTGATAGTGAGAGTTACTTCCAATGTGTTGTATCCTGTTTGATTTCTGCTGTCAATTTTTCTCTGTTCTCCTTAAACAGGTCATGTATTTGGGGTGAGACCCATATTCCCATATATCTGATACATTTACCAATCTATATGAAGAGGATGACCTTTTTTAACCATCAGTGAGAGGTTGCCATTGAGCCAAATTATCTCTGATTTTGCCTCTGCTTTGAAGCCTGACATGTGTCTGAAGTTCTGAAGTACAGTGCATGGTTTATGTGTGTGTGTGGGGGGTAGGAGCATGAGAGTTTGCTCAGGTAGATTAGCATGCCCTGTGCATGGACACTTATGCATCCGCCTCACCAATATACCCGCTATGCTCTAATGTGATCTTATTCTTTCTGCCTATGTCACAATGCTTATAGTAGAGAGTAATGGTGAGAGGGGGCATCCTTGTCTCAGACCCCTAAAGATTGTGAATTTTTCTGAGTAGACCATTAACTTTCACACTGGCTATGGTGTTTGGGTATAATTTCTGTATCCAACCCTGAAACTGTTGCCCAAAAATCACCCTCTTCATAGTCAGTTGTAGAAAGTTCCAGCTTAGATGATCGAAGGCCTTGTCAATATCCACTGCAATGGCAAGTTGCTGTCCTTTACTGCCTTTGGTGCCAGTTATTGACCTTAAGGAGGTGCCTGACATTACCTCTCGTTGATCTGTCAGGGATGAAGTTGGTCTGGTCCAGGTGGATTAAATTTGTTACTTTACTATGGATTTCAGCTTTGTGACTAAGATTTTTGTGAAGAATTTAACAGGTTGGATTAACAGGGCTATAGGATGGTAACTACCACAGGAAGTAATGGTCATCCCTTCTTTGGGAAATAACTGAAATTTGTGTTTCTTTCCAGGAATTTGGTTTCTGGGTCTTTGATAGTAGTGTTAAACATGTCCTTAAGAGGAAACAGCAGATTGCATGTGAATGTTTTATAGAACTCCCTTGTATATCCATTTGAGCCTTGCTGGCCCTGAGTCTTTTAACTACCTGCAAGATTTCTGCACTTGACATGGGCCTGTCTAGGGCCTCTTTGTCCTCTTCTGTGAGTGTGGTTAAATTAACTTTTTCTAGGAATTCTGCTATTTTTTGTGGCTGTCTTACCCAGGTTCAGCCACATACAGCTGAGTGTAAAACTAAAAGACTTTTATCTATTGCTGATGGATTACGATATGTGGTATGTCCTAGTTGGCTGTTTTTAGTTTCTTTTACTAGCCTCATTGCAGCTTATTTACAGAGCCTTAGGGCCGATAGTTTACCTGCTTTCAACACTGTTCACAGTACTGCTGTCCTGTGTATCATTACTTGCCCTCTCTTTGCCTCACTAGGATTTTGTTCAGTTCCTTCCTAGCTCATTGTAGCTCCTTAGCATAGTGATGACACTCCTCTCCTTATGTTTTTTTCAGAGACTGCATTTTTTTCTCTCAGTTGCTTTTCAATGATGGCCCTGTACTTTCAATTGAGCAATGTGCAGGAGATGATTTTTTCCCAGATGACCACTTTTAAACTATCCCAAACACATTTCAGTGGTGTTCCCTTCCCCTCATTGTGGAGAAGGCATTCTTGTATTGGCACCCTTATTTTAGTCACAAAGATCTCATCATTTAGTAATGGTGTATTGACCTTTGTCAGGAGGTCTAAACCCTCACTCTCAGGTTCTTGGCAATAGTGGGAATGCAAAATGCAAGGAATCACAAACATGTTGCATAAGAGTAATAAATCTTGTTTATTACTACCAAAAGGAAAATCACAGTTGCCCTAAGAAGTTTTTACCATTAGGAACTGGGAACCAATGCTATGCATTCCCTATACCTTGAGGGATGTAGAAATCTCTGGGTCTCTGAGGTAGAAGACATAATGTCTTACACTGTATACCTAAGATAGTTACCATAGTTACTGTAAGACAGAAACATTTCTAGTTACAGAGATGAGCCCTATTGGCCAAATTAGCAATGGCTCCATAGCCCTAGATAACATTATACAATGTTGTTATAGTCATCACTTTGTGGAAACAAAGAAAGTAGTCATCACTTTGTGGAAACAAAGAAAGTGCAGTTTGTACAAAGCCATGTAGTAATACAAATCATCAGAAGATGGCAGTGCTGACTCATATATAACACTACAAGGACACAAGTGTCCTAACATCTTGTAAGCAAGAAATACATGTGTATATTAGAAAGTAAAGCATATAGCAATCATGTGCATACATATCCTGACATCTACTCTTGTACGGTAGATGTCCTTAGCCCTATATGTTAGTATAACATATACATAAATGCTAGCTTTCTGTGGTGTACTTCTGGGGCATCAGTTAGGGTGCAGGGACCTCGTGTAACATTCCCCCTTGTTGCCTCAGAAAGGAAACACAGACATCAGTAGGAAAGTGGAGAGAGAGAGAAGGTGTTATTTACAAACCTGACACACAAGCCTTATAAAGGAACTCGAGCTGCTCACGGTGTTGGTGGAGTGTAATAGAGGCAAACAAAGCATAATGATAAGAAAAATATCAAAATGCTTGTATAATAACAAAACCTTTAAAGGTAATCTCTAACCAAGTATTAGTAAGTGCACTATTAAAATCACCATCATTAATAAGATCATATATTGCTTCATTTGCTTTGGTCCTATTATTGCCGATGTGGATGAGGTGTGTATCTTTCCTGTCTAAAAGTGACTTTAGTGTCAAAGCCAACAGATCAATATGTACGTTAAAGTAAGGTAAATACTCTGAAAGAGTAAGAAGATAATCAAGGTCACCATCAATGATATCTGGTTCCACAAGGGGAACAGGGGTGATAACTGTGTGCCCAATAATAGTTGGCTGGTGAGGAATGAAACAGAAATTGGGTTGAGTAATAACACATAACTGAGTTCCATAAGTAAATTGCTTAAAATTAGTTACCACACAAAATTCACCATCCAAATTATATTGCATTTTCACAGTAGGTAGTCTCCATTTCTGTAGTTGTACTGGGCAAGTGTAAGTCTGGTTGGAAATCTGTGTTGACAGCCGATTAACCTTCTTCCAGTGAGACTGGTTCGATCGAGAAGCATCTGAAACAGATGTAGAGTCCTGGTATTCCATGCCATTGGTTGTGATGTCATCATCCATGAAAGGACCAAATGATACTGTCTGGGGAATATCACATACAGGTTTAATAACATCAGATCGTCCTATCGACACAAAATAAATATATACCCTTTCTTAGCACAACAGTCTGTGTGTGGTGAGACTCAAGCCTCCAGAAGAGGAAGAAAAACCAGAAGAAGTGGCAAGTCGAGGTGTTGTCTGTAGATGTCTTCATCATGGTGCCCAATTGAGTGTGCGGATGCTAGTTTATCAAATATAGCTGTATTGGGATCAAAACATGGTAAAGAAACAGTAAAAGACACAAACATAGTATCCTTAATGGAACATTTCTTAGAAGTAACGCAAGGACCAGTATTAGGGTGTCTGGTCACAAATCCCAAATTCTAGCAGTAAATAGGAATAGAAACAGTTGTAACATACACATGGCAACACAGTTAGGGATTTGCAGTGAGGCAGTATCATTTAGAGATACGCCTATCATGTATGATATTAGGGATTCTTCCAGATTCCAGATCATGGAAGAGATTGTTGATGGTAGTGATAATATATGACCCATAGGCAGAACATAATATTTTGTGGCCAATATATTGTTATCTGCCTCCTTATTGTTCTGTGCAATGAGGGTGTTAATCTTTTCTTTAGAATCTATAATTGCCTTAGCAATGTCATGCATATTATATACAGTGTATCTTTCTTCCTGATAAAGACCATCCACACAATGCAATAATGGGGGCATGATGTCATTGATCATACCAGCTTCAAACTTCTGTGAATGTGCTTTGACAGTAGCAATGTCTGCTTTATTCCAGAAAGACATTGTAGTACCAAAGAGACCAGTATGGGTGCCTCTGGCACTAGTGACATCAGATGTGTCACATGTGTTTCTTTTATGACTTTGCGAATCATCCTGCTGAGAAGTAGGTTTTCTCCTAAAATTGCCTCTATGCTCGGTGGTATGTACCCTGGCAATAAGGTCTTGATTACGAATTTGAAAAGCTGCTAAGCTATCAAGTAACAAAGTACTATAAAATAACGATGTGTTAGTAGTATGATACATACCAAATTCTTTCAGATTCTAGTAAGTAAAATTAAACAAAACAGGTATATGCATATATTGTAAGTTGTTAATAAGTGAGCCAGGTAGAGCAGTGGCTGTGAGACCACTACGAGGACCAAGGTTTTGTTTTGGACATTCCAAAAGCTGTTTCTCTGTGGGGGGTAACACCAATAAATACATGGCTGCTGAGGACATGTTGTGCATGGCACAAAATTTCCTGGCAGAATCCTTAGAAAGTGTATTACAATATGAAGGGTCAATCAAGGCAGTAATATTGTATACACCTGAATGTCTAAGAGAGATTTGGTGCAAGAACAAGGCACCATTTGGTGATAATTTTGCATTGGGCCATCCATGGAAAGTTCCTTGGGTGTTTGGCCATGGGAGTATTTGGCTTTGAGACTTGGTTTGCCACTCAATTTGTAAGGTAGATTTATCATGAGGCAACAACCAAGGCAGTGAGGTAGCCATCTGAGCCTTCCTGAACTGTAATCAACTTGTCGGGAATATTGATGGACACTCCTCTGGGGTAGTTGCAGGCAGATCAAAATGAGGAAGGATGTGCTTACCATGCCTTGAATGCTGGGAATTACTTTGAGATGAGGAGAAATGGAACAAGATAGCCATCTTGTCAGTGTATCTGAAAAGGAAAATCAGACATTAGCAAGGTTAGTACTATTCCAACCAATGGGGTGAGAAAAGTAATTATACTCCTTTATATAGTTTCAACTGGTTTGCATGTAACCATTTGTCAACTAATTTGTTGTTTCATGGAGTCTAATTTGATAGACTGCTGGACTGAGCTTGTTGACAGTTGGGAAGGTCCTTCCCACTTGTTGGAGAAAGAGTGTGTTAGATGCACAAATCTGAGAACCATTACGTGATCTCAAACTTGCCAATCCACTCTTGTGCGTGTTTGTCAAACTGAATTTTGACTGTTGCTGGCCTTACCCATATAGTTTGCAGCATACAAATGAGTGTGTATTAGGTCTTTTCTCAACTTTTCCACATATTGCTCCACAGAGACATGATCTGCAGTGGGAGTGTGCAGGTCAAACAACAGGTGTTCATGTTATCTCATGTACAGGTCAAACAACAGGTGTTCAGGTAATATCATACTTCTGGAGTGGATGTCAAGCAGAACTCAGGCCCTTAACCTGTTACTAGCCAAGCAGGCAGGGGTAGTAGCCTTTTGGATATCACCACCTAGGGGTTACATTAAAAAGAAAGGTCTTTAGATCCCTTTTGAAGGCACTGACCAATGGGGCCTCTCTGAGCAAATGAGGCAGTAAATTTCACAGGGTTTGTGCCACAAAAGAAAGAGCCCGGGCACTTGATGACTTCAAGCAGACCAGGAGAATCACTAGGAGGCCCTTATCGGCTGACCAAAGAGAACAAGATGGTCAGTAGGGCTGTATGAGGTCTTGCAAGTAGCTGGGCTGTTGTTAGGCAGAATAATATTCCCTCGGTCAAGAGCGTGAAGCTTCAGGTTTTATTCACCCCATTTGCCCACCCCCTCCACCCCGCTACTGAGTCGGCATGTTCATAGCAGTAGAGAGAGACTGTGAGGTTCAGTTTTTTTTAACAGACAGCTTTTAGCCTGACAGCTGCTACCTCTCCCCTGCCCCCAAGAATGCTAGAAATGCAGTGCCCCCCCCAGCTCACACAACCTCCTACAGCACACATGCATACACAGATTTTATTTTGTTTTTTTCAAGACAGGACTGCATGATTTAGCATGTTTCTATGATAAAGGACTGCTGTCAGGGTCTGTTTCTGGGGTTACTGGGCTTGTCCAGCGGAGAGGAGGTGACACGAAGTAACAATCCCACTTGGTGTTTTCTTTTCTTTTTTTTTGAGGGGGATTTGTTACAGTGTTTGGGAGACCATGTAAAAATATAGGATACTGTGGAGCTGGGATCATGTACTCTGGGAGCTACCACCTGAAGATCTGTTACAGGACCAAGCACTCACAACAGAGGCTGGAGGGAGTGAGTGTCCGAGGAGTGCATCATCAACGCAACTGAGGCAGGAGGGAACAACTGTCATCTGTAAAAGTACTATTAATTTTATACTATTTTTTTCCCTTGAGTTGTTTCGGGAGGTGTCTATTGCTACAAAAGAGCAGTACATGTTTGAATTTCGGGTTTACCATCGCAGTTCAACAGACAGCCAATACAGCATTTTTTCAGCTGCGATGTTTGGGGGTCAGAGTTATTTTCAAAAAGGAGATGATTACTGATGTGGCTGACTGGTACCTTTTGTGTAGGTTATGCCAGGATACACCATTGCTGAAAAATGCCAGTCAGCCAATCAGAATGCATGATTCTCTGACCCCTTGTAGAATTCTGTATTTTTACATAGTATTTTTTCAGGGAGGATATTGATTTCTCAGTCCTTGTTACCGTAAGGACAGTTTTCTGATGGCATTAATAAGTCCAAACTGGAGTCAGATTCTTTGAATTGTACCCCCTTCTCATCTTAAGATAGGCCTTGTCATGCAGCTTGTCAGTTTACTTTCTCTGTGCCTTTAGTATTGTTTTCAGTTTTGTCTTGGTGTGGCATTTGTCTGCACATTTGTGGACATCTGCCCTACCCTTCTTTCTGCTGAGTACATTTCTGGAGGGTGGCTCCAACAGATTTTGTACCACTATGCAATGGAACTCCAGGTCTAGGCAGCCATTCACCTCCTCATGTCACTAGAAGTCCAAACATCAAGACACAGAAATTTACTTGCACACTAATGGTATTTATTTATTTTTAATTTATTGAGAAATCAAATTACAACCTATGAGCTTGCAAAGGATCCTTATCAAACATGGGAGGTGAACAAACAGGTTCATACATTGAGGGAAAAATAGTAGCAGCTAATAGGCATTGTCAAATACACATCAGATAGGGGACTTAGTACAAACTGCATGTTGCAAATTACAAATGATAGGATAGGATATACAGAAACATAGTTTAAGCCCTTGCTTAGTTGTAGAAAACAAGGGGGGGGGGAGTAGTCACATGTCAACAGAGGTAATTAAAGTGCGAAAGTCAAACTAAAGTGCAAGCTATGGGTACTCCCAAATAGCAGCTATACACCATAGTCAGTTCCTGGAGGGGACAGCTAAAGGATCAATCATTAGAGTCAGTAAAGCCATTAGGTGAGAGTATGCTACAGGCTAAGAGGATGAGGAGGGAAAAACAGTAGGTGACTAGCAGTAGGTTCAGGAGTGGTTGGCCATTGTGAAGGTGGAGGCAGTGGTATGGGGTTGTTTGGAGTTAGTAGGTTGGGTAAATGTGCAGATACTGTAGGTAGAATGGTGGGGGAGAAAGGGGGTAGTGAGCTTCTAAGGACCCACTAGATAGTGCAAGTGAGTCAGGGGTGACAAGGTGCATGTGGAAGGCTAAATTCGGCCTGGGTGAGTGCGACAGTAGCAATGTTCAGGGGTGTAGATGGACTTCTGAATTCTGATTTGAATTGCCCTAGTCGGGTAAGGCTTGTAGTGGTGTGGGGGCGTGTTTAGCCAGGTGAGGGCTCTTACTGTGAAGGCTCACCTCCCAAGGCACTTCTTCTAAAAGGCACAGCTAGAGTATGTTTAGTAACACTTCTTGTGGCATGCTGTGTAGGGGCCAGATGGAATAAAGCTTGAAGAGAAGGAGGTGCAAGTCCTAGAAGGGCCTTCTTCCTTAGCAGGCAGTAGTGGAGCTTGAGAGAGTACCAAAGTTAGGGTAATGCAAAAGATGCATCAATCAATTATTCAAACTCTCGAGAACCACTACATTACACATTCACCAAGGATCTGGTACTTATTTAACCTAACATCACAGTTCCCTACTTCTGAAGCTTATTACTTCAAAATGCTGTCACAATATAGACTTTTGTAATTAATTTTCATCCTTTTTTTATTTATAGCTTTTGCCTTTTTTGTTCTTTTTTTTTTCATTTACAATTTATGCCATCTCCTCTGCGGAACCGACAGGTGGCTCCGGCTTTCCCTCGGAGGGCTCTTCCTCCAGCCTCGGTCATCCCCCGTTCCGCTGACCCTCACGATTCCCCCGTGGATTGCCTCCACAGTGAGGCCCAGGCAAGGAGCGCCGGTTTACTCCTCCCCCTGGAGCACAAATCCAGAAGTCAGGGGCGGCATTGCGGAGGGACACACCAGGTGATGATGAGTGTTGTCAGCTCCCAGCTTTTCCTCTGATTTTTCCCCCAAGCCCACATACGTGCAATGGGCGGGGTGACTGTCTCTGCCTCCATGGAGGCAGCCTTGCGTCCTGCATGTGGGCACACCCCATGCATGGCTGTGCACTTGAGCTGACACCCTGCCACCACTGGGTGTCAGACTACAGCACTCAGTGCTAAACCTCCCTCCCTGAGGAAGGAGAGCTGTCTATGGACACTCAATCCTTCCTCACTGACCCTGAGCAACCCAAATCCATTCCCAAACCCTGCTCACCAGCATGGTGTGAGATGTGGCATCTGGCACCTCAACCCTCAGAGCCACCAGCCTGCTATGACATTTTTTTCTGCCTATTTTCCCCACCCAACCCATCCCCTATCCTCTAATCCAACTTCTCCAAGGCTTACTCTTACTCCTTTGTCCTCCACCAGAAGACCTCCTTGTAGGTGATTGGTCACTGGTGGGGACCTGCAGTGGATCGACCTTCATGCTGCGGTCAGGGATTTTCCACCATTTTGCACCCCAGGGCCCACTGCATGTGCAATGGATGCAAGCTTCCTCCATGATGATGCCCTGGAATTCTGCATGCAGGGTCCATCTCCTCGTGGACCCCTGTGATGCTTCTCTGAGATTTCTCCAGGTGGCAGAAAAGCAGTGGGGCACTGTCAAACCCCTCCTCAAGGGAGGAGAGCTGTTCTGGGGATGCACAATCCTACCTCTCCTGGATGGGCCCCACCACGCTGGCATGCCACGAGGTGAGGCACACAGCCTCAGCCCTCCACCACATTGAACCAGCATTTTATCCATCTTTAAAGAATATTTAATAACAGCCGCACACTAATTTAGTTCACAAAGAGAGCTTATTATTTTTCTTTTTTCACTTCCACTGACTAATCCAAAATCTCTGTAAATGTTACAGATCACAACTATTTAATGGAGACAGTGTTTCTACACATTTAAGTTGAACTATTTTATCTATCTCCAGATGTTTTCCAGTGACACAGTTTTTCAATCTCATTATGTCATTGCTTATTAAAAAACATAATTCTCAGGCACTGTGTGCAATGTGTTCTATAAAATGGGTAGTGAATTTTCACAGTAATGATTGGCCAAAAAGATTCCAAGGCCATGTGCTTCAGAAGAGGGAACCAATGGTTTTGGACTTCTTTTGGAAACCAGGATGCAGTGCACTAGGATATCAATACTTCTCAGACACTGAAAATAATTCTAGCAGCTGTCTTTACTGGAAAAACTCCATGACTGAGCACTTTAAATTACTTCAAAATAAAATGTTTCCAAATTGTTTTGAAGCAACTAGTTCGCCTGCAACCCCACAAACAACTTTTAAAAATGAACATTTTACACCCATCTCCCATCTCTTTGCTTTTTTTTTTCTTTACCTCCTAGAAAAGGCCTGCGAAACATTAGTGCTAATTTCCTAGTTTGCTTACTGCTGCATCAGTAAAGGCCTGCCGCCACTCACTCATACCACCCCCCCCCCACTCCAGTGGGTAACTAAGACCACTGCTGCTTCCATTACAGTCGTTAATTCCTGCATCTGCTGTAAAACCCCTTCTGAATCAAGCTTGCTCTTTAAACAAGTGAGAAGATGCCCACTGAAGTAGCAATTTACTTTTATTATTCAAGCTTGCTCAAATGGAACCAGAGAGGTCTGCTGAACTGTAGCAGTTTGCTTCTATCAATACAACTTCATTAGAAGGGAAAAGATGAGCCCACTGAAGTGGTGAAGTTTATTTTTTATCAATCCTACTTCCTTTGAGGAGAGCTAAGAGGCCCACTGGACACAACGGTAGTTTGTTTTGTCAACCTCTCTCCCCTGGATGACAGCAGAGATCTGACAAACTGATGAAACAGAAACATAGTTGGCAGAAAAGGACACCACAACGTTCCAGCTAGTCCACCTACAGGTATTTCACTGCCTAGCTCCACGCTCATCCTAAAGCTGGTCTGGATTAAGAGATTCAGCAGCCACAGTGGCTGATCATCACCTCCTTCCCCTGTATCTCTGTAATGCCCCACTGTTAGGGGTACCCAGTGTACCCATCAGTCCCCAGTCTCCCAAGGTCCACAGTTACCCAGGTGCCTCAGTAGGTTAGGTGGCAGGGTGGGGACCCAAATAGTCTGGAGCCCCTGCAAAAAGTAAACTGCATCCTGCAGTTTAAATGAATTTTTCTGGTCTCCTTTCAGCCTGCCCAGCCCTAGCGTGAGGTTCTGCCCTCCTCACGCTGGGCAACTGCTTGCCTCCCTGATTGCTAGGGACTTGGCGTCCTGAATGCCAGGGAGGGTTCCAAAGTGGCCAGTAACATCTGTTTAAAAATTCTTCAGTGGCCAGCAGCAACAGTGGTCAGGAGAGTGCTCTCAGGTGCCCCGACAAGTAAAGAAAGGTTTTGTGGCAAAAGGGAGAAAGGGTACACAGGGAGGTAAAAGTAACAGGATAAAGTGTACCTGCAGTCCTCCTCTCATCCCTGTAGTCTGGTGAGACCAGCGGTGTTCTGGCAGCTCCAGTGTTCCAGCAAGGTCCTGTTCAGCAGCCGTTGACCACGGTGTGGGCTCAATATAGCCTTGTTTTTTATTTTATTTAAAAAGTTAAATTCCAATCCTCATTGGCACCCACAAGTGGGGCCGCATCTCCAGACCTTGGCCGGGCCAGCTGGAAGAGAGAGAGAGAGAGCTCAGGAGCAGCAAGGCCCCTTAGTCATCCCTCTTACTGCCTGCCTCCAGCCAGGACTCACCAGCCAGATACAGCATCTCCTCCTCCACCTCCTCTTCTCTCCAGCAGCTTCTCCCCAGGACGGGTGTGGTGAGTTAGTGGCAGCACTATCTGGCAGGTACTGACCGCCAAGAACATTTAAATAAATTATAAAAGCTTATTTCATGCTGAGGGTGCTCAGATGGACAGCCATGACTGGGGCTAGGGGAGGCCTCCTATGAAGGGACTGCTTCGAGGTGGGGACATTTAAATTTATTTAAATAAGCTCCAGCTTGGAGCAAAAGGAGTGGGGTGGAGATTTATGTAAATTAAGCTCCGAGAGGTGGAGCTAGGGCAAGATGGCTCAGAATTGAATAAATTAATTTAATAAATAAAGAAAGCGAGGAAGCTGCAGCCAGGGACAGGGCAAAGCACCAGCATTATAGGCCAGTTAGCCAGGTGGGCTACCAGACAGGGCTAATTGGCCAAAGCCAGTTTATTTAAGTTAATAAATGAAAGGGCCAGTCAGGGCAAGAAGGTCCCCAGTTTAAGTGATAGCCACATTAGCCAGGTGGGCCATTGGGGTAGGGCCAGGTAGCCCAAAGGTTTTCTTGATTATTTCCTGCAGTTTATCCAGCTCCAAGTGGGCCAGTGGGGAAAAGCAAGTCCCAGATAGAGGAACAGTGCCCCAGAGAGGAGTAAGGTAGCCAGTAGCCAAGTGGCCACCAGTAGCCAAGACGCAGCAAATATTTAAAGAATGCTATCCTGTTGTTTAGACATGCACTCTGGTCTTAGCTGTAGCCGGTGGCAAGGGAAGGGGTGTGGGCCAGAAAATTAGGCACCCCAGCAGCGTAGTAACCACAGTCCAAGCCAAGGGCTAGGAACCCCTGTAACTTCCCTGTAGCTCCTAGTTCGGGGAGGGACAGTCAGGAAGGGACCCTTAGTGCTTTAGCTAGTCAGATTACCCTCAGTCTTATGGTAATCCTCCTGTTAGGTGCCTTCAGAGCTAAATACCTGTGGGAGGGGGGTTATACAATAAGGTCCCCACATAGCTAGCCCTTAGCATTTGGCAAGTTTCCTCATTGCATCTCCCTTCTAAAGTCCCTGCTGGGCTGGGGACCACAATGATGGATAAAGTGTAAATCCCAACTGGCTCAAGGGAACTTAGAAAACAAGATAAACAATGATTTCCAGCTGCTTGCCTACAGTTGAGATTACACTGGTCTGCAATTTCTTTAGTCCTCCGTGTTTCTCCTCTGGTGAAGCACCACCATCTTAGTTATCCTTCAGTCTGTTAGAACTACACTGATCTCCAGGGAACAATTAAACAGATTTGCCAATGATGCTGCAAGTGGCTGTCTCATGTCCTTCAGGACTCTCAAGTGCAAGCAGTTTGGATCATGCACTTTGTCCACCTTCAGAGTTTTGAGACCTGAGCACCCTTTTCCTAGCTCCAGTCCTCTCACCCTCCCTCTCTTGGTCTGTTCTTCATGCTCTAGTAGTGGTCCTTCCTCCATGGTGAATACAGAGTAAAGTAATTATTCAGTAATATCAGTCTTTTTTTCCATCTGCCCCACTATTGCCCCTTCCTTGTTTTATATTTGATATTGCCTTAAGTTTTTCTTTTTTCAAAGAAGGTTTTCACTTCCACTTGACCTCCTCCACTTTTCTCAGCTCTATCTCTACTTTACTTTTTTCTTACCATTTCTCTGTTCTATTTAAACTTTTTAAGACAATAATCCCAGTTGGTCTCAGTCTGCTCCCCTTTGCATTTTTGAAATGCTATCCTTTTTGCCCTTACTAACTCTCCATCACCTCTGGAAAGCCAGATTAGCAATTTGTGGGTTTTGTTCTTCCTGACCTGTCTCCTGCATGATGCTGTCATCCACATTCCATCTTTATGACATCCCATTTGGCCTCTGCGCCTTCCACCTCCTCTACCCCCGCCAGCTTAATTGTCAGCATTTCCCCTATCTGCTCTTTTGACGTTCAGGACCACAATTTTTGAACAGGAGTGATTAGCTCCTGTGGTTATGTTGAACCATCCTGCATTGTGGTCAGTGGACCCCATTTCCCTCACCTCTGCATCTCTTACTACCTTAGCATTTGACAGAACCAGATCAAGCGTTGCCGCCTCTCTAGTCAGCTCCCCAATCCATTGTATTAGAAAGCAGTTCTTGCTTCACATCCACCAGAGCCTGATGTCTTGTACTGCTGGCTACTAGGATTTCTCAGTAAACATCCAACATACTTAGGTCACCCACCAGCACCATCTCCCCTTTGACTGATGCCTTACTGATTACTTTTCTAATTTCTTCCTAATTCCCTGTTCCCTTCCTCCTTTTGGTTTTGGTGGTTTGTACACAACTCCATCACTGATCTTTTACCTCCTTTTTGTTGTGACATACACCCAAACTGCTTCTATTTCATGATCCCCAGAGCAGTATCTTCTATGCCTACTGTGTCTTATCTAATGTGCAATGCCATCCACACACCTGCCTTTTTGTCTGTTCCTCCAGTAGAGTGACTACCTTCATACTGCAAGGTTCCAATCATTGCTTTCTGATGCTTATGTGTCCATTATGACTAAAAGGTACATTTTAGCCTCTGTTGTTACTACGAAGCTGATGAATTTTGTTCCTGAGCCTTCTGGAATTAAAGTCGACCAGCCTCCAGGACCCCTTCTCTCTCCCATCCCGCTGATGTGGTCTCCAATCTCTGATGTATGCCCCTTTCATTTTCCCCATCTACATTACCATTTTTCCTCTAATTGCCCCTCACTAGTTGGGAACTACCAGCTAGGTCTCCCTCACGTGAGTTTTCCTCGTGGATGGCCCTAGCCCCAGCCTCCCATGTGCTAATTTCATTGCCACAAAATGTATTCCTCAGGACGTCTGCCACAAAGCCTTTGACCCTGTCCATTAGTATTACGCCATCCAGTTGAAACAGGGAGGCACAGCCAAAAGTATTACATTGCAGAAATAGAATCAGCATATGCCTAATAAGTCATCTACCAAAATGAGATCTTTAAGTTACTATATTTAGTTCAAAAGGTGCAAGCCATTTTCAGCCCTGATTGTACTGCCTGTTTAAAAAGCTGGTTTCAGTGAACAGCTACTGATTTATGTCAGCTCAGAACTCACAGCCTAGTCCTCTCTGCCAGCAACCTAATATGACTTATTTCTCCAAAGTTTAAGAATCTGTTGTTGTAGTAATCATCTGGAAAAAATAACTGACTCGTGGTTTGTTGCTGTGCATATGTTTCTAGAATGTTTAGATGCCTGGTACTGCACTTTAGAATGTGATGGGGAGGTGATTTTTGAATACATCAGTGGACATATGGCTTTGGAATATCAAGGTTGTATGCAATTTCAGAAAACAATAGCTAGCATATGGTAGGGTAAAGCAATATACCCCAACAGGGTGTGGGTATACTGGAGGATTTACCACGGCTGGTGTGGTTCAGTCACGAGGTGCAGCCGAGGGACTTAACCAAACCAGTAATGGTAAATCCTCCATTATACCACTCCCTGAAGGGGCTTATATTCGCCGATATAAAAGGCTTTCTGTTTGTTTCTGTACAAAAAAAAATATTCACAATGTCCGTTCGTCTTTCAAAGTTGCTGCTTGTTTGTTTTTTTACTGTGGACGCACTGGTTGGATTTTTTTGCAAGTTCTGCACATGTGCCGGAGGATCGCTGATTGCCACCGCTACTGTTACGATTTTTTTCAGCTCATTTGCTGTCAGATGAATGAGCTGGATTTTCTTTCCTTTTTTTCTTTCGGGTGCGTTGCTTTTCTAGAATGGTGCAGCACTTTTTGTGAAGTTTTGAGGGTAGTGACAGAGTATGGGATGTCGGGTTAATGATTTGGTAATCTCGCCATACATCCGTGTGCTTGACAGTGGTGTGTTTGTGAGGAATGGAGGGATTTGCCAGGGAGTTCCTGATGTGGCTAAGTGGAGGCTGGCACCTTTTCCAATTGGGTACTCTGGAGGATTTACAATGCTGAAAAGGTGCCAGCCAATCAAAATGCAGGATTCTGTCTGTTTTTTTTTTGTTCCCATTGTATAATCATAATTTTGCAATGCAGCAGGGATACTATTTTAGAATGCAGTATGGACATGCTGTTTTGAAATATGGCAGGGCCTTAATTTTGGAATGTAGGAGGACACAATTTTGGAATGAAGGACATACAATCTTTGAATGTACATTGGAAGCACAATCGCAGAATGTGGTGGGGACATGCAATCCCACAGAATTACTTATGTACAGCACTGCTCCACATTTCAAATCTACCACCACACATGATGGTCCTCATCGAACCACGTCTCCACACTTTGTAGTTGCTCTCCGCTCCACTACTGCTCGCTCCTTCATTATAACTCTTGGATGCACTCCCACTCTCCCTCTCTTTATCTCCCATAAGAAGAAAAAAATGCATACTTAAAATGGGGTAGAAGTAGGAAACAAATCCCCTCCCTTCCCTGAGTCACAATGTTCCTATGTACTCACCGTAAACTTAAACCTGGAACAAAATGCTTTCAGTCACCACCAGCACATTAGCATTCAGAGTGCACACATCCACATATTCACTGGCTCACGCTGTAAGTAAAATAAACAAACAACCAACCACTGCCAGACACCACTGAATGCCAATCAAACAACACTGTCCTGGCACCTCGTACAAAAATGTAACCAGGACACAGTGTAAGTGCCGCTTCAAGAAACACAGATAAAAGTTTCCCAGCCCTATTGGAAACATCGGGAGCAGTAATGATAAATCCTTATTGGGCATGCAGAGGTACAACTTAGCCCTAGCCACCCAGGTCTATATTTTATGGTGGAACAATAAATCAAATAAAAATAAATTAAAATATCACAAAAACACTTTATTTTTATTTATTTTAAGTGACAGAAAGAGTGGGGACATTGTATAATCACAATATACTACTCCAGTGTGTGGGTATATGCTAGGATTTACCATGCCTGGTGTGTTTTGCTCACTAGGCCTGCAGCCCCATGACCAAACAACACACCAGGTGTGGTAAATCCTAGCATATACCCACACCCTGTTGTGGTATATTGCTTAAATATACTCTAGCAGCAATCAACACCTGTAATATGTGCTGTGTTTATGTCTATGGCATTCCATTTCATTTCATTATAGATCAGGTTATGTTCACCTCATAGGCTGCTAGATGCACATGTGACCTAGGATCAAATTTCACCTGTCTACCTAGGTCCCAGAAGCGCCCATTGTCTTAAGTTAATTTGCGTATCTGATGAGGCTGCAGCACAGTTACGGGAGCTCCTGCACTTCATTTATTAAATTGCATCTTCTACACCTATAAGGTAAGAACTTCCCATCTCTAGCTTTGTGTTATGAACCATTGAAGCAGACTCTAATTTATGCACTCTAAAATGTCCTCTAACCTTATTTCTGAGAGTTTTTCCACTAATCTTGCTGTGACCCACAACTCTGGGCAGAGCTCTGCAGTCATTAGGAATAGAGGTATTCTATCAGGCTTGTACAGATTGAGTGGCATGGTTGGTTAGTTAATTGACTCTGGTGGTTAGGGTGCAGGGTTTGATTCCCTGGATAAGGAATGTTTCTTCAGGGGCTAGCCATATAGCTTAGAGTTTAGAGTAATGAGCTGTGAATGAGCTTGGTACATCCAGCAAACATGGGTTCGATTCCTGCAATCTCCACTTGCATACTGTGTGATTCCTAGCAAGCCACTTAACCTCCAATGTGCTCCTGGATTGCCCCTGAAAACAGGCATCTGTGATTAGTGGGCTTACCGGTTACCAAAGAATTAAAAAATCTAAAAGTATTTATCTATTCATTGGAGGAGAGGAGAGAGGGATATGACAGAGACATTCAAGTACTTTAGGGGTATAAACAGGGTACAGAAGGAAGCATGTTTCAGAGGAAGCATTACTGAAGGACGGGGGACAGGGGAGGAGGAAGGCTCAGGGGAATGTGTCAGGAAGTACTTCTTCTCAGAAAGGGTGGTGGGTCCATGAAATAGCCTTCCAGCAGTGGTGGTGGCGTACAAAACAATATGGGGGCTTAGAGCACATGGGATAGACATAAGGATACCCTGAAGCTGGGCAGAGAAGGCATGCCACAGATCAAATAGAATCTGGGCTGTCAACACTGAGTAGGGAAATGGGCAGATTAGATGGGCTATATGATTCTTGTCTGCTGTCAGATTCTATGTTTCCGTTTTGACAGGCCATTTGGATAATATGGTGCTGTTTTGGATATGTAAATGTGCATGAATTTTGAATTTTGGCACATATTGGATCATGCTGGGTGTCCTCCCTCATGAGCAAGGCCTCTAGAATCGTGTGCATGCCTGGAACTCCTAAAGCAGGGACTGCAGGTTAGCACAGGCATGAGAATGCACAGTGTTAAAGAAATCCCCATATTAATCAAGCCACTGCCTTGTGTCACTGCCAGACTGCCTCCTATATAGCGAGATAGAGCTGAAGTAAAGTGCCCAAATTAGATCCCTCTTTGGCCCATCACAAGTGACCATAGGTAGGTGTCTGATACTTCACAGTCTGAAATGGTAGCAGGTATTGCAGTCCTATAGCATGGTGTTCAATTTGTGAAAAGCTGCACATTTGACTGACATGGCCCTTATTCAGCCCTGTATCAGCAACAAGCTCCTAAACAACAGACAATGCCTCTTTTAATAATCTGATGCTATAGTGCTTAATGGAATGCACCTTGGAGTTGCCAGGAGTTTTTTTTTTTATAATCTGATAAGCAGATCATATTTACTTTCTCCTGGCTCCTCAGTCATGCAATGGAAAGTTGAGCACTATGGCAGTGCCTAGTCTTTGTAGGCATGGGTATAGCTGGATGCCAACTTGCAGTGGCAATCAATGGGTGCTTCTTGCAGCATGTTGGTCCTAGTGAGTCACCTCCAGTGTGTTTGCACCACTCACTCCAGCACATCTGCGCTGTCTGCCACGTATGCGCCTAGCGGTCTTGCACACTACAATGTATGTGCATTGATTCCGCTACAAGCTAGCATTCACCATTTTGTATGTCTGTGCATGTCAACTTCCAAGGCAGCCATTTTGCTAAGGGTGGAATATCCCGATCAAGGTTTTTTATATCCCTATAACACAGTTATGCAATACACCAGACCTTACATTACTAAACTGTAAACTGCACAGTTTCATGAAGATACGTGCCTAAGTACAACCTTTGAGGGTCATATAGTAATCAGATACAGTTGTAGAACCTAGGCACAGGGGCATAAATTATAAATATGAATTCCCTGTGCCATAACTGACCCAGGACTGGGTCAACCATATACAAAAGGTACAGATCCAGAAATGGCAGCCATGCCTGATATATTACAAATCTACAACAAGGTCTGGAGAAAGGCCTTCATCACCACCATTAAGAGTGCAACTTTTGTCAGTAGGGCTTGCTCTAGGACAAGTTGACAACTCAGCTCCTGGATCACACCCAGATATTCTGAGGTGTCTGAATGCAGTAAACCTCATGAGACTGAGAAAGAAAAGCATGGTGTCCCATGGGACCTCATACTAGTACTCAGTTCACAGTGACAAGCCCATTCAAACCCATCAAAGAGTCAGAGCTGTATTGGATGGGACTAAAGACATCCTTCCTGGTCGCAATACAATCAGCCCTCAGGATAAGCAAACTGAGGATCATCTCTTACAAAGAGCCATATACATTATTTGCACAAGGTGGCATCACACTCAGGACAGCACCCTCATTCCACTTAAATCTTTCCTCCACATTCCACACCAGCTAGACCATTGAGTTACCAACCTTTACTTGAATCATCAGGAGGCAAAGGAGATGCTTATGATACCGATGTGAAATGCGCCTTAGCCACACACACAATGAAAGAACAAAGCCATTCAGAAAAATCAGAGACACTTTGTGATCACCCAAGACCACAAAAGGTATGACTGCTACAAAAGTGGCAGTCCGTTGAAGAAGTGCAGAGGAGATATACTAGGATGATTGGAACTTTAGGTAGATATGAATATAGTGAAAGATTAAAAAGGACAGGACTATTTTCTTTAGAACAAAGAAGAGAAAGAGGAGATCTAATGATGTTATTTAGAATAATAAATGGCAAAGAACTGATAAATGAAATGGGGTTGGAGATGCAGGAGAAGCCAAAAGGGTTGAGAGGACATGAAAAGCAGATTAAGTTAAAAACTGCAACAAAGAATGGTGTATGCTATTATTTATAAATAGAACAGGGAGAGTTTGGACTACTTTACCAGTAGAAGTGGTGAATTTTTATTTATTTGTTTATTTATTTAAGAGATTAACCAGGCAGGCATACTGAGCGGGGAACCACTCGTTTCCAGATGCGACCTGGTGAGATACATAGGTGGACATACAATACAGGTTTACAAGATAATACATTGGTACAGATAGTAATTACAGACAATGGTTTGCATTGAGGAGCTCACAGCAACAAGAGAAGACATACAATAGAAATAACAGAAAAATCTAGACAAGTCATGGGTGGCCCTATTCGAACTTAGGTGTAGCAGAGCCCATTGTGGGCAATTGCATGTGCCACATGAAAGAGGAGCATGAAGCTTAGAAATTCATGACTGGCTGGAAGCGGGTGCATGTGTCAGAGAACTGTGCGTGAAGGAGTGGGTTTAGGAGTCTTGGGTTTGTAGTACGCCTGATGTCTGCAGGTAGATCATTCCATAGTTTGGGAAGGTGATATCTGAACGCTGATTGACCTTTGGAGGTAGGCATGAATGGGACTTGGAGAAACCTGGAGTTAGTGTTTCTGAGTAAGTAGGCCGGGAAGGCAGGACTGACAAAGCGGAGCTGAGATGGGGGGAGGGACTAGAACCAAAATTGTGCTAAGTTTCTTTAGCAGTGGATCAGCCTGCAGGACATGAGTGAGTGTAGTGCTAGGGAGCTGTATAAATCACAGTGACAGGTCACTGGGGGCAGTCCAGGATGAAGTGACAGAAGGAGTGAAAAAGTGTGTCTAGGCTGGCCAGGTTGGATGAGGTTGCAGAGCCATAGATTACATCGCCATAGTCAAGTATTGGGAGAATCATTTTTTGCACGATTTCCCTCCGGACCAGGGTGGGCATGCACCCTTTGTTTCTGTATAATGCACCCAGTTTTGAGTGTAGCTTTTTGTGTAATGATTTGATGTGTGTGGAGAAGTCTAGGTGTTGGTCAAGCCAGACACCCAGGTATCTGAATGACTTACAAGACTCAAGGGGGGAACCATCTAGGGTATGGAAGGTGGGGCGAGCAGCTAGGCGGGAAAGCCGAGGTTGTGTACCAAAAGTTAGGGAGACAGTTTTTTTTGCATTGAGGAATAGTTGGTTGGACCTGAACCATTGTTGAACGGCATTGAAGTCATGCTGTACCGCATTGGTCACAGCTCCTTTGGAGGGACCGGAGGCATACAGTATGGTGTCGTCCATGTACATTTGTATGGCTGAGTGTGTACAGGCCAGCGGAAGGTCATTTAGAAATATAGAAAAAAGTAATGGGCCCAGGACTGAGCCTTGGGGGACCCCGTGGAGACTGGGAGGGGAGGAGATATTTGGAGGCCAATTTTCACCAATTGGTATCTATCAGACAGGTAGGCCTGAAACCAGCTAGTAGGTAGGTAGGTAAAATTTTTATTCATAGAAAAATGAATATGGATAACATCACTGAGCCAAAGCTCATTTACAGTGCGGTCCATTAGTTCCATACCAGTTACTCTTACATAAAATACATTAATCACATTACGACAAAGCTAAACATAGGCAAATAACATTTAACAATTACATTTCTAAAATATTATCACTCATATCATTCAAAAGACAACAACTTACAAAAAACACATAAATACAATAATTATTCTCAACCCCCACTCGATACTACATCAATTCCCCTTCTATATTAGTATGCTTAATGTACCACTCTTTTATTAAATTTATCTGAAGTTCACTATTTACTGATCTCAGATTCCCAGGTAATTTGTTCCACAATTTGGGGCCAAAATATACAAAATGTTTTCTACCCTGAGCAGTTATTCATTTAGGTACCACACATTCCAATCTATTTGCAGAACGTAATTCCCTATTTGGTATTTTTAATCCAATACCCTTTCCAATATAGTCAGAAACCTTCCCCTTAATACATTTTATCAGAAATGTGATTATATTTAAAATTCTCCTTTGAGGTAAAGAAACCCAATTTAACTCCTTATACATCTCTAATCTATGTGTCATTTTTGGCATTCCTAATATGAATCTTGCAAATTTATTGTACATAATGTCCAATTTGGACAACTGCCAAATTGTGACACCCATATAGATAATATTACCATATTCCAATGTAGGTAATACCATTACCACAACTAAGAGTTGTCTAACCTCACGGGACAGATAACTTCTGATTCTATACAGGGATCCTAGACTTTTCCCGACTTTTTTTAAAGTATTCTCAATATGAATATCCCATTTAAGATTACTATCTAAATAAACCCCCAAATAGTTATAGCTATCTACTTGCTCCAAAGTGGTCCCTGAGACAGTCACAATTTGAAGACGATTTTGTTAGGTTATAATTCTACTACCCTTATGAAACAACATAACTTGTGACTTTTTTTCATTTAGAACCAATTTAGAGCTCTGTAGAAAGCACTGTACATAATCAAAAGCTTGTTGCAATACTAACTGAATTGGACCCAATGAAGGTCCTGCCACATAAGTAATTATATCATCAGCATATAAATGATACTGTACTCCTTGTTGTGAAAAATGTAGTTCATTCATATAAAGATTATAGAGAATAGGTCCAAGTATAGATCCTTGTGGTACACCCAAGATGGTTTCCCTCAATTCTGAGGTCCAGTCCTTTATGGTTACTTGTTGATATCTTAATCCCAAGTAATTTCTAAACCAATTAACTGCCATCTTGGATAGACCACAGGTTTTCAGTCTGGACAGGAGGATGCCATGGTCCAAGGTGTCAAATGCTTTTGAAAGATCAATGAAAATAGCTCCCACTGGCATCCCCCTGTCCAGACTTTCTACAATGTCCCCCGTAACCTTTAACAAGGCTGTAGTAGTTCCATGTTTCGGTCTAAATCCTGATTGAAATTCATTAAGTATATTTCTCCTTTTTAGGAAAACCTGCATTTGACCTGCCACAAGTTTTTCCAAAATGTTTGACATAGTTGGTAATAAAGAAATCAGTCTATAGTTCTCAATTAGCATTCTAGATCCTGATTTATAAACTGGGACAACTCTTGCAGTTTTCCAGATTTTAGGTATCTCTGCATATGTAAGAGACATATTAAATAAATTTGCCATTGGCTGAGCTATAATGGGGGCTGCAAACTTTAATAATATATTTGGAATACCATCTATGCCTTCAGATTTTTTTGTGGCAAGGCTGGAGAGGCCAGCGCCATTAAGTTTGGCTAGTAATATGGGGTGTGAGATGGTGTCGAAAACCTTGGCCAGATCTATGAAAATCGCCAAGGTGATATGCTCCTTGTCCATTCCGGAGATGATATCATCGGTGAGTCTTAAGAGGGCAGTGATGGTGGAGTGTGAATTGCGAAAACCCAATTGGTAGGGGGTGAAGAAGGAGGTAGAGTCAAGAAAGTGGGAGAGCTGGGCAAGGGCAAGGTGTTCCTGAAGTTTGGCCAGTATTGGGAGTAAGGAGATGGGGTGGTAATTTCCCAGAGTGGAGGGGTCGCCACCCTTTGGGAGGGAGATGACAACTGCCTGCTTCCATGTGGCTGGGATTTTAGCCAGGGAGAAGGAGAGGTTGAGGAGGGCAGTTAGAGGGACGGCTATGGCAGGGACAGATAAGTGTAGTAATTTTGCGTCTAGGCCAGAGGTGCATTTACCTTTGTTGGGGTCTAGAGCACACAGGGCTTGAAGGACTTCGGCTGGGGTTACTGGTCGAAAGGAGAAAGAGGAGGCAGAGGTGGAGTGCAGTGAATTTGGTGAATAGTACAACACTGATGGAATTTAAGGGAAAGATTGATAAATATCTGTTGGGGTACAGGTCGATGTATACCCACTAAGGTGGGGAACAGTTTATATGGACCAATGGTCTTCTACTGTTCTAAACCAAGTATATAAATACCAAGTATATAAATCTAATTTCAGTGGGAGTTAATCCATTTTGTCATGCAGGAAACTGTGACAGTGCAGTTATATACTGTATAAGATATAAATTTCGCTATCATTTTATTTTCACTATATTCACTGATGGAATAAGGCAGCGAAAATAAAATGCCAGTGAAATTTAACTTATCTTTGCCTAGCTCGCACTGCTTTTTCCCGTTGCTCCCCATGTTTCCCAGTCCCCATGTTTCCTCAGAGAAACATTGCAATCAACACCAGAAGACGTTTATTGCTGCAAAAAATACTTTAATGTTTAATCAAAAAAAGCAATTGATGGCTGTTTCGATCGGCATTTCCTCATATCTTGTCGGAAACATCGCACATGTGGTCACATTCTTCACCCATCTCCATGAATGCATCTTTCGGCGTGATGACATCAGGCGATATGGACACCTACATTGTGGGAATCGAAAAGAAAACAAATCAGAAATGGGCTAACCGATGTGAATTTCTGTAAGTAAATCATTAAACCTACAAGTTCAGGCTGTTGTTGGGCATTAGTATCCCAGCTTCAAAAAACCCATGGATACAATCTTGTTGTCGCAAAGACAGCTCTGTGAAGCTAGCCTCTAGCCAGGCGGCGTGACGCTTCTTCAAGTGATGCTGCTTGAAGTCGATGTTGTACTCTTCACTACCCTTGGCCAGATCGTCTGCTATTATTCTAGCATACCAAGCAGTAAACTGCTTTCACAGACCATCCTTAAACAGCTTATTCACAGCAATTTCCAAGGGCTGCAGTAGGTCAGTGCAAGAGGCTGGGATGAATATAGGCACGATATTGTTTAACTCTAGTGCCTTCAGGACTTCAGGCGTAGTATGAGCTCTAAAAAAATCCAGGAGCAGGAGAGCTTTTTGTTCACTGGGCAGTTCAAGTTTATCTTTAATACACTCAAAGTAAGGGACAATAACATTTGAAATGTATTGCAGGGTGGTGGTTTCATTGGCCCAGTGATTAGGTGACTGTGTAATATCCCAGTCCCGAGGGAATCTGTATGCTGGGTTGCATACATGGGTTTTACCCTTGTAGATCACCTGTGGTGGTAAATAGAAACCTGCTAATGTGCATGCCAACACCATGGAGACTTGACACTTGCCTCCAAGTCCTGCTACAGATACCTGTTTTGAGCCGGTAGCAGCCATGGTCCACTCAGACACAGGCACCATACTGACACCTGTCTCATCTAGGTTAATGACTAGCTCTGCTGGAATAAGTTCTTGGGCCACACAATTTGCTATACACATCAAAAATGATGCTTTTAAATGAGGGAAATCAGATGGTGTCTTACGGGCTGTTTTAGTGCCTTTTCATTTACTGTAGCACATTCAATTAAGAAACTGCCAAGCCCATTTCATGGACAGTTCAACAGTGCCACCGTTTGCTTTCAGGAGGTGTGGGGCATCAGACTTCGCAATCCCCTGGGCAACAGCAAGTAACACATGGGCATTAACAACAGTACCCTCACTTCTCAGCATTACCACAATCTTCTGCAGCTTGGCTATGACATCTGACATTGAAAGTGCAGGTCTGCCTCGAGCTTTGCATGGCAAGGCAGGGGACAGCTGAGAGGGGTCAGGCGTTTTCTTTAGCTGTTCCATGTAATCTTTTTTTTAAATTTCCTGACAGTGCTCTCGTTAATTCCAGTCTGACTGTTCTGGCGGTAATACCTGACCGCAGACATTACGCCATGCTGAGTTGCATATTGTCCCAATTCAAACCTCAGCTCGGGGGTGTAGTGAGCATAAGTATTTGGCTGCTTCTTTTTTGCTGGTGGAGGGTTGGACAGCTCCTTAGCAACCACTGATGCTACTTGCGGTTCTACACCTGAGGTCTGAGCGAGCGCCTCGGGGTTCACATTGGACACCTCGAGTGGATACTCAGTCTTCATTGCCTTAGGTTTCAACCAGGATAGAAGTGACGTTGTGTGAGGTAAAGATCAAAAATCTGCAGAAAAGAATTTTGAAGAAATGACAGTCTTTTATTCGTTGTAATCACGCTAATTTATTCTGACGCGAATACATAAGCGGGATTACGATCGTGAAATGTTTCTGCCACGAATTCAAAGTCTTATACAGTAATACATGGATGGGGACTTTCCCCATGTAAAAGGCCATCATTTATTTCCCTGTATACCTGTGATATCTGTCAATTAAAGCTGTATACCTGCACTAATCTATCAGTTACAGCTTTATACCTGCAATAATAAAACAATTACTGCTATATACCTACACTGATTAAAGCCATATACATATACTAATTAATCAATTAAAAGTATATACCTGTGCTAATAAAAAAAGTACACACCTGCACTACATTAAACCCCATGGGATACCACTGCTAGCACAATTAACACAGCATTAGGAAGTTAGCCAAACTAATGAACAAGCTGCAAAAGAACTTGGGAAAAAAGGCACATAAAACCCTACCAAACACCGAAATCTCCCAAACTCCAACTTACATTCACTAAACGCCATTCTCTCCTTGCAGCAAGAGACCTTCAGGTGCCATAATGTGATTGCAAATGTGATTTCCATAACAATAACCATCCTAATGTGTTAGATTTAGCAAACAATGGGTAAGGCTGGTACACTCGGAAGTATACCCTTCTCGGGGGTTAATTAGGGCAATAAAGTCACTTGCCCTTTGGGCTTATGGCCTTATAGCCCTAATTAGCCCCCTTGATGGGTATTCATCCATGTATACCTGTATACCAACCTTACCCATTATTTAGTCTACATTTATTTATCTATTTATTTAAAATTTGGTAACCAGGAGAGGTACACTGACCTGAAGCTTTTTTCCTTGTGTGACCTTGGAGAAAGGGAAAAGGGGGTAGTACAAATAACAGACTGATTACAATATAAATTTGGGATAAATATAATAAAAATAAAAGGCAATAAATAATGATGGAATGGTATACTGCGAGGTAAGTGTACAACCAATTAGCATAGGTAGTAAGCTATGAGGAAGGAGATGTGGTATTCAGGGGAAAGAATCATGGGGAAGTGAGGCAAAAATTGATGTAGACAACAGGAATCAGAGGGGAGATGAAAAGTAGAGTGCAAAAGGAGGCAAGTTAAGTAGGAGTGGAGGGGAAAGTCTCACCCTGGCTGCCTGGAAGAGGAAGGACAGGAGCAAGAGGATGGCAGGGATTAGGAAAGAATAAGTTTTAAACAGTGCAGAGAAGGAAATAGACAAAGAGAGCTTGGAAGAGAGTTCCAGAGGTAAGAGGTAAGAGAAGGCTGCCTGCCATGAACTGAAGTGAGGACAAGGGAGAGAGAAGGTACGGGGTACTCTGGATCATAGCTGATAAGAGGAAGATAGGAGGGGGAGAGGAGAGAGGTATGGTAGGAGGGGAGAGACCCAAACTAGAATTTGGAAATAAGGGTGGTGGCATGGTGCTGTCGATGTACAGTAAGTGAAGAGAGGAAGGGAGAGGGAGGAGTAGAGGGAACAGTGGTATATGTGTGGGGGGAATACTGGAGGCAAAGCAACAAAAAGTGTAGTCTAGAAAGGGATGAGGCGGGGTGGACCTGAAAACTATGACAGCATAATCAAACACAGGGAGGATCATTTTAGTAAGCAGGTCTCAGCAGACAACAGAAGAGAGAGAGATAGTCTTTGTTCCTATACATGGCTCCTAGATCAGGGCAGAGTTTGGTGTGGATATAGTCAATGTGTAAAGATAAGTCGAGACAACTGTCAGTCATATGCCAAAATACATCAATCAATCTTTATTTGTATACTGGAAGGTATGTGAGCAAAAATGCCCATTTTCACAAACGTCCAATGTAAGAGATACCAAGAAGTTATGACAATACAAAACAGAGTCTAACAGAAATAAGATCTATACAGGGGAAACAATCCAAACAAGTAGTTTAGATGTGTAGAACAAATTCAAAGACTAACAATTGTCTAACAGTTACAGCAGTTTTCATAAACTGAAAAACAGGAGGCAATCAATTACAATAAAGTAAAAAGAGAGAAACGCATAGAGCAGCCTGAACATTTATGTGTGTAACATATGGAGAGCAGGAAAGAGAAAGGAAGGGGTATAGAGGGGTCAGTAACCTAAGTGCTAGAGGTGGGGAAAGTGCAAGTCTTTGTGGTTGGTTGTAATTGGCTCCATGATTGAAATATGAAGAAACTTAGGCTAGGAGTGGGTGGTGGGAGTGAAAACTAGGTTGGGGGAGCAAAGGTAGGGGGGCTGGGTATGATGGAGGAGAGGGAAGGGGGTAACAGGGAGTAGAGTAAAGCAAGGGTGACAAGAGATGAGCAAGGTAGAGAGTGGCCGGGTTTAGCTGGAGGGCCGGCCGGGACAGCTGCAGATGTAAGAATTGATTATGAGAACTTTGAGGTAGGAGTTGAAGGTGTGGATGGACCTACAGGCTTGGATATTGGGGGGCAGTTGGTTGCACAGCTTAGTGCTCTTATAGGTGAATGAGTTCTAAGCATGCTTTGTGCAGTAGAAAGGGGTGTCGAAAACCATACTTGAGGCCCCTCTGGTCACCCGCGTGGTGGTAGCGAAGGGGAAGAGGGAAATCACATTGGGCAGCAGAAAATTCAGGTGTATCTTATGGAGGAAAGAGAGCATTTGTTGTTGGAACCGCCTTTCAAGGGTGGGCCAGCTAAGGGAGGAGTAGAGGGTACAGTGGTGAATTTTCCATGGTAAACCGGTGACGAAACGGGCAATGTTGTTGTAGGTTGATCTTAGTTTGGAGTAGAGTAGAGATGAGGTGGTGGAGGGAGAAGATGATGGATCCATAGTCAATGCGTGGCAGGAGAAGAGAGTCTGCTAAGTGAAGCCTGGTTGCAAGGATAAGGAACTTTCTTATCCTAGAGAGAAGCCAAGCGTGTTGTAGGTCTTCTGTATGAGGTTGTTAAAATGGAGATTAAAGGAGAGGTGAGGGTCCAGGAGGAGCCCAAGGTATTTAAATTCAGGCACCTGTTTAATTGGGTAGCCAGAGTTATCAACTAATGTAAGGCCAGTGACGATGGATTTTCTAGAGCCTGAGAAGACCATAAATTTGGTCTTCTTAGAATTTAGGCCCATACCATTTCTGGAGAATCAGGACCGCAACTTCGTGAAATCAGACTGTAGATTGCTGAACATGGTAACGGGGTTGATGTCATTACTGTATAGTGCCGTGTCATCGGTGTAAAGGACAAGTTGTGTGTTAAGGCAAATAGAGGAGAGATTACTAATGAAAAGTGAGAACAGGAGGGGGCCAGGATCATGCCCTGGGGGACTCCATATTTGATTAGCATTCGATGGAGGGATGATCTTCAATGGAGGATTATGGGATTGCCCAGAAAGGTAGCTTCTGACCCATTCTATGACATTGACAGAGAGATGCAGATCTTTGAGGGTGTCGAGTAGGAGTGCATGGTCCACAAGGTGAAATGCCTTGGTCAGGTTCACAAATACTGACTCCATGTATTGGCCTTTGTCATTGGCCTTAAGAATGTTGGACATGAAGGTGGGGACTACATCAACAGCAGTGCCATCAAGGGTAGAGAAGGAGGCAAGAGGGGGAAGTTTGGCTAGTTTCTGAGTGGTACTGAATGTCATGGACACAGTTTACTTGGTGTTTACCTTAAGCTGATTTGCCTAGAACCAGTGTAACACTCTCATGAAATCACTCTATAGCTGAGACTCTACCTCAGGAATTGAGGGACTAGAGGCATAGAGGACTGTGTTGTCAGCATGCATATGAATGTGGGAGGAGACACAGAGAGTTGGGAGGTCATTCAGAGAAATCAAGAAAAGTACAGGGCCCAGGATGGAGCCTAGGGGGATGCCTTCTTGAATGAAAGGGAAGGGGACAGGGCTTCATCTGCTTGAACACATTGTATACAGCCCATGAGACATGACCTAAACCTGTCCACAGCATGGGTAGAGAGACCAGCAGAGAGAAGTTTGGATACAAGAAAAGTATGAGGCACAGTCAAAAGCTTTGGCTAGGTCAATAAATATAGCAGCGATGATGTATCCAAAGTCCATGCCTGTAAGAATAGTGTTACTGACATGGAGGAGGGAAGAAACAATAGAGTGATTTTTCCTGAAGCCAGATTGGAATGGAGAGCGGAAGTCCTCTCTTTTGGGTTCTTTTGCACTGCCTATCAGCACATATTGCATTCCCTTAGCTGCTCGTAGACACTACTCTAGTTGCCTCCATCAAATGCATCCTCAGTCCCGATAACCCCATGAGCTTCCCACCCTGCTCTATATTACTAATTACCCATTTTGCTGCTTTACACAGTGACTTGCTAACCCCAATAGACCTTCCTAATTGTACATGCCCCATTCCTTAGCAATCTACTCTTATCATACCTGTCCTGCTCCTTTCCTGATTTCCCTATTATACCTAGAACTCTCATGAACATCAGTTCTGCACTCCAGGTTCCTAATCACTTTTGAACCCCCCCTTTCCTCACCTTCATCATGTTTTCATGATCTTTCCACCCAAACACGGGGCCACTATCATATCCTAACTTTTTAGCTCCCTTACTGTGAACTGAGTCTTAAGATGTTAGTCTTATCAAATGTACAAGCACCCTGTATTGTTTTCCTCTTTGTGAATGCTAGAATCAGGATGTTAGTCTTTTCAAAAGTTCAGTTATTCCTGTATTGCTTAAATGCATTGTTAAAATGTATTGTCCTTGTATGGAATACTGTTTTCTGTAGTATCCTGTATGTTGCATCCTCCAAGGTCTACCTTGTAAATGAGCCTGCTCAATGGTGTCTTTTCCTGGTAAAATAAAACTGAACTGAACTGAAAAAAAAGTCCAAAAGTCTAGAGAAGATGAGGGTCTCCTGCAATTTAGCCAAGGGGGGGAGGAGGGATTTTGGCCTATAATTACCAGGAGTAGAGGGATCACCCCCTTTGTGAAAAGGTAGTACCGAGGCAACTGTCCATGCTAGAGGGACAGTGCCAAGAGTGAAGGAGATGTTCAGTAAGTGGGAAAGCAGAAGAGCAATAGCAGGGGCAGAGATATGAAGAATGTGGTGGCTGAGGCCATCCGGGCTGGATTTGTGGGGATTGAGAGAAAGGTCAAACTACTCTGAATGACAGGCTTATGTGTTGGGTGGCTGGATACTCAAATTCACTAACAAACTCATCTGTAAAACTGATAAATTTAACAGGACATGTAGCAGTTTTTCAGGTGCAAAAATATCTGACATAAATGAAATGGCACCAGACATACTAAAGAATGCCAGTGAAAGGCCACTGGTGGTTGTACATGTGGGAATAAACAACGTGGGCAAACAAGATATAGAATAAAATTAAAAACAATTTGGTATCCCTTAATAATACCTTACAGGAAAAAGATTGTGAAATAGCCTTTTCTGAGCTAGTTCCAGTCCCAAGAGCAGGCCACAGTAGAAATAAGAAAATTTAGATGATAAATGAGTGGCTATAGAAATTAAAGGAGTAGTACACCCAGAATTTGTAAAAACATATGTTGTGCAGAATGTTTTAATTTGTGTGTGAAGTCCTAGAGTGTCCTTCCCTCTGTCTGCTATTAGGAGTTTTTCCTAATTTAGCCTGTTAGCTTTATGGCAGTTTTACAACCCCTGGGGATCTCCATCGCAGCAATATTTATTGCTTTTCTTGTACCTACAATGCATCCTGTCTCATGTGACACTGATGTGGCTGTGACCATAGATTCAGTAGCAAACACTGCTTTAGAGTTACTTCACAACAGCAGAGATGGCTATATTTTAAAAATTATACAGAGTTCAGCTTGGTGACTACCCTCATTGTAAAGGCCTGTTTGTCTTGAACAACTGTCACACTGGTTGTGTATGTGTAACTTATATGGGTTTTAAGATATTTACATTTGTTTGGCATATATACTAGTGTTCACTTGGAGAGAAAAAAAAAGCATCTGCTGTTTGCAAGTGCATCTACACACATGCCAAATAAATCTAAATATCTTGAAAACTAAATAACCTACACAAAAACGACCAGCAGCAAAGTTGTTCACAACAAAAATTCCTTTACAATGAGTGTAATTACTAAGCTGAACTCTATATAGTTTTTAAAATACAACAATCTAATTAACCAAATGCTCACTGGTCAGTGGTGTAATCCAGGACCTCAATAAATAAAAACAAATTTCCATGTGTTTTTTTTATCAAATTTCCCACTTCAGATGGCAAATATTTTAAAAACTGTAAGGAGTTTAGTTTAGTGACTACCCTCATTGTAACAGTCTTTCTGTCCTGAACAACATTGCTACTTCTTGTTTTTGTGTAGCTTAAGTTTCCAAGAAATTTAGATTTGTTTGACGTGTGCAAATGCGCTGGTAAACAGCAGATTTTTTTTTTCTCTCTGAGTGAACGCACTAGTAGACATTCCAAACAAATATAAATATCTTAAAAACCATACAAGTTATACGTACACAACCAGCATGACAATTGTTCAGGACAAAAATACCTTTACTGTGAGGGTAGTCACCAAGCTGAAATCTGAATAGTTTTTAAAATATAGCCATCTCTGCTGTTGTGAACTGATTTTAAAGCAGTGCTTGCTACTGAATCTATGGTCCCACCTACATCACTGTCACATGAGACAGAATACATCGTAGGTACAATAAACACAATAAATCTTGCTGAGATAGAGATCCACAGGGATTGTAAAACTACTATAAAGCTAGCAGGCTAATTTAGGAAAAACTCCTAATAGCAGACAGAGGGAAGGACACACTAGGACTTCACGCACAAATCAAAACACTCTGCACAACATATGTTTTTACAAATTCTGGGTGTACTACTCCTTTAAATTAACTCTTTAAAAAGGACATGCCTGCATAACACACTGGGAAAAATGTGTGTGTCACTTTAGTTTCTATTGTTGGGATGGTTTACATTTAAGTAAGCAGGGAAGTATGGCACTAATAAAAAGAATTGAGAAGTACCTTAAATCTTTAAAATAAATAAAGAGGGGGCTTGGGGTAAAAGTAAATCCTATGGTAATAGGACATCCACAGACTGTGATAGCAAAGGCTATAGAGTGGTGTTGGCTAGTACTAGGAGTTTGAATATCCTTAAAAAGTCAGAACCAGAAATATTATTATTAATATATAATATCAATATTGCAGCTGAGTCAGAGACTTAGTGAGATGGCACATGTGACTGGAATAAGGGGATTCCAGGATACAAACTATTCCACAATATTAGATTTGATAAGAAAGGGGGTGGGGTATGGGTTTACTGTATATTAGAAGTGAGATTGAGTGTGTAGATATTAATACTATTAAAGACAATAGCATGCAAATCAAAAGTCTATGGATACAGTTGCAAACAAAGACGGGTAAAAAAATGTGTATTAGGAATTGCGTATAGACTACCAATTAGCGGGAAGGACTACAACTTTGATCTGTTAAGGGAAATTAATAAAGCAATGGGTAATGGTAAAATATTATTGTTGGAGGATTTTAATCTCCCAGGGATAAATGGGAGAATTTAAATTGTAATTGAAAATATGAATCAGAGTTTATTAACACCCTTCTGACATTAAGGTTAGAGCTGTTGGTAATGAAGCCAACTAGGGGTAGAGACATCTTGGACCTAATTATAACTAATGATTCCACTGATATAGCAAATGTGGTTATTAGGAAGAATATAAGTACTAGTGACCACAATATGATACAGTTCATTGTATCAGCTGAATTAAAAAGGATACATAGTAATACTGTTACAACAAGCATTTGTCAATGCCAGATGTTGTCTTGCTGGCACTGGCATTGGTAGTGCAGGAGCTAGAGAGCTGCATAATAGGAATGGCAGTAAAGTATGGAAGTGACGCCAACCCCACACCACCCTCAGAGACTGACAGGCACTGAGGTACACTACTAGTCAAAAGTTTTAGAACACCCCCATTTTTCCAGTTTTTATTGAAATTTAAGTAATTCAAGTCCAGTGAATAACCTGAAATGGTACAAAGGTAAGCGGCAAACTGCTAGAGGTTAAAAAAAAAGTTTAGGTTAGCAAAAACTGCTGTAGAGAGATTGCAAAGAAAGCCAAGGTGTCAGTGAGTACAGTTTCTACACCATCAAAAGGCACTTGGAAACTGGAGGAAACTCTGACAGGAAGAGGTCTGGCAGACCCAAAGCCACAACAGAATCAGAAGACAAGTTTCTGAGAGTCAACAGCTTGCGTGATAGGCGGCTCACAGGACAACAGCACAGAGTGATTGGCACCCTGAACCAAAAGGGCTACCACAGCATTTTGCAGCGCCATGCAATACCCTCTGGTCTATGCCTAGTTTGTCAGGGGTTCATCCTACAGCAAGATAATGACCCAAAACATACCTCCAGGCTATGTCAGAACTACCTTCGAGGAAAAGAACAAGATGGTAGACTTCAAATCATGGAATGGCCAGCACAGTCTCCAGACTTAAACCCCATAGAGCTGGTTTGGGATGAACTGGACAGAAGGGTGAAAGCAAAGCAACCTACAAGTGCAACACATTTGTGGAACTTCTGCAACAGTGTTAGAAGAACTTCCAACAATATTTGATGTCCATTGTAGGAAGAATGCCACGAGTGTGTTCAGCGGTTACAGTATATCTGCAAAAGGTGTTACTTTGATGAGTCAAAATTTAGATTAAATTTTGTTAAACAAAATGATTCTGTGATTTCTTTTTTATCTCCAATTGTTTATTTGTTCTATGCTTTAATTTTAGAGTACATTGAGACATTAACCTGCGTAAATTTCAATAAAAACTGGAAAATTGGGGGTGTTCTAAAACTTTTGACCGGTAGTGTATGCCTTTGGGTTGTCAGCCATAACGCTCATGCCATTTCACCTGACCCTACCCTGCAGACTCCGACAAGTGTTACATTGTGCCTTGGGGTTATCGGGCCTTACGCTCACCCCATTCCATAAGGAAATATGTTGAGATGGGTGCAGTATAGGAGAACTGGGTGAACTTTGGGGCTGAAGAGTCCAAGGCACACCTTGATGCCTGTCACAGGCTGCAAGGTGGGGGTGGGGCTGAAATGGTGGGACCACTACAGCCAACAATCCAAAGTCACACCCCTGATGCCTGTCAGTCTCTACAAAGTAGGAAGTTATGGTTAGAAACCTTAATGCCCCAGGCGTTTTTTGGTATTTGATCTCCAAATTTTCAACATGAGCTTTTTGTGACCCCACCTCATGAAAGCATTTGGGTCCTCCACTCATGAACAGTGGCACTGTGATTTTGTTAATGTGTCCCGAACGTTGATTTGCCACAGAGATCACACCATTCTGCACCAGATGTGCGGAAACACATTTTGGGCAGAATGTGAAAAATGACAGCTGTACCATTCATAAGGACGTGTGAAGAAATGGCAATGTTGAAAATCTGGAGTAAAAATATTAAAAATTCTCAAAGTTATGAGCGTGCATGGAAACTGCGCAATGCAGGCTCATAACACAGTCATTTTGTGGAATTTGTTCACCAAATTTTCAACATATGCATTTTGGGACCTCCACTCATGAACAGTGTCATTGTGATTTTCTTAATCTGTCCAAAATGTTGATTTCCCTCAGCGACCAAGTCATTGTGCACCAGATGGGCAAAAACACATTTCAGGCAGGATGTGAAAAATGACAGTGGTACTATTCATAAGGAGGTGTAAAAAAATGGCAATGTTGAAAATCTGGAGTGGAAATATTTAAAATTCTCGACATTACGAGTGTGCATGGAAACTACACAACACACGCTCGTAACACAGTCATTTTTTGAAATTTTTTCACCAAATTTGCAACATAGGCTTTTTTGGAGCCCATCTCATGAACAGTGACACTGTCATTTTGTTAATCAGTCCAGAAAAGTGATTCTGCGCAGTGATTGCAAAATCACTTTTTGGGACGGAATAACAAAATGACAGTGACTGAGTTCATGAGGTGGGGTTCCAAGAACCCCATGTTGAAAATTTGGAGCCAAAAGTCGCAAAAATGGCCACGATATCTACCTAAGTTGAAACTCCCCCATTAATAATAATAATAATAATAAAACTTTATTTTTATGGCGCCTTTCAAAAACCAAGGCTCCTTACAGAATAAAACAGACTGAACATTTCAAATATTATGTTAAAAACAACTAGTGCAAATAAACAAATATAATCAGACTCCAAATGCCTGGGTCCACAAATACATTTTTAGGGCCTTTTAAATCCCTCCACGGTGACGCACTCCCGTAATTGATGGGGTAAAAAATTCCAGAGGGTAGGGGCCACATACATAAATGTACAGGCCCCAGAAGATTTCAAAGACACCCTCAGGATCTCTAGCAACCCCTCACCAGCTGAGCAGAGCAATCGCCCAGGGCAGTAAGGGACCAGGAGCTCTTTCAGGTAGTCAGGGCCACATCCATGTAGGGCTTTAAAAGTCCGAAGACTGAATTTAAAGGTGATCCTCCACTGCACTGGCAGCCAGTGCAGTCCACACAGCACTGGCGAAATATGGCTGAACCGAGAGGTACCAGTCAGAAGGTGGGCCACTTACCGCCATTATGCAGCTTACCGGCATTTCTTCAGTTCACAGTCAGCTTTGAAGAGTGAAGACATGTTCCTGCTCCAACGAAGATTGTCACACTGGACTCCAGCAGTAAGTATAGGATACGGGGGTGTGTGTGGGGAGGTGGGGTGGGCAGAGGGTAAGTGTGAGTTTGGGGAGGGGACCCGACAGCAAGGGACTGTTTTCTTTTTTTCATGTTATAATAAAAAAATTTAAAAAAAAACACCACGGACCGTTTTCATTTTTTACAGGTGTAAGGAAAATGTTGGGCACACTGGGGTGGGCTCCCAGTGTGGCACACAATGGAGGTGGACAGGGGCTGGAAAATGCCAATGCAATTGGGTTTTGAACATGGAGGCACACTGGGGTGGGCTCCCAGTGTGCCACACAATCTTGGGGGGGTAACCATGCTGACGGGGGGATTAGGCACCCCTGAAGTTGGCTTACTGGGGATTGTGAGAGGCGGACAGCGACAGCTGCTGCCATGTTTATTGAAATGTTACACCAGGCAAGGCACACCCTGCAATGATGGGGGGCTCCCTCATTGCAGTCGTGAAATAGTTTCAAGTTGGTGGCATGCTTTTGCAGTTCTGTCATAGACAGCGTGCTATTTCATTCGTGCCACAGAGCCCAGCCCAAAAAAGCAGTGGCTCCATTGGCCACAACACGACTGCACCTCCAAAATCTGCTACTCCATACCAAGCTACCAGAATACGTTGTCTGCGCTGTGCATGCAAGACAACATAAAAACTATGTCAAAGTTGGTTATAAAACAAAATGAAGAAAATCTAGCAAAATAGGATTGGAAAAAGGGCATTGGTAGTAGTACAGTTGATGAATGCTGGAATATCTTTAAATTAAATCTACTGGATACTGAACATAAGTATGTGCCTACTAAAATAAAGTATAACAGAAAAGGTAAGGACCCCTCCTGGTTGACAAATAAGGTTAAAAAGTAAATTAAAGAAAAGGAGAGAGCATATATTATGGCAAGAGAGATACCAAGTGAAAGGAATTGAGAGACATACAAAAGAGAGCTAAAGAAAACTAAATATTTGACAAAAAAAGGACAAAGCTGGAATTTGAAGATTGCAAACTCTGAAGATAATCAAACATCATTCTTTTCATATCAACATTAATAGATGTATTGATAGATCACTATGCCCTATACTACATAATGGGGAACATATATATGATCCTAAAAAACTAGCAAATGTACTGAATTGTTTTCTTTATTTAACAGGAAACATCAAAACTGCATAACATTTGAAAATGGTAACCTATTTAAAAAAATGGAACACCTTTACTGAGTGTGAGGTCTTAGCTCACTTGAAAGAAATCTAGGAAAATTAATCCCTGGGACTGGATGGATTGTATCCAAAATTACTTAAAGGAATTGCTGAAATAATAGTTACTCCTCAACCCTTTACATTTAATAAATCATATGAGGAAGGGGAAGTGCCTATTGATTGGAGAAAAGCACTGGTGGTTCTGATATACAGAAAGGAGGCAAATCATAAGTAGGAAATTTTAGGCCAGTCAGCTTGACAGCAATTATGGGGAAAATTATGGAAAAACTTAGAAAAATTACAACAAGACATAAATACTAGACACCTAACAGATAATACACAGAATAGCTTCATATCAGGCAGATTATGTACAATCAATTACCTTTTACAACAAGGCTAGCAAGAGCCGTGAAAACAGTATACCAATCGGTGTCATTTTTCTTTACTTTAGGAAGGCATTTGATAAGGTGCCAAACATTGAGCTATTACAAAAAATTGAGAAATTTGATTTTTACAGCAGGTTAGTTAGTTGGGTAGATGCCTGGTTAAAAGACAGGAGACAAGTAAAAGTTCAAGGAGAAAACATCTGATGAGGGACTAGTATCAAGTGGGGTGCTGCAGGGCTCTGTTTTGGGACCTGCTCTTTTTTCACTGTACATTACAGATAAATATACACAGGTCAGGAAAAATGTCATAACGTTTTCTGATGACACTAAAATTTAAGGGGAAATCAACACAAATGATAAGCATAAATCACTGTACATGACCTTAAAGAATGAATTCAAAAACTGAGCTAATGGTAACAAAATGCACTTTAATATGGACAAATGTATGGTATTGCAGTTAGGGCAAAATAATCCAATGAGAAATTATTCACTGAGGGAGATATTCAACAGTACACAGTCTGAAAGGGATCTTGGAATATTAATAACTTGTCATAGGAAAAAAGTGCAGGGATGTGGCACTCACTGCTAATAGAATAATAACTTACATTAAGAAATCATTCATGTCAAGAAATGAGCAATGTCTGCATAATCCTGCTGTACAGAACATATGTTAGAAACCACCTGGGCAGTGGCACCCATTTATTGGGCCCTCATTTGAGGAGGGACATCAGTACTCCGGAGAAAGTGCAGTGCAGAGTTACTAAGCTTATCCCAAGGTTAGGTTTCATGACATATGAGGAAAGGTTGGCAGAGTTTAGGATGTACACATTGGAAGAGAGAAGAGCTAGAAGAGATTTACTGCAGCAGTATAAAGTATCTCAGGATACTTATGTGTGAATTTGGGCTTGAATATAGGGATTGTGATATTTCTCTAAGATCACATAGCTTGCAATTTAAATTGAACAACGTAAAGAAAAACATCAGAAACAACTTCTTTACTTTAACAGCAATTGATAAGTGGATTTCACTGCCAAGGGAAGTGGCAGATGCTGGTTCATTCACAGTATTTGAAAGCAGACTAGATACTTAGCTGTTCAGTAGAATAGGGGACACTAAACCCCACTGGGAGTGAAGAAGAAGAAGAAGAATCAGCATTTACTGTATATAGTGATTTTCATACATCCAAAGCGCTTTACAAGCAATGCTGAACTGGTAGTGAAGTGACTGAATGTGTGGTGGCGGCCATATCGCACATCATCACCCACACACAGCCTGGATAATTGCATGAACCGGTTTATGGGAAGGGGAATGTTGGCCAGGACACTGGGAATGTTCCCAACTCTTTGTGAAAAGTGCCCTGGGTTCTTTTACTTCCACCTGGACACCACCAGGATGGGCAGAAGGGACCTCAGTTTAACATCTCATCCGGAGGACAGCACACCCCAGCAGTACAGCACCCCCCAATACTGCACTCGGATGCCAGCAATTTTTAGGTGCAAGTCCAATCCCGGTGTGGGACGAGAACCCACGACCTTCTGGTCCAGAGGCGGATGTGCTATCAACTGAGCCACGCTCAAGAGGAAATAGCCTTCTTCTGTCTTTTAAACCAAGTAACCAAGTTCCTGCTTTACGGAGTCATAAACTTAGGGACACAATGATGACCTAGAGTAACAGGAGAGAGTTGCAGCTCTAACTTCGACCCCTGGAAAAAAAATCTTCAGTGCCATTCTTGAAAACCTAATATACTTATATTCCTTTTTAATAATGAACTTTGCAATTTAAAATGGGGGAATATGTATTGTAGTGTGTATCGTTTAGAGGAAAAGACCACCTGACCTCATTCAGTTTACAAAGCACAGTTCAGTTTGTAACATTCCTGAGTCCATGCACACATTGGAAATAATGGACATCGACATTTCTGGAAGGCAAAAGTACCTTGAGCACTTTATATCCTACTGCCTTCATGCTAGACTAATGGACAAATATGTGTACTCTGAAACCTTGGTCAATTAAGAAAAATAATAAGCAGCTGCAAAATAGAACAAATTAGTTTTTCAAACATTGCTCACTTCATTGGCTTGCAGAAGAAGAGCTCCCCCCTGGTACTAACAGTACCATTGTGCACAGTCCTGTTGGGCTTGCTTCCTGTTTCAAAAGGCAGCAGAAGCAGAAAATCTAAATGCCTGGAGAACTAAAGTAGCTTCCCAAATGAAGGAGCCTGGAAGTAATGAAGGAATCCAAGCAGAAGAAAAGCAAGTTACTGTTGCTTGGAATCCGATGAACAGAATTGGATTCATTTGATTTCAAGCTTTTTGTTTGGAATTTGAGATTTTGATATTGAAGGGAAAAAAAATCCAGATTAAAAAAAAAAACCCTTGTGAGTTTTTAAAACCTCATGACACCCAATACTAACTATACAAGAGCCCGCAGTGGTCCAGAAAAAAAGCCCTCCCCCACACTTGTCCCTCTCTCCTTAGCTTTAATATGCCACTTGGGTCCTTTGCCTGTAATCTGCCACACTGCTGCTTCTGCTGCTCAGCTGCTGTGGGAGTCTAAGGCTGTAGTGATTGGTGGCAGTTAGGATCTGATGATGGCAGCTCTGTGACTCCAACATCTGTATGTAACTGTTGGTGCTGCAAATTGTTCCTGGCCCTGTCAGTGTTACTTATGATCAACAAAAAGTTACCCTTCTCTCCAGCAAGCCACATAGTCCATGGACTTACTTCCCACACCTGTTATCTGTTCCCCTGGTCCAGCTTAGAGGATTTAGAAGGAATTTGAGGAAATGCTTCTTTACGGAAAGGGTGGTGGATGTATGGAACAGCCTGCCAGCTGAGGTGGTGGGCACAGAAACGGTGGCAGGATTCAAACATATATGGAATAGACACGGGGGACCTTAGAAACAGAGTCGGGGTTAAGGCAGGAAATCAAATAGGGTCTACAGTAGCACAGTAAGGTAGGGACTTTAGGGCAGACTAGGTGGGCCAAGAGGCCTCTTCTGCTGGCAGCTTCTATATTTCTATGTTCTGCACCTGTGGATCGAGGCCTGGGACAGGAGCTGAACAGGGAAACTGGGTAACAGGGATTATGAGTCCTTGGATTTTGCATCTTGCTGGGGAGGGGCTCATTTTTTTGTAAATGATTAATGACACTGAGTGAGCCAGGGTACAGTCTTCAGCAGCAGTAGCAGCAGCAGTAACATACAGAAGCTGGAGTAACTGCATCACCCCTGTTAAACTCTAACTGCCACCTAAAAGGAACCATAGAGCCACAACAGGGAGAGAAGGGGGTGCTCAGTGACCATAACAATTTAAAGGCAATCACAAGCCATGGCACTCTCTTTGAGAAAGCCTCGGAGGAGGTGAAACATCAGAGCAGCTTGTTTGTTCCTCACAAGGACTTTGTTAGGTGCGCTTGTGCCTTCCTTTCCCAAATTTGGCACTTAGAAGTATAGTATAAAAATAACTAGTAAAAATTGGCCCCATTGTACTTTATGGAGCACACCCCCATGCCATTCTTGAGCTGAAGTCAGGATATGTGAAAGCCTGGGGGCAGGGCTCCGGGTTGGGAAATGTTGCTGTTTTGGATGTAACCTCAACAGAGCTGTTTTACGAGTATTTTATCAAAAATTACAGCTTGAGAATAATTGTGGTTTTGGGATGCCACCCTTAACCAGAGGGTATGCTATGATATATGTTGGGGGGGGGGTGTTAATGCTGAAAACCTGCTCTTTAACATGACAACAGGACTCATGCCTTTCACCAAAACAGAAAATTATAGAGTCTGCAGACCCTACAGCAGTGTGCTACTCTCCCTGACTTCTGCACAGTCTAAAATGATCAGTTTATACTACTTTTGTGCATTACTGGCATTAAATGTGACAAAACCACAATCAAACAGCTGATTGCTTTTCAGTTTTCTGCAAAAGGCACAGAGCAATAAAAAATAATCTTTACAGACCTCAGCAATGTGACAGTTTCCCTTGCTTTTTACATAGATGAGAGAGAATAGCAACCCAAATGACATCACAAGGGTGGAGACAGTTGGGATCAATCTAGCAGTATGGCTGAAGCGCAGCACACAAAAAATGGCTAAATATGGTATGAAATTGTAGATTTTCATATAAAGCACCAGGCTGACATTGTTTTAATAACAATATTTAAAGAATGATGCTGACAGTTTAAAAGTTCTGTAAATTTCATCTCACATGATCTTTAAGGGTGATGGTTCATTTGTGTGAACTGCCGTTCCAAGTGTCTGAAGGCACTCAGTGCAGGTATCTCGTGCCTCACAGTGCACCTGGGCATGCAGTTCCCATACAGCAAATCAACTCCATCTTGTGACTTATTGCTTACATCATATTATTATTTTTTCCACTTTTCACTCTACCAAACTTATCTAATACATGTATCTTTGTACACTGCACAAATCAAAATGATTTTGTTTTTGTCATGTTGGCTGATATTTGTTACTTTTAAAATGTGGGCTTTCAACTACCTCACGAATTTTCTTATTCACACAAAGTTTTGTGATCACACTGTGTCTTTCATTTGAAAATAACATTTTTAGATATTGTAAACAGTGTGATCTTTTTACTATTTTCACTTTTCCACACACAAACACTAATCCAAAAACGCTGTATGTTACACAGATCGCAATTACTGTATTTTCCTTAAGAGGCTAAGGTTTCTTGTATTTCAAATTAGGCTTTTAAAATTATCTCTTGATTTTTTCCACTCAAGCTAACTTAACGTTTTTTATTCACACTGTGTCCTGATTTATTACAAACCACTATTTGAAGAGCTCATCTGATGATCCAGTAGGGCCAAATGCTGGCGCCTGGGTTGAGAAACAGACTCAGAAGCCAGCCAAGTGGCCTGGAGGGAGCTGCAAGGTAAAGCTAAATGACAGCACTACCTGCTGGGGAGGGCTAGTGCCGCATTCTGCTGCCACAGAGCTCCAGTGGAGATCTAGAAGCTTTCTCCACCAAAGAGGACATCTGCATGCATGCCAGGCTAACAGTCAGCATACCAGGTGCTGTGGGGAGGAAGACGGGGATGTAAAAATGACTAGGTAGAAAAACAATAGAGGATTGTGTTTGAGCAAGCATACACAACAAGGCAGTTGTGATCAAGAGGTTTCCATGGTAACAAAAGACCTCGAGAGCACAGCTCAAGAGGTCTGTTACCATGGAAACCTCGAGATCTTTCAACTGCCTTGTTTGTGTATGATTGCTGATACACAATCTTTTATAGTGTATGGGCAACCATAATCAGCACTCCGTGATCCCCCAAACAAGTCTAGAAGAAAAAATAAGGCTTACTTGGCATCTGTACCAGCACGCTTACTTCTGTGTCGCTGTTGGCCGCTCAATTGAGCATGCGCGAATGCGTTCGATCTTGTTGTGCTGCACCGGTGATGCACTTGGTGCGCACAACAAGATTGTGACATACAGAGTACAGCACAACAATGCTGTTCCAGGCATGGATTTCCATATGGAACAACGTTCCACCATACTCTATAATGGTGTTGTTGAGATGACAATGGATTGAGCTCTTGGTCCCCCTGTTGTGCATCCCCACTAGAGTGGTCAGTGAGGCTAGCAAATGACAGGGCAAATGACCATGAGGATACAGCTGCATGTCCAGAGGACTAGATGGATGACACCAGCAGAGAAAAAGCTACTGTATAAAATAATCAAAAAAGAAAACACTTTTCTCATGGATAAGAATATAGAATGTGATATTACTACTGGGTTCCCCACTTTTCACTCCCACAAACTAATCCAAAGGCACTGTAAATTTTGCAGATCACAGTTATTAATTTTTTTCCTCATATAAGTTATATTATAATTTTTTTTTTAGTTTATTTCGCTATGCTCCCCCCACCCTGGCTGGCCTCACTCTCATGGACCCACCCAAGCCCCATCAACAATATTCTCCCTGGCCTTACCCAGCCCTATACCCCCACTGCTTACATCCTGTGGAGGGGTGGCAATGAGTCCTCTACTGGTCAAGAAGCCAGTTTGGCCTATGCCTGAGTCACTGGTGCAGACTCTGTGAGGGTCGGTGGTAATCCTGACAGCCAGGATGCTTTTTGGTTTCACTTCCCTCCCCAAGGAGCATGTGTGCAATAATGTCTAGGGTGATGCTGCACTTCTGCATGCAACATAACCAATATCTGATGCTCATCAACCCACACATTGCTGCTCCTGTGTCGGGCCAGGCATACACCAGCATCTCCACCCCTGGAAGAGGAGGGCAGTCCCCCAGCTGACTCTCTGATCCTCCAAGTTTGCTCCAAACACAGGTCATCAGCACAGCAAGTAGTAAAGCTTCAGCTGCACCAGGGGGCCAGCCAGGTTATATTGGTTTTCATATCAAGTCTGACTTTTTAAATTACAGTCACAGTGTGTCCTTATTTATTAGAAGCCAGCATTTTCAGGCACAGAACACTGCATAATTATGTAACTATTTTCACTTTTTCTCTGCCACAAACAATAATTCAAAATTACTGTAAGCTAAATCACAATTATTATCACAACTACCTATTTGTTTATTGAGTTTTGGTAACCGGGTAAGTCCACTGAGACAATTACAGTCCCTTTTTCAGGGTCGACCCAGAGCATACAGCCATAGGATTACAATACAAACTCGGTACATAACAATGTACAGTATATGCACCTGAGGTAAAAAGATAGCAATGGAAGGAGAACGTTCATCACAACAAGGGTGACATAAAAGACAGGTATGATACAATATTTACAGCGGATAACTTGATACAATATTTACATATTAGTGGAAACATGGTAAGATGGTGAGCCAGGAGAATGACTAATGCTCCAGGAGAAGAATGACATGGGGGGGTAGTGGTAGGGGGGATTATGAAAGACAAAAGACAGTGGAAGAGGATAAGGTGGAGGACAGGGAAAAGACAGAAGAGAATGATAGAGGAGGTGGGGAGCAACAGAGGAGCAAGGAGCAACAAAGGGGAATTATTGGAAGCAGGAGCAGGTCGTAGAGGCGGAAACAGGGGTAAGTAGTTCTGCTTGGAACTGAGGCAGGGTAGAACAGGACAGGACAGAACAGGGAAGAGAGTTCCAATCAGATGCTGCCACAAAAAAAAGGACTTGCAAGCAACTGCTAAATGTAAATTAGGCTTAGAGAGGAGGGGGAGGGAGGCAGATCTAAGGGCATGGGCAGTTTGTCTAAGGTGGATTGCTTCTTTAAGGCATTGGGGGGTAAATTTATGGACAAGGTTATGCAAGAAGCTAAGAGTAGAGAATCTTAGTTTAGACTCATAGCAAAGCCAATCCAATTTTTCCCATTCTTCCTTGAAAAAGCTGTTTTTTTTTACTGTCAGATTTATCTTTTTAAACACTCATAATTTTCTAACTCAAAAAAGCACAGCTATTTTCTATGCGCATGCCTAATCTGCACCGTTAACTTCAACATGTACAGTATGAATCCATCACATTCACATTAATTACACATTATCACAATGATATTGGAGTGAATACCAATCAACAGCATCTACTTATATGGAAGCAGTGTTGTCCTTTCATGATACAAATGGTTCAGTGCAGAAACAAGCAATCTCCACCCATGTCTGTATCATCAAAGTTTTGTCTTTGCAGCCACAGCTATTTTCAATTGCTGCAGCTCTTTTGCAGTCCTTGCCATGATTTGCAGCACCTTGCGCTGTAAAATAAAGGTGCTGTTGCAGATGAGCCCATCTCAATGGTTTTCTAGTTCTTTCCTGAATAACGTAATGAATGAAAATACATGTTGCTGCAGGTGCTGGAGTTTCAGACACTACTGCATCCAAATGGCTGGCATTGCTTTACTATCTAGTTGATGGTCTGTAGTGTGGCCATACATCCACTTTGATGACAGGGTTGGCAGAACCGCGATGGATCTGCTTTGTAAATTCTGCCCTGCATGTACATATTATAAAACAGAAACACAATGTGGTTGGATTTGTAACACTCTTTATAACTTGAAAATTACCTGACAAAGTTGTACTTCATTTTCAGAGTTTGTAGATCCTGGCACAGAGGTTGTGCATGCCATATTTCAGGTCACTAGTCAATAGATGGCTGAATTATAAGCAACAGAAAATATTAGTTTTATGAGCTTGTTGTAATCATATTTTTGAATACAATTGCAGGTGTGTGAAAAAGCCTCATGATAAAACGGCAAAAAGTTATAACATAAAATTAAAAATATTTTAACTTACAGTTCACAAAAGGAACTGCATTGTGACATGATTTAATGAACCTGAACGTTTCAGATTTCAAATCTTAAGTGTTTTTCTTTTATTAGAAAGCAGAAAAAAGCAAAAGGCATGTAATGTGGATAATATTTGGACATTTTTCATATCTGTGACACTTTATGATATATAAACTCACCATATTTATATATAATACACACTACCATAATGAGCTTGGAAAAAATCAGTCAGTGACTTTTGAGTTGTACAAACACAAACATCAGGCTTTTCAAATGTTCCGTTGCAGACATTAGAGCAAGACCTGCCAGGGTCTGCATCGATAAAGTTCCTCCCAAGCTGCCTGCAGCTATTTTCAAATGTTGTAGGTGGGAGGATCAAATGCTCAACTGATCAAGACACATTAGTGTTGAAATGTTCTGGTGGGCATCTGGCAGCCCCTACATCTCTGAAGAGAGAGCTTTCTGATACAGTGATATATGCTGGATATACAGTGGCGTGAAAAAGTATTTGCCCCCTTCCTGATTTTCTCTGTTATTGCATATTTGTCACACTGGATGTTTTCAGGTCTTTAGACAAAATGTAATATTAGATAAAGGGAACCTGAGTGAACAAATAACACTTGTTTTTTTTTTTTATTTCACTTATTTAATGAAAAAAAGTTAACCAACAGCAATTGGCACTGTGTGAAAAGTAATTGCCCCTTACACTTAATAACTGGTTACCTACATTTAGCTGCAATGACTGCAACCAAACACTTCCTATAATTCAATATCAGTCTTTCACATCGCTGTGGAGGAATTTTAACCCACTCTTCCTCGCAGAACTGCTTTAATTCAGTAACATTTGGTAGGTTTTCGGCATGAACTGCTTTCGTTTCAGGTCCTGCCACAGCATCTCTATTGGGTTTAAGTCTGGACTTTGACTAGGCCACTCTAAAACATTAATTTTACTTTTTTAGCCATTCTGATGTGGACTTGCTTTTGTGTTTTGGATCATTGTCTTGCTGCATGACCCAACTACGCTTCAGCTTCAGCTGACGGAAGGATGACTGGACATTCTCCTTAAGAATTTTCTGGTACAGAGCAGAATTCATGGTTCCTTTAATTATGGCAAGTCATCCAGGTCCTTAGGCAGCAAAGCATCCCCACACCATCACACTACCACCACCATGTTTGACTGTTGGTATGGTGTTCTTACTGTGGAATGCTGTGTTTGCTTTACGCGAGACTTTATGGGATCCATGTTGTCCAAAAAGTTCCACTTTGGACTCATCTGTCCATAGAATATTTTCCCAAAAGGCTTGTGGATCATCCAGGTGCTTCTTGGCAAATGAGAGATGAGCATTTATGTTCTTCTTGGTTAGCAGTGGTTTCCGCCTTGCTACTCTCACATGAAGCCCATTTTTGCCCAGTCTCTTTCTGATTGTGGAGTCATGAACACTGACCTTAGCTGAGGCAAGAGAAGCCTGCAGTTCTTTGGATGTTGTTTTAGGATCCTTTGAGACTTCTTGGATGATTTTACACTGCGCCCTTGGAGTAATTTTGGCAGGCTGCCCACTCCTGGGAAGAGTCACTACTGTTCCAACTGTTCTCCATTTGGAGATTATGGCTCTCACTGTGGTTTGATGGAGTCCCAGAGCCTTAGAAATAGCTTTGTAACCCTTTCCAGACTGATAGAGGGCAACACAATGTTTTTCTGATCTTTTCAGGAACTTCCTTTGATCATGGCATAATGTGCTTGTTGAATCTTTGTGCTGGCAATGTGACTCTGATGGTAAGGGCCAAAATAAGTGAGGTTTATATTGAGCAGGGCTGGCTGTAATCAAGCCTGGCTGTGTTCAATCAGCTGACTCTAATTATCCCTTTAATTGGGCTGATTTAACTAGGGGGCAATTACTTTTTCACACAGTGCCAATTGGTGTTGATTAACTTTTTTCATTAAATAAATGAAATAAGTAAAAAAAAAAAAGTGTTATTTGTCCACTCAGGTTCCCTTTATCTAATATTATATTTTGTCTAACGACCTGAAAACATCCAGTGTGACAAATATGCAATAATAGAGAAAATCAGGAAGGGGGCAAATACTTTTTCACACCACTGTATTTATTGCACTTCGGCACTTTATTTGGGAGCAAAGGTTTGATTAAAAAAAGGATTTAAACACAAAAGAGTTGGTATTTTCAAGGGGGAATAATGGCACCGCAGTCAATCTTCAGCCTCAGTCAGCTTGTCCTGCTGCTACAGTTGGTAGGTCCATTTACTTTGCTCTTTCCCAGTCGTTTGGCAAGGTTACCCAAGAACAAACTTGTAAATATGTTGTACAATGAAAAGGCCATGTTATATGTGAGTATGAAATGTTGCGTACCCAAGCCTGTTAAATTGAAATGTCCTTTATAAAAAAAACTAGGCTCTTTTAGGCTTACAGTTCATGTTATTTAGATGTTAGTAGGGAAGAAACATTATTTCCTAGCTGCAGACTTAGCAAGTGGCTTCAGTTCAGGTTTAAACAGCTTCTGCTATTATTCCCTGCAACATTTAGTGTATAAATGTTATCTGACAGTTGAACCCATGAAGTTTTCACTCCAAAGCATTTTTCTCATGTCACATTTTGTAATGCCTTGCAGAAGTGACCCCTTGTGTGTCAGAACCGTCAACTCAGATAGTGACGGTTATGAGTGTGAGTGTGAGGCTGCGGGCATTGTTAGTGGATATTTGCTGTCGTGTCTAACTAATCCGTACAGCTGGAAAGTACACACAAGACCAAAGAAAACCCAGAAGGCTAGTAGTTTACCATGATGCATACAAAACACAGACTGACATAAATTCAAAGAGGAGCTGATTTAAATACATTCATGTGCACATACATCAAATGTAAAGTATTAAAAGGCTACAGTTTAACTTTAGTCAGCAATCCTGTTGTGCACTTGCCAGTGTAGGACTAAGCAGACTCAAAGCAGCAGTTTCTAATGACATTCTTTATCGCTTTCCCACCCAGGGATGCTAGGAATTTCCATTATTTCCTGTCCAGATGGAAAATGCTGTGACATGCTCACCCAGCATGGCAAGCCCACAAAATCATTTCAAGAATCTCAGGTCTCATGGATCAAGACTGAATCACTGGTTAATCCCACCACTGCAGCAGTAATTTCCTGAGAAACATTTCTGACTGTTATAAACCAAGCTGGGTAATCATGGCAGGTCTCAACTGTGGTTGTCAGTATATCATTTTAGAAACAAACTCAGCTATTACAAATTAATTGATAATTTATTTTTTTATCCCATGTTTTCTTCTTCTAGGCCCCTGTTCTTCCTCATTTGGCACCCAAGCCCCATCGCCCACATTCTCATGGGCTTACTAGTTATTTACCGTGGATCCATGACAACTTAGAGAATGTGTTATCAGCGCAGTACAACTCAGAGCAGAAACTTCACCATACAGTAGTACCACACTAACATATCTCGAATATCAACTCAATGTACCTATAACATATCCCCCTGCAATAAATACCACACAACTCCAGCACATGTATGTTCATTATGGGCTGCACCCCATGAACCCCTCCTATAATATAATTGACTCCGAGGTTATACATAATTTGGAAGAAAGAGCAGGTTTCTATACCTGCACAGTTTTGACCTCAGAGTTGACACTTACCCCAACACCACTCTTAAATTTGTACCAGAATAAAAGTAACATTTTTCCCCAAAATAAAAAAAATACAAAAAAATCAAACTGAGATTAGGGAGGACTCAAACCATGGTCCCGTGTCCCAACGCTACTTGCAGGCTACCACTCTAACCTCTAAGCCATGCTGACACCATGCCAACAGGGCACAAATCAGCAGAGTTAGAATGAACAGTGGACATGGAAGGGGGCACCTGTACAGCACTGTAACACATAGTGCTATCACCTTCCCATACTGCAGAAGTATTTTGTGCTATTTGCTATGTGGTATTGACCATGTGCTAATACCATTAGCTGAGAGGTCGTGCTACCATCCACCACTTATCAAAAAACGGTAGCCATGGTAGGTGGCCTGCCATTTGTGATGTATATGGACCTGCAGGGGTGCTAGCATTAACCTCTGGGTAGACCAGGGCATTTTCCTCTCACCCCCCAGGGGGTGCTGGCATGTGATGATGCACAAGCATGTGTGCAGTGGGGTGCATGGTGTTTAGTGGTGGTGACCCCTCTCTAGTGGTGTGTGCCCACTGTGCTGCCACAAAAGACCTATCTCCATTGCAGAATCTGAGTTTCCAGTGTAATCCCCCCCTACAAATGGGGGTTCCCAAAAAGTCTTTCTTGAGCTTGCCTAACTGCTCATTGCCCGGCTGGTGTCCTGCATTTTATCAGTTTAAATGTATTGCCAGAGAGTGCCTGTATAGCCTCTGTGTACTGTCTGTTTAAGAGCTGCATGGATTGCAGTCATAAGTAATCTGAGAGGGAGCTCTGTTGAAAGATGTAACTATTTGCTGAAAATCATTTAGAGTGATAATGATAATGTAGTTTGTCTAACCTCCCTTCTTTGCAGCAAGGAATGTCTTGTTTATCACCACCATTTGGCCCGGGACTGTGAATTGGACCAATCAGTTCTGGTGGGACCTAAAATGGAGCCGAACTACAGGAGCTGTCTGAAGTCAAAATCTGTAGGAATTGTAGTTTGGGGCTTTTGGTGCCTTTTTGCAACTGAAGGGGGATCTCTTGCTTTGACTGACAGTCGAATCAAACAACTGAACCTTTTGAATCTGAGGGAATTCCCCAAGCTGCCTGCTGTTTAAGGCAGCTCTCAGTTGGGAGGTGAAGAAGGAAGATGCTTGAGACAGTTTCTGTGGAAAGGCCTGAGTTTTTGACCTCCATGTCTGCCTGCTGCCCTGAGAGGGGAAAGAGAATTGTTTTTGGACTGAATCCGAGTTGTGTGACTAAAGTAAGCTACTGAAGTGGGGCCAGGCTCAACCTGAAGAAGACCGAATATTTAGTTGAATGTGATCGGCCTGTCAGGAGTTCCAGCTACCCCTAAGCTCCCGGTGTGTGCAGAGACCTTTCAATTGTGACGGGGGAGCGCTTTGCCTGGTACAGTAGACTTTCCTTACATGTAAATGTGCTGTGTATTGAAAGTGGGTCGTGATTTGGTTCCCCACTGTGTGAACTGTGTTCTGCCTGCTGAAAGCTATATCCAGCCCAAAACAGACTGTATTCGAATTTGTCTCCATTTGGCCTGGTCCATGCCACACTGGCCCAGCCAGACTACCCGCTGTACAGAGAAAGCCATCGATGAGAGACCTGCCTGGGGATCAGCCCCCTGCTCCACGCTTGAACAGGAATGATGCCTCGGTGAATCGTGTGGGCACTGCTTCTCCTGGCACTCCAGATCAACCACCTGCAGTCTCAAGTTTCATCCAGCCTGTGTCCAGTCTTGGGTATCGTGAGTAATCATCAGGGTAGATCCCTGCAACAACAGCCTAATCAAAAAATGTGTCATCTGATTGTCTTGTTGTTTTCTTTTCATGATCTGAGCCCTCCGGCTCTGGATTACAATTAGTGTGTGTGGTGCATGTTGTTTTCTTCCATCTCAGGGTGGGTGACTGTTTATGGACCCTGAAGTGCATGCATAACTGTTTGATTGATGCAGCCTTTAAGCAAGTTAACTTGATTACGCCCCTCCCTTGTTCAAGCCTCTTAAATAAATATGATCTAACTCTTTTTTGCATCAACAGGTGCCAGATCACAATCTCTCATCGGTGCTCCAGCATCCCCTGTAATGCTCACTCCAAGGATGCCCCGAGAGCCTGTCATTTGTCACAATTGCGGCAAGGATGGTCACATGAAGAGGGAATGCCATTCTCAGAGGGACTTAGAGAGAGTGGTGAACCAGCTTCAAGGAGAGCTTCAGAAAATGAGTCGGTGGTCAAGAAGTGCATGAAATGACCACAGTAAAAGATTTGGCCATCCTAACTTAAACCCCTCTGTGGCTAAATCGTCTGTCCAGGCCCCTGCTGTTGTCCCTCCAGACTGGTCCAAGATAGTGGGCCCTTCAATGGAGACTAATGTGGCTGTGAATGGTATTCCTACTCAGGCTGTGCTTGACAGTGGGTCACAATTGACCATTGTGTTTCAGGACTGGTATGACAAACACTTATCCAGTGTGCCCTTACGATCCCTGGAAGGCCTACATGTGAGGGGTCTGAGTGACAAGTTTTATCCATATTTAGGATATGCCCACCTCTGGTTGTCTTTTCCTGCAACTGTCATTGGCATAGAGGAGCAAGTAGAGACACTGGCCCTAGTGTGTCCTCCCACTGGACTGTATGACGGGGTCCCCCTGTTAATTGGGGCAAACCCCACATGTTTGGAGACTGGCACAACTCTGTCATGAGAAACAAGGGCGATGCACTGGGAGGGACCTGGGAATTCAGGCTCTGATCAAGAGGACCTATGATTTGCAACAAAAACCTGATAAGTAAACCAGGATGAACCGGTGGGGATTGTGTGGAAGAAGGATCCCGATTCAATTGTACTGACCCCTAACGCCCAGTGTACCATTCAAGGGGAGGTCCACCTCCGGAAAGATGTCTAGAATAAAATACTGATGTTGGATGCGCCAGGTGATGGAAAAATTGCCAGAAGGATTATTGGTCAAGCCCAACATCTTGCCTGCTCATGCCCATGCCTATGCATGATGAGTGATGGTCGAGATTCACAATGTGTCAGATCGGGAGATTCATTTGAAGAGATGCTGCACCCTAACTATGGTACACTGCACAGACACTGCAGTATTGCCCAGCAACAAGCAACCTGGTGAGAAGAAGAGAATGAACCCACACTTGTTTGACTTTGATGACTCCCCGTTGCCAGCTGAATGGATGGCTAGAATTAGCAAGAGACTTGCCCAGAGAGACCAAGTGTTTTCATTGAAGAAATGGGATGTGGGATGTGTCCAGGGTGCGGAGCATCACATACACCTGCACGATGAACGGCCATTTTGAGAGAGGTCCCGATGCCTAGCCCCAGTAGACATAGAAGATGTAATAAGACACCTGCAGGAAATGCTTGCTGCTGGTGTGATACAAGAATCCAGGAGCCCATATGCCTCTCCCATTGTGGCTGTGCATAAGAAGAATGGGTCTGTGAGGATGTGTGTTGATTATCGAACCCTGAACCAGCGGACCATTCCAGACCAATACACCATGCCTTGTATACAAGATGCCCTGGACTGCTTGAATGGGAGCAAATGGTTCTCAGTGTTGGATCTTCACAGCGGATACTACCAGATCCTGATGGCCTCGGAAGACTGTGTGAAAACAGCCTTCATCTGTCCATTGGGGTTCTACAAGTTTCTGAGGATGCCACTGGGGATATTGAGCACCCCGGCCACCTTTCAGCGACTGACGGAACGTGCGGTGGGAGATATGAATTTGCTGGAATGCCTGGTGTACTTGGACGATGTCATTGTGTTTGGGAGCACCTTAGAGGAGCATGAGAACCAACTGTTTAAAGTCCTAGACTGACTGGAAGACTTTGGCATCAAGCTGTCCATTGACAAGTGCCAGTTTTTTCCAAACCTCCATGAAGTATGTGGTGCACATAATATCTACAAAAGGGATAGAGACTGATCCCAGTAAGGTTTGAAGCACTGACTACTTGGCCCCAGCCCTGTAATCTGAAAGACCTACAATGTTTCCTGGGGTTCTGAGGCTACTACCGCAGGTTCATAAAAGACTATTCCAAGGCGATTGGCCCACTCTTGAACCTTACCCAGGGTTACCCTCCTACCAATCGTAAATACATAAAAGGGTCCATTAAAGAACCAGAAAAAGTAAACTTCCACCCACGTGAACTCTTTGGGCCCTTCTGGACACCCGACTGTGAAGCAGCCTTCCATGAGATCATATACCAGCTCACCCACGCCCCAATCCTTGCTGAAGCTGACCCCACCAAACCCTATTTTCTGCGTATACATGCTAGTCTGTAGGGTCTAGGAGTGGCGCTGTATCAAGACCATGAGGATGGCCTGAGACCAGTAGCTTTTGCCAGTTTGAGCTTGACCCTGTCCGAACGAAACTACCCTGTGCATAAGTTGGAGTTCCTTGTGCTAAAATGGGCCATCGTTGACCAGTTTCATGAATACCTCTGTGGGGCAAAGATACTGGTGAAGACTGACAATAACCCGCTGACCTATGTACAGACTTCAGCTAAGTTAGATGCCACTGGGCACTGGTGGCTTTCTGCATTATCAACCTATGATTATGCTGTCGAATACAGACTGGGTCTGAACTATATTGATGCTGATGCCCTATTGCAAAGGCCCACTTCCAAGAGTGATTGGGTCAGGCTGTCTGAACCTGACATTTGAGCATTGTGCCAAAAGTTTGATAGAGATGAACAGATGTCTGCAGACACAGTGAACTGTTTAGTAGATTGCTTAGGCCCTTCTGACACCTGCATATCAGCTGCTTATTGCCACTTCTTTGCTATAGATATTAGTGCACTTCCTCCATTTGACAATGACAGCAATCAGTGGGCTCAATCCCAAGATCCTATGATTCACCCAGCACTTGATGCCCTTCATGCAGGGAAAGATGTGTCCAAGTTGCGTTTCTCTGACTTGCGAACTGCTTTATTGTTTAAAGAAGGCCCCAGGTTGAAGCTACTTAATCAGTTGTTGTATAGAGAGACAATAGATCAGGGTAGCCAAGTAGACAAGCAACAATTGGTCCTACCCACAGCCTTCAAAGATTTGGTTCTGAGGTCCCTCCACAATCATATGGGCCACCTCGGTATCGACTGGACCCTTGACCTGGTACGATCTCGCTTCTACTGGCCCAAAATGGGGTCGATGTTGAGCACCATGTAAAGACTTGTAGTCACTGCCTGCAAAGAAAAGCCCTGCCTCAGAGGGCTGCCCCCCTTGTCAACATTAATACCAGCACCCCAATGGAACTAGTCTGCATAGACTTTTTGAGTTTAGAGCCTGTTCAGTGAAACATTGGCAATGCGGTTACAGATCATTTCACATGGTATGCACAAACTTTTCCCACCAAAGATCAAAAGGCATCTACCATGGCCAAGGTGTTAGTGGAAAATTTCTTCATCCACTGTGGTGCTCCCCAGCGGATTCATTCTGATTAAGGCAGAGACTTTGAGAGTTGGCTAATCAAAGAAGTGCTCTCTCTATGGGGGGTGCGAAAGTCAAGACCCACTCCCTATCACCTGCAGGGGGACCCTCAACCAGAACACTTTAACCGCACCCTGCTAGACATGCTAGGCACCCTCCACCCGAAAGACAAGCATAAATGGAGTCAGCAGATTAGTACCTTGGTATACGCGTACAATTGCATGAAAAATGATGCTACCAGGTTCTCCCCCTACCACCTCATGTTTGGGAGAGAGGCCCGGCTGCCAGTTGATGTCTGTCTTGGGGTCTCTCCAGATGGGGTCCGAGCTGAAAACTACTTGCAATATGTACAAAAACTGAAAGCTTGATTGAACCTTGCCTATCAACTGGCCCAGACAATGGCCACCAAGAGAAATCTAGCCAACAAAGAGAGGCATGATAAAAAAGTAAAGACTCAAGAGCTTCGACCTGGAGACTGTGTGTTGTTATGCAATTTGGGACTGCATGGTAAACACAAAATTGCTGATCAATGGCACCATCTTCCCTATGTAGTAGTTGGAAAGTTGGATGATCTACCTGTGTACAAGGTGCGCCCAGAGAACAACTGCAAAGCTGTCAAGATAATGCACCGTAACCACTTGCTACCTATCGGCCAAGTCGTGATTGAGGCTGAACCTGCAGAAACTGAGCCCCCTGGGCTGGCAACTCATGCTGCTGCAAGAAAGAGACAGAGTCAACATACCCCAGTGGTCACAGATTTAAGGTTTCCTCCACAGCAGGCCCAGAATGATAGTGACTGTCAGTCCACTTCTGACGAAACTGAGTGTGACTATGCCTGTTACCCCTCTTATGAACTGAGTCAGCTGTTTCGAGGTAACCCCATGATTAATTATGGGGATGAAGCTGGGCCTTCTGGACTACCTAACCCCCCCAGCTTTGTCCTTGGAGCCAATGCTCCCTGAAAGTGAAGTGCAATGCAATATGTCTGAAGATGCTGAGTCTCTGTGTATTGTGGAACTGTATGATTTGCATGAAGGAGGGGCTGATGGTTTGAGTTTTTCTGGTGACATACCAGAACTTGAAAAACACTATTAGAGCACTGACAACCCCCCTTCAGTGTCTCAAAGTTTGATTGTGCCTGAGCCTTCACAAAATGAGTCAAGTGTTATAGAAACAGAGCCTGCAGAGTAAGGAGCTGACAGTGCCCCAAGTTTGGACGTTCCCGCTGAGGCAGAGGCATCCCTCACAAGTGACAAAAGTCCCCAGACCAGTGCTGAGAGTACAGAGACTGTAGTTGTCCCCCTCAGAAAGAGTGGCTGAGCTGTCAAGCCGGTAATACACCTCAGTTATGATTCTCCCGGGAGGCCAGTGGATTTGCGTCTCAATGTGATGCACAAAGGTGTTTATGTCTCACAAAGCTCACTGCCCAAATTGAGCTTGACAGCCAATTCCAGGTCACTTGTCTTTCCCTCTCACCATGGTGTCCCTGCCCCCTCTAGCCCCATGTTAGCTGATAGGGAAGGGCCCCATCTTGCATTGTTTAAAGTACAAGAAGTTATTACTTGATTCTGCATTGTAATGTGTAAATTACCTGTGGGAAATATGCATGATATATTGTCAGAATGGGTATAGTATTACGAAGTGTAGTGAAAATGTATAGTAAAGTAGTAAGTTTATGTTAACTGATGCATGATGGTACAGACTTAACACGGAGGCCAAGTTTTCTCCAGGCAGGGAAGGGTGTAACCCCCTTAAAAATGGGGGTTCCTGAAAAGTCTTCCTTGAGCTTGCCTAAATGCTCACTGCCTGGCTGGTGTCCTGCGTTTTAGCAGTTTAAATGTATTGCCAGAGAGTGCCTGTATAGTTTCTGTGTACTGTCTCTTTAAAAGCTGCCTGGATTGCAGTCATAAGTAATCTGAGAGGGAGCTCTGTTGAAAGATATAACTATTTGCTGAAAATCATTTAGAGTAATAATGATAATGTAATTTATCTAACCTACCTTCTTTGCAGCAGGGACTGTCTTGTTTATCCCCACCATTTGGCCCGGGACTGTGAATTGGACCAATCATTTCTGGTGGGACCTAAAATGGAGCTGGACTACAGGAGCTGTCTGAAGTCAAAATCTGTAGGAATTGTAGTTTGGGGCTTTTGGCCCCTTTTTGCAACTGAAGGGGCAGCTCTTGCTTTGACTGACAGCCGAATCAGTCAACCAAACCTTTTGGATCTGAGGGAAATCCCCAAGCTGCCTGCTGTTTAAGGCAGCTCTCAGTTGGGAGGTGAAGAAGCAAGATGCTTGAGACAGTCTCTGTGGAAAGGCCTGAGTTTTTGGCCTGCATGTCTCTCTGCTGCCCTGAGAGGGAGAAGAGAATTGTTTTCGGACTGAATCCGAGTTGTGTCATTGTAGTAAGCTACTGAAGTGGGGCCAGGCTCAACCTGAAGACGACCGAAGATTTTGTTGAATGCGATCAGCCTGTCAGGAGTTCCAGCTACCCCTAAGCTCCCAGTTTGTGCAGAGACTTTGTGATTGTGACCGGGGAGTGCTTTGCCTGGTACAGTAGGATTTCCTTACATGTAAATGTGCTGTGTATTGAAAGTGGGTCGTGATTTGGTTCCCCACTGTGTGAACTGTGTTCTGCTTGCTGGAAGCTGTATCCAGCCCAAAACAGACTGTATCCGAATTTGTCTCCATTTGGCCTTGGTCTTGCCACAGTGGCCCAGCCAGACTACCCGCTGCACAGAGAAAGCCATCTACGAGAGACCTGCCTGGGGATCAACCCCCTGCTCCACGCTTGAACAGGAACCACGCCTTGGCGAATCGTGTGGGCACTGCTTCTCCTGGCACTCCAGATCAACCACCTGCAGTCTCAATTTTCATTCAGCCTGTGTCCAGTCTTGGGTATTGTGAGTAATCATCAGGGTAGCTCCCTGCAACAGCAGCCTAATCTAAAAGTGTGTCATCTGATTGTCTTGTTGTTTTCTTTTCACAAACTGAGCCCGCCAGCTCTGGATTACAATTAGTGTGTGTGGTGCATGTTGTTTTCTTCCATCACAGGGCCCCAACCAGCTGCAACATTCCTGGCTAGCCCACTGTTCTCCATCTGGGTGCCCAGGGTGGGTGACTGTTTATGGACCCTGAAGTGCATGCATAACTGTTTGATTGATGCAGCCTTTAAGCAAGTTAACCTGATTACGCCCCTCCCTTGTTCAAGTCCCTTAAATAAATCAGATCTAACTCTTTTTTGTATTTACCCTGTCTGTGGTTCCAGTTTGTGCAAGAGTACTGTACTGCTGTTATTTGCTGTTTATAACCTTGTTTTACAGGGGGTCCCCAGGGCTGAGCCAGAGGAAAGCCCTGGTGGTAAGTGCAAACAGTGTGGGTACTTGTGTGGTGTATCAGGGGTATTGTGAAAGTGATTATTGTGTATTGTTCCGGCCACTATTAAGGAAAGAGGGGGGTCACAGTGTCCTGGAGGGCTGTGCCCAGGTTAACTTGACCACCATCAACCCTGACCTCCGAGTGGAGGCACCCGTTACAGAACCTAGGCCCCCTAACCTGCTACTAGCCAAGCAGGCAAGGGTAGTAGCCCTTGGGATAGTGCCACCTAGGGGTTACACCAGCATAGTGAATCATAACACTGCCACTGAGCTACCAAACAGGCAAGAGGCAATCTTTTTGTAAAATGTGACTAGTTTTCCCCAGGCTTTGGAATATATTTTATGTACTTTGCCATGAATCCTGTTTAAAAAGTTTTCATGTGGGATTTTCTGACTTCACAGTGCTTTTGTTATGACATCACAGGGCTTACTATGAGCACAGACTGTAATATCATGAACTTAGCAGTCAGGAGGTCAGTTGGGGGTAGACAGATTATTTGGAAATCGACAGTAAATAAGTACACTAAATGGTAAACGATTTAGACTGATAAAAAGACAAAGCCAAACCCCATATAAATGTGTGGTCTGTGAGTCGGCATCCAACACTGAGCTAAAATGAGTAAGCATGGTGCTCAACAAGGCCTGCAGGCTGGCTCTAGGGCCTAATAATCTCCTACACACCTTCTCCCTCTACGAGCGCACTAACTGGCTCAGTCTTACAGCAGAATCAAATACCAAATGTGCCTGCTTGGAATGAAATCTCTCCTAGGTAAAGCTCCATTGGCCTTCAAAGAACTGCTCTGGTGAGGTAGATTATATGGAAGATGGTAAACTACAACTGTAGAGAACCCCCAGTACTGCACTGACTGCCAGCATTTATGGCATGAGCCTTGTTCTGGTGTGGGTCTAGAACCCTTGACCTTTTGACCCAGAACCAGCCATGCTAGTTAATGAGATAGTTAGACAACTAGTAGAAAATGGTAAAAAAATGATGCACAATTGGTTGGTCCCTCAGCTATGGGGGGGGGCACACACTTTGCAGTGGTAGTGGCAAGCTGTTCATTGGTGGCCATATCAGGCCATATCAGGGCTCTTTGGGGACAGCATGTCCCTTTACATCAAGAGATGTGCACAGGGAAAAACATATACAGTTAACATGGTACCTCCAGAAGTGAATATTACAGAGAGTACCCCAGGGCACTTGAGCACTGAACCATTGAGCTGGGGAGCAAAACTGATGAATGGTGCTTGCTTGGCACTGATGGATTATGTAGTGGCATGGGGGAAAAGATTTAAAGTCAAGTACCAATACAGTTCTGATAAGTTTTAACACTCTCTGGTCCCTCTCTCCCATGAATAACTGCAGGATAAAGGGCCCATGCATGAAAGAGAAGTTGATGAACAAAATAATTTATTTTGTGACTTGTGCGCAGTCATTAGTTTGGCAGCACATTTAAACAGATGATATTTCAGGTTGAATAACCCTCCCAGTCAGGTTCCATATAATATTTTAGCAAACATGCCCAAGGGCACTAGATAGTTAGTGTCACCATACACCTAGAGGCGATACATATTTAGCAGCATAACGTGCCCAGAGCACACGAAACATTTAGTGGTGCTATGGTTCCACAGGCATTTAAAGTAAGAGGTTTACCCTCTCAGTCTACAGTTACTGTATCTGAATCAACAGACTGACTCTTCTTAGCTATACCTTACTGATTCATCCTTCCCTTTTCTCTGTGGGGTAGCTCTTGCCAACACACCAGAGTAGGGCACTGGACTCTGCAAACCCACCCTTAAAATCTTGCACCCAGCTGGATGGCACAGCCCCCCCCATTCTAATATGGCAACAGGTAAGCATAAATGGTACCCATTCAGGATACTACACATAAGGCATTCAGAGAGCTCACTGTGTCTTAATTGACCTTTGGGTTTCAAGGTTTCAGAGACAACCCATCCTTAGGTAAATGGTTCTTGCTCACTCTCTTTCTTGGTGGTTGGTACATGGGTCAAATCTTCAGTCTATTCTCCCAGACCCCTAGGGATTTACTGGTTATCCCCAACTTCAGATCACAGCTGGAATCCAACGTCCAGAGACTTGGACCAGAGGCAACAAATGCCACCCCAAACTCAGGACACTGCAACCATCCAAAACCTGGCAAGCCCCTTCTGGCCAGTCGCAACCAGAGATTCAGTGGTCAGGGGGACCCCACCCCTTCTATGTGAAGTCCTTAACGTATGCTGACTCCAACTTAAGACTACATTGAACTCCTCTGTCTCTGCATACCCATGTTTATAACCCTGAGGGCAGGCAATCATACAGCACAGAACTTTGCAGGTGCTTAATGAACACAGGATATACCCAGGATATTTATCAGTTCCTAGAACACAGGAGTCTTGTGCAAAGAGTAAACGTGAACAGTTATATACATTCTTTTCTATTTCTTTTGAGATGGAAACTTTTAGCTTTTTCTTCCTTGTGGCAGGTGTTAAAGGCCAATTAGTACCACCTATATTTATAGGGGTATTACACAGAAAATCTATTAAATTGCATACATAGGTCCTTTTCTCTAGATCAAGTTCAGTTCTAATACCCCTTTTTAGGACATATATTAGACCCCATATGGACTACTGCTCCCAAGTGTTGAGTCCATACCTCAAAAAGGATATAGAGGTGATTGAAAAAGTACAGAGGTGATTCACCAAACTTCTCCCTAGTTGTAAGGATATGCCATATGAACAACATTTAAGTAGTAGTAAAAACTTTATTTTTATACAGGATAGTAGATGGTCAATTTTCACATCATTAGGACAAAGTCCTATTTTCAAGGTGGTCCTGTTATTTAAAATATTGTTTCTTAAACATAAAATTTACAAATGACAACATTCAACAAGATAACATAATATACAATATAAATAGCATCATTGCAAAGTCACATAACATCTTATACCACGACACACAAATAACAAATATTAAGTGAAGTCCTGTGGTCCAGTAATATGAAAAACACTCTAATCAGACAAAAATTATATCCATAACACTCTCATTTTGTCTTTAATTCAATTTTTAGGATAGATGAAAACACTTTAATGCTTTCATACTGTTTTCCTATAATTAATTTTAAAGAACTCCATAATTTATTCATAATTATAGGGAATGGCATGTAACTGTACTTATTTTTAGGTTTAGGGAACTCAAAACTTCTAGTGCTCAAACTTCTTCTGTTATAAACATATGATTTTTTTTTTCTAATTTTTCAAAAAGATACGTTGGCTGTTTTGTGTTTACAACTTTATATATCTGTTTTGCCCAAAATAATTTCCTTTTACTTTCCTGAGTCAACCAACCCAATTCCTCTTGTAATTTACAAAGATGTTCACGGTAATCCTTTCTTAATACAAATCGAGCCAAACGATTATACATTACATCAATTTTTGACAGCAAACCCTTTGTAGCTAGGCTGTACACATGGCTACCATACTCTAACACAGGGAGAATAAGTTGGTTTATTATAGTCTCCCCTCATTACTCTGTTTATACAAAAACTAGACCACCTGAATGCCCCTAGTTTTTTATTTATCTTTGATAATGTATTAGTTATATGATAATCAAATTTTAACTGATTATCAAACCATACCCCAAGGTATTTATATTCCAAAACTTGGGTCAATATTTCATTTTGTAATGTTTTAATTTGCATTTGTTTATTTCTTTTGTTCAAATCTTTTCCCTCTTTTTGAAATATCATAAGTTTTGTGTTTTTGCTATTTACTATTAACCCCAAGTCAGATAGCCATGTGCAAAGCCTAGTGAAATCTTCCTGCAGGTACACTTCCATAAGCTCTGGAGTCTTACCACCAGAGATCAGGATAGTATCATCTGCATATAAACGAACACTAGAGTTTTTTACATTGTCAACTAACTGGTTTATGTATATAAGAAAAAGGGTTGGCCCTAAAATTGAGCCCTGGGGCACTCCTCGCTTTTACCAGGGCTTTATCTGAAAGTATACCATCAATATACACTTGTTGAGTTCTATTTTATTTCCCAAGTAGCGCTTAAACCAGTTTAACTGATTTTCCCCATACCTATTTTTTCTAAACATTCCCCCAACAGGTCATGGGCCACTGTGTCAAAGGCCTTAGATAAATCCATGAACACCACGCCCACCGACAGGGCATCCTCTAATTTAGAAGCAATAATATCTACCATGTTGGTGAGCACAGTGCCCATGGAAAATCCTCTGTGAAATCCCGATTGATATTTTGTTAGTAAGGAGTACTGCTCCAAATAATCAGTAAGTTGTTTCTGAACCAGTTTCTCCATAACCTTAGAGAGACCTGATAATAAAGCAATAGGCCTATAATTTGTAGGCACAAAAATACCCCCCTTCCCTTTATAAATGGGAATAATCTTTGCATTCTTCCATGTACAAGGGAAAATTCCCTCCTTTAAGCTCCAATTAAAAAGTTTAGTTATTACCGGGGCAGTAACCTGAAGGGAATCTCTAAGAAAATGATTTTCTATATAGTCCAGACCAAAAGCTTTTTTTATTTTAAGTTTTCTTATTTCCTCCTTTATCTGTTTACATGAGAAGTATTTAAATCAAAATTTGGGTACATTAATATTTTTAATATTGTTTTTCCCTAGAATGAACTGAGGAATATTTAAATCTGGCAATTCTACAAAATAGTTATTTTGAATATTTGCAGATTGTCTAATAGGCTGAACAATACCCCTACTTACCATTTGAACTGGAGATTTTAAATTTACTGAAAAATCAAAGGATTTTAACAAAGTCCAACATTTTTTTTGGATTAGTAGTCTCTTTTGTCTTGGTTTCATTGTATTTTTGTTTAGCTTTTCTTATTTGAAGTCTTAATGAATTTCTAGTTTTTTTATATTTTTCCCAATTTTCTGATCTTAAAGATTTCCCTGCAATTTTCCATAACCTATCTTTCCCTCTGATCTGCTTTTTAATATTTTCTGTTACCCAGGGAACATTGGTTTTTCTCTGTATGATTGATTTGAAAGGGGCCAACCCATTACAAACTTCAAGAAAATATTTAGAGAATTCCTGGATTGCCAGGTCTATAGAGGGGATTAAAAATAATCTTTGCCATTTTATGGAGGCTAGTCTGGCCAAAACAACATCTTTATTATATTTTTTAAAGTATCTCTTTTTAACCTTTAAAGGGACCTGACCTACAAAGATTTCTTTCCCTTTAGATTTAAAAATGCAACTTATTGAGCTATGGTCTCCCATAATTGGTTGTTTCACTTCCAGTTGTTGAACTGATATATCTGTTGTAACAAAAATTAAATCCAGGATGTTACCAATACTATTCTGAGAGGTTTTTCTAGTTGGAAATGCTACTTTTTGTTCCACATGTAAAGTTTTAAAACATCTTTGTAATGCAATCCCACTAGGTTTTCCCCAGGCCGCATTGAAATCTCCTGTTAATAGCAATTCAAAGCCCATAGTATAAGTCTGTATGACCAAGGCTAATTTTTCAAATGCACTAATAGGAAATTTCGGAGGGGCATAAACAACCCCCACAATAAGGGCTAACTTATGACTCTTTACTACTAGGCAATCAATAAGCCCTATTTGTCCTGCAAACTATACTGTTGTTTGCCTTAATTCCTCTTTAGTAAATAATAAAACTCCCCCCCCCCCTTTTCCCTACCATATCTAACCAATGACCAAGAAAACCTTCTGATTCAACCTCCCTAGTATTTATGTTATTTGTTAACCACGATTCAGTTAAAGTGACCAAGTCTGGGGACTCAGTAGCTATCCAAGATTTAAATAAGTCCAGCTTATTTTTCAAACATCGAGCATTATCATATATAACTTTAAACTCACTTTTGATTTCTGGGCCTGGATTTATTTCAATGTCCCTTCCCATCATCAAAATAACTAATAAACAATTTGTCAGTTTTTGTTTATCCAGACCTACTACAAAAATAACAGGTACTCTCATTGTCAATTGACTTCTAATCTTTGCAAATGAATTTCTTCCATATATTTTAGCCCTATTTCCTCTAGTAATTAAACTTTTTCTGGCGTCTGAAACAGACCCAATCTCCAGAGCCAAAGCACTTGAAATTTCAGTAAGTTGGGGAGTTGAAACCTTCACAAAAAGCATACATAAAATAATGCCATAAAACATAAGCCTAGCGCATAATTCCTTTTTTTCCATTTAAAGTTTATTAAGTTTTACAATAATGAGAACAAGTCCAGGAGTATCATACAGAGTAAGCACAACATTCATAATCACAAGGATCTGTCCTCCCTCCCATCCCCCTCCTTCCCCCAATCCCACCCCAACAAAACCCCTCCGATTAAAACCACGCCCCTCCCACACATTATGCAACACAGAAAGCATTCTGGAATCTTCTTGGGTAACAGTATATTGTACGTGCAGGTGAAAGTATCAGAGAGAGTATAAGGTGTGCAGAGGTTCCCATACTTTTGTATATTTCTCGGGCCTATTATTGAGACTAGCTATTGTCTTCTCGGTCCTAAGGTTTGCAAGGAATTCATTAAGCCATTCCGTATATGAAATAATGTTATCGTCCTTCCAGTGACGTAACACTAATTTCTTGATGGACATAGAGATCAGGGCAATATGGTACCTTCTAACTAAAACTGGAATGACTGACTAGTCACCTAACAGGCAGATTTCTGGAGTGAATAATTCCTGCAAACCCAGTAAAGGATCAGCCTTATGCTGAACGGTGTTCCAGAGTGGGACAACTTTGGAGCAGCTCCAGAAAATGTGAAATAGGGTGAGCCTAGCACATAATTCCATTTTAAAATTCTATTCCTCAGACTATTAATCAAGCTTTTTTAAATACCCCTTATTACTATTAGAATATTTGACTTAAGCACAATTTCACTTCTCAGTATTCAAACTTTATATGCTCAAATATTTATTTGGCTTAACTTATCAGCTGAACTCATAGGTTAGTTTCTCTCCCGAAACTCACACTCACACCACTGGGCTCACGCAGTGTAACGCGAGAGTTTAAATGAGTCCTGCCCCTCCTTCTTGGTGACGCAGTCCTCTGGTCCCCTCCTTCTCTCAGCTGGGCTTGGGGAAGATGAAATTTGTGAGGGCTAAAGTGAAGGAGCAATGGCACAGATAAAACACCACGTTCTGCTTGCTGAGCAGTGTTACAGCAAAGTTGGAACAGCTGATGGAAGCGCTGTAGTGTAGTGCAAGTGTTTAAATGAGTCCTGCCCCTCCTTCTTGGTGACGTAGTCCTCCGGTCCCCTCCTTCTCTCAGCTAGGCTTGGGGAAGATAAAATTTGTGAGGGCTAAAGTGGAGGAGCAATGGCACAGATAAAACACTGCATTCTGCTTGCTGAGCGATGTTACAGCAAAGTTGGAACAGTTTGGGCCTATGGGACCTAAGCCTAAGGAGAACTGGGGGGGGATATGTTACTCCTATTCAAAGTCATAAAGGACCCAGTTTTAAGTTCAGATCTTGGACTGGTTTATAAAGACATCAAATATGATCTCAGAGGCCACAAGCATCAACTTATCAAAGTACTTCCTAAATCAGAACTTAGGAAAAATGTATTAGAGGGCTGTTAGACTATGGAATCAGCTTCCTGGACATTTAGTAAATGTATCAAACCTGTTGAAATATAAACAAGGCTTGAATGCTTTTATCCAGAAGGGTAACTTGAGTAACTTCCACTGAGTAGTAGGGGGCAGCATTTATGGGCCTCGACCTTCTGTTGCCCTATGAGTGAAGTATTAAAATAAGGAATATCCTGTTTTAGTCAGTTAAGGACTGCATAGACAGTTAATGGGCTGAGGTGAAGCCAAGGGCACTTATGGATCAGATGGTTCTTCATTGAGAAATGGCAGTACAGAAATTTGTACTGCTACTTTCAACCTCCCAGTTATTTTTTAACTGTAACTACAGCTAAAAAGAGATGCAAATCAAGAATCTTATTTACCCTAAGTGGTCTTGTTTATTAAGGACTACTAGTTAACCAATTGGATAATTACTTCTATGGTCACTTGGTTCAGGGAAAATTACAATATTTCCTGTACCATAGGACACAACAAAAGACTCAAATGGAATGGTAGCAGAGCTCATACTCAACATACATTCACTGGAAGAGAGGAGAGTGAGAGGGGACATGATTGAAACCTACAACGACCTCACAAGAGTGAACAAGGTACAAATGGAGGGTCTATTTTTTAGAGAAAGAAAGGCACAAGAACAAAGGGGCATACAATGAAGCTAGGAGGGGGAAGTTTAGGAGAGATGTGCAGAAATACTTCTTCATGGAAAGGATGGTGGATGACTGGACAGTCTGCCAGAGGAAGTAGTGGGGTCAAAGACTGTGAGGGGTTTCAAGCATGTGTGGAATAGGTACAGGGGCATATTAGGTAGAGCAAAGGGGGAGGGAATGACACCTGTGATGAACTAGAATCAGTGGTTATGGAATAGGCAGGGTCAAGTGGCACACTGAATGTGCCCAAAGGTCCTTTTCTGCCAACAATATCTATGTTCCTACATTCGTAACAAGATGAAATGTTGAGTGTGCAGCATACATTAAAAGAAAGCATTTATACATGTTACATGGAAACAGAATTTTAAAGACAGAAACATACCAGTAGATAATCATATCTGCCCGGGTCCTACCTGTGCAGAACAATTCTAGCAGATGTTGGAGGCGGGGTTAAACTCAGCACACTACTAGCAACTCTGCCTTGTTCTCTAACTTGCCCCTCCACCCTTTGATTTGATTTTCTTTACACTTTCTGTTTGTCCCACACCCATTTGAATCTAGTTACCATATTCACCTTAACCAAATCAGCTGGTAAGCATTGTCATCTGTCCACCACACTCTTTAAGAAGAAATACTTCCTCACGTGCCTCTTGAACTTCCACCCCACTAGGCTGTAACTTGTAGCTGTAAATCCTTGTTGCTGACCTTTTTCAATGCCTGAAAAAGTGCTGGCAACATACTCGAACAACTAAATTACATTGACTCGAGTCTCTCAATCATATCCCCCTCTCTCTTCAGGCCAAGAGTGTACATGTTCAGGTCAGAAGGTTTCCTCTGCTGTCCATGTATCATTTGGGTTGTCCTCATCTGGCCAGATTCTATGCATTCCCTATCTTTTTTCAGGTGAGGACTCCAGCACTGCACAATGTATTTCAGATGTGCCCTCACTAAGGATCTACATTGGGGCAGACTGGCCTCCTCACTTCTACTTGAGAAAGTCTTTCTTAAGAACCCAAGCATCCTGCTGGCCTTCCAGTCTGCAGTGTTGCATTGGGTTGTAGCCTTGAAGCTTAGCTATGATAACTCCTGACCTCTTTCTTTTGAGGTCTAGCCCACCCTTACAAACCCATCCACTAATCGTTTTTTTTTATTAACTCTTTATTACCTCTGGTTATGCTTGACCTCTAGTCCTTGCCTCGTGGCTGCAACTCATTGTAAACTACTGCCATCACTGACTGATTTTGAGCCTCAGATGTCCCCAGTTCATTCCCTATATCTGAGCTCCTCTCTTCCTTTTGACTTGTATGAGGCCTAGTCGGGGGTGCTGTTCTGGTGCTCCAGCATCTAGTGAAGGGCCAACATTCAAAGTGCTTTTGAGTATGGGTGGGGACTGGTCAGCCCTTTGTTCTGCATTAATCAGAAAGTTGTTATTCCTGTCTTGAACTTCTTCCTCACCACCACCTGGCATCTGTGTGTGCATGCTCATGACTGCCCTAGGGACATGGGTGTCAGGCAGCATGTAGCCACCAAACCCATCAATGACATCTCCAATAAGCTACTGCTAGATGTCATAAAGAGACTGGCACTGTAATCCACTCCTCTGCAGAAAGATAGTGTCCTCTATAATGCTCTGAGTCTCCCCTGCTGGCCTCCACTCCTGACATAGTGGGCTTGGGGTGTGAACCAGGTTGGTAGCCTACCAGGGCAGCCCCCACTGCTCAGGACCATGGAACCAGCTCCAGTAATCAGTTCTAGGATTCATGCTGTGCTGTTTATGTGATAGCTTTGCACTTCTTGGCATTAAAGCTGACCACTTTCCCAAACTCTGCAGATTACTCTTAATTTCTCTGATCCCTTCTTCCCTCTCCACCATAAAAAGTATTTTGGTGTCATCTGTGAAAAAAACTTCTTTTCCTTGATCCTTTCTCCAATTTTGCAAATTAACAAATTAAAGACTGCAAGTGAGAACACAGATCCCTGTGATGCCCACTGGTCACTTCTGTGACTCTCGAGAATGTTCCATTTAGAACCACGATTTCAGTCCTGACCCAAGCCACTTCCCTATCAGTCTGATTAAACCATCCCTTCCCCACTCCTAAAACTCCTAGATTTTTCAACAGTCTTTTATGAGACACTAAATCAAAGACCCTGCTGAAATCCAGGTACAGGATATCCACCAACTGGCCATTATCTACTGCCTGCATTACAGAGCTGAAAAAGGTCTATGAGGTTCTTCTGGCATGACTCCCTTTAACAAACCCATGCTGTCTACCATCTTGTAGTTCCTTTGTTTCCAAGAACTCAACAATCTACTCTTTGATTATGATTAACCAGCAGTTTTCCCGCAATTGAGGCCAGACTAACTGACCTGTACTTCCCAGGGTCACTTCTGTTTCCACTCGGGTGAAGAGGCAATACATTTGATTGGGACTACACTGGTTACCAAGGAGCAATTTATCCGGTCTGCTGGGGTGCTGCTGGTGTCTGCATCACTTCTTTCAGCACTCTAAAGTGCAGTTAGTCTAGGAATGGAGACTTATTTACCTCCAACCCCCTCAGTTCTTTGAGCACCATGTCTTCTCAGACAACTACTATCTCTATCTTTTGCTAAAGCTTCCTCCCAGATTTTACCCTACACTCTGGGAGAGACTCCTCTCCTCTTTTGTGAATACATACTGTAGCTGAAGTATTCATTTAGGATATCTGCATTCCTCTTGTCCTTCAACACCCGTTCTCTCTCTTTTTGCAGCCTTTCTATACCACCTTTAGTTTTCTTTTCTCCCTAACGTAGCTAAAAAGGCCTTTATTATTTTCCTTCACCTCTTCTGCAGTTCTAGCTCCATCTCAGCTTTGTCTTTCTTCATGACTGATTTAATCACTTGAGTGTGGTCTGCATATTTAATGGAACACATACAAACAGATGAGATAAAGAAGTAAGTGCCTCAACAAGGACTTGAACCCAGGCTGCCCGGAGTACCATACTGATTGTGCTACCAGCTGGCCTCGAGGCAACTGGAACTGGGCTGTCTTGAGCACATCCTTTCTATCGTAATAACCTGGTGACTGCACAAATAATCATGATTGAATAAATGCAATTATTTGTGCAGCCACCAGGTTGTGCATTTTAGAAAGAGTAATGTGCTCGGGGATAGCCCAGTTTCCAGTTGCCTTGATGGCGCAGCTGGTAGTGCTATCAGAATGGTACCCCGGTGGCCTGGCTTCAAGTACTGTACCAGTCAAGGAATTTACTTCTTTCTCTCTTCTGTTTGTATGTTTTTCTTCATGGCTGCACTAGGTTCCTTCAGTTTACTATGGTAAAGCTCCTTATTCCCCAGTGTCTAATCTCTTTTTTATGATCTAAAGGTTGATTTGTCCCTGAATGCCTCCTTCTTTTCCTGGGAGAGCTATATCAGCTTCATATGTCTTTTATTCTTCCCAATATTCGTTAAACAGGATTTAGATACTTCCTGGACTTCCCTCTTTTTTTTCCACAATGGATTTTATTCTCTGCGGCAGATCACTGAGCAGCTCTCAACTCTGTTCTTATCTCCAGTGGTCATCCCTTGCCTCTTCCATGTTCCCCTGTGGATTCCCCCATGGTGGGGTGAGTGGTGCAGGCAATCCTCCCCGCCCAGCAGACATAGTAAGTTCTCATCTCTGGACTGGAAGCATTAGGGCAGACTACCAGAGCACAGGCAGGGCTTCACAAAGCCCAGGCCCCCATTTTGCCCTGTTTTTTTCTTTGTCCCACCCCTGCACTGTGACGCCAGTATGTGTGCACTGAAATACACTTGTCCTTTGTCACCATAGTTCCCTCCCTTCGAGTTGTTTTCATCTGCATTACCACCAGGCCTCCACCCTGTGGCAGTCAAGAGCTGAAATGGCTTGGCCACCTTTCTCAGAAGAGAAGAGCTATCCCTGGGATGCTCAGTCCCCCCCACCATGCCGACCCCTAGCAACCTGTGCTCATTCCTGAGCAAAGGGCATGGGTGTGGCAGAAAATAAGGAGTTCAATGCCTTAGCCCTCCATGCCAGCAGGCCAGCTCAGGACCACTCTGTTAATGCCAGACCATTTACTTTCTGCTCCCCCAAGATGACCTGTCCCCCACTGTCTGTGACTTAGGATTACCTTCATCTTCCCAAAATTTGCCCTCCTGAAGTCTGGAGCTGGAGTCTTTGATTTGGGATGTTGAGCTTCAGGAGCTATACTGAAACATAATAAGTTATGACTAGGGCTGTGTGAATACCTTTTTCTGAATATTCAACAGAATATTAATATTCGGCAGCCAGACATTCGGGCATTCATATTTGGCAGCCCATTTGAGAAAAAATAAAAAAAAAATAAAAAAAACAGCCTCTCACCCAGCCCCAAACCCAATAAAATAAATGTAAGCCCCATCCCCCCACCTTCTAGCAGCAGCCCAATGCCACAGTCCTCCCCCCAAGCACCCACAATTTGTTATATTTTAATTTATTCTACATTTTAAACAGTATATCCCCTGATGGATGACCAGCACAACCTGCCTACCTCCATGGCTGGCTGCCATCTTTCTTGGTGCTCATTTACACATAAAACTGTGTCCCCCCCCCACTGGCAGCATCCCAGCACCAGCACCTAATTCATAATCCGGAGAGAGAATGCGACCAGTACCGACCCACCCTCCACAGCAGGCTGGCCACCTTCTCATGAATGAAAACATTTTCTCTACCTGTATAGAAAAAGCAGCTTATCACATGATCAGCTGGTTTTACTATACAGATAGAGAAAGCTGGCTAGTGCTTTCATGCTGATCCATGTTTTACACTAAACTGTGTACCCACTGAGGTATCAGTTCTTGCATTTTGAATGGACCTGCTTTGTTCCTGCATATGTATCCTAAGGGGTCACATGGCACAACCCACATACTGTACACAAGGCCTCAAATGCACCATAATGCGTATTCCACAAAATTTGTTCTGCATGTAATAATAATAATAATAATAATTTTATTTATATAGCGCCTTTCGAATGATCAAAGCGCTGAACAGGTTAATAACAGAAATACAAATGACCATACAAACATAAACTTATAAAAACACATCATAAATACATCATAAAAACTTAATAAATTACAATAAAATCCAATCACATTCTGACTAATTTAATCCTCCAAAAAGGCCTTTTTCCATAAAAAGGTTTTTAATCCTTTCTTAAATATCTCCACGGAGGTGCACTCCCGTAACCGGCGTGGTAGAGAATTCCAAAGAGTGGGGGCAGCATGAGAAAAAGCTCTGCTGCCTGAGGTTTTTAAACTCACTCTTGGAATCTCCAGCAACCCCATGTCGGCTGAGCGGAGTGATCAGCCAGGGCAATAATGAACCAGGAGGTCTTTCAGATAGGACTGACCCTGATTGCGAAGGGCTTTAAAAGTCAATAAAATGACTTTAAAGGTGATCCGCCACTGAACAGGCAGCCAGTGCAGTTCGCGCAGCACCTGGGTAATGTGACAGGACTTACTTGTCCCAGTCAAAACCCGGGCTGCAGCGTTCTGCACCAGCTGCAGACAGTGGATTTCAAACCCAGAAAGCCCAAAGTAAAGGGCGTTGCAGTAGTCCAAGCGCGAGGACACAAAGGCGTGGACCAACGTTGGCAAGGAGTCAGATGGAACAAGGTGCCTAACCCTGGCAATATTCCTAAGATGGTAAAAGGAAGTGCTGATGACAGCTGACACCTGAGATTGTAAAGTCAGTTTGTCGTCAAAAATCACCCCAAGGTTACGCACCCGTTCAGAGGTCGGCAATGACAAGCTGCCAAGAAAAATTCCAGAAGGCGCGCCAGTACACGACCTCTCAATCTGACCACCCGGGTCCACCACCAACACCTCAGTCCTCTCCGAGTTCAATTTTAACCAACTAGAATCCATCCAGTCTTGGATTTCCCCCAGACAGTTGTTAAACATCGAGAAAGCTCCATCCTGGTCGGGTGCAAAAGACAGGTATAGCTGGGTATCATCTGCATAGCAGTGAAACCTCAGCCCATACCATCTTATAATGTTTCTGAGGGGCAGCATATACACTACAAACAACATGGGTGACAGCACAGAACCCTGAGGCACTCCACACAACAAAGAGACTGGGCCAGATGAAAAATCCCAGACACAACTCTTTGTGATCTCCCAGTAAGGAATGAAGTGAACCATTGCAAAACGGTTCCCGACATTCCGCAGATTTGCCTCAGGTGTGCTAACAACACCACGTGATCCACAGTGTCAAATGCTGAGGAGAGATCAAGGAGAACCAGAATGGAGCCGCCTCTTTTGATCCCTTGCCCTCAGAAGATCATTAAGCACCAACCAGCGCAGTCTGTACTATGTCTTTATGGAAACCAGACTGGAAGGACTCTAGATACTATGGATGGTTAAATGGTCATCCATTGAGCAGCTACAACTTTTCAATAACCTTCCCAATAAAGGGAAGGTTAGAGATAGGTCTGTAGCTTGAAAAACAGTCTGGGTCTAAGGAAGCTTTCTTCAAGAGAGGTGTCACCACCGCCTCTTTCAGGAAGCTAGGGAACTCACCTGACTCCAAGGAGCACCAGACTATTTGCACCAAAACTGGACCGATGATATCAATACAACCCAAAATTAGGGTAGTCAGTCCAGGATCCAAGCTGCAGCTAGTAGGGCGCACACTACGGATAAGCCCCATAATATCCACGAACTCAGGTCGATAAAAAGAACTCCAAGAGAAGCGAGGCACTGTGTTCGTGACGCTCCCCACAACATCACCCTTAGAGGTTGTCAAACACAGATCAGCCCTGATGTCAACCACCTTAGTTGCAAAGTAACGAGTGAGTCTTCTTACTCTACTATAAAGCTTTCGAACTTGCAGACAGGCTGGGTTGCACAGTCTGTCTACAGTTCGAAACAGCTGAGCCAGTCGATTCTGAGCAACTGCAATCTCCCTGGACAGGAACTCTGCCTTCTTATGGGTGATTGCAGATTGGTAACTAGCATAATGTTCTATCAACCTAAGGCGGTCGGCATGAAGGGCTGATCTACGCCAACAACGCTCTAACCTTCGTTCTTTTCTCCGCATCTCCGTCAGAGTCCCATCAAACCACGGGGCCCTGGGGTGCAGTGAAAAAGGGTGTTCACGAACAGGAGCAATAAAATCCAGGGCAGCCGTGATGGCCTTATTATAGGCCAACACCAGCACCTCTGGATTACTGCTCACCAACACAGGGGATGAGAGGTCAAGGAGCGCCGCTAAGCCTTGTGAAGTAACATTCCGTAATGGGTGGTACCTGACCATCTCCACAGGGGATGGCCTCCTAAGGGGGGTGCAAAAATTGAACCTCACGGTGTAGTGGTCAGACCAAGTGACTGGTTCCACCCCCACGTCAGATGCATCAATCCCTAGAAAGAAAACTAAGTCCAGAGAGTGCCCAGATTTATGCGTAGCAGCAGAAACTACCTGTGTAAGGCCCAAAGAAGACATTAATTGGAGGAAGTGACTACCAAATTGTGAGAGTTCATTGTCGACTCAGGCGTTGAATATGAATTCCCATATTTCCCACAGTCTGCCAGTGTAGGGTACTGAAATCCCTTATATTTATCTGAATGTTTATGAGCAGTAAAAGTGTTACAAGGGAAAACCCCAGTAGGATGTTGTGGTAACCAGGTACAGTATGTCGTTCAGGTTTGGTTTCACTGCGGCAGCCCTTGACTAATCCGTCTATAATGTTACAACCCCTCCTGGTTTGGTACCAACAGCAGCTAACCAGACCCCATCGTAAATGGACAGTGTTTAGTAATGATATGTCCAGTTTTCCTTGAACTAGGATTATGTTCAAGTCACAAATGTTATTGGGCCATTGCCATCCTTTTTTCTTCCTTGGGGTCAGAAGGTCATTTCTATTATGTAAAGAAGCTTTATGAAATGATTCATCTGTGATTTTTTTCTGAATACCCCGTCTCTGAACGTTTGCTTGAGGTCCTCTGCCTGTGACAGGAAATCCTCATCACCCAAACAACTTCTACAGATTCTCAAACACTGTCTGTAATGGATTAAGTGTAGCAGGGGAGTAGGGTGGCCACTAGTGGCATGTAAAAGGAAGTTAGTTGTTGTGTTTTTTCTATAGTCTTTTGTTTTTACCTTCATGTCATGGCTGTCCTCCATTGTGAGTGTTTTTGTACCTGTATTTCACCTTGCACATATTCACAGATTCATAGAGGTTGATGGCAGAAAAGGGCCGTCTGGCCCATCCAGTCTGTCCAATTTTTTTCCCTGCCTAATTTAAAACTGCAGACCCTACATGGTCACCACCCTTTACCCCTTCCACCCCTTCCCCCTACCAGTGGTGTCTCCAGCCCCTGTTTGGACTCCGGGTTCCCTCCCCTACCAATTTTTGTGATACCCATGTGTCTATCCAATGCTTTCTTAAATCCATTAACCAGTTTAACCCCCACCACTTCCACTGGGAGGCTGTTCCAGCGGTCTACCACCCTTTCTGTCGAGAGGTACTTTCTCCTGTTTCCTTTGATCCTTCCCTTCTCCAACTTCATATTGTGACCTCTAGTCTTTGGATATCTTTTACTTTGAAAGATGCTCTCTTCCTGTACCTCGTTTATTTCCATTAGATATCTGAATGTCTCAATCATGTCTCACCTCTCTCTCCTGATCTCCAGGGAGTACAGATCCAGATCACCTAGCTTTTCCTTGGAGGGCTTTTGATGCAGGCCCTGCACCATTTTGATTACCCTCCTTTGTACCCTCTCCATCCTGTCTATATCCTTGAGGAGATGTGGCTCCAGAACTGTGCTTTGTACTCGAGGTGGGGTCTCCCCAGTGATTTATACAGGGACAGTATCACCTCCTTCTGCCTACTGGTTACACTCCTCCCTGTACAGCCCAGCATATGATTTGCCTTTCCCCAATTCACTTATTTATCTTATCAAACTAAAAAAAGTAAAAATCCTGCCTAGTACAAATTCATCTGCTGTCTCTGTGTTTCTATTTGTATGGTCCCAGTTTGGTTCAATTGGTAGCTTTGTTTTGTAGCTGAACTAGTGTGTGGAGTACACTGTGGTCCTTTGTAAACTGGATGACTGACTGGAGAAAGCTTCTTGCAGTGTGAGTGGAACAAGTGGACTTCTGGGGACTAATGAGCCATTAACAAAGGAAGAAATCCCACACTCACCACCTTTAAAGGCATACGGTCGATTCGTCGTGGTACAATTAGTCGCGGTCAAACCATAGCGTCGATCTCGTCGAAATATAATCTTGTCGCCTGTACAACAGGTAGCGGGCACAATGTAGCCACCTCAACCAGATACCCGCAACATTCTGTCCGCTCATGTACAGTGACAATATGATCGAACCTCAACTTGTGGTCTGCCGGTTCTCCCCCGATTGTTCCTACCCTGTGTGAGTGTGTGAGCAGAGGTTCTAAACACAAACTGAGACCAACGGCATTAATTTCAACTGTGGTTGAAGCCAGGTAATGAATTTGATTTACTAGAGTGCCTTTCACGCACACATGCCATTATCTGTCAGATAGCCGCTTCACAGGGTGAAAGAGGCACTGTGGCGGGGGGACAGGGACAGATTCTCTTAAAACTACCTATCTTAACACTGAGCTTACTGAAACATATACAGGACTGTCAGTGCTTCTAATTCTCAAAGTTTGAGTAGAAAAGGCCATCACACAGACTCAGAAAATGAAAGAAGTGGCACATAAAGTGGTTGAAGCTAGGTAATGAATTTGATTTAATAGACTGCCTTTCACGCACACATGCCATTATCTGTCAGATAGCCACTTCACAGGGTGAAAGAGACACTGTGGCGGGAGGACAGGGACAGAAGGTGAGGTGCGTGTGAAGTGGGAGTAAAAGTGACATGCAGGCAAAGTTGTGGTTGGGATCTGTGGTGTATGTGAGACGGAACAGTGGGCAGTCATTGGGGCAGTAGGTACCGCCCTTGAATAGTGGCTGCAGTAGTCCTTGATTGTGTATGTGTGCGGGTGCCGTGACAGGAACAGAACAGGGACAGAACAGACAGACGATGCAGAAGCAGCTGCAGGCTCCCAATGTGTTGCTTGGCGGTAGTCACTGCAAGGGAATGAAGGGTTCTTGCTAGTTGGCAAGTGGTTCGCTTCTTCTGAGGTTCTGGCCACTACCTTTATTTCTGTGTAGGCAGCACAGTACTGTACATATGGTTTGGGGGGGGAGGCGTGACACTAATGGTATTAGTATTAATCAGGAGACAGGTAATGCTGCGACTATTTGTCAAGTTAGATTTTTTTTCGGCGACGACTTCACCGATCTACGAGTTATGTTGACGACAAAATGTACGGCTTTTATTTGTCCCCGCGACGGAATGTCCATGTTATTTTGACTGTGACATTTTGTCCGGGGACCAATCGACCGTACACGCCTTCAAATGACAGCGCTGCTCACTATGGTCTCCAAAAAGTGCTGCTTTTGTTAAACTGCCAGTGCAAGCACAAATACAGGTCACATCTCCTAAGCAATGTTGTCATTTGAGGGTGGTGAGTGTGAGATTTCTGCCTTTGTTGATTGCTTACCTGTTTATCCCTTCACCCTGTCCTTGTGCAGACTCTCTTTGATTTTACTAATGAACTATTGTTTCTTTAGTTGTGCCATCACATGCTATTCCAACCCTCCCTTCTGGCTTAGTCCCTCTGCCACAACTTCCAGACCCTGTCTCGACTCCTTCTCCACCACCACCACTTGTAGAACTGGAACTTTATGGAACTGACATGGTGCAAGCTTTCCCTCCTCCATACATCTGTTTCTTCACATGCTCTTTTCCTTATAGTTTCTAGTAAATAATTGCCCCACAGATGCCCACCACCCACTGACATACCCACCTTCTCACCCTCACTGAGAGACCCAGGTGAGTATTTTCAAAAAGCTACTTTAAATACAGCAGACTGTTGCGCCACTTTTGCATTGCAGATCACAGCTGCGTCTGCATCAGAAGGGTGCACCGCCATCAGAAGATGGCTATACCACAGTCTGCTATGCCCATGCTTGCATGCAGATTTGTGATGCAGAAGTGATGCACTTATTTTACAGACCACAAATATGATGTAAGAATAAGTGTCAGTTTTGAAGCAGCTATGAAAATATGGTGCAATTATATGTTGCATCTGCATTACACAAATTTCTGTATCTTGACACAGCTTTGTCAATTCTGAACACTTTTAAAAACACCACCCATATGGACTGATTTACAAATGATTGGGAATTGCTTATGGTGCTTGCACCAACAAGGAAAGGCACAAGAGTCATGTTGCACTGCACTGGATGCTATTCCTGATTTTCAGATGCCGCCTGTGCCAACTGGGGGGCCACCTGCACCAGCAGGTCTTGTGCCATCCTTGCGATAAATGCACTGGCACAGCTGCAGCATCCTCTTAAGTGGGATTCTGCAAACTGTCCCAACAGGCACACAGGTTGCTAGAGCTAGACAAGCCAGGATCTGGTCTAATGGCCCGTGCACTATTGCGAGTGCCACAGAATGGTGGGAGGTGGTCTGTGCCCCCTTACTGTGGCTGGTGCTGGCAGAATGCTGTGGCCATCATGCACCTGGCCACCTGGGCTGGAACCGGTGTAGCCACGGGTGATACCCTCCATGACCCCCTGGCACCAGTCACATGACTGCTACCCTCCAGACCCTGGCACTGAGGTGACTGTGCCATGTCCCCAGCCAGGGTCCTTCAACACCCCATCCCCCAACCCATCCCATCCTGCCATCCATGGGTCCTGCCAAAATTCCTATGCATGGCCGGCAGGTTCCTGGTACATCCGCCACTGCCCCCACAAAGGTATTGCAGCTTGTGGCATTCCCCTCCAGCATGCCATTTGTTTGATGCACAGGATGGCTTGTGGCAGGCTTGGGGACTTTGGCCTCAGGACCCCTCATTCTTCAAAAATCCTGTGCAGAGCCCCTGGAACAACTGAGCTTGCTGCAGGTGGGGTTCAGCGTGCGGTGCTCTGACCTAAGGGGACTTTGAAAATCTGGCTGATAATGTCTCATTACAGCAGATTACTTCACTTACTTTTTACTTACAGGCAAAACTAAAAAAAAAAAAGAAATGATTATGAATTTCTTGGCCCTGTCCTGCACCATCAGCAGCAATCAGTAACCAAAAAAAAAAGTCAAATAAATGTTTCAAAACTTCCTCCTGAACATTTCCTATTATGTTAAATGAACTCTTTTTTATTCTTTTAAAATTTGATGACCAGGTTAGGGGTTCTATGTGATAATGGCGAAAGCCTAAAGGCAATCACCGTTATCGTGAAGTCAGAGTGCGGAAAACATATTTGCCACTCTGACACCCCGGCACACAGGAAAATGGCGCCGGGACTTACTTTTACTATACCCCAGCACCTCCTACTAAAGGATTCTCAGTTCCAGGGGGTGCATGTCGGGGGTAAAACAGTAAAAATAAAGGTTTGGGCGGGTGCAATAAAATTGCACCAGCGCCCGGACAAACCAGAGTACCTCAGCCGCCCAACCCACTGAGCCAACCCCTACAGCTCCTCTCTCCCCTCCCAGCCCATGCTTGCCGTGCTTGCCCCCTGTATGTATATATAGTGACATCCTGTCACCCATTTTGCCCACCCCCCCTTCCGGCCACTCTACTCTCTCATCACCATAAGGGATTTGCTGGGGAACAAGTCTCCATTACAGACGATGCCCTTCCCCATGTGGCCTCCTCACGAGTCACCCCAGGGGAGGTACTCTGAGTCAGAGCTGATTTCTAAGTGTGACTCAGGAAAGGAGCTACAGCAGGGAGTGATGTGTGAACCTTGCTAGTCTCTGTCTATTGCCAAAATTCAGGAACTTCATTTGCTGGCACTTGCACAAGAAATGTTTTGTTACATGAACTGCATTTCAGAGGTGTGTCATTTCTAAGCCCATTGCAGCTCAAGCTGCAAGGGACTTGGCAGTGTAGACCAATGACTAGACACTCTGGTCATGACACTACTCACTGTTTGCTGGGTGGAAACTTCACATACTTGAAGGAGTCAGCTGCTCCTGTCAGACTGCAGCCCGCTCATTTAATTTACATGATGCCACCCAGAAATCAGCTGAGTGGAGTCATACCAAACAAACACTGCACTCCTGACCATCTCTCTTAACAGGCACCAACACTGTTTTGAGATGCCAGATGAAGCTGAGCAATACCTGCAACAACATCTCAGAAGTCCCAGCAACCCAAACCACTCCCTGAGAGCTACCTTTCAGTCCCCAAGACAAATGGCTTCATCCCCGTCTGTTCCATTGCCAGCAGAAGAGGGAGACCAGGGCTGATTGACTGGAGCAACTCTGTTGGTATCATGCCTCTCAAGCTCCTGATTGGGGGGCTAATGACCTCTCTGGACATGGCTCCATTTTGGCAGGCAACTCTCACTGTTCAGTTTTCCTGCATATTGTGTGTTGCAGTCTCTCTGCTCCTGTTGTCCCTTATTGTGTGGTGTCTGATTTTCTGGAGACATCTATTTTGCAGAAAAAGGGAGCTGATCAACTCAATGGGAAGCTCCAGCCAGGAGAAGTTGTTTTTGTGTGTTCTGTTTCCTCAGTTGGAGCCCAAATCCTGTCTGCGTCCCCTTCATTGCCACTCCTGATAGTGGCTTGGCTTTTATTTTGCACCATTTCCTCTCCCAGGGTGTTTCCCACTTTTTGTGGGGCACGGGAGAAACAACATCAGCAACTGTGGATTACCGGCAGATTCTCCAGATGTGTAGATGTTGGTCGGGCAGAACTTGCCTAGTTTGCCCGATACTGTGGCAGCTTGTGTGTGCCAGGCTTATTTCCTTTACTTTAGCCCTAATTTGCAGCATGCTGTGACTAAAAGCTAGATTTATAAGTGCCCAATCACACACATCTGATAATAATGCTGCAGCCTGCAATACTTGAGTCACAAAGAAAGTCAAACAATGTTTCTGCTCCTGCCAGAGGCTCTCTAATGTTGCTGATTAAGACTTGAGTTGCAGCATGATTAAATGCAGACTGATTAGCTCTGCTGTGCAAAGCCAGAGAGAGACAGTGCCATGATCATTAAGAAGCCATTTTTTGATTGTTGCCAAGGTAACAGCTGGGTGGGCTAGCGGCAAAGTCAGTGCTGCTGCCCGCCCCCCCCCGTTACCTTGGCAAACAATCAACAATTGGGTTCTTAATGATTGTGCCACTCTCTGTATGGCTCTGCACAGCTGAGCTGATTGGTCTGCAAAGCAAGCCAAGAAAAGCAAACTTTATTTGTTAAACACTATTCCAGTCATGATCATAGCATTGTACATAAGACCCTAAAAACAATGTAGACTATAAAACAGTTCAGAAGCACTAAATATAGGCAGTCAACATTTACAGACTGAATAAATATGTTTCTGGGCCGATTTGAAGGCCTCAGTGATTGAGCACTCTAGTCCGGCGAGGTAGAGACTTCCTCAGAGTCGGAGCTGCAAAAGCAAATAATCTTGCCCCTGCAGTTTATAAACAGACCCTGGAACCTCTAGCAATCCCTCATCAGCAAAGAGGACAGAGGGGGGCAGTTAGGGCAAAGACGATCTTGCAAGTACTGTGGTCCCTGTCCATGTAGTGCCTTGTAGGTCAAAAACCTGACCTTGAAGGTGATCTTCCACCTAACCAGCAGCCAGTGCAATCCACGGAGTACAGGTGTGATATGGCAAGATCTCATTAAGCCTGTCAACAACCTGGCAGCTGCATTTTGCACCAGTTGCAGGGGGTGAAGGTCCACCCATGGCAGCCCTAGGTATAGGGCATTGTAGTAATCTAGGCAGGTGGTCACAAAGGCATGGACCAATGTCGGAAGATTGTCAGGTGGGACCAGGTATTTTATCTGGGTGATATTCTTCAGATGGTAGAAAGAGGTCTTGATGATGGCTGATACCTGAGACTTACGTGTCAGACCATCACCAGGATCATCAGGTGGGACCAGGTGTTTTATCTGGGTGATATTCTTCAGATGGTAGAAAGAGGTCTTGATGATGGCTGATACCTGAAATTTACATGTCAGCCAACACCAAGCATAACTCCCAGATTTCACACCTGATCAGAGGTTGTCAGCTGGCTGCTTCCCAGGCATAACCTGGATGGCTGACTAGTTGACAACCCCTCTACAAGACGACCTGGGTCCACAACCAACATTTCAGTCTTATCCGGATTCAACCTCAACCAGTTGGCATTCATCCAATCTAGAATCTCAGAGATGCAGTTGTTAAAGACCGAGACAGCATCACCCAGCTTGGGTACAAAGGACACATACAGCTGAGTATCATCTGCCTAGCCATGAAAACTCAGCCTGTATCACCTTATAATATCTCCTAATGGCAGCATGTACACCATGAACAACATGGTGAAAGCACAGACCCCTGTGGCACCCCACATGACTGGGGGACAGGGTCCTAGGAAAAAATTCCCAACTCCACTCTCTGAAACCTGCCAGTGAGGAAAGAATGAAACCATCTTAGGACTGTCCCAGACAGACCACAGACCAGCTGCAGCTGCTCCAATAACACACCATGGTCCACGGTGTCAAATGCTGCAGAGAGATCAAGGAGAACCAAGATCAAATGGGTCCTCCAATCTCTCGCTATTAGATCATTAAATACCTGAATCAGTACTGTCTCAGTACTATGACTCTTCCTGGAAAAGGACTGGAGAGGATCATAGATATCATGGTTGGTAAGGTGATCCTCCACTTGCAATGTGACTGCCTTCTCAATAACATTGCCCACAAAAGGCAGGTTAGAGACAAGCCTGTAGTTAACGAGGCAGTCGGGGTCAAGAGAGGATTTCTTCAGAAGCAGGCACACTACTGCCTCCTTCAGGGTGTCTGGGAACACCCTTGTCTCCAACGAGCACCTAACTATCTCAGCCAGGACTGGTCCAATAACCTCCATGCAACCCACCAGGAGGCGCATTGGACCAAGGTCCAAGCTACAGTAAGTTGGTCGCAGCCCTGGATGATCTTCATGGCATCCATGATCGCCACCTGGTCAAAGTCAGACCAGACTGCGTATTGAGGGGAGACAGAAGTAAATCAAATCAAAAGACTGAAATGTTGGGGGCATACCTTCCACCTATCCTCCCCCCATAATTACACCCTTGTGAGCCACCGATGTGCCTCTTCGACTGCAGGTGCATGTTACCATCCCAGTCCCCTGACTGCCTGGGACTATAGATCCAGTGAGTATGGAACTGGCACATGCTTCCTTGATACTTTTTCTGCAAGTCATTAATTGTAATAGCTTATACTAGATGGTCTCGGAAGCTACATTAAATTGTGTGGAGAGTTGTACACGATGCTGGTCTAGTTTTGTCCACTAACTGCAATAAGGGTTAGGGGACTGTTTAAAAATAAATTACTCCTGGGAGGGCTTAACATTATGCCTGGAATGTACTCTTTTTCTGTTTTACTGCTTTATACTATCAGTACTCAACAGCTGTACAGCAAATACATGCAAGTGAATGTTCATGATTGACAAATGCTTGTTTGCATTTAGTGAGGGTCAATTCTAGCTGAACCAGCATTGATCACTGCCAAAGTCTTGCTCAGGAGCTAAAGCACTAGAAGCAAATAGAACTATGTCATCGGCTTACATGTCACCCTGTTCCACCTGCGGGAAGGGGGCATAAAGAAAAAAAAAGATGAATTTCATTTTTTAAATGTTTTATTTATTCGGTTTTCAAACTAAAAGATATGACAACAGCTTACAACACATACTAATCAATGGGTAATATTTCAAATACAGTTAGCAATACAAAAGAATTAAAGATTTTATCTATTGCATACTATATTTATCCTATACTATTACTAGTTGAAATAATTTTCCTTACACTTGAAAAAGGAAAAGAAGAGCTATAATAGACATATATGCAAGCATGTCAAGCATTATACGCAAATCTATAAATCAAACAGGAGGGATTCAATATGTTGGTTATCAAAAAAAAACTTTTAAACTAGATCTTCATATTTTATAAATACCTTGCAAACAATCTAGGTTAATTTTTTGAGTTAATAAATATATACATGATATTTCAAAAGTATTCAGTCAGCACTCAGGCTCAGGCTGGACTCAGGCAGCTTGTGTTTGATCCCACCAGAGACAGGGCAATTCTGGATCTAGTAATGACCAATGGGGATTAAATTGCAGATGTCCAGGTAGAAGGGCAACTGGGATCCAGCGATCACAACATTGTGTGGTTCAGCATAGGGACAGAGACTCATTCAAGTCATACTAGGACAGAGGTTTTGGATTTCAAAAATGCTGACTTCGCTGAAATGGGGAGGGGTATCAAAAGAGCTCTGGAGAGAACGGGAGCAGGAGGGGAAGTGGAAGAACATCTAAAGGAAGCCTTACTGGAAGTAACAAACCAAATGCATCAGATTCGTATCCAAATTCAAGAGAAGGAGAAAGCCACTGTGGTTCTCGAGAGAGATGGAAGAAAAGGCCAAGGCAAAAAGGAAAGGGTTCAGGAAATATAAGGAGACTCAAAGAGAGGAGGACAGGGAGGAGTACCTAGAGTGCATAAGGTAAACAGGAAAGGCAGTAAGGAGAGCAAAGGCATGGACTGAGGAAGGTTTAGCACAGTCAGTTAAGAAAGGGGACAAGACATTCTTCGGGTACATCAGCAAAAGGAGGAAAAATAAGGGGGATTGCTAAGCTCAAGGGAGAGGGAGGGGAATGCAAAGAGAGTGACATGGAAAAGGCTGAAATACTGAATAAATATTTCTGTTCAGTATTCACAGAAGAGGGAATGGGGCAGGGGCCACACAGTACAGCAGTTGCCAAGGGGGTGAAGAAGTGGACAACAGTCCATTCACAGGGGGAAGAGTCCTGCAGAATATCATTAAATTGAAGGTGGACAAAGCGATGGGACCAGATGACATTCACCCAAGGATATTAAGAGAACTGTGAAGGGAGATAGCAGAATCTCTGGCAGCCATGTTCACAGAGTCATTCAACACAGGGGTGGTACCAGAGGATTGGAGGAGGGCACATGTAGTACCTCTATACAAATCCAGCAGCAGGGAGGAGGCGGGGAACTATAGGCCAGTCATCCTCACCTCAGTTGTGGGTAAGATCATGGAGACACTGCTTAAAGAAAATATAGTGGCTCATCTAGAAGCCATTGGAGTCCAGGACCATAGGCAACATGGATTCACAGTGAGAGGTCATGTGAGACAAATCTGGCGGATTTCATCGATTGGGTAACAAAGGAAGTAAATCAGAATGGGGCAGTGGACATCGCCTACCTTGATTTCAGGAAAGTTTTTGACACCGTCCCTCATAGGAGGCTGATAAGCTGGGTAGGCTAGGCATGGGGGACAGAGTGGGAAACTGGATTAGAAACTGGCTAACAGACAGGAGGTAGAGGGTGGTGGTAAATGGGGTGTAGTCTGGGAAGGGGGGTGACCAGTGGGGTGCCTCAGGGATTGGTCCTGGGGCCAGTTCTGTTCAATGTCTTCATCAGTGACATTGCAGAGGGGCTGAAGCGAAAGGTCTTCCTGTTTGCAAATGACCCCAAGATCTGTAGCAGAGTGGATACCCCAGAGGGGGTGGAGAAAATGAGGAGTGACCTGAGGAAGCTTGAAAAATGGTCTGAGGACTGGCAACTGAAGTTTAATTCAAAGAAGTGCAAAATTATGCGCCTGGGATACAGAAAACCTGGGGAACACTAGAGGATGGGAGGGAAGTTGCTGACAGTCACAAAGGAGGACAGGGATCTGGGGGTTATTATTTCAAATGACCTGAAAATGACAAAAGCAGAGTACTAAGGCAGCTGGGAGGGCCAGTGGCATGCTGGGGTGCATAGGCATGGGTATCACCAGCAGAAGAAGGGAGGTAGTGATGCCATTATATGAAACCATGGTCAGGTCTCATATGAAGTACTGTGTGCAGTTCTGGAGGCCACAGCTTCATAGGGACATTAACAGCCTGGAGATGGTCCAGAGAAGGGCAGCTAAGATGGTACAGGGCTTGCAACACAAGACTTATGAGGAGAGATTAAAGGTCCTCAATATGTACTGATTGGAAGAGAGGAGGGAAAGAGGGGACATGATAGAAAGATTTAAGTACCTAAAGGGTATTAACAAGGTGCAGGGGGAAGACATTTTCCATTACAGGAGGAGCACAGGAACAAGGGGGCATGACAAGAAATTGCAAGGTGGGAGGTTAAGAGGGCATGTGAGGAAGTTCTTCACAGAGAGAGTGGTGGACACATGGAATGGTCTGCCTCAGGAGGTGGTGGGAGTGAGCACTGTGGATGGATATAAGCATGCTTGGGAAAGGCATAGGGGAACCATACAGCTACAGCAGCGGGTAGGTCGGAGACAGCAATCCAGTACAAGGGCTTACGGGCAGACTAGATGGGCCAGGCAGTCCTTATCTGCTGACAATTTCTCTGTTCCTGCCTTTCTATATAACTGATCTGAATTGAACCAAAAGTCTGTTTTTTACACAGTATTTGAATTAAAAGTTCAGTTTTTAATGAAAGTCTGACTCTTACCGTACTCTTAAGCTGAAGACCACAGTTGTAAGAAAGATATCTCCCTTATTTGTAGGCATAAGATGGCTATAATAATACACAGGAACTAAACATACTAAAATACTAAAATGCCAGCAGAATAGGCCTAACTGTCTTTTGTGTCTGCTCGTTTGGTCAGCCCCCACCCTGGGTGCTGACCTTGCTGTCCCCCTCGCCTTCTCGGGCTTCTCCCTTCCCAGTTCCGGATATTCTTGCTGCATTGGATTTTGCTTCCAAAACCCTTCCCCTGTACCTGTCCCACCCCCTCTTGAACCCCTCCACTGTCTCTGCCTCCACCAGCCCCCTAGGCAGTGCATTCCATGGCTCCACCACCCTCTCAGTGAAGTAGCACCTCCTCCTTTCTCCCCTGAATCTTCCCCCCTCCAGCTTCCAGCCATGCCCTCTAGTGGCCCCCTCCTCCTTCCTTCGAAGCACCCTGACTGTTCCTCCCCTATTTACCCTCTTCATGTACCTGAAGACCTCTATCATGTCCCTCCGGTCCCTTCTCTCTTCCAATGTGTACATATTTAGCTCTTCGAGCCTCTCCTCTTAGGTCCTGTCCCCCAAGCCCCAAATCATTTTGGTTGCCCTCCTCTGGACCCTCTCCAGGAGGTTAATGTCCCTCTTTAAGTGTGGCCTCCAAAACTGCATGCAGTACTCAAGGTATGGCCTCACCAAGCGGTTATACAGAGGGAGTATCACTTCCCTCCTTCTGGAGGTGATCCCCCTAGCGATGCATCCCAGCATCCTGTTGGCCTTGGCTGCTGCCCTCCTACAAGTCTCAGAGTTGTTCAAATTGACATCCACCACCACCCCCTAAAGATCAAAATTAGAGCATTACAGTTTCACCACCTTACAAACCACAACTAATAGCACATATCATAAAGCATGAGAGTCATTAAAATCTTGCCTGGAATATCATCAGGATGACTTCTCTCTAGTTCACAGACTGATGAATCATGAAAGAGATCACCAGGAGAAGCATCAAAATGTTTCTGCATCCAAATGTTTCCAATACAGTGCCTTGAAAAAGTTATATCTTCAGTCCATGGAAAACAAATCCAACAAAAATTCTGAGCATTCAGAACCACCTCTGCCTTACAGGAGTAGTGCAGGTCAAAAGTACCTACAAATGCAATTATTTCAGGTTTAACACTAGAAATGTTTTCTTCAGTTTCCTGTGGCTGGGCAAATATTAGGGAAAATGTAAACCCAATTTCCTGTATAGTGCATTCCCTTTTTCATTTCGACAGTTTTAAGTATGTTTTCTTGGTCTGTTTAAAAGACTAAGCTGACCAGTGCATTATTTTTTGAAATAGCATTAACTTGAAAAGCATAATTTGTTTTCCCTTATTGTTCCACATTTTCAATCGGAGTCAAACCAGTGGGTTGGAGTGACACCTCCCACCAGCCCACCCCTACCTCTAGGCACTGCCTGGAATTACAGCTTGTGAATCAGTTGATTTTGACATTTCTGTTTCCAATTTTTTTTCTGTTTGGTAAAACATCAGCTTATATGGTGAGTGGTACAGTGTATTGAGGCAACCTCACAGCATGACATAAAAAGTTCTGCAGAAATTCTAATATGATGTTACAGTTTTCTTTTTTTCATCATTCATTTATTCCCTCTTTTTGCCAGCATCCCCCTTTTCCTAGCTGTGGAGATCCCCCATGGATTACCCCCTGTGGTGGGGCCAGAGAAGGGAGGGATGTCACCCACCCCTGTTACTCAATCTAGATAGGGAGACTGGGCATGGTCGTTGGTGTGGGGTCTGCAGTGGACTAGTTGGTGTCATCCTCTCAGTTGGGCTTTCTGTTTTTCTTCCTTTGCCCCACCCACTTCCCCATAATCTGTTCATGTTCCTGTGTGGCCTTGCTCACTGCTAGCATAGCCCTGCTGGAAAGGCAAGCTCCTGGGGCCACTGCATGGGTGGCTAGAGCAGCAGAACCAGATGTCCTCCTTCCCCAGCAGGGAGTACTGCCATATGGCAGTGCCCCCCAGTTCTTGGGACCATCTAATTGTGTTCTCAGACTTGCTTCTTAACCCAGGTCTGCAGCATGAGAGCATGCAATGCTACCCATTGGCCCATCAGCTGGCCCCTCTTGTTACAGTTTTCAGCTGAAACTGATAAGTCAGGCACTCTTGGATTCTCACAGTGCAGGGAATTTTCAAAGTTCCCTAACCTAGGAAGAGTCTGAATTTTGTCTTAAGGAGTGGTTGTTGATAGTACTGAATTACTGTAGTTTTTATTATTTGTGAATTGAGAATTATATATTTTTATATTGCAGCCTGCTCATTCTCAAGTTTGTCAAGAGAGTTGCCTACACATAACAGTTTGTCAGCTATTTGCTTTATCGTAACAGAGAACTCATTTACAGCTCTGGCTAATATAGCATATGATTTATTTGCTTCATCCAAGGAATTTATCCTGGGAAGGTACTTAAGCATGAGTCCCTTCTGGGCTGAGAGGCTTGGGACTTGTTGACCAGACTTCTATGCCTCTGGTTGGGGAGCAGCTACTTATCCCTCAGGGCATCTTCTTAGTGGGTTGCTCCACTCGGCTCACGTTATGTCTTCAAAAAATGGTCCATGGCTCCAGAGTTTGATACACAAGAGCTAAACAAAGAACTGACCTCCTCCTTCGTTGTTATGGAAGGTTGTACTTTATTTTTGTTCTTTTTCATTTTATTTCCACCTGTCTGGACTTACAAATCTGGGAACAAACATCTAAGCATGCAGCAGGAGTAGCTATCTTGGAACTCTCCTAATGGACCTCTGTACCCTGTTCACCATGGGCACACAGTAAATATTTTTTCAAATAAATCTTAAGAAAGTTCTACCTGCAACTTTCTCAGTTTGATAAAAAAATGTTGTATGTGCCGTATTGCTCCTTTTAAGAACAGATCGAGAAACAAATGATTTGATACCTTTTATTGGACCAACATGGATGTTACAGAAAAGAACAAAGTGCTCTAACTTTCAAACCTGCCTGGTCCTTCTTCAGAAGCTTTATGGCAGTTATTTTGAAAATCCCATACTATTAACACCAGAACTACCACTACTATCTTTTAAACAACCACCTAATTTAGCCAACCTGATTATTTGGAGTCAACTTCAACCAGAACAGAATACCATGACATCATATAGTACATGACCCTGTCATCAACACAAATGTAAGACATGTAACCTCATTTCCACTTCAGACTGTGTGGTTACAGCACTAAACAGACTATTCAGGATACAGGGGAATTATACATGTACATCAAGTAATGTGGTCTATTTTATCCAATGTAGGAAATGTCCTCGCACAGGTTATGTGGGGGAGACAAGCCAACAACTCCATGCTAGAATGAATTCACACAGACATTCTATTAATCACAAGAAGACTGAGAAACCAGTAGCCCAGCACTTCTCCCAGGATGGCCACTCAATCTCAGATATGTCTGTGATGGTCTTAAAAGTACATTTCAACAGTACACAACAGAGACGGGCTTCTGAAATTAGACTTATTTTACTTCTCAATATGGTAGCGGATGGATTGAACACTGATGTTGGTTATATGACACATTATTCCACTTAAACTTACACAGACTTTTACTTTAAAAGATGGACATAAATACTTTAGTTCTTCAGCGGGCCTTTGATTTTGTAAGTTTATGGTTATCTACATGTTGGCTTCTCACCTTAACACTGTGGTGAGCGTGTGTTTGTGTGTGTTTTGCATGTGTTGTGTTTTTGTGTGTTGTGGGTATGGTGTGTGTGTGTGTGTGTTTTGTTTGTGTATGCGCGGTGTGGTGTGGTATGTGTGGGTTGTGTTTGTTATATTTGTTGTGTGTTGTGGTTGTGTGGGGTGTGCAGAGGTCTGTGTGTGTGTGGTGTGGTGTGGTGTATGTACACACATCTGTGTGGGGGGAGCATGGCATGGGACAATTGTTATGTGGCTAGGACACTTAGTTTCCACATATAGTGTACATTTACTTCCTTCTACTAGTTGTCAGTGGTTGGATTACACACTGTCACATTTTTAAATCTGCTCATATTAAGATGCATATTTTATTTACTTGGGGGTTCATAAAAGGTGTAATTCCTTTGGGTAATGATTAATATTGGTGTGAATGATGCTATACTATGACTCTTGTACATACCGTATATCTCATTCCTACTAGTTATAGTATCTTTCCCAAGGAGAGAGAGGGGGAGAGAAAAGGAAAAATAAAAGGAGGGGGTCTGGAGGATTTAATCCTTGGAAGTTTTCATTTAGATTGCTTAGACTGATTCTGTGCATTTTTGATACGCTGACTCTGTGTTGAAATCTGCACTTATCAGGCTCATGGTCTCATTTTCTTGGGGGTCCTTGACAAGTATTTTTATTTGGCACTTACACTTACAAGTGATACTATCATGCATCATGTATATATGTATATGTATATGTTTAATTTGGGGCTCTTTTTCAACTTGCAGTTATACCTAATTTCAAGATGTTGTCTCTCATTATCTGTTCTTTAATACACCAGGACACTTGGAATGTAAGTTGTAAGCTCATCTTACATGTATTAGAAAGAATGCTATCCCAGGATTTTTTTATCACTAGAATACTTTCTTATCATACTGAGACATTTTAAAATTTATGTGAGAAGAACTCTCTGGTTGTTGAGAATTCTTGATAACCTTTGCCCTTCTGAGGCTCCTCGGTTAGAAGCATACTGGTGTTAATTAGCTTCTCTGCCATAATCTTCTGTTATGTTTTAAATGTATATGTTAAACCAATGAGAATTATTTCTGTTTTTTCAACATAATCTTGTGTTAATAGTATGGGATTTTCAAAATAAGTGCCATAAAGCTTCTGAAGAAGGACTGGGTAGGTTCGAAAGCTAGAGCACTTTGTTCTTTTCTGTAACATCCATGTTGGTCCAATAAAAGGTATCAAATCATTTGTTTCTCAGTCCGATAAATTCATTCTGTCCTGCTCCTGTTGCAGGACCTGCAGCTGCCAGGGAAGGCTAATTCTCTCCTCTCCTCTCCTCCATGAGTTCACTAGTCCGTCTGCCTAGAACCACAGTAAAATTTATTATAAAATGAGCTAACTGGAGTGATAATGCCCAATTAGTGGTGCATCATAATGAAGTGCTGAAGTTGTCTAAAACATTCACCAAATACATGTTTGGCATCAGTTTATCCTTATTAAAACATTATTACACATCTAAGCACAGGGGAAGAACTAGCATACTGGGAGTAGAAGGGTTCAGTGGTCCATCTTCTGTGGGCCAAATCATTATCCCTTCCCTCTCAAACCACACCAAATACAAACTTATGAAAATATTTCAAATGGACTACTACAGAGGTAAGGAAGTTTGAACAAAAAGATTATTAGCAGTAATCTATTAAATTTCTTTTAGAGATTATCAGTGGGCACTAACATAAATTCCTTGCAAGTGGTTGAGCTTCAAATCCTTAAACCCTTGACTTCAACCTTGTTCCAGGATGCCTCTTTGGCGTACTGGGTCATAATGTTGTATGCTTAATAGCGTACAGCATTATTGGAACCCCAGACCTGTGTGCTGTCCATGTTGGACCCCCCTGGAGTTAGAATCCTAAGTGGGGGGGTCTGGGGTCACAGCTCCCCATGACGGGGTGTGGCAGGGCAGAGCCCCCCGAAGAAAAGAAAATAAACTGGAAAGGCGCAATGCAATTAAGATGCACGGCATTCTGCCATGCAACATTTTGACCCAGTGCCCCTCTTTGGGGGGGGGAGGGAGTTGCCGCCAGCAGTAGTGGAAGGGCTGTCCCAGGCAGTAGGGAGCTATGTTCACCACAGCACCTGCCCTCACTCATATTTCCAGCTCCAGCAATGGGCCATTAGGTGCCCTTTTGTGAGAAAACATGAGAAGGGGTCAACACCAGGACCTACTCCCAAACTGATCACATCTACATCATCAAATGGATACTCCTGATGCTCCTCCCAGGCCAGATAATATTGGTCCAGGCCAGGCTTGACCCATCACTCCATGAGCAGGGGGAGGGACCCACTAGTCATTCCACCAGCCATCATGTTTGATGCCAATACACCAACCCACTCCAACAATTTCCCCAACCCAGCAGAAGTTTCATGCAGGCAGAGAAGTGAGCAGCAAGTAGCTCAATGGAGCAACAGTCAAAGTGTAACTGTTTCTCGAACTCTGGAGAGGACGTAGGTCTCAAGAGACCAGGAAAGGGAAATGAGTCTGGAACAGATGCAAAAAGTGTTCACAGTCATATAGTTATACAGTATATGAAGCAAGTAGGGAAGACTAAATTCTACTATATTCCAGGCCCCTGGAGGTTTCCTGCATGTAAAGACACCATGCACAGTTACATTTGTTGGGGATGCATTAAACTCCCTGCCACATGCCATATTCAGTGATGCAAAATTATAATTGAGGCAAAATATTGTCTCCTGAATGCTGAATACTGTGGATCCCACCCCTCAGGTCAGGGAACCAGACTGGATTTTTTTATGTGTTCAGGCACTGCGTGCAAACTGCGAGGCCCTACAAGCTGCTACTAAATATGCTTAATATTTCAACACATAAAGGTCATTGTTCACTTGGAGGAAAGTAAAGCGAAGCAAAATTTAATTTATTAAACTCTACACATCACAGCTAATTTGTCCTTCGAGGGCAAAACAACTTATTAATAGACACAACACATAACTTTTTGGTCTTCTCTATAGGGTCCCTTTATTGTACACAGACTCTACACTTTTCATTCTGGCCCACTACATATAAACTCTATATCCAGGATGATATCATGTTGGAAGTAGGCATGGTACTGTAATGTTTCACCCACCATCCTCTGGGATACTCACTGGGGCTGATGTTGCACTGTCCTGGGAGGCCTGTCATAAATGGGTACCTCTTACCAGGCTTCCTTACACCCTGCCTTCAATGCCAGCTCACAAAGGGTGAACCAGGGCATAGACATATACCTGACAGACCACACTCAGCACACGTGTCTAACCTCAACAGTTGGGTGACTCGACAGTTGTATATAGAGGATTACTTCATGGCTCCCCCATGGCTCTGCCCTATGGTCTAGGATGGTATGCTCCTGCAGCTCAAAACCATGAGTGGGTTCTGATGGACCTCAGGTGACTTCCTTGAGGATAGAGATCCCACTTCTCCTTTGTAGCCCTTTTTGATAGCTCGGAGACTGCTTGGCCTCTGTACTCTCATTCTTTTTGTTCCTCTTGGCTCATCATCTGTTCTCTTTATTTCTTTTTTCTCTCATGGTATTCTGGTCTTTTCATAGGTGAGGGAGTGAGTTTCTGTTACGTCTCCTGTTCTTTTTTTCTGGACTAGACATGTCACTCCTCTGAGCTAAAGGCTCATAACCAGCTATGTGCATAGCTCTCTCCCTTTTAGAGGCAGTTGAAGGCCAGGCAGCATCCCAGCATTTGCATAGACACTGACACATGTGCAAGCATACACGGTGACTCAACAGTCTAACAAAGCTGGGGTAAGGAGGAGCCTGCAAGGTTCCAGAATGTAGGCATCTGTTTCCTGTGTTAACTCATATTATAAAACAGTTGCTGTACACAGAGCAATCCAATTGACTGACAGTATTCTAACAGGGTTGAGAATTCTCATGTATAATAAAACCATTATAATCTTTTTTATAAAACATTTATTTTAAATATGTAAAAACAGTTTCGTTTGATAACAGCATTAAGGCACACCAAGGGTTCAGTTACCTTTGTTGATGTGACCTACTGGCATAACATACTCTCACCTCATACCTCATGATTCCCCTAGGGCTAGATTAACGGAAAGTAACCTAACCGCTAGTCATGCCATAATGCCTAAGTAACCCAGACTCAGACCAATCAATCAATCAAAATTGTATTTGTAAGAAGTGCAGTTCACATTGATCAAAGCTCTTGTACATGTACTAAAAAACTTCTATTTATAAATATTTAAAAACAATTACAAATACTCTAATCAAACACCAGCCAGAATTTATCAGAAATCGGTAAAAGCAATTTTAAATAAATAAGTCTTAAGTGCAGATTAAGGACCAGGGGGTGGTTGTAAGGTTGGTTACATACCCCAACTTAAACCTTTGCAGTATCATGCAAGGTACTTCTATGAACACACAAACATAGGAAAAGTGGTAGTAGGCCCTTCCTGGTGCCCCTTTTAGGACAGCGTGGTGACACCACACTTATCTGTTGCAGCACAGGAAGGAACACACAAGAGACATTATGCACTAGCAGTTCAATTGCAGATAAGACTGGGATGGCTAAAGGATTAGAAGCCCATTATCACAGTCCTTGGCTTTTCCACCTTACGGTAGTCAATTAATTGTTTCTACTTATAAGGGTTTACCTCACTATGTCATCACTTCTCATTTCCAAATGTACATTTGGATAGCATGTACAAAGTAACACATTCAGTTCCTTGCAACCTGGTACCACCTGCTGAAGGGTCAGGTCTTACACCCCAACATGCTTAGCAGACCTTAGTGTCCTATCTCACTGGCAGTTTCCTCTTCCTCAGATCTTGAAAAGAAAACAAACTACATGCAGTTATGGACACAGGTGTTAACCATAAAATCTGTAAAAGAAATCCAGTACATAAACCTGTGTTTAAACTTCCACCAAGACGGAAACAGTTGGCGCATATTTTATGCATGCATATTCCCCAACTCATAATTTAAATTTCCTTGGCCTTCTGATCTGGTTTTCTTCAATACCACCTGCAAAAAATAATAGTTTAAAAGATAATCATTTTATAATACTGTATCATAAATGATCATTATCAGTTATGTTCAAAGATCATGTCCAATCTTCAAAAAACATCATTGTGACCATTACTAAAAATGACTAATAGAGATGTGGCAAAGTTTGTACAAATTGAGAAAATTCACACTTCACAGAGCTTTGTGAAGTTATCGCAGACCTAAGAAACTTCGACTTCACCTGAATTGCAAAGTTTTGCTGCGACGTACAGAATTTTAAACATGATATTCCACTCTTTGCAGTGAAACTTTACACTTTGTGGTTGAGCCACACTCAACGAATTGCACAAAATTTACAAATTGTGCAAAATTTACAAATTAATTCACAGAGTGAAGTTTGCCAACTTTGCCCATTTCTAATAAAAAAAAAGAAAATTAAATGACTGCCAATCAAAAACCATGATATTACAGAAATGGTGATTGTGATTAATGATGATCTCATGTCAATGATTGTTCATGACTGCTAATGGTCAAGATGACTGCACTAAATAAAAACATCAATTTATCTTTTTCTGGACTTTAGGGATGTATCTTGTATTTTATTTTAGACATCGTTATTGGAATCATCAGTTGTGATGCATCCTCTACACAAACACATTGCTTTCAGTTATACTTACTCTTATACCTCACCTTTTACTCATGCTATAAAGGCACATATTGATTTATATAGCTCCATTCATTAGTTCCTTTTATAGTTGTGATGAGTTCCTACAAGTATCTGGTTTGTGCTCAAAACTTTTCCTTACAGTCTGCAAACTAATGCTATCAAGGCAAAATTATTTCAAAAAAATGATCAGTAGTGACAGTTCTTCAAAAAACATGAATGATTGTTTACTGATTTGCCTGGGAGTATACACCACTCATAGTAGTTTGACTCTAACAATATTTTCATAAAACAAGTGGAATTTAAAACACTGACTACTATAAAAGGGGTAAACAAGGAAGACTTTCCCAGTCCTAATGAAGAGTTGCCTGCTTCTAAAAGATAGGATCTCACGTGGGTGATCCTGAGCCTCAGATTCAGGGTGCCCCTGAAAGCATTCCCTGCTGTGTGTATAAACAAGTGTAAACAAAATGTCATATTGCACCGGTTGTTGACTTTTGTTTTCTGACCCTTGATAAACTAGAATGGGGAATACAGCTACTCCTCAACGAGGGAGCAAACACAAGAGGAGCCAGGCTGAGGGGGTCCCACTCGATCAAGCAAACGCAGGCACACTTTTCCTGCTAGAGAAGCAAACAGGATACCAGAACAGCAGAACACAGCTCCTGGAATGAGAAAAGAAAATGGGATCAGCTGATGAAAGTCAGTTAATTCTCTCATCCATTATGAGTGATGATGCTGCCTGGTGAACTTCCTCACAGCAGATCTATCTGGACAAGGCGCAGTGATAGAATATCTGTTCCTGAGCCCATCTATATTGGTATACAACACCTTATGAATCCTGTTTTGATGCCAGGTCACAACCGCAAACACAATAAGAGTGCTGTCTAAAACAGTGCAGCAATAAGAGTGCCTTCAACAACAGCACCTGCCAAATACATAGACATCCACAACATCACCAATGGTAGCGGTCCAAACACACACACTGAGGACCACTACAGTGGCTGTAAACCAAACCACTAAATTATGTTTTTTCGGGCTTTGCCGCACCCCCATTACTATAATCAACTAGGGAGTTGGATTTGGGGGGAAAGTAGAAACTCTGGGAAGGGGAAATCTGTGAGACGGGACTTGTAAAAAAAAATATACATAAATTCATCTTACAGAGAAAAACTCCAAGACTAGGACCAGAACCCTAGTGTCCAGCTGTACACTGGCCAAGCTGCTCAATGCCTTAGCCCTCTCCACCACAGGAGCAGCTTGGCCAGCCACAACCTTTTTCTACACCTTCTACACTTCCTACAGTCCCTCCCTTTGACATGAGAGCTACTTCCTTTTGCAATTTTCCCCTATAGCTGTCCTTGTTTCGCTCTTCTTATAGTGCTGGTCTAACATGTGCTGTTCAGGAAATACTATTCCAACTGGTCACCCCTGTTTCTATACCCCTACCTCCCAGATCTTCACCATCGATGCCAGTGTTCTCTCAATTTCTTCCTTGGGGAAAGGCAGAACAATTACTAAGTCTTCTCTATTGGGGTATCACTGGGTGCTGCAGCTGCTGCTGATCTAGCAGGCTTAGGGGGTTCAAATATTGCTGCTGCCTCAGATCCTGAAGGCTGTAGTGGTTCCTCCTCCTCACCTACTGCAATTATTGGAGGCTTCACTTATGCATCTTGTTTGGTCTATGGGTATTCATTTGGTTCCAGTCAACTTGCTGCTGGTACCTTCTCCTATAGGGAGGCAATTGGAGCTGAAACCTGGAGACCATTAGCCTATCATCAGAGAAGACCCATGCAGGGCAGAAAAGGAGGAAAAGCCCTTACTAAAATGAAGTCCCCATGGACGACAAAAGACCAGCAAGGCTGAGATGCGTGCTTCACAGCACACTCTGACATGCCACCAGAAGCACTGCAGTGATCACTGTGCTACCAGAAACTAGCTCTTGAATCTGGTAGCAAACAAACCACAGACGAGTGACTTGTTCCATCACTGATGCTTATTTTTGGGCTTAGATCTGCAGAACTGTGCGCAATAAGGGTCCAGGTCCTGCAACGGTTCCCTTACTTTAGTTAGGTTGCTATTGTGTTCAGTGTCAGAAACCTTGGGTAGGACTTGTCTAAAGGACAACCCAGGCAGAAGACTTGCACATACGTCATCTGTACAAGGATTACTGTTTGTTTAATTGCAAATGATTCTTTAACTCCAGCTTAGTGATGGGCTCCTAATGTGTCACCACTATAATTGAATGGCTGAAGCTTGTGGTTCTCAAGCCAGCTGACCACATCCCCATCTCCTATAAATACCCAGCAGCCCCCTGCATTCCAGTACTTTGTGTTTCATTTGGGATGTTTGTTTTTACCAGAGGGTCTGCCCCCCCCACCTGTGGTTGCTGCTTTATCAGTTGTTTTGGGGCCTTTTTGTTTGGTTTTCCTGTGGTTTCTGTTTGGCCTGTGCCTTCTGCTGCTTACTGGGTTAGTATTTTGTTGCTTTCTTTGGCTGTAGTATTGTGTGCCTGCTTTTCTCTAGAGAAACAGCATGCCGCTTTTACTAAGTGCCTCCCTGCTATGGGTCCAGTTCTCAAAGCCCTGCATCTGACGCAAGGTGCTTGCACCAAACAGATATGGTGAAAGGTGCACCTTGCATCCAGGACTGCCTCCACGCAATTCACAAAGGTGGCCTGCTTCGACCGCAGGCTACCTGCCTCAAACAGGGCTTGTGCCAGCCCTGCACCCTGCACTGTCCTGTGACATGGTGCTAGGTGGATTGCGCCGATGCATCTGTGCCGCTAAATGGTGTGGTCACTGTGCAAAATTGTCTTTTGGCTAACAAACTGATATTGCCACTGTTTAAGAGGTGGGGGGTCACAAAAAAACCATGCTGAAAAATTGCAGTGAAAATATCAATAAACGCCTGCACTGTTGTGTTTCTGGCCATAACGCACCACACTGTAGAGACTGACAGGCATCGGGGTGTGACTTGGGATTGTCACCTGTAATGCTCATACCATTCCACCCCCACCCACACCCACACCCACACCCTGCAGCCAGTGACAGGCATTGAGGTGTGCCTTGGACTCTTCAGCCCCAAAGTTCACCCCATTCTCCTATACTGCACCCATCTCATCGGATTCTCTTATGGAATGGGGTGAGCATAAGGTCCAAAGACCCCAAGGCACACCCTGACACTTGGTGTCTGCAGGGTAGGGTGTGGTGAAATGGCATGGCCGTTATGCCTGATGACCCAAAGGCACACCCTAATGCCTGTCAGTCTCTGCAGGGTGGTGGTGGGGTTGGCTTCAGTTCAATACTTCACTGCCATTCCTATTATGCATCTCTTTAACTCCTACACTACCAATGCCAATGCCAGCAAACAAACATTCGGCCTTGACAAATGCTTGTTGTAGCTCCATTCATAAAGCTAGTTTTTGTTTTCTGTCTGTTGCTACTAGCCATAGCCATTGGTAACTTCTCTTTCAGTTCCACAACCCAGTCCTTCTCATTAAATTCACCCTGATCTTCTGCTAATCAGCCTGCTACACTCAGCCTGCTCAGAGGCTCTGCATGACTTAAAGAGATAGTTCCCACCTTTCTTGCATACATATGCTATACTGCTGTACATTTTGACACCAGCACACCCAGGACTAAGGATCTCCTAATTTCAGCAGTTCTGTGATAAATGGTTCTATGTCATAATGGTGAATGAAAAAAATGCCCCGCATCTCCACAAGTGTAAGTCAATGAAACGAGATATGGTGACTATGCACTATGCCGAAAACAGCATAGGCAACAGTCTCAACACACTCTATAGGACCCGATATGCCGCATGCATTTTTTATGTGGGGGGCTGTGCCTCCCACACCCCCATGCAGGGGGCTTTGCCCCCGTACTCTGTTTCATAAATATAATCAACATTGAGGGGGCCTGACACTGGGGTGAAGGAGACACCCCAGGAGGGGGCTATTTGGGGGGACTCAAGAAACCAGAACGGAGGGATGGGAGACCATGAAAAATCCGGGGGATTGGAGAATGGGTCACAAAAAAAAAACATTTCAAAACAGACAAAAATATAAAAATTCTCTAACGACCCCAATCCAGCACAGAACCCAGGACTCACTATACCATAGGCATCTACCACCTCCACAAGACCAGAAAGCCAGCTCAAAACCACCTGGCCAAACTTTTTAACATGAGCACCCTCCTACCATCATTATTTCCATTCCTTGCAGTTATTGTACTTTCACACTTGCTGTAGCAATGCTCGATGCCCCTACATCCTCACTCTCTTTGCAGGCAGTCAAATTGAGTTCGCTCAAATTGAGTCTCTCAGTTTGACTCGCCCATATCACTGGATACCGTCATAAACCATCTGCAGTGGCATTCTGAATCCAGCACCATGAAGACTAAGGATCTCAGAGTTTTTCAGTCCTCAACTGTCTATAATCCATCCACGTGGCATTTGTGCTTACCTATGTTTCAATGTAAGAACAGCAACACCTCCTTAACAGAAGACAATAAAACTGGAACTTTACTCTTCAGACAAAATGTGGGAGTTGATTACAGGTTCACTTCTGTGCTGCACTGAACTTACAGTTTATTTGTTGAATAGTATCTAAGCTTAGCAACCAGAGCAAGTCCCTTCTGCTATCAGAATCATAAAGAAGACTGTTTCCTGGCTTGTACACACATGGCATTGCCATGGGGCAGCTGGGCATGTGTCTATACATCCTCTCATAGCAAGGCAGCTGTTTCCATTCCTACTCAGACAATTCAGTCACCCTTGTTCAGTCATTCAGCCTTACTCAGTCAATCAGTATGCTTTAGCATTTCTTGCCTCTGTCATAGTTTCATACAGAATTCAGCTCTTTGTGCTAGTGGCTGAGTTTTTACATATGATTTGGCTTTCGCTATGCACCCATATTTTTAGTACCTATTTAGTCATACTCACCATCAGTATCAGTCCTTTCTTTCAGCAGCTATCATTCTGTCAGTTGATTTATGCCTCGATGCCATCAGGCTATAGAAATGTATCCATACAAATCAACTTCTCTTCATCTGCTCAATGAGTACTATGGACACTTCTATCATATATGGTCTGACTTTTGCAGGAAATACAATAGTATGAAGCAATGCTGTAACCCTTTGAGCTCCTTCTGACTTACACCAGTTTCTTCTGCCTTTGTATGTGACATAGAAGTCTGGTGTCCCCTGCCCCAGAGTCTCAAGATAATATCACCGTCTCAGACCCATGCTGTTCCAACAGATGCTGAATCTGGGATTTTCTCCATTTTGCTTTCCTTCAGCTGTACAATCCATTCACTGAGTAAATCTAGCTCCCTTCAGATCTGTGCACTGTGAAGCGTGTGCTGACAGCGGGGTTCCTTCTCCATACTATTCTTTGACTTCCATCTTCATCCACTCAGCCCCAGGAATATGGTTTCATAATGGTAGGTAACAGCTGTGTAGAATAGTACCCTATTGCTGTGTGCCTAGCCTTGGTTTTGTTCAGGAATCAGGTCCTGTTCCTGTGGCACATGCCCTTGACCTGAGGACATCTGTCCATTGCGTTCCTCCAGAACTGAATCCTTCCTCTGAGCCCTTTTGTCAGCTCTGTCAACTCCCCTTCCATACTTCATTACAGCCACAATGACCTCCCATCCTTTCTCCATCTATCATTATTCTTCAGAACAAGAAGATCCAGCATTCAGCAGTTTAAGACTAATCTCCCTTTAGACCAGTAACATTGTTAACACAAGATATCTACCAAGGAATGGACTGTTCCAAAACTGATGATGCAGTTCAAAGCACTCCACATGCCAGTTTCAACTTTCACTACAAATACACATATCGACCTACTGGTCTCACACTCATCTGAGTAATTTCTTCATTTCCTGTACTCTTCTCCAGCTAATCCTCACCCATACTCCATTCCATTATTCAGCTTCCTGTTTGATACATTCACGCCTTACTGTTGCAAGTCAAGACCTCTGTTGCCACTCTAAACTCAGGATTGCTGAAGTAAAACTGAATAATCAGCTCAGCTGCTCTCATTTTCCCACTTAGATGAACCCACCAACCTCTCTTTATTGGTAAAATCTTATGCAACAAATTCAACAAGGATGCCTGCTTTACTTCATCAGGTATTTTTTTTGCATTTGTAGTCCTGTGGGACAGCTATTCAAACAGGTGTGCTACAACATAATCAACCATATCCAAATCCATCCTTAGCCAGACCACAATTAGGACATTCATCTTTGCTACTTTACATCTCTGTTCTCACTCAATTGCTAATTGTTCATCCGGAGCAACACTTGGTGTCTGCTCTTCATTTCAGATTCTCTCAAGTAATAGATGCATGTTTCTATATTGTCCCTTCATCATTTCAAATCTGCAAAGATCTTCAATCTGCAGAGAAGGCCCCGGCATAGGTCATGCACTGCTTCCAATTGCAGTACTGAAAGGAGTCTTAAAAAGTCCATTCCGAAACCACCTTCCCTACATATGGCATTAGCCCTATCAGGATCCCAAGTCAAGTTCAGACTAAAAACACCTTATAATCACTCTGGTAGCTCCTTACCAGTCAAATGAGCCCAGTATCACTTCCCTTATCCCTTCCAAGGCCTTTTCTCTCATACGCATGAATCAATGACACTATACAGTGTATCAAACTCAATGTATGCCATGTTTGGTTATCCAGAGTAGATACTGGTGATGCCTTCAAGGTGTTACTGATCTTTTATGATCTATGGCATCTGTATGGCATCAGATGGAATTATCCTTCTACTCATGGACCTTCCAAACTCTCCATCAGCCAAAGATATCACCTGTCTTACTATCCTAATTAAGGCCCTTTATATATACATTATCGGCGGATTAAACATTGGTTTGGGTCACATCCCTGGACTTCCCCCTTTATTGTCTTGGAACTGACTACTGGGAACCATGCCTCCATATGGACAACTAACTGGATTGCTTCTCTCTCTCGCTCTCTCCAATACAGTCTAAATGATTTTGCACATAGGAAGACTTATCCCTCCAAGAATACTTGAACTATACCATGTGAATCATACCACAAAAGTGACTATCTTTTCAGCTACTTTGCATAGCACAAGATCTTCAGATATGGTCCCTAATTCTCGAATCATGGAATGAGATATCTTTATTCCATTATGGTCCTTCTGTTTAACAACTAGAAATGTTTACTGATGCAACACCATCATACAGTTTTGCTGCCATCCATGGACACTCCTGGGTCAGTCCTCCATGGCCTCCTGACAACTGCAAGATATGTAAAATCACTATGATTCTGCATATTGAAATATACTCAATCGAAGATACCACGCTAATGTAGGCATCTCTGGTCCAACGATCTTGCCATCTTTGTTTGGACAACCAACTGATGATACTAACTGTTAATAAAAGCTGACCATCTACACTTTCAATATTGGCCTTTCTCAGTAATTGACCTGGGCATCTGTAACCATTTTCAATTTCATTGTCCACACAGTCCAGGAACTGATAAATCTTCTAGAGGACTCTCTGTCTTGCTTTTCCTTCAACTATTCTCCAGTGCAAACACTACAGCAGACATCTATATGAAACTGCCTTGGAATCTGTCAGATCATCAAATGCCATGAGCCATCACTTGAAGTCAGCTCTGCTGGTACTATGGTCATCACTAGCTGGGGCTATGAAAACAGCTTGCACTTCTGCCTGGACAAAGTCTTCTGCACTCTGTGTCAACCCAGCCCTTGATCAATTTACGATCTCTGTTCAACAGATTCTTGCTTTTGCATATTTCTTCCCATGGGAAATAGAATGTCCCATTTATCCATCAAACAGCAAACTGTTGTCATCTAATATGTGTAGTACCTTCATTGTTCAACTCAACCTTCATCTGACCGATTGAATTACACAAAACATTTCTAAATGGCATTAAATGGCAAAGCCATGTAACTCAATCAAATAGCTACTGAGTTGATTCAGATTCATAACTCAAGCCTCATGGATCTCCTTGCCTTTTCAGTAGTCAGAAAACCAGCCAACTTCAATCTGTAAGTCACCATGACCCATGCTTATTATGGCTCCCTAAGGCCTGAAGAATGTATCCAGTTCTTCAAAGATTAATCCTGAAAATCATATCCTTATAAACAGCCTTCAAGAAAGTCATCTAAAATCTACCATCTGCTTCTCAAAAAGTCTGTCCTATCAGACTGCATATTGGTTACAATGTTCCTTACCACCCAGCATAGTCACATAATGTCCTATTGCCATATTCAATCAACTGAAAGATCATCTGAATCCAAATGGACCACTGCTGACTACAGAGTCTGGTGACCTGATGTCTACTGTTGGATTGTGTGCCATATTAGAATCCTACTAGATCAGATGGGCCTTGACACCCTCTCTTTTTCTCATTCCACCACACATAAACAAGGCTACAAGTTAGTATTTAGACTAGCTAGTTAAAGCCTAGAGGGAGGGCAGACTGTTTGCCTTGGAACCACAGAGGTTTATTCCACCTGGGATGTTCTCCTCTCCTCCATAAAATTGGTCTAGTTCTGAGAGTTGGAGGAGGTTTTCAGTTCAGAGACATTCAGATGTTTTTTGGACGATCTCATGTTCTTTAGCCTAATCCCTGCTGGACACCCCTTCAAGGGTGGAGATGACAGAGAAAGGCCAAAGTAAACAGTACACACAAGCACTACTCAAACCAGCCAGCCAGCCAGACTTAGAACTACATGATACTGCTTTAAAAAGGGAGTTTCCAAGCACTGTAGGGTTACAGGTGCACCAGTTTGGAGGATAACTGTGTGAAATTGTTGGATGGAAATCTAGTGGTGTTGTATGTATAGTGTTTGCCTTGTTAACCCATACCACTTCTTCCCCAAAGCCTTGTCCCCATTTCCTTCCAGTAAATCTGATCCTTGTTTTGTACTATATTTTTTGTATAGCCAATCACATTTATCTGCTGTGCATATTGTGTGGCTGGCTTGCTTGTAATCATTATTGTTAATTATGTTTCCATGAGGCGTATTTCTGGCTGTTTGTTTACTACAAGGGGATTACCCAGGCGGTGGAGGCACCAGATCAAGCCATATCCGAAGCCTGTGTACTAAAACACCAGATCCAGAGCCAGTTATCTGATGATTTAAAGGTAAAGCTGTGGTTGCATTGCATAATTCATCACTAATACTGGGGGGGGGGGGACTTCAAGGTGTGGGACAGAATTCTGGATTGGTCATCGCAATCATTTATGGAGGTCACACAAAACAGTCCCACAGTGCATTACATCAGCTTAGTTTAGACTTTAACTGCTACCACCTGTGGCGGATTTATATGGCAACGGGACAAGACTTCACATTTTGATCTGCCAGGCATAACACTTGGAATAGGCTAGATAACTTTCTGATCTGCCCATTTGCCCTCTAATGTATAGTTGATACCCAGATAAATTCTGTAGCACTTTCAAATCATTCACTTGTGACCCTGTCACTGATATTGGGGCAAGTGGTAGAAAAAAGTCCAAAGTGGTGGCTAACTCCTTTTCTGCTGCACTACCCCAATTTCAGAGACCAGATTCTCAGAGACACAAACTTTCTTTGAAAATAATGTGACACAGGGGATATGTTGCAGTATGATATGAGATGCGTCCAAGGCTTATGTTAGAAGGTGCAGTATTAGTTTTCCCACCCATCAAAATAAAGTATGCAAACAGGAAACTGAAGATCTGCAAAAAGAGCTGACAGAGGTTGAGAAGGCATACTATTCCTCCCTGCAAACCCCATGCAACAACATACAAACAAATGCCAGTGTAGAATATAAATTGAATACTATTCTCCAGAAGTGAGGCATATGTTCTTCCTGGTACTGGGAATCAGGAACAGGCCAGCAAATTGCTAGATTAAAAAATAAAGAAGAAAAGAGCTGAAACAACTATTATAGAATCAAAGTAGAAGGGAGCAGCTATCATGAACCAAAGGGAAATAAACTCACAGTTCCAGACGTTATACTAGCACCTGTGCACCTTGAAAGCTAAAATAGGGAAAGGGGGTCAGAAGAGTTTTTGGGCAACATAGCAGTGCCTCAAGTTCTGCAACTTGTTGCAACAGCTCTTGATGCCTCTCTGTTGGTGAGGAGATGAGAAAGGCTATCATGGATTTGCCAAAGGGGAAGGTCTTGGGACCAGATGACCTTAGTGTTGACTTATTTTCATTGATTCCTGGCCAGGTAATCCAACACTTTTAATTGACTTTTAATGAAGCTCTCCAACAACTAAATTGCCATCATCCATACAAGACATACTTCCAACAATCCTTCCCAAACCAAATAAAGATTTAATCGAGTGCTCCAACTACCACTCAGTCTTCTTTCTCAATGAATACATTAAAAACCTAGCTGAAGTCCTTGCTTCCCATCTGGAACAAGCCCTCCTGCATATCATCAACATCTCTCAAGCAGGATTCATGAAGTGCAGATGGGGAAGACAAACTAAGATGGCTTATCACGCTACTCAAAGTAGCTAAAAGGGTCCACACTCTGATTACATGGATTGAAACTATTTATATCATGTGGGTGTTGATCCCACCTTCATACAGTGGGTCAAAGCTTTGTATGACTCACCAAGGACATCTCTCCTGACAAATGGCCTTGTATCTCCATCTTTTTGCACTGCACAGAGGTACAAGAAAAGGTTGCCCTCTCTCCCCTCTGTTGTTCCTTACCGCTATTGAACTCCTAACAGCTAAAGTCTGGGAGTCTCAGGACATTTGTGGAGTTAGAGTGAGAACCTATGAAACTAAAACCTTGTTGTGTGCAGATGACTCCTAGTGGCCCATACCATGTTGAGCACATCACTTTTCAAACCTACTCAGAATACTCTTACCCCAGCGTCCCAGAGGACTATCTTGTCTCTGTGTAAACTGATCAAAAACAGAGTTCATGCCTCTCCTGAACTGCTCTATATCAGTCTTAACCCAAAAACAGCTCAGTTAAAATGGGCACCAGACAAAATACTGTATTTAGGGAATGAATACCTTCCCCAATCCACAAGGAAACATACTAACATACTAAGATGCCAGAAGAGTAGGTCTAAAGGTCTATCGAGTCTGCTTGAAAATCAGCACCTGGTCTAGACACTATTATTGCCCTCCCCTACTCCCCCTTAATTCCCCTCAACCCCATCCCCCAACAGAGTTGTACCTCCAGATCTGGCATGTCTCAGCAGTGGTCAATACTAACCTTCCAGGAGTCCCAGACCTAATAGAGGACATTTCTCAGGACTGTGACAGATGGTAAAAGCCCACACTATCCCTAGCCATAACAAAATTGTAGCCTACAAATAATGGCTCTGCCTCAGCTTTTATAGTGTGTTAATAATCTGTTGGTCCCAACAGACTTCAGTGGCTGTAGTATGTGTGTGGATTTGTAGGGTAGGTTTGGGTAGTGGGGTTTGGAATTTAGGTAAGAAATAAGCAAGAGCTGGGGGAGTTACATTTAGTTAGTTTAGTTTATTGTATTGAACTGTATCACTTTCTGTAGACCCCAAGGCTCTGCTACTCCTCATCCCTCCTCCAGAATCTATGCCCTTTCCAGGCTCCCCCCTCCTACCAAGTACAGCGTTTCGGAGGTGCAAAAAAGTGGGGATCAGGAGGAGGCGTGGAAGAGGAGCAGGTGAATTATAAAAGGCTGATGGGGTGTAGTTAGAGTTATGAGGACCTGGAGATGCCCTTGGGTGAAATGGGGGCTTGAGAGAGGCAAGAGTGTTTAGTTCCCATATCCAGGGATCACACTGCATCGAGTGGGCAGGTAGCTGATGAGCCAGCTGCCTCTGTGCATCCTCTTCGAGTAGTGCTGTGCAATGCTAGATTGATGAGTAATAAGTGCACAATTATGGTAGATCTTACTTTCTCTGTCAATCTGGTTTGCATTACAAAGACCTTTCTGGGTGATGGCACGGGCCCAGTCCTGGAGTCATCAGTTCTGGATGGGTCCTCTGTAGTGCACTAGCTCAGGAAGGACCATGGGTGGGGGGGGTGGCATCTGTTTTAGGTCTAAGTTGAGCCTGGTGGTGCACCCAGTGGGAGATACCTCATTGTTTGAATGCATGGCTATACGTGGAGGTCCAGGTGCAAGTTGTAGAATCCTCCTTGCGTGCCAATCGCTGGGCTGTGAGGGGGAATTTCTGCAGGAAATTGTGGATATCATCACCAACAAAGAGTGTTGGAGTTGTCAAGATGGCTTATGCTTGGTGACTTCAGCGCTTTGGTCGTCAACAAACTCTCGCACTTTAGTCATGTTTTTCCCTGGAGTATGGAATCCCTGAGCCTTACACAACAGATTACTTCTGCAACCCATCAATACAACCATGCCTTGGACTTGGTATTTTCTCGGGGCTCAAGACTGGCAATATTGAGATTGAACCTGTCAGTTGATTGGATCACTGCACCATCAGGTTCACTTTCAGGCCCCCCTCTCTGTAGTCCACTCCCTGTGGAGGTTGTCCAGTTGTGCCATTTGTGAGGGCTTTGGCCAGAGGGACTTTTGACAGTTCTGGACACCTTGGTTGAGTTGACAACATGCACTTAGGGACTGGAAAAAGCTATGGCTGCCTATAACAGGGCTGACATGGCAGCTTTCGATCTCATAGCATCAGTCTGTGTACGCCTGCTGGTTTCTCACCTCCACTTGCCTTGGTTTGATGGTGAGCTGAGGAAGTTGAAAGCAAAGGGGTGGAGGCTGGAGCATTATTGGAGGAGATCCAGGTACCCGGAGGACAGACTGGCTTTGATGTCTCACCACAGTGAGTATCAAAGGGTAATCACTTGGAAAAAGGCAGATTTTCTGTCTAGGGAGGTTGCTGCTGGAGTAACTGAATAGCTCGGCTTTTTCAGATTCTGGACAAGCTACTTCATCTGGCCTGTCTGGAGCCTGTGAGAGCATTTACATGCTCAAAATGTGAGGAATTCACTCGGTTCTTCTCAGGCCGAATATTCTCTATTTGGGCCAGGACCCCCAAGTGGGCTGTCACAGCCTAGCAGGGTTGGGCTTACAAGTTTAAAACACATTCAGTAATCCTGGAGAGAGTTTTGTCTAGTGACAATGGAAGTGGTGAATGGAGTGATTTTGGAGCTGTGGCCAACATTTTGTAATTTTGACACAGGCCCGATACACCTACTTGTGAATTGTGTAGGGCAGCTGGGCCTGGTATTCACTGAGATTGTCTGATGCTCTTGTCAGAAGGGGTGTTACCACTGTTGTTGAAAAGTGGATTGGTGAGACCACTTCTGAAGAAGCCATCTCTGGACTCAGATGTCTTGAAGAATTATAGACCTGTCTCTAACCTGCCCCTTTTGGGCAGTGTTATAGAGAAGTTAGTTGTACTGGAGCTCAAGGCACATCTCACTGCCTTTCACATGTATGAGCCTCTCCAGTCTGGGTTCAGGTACAGGCACAGCACAGATGCTGCACTAGTTAGGGTAGACACTGTCACCTGCTTAGGGTGAGAGATAGAGGAGAATGGTCAATTCTCATTCTCCTTGATCTCTCCTCAGCATTTGACACTGAGGACCTTGGGTTGCTATTGGACCAACCCAGGGAGAACGTGGGACTCGTTGGCAAATTCATCTGCTGATTCGAGTCCTTTCTCAGTGACAGGACCCACATTGTAGTGTTGGGAAGGTTTTCCTTGCTCCCAAAAGTTTTGTCCTGTGTTCTACCCCAGGGCTTGGTTCTTTCAACTATGCTGTTTACAGAGTATATGCCACCCCTCAGTAAGATCATTAGGCAGCATGAGCTGAGGTTTCACTGCTAAGTAGATGATATCCAGCTCTTCATGCCTTTTGCACCTGGGACAACAGGTGCGACTGATGTGCCTGGCTGAGATTCAGGAATGGATGTCATCGAGCTGGTTAAGACTTAACTTGGTGAAGACTTGAAGTACTGGTGATTGAGCTGGGATACGGTGTGGAGGAGAAGCAGCAACCTAGAGGGAGTTGGGGCTTCGACTCAGTTCCTCTGGGCTCTTGACTTCCATGAAGGTGAAAAATCTGGGTTCCATGTCATAATAGCGATCACAAAAAAGCAATCACCATTATGGTGAGTGTATAGCACCAAAATGCAACCAGGCGATATGCACTTCTAGGCGACTCGACATCCGTAATACTAAAAACTGTTTTTGCAAGGGGGGGCTGTGCCCACCATATCCCTCATGGGGGATTTTCCACATACCCTGAAATTAGATTCTCAACCCAGGGGGGCATGTCACAGTGGGGATAAAATCTAGATGTTGGGAAAAATTAAGTCCCGCTGTCAGCAGGCATTGGCAAAATTTCCATGCTTCCAGCCCCAAACCTGGTACCTGCTGCACCATAGCTAGCCACCCACACTACCACACCACATAGCTAGCTTGGCAGCAGCAGGCACATCAGTCCCCTAAAATCCCTTCCCTGTCTCTCCCCTTCCCCTCACTATCCCCCCTCTTCCGGTTGCCCTTCCCTATACTCACTTTCATGTAGGGTCACTACCCTTGCAGGGTAGCCCATAGGAAAAGCACGAATATGAGTCACCATTTTGACAGCCATCCATATTCAGTCACTATCCTCACTGGATACCAAAAAGCTGTGAGTTGTTCTGGATGAGAGGCTGACATTTGAGGCTCAGGTGACAACAGTAGTGCAGATTGGATTTTACCATCTGTGGAACATTAGCAGGATTCCCTTATACTCATTAGTGATCTGGCCACACTGGTGCATGCATTCATGACTTTAAGACTTGAGCACTATAATGCTTTGTATCTTTGGGTCAATGGAGGTATGCTGTAACACTTGCAGCAGGTGCAGAACACAACTGCTAGGTTACTGACTGACCTTCCAAGTATGTGTCATGTCTTCCTGGCCCTACATGACCTGCACTAGCTGCTGGTTAAGTGGCATATCTCCTTTAAAGTTGGGCTTCTACCTTAATGAGGACCTGCATGGGCTGGACCTGGGTTACCTATCTGAGCTCTTGCACCTTCACGTACCCTCATGCTCCCTATACTCTGATGAGGAGGGCCTCCTGGTAGTTCCAATGTCTGATTATAAACTTGTGTGGACTGGGCATTTATAGTTGCAGGCCCGGTCCTCTGGTACTCCTGGCTAGGAACTTTGAGGAAGGACCTCTCTGTGAGGCCTTTAAGCAGGGTCTTAAAACTTTCTTGTTTATTCAGGTATTTGGGGACTGATGTCTACCCTGTATTGTTATGTCACAACTAAAATCTGTAAACAACTACTTATGAAGTTATGTATGGAAGGGTTTTTACTGCTATCCATGTTAATTAGGTCTAGTCATATGTTTTAATATTTATGGGATTGTTTCATTACATAGAAACATAGAATGTGATGATAGATAATGGCCTCTGGGCCGACCCAGGCTTCACCTTTTTTTATTTAAGGTGTCTATACCATGTTATGTTGTAATGGTGTCCTGAACCTCTGGGGAAGGTGTCAGATATAAATAAAAATGATTACTACTACCAAATTATGGTCAAAAGTTGCACGGTAACTGTTTTACCTGACTTTCTCTTGAGAGGGGTATCAGATTCAGCAAAAGTTCACTTAAAGCCTGATGCATCAGAGTGGGGTGGAGTCTACAATGGATGAAGGCATACCACCTGGCCATAAGGGTCCAACAGGCACTTTGCTGGCTGGTACCTTCAGCTCACATACTGCCACTATGGGTGTTGATTGAAAAAAACATATGTGGCACCATTCATATCCATTCCCTCCTGCAAAATCATGCTAAAGTGAACCCTGCATGGACTATACACATGAGGTTTACAGGGACAGCCTTCTGGCCCCTACACAAACAGGTGACAAATATATTAGTCATAGAACCAAAATGGCAAATCTCATTTATTGGAGAAAGTCAAATCTCCCACAAATTGATACATGGCTCACCAACGTCACAAAAGTGGCTGCATTCTTGAGATCACATATGCCATAGGGATGTCCAACAAAGTACAGTAAGACCTAAAACATATGGCTGCAACATATATGGACAAAAGTAGATAGTGGGCTTAAACAGTCAACAGGCAGTAACAATCCCCTACAAAGGATCTCCAAAACTGCTTTGGGTTTTAAGTACTCTCAATGGAATTTATGATTAGAAACATTACTTTTGCTTCTACACTTAATTGTTTTTGAGGCTGAGCTGTCCCCCATGGTACCCTTCTGCCCTTCATCCACAAATAGATGGGGGCTATCGGAAAATTGTACTCTCTTTTTTCCTAAAAGACAAAGGGATTCTGCAGTTATGAGGTTACATAGCACTAGTGTTCTTAGGATACTGTTTAATTGATACACATTTAATTGTTTGTTATAGATAGGTTAACTATTGACAGATAAACTTGTTATTTGAGCTTAATTAACAATATATCTCCTACAAACTGACATAGAGATATGGAGAATGTACTGTAATAACCTTAACTCTACCATTCCAGGCTCAATAGCTTAAATAACTCACGCTGTCAACCCTGTAATACGTGTAGACTAGATAGACCAAATGGCCATCTTCTGCTGGCTTCTTCATATGTTCATTTGTATTTCACAGAGAATGATGAGAGTCTACTGTTACTGTAGATTCTGCACGATTTTCTATGGGTACAGTATGTCAATTCATGTTGAACTGTTTCTTTTCCTTGCATTTTATCTTGCTGTAATGTTATTTAAAAGTCAATAAACTGTTAAATAAAAAAGGTAAAGCTGTGTAACAGTTATACAGTCTTTGGAGTGCTTCACCACATGACAAGCTTAGCAGTAGGGGGTTACATTATGTGCTGGCTATCCAGTGATGTTTTGAAATCAGTTTATATGTTATCAGCATAAGGTTATCAGGTGGCATTCCACAGTCATGAAACAGACTGCCATTGACCTATGGATGTTCCGTTTAGGTTTACATTTGGATACCTGATAACTTTTCACTTCAAAAGAAATCATGTCAGCTGTTTATGTAAGAGCAGTCTATCAATGAAGCTTCGTTTAGAAGAAGAAGAAGAAGAGTGTGATTAAGTTACTGTAATGCATGCTGTCTTCAAACCAAGAGATAAATCCTGCTGATACTACTAGCTGCCTTTATATTATTTACTGTGCTTCTCATTCAAGGGTGAAAAGTGGTGTCTGATAGACCTGTGCCACTTTCGATGAATGCTGTCAACAAATTGATTTCTTGATAATCTTTTCCTTTAATTTTGTTAAATAATAATACCTTAATACCAATAATTACGTCTGTACTCATACCAATAAGGAAAGTGCTTGCATTATCAGAAAGATTGTGAACAATGACACTTGAACATTAGGACCTTCTGCATGCTTACTGAACATTTACATTCTTACTTAGAGGAGGCCAAATTAGCAGAATCCATAATAAAAAGTACAGTGCACCCTTGATTATCTGCCACCCTCCCTATCTGCCAGCCTTACCTCCTGTCCCATTTAGTATCTGTGAGAATTCCCTCTCCACCCTCTGTATTTGCCATCTGCCAGCCTCTTTCTTTGTACCATCCTAATTAGAGTGCTGTTGTTTACATCCTCTTTTATCTGCATGAGTGTGATCAGAACTGTTGTCCCTCCCATAGGTTCATAGAGAATTTAATTACATCGCAGTCCATAGGTGAACTTGCCACCATTCAAGATTTCATGGTGGAGTAAAACAATTTTTTATCTCCCATAAATATATCTAATCTTTTTAAGGTTTCCATATCCTTACCTTCCACTGTGCTTCTGGGTTGTCTATTCCATATGGTTATAACTCACTGGTTATACCACTGGCTCCTTTTGTGTGTCTTGTGTACCTCCCCTCTTAATTTACAGTTATAAGACCTCGTGTCTTTATTATTAACTGTGTGTTTTACTAAACCAGCTGTTTCTAAAAGTACATCATCTTGATAGGCTTTAAATGCCAAGCATAGATCACCCCTCATTTTCCTATATTGCACTGAGTATAAGTTTAACTGTTTTAAGTCTTTCATAGTAATATAGTTTCTCAAGATGTTTGATCTGCCTTGTTGCTTTCCTTTGAACTTTTTCTATTTTGTTTTTGCCATTAATTGAATATGGGGCACAGAAGGGAGAACAGTACTCCAAATGTGGTCTTACCAGTGAAGTATATGTGGGAATAATTACCTCAGAATCCCTGCTCTTTATGTTTCTAAGGACACATCTGAGCATACCATAGCATTTTCTAGTTGTTTCGTTAGTGTAATAGTCAAATTTTAGATCTTTGACTACATAGACAACTAGGTCTCTTTCATTTGTGCTTTCTTTTAGTGGTATATTATTCAGTGTATAGTGATATCCAGGGTTGTTTTTCCTAGACACATAACCTTATGTTTGGACTCATTAAATGTTAGTTTATGTTCATGGGCCCATCTAGCAAGGAGGTCCAGGTTCCCTTGGAAATTTGCTGCCGATTTAGCATCATACACTATTCCTCCTATCTTACAATCATCGGCATACTTACGTAGCCATGTGCTATCTAATGCTTCCATAGTTGACACTAGTATATTAAAGAGAATTGGTCCAAGCACCGAGCCTTGGGGGACTCTGCTCGTAACTTCGCCCTAATCAGACTTAAACCTCAAATTGTTACACACTGTTTCCTATTGTTTAACCATGAGTTTATCCATCTAATGATATTCGAATGTAATTGTAACCTAATTAATTCCTTTACTAATATTTTGTGGGAAACTGTATTGAATGCCTTAGAGAAATTGAGAAAAAACACATCTACTGGCATTCCTTTGTCAAGAGCTGCACTTACTGGTTCGAAAAACTGTAGTAAATTGGTCAAACAAGACCTACCAGTGACAAAACCATACTGTGTTGGATCTGTGTGTCTAATAAGATGTAGATGTACTAGAATACATTTTTGCAGTAGCCTTTCTAATACTTTACCTAAAACAGATGTTAAGCTAATAGGTCTATAGTTCTTTACATCCTTTTAACTTCCTCCCTTGTGTATGGGTGTAATCAAGGCCTCATTCCATTCAGGTATTGTTTTTCCCTCCCTTTTAAGAGGCATTAAAGAGTACTGAAATAGGACCTGCTAACTGTGATGTCAGATCTTTTAAAAATGTTGGGTTAGTCTGTCTGGTCCCGCTGAACTATTTGTTTTGATAGAATTTATAACATTAATAACGTCAGACTGAGTAAAATATGGAAAATTCACTTGCAAACATGGAATTTCACTAGTGATATGCTCCTTCCCTTTGTAAACACTGAGTTCTGTAGCTGTATCATTTTCTCCATTGACTAGACCTCTATGAGTCTGGATGGCCCCATTGCATTGTTTTTACCCCTTAATGATCCTACATAATTATAGAACATTTTCTTGTTACTGTTAACTGTAGTTGCCAGATGTTGTTCCAGAGTTGTTGTTTTTTTGCACTCTTTATTTTGGTCTTGGTTTCTTTAACTGCTGCCTTATATGGTCCTAGATTATGTCTTGTTGGATGTTTTTTAATATCTTTTGTATAATTTATTTTTCTTCCTTACAATTTTTGGATCTTATTATTCTACCATATGGGCACCCTGTGGTTGTTATTATATTTTTATTCTCACAGGTACCCAAGTGTTGATGCATGTGAGTATTTTTTCATATAATGTACCTCAGATCTCCTCCAGTTCTAGAATATTTGATTCCTGTTTCCAGTCCCAGTTTTCTAAAAGGTTTCTCATACTATTGTAGTCAGCCTTAAAAAAGTCTTTGAGTTTTGTTCTATCAATAATTGGTTTACTAATATTAATCTTTATGTCTATTTGAACCATCCTATGACCGCTGTTTCCTAAGGGAGGGAGTGCCTTATATTCTGGGGTTCCTGCATCAAAGTTGATAAAAATTAAATCTAATATATTTTCCTCTCTTCTCCCATTCCGTACCAGTTGATCTAGGTTGCTTTGAGCCATGCTATCAATAAATCCATTCTCTAGATTACTAGTTCCAGTTGAGTCTACCAGTTGATGTCAGGGAAATTTAAGTTCCCCATTAGGACATAGTCTCCATTTACAAATGTATGTTCAGTTTCATCCAGGAATGCATTAGTATCTTCTGTATTCAGACTGGGAGAATGGTACCCCCAGCTAATGGTTAATTCTGAGGAAAGTCCAGGTGTTATGGCCCATATCAATTCATTTTCACTAGCTGGATTTGTATTTTGTTTGAATTCTTATGGTTTTAATTCTTCCTTTATGTAGAGTGCCACACCTCCACCTTTTTATGCATTCTGGTTTTGTTGAACACTACATAACCTGTTATTGCTCTACCCAATTCCTCATCAGAAAACCAGATTTCTGTGACACCACAGATGTCAATATTTTTGTTAGTTAAGAATAACTTAAATTCATCAATTTTATTTTTTAAACTTAGAACATTAGTTAATAGCAATTTCAAGGATTTGGCCTTGTCTGTTCTGGTGCTGGTTCTCACATTTTCTAGAAACACTTTGTTGGCATGCACAGATGGGATATTCTTAGTTATAATATCATTATCTGAAATATAGCCCATGTTTAGAAAGGTAGTCTTAGCTAACCTCTACCCCTGTTATTTAGTTTAAATATTTATTTGTATAGGGTTTTATATGTTTTCCTAGTGCAGTACTGCCTTTCGTGCTCAGATGGCTCCCGTCCCATCTGTATACTATAGGTCACTCCTGCATTCAGAATTCTCTCAATGTTTTGTTTCAAACACCAGTCCCTTAGACAATTGTTAACTATTTTTATCTTGTTATTTTGCTGTATAGTATATCTTGGTATTGGAAGTATATCTGATAAAATCACCTCAATTTCTAAATAAAGTAGCTTGATTGTTAGTGCTACAAAATCTTGTTTCATTTTAAGTATGGGGTCACATATAATGTTGTTAGCGCTGACGTGTGCTATAACCAGAGGTTTACCATCAGTGTTTCAAATGATATTGCAAGACGTTCACATAAAATCTGAAATCTTGTCTCCTTTGAAACTTGATACTCTCTGGTTAGCCTTATCTGGATTACAGATAGTCCTATCTATGTGATTAATAATCAAATCCCAAAGTACATAGATTGTTTGGGGTACTACAGCTTCAATATTCATTGCCTCTGAATCTTAAGCAGTTTGTATTAGCAAGCCCTGCCCTTGATTCCCCATTGTGTTTCCTTCTAGACCCCCATTATTTGATGCAACATAATTTTCCTCTGACCTGTAACCCCAGTTTTCCACAGTGCTCTGATAACACAGCAGTAGCCTCAATCATCAAATAAAAAGTATAAGTTTATAATGTGCTGTATAATAATAATAATAACACACATCTCACTCTGGCTGAACACACACCATAAATGAAACAGACTGTTTGATTTCAACTGAAAGTTTTTTGCTTCTGCCTGTCCTGCCCACCCGGCTGCTTGTCTGCTTCATGTACAGCTGGTTCACCACATCCTTGAAGTGTACAAAAGAGTATAATTGTGTAAACTAACTAGTACTCACCAGTACCCAGTTCCCAGCTCATGGGAACATAGCATTTCATGGCAGATAAGGACCACTTGGCCCACTCTGTCTGCCCCTGCCTGCCTCATCTTTCCCTGCCTACAGTATCAACACAGACCCTACTTGATCTCTGGCTGTTTCTCCCCACTCTTCCATCCTTTCTGGTAAGATTCCCTTATACCTATCCCATGTATTCCTGAACCCTACCACTGTGTTCAGCTCCACTACTGCTGCTGGCAGGCTGTTCCAGGCATCCATCACTCTTTCTGTGAAAAAAAACTTCCTCACATCTGTCTTGAATTTACCCTCCTCGAGCTTCATTACATGCCCCCTTGTTCTTGGGCATCTTTTTTTCATAAAAATGCTCCCCTCCTGTACCTTATTAACTCCTGTGAGACATTTAAAGATCTCTATAATACCCCCAACCTCTTTTGCAGGGTGTACATACTTTAGTCTCTCCTCATAGGGCTTCTGATGCAGAACCATGCACCATTTTAGTTGCCCTACTCCAGAAATCCTCCACATTGTCTGTGTCCTGGAGATGTGGTCCCCAGACCACAGAACTCTAGGTGGGGTCTCACCAGTGATCTATACAGAGGCAACACCCTTCTGGTGCTAATAACCTTCCCTATACAGCCCAGTATCCCACTGGCACTCCCTACTGCCTTGTTGCACTGCCTGGCCACCTTCACTTCATCAGATATAATTACCCCCAGGTGTGTTTCCTCTTCGGAGGTTGTCACTACCTCTTCTTCCATTTTGTACTCCATCCCTGGGTTTCTGTGCCCTAAGTGCATGCTTTTACACTTTTTCTTATTGAAACCTAGCCATCCTACACTTGACCACTCCTTGAGTTTTCTCAGTTCTCTGCACATTCTTTCCTTCCCACTCCCCCATAGTGTACAACCTACTGCATATTTTGATGTCATCTGCAAAGAGGCAGATCTTTGCTTCCAGCTCCTCTGTGTTCTGTGCTGACATTAAAGAGGACCAGTCCCAGTACTGATTCCTGAGGCACCCCATTGATCTCCCTCCCTTCTATGGAGTGTACTCCATTTACCACCACCCTCTGTTGCCTATCTCTTTAACCAGTTTCTTTTTTTTTAAGATTTTTTGTTTTTTTCTGTGTGTGAATTTAGTGCTTGTGAAGCTGCTTGGCTGACAGCACTGGAACCTGAAATCCTCTATTTATCCACATGACAGACAGGACTGGCATCACAGTGGTTTAAGAGAAGAGAATGTGACATAACATTTTACCCTCTGCTGTCTACCACCAGTAAGGTAGCAGGAGAACCATTTATAGCAGTATCATCCAACTCATGGTTATATAACATTATTAAAAGAATTTGATGGTCAACAGTGTCAAAAGCCTTGCTCAAATCTAAAAGGAGAACACAGACATAATTTTTGACATCAAGGGAGGTTTGCCAATCATTGGTGACTTTTGCCAGAGCTGACACTCTGCTATGTTTAGGCCTGAATCTGGACTGGAGGGGGTTCAGTAGGTTTGCAAATTTGAGGTGATCTCTAAATTGGGAGTTGACCAGTTTTTTCTAGAAGTTTGAATAGGATGGGTAACAAGGAGATTGGCCTATAATTATTAAGATCACTTGGATTACCACATTTGAAAAGGAAATAACATGCACTATTTTCCAGTCGGAGGGAAGTATCAAGTACACCTTGAATGAGGGAAAGATTAAAGAGGTGGGTAATAGATGGGGACAGAGTGTAGTAGCCTAATTTTAGGAAAAAAAGGTTCGAGCTGATCAGCCCCAGGACTTTTGTTTTCAGTCAGGGTAATTAAATGATCTTCGACCTGTTCGAGAGTAACTGACTTGAAACTGAATTGGTTTTGGTGATGATGGGCTTTAGTTGGTAGACCCATAGGGTCACCAATAGAGGGTGGGGGGAGAAGCTTGCTAGCGGGTGAAGAGTCAATGGCTAGACTAGTGTTCACAAAATGGTTGCTTAGTTGGTCCAGTATATCATGGTTGCTTGTGTAGGTATTGGCCCCTGATACTCTTTTAGCTGGGAGGGACGAAGGCAGTTTATGCCCTTCTACCTCCCTGAGGACTTGCCAGAATTTGGCAGCATTGTTTTCTGAGGATTCCAGCACTGACAGGAAGTACTTAGACTTCTCTGTGTGAACAAGTCTAGTGTAATGATTCCTGGCTGCTCTGAAAGCAGCCCAGTCTGAATCTGATTTAGTTTTATGAGCTTTCTTCCATAACTTGTCCCTGTGGAGTAGAGAGGTTTTTAGTGTGTTGGTAAACCAAGTGCATGTTCTTTTCCTTACTCTAACTTTAACCATTGGGGCATGTTTGTTATTCACCTGCAAAACAAGGTGCTGGAAAAGGTTGCAGGCCTCCGAGACTGTGGGGGACAGGTAGAAGTCCTGACATCTAATCTTGCTGAGATCAGCCAAAAAATCAGAAATACTGAATTTATGGAAACTTCTTTTAAATGAAAAGACCGACGAATAAGTGGTCTTGAGTAGGAGCCTCACACAAGCTATAGCCCTGTGGTCACTAATATCATTATTGAATACCCCAATGTATGAAATTTTATGTGGTCTATTAGTAAGTATCAAATCAAGGACGGTGCTGTGTTCAGGGTTTTTTAGGTTGGGAAGGGTGATGTCATTGATTAGTTGAGTAAGACCGAAAGTGTCACGTGAGGTTTTTAAAGGTTCAGAACAGTTCGAGTTCCAGTCTAGTTTAAAATCCCCCAAGAATATACATTCAGAATTGGCAGCTTCTATGATCCTGTGTAGGTGACTGAGTATCCATAGTCTTCCTGAGGGTGGTCGGTAGCAACCGGAAATATGAACATACATACAAACATACTCGTTAGAAGTTAAGGAAATTTTTAAGGTAAGGCTTTCAAATTTCTTGGGTGAGGAGGTGGAATCATAAACAGAGACAGAAAGCTTGTATGAGACATAGATTGCACCCCCCATCTCCTGGTAGTCCTGTCGGTCCTAAATATATTGTAAGAAGGGATATTAATAGCGTGGTCAGTGGTAGACACTTCCAGCCAGGATTCAGTGATTACTAGTATATCTGGGAAGGAGTGGAGGACCCAGACCTGTATAATATCTAACTTTTTAAGCAGGCCGCAGGCATTGATATGGAGAAAACTGATACCTTTTAGTTGAGCGAGGTCTGAGGGGGCTGCAATAGATATGGGGGGGTCCAGGATTTAATTCAATATTACCAGAACATAACAGTAGTAATCGGATACGTTTTTTAATAGTAATTTAAGGAGCAAAAGACAGCCCCGTTTAGAGGGTGGGTTCCTGGAGGAGAAAGGGGAGGAGAGAGGAGCAGAGTATAGTCAGGAGAGAGATAGCGCATACAGTACCACACGAACAGGGATGCTTGACAGCTCATAGATGTAAGGAGAGAATAACACAGTTAGAAAGAGAGCACTATATTCATGGGGTGCAGTGTCAGAATAGCAGAAAGGTTTTAATTGCACAACTAGTTTTTGTAGTAGTTGGGGGGGCAGCAAAATTGAGATGGGTAGGCCCTATCTGAACTGGTGCCTGGGGGATTCATCAAGACTGAGTGATCCATAATTAAGTCTACAGAACACAGGAGAATAAGAGAGTGAAGGAGGAGGCATAGTGGAAGGGGTTGCATGTTAAGCTTCAAGTAAGATGATAAGAGAGAACAGTAATGGGAAGGTAGCGAAGACGTGGAGATATAGCCCTCTAGTGGCTATAAGTTATAATCTGCTACTGGAAAATTCAGTACTTAAAAAAAAAAATGCAAACCCATGTGATACCTTGAGCCTATAAATTATTATTGTTGACCCGGTCAGCCCACTGGGAAGTCCCTTTTTCCGGGGCGACCAGGGACACAGATGGTAAGCAACTGAAATTGAACCAGATTAAGCTGTTAGTGGTATTTTTTAGTGAATGGGAGAAATCTGGCAAGGACACCGGGGAAATTCCCCTACTCTTTTTTGGTAAGTGCCATGGGATCTTTAGCATCCACCTGAACTACCACCAATCCAGGCAGATGGGACCTCGGTTTAACGTCTCATCCGAAAGACGGCACCTCAGAAGTGCAGCACCCCCCTCATGCTGCACTACAGTGTCAGTATTGGGATATTAACCCAAGTGCCAGATGTAGGAACTGAACCCACAGCCTTCTGATCTCCTGGCCTCAGAGGCGAGTGTGCAACCTACTGAGCCACTGATACTCATTTGTCAATGCTGAATGTTTGCTTGCTGGTATTGGCATTAGTACTGCATGAGTTAGAGAGATGCATAATAGAAATGACAGTGAAGTATTGAACTAACGCCAACCCTCACCCCCTTGCAAAGACTGACAGGCATTAGGGTGCACCTCTGGGTTATTGGCCATAACACTCGCGCCATTCCACTTCACCCTTGCAGACACTGACAGATGTCACAGTGTGCCTTGGGGTCTTCAGTCCTTACGTTCACCCCATTCCATAAGGAAATAAGCTGAGATGGGTGCAGTATATTAGAATGGGGTGAATATTTGGGCGGAAAACCCCAAGGCACACCTCAATGCCTGTCAGTAGTTGCAGGGTGGGGTTGGGGGTGGAATGGCATGAGCATTACAGCGGTGACCCCAAGCCACACCCCTGACGCCTGTCAGTCTGTACAGGGAGGGGCGTTATGGTCAGAAACCAGCATTTGTTAGTATTTTCACTCAACCTTTTCAACATGGGCTTTTTGGATTTGGGATCCCACCTCATGATCAGTAGCACTATCATTTCGTTACTCAATCTCGAAAGGTGATTTCGCACAGCGACTGCGCCATTCGGTTCAAAAGGTGCAAAAAGACATTTTGGGGCAGGATGTAAAAGTTGACATCTGTACCGTTCATGAGGAAGTGTGAAAAAATGGCAATGCTGAAAATCTGGATTGAAAATATAAAAAAGTGGCAAAGTTGCGTGCATGCATAGAAACTGGGTGACACATGCTAGTAACACAGTCATTTTTTGGAATTTATTCACCAAATTGTCAACATGGCCTTTTTGTGACCTCCCCTCAAGAACAGTGGTACTGTTATTTCATTAATCTGTCCCAAAAGTTGATTTCGCACAGCGACTGCCCCATTCTACACCACAGGTGCAAAAACGCATTTCAGGTAGGATGCAAAAAATGACAGCTGTACTGTTCATGAGGAGGTGTGAAAAAATGGCAATGTTGGTAATTTGGAGTGAAAATATTAAAAATTGGCAAAGTTACGAGTGTGCGTACAAACTGAACAATGCACACTCATAATGCAGTCATTTTTTGGAGTTTTTTCACCAGACTTGCAACATGGGCTTTTTGGGACCCCACCATATAAACAGTGGCACTGTCATTTCCTTAATTGTTCATGAAAGGCGATTCTGTGCTGCGACTGCAAAATCCCCTTTTGGGGCAGAGAAAGAAAATGACAGTGCCAGTCTTCATGAGGTGGTGTCCCAATAACCCATGTTGAAAATTTTGGACCAAAACTCCCAAAAATGGCTGAGATATCAACCTAAGTTGACCCCCCTCCACCATTGATTGCCATTATAGGGCTTACCGTGATTTTCTTCAGTTTGCGGTCAGCTTTTGAAGAGTGCAGACGTTCCCATTCCACAGAAAATCGCAGCACTGGAACTTCTGAGGTAAGTATGGGTGGGGGGTGCAGGGGTGTGGGGTAGAGGGCGGGCGGGATGGGGAGGAGGATGACAAGGGATCGCTTTTTTCTGTAGGTTTAAAAAAAGATCTCGGGGACAGTTTTCTTTTTTTACAAGTAAAATACTATGAAAAATAAACTGCGGCACACTTGGTGGGCTCCCAGTGTGGCAGACTAGTGGAGGGGGGATCAATGCAGAGCCCAAGATTGGCACCCCGAAGTTGGCTAAAAAAAGGGGGTGTGGGGAGTGCATCAAACATTAGGAGTGGGCATCCCAGTGTCGGAAAAAGATAATTACTTTGGCACACTGGGGTGGGCTCCCAGTGTGTCACAATAGTGGGAGGGTGGTATGCCAGCACGGGGATTGATCACCCCGTTGTCGGAAAAGATATGCTTGGGGTTGGAGGGCATGCTGACATGGGGATTGGGCACCCCAATGTCAGCTTTGGGGGGAGTGTATAGTGGGTGGCAGGAGTTGCCAATTATGCAAAGCCGCAGTGGAGCTCATTTATTTATTTCACCGGGAAAGGCACACTGAGCAAACGAGTTGCTCATAAGTCCATCCATGTGCATTACTGTGTAATGTAATGTGCATGGCTGGAATGTGCCTTATTGCCAGGAAAGGTGGGTGGGGGGAGATCTTCCGCTGCAATGATGAAACTGTCTGTGATTGGAGCATAGATTTCTTTCAGGTCTGGCTCTCACTCTGAAACTGCCATCATCGGCAGCTTCCCTGGTGATTGGTGGCTGAGGGATGTGCCCCGAAAGCATTCGCTGGATTGGCTAAACACTGCCACACTTCTTCAATACTCTGCTAACCTCAATATGTTTCTTGTGTGCTGCACCTGCAAGCACACATAAAAATCAATGAGCAGATTGGGTAGGTATGGATCTTAGGGAGGTGAAAGCAGTTGTCAATAGGAGGGCAAGAGAAGGCGAAGTGTCCAGTCAGGGCTGAGGAACTGGGGTACAGCACCAATCAGCCAGTGGAGACAGAAAGCGCAAAGATTCAAGCTGGATAGTGGCTCCAAGAGCCAGGCCAAGCCAGCCAGCTCTGTGTCCATACCTACGGGTCTCTGAACTGTCTGGCAGTCAGGCCGGTCATCGTGGAAGAGCCACTGGAGAAGGCATAGCTCTCATGGGGGAAGTTGAGGCGGTCGCCCCTTCAGACATCTCAAGAGGTGGAAGATTGGTGTGCATTTGAGGGACTGAACTGCCAGAAAGTGCTCCTGATAAAAAAATGTCACTGAGAGGCAAACAAAGGAATTCATTTTAGGAGTGTTTCATGGGGCCTTGAAGGAATGTGGGAACATGAAAATCCAAAGGGTAACAAAAGACTCTGACACTGGGTTGAGGGATTTGGTTGTAGAGGCTGACAAAAACTTAGGGCTCATATATGTGCCCCCTACTAAGATATAAGAAGGGCACCAAGAGATCTGCGTGGTGCTAAAGAAAGGGAGCCTGGCCAGTCCCCACCCTGTTAATCCACTCCAAGAGACAGAGTGACAAAGGGAATTTTGAGGCTAAACTGAAGTCCTTGCTAGTTAGTGAAGGGAAGTCCATGAAAGATCTTCAGGCTATGTTCCCGGGAGGGGGGCCTGCTCCTATAGTGCTGCCTGTGGGGTGACCCCTGACATGGTGGCAACATATGAACAGTACAATCGGCTACACACCTTCTCAGGGGCCACCTCCATGCCTGCTGGGGAGGATGTTTTGAATCCTGGATAAGTCAGGCGGCCCAAGTGGTCCACTTCTGGATGTGCTCTGATGAGGAAAAATGCAAGATGGTTGTTGAAAGCTTAAGGAGCATAGTTCTGGATGTCATTCTTTCTCTGGGGCCAGCCAGCCTAACTACACCACAGATGACCACTTAGCAATTCTGGAAAGCACTTTTGGGGCTGTTGAGAAAAGGGAGGCCATCCTGTTTCAGTTGTGGAGCACCATACGGCAGCATGGAGAGAAATTGTCACAGTACATTACAAGGGTGGCGGCAGTGATGCACAAGATTGCTAAGACCAGAGGGGATACCCCAGAGCAAGTTAATAAAATGAGGCTCAATCAAGTCCTTTGGGCAGCTGCGTACTCTAGTTTGACTTTAATCTACCTTAGGCTGTGGGACATAAAATCTGACCCCTCATCCTATAAGTTGTTGGATGAGGTCAGGGAGGAAGAGGCCCAAGAAAAGGTTGGCGATTCATTGAAGATGCCCGCAGCCACCATCGCCTCCCTGTGACCCCACACAATCACCCCTGTAGAACTGTCCCCTGCCTTGGAATTGGGAAATATGCTAAAAAAGCTGAGGCAATGTATGCAGGACTTCAAGGGAGTGAAAGAAATGCTCCCTGCCCCTACTATGGCTGAATTCCAAGAAATAAAGGATTGTGTGAAGGCGCTGCAGCTGGCTTTGGAGTCTCAGCATTGCAGAGTGTTGTTTTGCCTGAGCCTAGGTGGCAGTGAGCCCTATATGCTACCCCCAGGCCTAGGCCCTGGTTACCCCTGGGCCCCGAGAAGGTTGGTTCTGTTTCAAATGTGGGCAAGATGGTCATATGAATGGCAAAAATCCCCAGCTCATTGCAGAGAAACAGGTGGGCAAACCAGAGAAATGCAAATAGGGACTAGTAAAGGAGCTACCTGGGTCCCCGACATTGCAATGCTCCACCAAATGGACTCAGCCAAGGATCCCCCTGGCAGCAAAATACCCCCAGGGTTGGTGGGACCTCGCGTTGATGTAAAAGTTCTCATTAAAAGGGTTTTGTGTTCTGCCTTACTGGACAGTGGGTCACAAGTGACAATTATCAACAGGTCCTTCTATGATCAGCACCTTAAGCACCTGCCGCTCAAGCCATTGTCTGGTTTGTCTGTATGAGGGATCGGAGCCCAGAACCATGCAGATGAAGGGTACTGTACTATCCAAACTGCATTCATCATGAAGGGGTTGGATGACCTGCCCACTATAGACACCATGGCCCTAATATGTCCTGGGACAGGAAAGCGGGATGACACACCTGTTTTAATTGGAACCAGTGCCAATATGTTTGGCAGGCTGGCAATCCTGTATCAAGAAAAGGGCAGTGTCTATAAATTACTATTTCCTGCCATTCAAGCAGCTGTGAAAAAGATCATGTTGTCTATGGACCTGCCAAGCTGGCCGACTGAGTCCTCGGATGAGCCTGTGAGTGAGATTCCAATAGTGGATACCTGAGAGATCAGGCTACTGCCCAAGTCAGAGTGCAGAGTTGTGGGGATTGCTGTTTTCACCTGGCTGCCGGAGGGGTCAGCCTTAATTATTAATGCACTGGTGGAGGGACAGCTGCCTGAAGGATTACTGGTGCAGTGAGGGGTCCTGTCTCCCCCCGGAAACTCCCAATGCCTGACGAGTGGCCGTTAATGAAAAGAATGAATCTGGGAAGCAGGTGATTATCCGCAAGAGCCGGGTGCTAGCTCATATCTACAGAGTGGATGGTGTGCTTGGAGGGCACCTGGTGGAAGAACCCAAAGAAGAGATAGACCCGGCTGTGTTTGACTTTGGGGATTCCCTCCTCCTTAACAGCTACCACTGGAGCTTAAGTAGGAAGTTGGCTCAGAGGCGGCATGTCTTCTCGCTACATGAATGGGACATAGGGTGCATCAGAGGGGAGAAACATGACATTCAGCTTAGCGATGAACGGCCTTTCCTGGAGAAGTCATGGCGTCTGGCACCTGGCGATAAAGAGGATGTACAGAAGCACCTGCAGGAGATCCTGAGGGCTGGTATTATCAAAGAATCTAGGAGTCCATTTGCTTCCCCCATCGTAGTGGCCAGAAAAAAAGTGGAGCAGTTCAGATGTGCACAGACTATTGCACCCCGAATAAAAAGACCATCCCAGATAAATACGCAGTACCTCAGGTCAAGGATGCCTTAGCCAGTCTGTCAGGGAGTAAGCGGTTCTGTGTGCTTGATTTGAGGAGTGGGTATTACCAGATCCTCATGGCTAAGTGTGACAAAGAGAAGACAGCTTTCATCTGCCCTCTTGGGTTTTATAATTCTGAGCAAGTGCCTCAGGGGATCTCTGGGACCCTGGCCACATTTCAGAGATTAATGGAGAAGGCATTGGGGGACATGAATTTGCTCGAGGTAGTTGCATACTTGGATCATCTTATTGTTTTTGGCAGTACACTAGAAGAGCATGAACACAGGCTAGTGAAAGTGTAAGATTGGCTACAAGAATTTGGACTGAAGGTATCAGAATGTCAGCCTTCAGTGAAATATGTGGGCCACATTGTCTTGCAGATGGAGTACAAACTGATCCTGCTAAGGTAGCGGCTTTTACCACTTGGCCACTCCCTCATAACCTCAAAACTCTCCAGTCCTTTCTTGGGTTTTGCAGGTACTATCGGAGGTTCATAAAAGATTATTCGATGGTGGTACAGCCACTGAATGAACTAATGCAGGGCTACCTGCCCACCAACCAAAGGAAGAAGCCCCATACCCATGGAGTCTGCTCACCAAAAGAGTATCTCAAAGTGTCCGAGTTATTCAGAAGCCATTGGACCACAGAGTGTGAGGTCACCTTCCATGAGATTTTTCAGAGACTGTGTGAGGCGCCTGTACTTGCATTTGCTGACCCCTATAAGGCATACAGCCTTCACACTGATGCCAGCTTAAATGGATTGGGGGCCGTGCTTTACCAGGAATATCTAGAAGGGCTCCAGCCAGTGGCCTTTGCAAGCCATAGCTTGACTGGCTTTGAGAAGCATTATACTGTTCACAAGTTGGATTTTCTGGAATTAAAGTGGGCAGTCACGGACAAATTTCATAGTTACCTGTACAGGGTCCCCTTCACAGTGCGGACAGATAACAACCCCGACGTATATCAACACTACTGCTAAGCTGGATGCTGCTGATCATCGGTGGCTGTCTGCTCTGTCCATATATGATTTTACCCTGGAATACTGATGCGGCAGGGCCAACATAGATGCTGATGCTTTGTCCCAACACCCTTATGATGATACAACTGCAGGAAAGGTGCACATCTCCAGTGAAGTCATAAGAGTCTTGTGTTCAGAATTTGTGGTACAGTCTGAGGGCCCCTTAAGCAACCCCGATAGAGCCATTGATCAACAGGGTGCATCCCCCAAGGTTCTTTCAGCAGCCTATATGAATGTCACTGGGCTGGAATTGTCCTCCCTCACCTCAGTAGGTGGGAACTGCAATGGGCTCAGCAGGAGGACCCGGGCCTCAAGGACATTATCAAAGCCCTAGAGAAGAGACTTAATCTAGATCAAGTAACAGTTTTCCATCCCGATGCTAAAATCATGCTGTGAGAGAGAAGTAAGCTGGCATTAAAGGAGGGGTTGTTGGTCAGAAAAGTGCAAGACAATGGTGACTCCAGTGTTTGCTCCCAGCTAGTTCTGCCATGGAAATATCGAAAAGCTGTGTTTTTCTCTCTGCATAATGAGATAGGCCATCTCGGGTATGAATGAACAGTTGATCCTGCCCAAACTGGGTTCTATTGGACACATCTGAAATGAAATGTGGAGACCCACTGCAAGACATGCTTATGGTGTATCAGATGAAAGATCCTTCCCCAGAGAGCAGCTCCTCTAGTCAATATTCAAACCAGCTGTCCCTTGAAACTTGTGTACATGGACTTCTTGTCCCTAGAATCTGATTGGCTCAATAAATCAAGCATGCTGGTCCTTACTGATCACTATACAAGATATGCTCAAGTGTACCCAACTTGGGACCAAAAGACCAGCACAGTTGTCAAGATCTTACAACAATTTGTCACCCATTGTGGCATTCCCCAAGGAATACATTCAGATCAAGGCAGAGATTTTGAAAGCCATTTGGTAAAGGAATTCCTTGCCGTGTGTGGAATAAAGATACCACAGACCACACCATACCACCCCCAAGGGGTCCCACAACCAGAACACTTTAACTATACCCTGCTCAACATGTTGGGCACCCTGGACCCAAGGGACAAGCAGAGTTGGAGTCAGAAAGTCAGTTATCTTGTCCGTGCATATAACTGTACCAAAAATTATGCCACCCAATGGTCTTATTTTTATTTGATGTTCAGGAGTGAGTTCAGACTACCTGTGGATCTGGGATTTGGCATCTCACCTGATGGCACATCAGAGGAATCATACCTAGAGTAAACTAAGAAGTTCAGAGAACAATTGCAAGCAGCCTATTGTCAAGCAGCTGAAGCAGCAGCTAAGTCAAGCAACAGTAACAAACAAAGATATGGCCAAAAGGTGTACCAACAAGTACTTCAAGAGGGATCTTGAGTCCTTGGGCCTCTTAGATATATGTTGTGGTGGAGAAGCTGACTGAGCTACTTCTTTACCAAGTCCAGCAAGAGCATAGGAGGGGGCTTGAGAAGACAATGCATCGCAATCACTTGCTCCCCATTGGAGAGACTGGGCCAGAGCCTCAGCCTGACAGTGAGATTTTCATGGCCAGAAAGTCTCAAACCAGGAGTCGAACCACAGAGAAGCAAAACTCCAGTATTGTTCCCTCTATACCTCTCGAAAGGATTACTTTGAGCCTGAATACTAGTCCAACTGAGCCTTTCAAGAGGTTTGTAAGAAGGAGAGCTGTCCCTTCTAAGCCTCTTGAAAGGACCACTGCACACTTGTTTACTGGTCCCCCTGAACCTATTGAGGAGTCTCAGAACAGTTCTCCATCAGAGAGTGACTTTGAAAAGTTTGTGACTGAATATTTTGTGGCAGAAACAAATTCTGCCATGCTGCTATGGAAATGGGGCTGTAATCCACAGCAGCCCTCTACCAGTGCTACTCCTAGTAACAGTGCACCTGTTTTAAATCCTACTGCAGTGCCATTTACCCCTGTCAGGGGGGCCAGTAGTCTGGTGCCAGAATCAGTAATGGACATTGAAATGTACGATGATAATGACCTAGCACTTGATACCCCTGTAGTTAATAAACCTGTCCCTCCTGACCCTGTACCATAGCAGATGTTGTTCCCCAGTTTCATTACCTCATAGGTCCAAAAGGCAACCTATGCCAGTAATTAAACTGATTTATGATACCTTAGGTGCTTCCTCTAATACCCCCTGTATATTGTCCATAAATATATTAACTCTAGAGTACAGGCTGTTCCCCTTATCCCCAAGTACTGTTCTAAGTTAAGAGTGAATGTTGCAAAATGTGGCATTTTAGTACCTGGGTGAGTTGTAAATAGATAGTATGTGATGTCCAGCTAGACAGTAGTATGCTAACTCTGTTCTGACTGTGTTATTGTTGCTCACATACTCTAGTAGATTGGAATCATGTGTATAGTTAGCCATGTGTGCTTTATTTTACTGTTTATGGGGAGTACTGGTTTGTTGGGGTGCCAAACAATTCAGCAAGGGGAGAGTGTAAGCTCCCCAAATGGGCTTACCTTGTAGGGCTGTGGCTCCATCACTCCTTTGTCAGTGCCCCATCAATGGCTCTGGGCAGGTCCTGGACCCAGTAGTCCCATAATTGGCTCAGAAGAGGTAAGCATCTGACTCTGCATCTCAACCCCCTGTGTGGATGGGTGGCTGAGCTCCAAACAGTATATTTGCACCTCTGGGTATTTAGGAAACTGTTTATGTTCTTCCAAGGGAAAACTGTTTTCAGCATATTTAAGGGCTCATGTGTTTATATTTCAGGACTGTATTGCTTTAAGATTAATGTTCTTTAAGATGGCAGCCCCCACAGGATTATAAAACACAGATGGGGCTGCTGGGTAAAGGTGGTAGGGCATTGAATTTGCCCAGGACTGCAACAGCCAATCACTGAAGGCTGGAGAAAGACTATAAATAGGAGTGGCAGCCCACCAAAAAGAGAGATCTCCCAGAAGGGGAGTGCAGTACAACTGGAGAGGGCTTCACCACCCCATAGCTGTACTTAGGCCCCAAAGCCTAAAGGATCAAAAGAGCGTGAAGGCTGAAGCACAGAGTAAGCACAGAGTTTGCAACAAGATATTGAAAGTTGGGTTACAGAGAAATCATAGATTGTGCAATAAGATATTGAAGGCCGAAGTGCACAGAAAACACAGAGTTGCTATAGAAGCCAGAACCAGTTTGGAGGGTCTGCAGACACATCAGTGCCGGAGTTTTGCTGAAGGAAAAAAGTGAGCTGAGTGCTGCTTAAGCTTAGGATTGAGTGACCAAGTTAGCTGAAATCTGTTTAAAATTGGGATTTAGTGACCAAGTGAGCTGAAAGCTGTTTAAGGTTGGATCTGAGAACTGGATAAAGGTAGTTGAATTCAGACCTCAGAGAAGTAGTCACTGCAGTTAAAGTTTCTAGTTGGAACCCTTGTTTCAGGATCAACCTTCCCTTCCCCGGAGAAGTGTTTCAGCAAGGAGAGTAACTGAGAGTGCTGGTATCAGAGACTTTGGATGAGCCAGCCTGCCTAAAAGAGGAATGGAAAGAGCCTAGAGCAATGTCAAGAGAGTGAGTAAAGTACAGTCTGAAGTTATTTGCCTGGTTCATGTGTGATTGATGGGATCCAGGGGACTAAGTTTAGCACACCCTGGATTGGAGAGCGAGGGGATACCTACAGCGCTGGACAACAAAAGCCCTGCCTGAGTAAAGTCAGTTAATAAAGGCCATCGGGTGATGCCAAAAAGGCCGGATTAGTGAAGATCAACTGCTGCCTGTTCTACAGTGCTTCTGCCTGGCATCTGCATCATCGGGGACCTTCATGATATTGCACAAATATTAATGCAACTGCCCTGCAGCTGGCTGCAGTGTTCCTAGCGGACATCAAAACTGTGAGTACTCCAAGCTGCTGCTTTAAGGAGTTTCTTGTGGCTAGCTAGCTAGTTAGAGCCTGGGGCAACCCCCCCCCCCACACATCAGGACTGTAGGGGGAAACAAATATAAAAGCAGTGCCAAAACAAGATTTAAGATGACACAAGTGACAGTGATAGTTGGGACACTACAAGGTTTAAAGTGTTTCAAGCAAATTTATAAGTTAGGATACAGCAAGGTTTAAAGTGTTGGCTGCAAAAATAAAGGTTTGGCCAAAATAAGGTTTAAAGTGTTGAAAGTGTTAAGTTATTGGGCCTAATGAAAATTCTCAGGCCTGCATCTTTATTAGATGTGGTACCCACTGCAGCAAGGACATTAAGAGTGCCCCTGGGGTTGGAAACCCAGAGATGGAGGGTAACTGTGTGGGAAGTGTTTAAAAAAGGTTGTGTCATCATTTATAGCCCCTTTCGCCAAATAAATTGTTATTCTGTTTGCATGTTAATACTTGTGGTTGTAAATTTATGTGCCCCAGTTACTGTGTGTGGGGAGGACTGTTATTGGGTGGGGAAGTGTACTAGGGGGCAGATACTGTTATTTTCTGGGGGGTGGTAACCTGCAAATTTTCCACAGGTATTCCCTGCCACTGCCCCAGGTGGAGACACTGCACCAACAGAAGGTCCAGTTGCAGAACCTGGGCCAGGGCCCCTCTTAAGTGTGTTCCACGTAAAGATGGAGAACCCCTGAGCAGCCTAGTTGAGTCAAAGGGCTGTTACAATTGTATGTGGAGTACACTGCAAACAAAAAAGCATGGATGGTCTCCTCTATTTTTTCTAATTGGTTCACTGACCTGAACACCACCATGCAAGGAAAGAAAATATATTTTTTTAATGATGGAAAATGACCCTACACACATTGCACCTCGTACTTTATTACGTATTAAAAGCCATTTCTTGTCCCCAACAATGACCAGTCAGCTGCAGCCTCTTGATGCTGGTATTACTCAATCATTTAAAGGACATGGCAGAAAACAACACCTGAAACATTTAATTGAGAGTATCGATCAAGGCACGGCACCAGCACTAGTACTGAGTGATGCTGTATGCTTAAAATTGCATGGGATGCTGTAACAAAAGAAACCATACAGAAGTGCTGGGGACACACAGGAATAATGCCAAGACAGTCAGGTGGGGTGAGCATAGATAACAACAGTGAGCTGAGAGAGCTGACTGAGCTTATTATCAATGCTACAACAGTGTTAGGCATTGATCCTTCCATGAAATACTCTGTAGATGACTGTGTCACTTTTGAAAAAGATTGTGAAGTTTTAAGAACATCACTGATGAAGGAATTGTTGCAATAGGAAGCAGTGAATTTAGGGATGAAGCAACACTGGAGAGCACTGAAGACACTTCAGACAACTTTAAAGCTGATCAACAGTTACCCCCTCCCACATTCTGCTGCTGAGGCCAACAGATCTAGCTGCACATTGATGCCCTTTCTTGAAGCAAATGAGATGACTGATGAGAATGATATCTGCCTGTGTTTACAATTGGAGGTTAACCAACAAAAGTCAACTAAACAACCAAATGACCATAACTGATTATTTTAAGAATCCTTGATCAAAGTTTATTTTTAATGAAGATAACTGCAATCCAAATTATTTAAAATGCTTTTATTCATTTATAGTGCTGGGTGAAAGTTGTGGCTTCTGCCTTAGAGGAAAAAATTTCACAATTTTCGCAGCGGTTTCTGAACTTCCACCTGTGGCGGATCAGAAATGTTCCAAAAATGTTTAGCAAATTTTCGCCATTCTCTCCTCACATACAGTACAGTAAAAAACAAAAAACAAACTTTCCTTGGTGTCCAGTGCCCTCCCCACCAGAAGCCCTGCTGAAATAGCAGTAACATTCACTGGTGGCTAGCGTCCCTCCCCACCGATCACCCCCCAACATATAAAAAATAATTCCCGGGTGACTAGCAGACCCTCCCCTCTCCCAGTCACCCACCTGACATGGACATTCTGCCCTGGTGTCCAGTATAACCCCCATATCCTGATCCTCGTACAGTCATAATAAACATGCCTCCCTGGTGGTCTAGTGAACCCTCCCTTCCCTATCCCCAATCCCCAGTCCCTGAACTGAATTCAGATATTCCTTGGTGGTCTAGTGCACTCCCCATCTCCCCACCCCAGCAGGTAGTGCCCCACCATCCCAGACCTAAGCGGGTGATCAGCACAGCCCTCCTCTCCCCACCATGGTCGGCCACCCATTAAGCTGTCAATGAATGAAACACGTGGGCACCACTGGACATCTCAGCTGGAAGGCCAGCTGAGATGGAGAGAGAGGAGGGTCAGCAGTTGCCTGCTCAGGTTCGGGATTGAGGAGAATGGATGGTGGGACACTACCATTGACAGGGTGAGGGAGTGCACTAGACCACCAGGGAATATCTGAATTCAATTTACAGACTGGAGATTGGGGATAGGGAGGGGGCTCACTAGTCGACCATGGAGAAAAGTTTGTTTTGACTATATGGGGATCGGAATTGGGGGTTACCTTAGACACAAAGGCATAATGCTCACATTGGCAGATGATCATGTGGAAGGAGGGACTCCTATTCACCAAGGAATTTTATTTCCATTTCAGGTGGGGGGGTTACTGGACAATATTTTACATCAGGCGGTGATTAGTGACCAGCAGGGGGAGGTGCCCAAAGACACTAGAGATTAAATGGCATTTTTTATGATACTGGACTACTGTAAGGTGCCAGCAGAATTTTCGTGAAAGTTGGTAACTGGATTTCCGAACTTTTGCGGAAGCAAAAGTCTGATTTTAGCAGAAATTCTGTCAGCAGAAGTTTTTTTTTTTTCACACAGCTATTCATTTATTCATAGAAGATGTACAAAAACTAATTGATTCATAGAAAGTTGCCGGCAGAAAAGGACCCCATGTCCCATCCAGTCTGCCCGATATACCCCCCACTAATTAATTACACCCTCCATTCCCTTACTCTCTCTCTCTCTTATTTAGGCCCATGTGGGTGTTCCAAGCTCTCTTGAATTTGTCCACCAAATCTACCCCCACAACCCATTCTGGCCACCATTCCCATAGCCCCACAACCCTCTAATTGAAGAGCTTTCCTTTAACATCTCCTCTAAATTTATCCCCCTGTAGTTTGAATGCATACCCCCTAGCGGATTTGTTCTCACTCATCTTGAAGATCTTACCCACCATTGCCCTGTTAATTTCTTTCAGATATTTGAAAGTTTCTACCATGCCCCCACTTTCTCTCCTCATCTCCAATGTAAAGTTTAGTTCCTCCAGCTGTTCCTTATATGACCTCTCGTGTAGTCCTTGCTCCATCTTGGTTGCTGTTCACTGGACCCTCTCCAACCTGTCCCTGTCCCCTTGTATGTGTGGCCTCCAGAAGTGGACCCCGTATTCTAGCTGTGGTCTGATCATTGTTTTGTATAGTGGCATGATCACCTCCCTTTTCCTGCTTGTGAAGCCCCTTCCAATACATGCCAGCATTCTGTTTGCTTTTCCGGCTGCCATGTCATACTGGCCCTGAACCTTCATGTTGTCCAAAATTGTGATCCCCAGGTCCCTTTCCTGCTGTTTTCCCCAGTTCCCGCCCCCGAGCCAGTATTTCGACCATGGGTTTCTACGCCCTGCGTGCATAATTTTGTATTTCTTTGCACTGAATTGCCACTTTGCTGACCACTCCTCCAGCCTGGCTAGATCCTCCGACATTCTCTTCACCCCTTCTCGGTGTGTCCACTCTATTACAGATCTTCGTGTTGTCTGTTGACAGACACACCTTCCCATTTAGGCCCTCCAAAATGTCCTCAGTGTATATGTTGAACAGTTTGGGACCTAGCACGGACCCCTGGGGAACCCCACTCATCACCCCTTCTTCTTTTCAGTGCACCCCGTTTACTACAACCCCGAGTCCTCCCCTCCAACCAATTTTCTATCCAATTTGTGATCTTGCTCCCAACCCCTAAGCCACCCAATTTGCTTATTAGCCTCCTTTGGGGGACGGTGTTAAAGGCCTTCCTAAAGTCCAGGTAGGCCACGTCCACCGCCCCCCGGATCCCATATCTCAGTTACTCTATCAAAGATTTCAATCAAGTTGATCTGACAAGACCTTCCACCAGTGAACCCATGTTGATTGTCATCCATGAGGCACTCCTCTTCTAGAAATTGTACTAGCCTTTCCTTTATAAGTGCCTCCATTAGGTTTCCCAGTATGGAGGTAAGGCTAACTGGGCAGTAGTTTTCTGGCTTCTCCCTTCCAGCCGCCTTTCAGTAATGGCACCACATCAGCCCTTTTCCAGTCCCACAGAACCCTCCCCATGTCCAGTGACAGATTGAATAACCTTGTGAGTGGTGCCGTTAGTTCCTGCCTTAGCTCCTTGACTACCATTGGGTGGATTGCATCTGGGCCCATTTCTTTGTCTGTTCACAGTTTTCCTAGTTCTCCATTACCCTATCCTCCCTAACGGGACTTGTGTACAACTCCCTGCCTACCTTTCCCCTGCTTTTTAGCTCTGGCCCACCCCCCTCCTCAACCATGAAAACTGAGGTGAAGTAGTCTTTCAGAAGATTTGCCTTTTCCTCTTCCCCCTCTACCAGAGCTCCCCCTCTCCCTTGAGCTTCATAATCCCCTTGTTCCCTTTCCTTTTGTCACTTACATACCTGAACAACCTCTTGGCACTCCATTTCACCTCTCTCACTATTTTCTCTTCCAGTTCTGCCTTAGCCTTTCTGACTATTTTCCCAGCTTCCGTCAGTCTCTCCCTTTAAGTTTCTTTATCTGCTATCTCCTGGGAGGCTTTGTACTCCTTGAACGCTTATTTTTCTCCCTGATTGCTTCTCTCACTTCTGTTGTGAACCAAAGTGGTTTCCTCCCTCTCTTATTCTTGCTTACCTGCCTGATGCATTACCTTTTAATTTCCCCCCACAGCTCTTCAATGTCTTTCAGTTTTTCCTTCCCCTCTAGTTCCTTTCGCACAATTTCTTTCATCTTCCTAAAATCTGCTTTTCTGAAGTCCAGTACCCTAGTGGTGGATCTGATCTTAACTGACCCTGTCTGAAGGCTAACCTTACAATCCTATGGTCACTATTGCCAAAGTTTTTCCCAACCTCCAACTGCTCCACACTATTTCCATTTGTCATAAACAGGTCCAGTATGGCCTCTCCCCTAGTTGGTTCTTTGACCAGTTGGTGAATGAATGCTTCCTGCATGGACTCCAGCAGCTTCCTGCTCCTTTCTTATGATGCTGTCAGGATTCCCCAGTCTGCATCTTGAAGATTTAGATCTCCCACTACCACAATTTCCCCTATGTTGGCCATCCCCTGTATTTCCCTAACCATCTCCCTATCCACTTTCTCCCCTTGATTTGGCAGTCTGTAAACCATCCCTATTTTTACTGCCTCCCCCATCCTCTTACTTAGTTGTACCCATAGAATCTCCACTGATCCTTGTCCATCTACGCTCACCATTGCCATTATCCTGCCTCTCACGTACAGAGTTACCCCTCCCACCTTTTTCCTTTCCTGTCTCTCTTATAGAGAATGTACCATGGTATTTCTACCTCCCAACTGTGGTTGTCTGTCCACCGTGTCTCAGTAAACAAAATACAGTAATTGTAGTCCTATGTTGTTTTGAAAAATGTTCAGCTATGCATACTATCAGACCTTTATTTTCTGCCACCATTTATTTTCCACCAAAAATAGAGGGTGCACTATAATTCAGTTCATAGCAATTAATAATTTATGCAACAGGGGTCAGGATAAAAACTGTAGAATAAAACCATTTATCTTCGCTACTATGGTAATAAATTTATTTATCCACATAGTAACTACATCATCACCCATTTATCCACACAGTAACTACATCACTAGCTTATTTATCTACACAGTTCTCTTCAGAATTCATTTAGAATGTTCGGCCTCAGAAGCAGTACTAACCATATTTAAATGTCAATAACTTAAAACTAAAAAGATAACATGGTACTGTGAGCACGAAAATTGTTCAGCACAAAATTATCTACAAAATGAATACTGTTTCATTTATATAAACCCTGTATATTGTATATGATTAGCAAGAAAACAGAAGAAAATGTAATTTTTTGTTCACTTTTTTGACAAACAAATATAAATAACTTTAAAACAAAAAATGATAGCATGGTACTGTGAGCACGAAAAATGTTCGGCTCAAAAATATCTACAAAATGAGTGGTGTTTCATTTATAGATACCATTTTGTTTTTTTATAATTAGCAAAAAACAGCATAAAATTCAATTTTCTTTTCCCTTTTTTGACAAATTATTTACACCTACCAAAATCAAAATGTTCACACAACATCTAAACCTGTTGCATAAATGGAATATGCAGCGGTTCAGTATGTGATAATGCATTTATTTTGTAGTTTCCAGTGACCTCTCGTAACTCTCACTCGTGCCTCCGGCACTCATGAGGTTTACTTGAGGTCACTGGAAACTGTACAAGATAAATGCATTATCACACACTGAACCGCTGCATATCCCTTATGTAGAGGTGTGCAAGTGCTGAATATTAATTCTGGAATATCATGAACATTAGGCTGTTCAGTCCTCAAATAAATGTACAGTGAAGCCCTAAATGCCAAGCAAAAATGTACTTATAACAGGGATGTTCTTATAAGAGGGGTTAATTGAAAACAATGAAAATCCATGTAAATTCTGTGGTTAACATGATGAAACTAGGCTCAAACTGATTATTTGAGAAATTGTTACTAAAAGTACAGTAGAATAACATAGGCATAGGTTTTTTAAAAGAGTTCTTGCTCAAACAACTAGAGTATTGTAAAATTCAGTCAGCAGTCAGTAGAGGCGCCAGCTGGGACAAAGATGCCCATTTGATAATTGAGAGGTCAGACTAGGGAGGGAGGGGACCTTAAAAAAATGGTTTGGGTTGCTGACACCCTGCTAGGAGTCGGCAGTTTGTTAAAAATTCTCCACTCCAATCTCCCTTCTGGAAGCCCAGAAACACTGAGGTGTGTTGCTCTGATATTGCTCACCAGTAATTTTAGCCCAGTTCACAAGTGATTATTTTCCCAGGCCAATATGGCTGTAGCCCCTCAAGTTGCGTCAGTCTGGTTTCTGACTGCGACAGAGCACTAGGTCAAGAGCACGACACCAAAAACTGCACGGTCAATAGCAGCGATGCATGATTAGTACAAAACTGTGCAGATTATACACACCAACTCTGAAACCATGCATCGCTGTTATGACCACACAGTTTTTGACCACACATATTTGCACTCGCGGTTTTGAACAGACACCCTGGGAAAGCTGGGGCAAAAGTGCCTATTTGGCCATTGAGAGGTCAGACTAGGGAGGAAGGGAGCATTCAAATATGGTACTGGCTCCTGGCACACTGCTGCGAATATGAAGTTCGTTAAAAGCCCCTTTTACATGAAGGCAAAATTAATCATAGCAGTTCCCCATCACTCGCTCCGCTCTGTCTGTACCACTACCCTCTGCTTGTATACTGCAGTGGAGTATACTGGTCTCTGGGCTCTTCCAGTGGTTCTTCCTTGTTTCTGCCCAGCTATGAGCTTGAGACTTCCTTACTTCAGCATGCATCTCAGAATGGTGGGAAGGGTGTTTCATACAACATACTGTAACCGAGTTCAGTTAAATATATGTTAAGATAGTGGGAAGAAAGCTGAACTCAGTAAACTATTTATTGTTCCAAAACAAAGGCTAAAAAATTCTTTCAAAGGGCTCTGAAAGTGATATTAAAATGCATAAGTGCATGCCCAGTCACATAGCTCCACTTTCAGAGCCCGTTCAAAGTACTTTATCCCGTTTTGGAAAAATAACTAGCTCACCGAGTTTAGATTTCTTCCCACTATCTTAACATATATTTAGCTGAACTCAGTTACAATATTACACAAATGAGCCACCAATCAGATATGGCAGGCTCTCGTGAGACTCTTTCCCAGATCGGTGTGAGCACTTGGGAGCACTAACATAGCTGCACTGAGTGGCACAAAACACTAACATGCAATGGCAAACCCAGGAAAACAGGGAACGATGGATCAGCGAACGCTCGTTTGTGATGCGGTGCAGCTTCCCTATACACGACAAAAGAAGAAATGCTTTAGGTGTTCTGCATTGCTCGCTGTGGTGCAGAACATGTTATGTAAAAGGGTTTAAAATCTCTCCACTCCAATCTTTGCAGCTTCTAGAAGCCCATTCTGAGGAGTGTCACTCTGAACTGGTTCTCCAAAAATTTTAGCCCAGTTCTTAAATGATTATTTTCTCAGGCCAATATGACTTTAGCCCTTTAGGCTGAATCAGTCTATTTTTTGGCACTCACAAGGACTGTCCTTATACCTCCACAGTAGATTCCTTCCAACACAGATATACAGCCATTTCTGTTACTGAACCTGTCAGTCAGTCCTACAAGTGTGAAGATTAAGTGCTGTACTTTCCTTCCAGCATTTCCTTTCACACTTGCCCTCTGGATTCCATGTCTGACCCTATCATCAGTGTCACAGCATGAGTCCCACCAGTTGTTTTGCTTTTTGCAAGCTGAACCATCATCCCATCACTATGCAGATTTCATATCAAGGATACAGTATATGCAGGCATTGGACCAAAACAAAAGAAAGTCAGTGCAAGAATTTTAAAGGAAGTGCAAAACATTAGGATAATGCTGTCCTCACGGCCGAGTTGTGAAACTACACCTCCAACCTATTAATCTTATTTGTGCCCTACAACCCCGTTATTGCACTTCTAAAATGGTTTTAGTTTTACTAAAAAAAATGACTCCATTTTTCTTTCACTGTACATATAGCAAAGTGTGCTGTTACATAAGTAGGGCCACAAGAAATTCACAAACACAATTGAATAATGCCACAGGTCAGTTATGGTATGAATAGAAGAACTCATGGGTTACCTAAATTACATTAAGGCATATAGGAAAATACACTACAGTACAAGTTATTTTATGGCATGTTTATACATTTTATTTAATAGTACATTTTCTTAAACATTTTATAAATAGTATGTTTTCCTACTCAACAACCTCTGATGTCATTATGTTAAATAACAGGGCACGGGGTTTAAACCTCAGGAGCTGCGAGTACCAGTAAAAATGGTTTGAAAATGCAGTTTTGACACATTTTTGTGGTAAGGTTAAGTTTTTTTCCAGGATTTTATGGGACAGTCCCGATATGATGATGTGCACAGATATCATGTCTTCCATGAAGGCATGATTTAAACATGGCCCTATACACAACCAAAGAAAAAAATCTTATTTCCACTTGTGTTAAAATAAAATTCAAGAGTCCAGTTATTCTCAGTCAAAGAGTTGGGCATTAAATGGCAACAATGACCACTCAGCAGTCAGAAAATATTTATCACCCCATCAAGTCATGCTCACCTGAGTTGCAAATGCTCAAAGATATCTGTGACAGCCGAGGAAAGGGAGTGGATTTTCTCAGTCCTAATGACCCACAAAATCATACCCAAAACATTGCAGCCCTCACTAATGGGGTCACTGGTCAGTGCTGGCATACCGGCTTACCACCTACGAAACTGGTAACCATGTAAGCCAGCTGGCAGCGTTGGGGGAATGAGGTGAGCTTGCTATATACCAGTAATGTGGGCTATGGGGATTATGAAGAATGAAGTAGGAAGCTGTGTGCATTCAACCACCCAGAAGTGGAATTATTAAGCATAACCCTGGGGTGTTTTATGTATCTGTATATAATATAATCTGTATTGCCACCACATTTACTGCATCAATGTTGGACAACATTAAAAACTAAAGAACCAGCACAAAATGTAGGCCTATCTTGGGAATTCAGTCCAGTGGTCACAAGCTTTGAAACCAAGAATAATGTATGGGAAAGTGTGTATTATGAGTTTTTTTTACACATTTAAGGTGTTTGATATTCATTAATCTTGACAGTGAAGCCAAGAGGTTTATGACTATGTCACACAACAAGGGTGTGTAAAAAACACTGTACAACCCTACCCATATCTTTTTATAATTAGTGGCCTATGACAACATACTGTAGGTAAAAAAATGCTGCACATTTTCACTTTCGCTGAATTAATGGACTTGTTATTTCTAAAAGTAGATCAAGGTGAAAAATAGTAAGGGACCTCAGAAAGGAATACTCAAGTCTTTTAAACTGTAAAACACTGGTTTGAGGATTCTGTTGTTTGGTTAGCTTGAATTTTGAAAACAATATGTTTATGTTCAAAAATGTCATAATACACTAGTGATAAACATATGTGTATTATCACTCATGTATTATCACTCACATATTATCACTTGTGGCATAATACATTAGTGATAATAAACATATGTGTGATCTCTAGTGTATCCTAAGATTTGAAAATGTTCAAAATGAGTATATTACATGCAGTGACCAGTAATTATAAAATCATAATGCTGACCAGCACAGTGGCATAAACAGAGCACATTGTACTTCTAACTGGGGGAATGAGGCTAAAAAATTAGGGCTCCCTTGACCTTAACTTGAAGAAATTATTCACATTGTGGAGATGATGAGTTGTTTTTATGTTGGCTTGCCGTGCTTGCGAGGCAGTCAACATATTGAGAGAGTGCAGCTTTGGGGGCGCGGCTGCTGTTGGGCGAATGCAGGGCACGCATCAGTAGGTGCATCCCTCATTCCCCAATAAGCCAGCATGCCTGGCGCTGACACCAACATTATGTAAAGTGGACAAAACTTCCCTGACAAAGTGCGCTGCAATCAGAGACAAGCTCGTCATGCAGCGTCACTTTGTTTGAAGTTATGTCCACTATCTACATGCCGCCCCCAGCACAGGGTGCCACGCTGGAAGCCCACCCCAGCGTGGCAACTGATGCCATGGCTGACGGGGGTGCCCAATCTTCGCGGCTCCACTGTCCTCCCCCCCGAGTACAGGGTGCAATGCTGGGAGCCCACCCCAGTGTGGCAACTGATGCCATGGCCGACGGGGGTTTTGGGGCCCCTCCTCATGAATTCTGTCACTGTCATGAGTCGTTTATCGGCCTCGAAGGTGATTTCAGTCACTGCATGAAATCACCTTCGGGGCCCATTAATGAAATGACAGTGGTGGTGTTCATGAGGTGCCCTCTTAAAAAGCCTAAGTTCCAAATTTGGTGGAAAAAATCCAACAAATGCCTGTTTTATGAGCGTGCGTTGCGCAGTTGCTACGCAGGCTCATAACTTCATGCATTCACAATATTTTACTGCCGGATTTTCAGCATTGTCATTTTTGCACACCTCCTTGTGAACAGTACAGCTGTCATTTTCCACATCCTGCCCAAAATGTGTTTCCGCACTTCCGGCACACACTAGCGCAGTAGCTGTGGGAAATCAGTGTTTGGGCCAGATTATGAAAATGACAGTGACACAGTTCATGAGCAGAGGACCTAAAATGCCTATGTTGAAAATTTGGTGATGATACTCCATAAAATAACTGTGTTACGAGCATCGTTGTGCAGATTACTTACGAGCGGCTGTTGCTGTATGCATTGTGATATTTTCAGTCTGGATTTTCACCATTGCCATTTTTCCACACCTCTTGATGAACAGTACAGTCATTTGACATATCATCGCGCCCAAAATGTGTTTTCGCATCTTCCGCGCAGAATAGCGTGGTCGCTGTGTAAAATCACTTTGGGACACTTTGAGAAATAACAGTGACACTGTACATAAGCAGAGGTGCTAAAATGCCTATGTTGAAAATTTGGTGCCGAATGCCCATAAAATGGCAGTGTTACAAGCGTGCATTGCATATTTCCCACACACCCTAGCAGCTTCGCAAATTTGGTATATTTACATGCCACATTTTCAACACTGGCATTTTTTTACACCTCCTTATGAACTATGCAGCTGTCATTTCTCACATCCTGCCTGACATGTTTTCCCGCACTGCACTACCAAACACCCAAAGGGACACCCTAATGCTTGTCACTCTCTCCAGGGTGGGGGTGGGTTGGCATCAGTTCAATACTTCACTGCGATTCCTATGATGCATCTGTCTAACTCCTGCACTACCAATGCCAATGCCAGCAAGCCAACATTCAGCATTGACAAATGCTTGTCTTTTTTAGATGGGTCAAGGCAGCACTGGGTGTCAGCTCTACACATTCCCCCTTCTGGCTTCTAATGAAGTAGCATTGGCACCATCTGAAAGAGCAGCTGCTTGTTGTGGACACAGCAATCCCTTTCAGCTACTCAAGGAGAGCAGTTGGCACCAACATAGAAGCATCTGGTTAGTCACACTCTCTGTAGAATTCACAAAAGTCAGTAACACTGGCAGAAATGAACAAGTCAAGAATAGGCAGCAGAAATGGGAAACAAAGTTGGGCTGAATGTGTTGTGCTGTAATCTAGGAACTGATAGCTAAGTGGCTCTCTCTTTCATTTAGTTTGTTTTCTTATTTGATTGCATTTTCTTTACTTATCATTCATTTCTACCACCATCAAAAGTATGGTTTTGATTAATTTGTAATCTATAAGAACATGCTAAACTGATCCTGCACCATATCAATAACTTCTTTGGGTTCAACCATCCAACTGGAATCCATATACTTTATCATTCTGCTTACATCTGTTATTGATGTTTTGGGGTTCTCAAGCAAAAATCTCTCCTTTAAGAATGGCATTTAGTTTGATACTAAAAATTAGTCATGAGAGTAGGATGTATGCTTATTGTTTTCTAAGGACTTAATGAGCCTGCCTCTCACATCCAGGGGTTCCACAATGCTCTGGAAACAGGATCAATTGGGTTGGGTGTATTTGAGCAAAACTTTAATCCATTGGCATTACTAGACTGTACAATAGGAATGGACTGAGCCCAAACATGATTTTGCTTATCTGGTTGGAATTAGCTGGACTGGCTTCAGAGCTGAACAGCAACCTTGGTTTAGGTAGTTCAAGTTATATTGTAAATAATGAAAGATTGTTTAAGGTGTGCACTTCAGGATTGTGCCATGGCGTAGTCTTCTTGGACTGTATAATTGAGAAACAAATGAAGCATCATATAATAGCTAAGCAGCAAGTAAATAGCATTTCATGGAGCATTATCCATTTTCTCTTTTACTGTAAACATGAATTAATGAACAGTTAAACTGTTGCATTAAAATCCATTGAAAGAAGGTTTTATTTATACTTTGTGCCTCCCACAAGTCTTTAGATTGCCTAACTCCTTAGTCATCATGAGAATTCCCCTCATTTTCTTTGCTTTGCAGGAACCCTGAGCCAGCATCAGTTCCAGGGCCCCTGTTGAATCAACTCCAAAGGCCATCAAACTCTTGACCAATCTTGATCCAGGTGCGCTCCCCCGCATGGTGTCTGCTGCCACCACACACCTTACCCTCCTCAGCACTGAAGGAAGCAAGATCCTAGCCCCCTTGATCCAGGTGTGCTCCCCCCCCCGTGCAGTGCGGCTTTCCCTGCTGCCACTGCCTGTCTCACCCTCCTCAGTGCCAAAGAGAGCAAGATTCAAGCCCCCTTGATCCAGGTGCACTCCTCCCTCAGCAGTGCAGCTTTCCCTGCTGCCACCACCCGCCTCACCCTCCTCAGTGCCAAAGAAAGCAAGGTATGGCCCCATTAGGATTCTCCCAGGAAAATTTAAGCTAGCCACCCATTCCTGCTAACCGGTGAGTGGCCATTCACCATGGGTACTGCTCCTGATTGGCTCCTAGAATGAGTCGATTGAGTATTGCTGAATTTTTGCCCTTAGCTGCTGACTTCTTCATCAAGCTGCTCGTTTTCTCTTCTTAGCAGCTAAATTAGTTTAGAATTTTTAAATACTAAATGCTAAAGTTGAATTTTAAAAGCTCATTTATCTGTTGTTCATGAAATTTGTTACCTGACCAATTGTTGATTACTACCTAGAGCTACAATTTGTAAAACTCATTTTCTGCAGTTTTAGTAATTTGTTAGTTATACCAGTTGCTTGCTTACTACCGAGAGCTACAATTTTTAAAACTCATCTTCTGCAGTTTTAGTAATTTGTTAGCTGCACCAATTGGTTGCTTACTACTGAGAGCTCAATTTTAAAAGTGCATTTGTCTGCTGTTTAGAGCTTATTAATCTACTGTTTGTAACCCCTAGGTGGCACTATTCCTGGGGCTACTTCTCCTGCCTGCATGGCTAGTTGCAGGTTAAGGGGCCTAGGTGCCCCCACCCAGAGGTCAGAGTTGTTAGTGGTCAAGCTAACCTGGGCACAGCCCTCCGGGACACTGTAACCCCCCTCTTTGCCTTGTAGTGATCTGAATAATATACAATAATCACTTTCACAATGACCCTTATTCACCATGCAATTACCCACACTGTTTGCACTTACCACCAGGGCTGGTTCCTCTAGCTCAAGCCTGGAGACCCCCCGTAAACAAGATTATGCACAGCAAATAGCAACAGTACAATACTTTTGGCACAGACTGGAACCACAGTCAGGTTAAATGCCAAAAAGAGTTAGATCTGATTTATTCAGGGGACTTGAACAAGGGAGGGGCATAATCAGGTGATTTGCTTAAAGGCTATATCAATCAGGCAGTTGTGCATGCACTTCTGAGTCCCTGCACAGTTACACACTCTGGGTACCCAGGTAGGAAAATGGTGGGCTAGCAAGGAACATTACCCAGGGTAGGCCGGTGTCTCAGCTGGTTGGGTCCCTATGATAGAAAAAAAAAGCAACATGCACAACCCACACTATTTGTAATCCGGAGTTGGAGGGCTCAGTTTGCAACAAAAAAGACAACAAAACAATCAGATGACAACACTTTAGATTTAGCTGTTGTTGCAGGGAGCTACCCCAATGTTTGCTTACAATACCCAATACAGGACACAGGCAAGACGAAATCGAAACAGCAGGTTGTTCAACTGGAGTGCCAGGAGAAGCAGGGCCCACATGAATCACCGAGGCATCATTCCTGTTCAAAGCATGAGCAGGGGGCTGATCCCCAGGCAGGTCTCTCCTCAATGGCTTTCTTTGTGCAGCAGATAGTCTGACTGGACCAGTATGGCAAGGCCCAAGCCCAATGGATATGAATATGGGTTCAGTCTGTGGAAGCTGGATGCAGCCTCCAGCAAGCAGAACACAGTTCAGCACACAGTGGGGAACCAAATCGCGACCCACCAACAGCACACAGCACATTTACATGTAAGAAATTCTACTGTACCAGACAAATTGCTATCCAGTAGCAATTACAGAGTCTCTGCACAAACTGGGAGTGCAGAGGTGGCTGGAAATCCTGACAGACCAGTCACACTCAGAAAATTTTCAGTCTTCTTCAGGTTAAAGCCTGGTCACAGTCCAGAGGCTTAAATTGTTCTCACAACTCGGATTCAGCCCGAATCAACTCTATTTTCCCTCTCAGGGACAGCAGGCAGACAGGCAGGCCAAAACTCAGCCCTTTCACAGTTCTTCCACATGAATCCACGTAGTAATTGCTGCTCGACTATCTCGAGCTGTTACTCCTTCACTTACCAACTCAGATCTGAACTGAAATGGAAAGCACTGTGGGACTTTCCCCAGGATCCAAAAGGTTTGGTTGGCTGATTTCTCTTTCAGTCACAACAAGGGCTCCCTCTCCAGGTTCATTTAGGCACCAAAAGCCCAAAACTACAATTCCTACAGAATTTTGATCCCACAAAGCCCCTGGGGACAGGCTCCATTTTAGAGTACCCAAAGGTACTGATTGGTCCATTTCAGCAGTCCAGGACCAAGATGGTGGAGATAAACAGAAATGTCCATACTGCAAAGGAGGCAGGTTAGACAAACTGCAATATTATTATTATTCTAATAAATGATCAGCAAACAAGTACATCGTCTAACAGAGCTCCCTCTGCACTAATCATGATGGCAGAACGGAGCAATTATTTGGCAGCCTGGGCGGGATTTGAGCATAGAAACACTCAGCCCCCTCCCAGAATAATTATGACTGCAATCCATGCAACCCTTAAAGAGACAGTACACAAAGGCTACACAAGCACTCTCTGGCAATACATTTAAACTGCTAAAACGCAGGACACCAGCCTGGCAGTAGGCATTTAGGCAAGCTCAAGGAAAACGTTTTGAGAAATCCCATTTGCAGGGGGGTTACATGTTTAAAGCACATTCATCTGCTGTTTTAGTAATTTGCTGTTGCACTAATGGTTGCTTACCTCTGAGAGCATCTGCAGCTACTTCTTTTTCTGCTCTTTGTAACCTGCTAAGAACTATCTTTTTACTCTCCTTTTCTTGCTGTAACCCTCTTTGTGCAGCTGCAGAGCCTTAGCCACTAACTATAAATCATTTTGTTGCTGTTACATGCCCTGCAGCTGTGACCTTTTCCTCTGTTACACTCCCCATTCTGCTTCTTCACCACTGCTTTACCTGCTCCCTCAAAGTCTCTGCCCTCATCCTCCTAACGTCCCAGGTGCTCAGTGCTGCCCAGCCCAGCCCAGCCCCAGCTCCTTTGTCTATCCTCTTTCTGTGTTCTGACCCTCCCTGATTAAGGAAATCTTCTCCAGTCGCCTTTGGCACCCTCAGCAGCTTAATCGACTGTCTAGTGTCTGCCCCTGCCCCCGATTCCTACTTAATTCTCCTAACCTCTGCTGTTTTTCTCTCTTTTTTCTCTTTCAGATCTAAGCCCCCTTGATATGGGTGTACTGCCCCCACGTGGTGTGCCTTTTCCTGCAGCCGCCACCCACCTCACCCTCCTCAGCACTGAAGGAAGCAAGGTACAGCCTCCAGGGAAAATTTGAAGCTAGGTGCCATTCCTCCTTCCCGGTGAGTGGCCATTCACCATGGGTACTGCTCCTGATTGGCTCCTAGAGAGAGAAGATTGAGTACTGCTGAATTTTTACCCTCAGGTGCTGACTTTGTCATCAAGCTGCTCATTTCCTTTTCTTAGCAGCTAAATTAGTTTAGAATTTTCTCCCGCCTACGCCCCCCCAGGCCTGTCACTCTTTAAATCCACTCGCTGCAGCTCCGACCCTGCCCCTCTGTGCAGCTCACCCAATTGAATCATAGCAGTATTCACCCTCAGGGTTCTTCCTCTCTTTCTCTCCCTGCACCACCTTGTTCAGTGGATTCCTGCAACTAGACCAAGTAGCAAAGTCTTTTGTCTTTCCCAAACAGATAATCCCCACTACTCCCTGCTGCTCCTTTTGCCTATTTTGCCTCATATCTATATTTCACTGTGCTGTGTCCATCTCTCATGTCGTCACCTTGCCCTCTCCCTCATCATCCCTTTCCTGCTTCTCCTACTTATTTCTTTCCCTTCCCCCAGTGTCCCCTCCTTCCTGCCCCTCCCCCCACTGCAGCCCTGGCCCTATCTCTCCTTATCCTCCCATCCTTTCTCTACCCCCTCCTTTTGCTGGCCCCCCTCCCCCCCACAGCCTGCCCCTGTACTCTCTTATCCCCAACCCCTCCCCTCCCTGTCTCATGACTCTTCCCCTCCCTCCCATTCCTCCCCAACCATCCACCCCTCTCTGCTTCCTTCCCACCTCCTAAGCCTTGAGGCTCTCTATCGCTGCCTAAACCTTTCTATTCCACCCATAGCACAAAGCTCTGCAAAATTGAAACTCCCCCTATTCCTTCCTCTCTCCCTCCTCTTGCTGCTCGCCGGTGACATCCAACCCAATCCTGGCCCCTACATGCCCCAATCTACCATCACCCCATCTACAATCCCATTGGGATTGCCTCTGCCTCAGACCTTGTCCTCTCTCCCCAAGGGCCTCTGTATCTATCATTTCAATGCCAGGAGCCTCCTCCCCAAAATGGATGTCTTAAATGTTTAAGTTATCCAGTATCATCCTGACATCCTCTGCATATCAGACACTTGTCTGTCTGCCAAAATCCATAACTCCTCTCTCGGCATTCCTCACTTTAACTTTTTTCTGCCAGAATAGGGGTAAGTGAGGTGGGGGGTAGCCTTGTACATCATGTAATCCATCTCGAGCTCTGTCATCTTCAGAGAATCCAGCCCTTCCTCTCAGGAACTCATTATTGCCCATGTATCTCTTCCCTCCTCCACACACCCTCTATATTTATGCTCTGTAAGCTCCACTGAAGGCCTTGCCGAACTCAGTTATCAAGGTCATCTCCTCTATCTCCACCCTCACATCCAATGGTGAGTGTCTGCTTTTAGGTCACTACAGTATTGACTGGCTCTCCCCATCTACCAAGTCTACCACCCTAATGACTGAAGCCCTCAACCTCTCCCAGCTCATCCAGGAACCTACTCATCTAAACCCTCAATACCCAAACCACTCCCTTCTAGATTGGATTTTATCCTCCCACCCCCACTGCATCACTGCCTCGGGAATCCTCTCAGATGCCCTCAGTGATCACTGCATTACCTATTACATTCACAATATCCACACTCCCCACACCCTTCCCAAATTCATATGGACCCGCCCCTCCATACCCTCGATGAAGCTGCCCTGCTGCATGACCTCATAAATGCTGACTGGCAACCAGTCATTTCCACCCTGGATGTTGACCTTGCCTTATCCCACTTCTATAACATCTTTAATTACATCTGGGACCTGCATGCACCCCTCAGGAAAGCCAGGGTGAGGCGCTACCACCACCCCTAGATCACTTCCGACCTCATTGCCATGTGCCACTCCAGAGATAAAGCTTGAAGATGTTATAAAGCATCTCTCCCACAAAGAGACCTCCAATCTTACGAACAACTTAGAAACAAGTGCACCAAGGCCATTCACCAGTCCAAGGTTTCTTATTTTAAATCTGAGCTCGATCAGAGCCAAAACTCCCCAGCTTCCTTCTGGAAGGTGATCCACTCCCTCCTGGACTCCCCTCCCAACAAGCCTGCCAAGTCCTCAATATCGATGGCTGCCCTGTCTCTGACCCTGCCTCTGTAGTCGATGCTTTTAACAAGTTATTCATCTGTTGTGCCCTGCTTGACTCCCCCCACCTGACTCATCTCCCTCCCAAGTCCCCCCAACCACCTGCTTCCTCTTTCCTCCCTTCTTTTCTCTTGAAGTTTACTCTGCACTCATCTCTCTCAATCCCTCCAAATTTAGCCCTGACGGCCTCCATCCTAGACTACCCCACATCTCTGCCCCCGCGATAGTCACCCCATTGACATACATACTAAACCTCTCTCTCTCTCTCCCCCCCCCCTCTCCACAGCCTCAGTTCCCAATGTCTGGAAATTAGCCAAAGTCCTTCCATTGCATAAGGGTGGTGATCCATCATCCCCTGGTAATTATCGGCCCATCTTGCTCTGACCCTCCCTTGCTAAAGTCAAGGAATCACTCATTTTGACTAGATTCTCTGACTTCTGCTCCTCATATAACTAACTATCACCTGTACAATCTGGTTTTCGGAAACAACACTCAACTATCACCTCCCTGCTGCATGTCACTGACTCCATCTTCACTGCAATGGACCAAAGCCAAATCACTGCTGCCATCTTCATCAACTTGGCTAAAGCTTTCGACTCTGTATCTCACCCTCTCCTTCTTCATAAACTTACTTCTGTTGGCCTTGCTAAACCTGCAGTTGACTGCTTTTGTTCTTACCTCCAAAATTGACTATAATCAGTCCAAATAGATGATGCTCTCTCTACCCCTCTTCCTATCCTCTCTTGGGTTTCTCAAGGTTCTATCCTTGGCCCCATCCTCCTCTCTCTCTTTTCATAAATGACCTTCCCTCTGTTATTCCTCTAACATACAAATGTACATGGATGACACTGTCATCTATGCCTCCAGCCCTTCCCACAACAGTGTCCTTCCCAATCCTCAAAATTATTTCAACAGTGTACAGTCCTGGTTCCATTCAAACCAGCTTAAAGTCAATGCCAAAAAGACTGTCACCATGTTTTTTTGTTCAAGACAAAAGCTGACCTCCCTCCGTGCCCCTCCAGCAATCACCACCCTGGATGGTTCTCTCCTCGAGATAGTCCCCGCCTTCAAGTACCTGAGTGCCTGGCTGGACAGCCACCTCAATTTCTCTACTTACATCGAAGCCATCTGCACCAAATTCCAGCCCAAACTCACTGTCCTCTACTGCCACAAAGCCAGCCTTCTTCTCTCTACTTGGCATGAATTAGTTCTCAAAAAATGTTGCCAGTCCTGGACTACACAGGTGTGGTCTATGGCACTGCCCCAGCCTCTTTCCTCTCCAAACATGACACTCTACTCAATTCCTTCTGTTGCTTTGCCACTGCCTCTCCTCCTCTTACCCATCATTGTCTCCTCTACGCTCCTCTCTCCCTTGCTCAGCTTTCCCATAGGTGATCAATCCACTGCACTTCCCTCATTGCTAAGTAATGGTTTGGCTCCCTACCCTCGTACCTATCTTCCCACCTCACACTAGCAAAGCCCACAGCCTACTCTGTATGCCACAGGGACTCATGCACCTTCTCCATACCCCATCCCCACTCCACTACTGGCCAGTCTGCCTTCTCATATCAGCTCCCTCCACTCTGGAACAACCTACCCCCTGACCTTCATGTTGCCTTCCCTCTCTCATCCCTCAAAAGACTTCTCAGACTCCTCCCCTCCCCTCTGTGCCCCCAATGCTCCTAACTCACCCTCATCATCCTCTCCCCCTCTTATTTCCTTGGTGCTCTCCTCTCCTCTACAAGCCTCCCGCTCTGCGTTTACAGGTCTTCTCAGCCTGAGCTGACCTGATCTCTAGCTCATTCACTCCCTACTTCTTGCCAGAGTCTTTAAGTGTTGCCAGAATAGAACTGCTGTCATGCATTGTATCCTTGCCAAATATATTAGTGTCTTACCTTTGTATACATTGTACCTAGGCCATATTTATCTCTTGTATACTCATATATTGATTGTATTGTAACATTATCTGCTCCTGTATGTGCCTTGTACCCAGGTTGTAGCTGGAAATGAGCCTCAGCTCAGTGTGCCTTTCCTGGTCACCAATTTTAAATAAATGAATAAATGCCCAAAAATTGCCCAGATATCCTTTTTGTTGGCCACCAAGAGGTAACTGTGTTTAGGTAGGCATACAAATCTACCTAACAGTCCAAGCCTGTTACAACTACAGCATGACTCAGCTTCTGTTCATCTAAGCTGGAATTTCTACGGTTGGAATGTGAATTATTGTTTCCTATAATCATGCTGCAGCTATTTACAACACTTACAAAAAGTTTTTTTTTAATTCCTCCACATTCTTCCAAGCATTTCTAAACCCTGCCTTCCTGTAGGTTTCCCAGTAATACATTGTCTTGGAATGTGGAAAGTCGTATTTATTTTTTCATCCAAAGTGAAGAGCATAATTTGCCTTTCAAGTTAGATGGGAACTGCTGAGAATCTGGTTATATCCTGCGTGGGTGGACTTGACCATATTTCTAAAGCTCTGTTGGTGCACTGACCTCCTTGGTGTACATGGGAGTTTAATGACAAGTTGGTGAAGTTAGTATCATCCATGATACTGGAATGCCTGTAACTGTGAATTAGTAATGTGCATGGTGCTGGAATGTCTGACACTATTGTTCAGTGGTGGGGGCTGATTTTAGCTTCTATATGAATGACAACTTGGATATCTCAGCAGAACATCTCGGGTATAGCATGATTTCTTTAAATCTGTGGTAATATGCTGAAACCCCATGCTTGAAAAAAGGAATTTTCACTATGGTAATAAAAATAATAATATTTTCATTCACACTAAGAGTGAAGCATTAGCACAGTGATAAAGATTGTGAGCAACATAATACAAGGTCCTTCCCCATATCTGCAAAACATACACTTACCTGTAAGAGTCTAAAACATGAACCCAAAATACTGTATATAGGACTCTCATTTGATAGCAAATTAGCTAATCTGATGAGATTAACCCATGTTGTGGTGGTAATTGACAAGACAACGTCAGGTCATTGGAAGGCCCACACAGGAGAATAGTGAATCTACAGGGCAGTAGAGGTTTCAAGAAGAATGGTTCCATCACATGGCAACTCAGCATAGGTTGTGCTCACTTCAGGGTAATGATACTAACTTAATGATCTTATTTTCAAGATGGTCTTAAGATTTACTCACTGATGCTCCTGACTATAAGAACAGCCTTAAGCTTTCTGGAGGTGCTTAATCCCCTGTGAAAGGGTACACCTCTGGGGACTAAGGTGAGTTAAAGATAAACAATGTGTATCGGCACTGCTAGAGCAGCATGGACATTAGATGGCTCCTACAGCAAAGGCATAATAATAACATTTCTATTCACACTAAAATAAAAGTATTACTACAATCAGAATGTCTCTATGCAGCAGACCCATGACCGGTCCTTTTTCATGTCTGCTGGACATTCCAAATGCTTGCTCTACTTGCAGGAGTCCAGAACAGCTGAACCCAAGACAGAAATGAATCCTACGCAACTGACAATTAGTCAATCAAATCTGATTAACCATTTTATTTCAATAATTGTATAGTTATGTTGGATACAGGTGACCCTGTGCCATGATCCAACCTTTACATTGTTCAGTTTATTCTGAAAGCAGTAAAATGCCCCTCAGAGGGCTCTGGATTTTGCCCAAAGCATCTGTGTGGTCTTGCTCAAGTCTAGCAGTGCTTGCTGCCTATACTATGTAGTATTCCTGTTGCATGAATCTCAAGAGTCTTATTGAGATGTATAATCAAATCGCTTACTATCACAACCATCATTCTACCATACTTCTACCGTATTGCTCCCAGAAATGAGATTTCTGATTATCTCCATATGTTTACTCTGGTGAAATACCCCCTGCTCTCCTCTTCTTTTTGACTTTTCTTGCTGTTTCACTATTCCTGGATATGACCTTGCAAAATAGATAGATATATAGATAGATAGATAGACAGACAGACAGGCAGATAGACAGAGAGAAATACAGACTTACAGATATTACATATTACATGGATGGAGATTTTCCCCATAGAAGCAATTACTATGTATTTCTCTATGGTAGCCCATTAAGGTAGTGAGTTTGGAATGGCAAAAAGTCAAAACAGCCCACAAATTACAACAAGTCCCATATCAGTGACTGACAGTTCCCCCTTCCCTGAGGTCCACCCCCCAGAGTTGTTATATAAAGTAAGGGGGTGGTAGTGTGGGGAGGGCACAGGGGGAAAAGCCCCCCCCCCCACAAACAGAAAGGTCACTGATATGGCACTCACTGTAATGTAGTGCTGTTTTGCACCTCGCCATTCCCGTATTCACTATCTTGACATGGAACCTTTCTCTGTATGCCTTACCTAATCAGTTTGCATAACTGTCAACTAAAGCTGTATACCTCCCAATTAGAGCTGTATACCATTATGAAAAAATACACATACATAAACAGGAAGCACAGGAAAAAATGTAAACAAACCACCACTTAAACAATTACCAACCAGCTACATTTTACCAAACCAAATGAATAATGTCTGCTCCAAATAACACACTCCAGCAAAAGACCTAACATAAAAAGTTACTGCAATCAAACAGATCTGAACCTCTGTCCTCTCACACCTTATTTTTCTCACCAAACAGCCATGTCTCTGGAGGGTCCAGCTCATTCCTCATGTGCCAAGCCCTCCATGCTCCTGCCAACATACCCCTCAACATTACAGCTGTCTTTTCAGACATTGTGACCTCCACAACACCACCACCAACATTAATGATAGTCCCTCCATGCTACTAACAGCTGCACCCAATCACAGACTCTAGCAGGTCTGACAATGCGTGTCACTCATAACCAAAGAATTCAGGAACTTCAGTGACACACACCACTCACAACCTCAGAATCCAACAGCTCCTGATGACACACTGCACCTGACCACACACACTGCTCTTGAATGAACACACTGCTCCAGACACCCAAATACATACACAAACACTAATGCTACCAATAAGCTAAAGTATGGACAGCCACTGACTTTCCCCTTTATAGAGGGGGTCCTCACACTGTGAAAATAAACTAGGGCCAAAAGAGTGCCCCCACAAAAATGCCTTAACACTACAGAAACACAAGAGGACAAGAGAACACAGGCAAATGTAACAATGATTAGAAATTGATTCTACAGGTAAAAATGGACATCCTTATGCATTATACTGTATAAAGCAAATGCTGGTTAAGGCCAGAATACTCATAAAATATACTTATATCAGGGCTAATCATATAATAATGCCACTCACCATTTGGGCTTGTGGTTTTATAATCTGATTAGATCTCCGGGGCTAGATTCACAAATAATCATGAAGTGCAGTGCAAACGTTTGCACCATGACTTGTGGTTGTGCAGGTTTAAAATATTGCTATTCACAGTCAGATTGCACACCACACTATTTGACTGTAAATACGGGCTGGATGAGGCAGTGCTTCCCCTGGGAAACTACCGCTAAGCCCAGTGGCGCTGCCCCCACAGCCAGTCAGGACAGTGGCCCTACAATGAATAGAGTAGGTGCCCTGTTTGCCATTCACAAAAGAAGGCATGCAGATGAGTCCATTGGGCATGAAAGGTGCTAGGGGGCCATTTGCAGGCCCATTTGCATGGCCAGCAGTGAGTGTAGTGCAGCCCAACCCTTCACCAATCACCGGCCCATTGTGGCTGACACATGCCCCCCCCCCGGGTCACTGATTGCTGTCCCCATATAATATAAATAGTTGTCCATGGTAGTCTAGTGGTCCCTCCCCGTTCTCCAATCACTGTCCTGATATTAAAAAAAATAACATTGGAATTATAATTTAGTGTAGCTCAAAACCCTTCTCTGGGCTAAAAGGGGTACTGGGTGCCGTGTACGGACATTTCGCCCCAGGACAAAACATCATGGGCAATTCACAGCGGTAAAAACATTGCAGGGACAAAATGTAACTGTTATAAATGTCGCAGAGCAGAAAGCGGAGAGGACTAATGGTCGATAGAATAACATGGCAGATTTTATTTTTACAAGAGGGCATAATGATCAGGAAAGTGAGCAACTTACTCAGGCTAAGGCTAAAAGATATTTTTTTCTGCGATTTATATTGCCCCACAGTATTTATTTCTGGCACCAATATGAATTAAATCTATCTTATCTGAAAAATCTTCATTCAAAAAGGGGATGCTAATGTATCTTAAAATAAATAGAAGAATTAAATGGAGTGGAAAACTTTATTTATTTGGCAGTATTTGCTATTCTTACGTGAGGGCATAATGACCAAGAATGTGAGCAACTTACTCAGGCTAAGGCTAAAAGTAATTTTTTTTTCTGTGATTTATATTGCCCCACAGTACAAGCAACAACATGACATGTTTGTTTTGGGCTGTCACCAGGAAATCAGGACTTAAAGCATGCCAAAGTGAGGGAAGGGAAGGTAAGAGGGAGTAAAATACTGCCTTCCTGTTCAGTGCATGGGGATAAAAGATGCTGCAGTTTGTGATGTGCTAGCACTGGAGTTACAGCAATCTGCAATGTGCATTGTGTGGAAATGTTGCCGGTAACTCGCTGTGGTGTCTACATTATGCCCACGCCCAATTCAGCTTGCGATGAATATAACATCGCCAAATTGACCGCAGCATACTGTCGCGGCGAATTAAAACGTGACTAATTGTCCGTATGCCCTGGGTGCAACATGGTAGGGTTAAGTTCATATATCAGATGCAAGTAGTTAAAAAAAAAACACGCAGTCCCCCTGCACACCCTTCTGTGCCACTCCTTTGTATATATTCCCTTAGAACTATACTATTCACGCACAGCAACAGTTTAATTTGTTATTTTATTTAAACAGTTGTGCTCATTTTTATTACATAGCTTCTTAAACCTTAGTAGAATTGTAGCGAGGAAAATGTTAGGCTACAAGAATCAGCAGATATGTGCCAATACTTGATAAACAGAGGCAAGAAAACTAGAGAACTGGTAAAAGCAGTGGAGAAAGTAAACAAAAAAAAAAGAGAAGAATTTTTTACAAAATAAAGGGGTAGAAAGGACAGAGGAGCAAGTATACTTCTGCACATAGTACAATTAAGGATATGGGGAAATGAGGAAAATTATTAATAACCACTGGAAGGTACTTGGTGCAGAACCACATTTAAAAGAAATAGCCAATAGTGGACCATTATTCAGCTATAACAGGAACAGAAATTTGAAGGACAACCTGGTCCAGACCCTGTTTGTAAAAGAGAAATTTAGCATCAGGCCAGAGTGGATGCCAGAACCCCCGCAAGGAAATTTTAAATGTAGGAACTGTCCCCACTGTAACAGTACACAAAATACAAAAACAGTAAACCATCCTAGGACTGGGAAAAAATATACTAGTAAGGGGTTCATCAACTGTGCCTCAGAAGACATAATATACAAGCTGAAATGTCCATGTGGAGAGGCATATATTGGTCAAATGAAACACCCTCTCAAACAAAGAATTGGAGAGCATAAAACCGTAATCAGATGCAAGTATCTAAAATATGCCATAGCCAATCATTATGTAAAAGCAGGACATAGTTCTGCAACATCCCTTGCTCATGTGGGGCTAGAAAAGGTTAAAGTACCTGTAAGTGGTGGCAGTTTAAAGGACCTTCTATTAAAAAGGGAAGCGTATTGGATACATGGGCCCAGATATTCAAGCTGCGCCAGAAAGTAGCGCAATAGCAGGAGCAGGCCCAAGTCCACTGCGCCCATGTGCAATATGTGCGATATTCAAACACTGCACAGGTCAAGATGCGCCTGCAGCACACGACTGAATATCACACCAACTGCGCCATAGCGCAACCAGGGATGTGCAGTGGCACAGGTCAGATGCACAATAGCACAACCAGGGATGCTCAGTGGAGCAGGGCAGCAGCACAACAGCACAACCAGAGATGCTCAGATACAGGATGCAGGGGCCTACCACCCATGGTAGGGATGGGCAGAGGAGCACACAGCAGAACAGACATCACCCCCCCACCACCCCATGCACTGCACAACCGGAGGAGAGCTGGAAGAACCACTGGCCCAGGGACACCAGTAACAAACCCATCGCCGGGGCATGGTGCCCCAGCACACCCCCTTGCAAGCTGTGACCATCACACATGGATGCCCGGCCACCCTGTGCCACACCATCCCACAAATGCAGAGCGCACCCTGCTCCATGATCCCCATACACCCTGCCCAGGAGTAGTGCCCAACAGTGCAGGACATTCCATGCATGCTACCACCCTCACTGTTACAATGCAACCCTGTGCACCACAGAACCATGCAAGGCAGCCCCACCACAAGCACCCTTCAGTGGGTGGTAGCAGACAACGATGCAATGACTGCATACACAGTGCCACCACGCACGTCCCCCCCGAGTTACAGCTGAGATACCGACAATGTGTTGGCACACGAGGTACACCACACATGACAGGGCATGCCCCAGACCCCACCACCAGTGGTACAGCACCCTGCACACCCTCCCCAGGACACAACCCATCCCAGCACTGGCCACAACAACCAGCAAAGACACCCACAGTGGTGCATTGAAGCATACGCCACACAGGATGCAACACAATGCACGGACAAACAACCACCCATACCCAAGGGCACACCAACACAGGGACACAGTAGCGGGTCAACCAAGCCCCCTGCATGTGGCCACAGCAGCCATGTACACATGGCCAGAACCCCTCCATGGCACAGGTGTGTCAACAACCCTGTGCAGGCACCATGATGCCGTACGCCACCAGCATGCGGCTGGAGCACAAGTGACAGACAGTGGAGCACATCCCCTGTAACAGACACAAGTGACAGCATCGATGTGGGACAACAACAGCGGAGGCAACAGTACCACCCAAGGCAGATGTGCACAACACCAGTGACAGGAGGCAACCCGGCATTGTGCTGGGTACAGTGGCTGTCCAGCATGGGCAGCCATCACTGACATGCCAGCGGACTGTGCAGGTCACAGACATGTAAGGGTGTCAGCTGCACAGGTCATGGACAGTCTGACAGGGGATCCATGGACACAGTGCATGCACCATGTACCACTGCACACAGTCATCCAGTGCACAGGGAACAACACACAAACCACAGACAGTGACTGAGAGCTATGCCCACAGCAAAGTCTCCTCCCCTACGGACACACACACACACACACACACACACACACACACACACATATGATAGCACCACCCCTGACGCCATGCACACCACTGCAGCTGAGCACCTTTAGCCCGCTACAAATCAGAGACCACCACAGTAGGCATAACAAAACAAATGTATTTGAACAGTAATAACAAAACTATTTACAGCTATTTACAATAATTATGCGGTGAGGGCCACAAACCGGGTGGGGGTGGATAAGGGTCAGGGGTGAACATATGGGAGAGGGAAGGAGGGGTGTGAGGGTGGGTCCAGGGGGATAGGTGTCATCCTGGGGCACATGCAGTTCAGCAGGAGCCCCGCTCTCCACTCTGACGGCACCTCCTGCCGTGCCTTCTGCAGACTCCAAGCTGCTCCACCCTCTGTAGAATCTCCAAAGAGTACCTTGCCACCTGCAGAAGCTCCTGCAGCGCCCTCTCGATCCTCATCATCCGCCATCCACCTAGGACAAGGGAGCAGAGTCAATAGGCGTGAATGCACAGCCCCCTGCTGCCCACCCATTATGCATGGCATACAGCCATGGGACACGCTCCTGTGATGGTGTACGACCACCCACAGTGATCATGTCCACAAGACCTGCCCACCCAGGCACACACAGCCATGCGAACCGCTGCACACGCCCACTGCCCAAGTCCCACACAGCACCACCGTGGCTGTACAGTGACATGGCCATGCAGTGCAAAGGCAGTGGCACAGCCATGTATCCGGTGCACACATGGACCACCAGTGCTGCACACCCAGACATGCAGTGCCACTGGACAGTGCTGACTGTACCATGTGGCGTGCATGGCAGTGGTGTCAATGGATGGTGGCCATGCCCCGCCACCTACCCTGCTACACAGCATGCACAGAATAACCTGGATGGAAGGCACTCACCATCATCAGGCTGGTCCTGGCGATGACCCACTATGGGACCTCCGGCATGAGGACGTAGCTCCCCTCCCCTCAGCTCGCATCTCTGCCTGTCCACCCGAGCATGACGATGCTCTTCAGGGCCTAGGGTGCAAACATGGAGAGTGGAACATCAGTACAATCAAGTAGCAAAGAACCCCCCACCCAGGTGTGTGCAATCCCACACAGCAAAACCATTCGGCCCCCACCCTACACCACCACCACCACTGCCCACACTGGACCTGCCCACCTCCATGTGGTGGACACATGCCCACCGTGATACCCATACGGACTCAACCAATGTATGGATGGGGCACCTACCTGGCCGTGGAACAGCACCTCTCCTGGCGCGTGCCATTGGAGGTCCCCGTACCGGTGTCGACACTGCTCTGCTGTCCACTCCACCCCTGTGGCCTCCTCCAGCGCCTCCAACACCTCCTCCCACATGGCACTCCTGGCCCTGTCCAGGGGTGCTTCACCAAATAGAGCACCAGCATGGGGCTCCACCAGTGCCACCAAATTGGCCAGTTCTATCTGGCTCCAAATTGTAGCCCTCCGATGTGCCATCTTTGGATCGTCTCTGAATCAGAATGGCGCTCCCTAGCCCACGTCTGCCACATGCAGATGCTGCACGGTACTGCGCTGCCATTCTCCATTGCGCTGTCACCGAGCAGCGTGATGGGGTGCACCCATGTGGATGCATGGCACCTAGGGAGCAAAGGTTGGGCACAGGGTCAGGGGTCTCTCGCGCATGGACCGCCACAGCGTGATTGGTACTCCCCGTGTGTAGTGTGGTAGGGCGCCTGTGTGGGACTTCCTGTAGTGACCTACCATGCTGTGGCACCACAGCTCCTACGGCACCCAAGGGCAAGGACGCCATACATTTGAACAATGCACTAGCACCACTGGCACAGTGGTGGGCATGCCCTGCACTGCCGTCTGTGCTCAGCACATCAGCAGCGCAGCAGGCATTGGCATTAGCACCCTGGCCATGCACCGTGCGGTGCCTACTGCACACATTACAGAGCTGCGCCTCTGCCTGAGCACGTTCAACACAATTGCGCAAGGCGCAACAGCTCGATATTCAGCTGGCATATGCAAATCAGCTCATCAGCAATTCCATGGCGCAGCTACTGCATTAGCATCTACTTATAATTGAGCCTCGCCTCATTTGAATGCATTGTGCTATATAAATGCGACATGGGGCTGCAGAGGCTATAGTCTGGCATTGCAGTCTATTGTGGTGGGTTGCATGCTGTTTGCCAGTGTGGAGTGTGGTGTGTGGGAGATGCATGGGACTGCACATTCAGAGTTAACACCTGTCATTCCCACAGGATCAATAATGACCGAATGTGAGGAGGAGGAACAGAGACATGGGAGACAGAGGAGGCCCAACTTCACCCGGGGCAGAATCAGATGCCCTGTTTGAGGCCTACCTTGACCAGGAACCGCTGCTCAGTGGACAGCAGGGAACACCACAGGCCCATGCTGCGGCATGGGATGAGGTGACGCATGCCATCAACCAGCATGGCAGCCACCAGCGGTCCATGCAGGAGTGCAAGAAGAAGGTGGGCACAGACAAGAGGAGGATAAAAGATAAGGTGGCTGCCATCAGGGCAGCATGTGCTGTGACTGGTGGTGGACAGACTGATGTGCCATGCATGACACCACAGGAAGAGCGGGTGGCTGGCAACATGCGGCGTTGTGCCCTAGAGAGCATTCCAGGTGGTGGATTCCAGATGGGTGGCAGCCCGTCACTGCATGGTAGGTCATGATCTGTCACTGTGTGGGGGTTGGGGGGAATGCCACAGGGTAGGGCAGAGATATTAATGCTACTGTGTTCCCTTACAGCTCCTGAGCGTCTATATGGGTCAGCGGTGGTGGGTTCGTCCACTGAGGTCGATACCCTGGACACAGAGGAGTGCCCATCCACCTACACAGGTGTCCGAGGGTCAGGACAACAATATACCCGCCTGTCTGTCCGGACTGAAGTTGGTGGTGCTGGTGCGGAGGAGGCCCTGCCCATGTCCCAGCATGACAGCGTCCATGGATGCCAGCATGATGAGACTCGGACTGGTGCCGAATCCGTCACCAATGATGATGGAGCACACTTCATGGACAGTGATACGTGTGGGCCACAGGATGGCCCCACAGCGGGTAACAGCATGGGCATAGCCATGGGTGGTGCCGCCGTGGAGGCCTGCGTGACATCACAGTCACAGTCCCAGCCTGTGCTGTCTGCACCAGTGGGGCAGCACTGGTATGCGTCTAGGCCGGTGGGGCTATTGCAGCCATTGCAGCAGCACCATTGAGCCCTGGCAAGTGGCGGCTGGAGGGGCAGTGTCAGCAGTCGGCCAATGGTGATGAGGTGACAGTGTCAGGGGGCAGCATCAGTGCACCATGTGTGGCCATTCCCCAGCATGGCTCTGGTGTGTAGCACCCATCATCAAGGGGTGATGCCCAGCAGGGCCAGGAACACCATGAGGGACCTAATGCAATCCGGCGGATGACCTCTTTGATGAGCACAGCCAACTGCTCCAGACTTCCATGGATCAGCAGTTGCAACTTGTCAGGGTGGTGGATGCACTCAGTGCAGTTCTGCACCAGGCAGAGGAGCGGCGCAGCAGAGACCAAGCTCTGCTCCTGGCAGAGATGTTCCATCAGTGGGAGGATGTGACCACTGCCATTGACAGGCAGACACTGCATTCACAGCTGTCATGGCCACATTGGGAACACAGTTTGTTGCCTATGCACCGCAGACACTGCACAGTCTCATGTCCACCCCCCATTCCCGGCGTCGTGCGACACCATCCATGTCGACACCGGGTTCAGCTGTGGGCATCCCGAGCACGCCTGGCACAGGCATACCGTGAGCTGCAGACCCTGCTCGAACGGTTGTGTTCCCGTAGCATCACCCTTGGGGGACCATAGGTGCCACCCCATGAAGCCAATGGTCAGTCTGTCACAGCTGGCAGGTCTCGCAGGGTCGCCCACGCATCCATGGCGGCCGTGGCACTGTGCCGTATGACTGACCTGTCTCCCACCATGGCTACTGTCTGATGCTGCCCTGTGTGCATAGTGTTGTTCAACGCGCGATGCACGGGTGGGGTACCTGTCCCTGCACACACACATGGTCCATGTGCACACCCTCCCAGCTGCTGGCCACTGTGGCATGTGCATGATGGTGCCTGCATTGCACTGTCTGCCACTGTGCAATGGTGCCCAGCATCTGAGACACACACAATGATGGGCACTGGGCATGGTCATCTGTGGACATTGTGTGTGGCTAGGGGTAGTGGTCAGGGTCAGCGTGCCTCCTATCCCTTGTGCATGTCTTGTGGGAGGGGGTGTGTGTGTGTGCATGACCGCGTGTCATGTTAGGCCTTGTCCATCCCTGACGGTGTGTGCGGTTCCATGATCAGCCAATTCCCTTGCTGCCATGTGCCCCTGGGTTTCGTCCATGCGAGTTTGTGAGTTGTGCCCTTTCCATTGGTGGTTGCACATGGCCCCATGACTTATCTGGGTTGGTTGAAGTGCTCCTCTGTGATGGTGTCCTGGTGCAGCTGCAACATCTGGATTAGGTGGGGGTCCCTTCGCCCAAGAGGGGGCTGCCCATCATTGTCTGCACCAGCATCCTCATTGTCCCCATCGCTGTCCCCCTCTTCAACCTCTATAGCTATCCTACAGTCGTTGGCCATGTTGTGCAGGATGCAACAGGCCAGGAATAGCCCGCAGGCCTTCGAGGGGCTGTACTGTAGGCACCACCAGACGTGTCCAGGCAACGGAAAAGTGCCTTAAGCATCCCGAACACCTGCTCTATGATATTGTGTGTGGTGGCATGTGCCTCATTGTACCTTTGCTGCGATGGGGTCGCGGGCTGCCGGTATAGTGTGAGAAGCCAGGGACAGAGTGGGTAGCCACTGTTACCTGTGTGTGGAGGGTGGACATTAGTATGGTGGTCAGCATCGCTCTGCCATGGGCCGTCAAGGCCAGTACCCATGGCACCTCTGACTATTCCCCCCCCCGGAATCCATGTCATCCTGCGTGTTTGCATACTCACCCACTAGGTGGCTAGTAGGGATGTCCCCACTCTCGAACCTGTGGCACAATGCAGACTGGTGGCAGATGAAGGCATCATGTGCTCCCCCAGGGTGCATGCCACAGACATTGGTTATGTGCCCCCTAGCATCGCACACCACCTGGCAGTTGATGCTGGCATAGCCCTTTCGGTTGATGTGAGCGGCACCTTCTGGGCCAGGTGGCATGCGGATGGCCACATGGGTGCAGTCAATGTCCCCGAGCACGCCAGGCATTCGTGCTGACCTGTGGAACTCTTGTGTGTGTGCTGTGTGCTCCACCGGTGTGCTAGGGAAATGGATGTACTCCACAGCATGTGGCAGCAGTGCGCTGAGGAATTGTGTGAGTAGGCATGACGCGGCCAACTGGGTTATGCCTGTTGCATCCCCTGTTGGTCTCTGGAAGGTGCCCGTGGTGAGCAGGCACATGACAGCTGTCACCTTTGTCTCCACTGACAGAGCATGGCTCCGTCATGTGGGTGCCTGCATCTCATCACTGCACAGCTTACAGAGTCGCCTCAGGATCACCCAGTTCAGGTGGTACCGGCCCACAATCTCTGTGTCACTGTAGTGCTAGAAGCTGGTGCGGGATCAGTACCGCCTGTTGGGAGCATACCACCGACGGGCCCTTCCACGGCCGTGCCCCCGAGCTTCCTGCCTTCTCACACCCTTCATTACCACCTCCATCTGAAAGGTGGCACTGGCCATGTCCCTGGCTGGTGTCCCCCCCCCGGCAGCTGTTATCCTGTTCCCCCCGCTGTCCTTTGTGTTGCTCCCCCCTGCACCGGGTACACTTCCAACCTTTGGCTGTCCTGCCCACTGCCACTGCCCTCAGTCCACTGTGGCACTTCCCCTGTCTCTTCTGCACAGTGGAACAGGCTCCCCACTCCTGTCCTGTTGCTGTTTGTTCCCAGGTGTGCCCTGTCCTGCTCCTTTCCAGTCCCACTCACTGCTACTCCCTTTTCTGTTGCTGTCACCTTGCTCCCACCTCTGGCTTCCCTATAACGTTCTTGCACCTCTCTCTTGTTCCTTTTTATTTTGGATCATTTCCGCTATTGTGCAACTGCCGCTTCCTCCCCTATTGTGCATGGCGCATGCTGTAGAGTAGAGAAACTTACCAGAGCAAGGGAGAAGGATTAAGACTTAGTTTGGCTAAGCAGATTTACTGTGTGGTGGTGTTTTTATTTTTTACTCACAGGGATTGCTACTGTTTGTTGCTAACATTTCATTGCTTTATTTTTTCTCTGATTCAAATTGTTGTTGCTGGTATACCTTCTTCTGCATTATTACAAGGTGTGCTTACAGGTGGTGCTAACAGATTACTGCTGTAATCTTCTGATTCAAATTGTCTTTTGCAAGGTATATCTTCTGTTACTGCTTTATTTTTCTCTGGAGCAAAGTGTTTCTTACAGGGTATATCTTCTCTGAAATTACTGTATTACAGGTGGAGCTTACATTTTTGTGACTTTTTTATCATTGGGCTAAGCAAAATTACTGTTTGACACTGTGTTTTATTTTTTTTCTTGTTTGTTGAAAAGGTTTGTTGTCTCAGAGGTGTTTCAGTCTCCTTCTCACATTGAAGGAGTTAATTGCTTTTCCTCCCACAGCTCTTCCAAAGGATTAGGTGTGTATGTGGGGGTGGAGCTGGCAAACTGTCAGTAATTTCCAACAGAAAGAAGGGTTAAAAAGTCAGGTTAGTTGATATCTTGAGGTAGAAGACTTGGTTTGCTGGCAAGGCACCTAGCTTCACCTGAGCTCTTTCCTTCTAAGACTGCTTGAAAGGAGAGTAGAGAAACTTACCAGAGCAAGGAGAAGGATTAAGACTTAGTTTGACTAAGCAGATTTACTGTGTGGTGGTGTTTTTATTTTTTACTCACAGGGATTGCTACTGTTTGTTGCTAACATTTCATTGCTTTATTTTTCTCTGATTCAAATTGTTGTTGCTGGTATACCTTCTTCTGCATTATTACAAGGTGTGCTTACAGGTGTGTGCTAACAGATTACTGCTGTAATCTTCTGATTCAAATTGTCTTTGCAAGGTATATCTTCTGTTACTGCTTTATTTTCTCTGGAGCAAAGTGTTTCTTACAGGGTATATCTTCTCTGGAAATTACTGTATTACAGGTGGAGCTTATTTTTGTGACTTTTTATCATTGGGCTAACAAAATTACTGTTTGACACTGTGTTTTATTTTTCTTCTTTTGTTGAAAAGGTTTGTTGTCTCAGAGGAGTTTCAGTCTCCTTCTCACATTGAAGGAGTTAATTGCTTTTCCTCCCACAGCTCTTCCAAAGGATTAGGTGTGTATGGGGGGGGGTGGAGCTGGCAAACTGTCAGTAATTTCCAACAGAAAGAAGGGTTAAAAAGTCAGGTTAGTTGATATCTTGGAGGTAGAAGACTTGGTTTGCTGGCCAAGGCACCTAGCTTCACCTGAGCTTTTTCCTTCTAAGACTGCTTGAAAGGCAGAGTAGAGAAACTTACCAGAGCAAGGGAGAAGGATTAAGACTTAGTTTGGCTAAGCAGATTTACTGTGTGGTGGTGTTTTTATTTTTACTCACAGGGATTGCTACTGTTTGTTGCTAACATTTCATTGCTTTATTTTTTCTCTGATTCAAATTGTTGTTGCTGGTATACCTTCTTCTGCATTATTACAGAGGTGCTTACAGGTGTGTGCTAACAGATTACTGCTGTAATCTTCTGATTCAAATTGTCTTTTGCAAGGCTATCTTCTGTTACTGCTTTATTTTTCTCTGAGCAAAGTGTTTCTTACAGGTATATCTTCTCTGAAATTACTGTATTACAGGTGGAGCTTACATTTTGTGACTTTTTATCATTGGGCTAACAAAATTACTGTTTGACACTGTGTTTTATTTTTTTTCTTGTTTGTTGAAAAGGTTTGTTGTCTCAGAGGTGTTTCAGTCTCCTTCTCACATTGAAGGAGTTAATTGCTTTTCCTCCCACAGCTCTTCCAAAGGATTAGGTGTGTGTGGGGTGGAGCTGGCAAACTGTCAGTACTCCAACAGAAAGAAGGGTTAAAAGTCAGGTTAGTTGATATCTTGAGGTAGAAGACTTGGTTTGCTGGCCAAGGCACCTAGCTTCACCTGAGCTCTTTCCTTCTAAGACTGCTTGAAAGGCAGAGTAGAGAAACTTACCAGAGCAAGGGAGAAGGATTAAGACTTAGTTTGCTAGCAGATTTACTGTGTGGTGTTTTTATTTTTTTTACTCACAGGGATTGCTACTGTTTGTTGCTAACATTTCATTGCTTTATTTTTTCTCTGATTCAAATTGTTGTTGCTGGTATACCTTCTTCTGCATTATTACAAGGTGTGCCTACAGGTGTGTGCTAACAGATTACTGCTGTAATCTTCTGATTCAAATTGTCTTTTGCAAGGTATATCTTCTGTTACTGCTTTATTTTTCTCTGGAGCAAAGTGTTTCTTACAGGGTATATCTTCTCTGAAAGTACTGTATTACAGGTGGAGCTTACATTTTTGTGACTTTTTTATCATTGGGCTAAGCAAAATTACTGTTTGACACTGTGTTTTATTTTTTCTTGTTTGTTGAAAAGGTTTGTTGTCTCAGAGGTGTTTCAGTCTCCTTCTCACATTGAAGGGTTAATTGCTTTCCTCCCACAGCTCTTCAAAGGATTAGGTGTGTATGTGGGGTGGAGCTGGCAAACTGTCAGTAATTTCCAACAGAAAGAAGGGTTAAAAAGTCAGGTTAGTTGATATCTTGGAGGTAGAAGACTTGGTTTGCTGGCTAAGGCACCTAGCTTCACCTGAGCTCTTCCTTCTAAGACTGCTTGAAAGGCAGAGTAGAGAAACTTACCAGAGCAAGGGAGAAGGATTAAGACTTAGTTTGGCTAAGCAGATTTACTGTGTGGTGGTGTTTTTTATTTTTACTCACAGGGATTGCTACTGTTTGTTGCTAACATTTCATTGCTTTATTTTTCTCTGATTCAAATTGTTGTTGCTGGTATACCTTCTTCTGCATTATTACAAGGTGTGCTTACAGGTGTGTGCTAACAGATTACTGCTGTAATCTTCTGATTCAAATTGTCTTTTGCAAGGTATATCTTCTGTTACTGCTTTATTTTTCTCTGGAGCAAAGTGTTTCTTACAGGGTATATCTTCTCTGAAATTACTGTATTACAGGTGGAGCTTACATTTTTGTGACTTTTTTATCATTGGGCTAAGCAAAATTACTGTTTGACACTGTGTTTTATTTTTTTCTTGTTTGTTGAAAAGGTTTGTTGTCTCAGAGGTGTTTCAGTCTCCTTCTCACATTGAAGGAGTTAATTGCTTTTCTCCCACAGCTCTTCCAAAGGATTAGGTGTGTATGTGGGGTGGAGCTGCAAACTGTCAGTAATTTCCAACAGAAAGAAGGGTTAAAAGTCAGGTTAGTTGATATCTTGGAGGTAGAAGACTTGGTTTGCTGGCCAAGGCACCTAGCTTCACCTGAGCTCTTTCCTTCTAAGACTGCTTGAAAGGCAGAGTAGAGAAACTTACCAGAGCAAGGGAGAAGGATTAAGACTTAGTTTGGCTAACAGATTTACTGTGTGGTGGTGTTTTATTTTTTACTCACAGGGATTGCTACTGTTTGTTGCTAACATTTCATTGCTTTATTTTTCTCTGATTCAAATTGTTGTTGCTGGTATACCTTCTTCTGCATTATTACAAGGTGTGCTTACAGGTGTGTGCTAACAGATTACTGCTGTAATCTTCTGATTCAAATTGTCTTTGCAAGGTATATCTTCTGTTACTGCTTTATTTTTCTGGAGCAAAGTGTTTCTTACAGGGTATATCTTCTCTGAAATTACTGTATTACAGGTGGAGCTTACATTTTGTGACTTTTTATCATTGGGCTAAGCAAAATTACTGTTTGACACTGTGTTTTATTTTTTTTCTTGTTTGTTGAAAAGGTTTGTTGTCTCAGAGGTGTTTCAGTCTCCTTCTCACATTGAAGGAGTTATTGCTTTTCCTCCCACAGCTCTTCCAAAGGATTAGGTGTGTATGTGGGAGTGGAGCTGGCAAACTGTCAGTAATTTCCAACAGAAAGAAGGGTTAAAAAGTCAGGTTAGTTGATATCTTGAGGTAGAAGACTTGGTTTGCTGGCCAAGGCACCTAGCTTCACCTGAGCTCTTCCTTCTAAGACTGCTTGAAAGGCAGAGTAGAGAACTTACCAGAGCAAGGGAGAAGGATTAAGACTTAGTTTGGCTAAGCAGATTTACTGTGTGGTGGTGTTTTATTTTTACTCACAGGGATTGCTACTGTTTGTTGCTAACATTTCATTGCTTTATTTTTCTCTGATTCAAATTGTTGTTGCTGGTATACCTTCTTCTGCATTATTACAAGGTGTGCTTACAGGTGTGTGCTAACAGATTACTGCTGTAATCTTCTGATTCAAATTGTCTTTTGCAAGGTATATCTTCTGTTACTGCTTTATTTTTCTCTGGAGCAAAGTGTTTCTTACAGGTATATCTTCTCTGAAATTATTACAGGTGGTGCTTTACAGGTTTTACAGTTTTATCTAACATTAGGATAAGCTTTCAGGGTTACTGCATTTGTTGTTGACTGATTGTTTCTGCTCTTACCTCCTTGTTCTTTCGTCGTGGTTCTTCTTTTTAGGCAGGGAAGGGCCCAGCCACCCACCCCATCCCAACCACCCCACGCTACACTCCTTTTATAGGGTACCACAGTTGTGACATTTCCTGTGGCAGAGCAGGAAGAGGCGGATCAGTGGGGCCTCCACAAGGTGATCTCATTTACAGGGCACTAGTAATTTAACTTGTTATAACAAGTTAAACAAAGCACAATTAAACCATTACTTGCTTTTTTTCCTTCTAATTACTCTGACTAGGTTACAAACCCAGCAACTTATTTGTAATGGATTTCATTAACTGCAGGTACTGTGGAACAATTTTCAGAAGGACAGTCTTACAGGATTTAGGACACTGTCCTACATACTGGGCCTGAGATCTTAGGTCTCAGCTCCGGGCAGCATGGGCAGAGATTGCACGCCTCAAATTTCATATTGAAGAGGAAATACATTATAAGAACCACCGCCATTTCCCCAGCATCCAACAGAAAACCTCGACACGCAGAGGGTAGTTGGTCCAGGAGGTTGGCAGGTGGTTAGGAGGAGCAAATCAGGTGCCCCATCACTCTCTGCTCTCCAACACATTACCTCCAAAACCATATAAACACTACAAACAGGTATCTGCCTCTATCTCTGAAGTCAAATAAAGAGGCAGAAGACACTGCAGAGCAGGACACTGCGGCACAGGAGCTGGCACAACAATACTCACCCAAATCAAGAACCAAACTAAACAAGCACAAAGGAAATCAAAAACTTCTGATCATAGGAGACTCCATGATTCGGGGAGTTGATACCCATCTCCAGCCAGGGGTGATGGTCAGATGTCTCCCAGGTACATCAGCATGGAGACACTGACCGCATTACAAAATTGTTCACAAAGCAGGAGAAAACATTGATGTCCTAGTACACATAGGGACTAATGATCTCGCCAGCCGGTCAGTTGTGGAGACCAAGGAACACCTGACTAGGCTGGGTGACAAACTATCATCTATTTCGTCTCGCATCTCCTTCTGAGATCCTCGCCAGTCTGGGAGAAGGGAGCAGATGGACGGAAGGTCAGAGAAGGGGAGATAGGGAGCTAAACACGGGCTCAAGGACTGGTGCCAGAAAAAGGACACAGATTTGTAGAACTGGCAACAGTTCTGGGGGCGAAAGTTCTTTAAATTTGATGGACTGCATCTGACTAAAGAGGAGTCAGTGCATTGGGGCAGAAGTTTGGCGTCTTTTGCAGAATATTTAAACTAGCAAATGGGGAGAGTGGTGAGCAACTCACACGTCGAATGGGAAGAACACCCTCCCCTCAGCTAGTGGTCAAACAGGAATTCAGCTGTTTGCCGCTCATTTGCATCACCAGGTAAGAAAAAAGGTTTGTCTCCACACGACGATGCACAGGGTAATGCCAAACTTCACCCAACAACTAACACACCAAAATCTGGCCAATGGAAAATCATGTACACAAATGCTCACAGCCTGGGAAATAAGATCCCAGACCTGCAGGCAATAATGTCAGAGGCTAAACTGGACATAGTAGCAATTAGTGAGGACGTGGTTTACCACTAACCACACTTGGGAGACTTCAGTACCTGGCTATGTATTGTTCAGAAGAGACCGAGGTGCGTGTTGGGGGGAGGAGTGGCCTTGCATGTTACAATGAAAATATCAAAGTTACAGAAATTCAAAATACACATAAGGAGCCAGAAGAACTGTGGGTCACCCTGGAAACAGGAAATGGGACAGCCATAAGAACTGGGGTTGTCTACAGGCCCCCAGACCAGAGGGAGGACATAGACACATTACTGTTAGAAGATATACAAAACATGACAGCTAAAGGGAGGTTCTGATAATGGGAGACTTCAACATGCCAGATACAGATTGGTCAATACCAGCAGGAACATCGGCCAGAACTAGACACATAGTGGATTCCTGCAGGAGGGCCTCAAACAACTGGTACAGCAACCCACAAGAGACAGGGCTATCCTAGATCTAGTACTGACTAACAAAGAAGGATCACAGATCTCCAGGTAGAAGGTCACCTGGGGCCAGTGACCATCACATGGTATGGTTCAATTTGGCTACTACATCTAAATCATCCCATTCAAAGGCAAAAATATGGGACTTCAGAGGGCTGACTTTGATAAGATGGCCAACAGAGTTAAGCTAGCCCTGGCAAAAGAAACACAGAGGAGGTACAGGCAAAGTGGGCAAGCATTAAGGATACAATAATTGAAGCAACATCCCATTGTGTTAGACAGAAAAGGAAGTGCAAAGAAGAAGAAAACCACTTTGGTTCTCAAATACAGTAGCAGAAAAGGTCAGAGCCAAAAGGCTGGCCTTCAGAAAATATAAGGGAACACAGCGGATGAAGATAGGAGGCATACCAAACTGCCTCAAGGGAAGCAGGTAAGGCAGTAAGGCAGGCAAAGTCCCAAACTGAGGAAACACTCAGTACGTAACAGTAAAGAAGGTGACAAGACTTTCTATAGATACATTAGTGAAAGGAGAAAGTCCAGAGGGTATTGCTAAGCTTAATGGAGAAAAGGAGCATGTGAGGAGGAGGACCCTGTAAAGGCATCTATCCTAAATAGATACTTTTGCTCAGTATTTACTGAAGAGAAGGTAGGGCAGGGCCCACAGTCAGCATCATGGACACAGGGGGAGGGAGGTGAGCACTACTCTCTTCACAAAAGAAAGGGTCCCACAAGAGCTTGCTAGCTCAGGTGGATAAGGCAATGGGACCTGATGGCATATCCCAGGGTACTTAAGAGCTAAAGGAGGAACTAGCAGAGCCATTAGCAGAATTGTTTAGTGAGTCTCTGAGCACAGGAGGGTCCCAGAAGACTGGAGAAGAGCTCATGTGATCCCACTCCACAAGAGTGGTAGCAGGGAGGAGGCGGGGAACTACAGACCGGTCAGTCTCTACCTCAGTAGTGGGCAAGATTATGGAGGCACTCCTTAAGGAAAGGATAGTGCAACACCTGGAATCCATAGGGCACAGGATCCAAGACAGCATGGGTTTACAAAGGAAGGTCCTGTCAAACTAATCTCATAGATTTCTTTGACTGGGTAACCAGAGTGGTGGACCAAGGGGAGCAGTTGATGTCGCTACCTTGACTTCAGCAAAGCTTTTGACACTGTTCCACATAGAAGATTGATAAATAAGCTAGGTAGGCTCGGGTGGGTCAAGTTAGTCAACTGGGTGGCAAACTGGTTGACTGGCAGAAAACAGAGAGTGGTGGTAAATGGTATACAGTCAGAAGAGATGCAAGTCACAAGTGGGTACTCAGGGATCAGTCCTGGGGCCAGTCCTATTCAACATCTTCATTAGTGACCTCACAGATGGACTAGAGGGTAAGGCTTGTCTGTTTGCAGATGACACCACGATCTGCAACAGAGTAGATGATCCAGATGGGTGGGCAGAATGAGAAGAGATCTGGATAAACTAGCAGAATGGTCAGAAGAGTGGCAACTGGGATTTAATGCAAAAAGTGCAAAATCATGCACATAGGGAAGAGAAACCCTGAAGCCACTTATAGGCTGGGAGGGAGTTGCTAGCAGTCACAAAGGAAGAAAGAGACTTGGGCATCATCATCACTGATGACCTAAAATCATCAACAGACCTCTAAAGCAGTAGGTAAGGCTAGGGGTGTTAGGGTGTATTAGTAGGGTATCACAAGTCGTAAGAGGGGTAATAATCCTCTGTACAAGACATTGGTTAGCCCCATCTGGAGTACCGCGGCAGGCTGAAAAATCACACCTTCACAAGGACATTAACCAAATTGAGGCAGTCCAGAGAAGGGCAACCAAATGGTGCAGGGACTGCATCAGAAGACATATGAGGACAGATTAACGGAGCTCAATATGTATACCCTTGAGCAAAGGAGGGAGAGAGGTGATATGATCGAGACATTTAAACACCTTAAGGGCATAAACAAGGTGAAAGAGTCTAACATGTTTAAATATAAGAAAAAAAGCAGGACAAGAGGACACAGCATGAGATTAGAGGGAGGCCGATTAAGGGGGAATGTGAGGAAATTCTTTTTCACAGAAAGGGTGGTAGATGCATGGAATGTCTTACCACAAGAAGTGGTGGCTATGAATACAGTGCAGGGCTTCAAACAGGCATGGGATAGGCATAAGGGAGCAATACAAATGACTATGAATAGATAGGTCACTGACAGAGCAAAGGCCGATGGCACATTTATAAGGTAGAAAAAGAAATGGGCAGACTGGATGGGCCTTGCGGTCCTTATCTGCCGTCAACTTCTATGTTTCTATGTTTCTATGTTTCTGTTGAATAGCGCACTGTGCCATTTATTCATGGTTCCTCCCCTTACAGTTGCGCATGCATTCATTACCATTGCACTCTTGCGCATTGCAATTTGAGTGGTGCAGCTGCCTCCAGCTGAATATCGCAGAATGGCTCATTTTAGGACTTGTGCAGGCGCATCTTTGTTGTGCATGGCGCAACCCTTTTGAATATCTGGGCCATGGGATGCAGACCCTTACACTGAACAGCTTGAATGAAGATACAGGTTATAGTAGCTATCTAGGCGAATAGTTTTTTTTTTTTTTTGGCCCTGTGTAAAACCAGACTGCAGCATGGACTTTGACAGGAAGTGCTTGATGTACAAATACAGTATACCTAAAAGATTTTAACAACATCATTTAGTGCAATATGTACAGTATATAAGCATTTTTCATATTTTAGTGTGGTAATTATCACTAGAGTTACATACAATTTAAGATTAACACTTGAATAGGATATTTATTCTTGTATATTTATATGTAGTATTATGAACACTATGGTTGGTAAAGAATTTTTTTAAATACAACTAAGCACAAGTGGGAATATAAGGGAAACCTATGTATGTCACAATTACAGGTTCTTTGGGTATCATTCCTGTTTTTAATCGTAACATCAATGTATACATAGTAGTACCACGAGGGATAGTGGCAATATTGTGTATATAGTTAATGATTAGAATTGTTATTTTGATATGTATTTAAGATGCCATAATGAATGTACCAGGTTTGGAAAAATGTGCAGAACATCTTCAAGTTATACTTAGCATAACCACTTATGGGTAAATCTCACCTCATAAAGGTTAACAACTGTTATTGAAAATATATGAAAACAAAAAAATATGAATCCTGGTATCACTGAACCAGATAGGTGTAGATGGAACTTACAAGGGACTTATATGTAGTTTGATAGAACGAAAATCACTGACAAAGAATTTTTCAACCCCTCCCTCCACATAGCTACATTTTAAAATAAAATGAACGCAAGAGCTACAGAGTATAAGGCAGTGCTACTACAACTAGTAAAGGAGAACCCAGTGATCATAAAAGCATATTCTCTGGAAAATAATTAAATGTAGTATTCCAGAATAATTGATCACCACAGTTTTGGATGCACTACAGGGAGGTTAAAAGATTCTGTTACATCATTGCATCAGACTGCATCCAAGGTTGCTTAGCAACAGTAAACAAAAAAAATTCAAAAAAACAATGACTCCCCATGAATTAATCAGCTCTGAAGATGGAGACTTGATCTCCAAAACATCAGGATGTTTGTACAGCAGGTGACCACATGACAGCTGGTAATGGAGACCAGGAAGATTTGTGCATGAAGGAGTCAGGACGCCTGAAAGTAACCGAGAGGAACAGCTAGCTGAACAGTTTCCTTCAGTGTGCACAGACAGTTGAACAAAAGGCTGTAGCCACAGGTCAGCTACTGAAATATGGCAATGCCAACCAGGCTGGAAAAATAAACTCTATGGATCAGGCAATTGCACCATGAAAAAAAGCAAAATGGAGACTGAAAGGGAAATATCTTTCCAGAGACTGGTAAAATAAAAACTTTGAATGTCTGCAAATTGGAATTTACCCTCTAATAGTTACTGAAAAAAACTACTAAGGTTTAAGAAGCTGTGTAATAAAAATGAGCACAACTGTTTACATAAAATAAAAAATTAAACCGTTCCTGTGCATGAGTAATATAGTTCTAAGGGAACATATGCAAAGGAGTGGCACAGAAGGGCGTGCAGGTGAACTGCGTAGTCCTTTTTAACTACTTGCATCTAATATATTAAAAAAAATAATTCCCCGGTAGTTTAGTGGTCCCTCCCCCCTTCCTGTTCTCTGATTGCCATCCTGACGGTAACAAAATTATTCCCTGGTACTTCAGTGGTCCCTCTCTGTTTTCCAATCCTGTCCCGATTATTAAAAAACACATTATTCCCCAGTAGCCCAGTGGCCCCTCCCCCTTCCCCGGTCACTGATCACCATACCGAGTAAAGGGAAACAGTTCCTCCCTGACAGTCCAGTGGTCCCTCCCCCCACCTGAACACCCGCCCAATAAATATATATATAATTATCATTGGTGTTCAGTGTACCTTCCCTCCACCTCCATGTCGCTCCCTTGCAAACAACAAAAGTGTCCCATTTCCCTGGTGGTCTAGTGGACCCCCACATTCCCACCCTGGCAGACAGTGGACTTACCATCCCACTCTCCCCATTCTGGAACCCCGCTGTGAACTGGTACAGCCCTCCTGCCAACACCATGGGTAGCCGCCACCTGAACTGTGAATGAATGAGTATACTGTAGTATACACTATGCACTCATTGCTTGACACTGTCAACCAATGAGTGAATAGTGTATACTGTACTCACTCATTCACAGTTCAGTTGGCGGCCGGCCATGGTGGTGGGAGGAGGGCTTTGCCTGTTGCTGGCTGGGTTTCAGGATGGTGGAGAGCAGGATGGTAGATCAGTGTCTGCTGGGGTGGGGAGTGCACTAGACCCCCAGGGAAATGGGACACTTTTGTTGTTTGCAAGTGAGCGACATGGGGGGGTGGTACACCAGACACCAATGATAATTATATATATTTATTAGGTGAGTTGGGCTGGTGTTCGGGTGGGGAGAGGGACCTAGTGGACTACCAGGGTGGAACTGCTTCCTTCTGCTCAGTTTGGCAATTGATAACCAGGGAAGGGGGGAGGGACCACTGGACTACTAGGGAATAAAGTTTATTTAATATCGGGATGGCGATCCATGAACAGGGAGGGTGAGGGACCACTATACTACCAGGGAATCATTTTTTTACTATTGGGACAGCGATTGGAGAATGGGGATGGGGGCAGCACTGGACTTCCAGTGCATAGCTTTTGTTTTATAAGGGGATGGCAGTCAACAGTTGGGGAGGGGGGAGGGGCCACTGAACTACTAAGGACGCGGTGTTGTGGGTCGGGGGGCCGCCTTGCACTACCTCCTACAATCACTAGGGTTGCATGAAATTAATAGGAGGTTTTCCTCAGTGGTACTTTCTCCATGCAAGGAAACCCCACAAAAGGCCCTTGCATGGAGAAAATGCTTTGTGAACGGGACTGCACTGATATGCAGGTCCCCTCCCCCTCATTTGCATTGCGGACCCCTCAAACCTTTGCCCTGTCATAAACCCAGTTTGCAGGTGTACACTAGGCTTTTGTGAGTACCACACTGGGGCAAAACCCAGTTTGCAGAGCAAAATGGTTTTGTGATGGGGCAAAGTTTTGTGATTCTAGCACCTGGAATGGTATTTTCCTCGTATACCACATATACCCATCATTTATTATACAGACATGGTAGATTTTTTTTAATGCAGTATAATCAAAAAATTTCCTTCACCGTTCTTTCATCATCCTTAAATGCCTACTGGCATTAATGGATGATGAAAGCAGTGTGAAGGAAATCACTTTCGCTCAAGCTGCTTTCTTAAGATGGCCATCTTTAGAACACCAGCAGTGGGTGCTCTCCTGCTGCTGGTATCACCCTCCCTCCCAATCCATGTTTTATGCAAAACAGATGACAGGTGCCTAATCCCTTCGTTGTTATGTTTTATAATATATAATACAATATCTATATCTATAAATATACTGTATATAATTAATTGTGAAAACTTCATTAATCTAGATATTAGGGTTGAAGAATGCAAAGCACACAAAGTAAGGAAATGAAAAACTTTAGGGGTCTGAGTCCCTAGAGTCTTGAAGAATCAGTTTTTGGTGTTCCTTGGGATTGTCAACCCTAAAGCCCACCACCTACCCAGAGCCAACAAGGTTATTCACAATCTCTTTCTTCACACAGGCACTGCGTGAAGAAATCTACAGCCGATTTTGTTGTTCAAATGTGGTAAGCCATACTTCTTTACCTCCAGAAAGTACATGCCTCTGAGGCACTGGCTTGGAGCTGCACTTCGTGTTTCAGATGGGTGGCTATGGGCTGGGGAGTAGGCATTAGGGTTGAAAACCCCATGGAGCACAGCACCACCAATTCGCCAAAACTCCTGAGACTCAAAACCCTAATGGTTTTCATGTCCATGCTATATGAGCATTGCATTCTTCAACCCTAATGTCTGTATTACTGTAGCTGGATTTTTTTTGTAATATCGCAAAAACTACATGTAAGCATCACCTAGGATTAAAGCACAAGGTCACAAAAGCAGGGAAATAAAAAGTGTGAGTAAAAAGCTTCCCTTACTGTTGGTAAATATGTGGTGTGGTGTTCCTTGGGGGTTTAACCATTTCTCGATACAGACTCACCATTACCATATGTTTGGTACCCATGCTCAAAGCATTGGTGTTGCAGTAAAGCAAGCAATAATACATGACAGGATGGGTGGTATTGGGTTATATTGGATCGCACAGGGGCATAAAGAGTCCCGACACCATAGGCGGAGTGCCTTATAACCTCTGGAATGTCTGGTATAGCCCAATACTGCCCACTCTGGAGGGTATTATTACTCTTATAAAATGGGTTATAGGTGACAGATTGTTTAAAATTAAAACTTTAAATAAAAACAAATGAATAAAAATGAACTGAGAGCTTTTTTGTGCTGTTATGGCAAAGTAGTCCCTTCACTGGTATCTCTATCTCTCTCTCTCTCTACATACATCTATATATATATATATGTATTAGAAGGTGCTGCTGTGTTTCTGAGATTTGAAACACTAACTACAATTCCACCTAGTTCCCCCCCCCCCAACATATATCTTTGTTTCTGTGCTGTTTACATTCCCTCAGTAAGGCACAGATAAGTGACAGTGTTACTAGCAGGGCAGCTGTTACTTCACTGAAATGAATAGCACTCTGGAAAGCTTTTTGTAACCTCAGAGGCAGTGAGTAAATTTCTGAGAAAGGTGTGGTCACGCCCCACTATCTGCCCACATGTCTGCCTGGTTACCTGCTGCCTGACACTGGAGTTGGAGCTGAATGGGGCTGCTGTGAATGATTTTGGGTGGCAGAGACTGTGGTTGTGAACTGTAGTGAGGGTGGTGATTACAGGATGGCAGTGAGAATGGTTGGGAGATGGCATGATGGCACTGCTGTTACAAGATTGCAGTTTCATTAGAGGCAACTGTTCCGGCAGAATCGGACAGCATAAATGTAAACTACAATCCCTAATAAAGAGGTACAGAATTAAAAAAAAAATACTTGCACCTGATTTTTATTTACGGCTATGACTGTTATTTCATGTATACATTTGTTTAGTTCTCTGTAACAGTATTTCTATCGGTAAGCGAGAGGAAAAAAATGGTGGCTGTCTAAAATTGAATTCCAAGCTGGCACAGTAATAACAGCTGGCAATTGGGCACTTGGCAGTGGGATTTATTGTTTCTCATCTTTGTTGGCACATAAATATACCTATTGTCAGGGGTCTTAGCCAATCAGAGGCTGGGAAATCTCCCTACCCACTTTCTAATGAACAGTTGCTCAGTGCAGCATTGGTGTTACCCTATCACTGAAGATGCCTTTCAAAACACAGAAATATGTAAGCATTAAGCCACGATGAAGGTGGCATTTAATGGGGAATTAATGCATGGTTGGGACCATTGTAGCACAAGGCTGGAGGCTGAGTGCCTGGTGGCCAACCATGCGTGTCCCATTGGGCCAACCTTCGAGAGAACTTAATGCACCTGCAACATGGAAGTGCAAACTATGTTATGTTACAAGTGAATGGTATGTGCGATATTAGTGAACATGAACTTACGATATTGTTTTCTACCATTTCAACTGCTGTTCTACTGTATACTTTTCAATATATCTCACTCTCCCCCAGGTGCGTGCATGCTCTAACTTCACTACCTGTTAATATTGTGCCGGCTACGTTCTGTCGCTTTCCTACTAATCATTAAAAAGCACTTTGTGATACATCTCGTCGGACAACATAACTTTCATTCATATCTACACGGCTGTTTAGACTCATTTCATTGTTTTGTATTTCTGCTTAACTACTGCATTCTGGGGAGATAACGGATATTTGCATACCTGATATTTTACTTCATTGCCGATCTGAAGGTATACAAATCTTTGTTCTATCCCCACAATGCACTGCTTACTAGGAAGTGATGCCATATACTCGCCATTCACAGAGACATACATCACTCACAGCATGCTTCTTCGGGTCCGTCTACACGACAGACTGTGTGACTTGCCCCACTTTTCCTCACACAGTGAAAAATGCTGATCATCACTGAGATAGCTTCCTGTACAGTGCGGTACCCATGGCTTTCTTCAGGTTGGAGGGCTAGTGTGCTCAGGATTTTGGCAGTGCGGCCACAACACAAACAGTGGTCCACTTTTTCCTGTTGCTTGCTCCCATTCCTGCTGCAAACTCTGCTACATTCTGAGGTGGGCATTACTAGTGGATTAATCCCCGCTTCACAATGTACCATGTGTTGTGTTTCCACCAATGCAGTTGCTGGAATCATGTCTATCTTTTTTTGCCATGTTACAAACTCACATACCTATGCTTTAAGCTAGGTGACAAACTGAGGTTAATACCAATACTGCATCAAGCATTTGTTTATTTGCTCCTAAAACTGGGCTTTGGGAGAGGATAGGTAAGTTAGGGTAACACCAATACTACATTGAGCAATTGTTGAAACCCAAAGGAACACCACAGACAATTCAACAATGGTCTGGAGGCTTTCTACTCTTACTTTGCTTTTCTTGACTTTTATGGCTTTGCATTTCAGCCCTAACTGATGCTAAAATGTAGTTTTTTTGTTTCCTTTTTTAAAAGGATATTTATTTTCAGATACACATTAACAGCTTTCTGTTGAGGCTGGCATTGTGAATTGTTTTACTGGCTAGCAGACACAAGTTTCCAGTTGCTTTCTTTCCCTCACTGCCATCCTGTGCCAAGCCATTCCTGGTTTCTACTGGCACCCGTTCCCTCACCCTGATCCAATCCAAGCATTCCCTGAGGATTATTGCACTGCACTAACCCTGGCCCAATGCTAAGCAATCCCTGCCAATCCAGTGGCATCCCCTTCCTCATCAAAGCCCTAGTTTCAAGTAATCCACTGGATCTAGAGACCACCGCCCTTCGCCATTAGCCATGCAGTCCCTGATATCCAATTGTACCTCCCCTGTTACCCTGCTCTTGTGCTGTATGTTTTTGTTATAATATTTTTGCAACACCAAAAAATATATAAATTGTTATCACAAAGATGTACACATTATGAATGTTGGCCACATTTTATAATTTTATTCATGAGTAACACAGCCATTAATGATAAGTTGCAATTCTGGCTTTGATCATAATTACAAGAAAGGTTCTCACAAATGATGTGACTCTGAAACCCAAGACACCTGTTTTTAATGTTTTTCTAATCGTGGTTTGTTATAATATTTTTTGACACTATAACAATAGAACAAATCAGTATCACAAATATGTACACATCATGAATGTTTGCATGACAAGTTGTAATCTTGACAGACTCACCATTGCTGGGCAGGTACTCATGAATGGTGTGACTACCATACCCATATTAAAAGAAATAATAACTCTTAATTTCAATGAAATATGATAATTAAATTAATAGGATTATCCCCCCAACCCCCAGCAATTCACAGATATTTATTTGAAAGTACTAAAGTGTGTGAAGAGGGTGCTATCTGTAAGAATTCACAACATAAGCAGGTATGTTAACCCTACCTCATAAGAGTTATTTTATTTTAAATATTTGATTATATAAAGAGAGAAATTATACGACTTTAAAAAAATGTTTTGTATTTGTTTATTAGCCCAGAATGTTCTGAAGAAGGTACAGGTTGGGCCTGAAACATGAACCAGAAGGAATATTTAAATTCTGGGAGCTCAAGAATAAAAATGTAAATTAATAAGAAGAGATACATTGGGTAGAGGTCTTCCTTGCTTCTGACTTTCTGATTCAAGACTGGATTTGGAGGAACTCCCCTGTAGAAATTATAATCAACCAAAAGTGAACCCGGGGAGACAATACTACACACTAATAAAACTACCATACCCAAGACATCTGTTTTAAAAATGTATTTACGCACCTCATAACTTTAAAACTATTGAACATAATTGTAATAACTTTGCCAGATTTGAAGCTCCTAGCTCAAAGGTTGTGCATTCTAATTTACAGATCCCTGGGTCAAAGGATGGCTGAGTTATGAGTGACCAAATATAGGGGTTTAGGATTGATCTGCCAGCGCAACCCTAATTATAGGGATGTTACTTCACCACTGTAATCTTTTCTTTTTTATGTGCTGCTACATTGCCTTTATCACTTTCATGTGCAAAATTACTGCTTTATATAATTCTTCAAGTTCTTTGCACTTTTGGCACTTTGTCTTTGCACTGCCCCATTTTTTGTCTCTTCCCCGGGTCACACCTGGAAATGAGAACGCACTCATTCTACCTTTCCCTATCAAAAAATAAAAAATGAAAGAAATAGCCATCTTAGATACTATTGAAACCACTGCACCCCTCCATTCAAAAAACATAAGAGAGGTGCACTTCAAAGTAAAATTCAGTCTTAACTTGACAAGCACACAAAAAGCTTTTTAAAAATAAATGTTATTTATTGCGTCTAACTCTAGCCACATCTATATGCGCAATTACATAGATATGTGTGCAAAATGTGAAAAGGTGCTATAGTGCGTTTCAGGTATCTTTGTATACATACGGATGTAGATGGAGTTGGCAAGCAAATAACATTCATTTGCAATCAATTGTTTGTGTGCTACTGTTTGACAAGTTATTTAAGATGTAACTTTACCTTGGAATACACTTCTTTTTGTGTTTTGTTGTCGTTGGGGATTATCTGCCCATGAGGTGCATCTGGTTTCAGTACCATTAGTACAATCTTATTTGGCATTTTTCATCGATTCATTGTCACCTGGCTTTTGCTTATCATAGGTTAACATGGTCTAATGGCCTGCAGCCTTACCACCTTGGAGTCTTATCCCTTAGGTCTCAGAATCTAAATAGAGTTTGACCTGTTCATTAGTAGGATGGGAGGCTTCTGATGAGACTTTCAGTGATCAGCAGGTACTGGAGAAAGTGGTGTTGGTAGCTCTGCAGGGCATTCTCCCCTTGGATAAAAGTAATCATAGCAATGCCCCAGCATGGAACATTATTCAGAGGACACTGTGCTGTCAGCAGTGCCATCTTTAAGATCAGACATTAAACAGAGTTCCCATCCTCCTGTTCTGGTGGTTTTTCAGGTGGACATTAAAGACCACATGGCACTTCTTCAAAGACCACATGGCACTTCTTCAAAAGAGTAGGGGAATTTAATTTAAAATAAGGAATCACACATATATTACAATATCATTTTGTTAAGAAAGCAAAAGAATAAGACTGGCAAAACATAAAGACATCCTATAAAACTCAAAAGGGCAAAAAGAAAACCGCATTACTTCATGCAAGCAACAAAACAGATACCTTGTAGCCTTCAGCTGCTGACTCGCAAGATTAGGGCAATTTCCCTAGTGTTTGTGCCAAATTTCCTTCAGTCACTGAAAGCACCAATAGCGTAACCTGGTTCAGTATCAGTCAGTTTGTATATGTATCCCCCCTCACGTGGCACAAGGCTGAAAACAGGAAGTATTTTCTAGTCCTTCTTTCCATGTCAACAAAACCCATGAATGAAAGATGGTGAATTGTGGGTTATGTAACAGTAGCCAAGGCTTTTAAAATTCATGAATCTTAGCAGAGCCTGACTGAAAAGTTGTAAGAAACTGCCTGTTCCTGAGTAGAGCACCCTGCCTTGGAGTCCCATGCCTGCTGAGGATCACCACCAGAAGTGTCCTGCCTGCTTGCAGATGTGTCCAGGCTGCAGAATGACAAAGGAAAGCTAGAGACTATTCCTGATACTGTCATGCTGCAGCTAAAGACTAGTCCCTGCAAACTTCCAGCTCCAGCATGTTTGCATCACTTAGACTTTTTTCCAGACTGTGAGTAGATAGGGCTGTCCTGCAAAAGACTTGGAGAAACTGTTCAAAAGTTGTTATAGCCTGCTACAGTTAAAGTTTACATTTATTCCCTTCAATTTTTAAATGCACCAACACCAGCCAACCTGTGGCAACAACCAGCCTGCAACAGTCTTGGTTATACTAATATACTAACATACTATTTGCCAGCAGATTAGGCCTTACAGTCTATCGAGTCTGCTCAAACCTCAGATCCCTAGTTGGGTGCCAAGACCCCCCCCTTGTGTTCCAGAAACCCCTATCATCCATTCCCACCCCCCTGGGCCAGGCCATCATCTGATACATCCACTTTCTGTGTCTGTCCCACCCTCTCTTGAAGCCCTCCACTGTGGATCTCTGAACCAGCTCACCAGGCAGTGCATTCCAAGGGTTCACCACCCTCTCAGTGAAAAACCTCCTCCACTTTCCCCACTCACCTTTCCACCTTCCAACTTCAAACCATGCCCTCTGGTGATACCTCCCTGCTTTAGTCTAAAGATCCCCTCCATGTTTACCCTGTTTATTCCCTTGAGGTACTTGAAGACCTCAATCATGTCCCCCCTGTCTCTCCTCTCCTCCAATGAAAACAGGCAGAGCTCTTCAAGTCTGTCCTCATACGTCAAATCCCCTAGCCTTCATATCATCTTAGTTGCCCTCCTCGTACTCTCTCCAGAAGCTGTATGTCCTCTTCAAGTGTGGTCTCAGTACTGTACACAGTACTCAAGGTGTGGTCTAACCAGTCCATTGTACAGTGGCAGAATCACTTCCTTGCTCCTAGAGGTGATCCCCCTTACGATGCATCCCAACATCCTGTTTGCCTTGCTAGCTGCTCTCCTGCACTGCTCAGAGTTATTTATACATGCATCCACCATGACCCCTAGGTCTTTTTAACCTATTGAGGCCTCCAGCGCCTCCCTCCCAGGATGTATCTGTGTTAGGGTTTCCCTGCCCAAGATGCAACACCTTGCGCCAGTGATATTGAAATTTAATTTCCATGTGTGAGCCCAGCTTTCCAGGGTGTCCAGGTCCCTTGCAGGGCCAGCCTCCCCTCTTCTCCTCAACTACTGCTCCCATTAGAGTCATCAGCGAAAAGACTCATTTCACACCCTATACCCTCCCTGATGTCAAATGTATGCATTAAACAGGATCGGACCCAGGACCGAGCCCTGCGGTACCCCACTACCAACCTCTCTAGGGTTCGAGAGCGCCCCACAGATCACAACTCTCTGGGTGCATCCAGCTAGCCAGTTTTCAATCCACCTGACCATCAAAGGGCCTACTCCTAACCCCATCAGTTTCTCCACCAGACCATTGTGGGGGACAGAGTCAAACGCCTTGCTGGAGTCCAAGAATAATACATCCACAGGCTTTCCCCTGTCCAGTTCTGATGTTACCCATTTGTAGAACTCTACAAGATTGGTTTGACATGATCTACCTGGCACAAACCCATGTTGCCGACTATCCAAACTTCCCACCTCCTCCAAGTACACCCCCAATTGTTCCTTTAGTATACCCTCCATTAATTTTCCCACCACTGAGGTCAAACTGATGGGTCTATAGTTACCTGGTACTTCCCTCGAACCTCCCTTTATGGATTGGCACCGCATGTGCCTCTTGCCAATCCCTAGGTACCCTCCCTGTCTCAAGTGACCTGTTGAAGAGCTCCGCCAGGGGTGCAGCCAGTATGTCCACCAATTCCCATAGTAGTGTTATCCCAGCATAGGACTAAGTGGTCTGGTACCAGACAGGAGGGGGAGTCTATGTATTTACAGGTTACATGGTGAGAGGAAGGACATTGTGGTTTTCTGCTCACTGTTAATGTTTAATGCCTCTAGAGTACTATCTTGCATTGTCTTTATTTGCTACATACTTGAGTGCCAGCAGTGTCAGTGGCTCAGTAGGTAGCACACTTGCCTCTGAGGCTGGGAGATCAGAGGGCTGTGGGTTCAGTTCCCACATCTGGCACTTGGGTTAATATCCCAGTACTGACACTGTAGTGCAGCATGAGAGGGGTGCTGCACTTCTGAGGTGCCATCTTTCGGATGAGACATTAAACTGCGGTCCCATCTGCCTGGATTGGTGGTAGTCCGGGTGGATGTTAAAAGATCCCATGGCACTTATCGAAAAGAGTAGGGGAGTGTTTTTTTTTATTCAAATCAAACTAAAAACATAACAAAATATATACAAAACAATCATACATTACACAGAACCATAGAAAGAAAGATACAAAACATCAATAAATATTTTTTTCAAATAATAACCAATTTAAATAATTCATATAGAGAAAAAAACCTTCATACCTCAATAATATTAAATAAACCCATACATTCCCCATAAAGAAGTCCAAAAAACAGCAATGTATTTCAAATATTCTGTCTGCTTCAAGTGACGTAAATCTGAACATAACATAAAAAATAACTCTTCAGTAGAAATCAGTTGCTGTTGTAATAACAACCTACATCTGCTGATCCGCAACCAATAAAAAAAATGCCCATGTATCACTCTTAAAGTACTAAGACTATCTTTAGACAAAAAACTTTCATGAACACCATAAAACAATAATTCCAAGGATGGCGGTATAAGAAAACTATTTTTCCATCGATTTTTAACCATATCCCAGAAGTTAATTGCATATGGGCACTGAAAATAAAGATGTAACATAGTTTCCAATTTTAATTGGCAACATTCTCTTGGACAATAACGTTCCTGTAAACTTTTGTGCTTCTGATTGCTATGGACATTCACCCTATTATGGAGTCCTAACCAAACTGTATTCCAAATATGTTTTGGTATACGCTTATCCATTATATAAGCCGAAATTTCTTGTTGGTGAATCACCGAAAATCCAGAAAATGGAGAATCAAAAAAAACACCTTGGTAAAACATCCGCATAAAGGGCTATTCTAGCAGTATGACCAGCCGAGGACCAACTTAAATGCCATACTTTTATTTTATCAAACACACCTTCACATCACATAGCCAATCTTGGGCGTCTTTTGTTCTTATGGTAAAAATAATTTAATCTCCATTCAGTAAAAACGACAGACAACCGCTATTTTACAAAAAGGCTTCAATTATGTGAACAGTTAGTCATTAAAGGTACTATATTACAGTATAAAAAAACTGTGAAAAAAAATAATACCGGATGAATCATATTAACCCCTCCCACCTGTACTGGTAAATATAAAACATTCCGTCGTATTCTATTCAAACGACTCCCCCAAAAACAACTAAAAAAAACAACCCATCAACTGAGTCTCTAAATGTTGTGGTAACAAAAAAATGTAGCTCAAAAACAAAAAGACAGGAAGCAAGAAAGTTCTAATCATATAAATTCTTTTCAATTTTAACAACTTCCATCGATTCCAACCTGCTACCATCTTTTGTCCTTTAAGTACGTTTTTTTTGCCAGTTGTATTCTGCCATATCTGAACCCCCAAAATAAATCCCAAGTATACGACAAGGAATCCTATCCACTTGAAATCCTCCCACCATTTTACTCATGCTTGGAAATCCACTTAGACACAGACAATGTGTTTTCTCCAAATTAATTCTGGCTCCTGTAATACTACCAACTTCTGTAATTAAAATACATGCTGTGGTGATTGACTCACTGTCCTTTAAAATTAAACAAAGATCTACTGCATATGCCACAATCTTCATAAAATCCCCTCCTATTTCCCTAATTCTAGGAGACCTGACCACTAATCTTAATAATGGGTCCAATGCAAAAACATATGAAAGGGGACTAAGCGGGCACCCTTGACGGGCTCCTCTAAAAATCAGATGTCGGGAGCCCAACCTCCCATTTTCATGTGGTAATACACATGCCAACGCATAACATAATTTCACCCATTGCACAAATAATGTTGGAATACCATAAGCTTCTAGACAATTCCACAAATAAATGTGTGAGACTTCATCAAAAGCCTTGGCCTGATCCAAACTCACCAAATACCCTAAATTTGAATCCACCAACCCTGTCTCATTCTGATATTCCATCAATTCTTGAATCAGCAACAATGCTTCGGTAATTCATCTACCGGGAACAGAACAATATTGATCCCTACTTATAAGATCTGGCATAACTAAAGATAGTCTATTCCCCAATAACTTTGAGAACATTTTGAAATCAACATTCAATAATGTAAGTGGCCTCCAATTGTTGATATCAGCCTGATCCCCGGTTTTAAAGAGAAAGACCATTAAACCTTCATACATTTGCTTAGGCAAAATCATATCTGTTATGAAAAAATTATGTAACAATACCAATGTTGATGGCATCAAACCCCAAAGGCAGTATAGCGCAGTGGTTTAAGGCTCTGAGCTGCTAATCTGGTGATATCCAGCAGACCACACCTGGGTTTGAATCCCACAGATTCCACTTGCATACTGTATGACCCTGAGCAAGTCACTTAACTTCCCTGTGCTTCCAGGTCGCTCCTGTAAAAAAGCTTTCAGCTTAGTGTGCTACTCCTGAATAAACAACTGAAAATAAAAAATGTCACAAAAGTTTATATAACTGACTTGGTAAACCATCTGAACCAGGGGAAGCATTTAAATGCAAAGATTCAATCATCTTTTCTATTTCTTTAAAAGTAAAATCCTGAAGTAATGCTCATTGCCAATTCCAAGATAAACTTGGAAGGTTTGCTGCCATAAATAACTGATGAAATTTATCAGAATTGCCCACCAGTACTCCAAATTTCTGTTCAATATTATTGTCCACTATTGCCATTATACCTTTGTTATCCCAAACTGTTTTGCCAGAAGGGGCCACTAAATTAACAAAAACTCTTTGCTCTCTCCTATCCTTACAAGCCAAAAAGGGATTAACATATGCAAATTTCCCTTGCATCCCAAAAGACTGTTTTTTTATGTAACGAGGAATATCTATCAAATTGATATTTACAACATTAAAAACACTGATTTTCCTTTTAAAGCCCCTTTAGCATGTACATCTACTAGACCTGCTTGGGAAAGAACATTCTGCAAAAATAATTTATCGCAATATTGTTTGCCCTGCTCTGTTCGCTGATAACAATTAATATTAAAGTCCCCACAAAAAAAAAATCTGTCTACTGGTGTATAAATACGGTTGTATTTTTTTCAATAAAGCTATTCTTTGTGCCTTAGTCTGTGGCCCATAAAAGGAAATTATTCTGCATTGTAAACCATTAACAACCCCATCCAATAATAAAATTCTCCCTGGTTCAATGTCTACTAATCAAAAAATCTGAACATCCTGTGATAAAAAACATATCCCTAAACCACAACAGGTATCTTCCCCCATAGACCAGTATGTTTTTCCCCAAGGCCAATCTATAAATAGCCTGAGTCACCTCTCTCTCTGAGTATGTAATCTAGTGTCTTATAATAAAAAAAAATCATAATCTAGTTGTGATAATACCCCAAAAGTTACTAATCATTTAACTGAAGACTTAATACTATTAACATTTAAACTTGCTATATGTAGAGAAGATGGCTCAGGGAGAGGGTTTAATTATTTTCCCACTAGATCTTGTAATCCTCTTTTTAACCTCCAAACTCTGGGCCTTTCCAGGAGGTAATTTCCACCCACCTAATGTGTCAGTAGTAGACTCCTGACTCCTATTTACATCGAGTAAAGGATTTTCATTGTCCAATTGGTCACCCCAAGAAGAAAACGTAGAAAATCTATTGGATAGAGGCAAAGGGGACAGGGGAAGGCCCAGACTTTCAAGCCTCTTCGTACTCGCTACCTCAGACTGTACTTCTGGCCTCCTCCTGGTCCAACACTTCAGACTGATGAAGTACTCCACTTACTGATGAAGTACTCCACTTACAGAGGGGGCTACCAAATGACCTATTTCTAATGGAGAAGAGACCAGCAAATTCCTAGTATCTCGCTGAGGAGAACCTTGTGGAGTCACAAAGGGGGTTTCACGTTCTTCAATCCTAGAAAGTTTTACAGGAAGATTAGACTCCATATTTTTAGCCTGGGAAAAATCCCTGACTACAAGAGGCCAGGCTATGGGTGGTACTGGAATCCCTCTCCTATTCTCTGTAGCACCTCCACGTCGTCTGCCTTGCCTCCTACCTCTCCCTAAATTATCTAACTCAAACTCAGTAGAATGAAACGGTCTTCTAGCCTGATACAATAAATATTCCTGGTCAGAAGAAGCATCATTATCATGCGTAGCCCACGGGCACTCAGCAAAAGTCTGGCCCTCATCCCCACATAAATGGCAAACCGGGGAAGCAGTACAATGAGCAGCAGTGTGATCTAATACCCCACACAAAAAAACACTTTACTTGGTCACAGGAGGTGTTCAAGTGTTGCAAGGAGCCACATCTATAACAGCTTTTTGGCTGACCTGCATAAAAAAACAATACCCCTATCTCAACCCAGGAAAAAAGAACTCAGAAGGTGTTGAATACCTTCCTCTGTCTGGTTAAGCTGTACCCTTATTGTCCACCCCCCCGGTCCAAAAACCATTTTCATCTATGATAGGCTTAGGCTGATCGTACATAGAACATTTTCTTTCTAGCCAAAAAATAATATTAGCAATGTTAACTCCCTCATTTCGAAAAAGAATAGTTACTATTTTTATAGTAGGTTTGGTAATCAGAATGGCTATAAAATCCCTCCAGACTTCAGTGTCTTTCACCTCATAATATTTTTTCCAAAATTTGTCCAATTATTTCATTGTTACAAAACTAACATCATATAAATGATCTCCGGGGGGGGGGTGAATGAATGCATACACCTCCGACGGTGAAAAACTTAAAGAGTCAACCAAAAGCGTTTTCCCAACCCAAACTCTGTCTGGGACTACATGGGCCTTTCCTTTATATCTAAGCCTAACTAAACAACGCAGTCTTGCCGCCTCTGCTGGCTGACGAAAAAGTCCTGCATATGTTTTAGGACTAGAGTCCTTCTGTGTAGGGGAATCTCATCCTGTTGTATGACCTGTAGTAATATCTTCCAGTAGGACAATAACTGGTTCAGTTTGTGCCCTATCTGTCTCACTCTCCATTCCAGGACTGTTTTCTAAAACCACAGTATCCAATATATTATTACCTCCAATTCCTCCCTGTATATTAGATATTATGGCCGGGGGGGGGTGGTATTTGAGCTTCCACCAAATTCTCCTTATCCGTGGGAAAGTTTGTCACCTCCCTCTGCACCTCCCTATTCAAAGATTCTGTACTTACTGACCCAGGCAACGGAATTTGCGGATCAGGAATCCAACGTCCATCCGACCATAACCATCCTGCTTGTCGCATGCATCTCCCAAAGTCCAGTCAGGTAAAGAACATCCACTATCCATCTCTCTGTGAGATGTATGGGAACAATTCATATCCAAAATTCGGGACTCAACAGAAGTTGAAGGTGTTACATCTAAAAGTATCCGTTTACCTCCGTCTTGCGCAGGGCTTGCCGCAGATCGCTTCCCGCCTATTCCGTTCCACCTCAAGCTGTTGGCGGCAGGATTGAAAATCATTTTCAGCCAACGAGATGAGATTTAGTATCTGCCATTTTTTCAACTCCAGCTCGTTCTGTAACTGCAGTTCAGCAGTTGCTTCCTCCATATCCATTGCAGAGGAAATATTTTGTTCCAAAACAATTGCACTCTCATCATTCTGTTTGGGCCCACCTTCTCCCTCAGATATTGAAGGCTGCACCAAAAGCTCCTGTGCCTCAGAGACACAACCATCCTCCTCAACTACCTTCATTGAACTGAGGTCCGCCATCCCTGCAGACAGGTGGATAGCGCCACCTGCCTACAGAGTAGGGGAGTTTTTTATTGTATTATTAAACATAATTAGAACAACTCAGTGTAATCAATTATACAAAGTAAGAGCCAAAAACTTAATCTAACAAACTTATACAATAGTCAGAGTAATTATCAGATTATTTTTATACATTATTTGAACTTAATAAAATGAAAAAACCCTTTCCACATTTTTAGTAACTGAGTCTGTACTGTCCTTCGAGCATCCTGAGCGTAAATCCTCGAGAGTTCCTGTGAAACCAAAATGCTAAAACAAAAATAAGGCATTTTTCTTTGATATATTACCCACTGACACCTTGCCTGCCATAAATAATAACGTAAACATCCAAAAATAATGACAGTGTTTCTTCATGAAAATCAGAAAGAGTCTCTGGATAAACCCTAAAACCAAGATTTGATATGTAAGAAAATTCAGCCACTAAAACCCCAAAGTGCCGCCAAATAAACCCACAAACCCTTTGCATAGGAACAGTGTAAAAGAAAATGCTCCATCGATTCCTCAGTATTTATACAATCCAAGTAAGGACACTTCCTTTCTTCAATGCTTTATACTTGGCATTACCCCTAACATTTAAACGACCATAGAATATTAGCCACTGTGTTTCCCATTGCATTTGAGGCAATCTGCGACAGTTAAGTTGGGCCAATACTTTAGGATTCAAAGAAGAAGGGCAATTCTTAAAACATGGCTCTAAAGGAAGTAAATTTGCCATTACCACCTGATAAAATTCTTTCATGCTATTATTCAGAATTGTCTCTTTCTCTATTTTCCATTTATATAATTTTTGTGCAGCTGGTCTAAAATACTGTGGAATATAAATGTGAGGATTTATTTTTGGAGCCAAAGAAAGCCAATTTCTAAAGTATTTGTCCAATGATCTGAAATCCATTTATCCCCACTCCCTGCTTCTAATCGTAAGCCACTTTTCACTGAACACATAATGAATAAAGAGTGAGCAAAAATCACTGGATCCACCATCCCAAGACCTCCTTGTTTTTTACTTAAATATGTATAGCTTCTTTTAATGGGGTTTAATCTATTACCCCAAACCATTTGAAAGAATAAACCATACAGTTTAGTTTCTAGATGCACTGGGAGCGGAAAAATCATAGCTACATACTGAACACATGGTAAAAGAAACTGTTTGATAACATGTATGCGTTTCAGTTTGGACAATTTCCACTTTTTCCATCTATTGACTTTATTCTCCACTGTTTGTAGGGCTATATCCCAATTTTCAACTGGTATGTTCTGGGGCCAAAATGTATGCCCAAAACTTTAAGGGAGTTCTGGAAAATGGATACCACCCTGCACCGCTTCCTTATGACCTGTTGCTCGATAAATAAACCTTTTGTTTTGTGCACATTTATTTTTGCATTGAAACTTTCGAAAAAGCCTCAAATGCGGTCAAAAAATGTGCACATATGAATGATCTCGAAATATACAATCAAATCATCTGCATAGGCCTGTGCCAGAAGATGTTTGTCCTTAACTGAACCATCAGAAATACCTGGCCACAATGGAACAGTAGTTAATTTTTGTAGGGGATCCAAAGAAAGATATAGAGTAGGGGGCTAAGAGGGCAACCTTGATTTAACTCCAGTATGTAACTGAAAACATTTTGCCGCCTGACCTTGCCAAGGGAACACAATATTATGTTCATAATTTTTAATTATATTAACAATGTGCAATGGAACTCCATAATGTATTAACGTTAGAAATAAAAAGGCAAATATACCTATCAAAAGCCTTTTCCAAATCAGCGACCATCATACAATTCGGACTCCCTTCAGAAAGATGTTCAATAACTTCAGATGATCATTAAGGCTGTCTGAATTTGCCTATTAGGTATCCCACTAAACTGGTAAGGAGAAATTACCCATCTGGCGTAATTTTTAACCGATTATTCAAAATACTGGTGAAGATTTTATAATCTGAATTTAAGAGGTAATGATGCGCCAATTTTAATATTTTGTCTGTCTCCAGATTTGAATAAGTAAATCAGCAATCCTCAGAAAAAGAGGAAAGAAAACAGCAATTTCCATAAAATACTGGAATAAAATATACAAGCATTGACTCAATTCCTTTGAAAAACTTTATACAGATTATTGAAAGGCTATCCTTACCAGGTGAAATGTTTAATTTCAAATTCCTAATTACTTTTATTATTTCTTCTTGTGTAATTGGATCCAATAATGTTGAGATTTCTGCTAACCTGGGGGCTTAGATGTTTTAAGATATGAAAGCATTTCTGCCTCTGTAATAAGAGAGGGGGGGTCTAGAGTTCGAAAATGCCCAATAATTGTTTCTCTGAGCTGAGCAACCGTGGTGGCCAAAGAGCCATCAGGTTTTTGCAAAGAATCAATATTAGAAGAAGCCTTCAGATTTTTACAGGTTTCAAAAGGGTCCCCAATGGGGGATTTTTTTATGCTATTAGAAAAAATAGCCTGTAGGGTTTTTGCTCTATCATATTGGAAATTCCTCATTTCCTCCTTTATTTTACTAATTTGGTCTGAATAGTCTAAGTGAGAGACATATGCAATTGTCATAAGTTTCTGCAGTTGTTGCCTAAGGGACAAATATCTCAAAAACTTAAAATTTTTTGTTTTGGCCCCTTGCCTTTTAAACCAATTACATAATTCGAACTTAGTTGTTAACCACCAATCTCCTAAATCCTCATAAAAAAAGCCACTGACAACCTGGCTGCTAGAATATGTTTCACCCGGACTGTATATATGGTATATCTAACATAGTGTTATTCAGTTTCCACCTGAGCTGCCTAGTTCAGGGAACCTGTAGATAATGAACTACAAGAAAGTAATAAATGATCAGAAAATTCACAGTGGATCATCTTAAAGGAATCAGTTGTACATTATGAGAGACAAACATGTAGTCTATTGGGAAAACAATTTCCTTTTGTAAATGAATACCTTGGCCCTTGAGAAGAAAGGAGATACAGTTAAATAAACCTGCTATTTTAACTATATTAGCTAGCATGTGAGAATCACAATAAATTTTCTTTTCTTCTGATTAGGTGAGTCAGAAATTGTGCAATTAAAGTCACCTCCCAAAGCACCTTAACTGATGTCACCAAGTAGGTTGAACAGCTTTTAAACAAGAAACTCTACCAGCTTTGTCTGTGGATTGTAGATGTTAATAAATCGATAGCATATATCATGCCATTTCCCATCTAATATCAAGACTCTCCCTGGAATAAGATCTACTAAATTATGAAGTTTAAAGGAATAAGTATTGAATAAAATCCCAATACCATCTGCTGTATCAGTTCCAAAGGACCAATAGGAAGGGCCCACACCCAATCCCGTTTGAAAGTAGTGAGTTGTTCTGCTGAGTACATCCAGGTTTCCTGTAAAAAACATACTGATAAATTTTGTTTTTTTATATAGTGAAAAAGGGCTTGCCTCTTAACTATATTAAGCAAACTATGAGTGTTCAAAGAGCCCCATGACCACTGCATTAAGCTTTATAAAAAAAGAACTACTTTATCATTTTTTCTTTTTTTTCTTTTCTTTATAGTTATCCACTGGCTGAGATCAGTGGAAGATTTTTGGGAGTCTGAATCTCCTAATTCCATCTCTGTATCTCCCCAAGGAGTAAACAATGCAGCATAAGAGTTGCTAGTCTCTATGGGAGGAGTAAGGGGGTTTGGGATGCAAATGCCTAGATGATCTGCGTTGGGGTAGTGAAGGCCTAATATTTAAAGCCTTAGATGCTTCCTCAGAGTCTCCACGAAACCTCAGAGTAACACAGGGGAAATCCAAAAGCTCAGGTGGGCCCATACTTGATTTTTTAATGACTTCATAACCAAAACAGTTTGTTCCACCTTGTCTGCTATTCCTAAGGATTTGTCAATGGGGGTACTACACCAAGGGTCTGAACTTTGGTTTGAGAAGAAACAGGTAGAGGGGGGTTGTGAGCTAGAGGGGAAATTGTGCAGCATCCTGAGCTTGCTGAATTAAAAGCTCTGAATTTATACAGGATGTTTATTTTTGCAGCCCAAGGGCAAACCCGAAAAAGAGTGGCCAGATTCTTCACAAAGCTCACATTTGAGCTGATTGTGACAATACATAGTTGTGTGTCCAACCTCCCACAGTTGTCACAACGTGGTTGGTCACAAACACTTGAGAGGTGTGTTTTAGCCCCACATCTGTAGCAAGCCCGGGTTGTCCACTATAAAAACAAACCCTCTGTCTTTTCCTAATAGAAAGGAATTGGGATATGGACTACCCTGTCTCAGATTGCCTCAGTTTAGTTTTGTATTTCCATCCTCCGTCCAAAACTGTTCAGAATCTAGGATAGGTTCGGCCCACTTAAAATTTCACACTTAAGGGACAACCAAAATGATATATCTTCCACATGAACCCCTCGTTTCTAAACATGCCGTAACATGTTTTATCAGGGGTTTAGTTAAAGGAATCACTAAGAAGGGGTCCATAGAGAGGAGAATTTAACCTGGTTGTACCTATCCCAGAATAAGTCCAATGCATGTGGTGTCCTAAAACTGATGTCAAAATTATCCTCTCCAGAGATATTAATAAATGCATACACATCTTTTGGGATAAAATGCAAGGACTCTTTTAATAAGGTTTTCCCCACGTAGTGTCTATCTTGTCGATCCTCCAAACCCCCTTTATAACGAATACGAACTGCATTCCGCCGAGGTGCTGCTTCTTTTTTAGTGTTAGAAAATAATTCAGACATAAGTGGTTTCTGAGGAACGGATTCCGTTGGAGAGGGCGTGTGAGAAGAAGCAATAGGCTCCTGCAGGGTGTTACCAAATCTGTATTCAATGAGGAAGGTAAAGATATCTGTGACTCCAGGGATGTAGCTCTCAGTGGAAGTTTTTCTACCTCTAAACAGTTTTTATTGTCCTGCAAATCTTGCTCCAGCTTTTGCTGTTGTAAGTCCAGTTTCCACTCTGGTGAATGCTGTGAGAGGGTATAATCAGAGTCCCAAGTAGGATCAGGCTTCCATATGCCTGCTGCATTTTGCTTCCAACCTGCTCCTTTGAGTGCTTTATCAGGGGACCAGAGCTCTGAAACATTATGTGTTTGTAGACCAGATTTTATAAGAGGTATTTCTTTTTTTGGAAAGAAGAATTCAGTAACTCAGTTTGGGAAACAGCTGAGGACTGATAAACTACATTATGCTGAGCCCCATGCTTTTTAAAAACGAATCCAGCTGATTTGTCTCAACCATGCAGACTCAGACTGCTTTAGCTCTGATGCAGACAAAGTCTGTTGTACTTCCTTTGGGGACTCTGTTTCGGCTTTTCAATTGTTAGGGCAGTCGAGCTATAGCGGGCTGAATGCACTCACTAACCTCTATAGTACTGTTAGCAGCTTTACTAACAGTCAATTTTACTTCAGGAACTTCCCACGTAGCTGCTGGGCTATAAAGAGAGTGGTCTCGCCACTGCCAGGACTCCCAGCTGAACCAGTCAGCCATATTACCAATAGGAGCAATGCTGCAGCTGTCAAGCCCGATTCTACCTGCTGCAGAGTTAACAACTCAGGCTAGGCGGCTGAGCAGCGGTGCAAAGTCCATAGAGTGCTCAACTGCTTGCTTCTCCCTTACTCCCGTAACACACTGATTGTGTAGCGAGAGGGAATCACTTTGCTGCACATTTTTTAAAGCGGGTAAAGCAGATTGTAAAAGCCGGTTGTCTGTTTCAGTAGTGGCTTCCGAAATAATAAAAAAATGTTGCAAAGACTCACCATGCTCCACGGAGCTTTCTTTTAAGTGCAGTCCTGTATTTTTCTCAGTTTTAAACACCTCGGTTTCAGGGAGAGCAATATTGCAGGTATTAAGTGCATCCATGTCGTCAGGTTCCAAGCTGGATTTGAACCTTGCATCCAAAGATTCCTTTTCAAGCATTTCCTTTCTCCCAGTCCTTTGAGAATTTTTTTTTCTTAAATCAACTGCTGTATCCTCCCAAAGAACCACTGCATCGTGGAAACTCCATATCAGAATCCATATCTTGAGTATTCAAAGGGTCAGCCTATCATTGCACACTGTGGGAGCAGAGGCCAGCTCTCCCACCAAGCAGACATCCTCCTCCTCCGCCATCTTGGTCCCACCAGAAAATGGGTCCCCTGCTCACAGGAAGCAGGAAGTAGGGGAGTTTCCCTGGTGTCCCTGCCAAATTTCCCTCATTCACTAAAAAAACACCACCAACAGCTTACTCTGGTTCAAAGTCAGTTGGCATTCATCTGTATCCCCCTCCCCCGGGTCGTGCCTGAAAATAGGCATGATTTGTCTAGTGCACTTACCCGGTCAACAAAAACTAAATAGAAAAAAATAATAATAAATTCCTTTGCACATCCTTTTTCCAGGTATTCCCTCCCTGTTCATAACTTTCTATTGTAAATAAATTTGTGTTTATTCTTTTTTGTTCCAATCATGTCAGTGAGCATATTATTAGAGATCTCTTCTAATTACATGGTTGGTATTGAATTGCAAGGTAAAGTGCATTTCTGTGTGTGGGGTGTCTGGGAAGGGAGATGGGCAGGTATAGCATCCTGGGGGTTGTACCCAAATTACCAACTGGCCCACAGAATCTTACTCTGTGTGGAGACACCACTCTTATTGTGAAATAATTTGGAAACAAACTCACAGACCATCATGAACAGAGCTCAGGTGCCTCAACCTTGACTGTGCACATAAGGCAGGAGTAGAAGCCCTTTGGTACACAGCACCCGGGTTACACACATCAGTCATCCCTCAGACTCACACAGTTTATAAGGAGGTTGTCATGGGGCTGAGGGTGCAAAAGGAAGGTGAGGATACAGATTATATGCTGCAACACACCTCAGTGTGGTTTTATTCCAGGAGAGCGCATACTCAAGCAGTAAATCAAACTCAAAAGAATTCACAACAAAAAGTTAATAACATAAAGTCCATCACACCTTCAGTTGCAGGATAGAAGTCCAGTAACCAGTGAATATAGGAGCAGCAGTCTCCCCCTCCTCTAGGTGTGACCCTCAGGCTTTCACACCGTGATCCCCAATACTCCACCATTCCAGGAAGCAGCAGGAGAGGGACTGAGATCTTATCTCTGCCAAGGCTAGGCTGCTACTGAATGGATCTGATCTCTGTATCTTCCTTTGGAGTTTTTATACTCACCCATTTGATCACTAGATCCACTCCTTTATCCAGTTAGGCTATGAAAAAGAGGTACAAATGGTAAAACTTAAAGTCAAAGCAGGCACACAAACAGCATTTTGGGCATGAACCTCATTAGGCCATACTGTATCTGCACTTTAAAGCATTTGTGAAACAAGTATATCAACTTAATGGCTACATGTGTAAATGTCCTTTAAGTCACACCCTGAACATTGCCCTGTGGCCAGGGACAACCTCCCTGTAGGAACTATTAGTAATCTGGAAAGGAGGCCAACCCCACTGTAAGCTGCCATACTGCATGCAGTCACCAGACACCAGCTAGCAGCATGTAAGAGATATAATTTCCTCTTTGTTTGCAACATTGCTAAAACAAAATACACAAAAAGAAAGTGCTGAAACAGCTGTAGTTTGGCAGAGTCCTTCAGTAGAAACTCTTTAACACTGTTCTTTGGCTCCGGAATAAGCTATGTGTGGGGCACAACTGTTTGAAACTACAGTTCAACGGTTTCTTCAGGCCAGAAAACAGCTTAAGTTTACAAGGATTTAACACAATGCCCATTATGTGTTCTAACACTGATATACTGCTAACAGCAGCAGAATATACACCCCCCAGCTGTATTACAGTGACAACAAGGTCCTTTGCTTAGGGTTCATTTTTATGTTGGGGGGGGTTATATATATTGAAACCACCAATATGCAGACTAAAGAAAATGCCTGTAATGGAAAGAGAAAGAATAGTGAAAGATCTAGAGGCAAGACATGACAGAAAGTGACCCTCCCACAGCCAGAAAAAGAAAAGATAGGACACTAGAGGAAGAGCTAGCAAAGTGCTGTTGCAACAGTCAAGAAAATGCTTTGTTCATGGGACATCGTTACTTTGTTTACAGGTCTACAGATCTTCCCCCAGACAGAGGCTAGACAGGTACCTACCGTACCCTCCCCACCAACATTACATACCAACTAGTCTTACAGAAGCTGATTACCAAAATTCCAGGACAACAATAAGAACCCCAGCCAAAAGAAGGTGTATAAGTAGCTTTATCATAGCAGGGCTACTTTAAACATCATTGCAGTTTAAAACTGTGATAGTGTCCCTGACCGTATCTCATACTCCCACCAGCTTAGAAGAGACCCAGTTCATGAAAAGGACTGATTTCCATGTTTTTCTTTAAATTTTTGTTGTCTTAACTGACGATGTACAGACTCCTTTTTATCAGGACCATCAAAAAAAACAAGAGATGATTTCCACCAGGTCTGCCACAGGTCTATACCTCACAAACCTCCAGAATGCAAACCCAGCAGTCATGTATACAGTAGGACATGGTATCCTTTAAGAGAGCGAACATAATCTGCTACAGAGAGCAGCCCACCTCTGTCCATTCTTTTGACCCAAGGTGTCTAAATGGGCCACCTCAAAAAGAGGATGGGCAAGGATGCCCATGCCTACCCATTTCAGAGTTTAGAACCCATTTTTAGTACCATTTGTAGGATTTCCCATCCACACATTACTTTTCTACTTTGTTCTTTTGTTTGCATCCCTTTTTTCTATCAAAAGAATTATACCTTTCTTTTATGTTTGCCCTGCGCATGTGCAAAACATAGTACCCTCATCACAATTTTTTCATAGGTGTACCTCCCCACTTCCAATGATCGGACAGATTAAGAAAATCATAGTGACACTGTTTATGAGCAGAGGTCTTAAAATGGCTATGTTGAAAATTTGGTGACAAAGTCCATAAACTGACTGTGTTATGAGTGTGCATTACGCAGTTTCCACGTACCCTCATAAGTTCACTAATTTGTAATATTTTCAGTCCAGATTTTCAACACAGGCATTTTCCACACCTCCTTATGAACAGTACTGCTGTCATTTTCATCCTATCCAAATGTGTTTCACACTTCCGGCGCAGAAATCGTAGTGCGGCTATGCAGATTAAGAAAATCACAGTGACACTGTTCATGAGTGGAGGTCCCAAAATGCCTGTGTTGACAATCTGCTGTAAAAAATCCCCAAACTAATTACATTACGGGTGTGTGTTGTGGAGTTTCTATGCACGCTCGTGGCTTTACCAGTTTTTTTATATTTTCACTCCAGATTTTCAACACTGCTATTTTTTACACCTTCCCATGAACAGTACAGCTGTCATTTTTCACATCCTGTTTGAAATGTGTTTTCTCACCAATGGTGTCAAATAGCGTAGTTGCTGTGCAAAGTCTTCTTTCTGCTAACTAACTGATATTGCCTCTGTTCATGAGGAGGGGGTCACAAAAAAAACATGTTTAAAATTTGGAATGAAAATACCAACGAACACCTGGGACGTTAGGGTTTCCGACCATAATGCCCCACCCTGTAGAGACTAACAGGCATCAGGGGTGTGACTTGGGATTGTCACCTGTAATACTCCTGCCATTCCACCCCCCCCACACCCTGCAGCCAATGACAGGCATCGAGGTGTGCCTTGGACTCTTTGGTCCCAAAGTTCACCCTATACCTCCTATACTGCACCCATCTCACATATTTCTTATGGAATGGGGTGAGCATAAGGCCCAAAGACTCCAAGGCACACTGTGACACTTGATGGTGTCTGCAGGGTAGGGTGTGGTGAAATGGCATTGCCGTTATGCCTGATGACCCAAAGGCACACCCCAATGCCTGTCAGTCTCTGCAGGGTACTGGTGGGGTTGGCTTCAGTTCAATACTTCTCTGCCATTCCTATTATGCATCTCTCTGACTCCTACACTACCAATGCCAATGCCAGCAAGCAAACATTCGGCATTGACAAATGCTTGGTATGTTCTGGCATGACAAATCAGCCTATTGGCTGTAATATTAATGGAGAATTTCTACAATGTGGTAAATCATTTAACCATTTTTTCTAATCTCAGGTCTAATACCCTAAGATTCTTTCACAGTTTATCTAGAAATTCTCATTTCTTATGCTAACTTTCAATCTCTAACCTTTTTCCCAAGATTAATATAATTGAACATTTTCTGAGCATGCACATTACTTTTCATGCTAACTGCTTAGAGAGAGAAACTGTATTGAGGAGGTACTTCCCATCTCCAAATATTTCTCCACAATCTTAATGTCAAAGGGATATTGGACTCCACCCATCCTGACTCCTCCCACATGGAATCATTCAAGGGGTCATATTCCACCACACCTTAGCTGGCTCTAATTGACTTTAGGTTGGCCATATCCAGTTCATACACATAGTGCATGCCCTTTCTATAGATAATTCCTTTTTAGGGCTGCAGTCAGCGGTGCCCTGCAGATGATTGCTTTCAAAAAAGGACTCCACATTCCTTTTATTCTTTGCGACTGAACAACATGTTGGAGTGTCACCACAGTCGCCTCCACATCTGTGGAGCACTCTTGTAGCACTGCACTATTTTTAACTTGCAAAAAAAAAAAAGAAGAACATCTTGATTAGGACACTGGGGGACTGGGCAGAAATAGTGTCACTGTTATGTTTCTGGCGGGTGTGGGGTGGTGGGTGCTGACAGGGAGGGTTGGGTGGAGGGTTTAGTCCTAATTTTAAACAAAAAAACAAACAGCAGTCATGGTGGAACATGGACCACTCCACCGTGTCCAAGATGGCCACTACTCTCTACTGTGCATGTGCTAGCACTAGCACATGCACAATATAGTGCAGTGGCCATCTTTGTCATGGCAGAGTATGCTGCACTCCGCCATGACCGCCATTAGTTTTTTCTTTAAAAGTATGTATATCCCCCCACCTGACCCTCCCTCTCAGCACCCAACCACCCCCAGAAACATAACAGTGACACTGAGCGTGCCCACTCCCCCAGTGTTGTGCTCATTGATTTTTTTAATATGTATACCCCCATCCGACCCTCCCTCTCAGCACCCACCACCCCATCTCCCCCCAGAAGCATAACAATGACACTGAGAGTGCTCAATCCCCCAGTGTCATGACTCACAATCCTAACCTAACAGTGACACTGGGGGTGCCCAATCCCCCAGTGTCTGTTGGACCTTTTTTATTAAATATATATATATCTTTCTCCCCCTACCCAAACCTCCCTCTCAGCACCCACCACCCTATCCCCAAAAAATATAAAAGTGACACTGGAGGTGCCAGTCCCTCAGTGCTGCATTCAGGAATCATCTGTCCAGTTTTTCTTTTTCACCTGTTAAAAAAAAAAGTCCATCAATGTCTTTTGTGGCCATTCCTTGCCCCCCCACCTCACCCTTCCATTCAGCACCCACCAACCCGCACCCCCCAGGACCTTACAAACCCATTGGGGGTCCAATGCTGTAATCCTCTCTGGACTGCAGACATATCTTCACTCTTCAATGCTGGACCTGGAACTGAGGAAATCAGGTATGCGTTCAATGTATTTCAATGGGATTTTTAACTTAATAGCATAACTTGGCCATTTTTCAATATTTTTGCTGCAAATTTTCAGCATGCCTTTTTGGGACACCACCTCATGAACAATGTAAGTGATGTTAGGTAAATCTGTCCTGAAAGGCAATTTCTTGGTCACCGCATAAAAATCACCTTTTTGGCAGCAGTTGAACATTTTTTTCTGCCATTGTTCATGAGGTGGGGTCATACGATGGCTATGTTGAAAATGTGGTGTAAAAATATTAAAAAAACAACAATGATATGAGCCTACATTGAATTTTGTGACTGTAGACTCGTAATTTTGGTAATATGCAATATTTTTACCCCAAATTTACAACATAGCCATATCTTTCCAGCACCTCATGAATGTGACAGCTGTCATTTTTCAGCTCCTGCCCAAAATGTATTTTTGCATCCTGAAAGTTGATTTCACACTGTATGAAATCACCATTAAGCCAGGAGTTGAATGTTTGCTCTGCCCTTCTTTACGAGGCAGGGTCATAGCAAGGCTATGTTGAAAATTTGTTGTACAGATATTACAAAATAACAAATTTACGTGCCTGTGTTACATTTAGCTAACGAAGACTCCTAACTTTGGCAATTTTCAATATTTTAACATTACATTCATCACCTGCAACCCTATTGGCTCTGGCCAGACTTTTTTATTCCTTGGGGTTATTCTGGCTGCTACCCTAGTGGTTGCCACCACACTCTGACATGTTATTCAGGTCTTGCAGAACCTAACAACTTTTTTAAATAACCCTGGCCAGTTGAAATAGGATAGTATGTGATTTAACATCCCATGGCATCTCATATGCCCTTTTCTGGGTCAAAATGTGCTATCTGAAGAGCCCGCAGTTAAAGTACCCTGGGCACCACCAACTGGTCTTCAGTACATTTCTCCTGGAAGTTGTTGTGATGCCTGTATAGGACCCCATTCTGTTTAAAGCAAAGGGGTTTAGTACTGTCCAGTCTTTCAGCATCATGGGATGGCCCTACCTTGTTTACAGGTCCACAGACCTCGAAAGTGAAACTAAACCTCCCCCAGGAGCTGGACAGGTACTTACCCTGTCACATACCCCTCCACCTTAAGAAGGAACCAGCTAGTCTTACAAAAGCTGGTTAACAAAATTCTAGGACAACTGTAAGAACTGTAACAAAAGGAGGAATATAAGGAACTTTGTCACAGCTGGACAGCACTAAACATCATTATAGTGGCTACAGCGGTGGCAGCTCTGTGCAGTGAAGTGCGGCAAAGTTCAGGGAGTCAGTGGAGTATGGTAAGCTTCCCTGAACATCCCTCACATCAGGAAACATCAGTACCTGTGCCTATAGCACTGGAGGAAGGAGGAGAAGCTCAGTGCCATCTAACTGAGCTGCACTGACAAGAAACCAGTGTCCAAGGAAAAAGCCTAGTATCTGAACTGTCCTTGATTGTGCTGCTGTCCGATGGGTATTAGTTTACTGAAACCATGAGCTGCTGTTTTTAATGAGTACCCCAGACTGTTAATGATTAGCTGAGCCCAATCTTGATTGCCTTGCCTATGAACTTGACATCTCGGGCATTTCAGACTGTGAACTGTTTTATAAGCTGTGATTATTACTGGTGATTTACTGACTTATTGTGGTTGATGAAGCATTAATTTGCCCACTGTCTACTGTCACATTGTGTACCCTGGCAACTTTAGCACCTTGTGCCTGAGCTGCGCCCTCCCCCATTTGTCAGTCTTGCCCTCTAACCCCAATTGTTGGGGTTTGGGATTTAAATTACAGCAGCTGCAAGACATTGTGACATCCATGGTGGTGGCAGCTCCATGTGGCAAAGTGCAGCAAAGTGTAGGGAGTTGGCAGAGGGTGACAGGCTTCACTGTACTTCCCTTATGTTAGGAAACATCAGTGTCTGTGCCTATAGCACCAGAAGAAGGAGGAGGAGGAACTCAGAGCTGAAACATCTAATCTAGCTGCACTGATGAGTGTGGAGGGGTTAATTAAGCCCTGTCTCATTTTTGTTATGTTGGAGGGAATCTGGTTGTAAATAAGAAGGGGGGGGGTAAGAGATTGCCTTGATTTTAGAAAACGTAATCAACTTTCTGAATTTGGCTGCTATCCTATGCCCAGGATAGATGACTTGGTGGACCGATATGGAAGTGCCAAGTACATCAGTACTCTTGATCTTACCAAGGGTGATAGGTAGATTCCCCTAGCAAAGGAATCCAGGAACAAAGCTGCATTTCCAATACCTACTGTATTCTATCAGTTCACCATCATGCCATTTGGGTTACATAGCATACCCGCCACATTTCAGCATTACATGGACCTAGTCCTAGCCCCACACTTGGGTTATTTTGCCACTTACCTGGATGATGTCGTACTGTACAGTCCAGACTGGAAAAGCCATCTGGATCACCTACGAGCAGTCATCCAAGCCATCAGAAATGCAGGTCTGACCATTAATCCAACCGGATGTGCATTGGGCATGCAGGAAACCAGATATTTGAAGTACATTCTGGGAAATGGAGAGGTAAAACTAGAAATTTCTAAGATAGAAGCTGTAGCTAAGAGCTCTGTCCCTAAAATAAAGAAACATGCCATGTCATTTTTAGGGCTGGCTGGTTACTACTGGAGATTTTTCCCCAACGTTGCCCAAATACCTGCTCTCCTCCCTGAACTTACAAAGAAAGGATAACCAAATAATGTAAAATGGACCCTAGAGAGTGAAGAAGCTTTTAGGGCCATTGAGGCTGCATTATGTTCAGCCCCTGTTTTAAAAAGCCCAGACTTTGAAGAACAATTTCTATTACAAACAGATGCCTCAGACATAGGTCTAGGTGCAGTCCTTAGCCAGAATATAGATGGGAAGGAGCATCCCATTCTATATGTCAGCAGGAAGTTGCATGATAGGGAGTAAAGGTACTCCACCATTGAAAAGGAGGCTCTAGCGGCCAAATGGGCAATGGAGTCCCTTAAATGTTATTTTGCTAGGAGCTGACTTTGTGCTCATAACTGATCATAATCCTCTCCATTAGTTGAATCAAATGAATGATAAAAATCCCAGGATTACAAGGGGGTACCTGGCATTAAAACCATTTAAATTCAAAGTGTTGCATAGACCTAGGAAAGAGAATGTCACTGCAGATTTTTTGCCACGGTATGATTCAGGAATTGAGAAATTAGAAACGTTTTAAAGAGAAAAGGAAAAAAAAGCAGATTCCCTCTTAAGGGGGGAGGTATATGTGACAGGGTTAGTTAGGCCCTGTCCCATTTGTGTTATGTAGAAGGGAATCTGAAGCAAGGATTCAGAATATTATCTCTGTCTTACCTCTGTCTTTTTTGACTTTCTTTTACACTGCACAGTCAGATCTTACATTTACCTGCTGTACTTTCTAATTTCTAATCTCTACCTTGCTTATGTGTGTTTGTAAGGCATATGTATGAAACTGGGTTCCCTGATTTATAAGCTAGATATAGCTGAAATGATTGCAGAGGCAGCTGTGACAGAGTGTGACCTCAGACTGATGTAATCTGCCACAGTGCTCTGCCAGATACTAGTGAGGTCACAATGTTATACCTAGCAACAAACAAGTAAAAAGCCTGTCTCACTGAGAAGATGTGAGTGATTGACTTGAACAGAGACAGGACATGTTGCTTTATGTCCTGGTATGAAGAGATGGACTTGAAGAGAGACTAGAGAAGACATGCTGATGTCATGTCTTGAACTGTCTTCTAATTTTCTGAGTGTACCTTACCTGAAGAAGGAGAAGAGATGCTGAAATGTTTTCTAATTTGTTTATTTTTACTTGTAATTTGGAATAATAAATCACCACTTGTGCTTTTTACAATTTCTCCTGGACTGCTTATGTTTCCTGACCTAGACCTCCATTACAGTTAGTGTCAGACGTATCTGGATTAGTTACATTTGGTGTCATTTGGTATCAGAAGCCACACCACACCCAGAAGCCTCTCCACAATGAGGAACGGGTGTCCAAGGGAAAAGCCTACTATCTGAACTATGCTTGATTGTGCTGCAGTCTGATTATTGTTAGTTTACTGAGACTGTGAGCTGCTATTTTTTAATTAGTGCCCTAGACTGTTATTTGTTAACTGAGCCTGATCCTGATTGCTCTCCCTGTGAGCTTGATATCTCAGGCATTCCAGACTGTGACCTGTTTTATAAGCTGTGACTGTTATTGGTTACTGACTTATTATCGTTGCTGAAGCACTTTAATTCACCCACTGTCTCCTCTTTCATTGTGCTCCTCCTGGTTAACCTGGCAACTGTAACACCTTGTGCCTGAGCCCCCACCCACCCCCATCCCCATTTATCAGCCTTGCACTCTCCAGCCGTTGGTGGTGGAACCCACTTTTGCAGGGTTTGGGATTTAAACTACAGCAGCTGCTAGACATTGTGACCTCATGCGGCTCTGTGCAGAAGAGTGCAGGGAGTCAATGGGAGTCCATGGGAGCCATGGGGCCTGGGCTATAAAACTCTTCCCATTTGCATGGTGGATTTGTTTCACTTTTACTTAATTTTATTGAAGTAAGTTGGATTTTGTTAACATGGGATTCCTCCTTATAGTTATGTTATTGACTACTTAGGAGTATGATGGGATGGGGGAAACTAAATTTGATAGGTATGAATGCTTTGCCAGATGTATCTACTTAGGTTATATAGTGCTGGGGGAAATGATTGTAGATCTGTGTGATGGAACATGTTATATGGGATTGAAGTTTAAAAGGGCAATGGATTGTCAACAAGTATTTGTTTGTTATGAAATTGGATTAATTTGATGGGGAGGTGTTATGACTAATGCTAAGAGATGTTGAATACATTCAATCCAACACTGATAGACCTAGGAAAATCCTTAGAGAAAATCCATGACTAAGAGTGAGATTATCGGTTAATTTATTATTATTGATATCTAGGGATGTGCACAGCAACCCTGGCCAGGAACATAGAATAGAAACTTCTGCTTTGAAGAGGCATGGTCTAAATGTTATTCATTTAAATGCATGTAGTAGTCCTTCAAAGTTTGCTGAGTTCGGTGCATGGGTTGAGGTGCAGAAACCAGACATTTTATTAACTGAGACATGGTTGACTCCTAAAACAGATGACACTGAAGTTGCTTTAGAACACTATTTGATATTACATATGGATAGGCATGGAAGGAGGGAAGATAGGTGCGTGATATATGTAAAAGAGCATCTGCTAATTGTTGATGTTATTTCTGAAAACAGCCCAGAATGTGAATTTTTGGCAGCCAGGTTGCTTGTAGATGGAGTAAAAAAAATAGTGGTTGGTATAACTTACAGCCCTCTGAAATGTAGTGACTCCAGTTTAAATCACTTTTGTGATTATGTATTGCAATTTAATATTCATGAGAAAATTATTTGGGGATTTTAATAGTGACTGGATGATAGAATTAACAGTTGGGTTAGAGGTAAATAGCTGTTTTAAATTTGTTGCAGGTGGTGAACGAGGCTACCAGGTTTAATTATAAAATGAATAGGGGTACGTTTTTTGGATTGGGTTCTAGTATCCAACAGTAAAAACATAAATAAATCTTAATTCTGCCAGATGTTGTTAGTGATCATTGCACTATATTATGTAATTGGGCTGTTAGGATGGATAGATGTAAACCAGAAATGGTTAGTTTTAGACAGATTCCTGTTAATAAAATACCAGCTCTTAAACAGGCATTAAGTAATGTAGATTGGTCCTTTATGGATTGTTTATTCCCTCTGCTAATTAGTCTTTAGTATGCAATAGGATTGTGCAAGTGAGAACTAAAATGAAGGGGGGGTTGGTTAAGTGAAGATATTAAACAGCTGATGAGGGAAAAGGACAACGCATGGCAAAGGTTCAGAGGTAGCTGGTTAGATAGGGATAAAATAGCATACAAAAAGGAAATAAATGTAAATTGATGATTCAGAAAATAAAATGAAACTATTTTCAGCATAAACAAAGAGATGAAGTCAGCAACCCTAAAAAATTCTGGAAGAGCTAAATTAAGTCCTGGAAAGGAATAAACAGTTTTTCCCTACATTTATACAAAGTGAAGGTGGTATATTGGTGAATGCCCTCAATATGACCAGTGAGTTTAACATCTTTTTTAGTTTTATGTCTTCTACAGCTAGTACTTTAAGAGATACACTTGGCAATGAAAGGTGTGAACTTAAGTGTGGTAGAGAATTTCATTTTAGGCATGTCTCTAAAAAGGAGGTAATTAAATATTTATGGAAAATGAACACAAAAACAACAATCGGAAGTGATGGTTTAGATACCAAGTTATTAAAATTGATATTAATGAAATGGCAATAACAGTTATGAAGATATTTAGCTTATTACTTTGTTCTCAGGAAATACCAGATATTTGGAAACAAGAAATGGTGGTTCCTGTTTATAAGGGAGGAAGGGGTTGATGCCTCTGTAACAGGAAACTATAGGCCAATCTCGGTTCTGTCTTCACTGTTCAAGGCACTGGAGCATATCATGTAGGACCAACTGATGGGACATATAGATTGTGGTGATATCTTTACAAGTGACAACATGGATTTAGAAAAAATCCTAGTACATTGATGGCATTATTGGAATACATAAATTGCATGGCTGGTACCTTGGACAGTGGGACATGGCTGTGTTGGTCTATATTGATTTGTCAAAAGCATTTGATCTAGTGACTCACTAATTAGTTGTAGAGAAGCTTTTTGAGCTAGGTTTGTCCAGGAACATATGTCAATGGTTTCAAAACTATTTATCAAACTGGTCTCAAAAAGTAAAACTCGGTAGTGTTGTATCATGAGAGAGATTAATTAATATAGGATTCCCACTGGGGTCCATTTTGGATCCTTTACTTTTTGGACTTTTTTTGAATTATTTGCCTGCTGTGTGCTAGGACTGCAGAATCATTCTTTATGTTGATGCAGCCTGGCAACCAGAGGCAAATCTGTTTCTGATTAATGAAGCCACTCCAGGATGATTTTCAAAAAGTTCAGAAGTACAATGCATTAAAATCAACAGTACCTTGTCTAACCTACATCCTGTCCTGGTGTCCCCCAGAGCTCTATCCTAGGCCCCCTCCTCTTCTCCCTTTATTTTAATTCACTCTCATCTACTTGCTCTAGTAAGATCCTCCTGTATGCGAATGATGCAGTGCTTTTAGCCTCGGATCCCAACCCCGCCGCATTGTAGATTACTCTCCAACATGCATTTCATAAAGAGGAACATTGGTTCATGGCCCAAAGACTAGTCCTGAACCTAAAAAAGACCAAGACTATGCTCGTCTCACATCACCAAAGCAAAGCCAGTGGTGCCCCCCCGTGATCCTACCCAACACACTACACCCCATTGAGTAGGTTTCCTCCTACAAGTACCTGGCTATCACCTTTGACTCGGCCCTTACATTCCATTCCCACATCAGTGCCCTCTCTGCTGCCACCAGTATCACCATAGAGACTGTCTCCCTCAAGAGGCTTTCAGATTAGCAATCACCTTCTCCATCCTGTCGCTAGTAGACTATGGTCCACCCATCTATGCTGCTGCTGATAATTCTGCCCTTGCTAAAATCCAGCTCTCCTTAAACAAGGCCTGCAGACTTCTGACTGGTGCCCCAAGGTGCGCCCACACATGTCTGGTGTACTCCTTCACCAACTTGTGCAACCTAGAAGAAAGGTTTAGCTTCCAAGCCTGCCTCCTTGTAAAAAAGACCCTACTAGGGCTCTCCCCTCCCGGTGTCTCCACCTCCCTCCAACAGGCATCCCCCTCAGTATCCACCTGCAGTGCTGTCAAAACTTCCCTCACTGTCCCTAGGGTAAGGACCTCTATGGCCCAGAGATCTTTCAGCTACAGAGCTCCCACCTGGCTCCATCAAGCTAGGTCCCTTCAAGGCTACCCTCAGAAGCCACCTAACTAACTCCCACTGCTGTAGTTGCACATAACCCCCACCCCCCTCGGCAAGCACCTTTCAGGCGTGCTATGGTCGCCATGACTACCTGTAGCCTCACTGATATCATTGGGTGGGCCTCAAGTGAATTCCTGTGGTTTTTACTTCAGCTACTGTCTACTGTAAATACTGTCACTTTGTTATCACTTGATGTGGCACTTACGTACCTAAAGTGTGTTCCACTGTATCTTAACTATTGCTACCCTTGTATCACCAGTGAATGTCTGTAACACTGGTCGCTCTCTAAGTCGTGTTTCTCATGTATGAATTATACTATTGTAATGATGCTATGTTTCTCATGACAAGGTGCCTTTGTAAATGAGTCCCTGATGCGAAGGTCTGTAAATCTGATTTTCTGAATACATAGTTAAATAAAATGTTTTTTACGAAGTAAATTGGTCATGAATGTAAAAATAAACTAAAACTATAGTGTACTGTAGCAACAAAAGGATGCAAAATTGCAACCCTCTGAAAGTTACAACTATTAATGGAGAGGAACTGGAGCAAGTGCCCTATTTTAAGTATTTAGGAATATATTTAGACACTACCATGTCTTTTGCCATGCATATTGAACAGATCATAAAAAAAATGAATATTAGGTTGGGCCTGCTATATGGAAATAAAAAGAATTTCACTTTGGAAGCTCGACGTTAGTGGATCAAAGTCTTCTATTTTCTTCAGTAGATTATGGTCTGCCCATTTATGTGATGGCAACCGATAATGACTCGAAAGGTTGACAATCGTATGTAAAACAATATGTTGTTTTATGTTGGATGTAAAGAGAGAAAGTCACCATTGTGATTTGTATCAGAGACTGGAGTGGTTTTCTTTGAAAACCAGAACTGCCTTTTTTGACAGTATTTTGACCTGGGAAGTTGTTAATGGCCAGAGTACTAGTGCTTTGAGTAAACTAGTGCTCTAATTTGTATAATACAAGAAGCACAAAAACATGATATTCTGTAGTGCTCCAACTTGTCAATGGGTAGTAATTACGACCAGTACGACCGCACGCCTAAACTACTTTCCAGCCCTCAAAACCTTCTCACCAGCAGTGAGATCACTCCACGCCTAATGCAGTTAAGCAGCCACATACACACACACACACACACACACACACACACACACACAAGTGGCACCCACAGCCATAACTAAATATATCACTAGTAATCCCACACTGTACAACCTGATTTACTTGATTGCACCACTCCTTTTTAAATAAACTATCATCTAAAAAGCAAATTTTGCCTGCCATTTTCACACTCTTACTGCAGAGCCACTAACTTTTAATACTGCACACTGTGTCACCACTCTAAATTCTACAAAACAACATAATGCAACCCATTTAACAGAAACCTAACTGTGTATAAAAAAAACAAGACAAACTACAGTTCTCTTACTTCCTACTCTCACATTCTGTTAAAAAAATCTCCTTTCTACACAGAGTTGCCCGGTCGTTCAGCACTTTCACTTTTCCTTCTTGAACTATAAGCGTGACCGAGCGGTCGTGCGAGGAAGTGACAAGCTATTCACGAGTTGAAAGTAAATCCTTTTGTGTTTAAAAAAGATAAAAGTGTTTTCCCAGCTGTGAGTTTCTCTTAATTTCAGTAAAACAAGCTGCAGAGTCTATGTAAAATGGGCGAGGAGGCGCCCGAGGTGAGTCGGCAGCTGCGAGAGGTGAGCATGAGCCAGGCGGGTGTTGCTGTGACAGCTAAACGGGCTTCGTCTGCTTCCGACTCACGACCTCGCTCCGTTCTATAGACTCTGCAGCTGTATGCTGAAATTGAAGAAACTAACTGGAGGAAAGCACTTTATCTTTAAACAAGACTGCACCGTTCAATGTAACAGCTGTCACCCGCAATCTTGCCTTCATCACTCGCTCTTAAGCCGGACTGCTTTCCTAAAGCTACGCGACTCCTCCTGTGTCCTCGCTCCTTCTACATAGAGTCTGCAGCTTCTCTCACTTAACTAACAGAACATAACATAAAGAACACACTTTTCATCTTTTTAAACACAAAATAACTAACTTTGAACTCTGCCACCATATCATTTACCAGCTAGACAGAGGATTATTATAAACAACAGAACCTAACAGGAGGGACACACTTTTCATCTTTTTAAACACAGGACTTACTTTGAACTCTGCCAGCATATCATTTACCAGCTAGACAGAGGATTATTTTTTCCACCACCCCAAAACATGTGTGGCCATTTTATAAGATAGATATGCCACTCTAGGGTGTCAAATTCGCTCTGATATCCTTACATATGCAGGTGGATACAGATACACTAAACCTGCTGACCTCGTGCATCTGGCATACATCACGGCAAGACTGCATACCAGACTGGTATATCTATATATATATATATATATACACACACACATACATATATAAAGGGTTCCTCAGGTAAGTACCTGTTTATTCTTTGGTGGTTTTTAGTCAGGGGCTGTCCTGGGGGCTCCCTTCTGTCTCGAGACATTAGTTCCCCCCCCAACAGTTTTTACGCTGTATTTGGTAGTTTTTTGCCTATCAGGTGTTTTTTCGTCTTTTGTTTGTAGGGACATTCCCTTTGTGTTTTGGTTCACTGACTTACAAGCCTTACAAAAATAATTATATGAAATGTTTTCATGCTGCACACATAAAGCTACTCATGTGATATGCATGTTGCAAGCATGATTTAGATGTTAAATTGGAACCGATTGCATGCATGTGGCATACATGCAGTAAGCAAGTGTGGAAAGCATTCTTGTTATGTTAAATTGGAACAGACTGCACCGATGTGGCATGTGTGCAAAAAGCAAGTGGTCACTGATGAGTGCACAAATTAAAGTTAGAGATTCAAACCCAGGTTTTCAGGTCTCTAATATCCTGGTTTGCAGTTCAGTGCCTTTAACCACTAAGCTATACTGCCTGCACACATATGGCTTGCTTGTACTTCAATACAAATCTGCATACTGTACATCTGCATGCATGCAGCATGCTTGTAGCCACTGTTATACTTTTCAGTTTTCTTGTCCTCACTCAACTGCACAACTGATCTGTAGCATACATACCAATGGAAATACATGTGGTTCTTCTCATCCCAAATACACACACTTACCCACAAAACTAATTAATTATTTCTGTCTGGCCTGTACTCCTACTGTTGTCTCTCCATAGTTTTGAATGCTTCCACACAAACAGACTTTAAGTTGCAAACACAAAAGTAGCAATAACTCGACACCCACCCACATGGCCAATCCCCTTCCATGCACACACACTGCAACAGGGGTGGCCATGCTGCTATAGACAATCCACTAAGTATAGATATAAGCTGAAAGTCTCTTACCTGAGTACTAGAACTACAGTTCAGTGACAAAATGTGAGGTATGATGCATGCTTCCAGAACCCTACTCAGTACAAAGAGTGCGTAGCATTGCCATAATGTATATGTATAATGTATATACTTGATATGGAATGACAAAGGGAAAGTAAATGAGCAGAATCAGTCATGGAGAAACACATTTGTAGCACTAAATATGCATAAGTGGATTTGCATGGCCCAAAACAAAAAGGTCAGGCTTCACAACACCGATGCCCCTCTTCACACATCTAGAATAGGGATGTTGGCTAACTATATAGTAGGCATTTAAAGCATTAAGCAAACAATACTTTACAAATTAATGGTAATTCAATGACAAAAATCAAAAGCCATTACACAACTTGCAAAAGTTTCAGAATTAATGAATTTACCTAATTTTAATGGGAAATCAATGACAGATTTATTTTAATGTCTGTACTTGCTAGCAGTAGTATGAGAAATAGAAATGGATGTGTTTTTAAGATGAGATTTGCACCAGCTTAGTTGCTGCACACACATGGCAAGTGTGCAGCATGTGAACCTAATGTGATTTTAAAATGATGTTCACACCAGCTTAATTGCTGCACTCACGTCAACCGTAAAACATGCGAACCTGATGTGATTTTTAGAAGATGTTCGCACCAGCTTCCCTGCTACACACATGTCAAGCTTGCAGCATGTGAACCTGATTTGCTTTTTAGACCTGGTTCGCTTAGGTTCACTTTGTGTATGCGAACTACATGCAAACATTGCACAATAAAGCATGTGGCATGCATTCTGTGTGTACACAGCACACACATATTTCTGTAAGGGAGAGCACTTCCACTTCAGTTCTCCTCAGTAACTGTAAAAGAAGGATAAGTTTCCCCTGTGAGAGCTACTTGGACTATGGCTACTCTCAGAGTCTTTTCAGCATACTGATAGTTATTTTTTTCTGCCCTTCAGGTAGTTTTGGCAGTTTTCAAGGCTCCATTGAGCCACACAGCTTTCTCCCATTTCCCACCACTCTAAAACTATTGGGCGTGAGCTCCTTTTCTTCAATTGCTTTTTTTCAAGCCTTAGGTCACTGTTCACACAACTGTGTTGTACATGCGCCCCTCCCCCCCGGTGTGCTGACATCACACATGATGTTGTGACATCATGCACATGCATGTTCTGGGAGTGGGCACATGCCTGCACTTACACAGTGCTAGACACAGCAGCTGTTTCTACAGCCTTTTTCCTTGCAGCAGTCAGCTTTAGGGGCTGAGAGGCATACTCTTTGCAGGCTCCTCTCCCTTTTCCCACAATCGGAGGTGGGGATCATGGCAGTAGTACTCTAATTTTCATTTGGGGTTAAGCTTCAGATTCTTTTTTCAAACCTTGGGCACCTGCCAGGCAGCCTTTCTTGGCACCATGACTTATAAGAGACCTCTCATTCTTAAAAGACATAAGACCTAAAAAAGGGTAATGTGACCCTCATCTATGGGTTCCTATTGCGCCTGTTGTGTTTCTCAGGCTAATATGTCTCTTATGGTTCCACCAGTCGGATGTTCAAGCTGGGGGGGGTGCACCTGCTGTACCAGCTGTCAGTGGCAAATCAGAATTACATAAATCTTTCTTGTTGCTCTTAGGAGAGCTTTTGGGCCCTGATGTTTTGCAGGACATCTCATCAGACACACCCAACCCCAAATTAGGCCCCTCAGGTCAGGGAACCCACATAGGTACATCCAGGTGTGTCACAGCAGGACAGAGCTACTAATATGGATATGCAGACAGACCCTGACCCTGACCATACAGATGGTCAGGATGAGGATATCATGGACCTTAGTGAAAATCCTGACCCTAGGACGCTACTGGATGATGAGCAGGAAGAACCCTCTGAGGAAGAGGAGGGAGGGGAGTAGACAGAGATGAAGAGGATTCATATTCCTCCCCTGTTTAATACCAGGTCTTTGTCCTATCTGATAATGGAAGCATGTAGGTTGTTGCAGCTCAAGGAGATGCAGTCCATGGAGGCACTGGATGTCAATCTGATCCTGTCCATGGCCATCACCACTCCAAACTGTTTTCTGAACTTTATCCACTGTGACTAAATTATTGAACCAGAATAGGCAGGTGCAGACCAAATGAAATGTCTTCCGAAACCGAATGTACCGTGTTTCCCTTGTTTGGAGGAAAATACTTGCAAGTGGTAAACCCCTCCTCTGGCTGATAAAGTGGTTCATAATTCTGTCAGACATGCCACAAAGGCTTTTTTGGCATTAATGGATTCGAAAGACAAGTGGATGGATGCTGCGTGCAGAAGAGCCTTCATCTCCAATGGCACAAACCTATGCACTTCCTATGCCTCCTTTATTATTGCCACAGTTTTCAATTTGCGGGTTCCGACCCTGAGCTGCTTTGTTCCCCCAGATTTGGAGGGCTGAGCATTTGCAATTGGTATCCATGGCCTCCACCTTCTTATGGGATGCCACTGTGGAGAGTTTGCATATGTTGGCTTGCTCCACTTACCACACTGTGTCCGTTATTCAAAGAGTATAGCTGTGATGTCGGGTTGCTGATTTGGCTTTGAAGACCAAGCTGTTTAACTTAGTCTTTGATTGAGGCTTGTTGTTTGGTTCTGGCCTAGATGATATTTTGAATGATATCCATTATTTTTTTTTTTTTTTTTTTTTTGAAATTCTCTGTTTATTCATTTTACATAACACCAGGATGAAATACAGAGACCAGAACAGAACATACAGGAAATCCCACAAAAAACGGACATATTCACAGTACATAGGATCCGTATAATCCCCATTCCCCCCACCCCCGGAAGGCATCACCGCTAAAACTACATGCCCCTAAGATGACCTCGACCTGTACCTGGGGTCATTGGATAACAAGCCCTTAGATTACCTGTACTCGGTCCAGAGACAGTAGAGAAATGGGAAGGGAGGCAAATCTTACTACAGGACAATAAACATCAGAAAGAACCAGAGCTGAATTTCAGTGGAGATACAAAGCATAGAGTTTGCCCCATTTTTTCTGGAAAGCAGGCAGAGCATGCCTGGAACTAGCAATTAACCTTTCCACTTTGAAACACAGAGACATTTCCTCCACCCAGTCTTGGTAGGAAATCTCTAAGTGGTCTAGCCAGTGGTGGAGAATTAATCTTTTGACCACTATCGAGATAAAGGCCATATGGTACTTTCTCTCTTTAACCTAAATACTGGAGAAAATACTTAGTATACAAATTTCGGGAGTGAAAAGATCTTCCAATCCTAGAGTTGGGTCCAGGCTGTCTCGATAGCTTCCACAATGGGGCAACTTTAAGGCAAAACCAGAACACATGGAGTATACTACCCAATTCTTTGCCACATCTTGTGCAGTTAGAGAACTAGATTTAACAAATTTGACCAATTTCAGCGGCGTGTAATACATGTTGTTAACTATGTAAAACTGAATGAGTCTATTTCTATCTAAGGTAATAAATGTGTATAGGTCTCTCCATACTTGACTCCAAGATATGGAAGGCCCAGGAGTTATGGATGCCCAAACTTTGGAGCCCGTCAACGCATCCGGAACTTTAGTAAGCATGAGTTGCATATATAAGTTAGAGACACTATGGGGTTTTACAACACAGCTCCTTAGTTGATCTAAAAAAGGCCTAATACTAGTGGTTGTCAACACCAGTCCAAATTCTTTACCTATGAGGTGTCTCAATTGGTATAATTTGAAAATATTTTGTAAAGGAATATTCAGCATTGTCATCAGGTCTCCTGAGGAGCAAAGGGAACCTCGTATGTACAAATCCTCAACCGAGCAGTCCCTAATCTGAGGTAACCATGACAGTGTCAATAGCGAGACCCAACCCTGATATTAGGGTTGAAAACCAGTGGCTGACCGGGTCTTTGTATATTGAATCTTAGCAGAGGTATAATATTGGTTTAAGACTCTCACAGATAGCCCTACCACTGAATTTTAACAGACTCAGGTAAAGCGGAGAAACTAGTAAAAGATGTGTTGGGGATCGATATTGTGTGTTTCAAGAGGTTAAGGTCTAGGTTGAGCCATATGGGTGTATAGTTGGTATTAGGTGGGCAAAGCCATTTACCCATTTTAGTTAAGTGACTGGCCCAGTAGTAAAATTCAAAGTTAGAGGCAGGGAGGCCTCCTTTTCCTTTGGGCAAACAAAGCTTAAAGAAGGATCGCCTGGAGCGTTTCCCTCTCTAGATAAATTTAGTCAACATTGAGTGCACCTTCTGAAAGAAGGATTTAGGGAGCCAAATATCTAGCAGATTCAAGAGATAGAATATTCGTGGAAGTACGTTCATTTTAACTATATTGATTCTTCCTCCCAGGGCTAAAGGAAGGTTATCCCATCTATTAAGATCGGTCTGGATTTTGTCCACTGAATCCTCTAAGTTAAGCTTCCTGATCATCTTTTCCTCTTGGGCCAAATAGATGCCCAGATACTTGAGGTGATTCGGGGCCCATTTCATACTGAACTGAGCCACACTAGAGTGGAACAGGTGTGAATTGAGCGGGAATATTTCGGATTTAGATAGGTTTAACCTGTAATTGGAAACTACCCCAAACTGCTCTACTATCTTTAAGACCTCCTGCAAAGAGTTGACCGGGTTGGTGAGGTGTAGGAGAATGTCATCTGCAAACACCGACACCGTCAGCGTTTGTTGAGCAATGACACACCCTAAAATGTTGGGTGAGGATTTGATACGCACTAGGAGAGGTTCCAAATAGAGGTTAAATAAGTACGGTGACAGTGGACACCCCTGGCGGGTACCAGAGTATAGGGGGAATCAGGATGAGACTACCCCATTGCAATAGACTCTGGCCGAAGGTGAACTATAGATCGCCATGATCCACCGGATAAATTTATTTGGGAAGCCAAACCTACTTAAAGTGGCCCATAGAAAATCCCAATTGACGCGGTCAAAGGCTTTTTCCGCATCCAAAGCAACTAAGGCCATGGGTGCTTGAGCGTCTTGGGCAACATGAAAAATATGTGAAAGAGCCCTCATATGATCTGATGCCGATCTTCCTTGGACAGAAACCTACCTGTTCCTTGCTCAAGAGTGATTGCCATACCTGCTTAATTGCAGTAGAGAGAATCTTGATCAAGATTTTAACATCGAGTTGAGCAGCGAGATAGGTCTATAATTGGCTGGGTCCAAAGAGGATTTGTCTGACTTGGGGATTAAAATTATGGTAGCTTCTAATAAGGAGGGGTCCAGTGGTTCAGAAGTGAGGATGTAATTAAACAGGTTGAGGAGGCCGGCGCTAACTCTTTGCAGAAGGTCTTATAAAATTAGGGGTAGGCCGTCCGGACCGAGCTTTATCTAGAGTTAGATTGCGAAGACGCCTCCACTTCCCTAAAGTTATGGGAGCTGAAAGTAAGGCACAGTGATCCGGCATAAGTCGGGGAAGGGGGGTATTCTCTAGAAAAGCTGTTATTTCTGAAGCTGAGGTCGAACATATCTTGTCCCCATATAAGTCTTGGTAAAAGGCCTCAAAGACCTCCACTATATCCCTGGGGGCTGTTTTAATGGATCCATCACTCGCTTTTAAGGCAGGGATTAATCTAGAGCTCTCTACTTCTCTAAGTCTAAGAGCTAGTAGCTTCCCGGGCTTCTCACCCTGATCGAGATATTTTGTTTTAGATTTTAAAATAGCAAATTTGTTTTTTTCTTTAATTAAATCTTCATATTCGTCTTAGAGTTTATATAAACTCTCAAGAGCCTTCTGAGAATTGGAGGAGGAGAGAGCCTCTTCAGCCAATTTAATTTGGTTGGACAGGAGATAAGTTCTCTACCCTCATCCTCTTTCTTCTTGAGGACACTTTTATGAATTCGCCCTAAGAAAACATTTCAGTGAGCACCACACCAGATCATCCCTGGGTATTGACCCCTGATTAATTTCTAAAAGGACGAGATCAGTGATCGGAAATGGGAAGTGGTCTGTTCATCCTTCAGAATCTGGGTATTGAGCTTCCAGAGGTATCTAATTGCCCTGGGGGTTAGGTGAAAGTTTAATCCAAGCCAGTGCATGGTCTGAGATAACAATGGGCTCCAATACCCGTGAAAGATATTAGTAATAAAGTTGGTACTCACTAAAATGTAGTCTAGCCTCGACCAAGAGTTATGAAGTGGGGAAAAGAAGGTGTAGCACCGAGTAGAAGGATTCAACAGTCTCCAAGGATCCTCCAGGCCTAACATACAACACAGTTCCTTCAGAGCCAATTGGGCCGACGATGGGGGTTTCAGGGGTCTATAGGTTCTGTCTAACTCTTGTGATGGGGCAATGTTCCAGTCACCCCCTAAGATAAATGATGTTGGTAGAAAGGCACTCAGGCTATCTGCTAACTGCATCAAGAAGCTGGAGTCACCTCCAACGGGACCGTATATGGCACCAAGGACCACGTCAATATTGTAGAGTAGCCCCTTCACAAGAACAAACCTACCTTCTGGGTCTTGAATGCATTTCTCTAGTGTAAAAGATACATTATGCTTAATCATGATGGCTACCCCCTTGGTCCCCGTAGCCCAGCCTGCCACAAAGACCTGAGAGAACCCCTTAGACCGCAAAGATTTAGCTTCATAGCAGGTGACTTGGGTTTCCTGTAGGAAGTGAATATCCACACCAATTAGGAGCAATTTAAAAGTATTTGACCTCTTTTGGTTGCCTCCGTTCCCCTAATGTTCCAAGTGGCTATTTTAATATGCTCTAAAGCCATTACAGAGATGAATTGTAAGCATTTGTACAGATTGAGCCACATGATATTATGTACTAAACTTGATAGCGTGACACCTTCCGCCCACCCCCAGGAGCGACCCCTCCCCATTATTGCCATCACATGAGGTAAACCGCAACCACTAAGGCAAATAAGTAGTACAATAGTAAGGCTGAATAGAACACAGACAAAACTTCCATCCCTGCTACAACCAGTGTGTGATAAGTGGTACCCCTCCCCAACCCCCCAACCTCTACCCTCCTTTACACAAATAACTATTTACAAATAACCCCCAAAACAGATTAGACCAAAGAACCAGAGAGTTGAACCAGATTCCCCACACCCCACCCCCAGGGTACCGTGGACTCCCCCATGTACCCCTTGAATTAGGGTCGTGGCCAGAACTAAAGAGACCCTCGTGTATTATCCTTAAACTAGTAGAAAGGATTCCGCACCACTTAGCTTGAATCGGCCATGGTACCCCAATATCCCAATCACAGTCGCGAAACAGGGCTCCGAAGCGACTCACCTACCCACTACTCCCACCCTCCAACCTCCCCAATAAGTGGACCACTGGGCCAATGGAAACTATAATGCAGGCCAATATAGGACATCAAACAGACTATCGACTCAACCGAGTCGCAGATGCCTTTAGCCTTAGCAGGACTCAGCAAGGGAAAAAGAACAGAGTAAATACCTGTATGGATTCTTTAGCCAGATGAGAGATGTCGGGTAAAGCCTTGAGAGAAATCCAGGCGCCTTCCACGGAAACCGGACATCGAGGAAGTACTGAATGGAAGCTCAACTGACAGACCAAACGGTCTGCCTGTTAGAGCGTCCCCAGCTACACTCACTCTCAGTACCCGAGGCAGGAGCCAGGGGATGCACATGGCGCTATCGCGGATATCAGGCCACTTAGGCCTCACGGCCTACTCCATCCTTGCCCTTCCTCCCGCCTGGAACTACCCCACAGCCCTCGAGAACCAGGTAGGTCATAACCAAATCAGCCAGAGATTATCCAAATCAAGAAGACGTATGCCAAAAATGCTTAACTGTTACAGAATAATAACTAGAGCGCTAAGCAGTTATGAAGTTCCTAAGTGAAATCAGTCTTATTTAAACAAATCGAAACTGTTTGGATAACTCAATTGAGGCTTGTTCAGGGTCTTCGTAAGCGTGCCAGGTACCATCTATCGAGACCAAGAGTTTTGCTGGACAGTTCATTCTAAAGCCCTTGCCTGCTGCGATAAGTTTCTTCACGATCTGGTGGAATGCTGCACGTTTTTGTCGAACCTCATAAGGGAGATCCTGGGTAATTCTCAACTTGGTATGGTTCCAGTGGACTGCTTCCAGTTCTTTAACTTTAGCTAGGACGTGTTGTCATTCTAAGTAGCTGAGAAACTTAATAATGATTGGCCTGGGGGGAGCACCCGACGGAGGTTTAGGCCTGAGAGATCTGTGAGCCCTCTCAATATGGTATTGTTGGTTTATAGGAGAGGTGCCGACCACTTTATTGAAAAATTGCTGAACAAAGCGTATGGTGTCTCCGCCTTCCTCCGATCTGGTAGGCCCAAAATTAGGGCGTTGTTCTCCTGCTCCTGACCTCTAGGTCTTTGGTCTTTGCTTGCAGTTTCTGGATTAATTGTCTTAATTTAACAACTTCTGGGTCCATTTTAAGTCTCCAGTGCTCCAGGGAGGCTGTCTTTGCCTCCGTGTCTCCTACCCTCCTCGAAAGATCTGCAAAGTCGCTCCTTAGCGATTTAATCTCTCTCGAGATGTCCTGGAGTGTGTCTCTGAAGGGAGCCAATTCCTGGAGGAAACGATCCTCTGTTAAGGGGTTGCCTGGTGGTCCAGTAGTCGTTTGTTTGGATGATTGTCCGGGTTTGCATTTCTGGCCTTCTTAGAGACTTTCTCTGGCGATGCAGGAGGGGTATGCTTCACAGCCACCTTCATCTCTGAATCCATCGCGTTAGTTCTGTTGAACTCTGCAGAGCACCACACTTATCGGCGCAAATGGAGCAAGAGTGCCCAGAAACACTCTCAGATCTCAATTCAGTTGAGAGAGCAGCGTTATTTCAACAAAATAAGCACTTTTAGAGACGGAGGGTGGGAGCTCAGCAGAAAGCTGCTTTCAGTTCCTCTGCATCATGTGACTCCCCATGCCGATATCCATTATAAAAAGGGCCACATTCCAGTGTCAAAGCAACAGAATATGACCGTTACAACTCCAACAGGTCAAGGAGGCGGCTGGCAGAAGCAGTATCAAGGATATTTTCATCCCTTTTGGAACATCAGTACCCAGAAGAGTAAAGGAAACATAGAAACATAGAAATTGTCAGCAGATAAGGACCTCCAGGCCCACCAAGTCTGCCCAAGTGTTCTATCTCCATGTTACCCAAGGACCCTAGGTGATCCAGATAAGTTCCCTCCCTACCCCTCTTCAGAATTCCCTTGTACCTATCCCAAGCAGTCTTGAAACCCATCACTGTTTTGGCCCCCACCACATCCTGAGGGAGTGCATTCCACCCATCCACTACCCTTTCTGTGAAGTAGTGTTTCCTAATGTTTCCCTTGAATCTCCCCCCTTCTAGCTTCATGCCATGATCCCTTGTCCTTAATAATCTCTTATTCTGTAATATACCCTCCGAGACCTTGTTTATACCCTTTTGGTACTTAAAGGTCTCTATCATATCCCCCCTTTCCCTCCTTTGCTCTAGAGTATACATGCTGAGGTCTTTCAATCTCTTCTCAAATGTCAAATGGCTAAGTTCTTGCACCATTTTCGTTGCCCTCCTCTGGACCCTCTCCACTCTATTCATGTCCCTCCTGAGCTACAATCTCCAGAACTGGACACTGTATTCAAGGTGTGGCCTCACCAGCTGTTTGTACAAAGGCTGATATCACCACCTTCCTCTTTTGGCTCATAATACCCCTGCCTATGCATCACAGCATTCTACTAGCCCTAGCTACTACTCTCTTGCATTGCTTAGCCACCTTGAGATCGTTAGATGTGATTATACCAAGGTCCCTCTCCTGCTGTATTGCTTCCAGTATCTGACCACCCATCCTGTACTCTGCTTTTAGATTTCTACTCCCTAAGTGCATAACTTTGCACTTTTTGGCATTAAAACTCAACTGCCACACTTTTGACCACTCCTCTAGTTTCTGCAAATCCCTTCTCATTGTTTCTACCCCATCTGCAGTGTCTACTCTGTTGCAGAGCTTTGCATCATCCGCAAATAGGCAGACCTTCCCCTCAAGCCCTTCTGAAATGTCCCCTATGAAAATATTGAACAGGATTGGACCCAGTACTGACCCCTGTGGTACCCCACTAGTCATCCTTTCCTGGCCTGATGGAACTCCATTAATGATCATTCTTTGCCTTCTTCTCTCCAGCCAATTTTATCACCCATCTCTCCCACCTCTGGTCCCATCCCCAGGGCTCTAATTTTGTGCAGAGGCCTTCTGTGCAGCATGGTGTCAAATGCTTTACTTTACACCACATTCACTGCCCCACCCTGATCTAGCACTCTGGTTGCCCAGTCAAAAAATTCAATTAAGTTTGTTTGACATGACCTCCCTTCTATAAAACTGTGTTGTCTGTGATCCTTCAGATCATTTGAATCAAGGTACTTGATAATTCTTTCTTTCAGTAATTTCTCCATCAACCTCCCCATCACTGATGTCAAGCTGACTGGGCTGTAGTTACTTTTTATTTATTTAGTAATCAGAATTACAACCTTTGAGCTAAAAGCTCATTTACAAAGGATCACCGTCACAAGAATAGGGGGAGGGTACATAAGTTTGGAGTCAGTAGCAGCTTAATAGGCATTGTCAAGAACATCTAATAGTAAGAAAAATGTGAACAGGAGAAATCAGTAAACATTGGCAATAGCTAAAAATGTAGGATAACATAGGCAAATAACAACACATAACCAAAACAAGGTTACATAGTCAATGGGGTTGGGTTCACACGTCATGCCATACAATTAAGTGCTTAAGTCAGAGTTAGGTGTTAGTTTGAGAAAAAAAATCAGAGATGGAAGCTAGGCAGGATCTTATTTGGGAGGAAACAGGAGATGGAGCTGTTCATTAGAACTGATACCTAAAGGTTACTAGGCTATAGCCAGAAGAGTCAGCCTAGGCATAGTAGTCAGAAAGGGTAGAGGGAACTAATCAGGATTAGGTAGGAGAAGAGGAATCAGAGGAGGGGAATGACAGTAGGCTCAAAGGTGGGTGGTGTATGGAGGTCAGCAGGTGAAGGTTTGTCAGGGAGAGTGCGAGAGGAGAAAGGTGAGCAGGCAGATGGGCAGGTGGTGAGCAGAGAGTTTTGCATCGAATTGTAGAGTGAAAGAAGAACCTTGGTAAGCCTAGGGTTCTGGTACCTGCTAGGGTACTAGTGGCTGTGGCAGCGTACAGGAGGGGAGATAGCCTTTAGGAGCATGGCTTTGGGGAACAGAGGCGTGCAGGCTCGTGGGTTAAGAGTGGCACTAGCAACATACAGGAGAGTGGATAGACTTCCTTAGCTCGGACTTGAAAGGCCTAAGTTGGGTAAGGCTTGTGATGGCACTTGGTAGCTCATTTATCCAAGCAGGGGCCCTGACAGCAAAGGCTTGTCTCCCCAAGGCAGTCCTTCTGAATGGAACAGTTAATGCATGTTTGGTAACACTTCTTATGGCATGTTCAGCTGGAGCAGGATGGAATAAGACTGGTATAGAGGGAGGTGCAAGTCCGAATGGGGTCTTCTGTCCCAAGATACAGGCATGGAGCTTAATGCGGTCCATAAATGGGACCCATTCAGTCCGTACATACAGTTCACATGTATGCAATAGGTGGTGTTCCCCATAACGCAAACCTACAGGCTTTATTTAAGGAGGTGTACACTTTGAGCAGGCTAGTTTCAGTGGTGGCCCCATAGACTATATTCCCATAGTCCAGGATTGGAAGGATTGTACCTCTGACTGCCTGTGTCCTGGCCTCGGGGAGTAAGACAGAATTGGTGCCTATACAGAGCCCCTAGTTTCCTATTGACCACTGTGGTAATACAGTAGAAGCCACTTAATCGGGACGCGGATAATGGGGACATCCACTTTATTGGGATGTCTCACTGGGAACCGATTAAGTGGCTATGTATTCCTATGGACAATACTGCTGCTTAATGGGGATGGGGAAGCCATTTAATTGGGATGATTCTGGCCCATTAATCCCCACTAATCCTATGAGTTTAACTGCTGCTGCAGTCACTGTTGCCACTAATCCCTTTCAGCATGTGCTTATCATCTTCTGCCTTCTTCCTGCTGTAGGTGTTAAAAGGGATTAGTGGGAACTGCAGCTGTTAACAACAAATGTTAAAGAAATCTCATGTTAAAAAAGAAGCCCCAAGCTGCACTGTCTTTCTCTTTCTGTGTGCTCATAACAGAAACATGGGAGTTTATGTAAAATAAAATAGGAGCCCCAATTCACACTGTTTCTCTTTCTCTGTGCGCTCGCATCAGACACACAGGAGCAGACAATACTTTGCTCAGTCTCTGCTCCCAGTGTTCCCCCTCTAAAGAAATGGAAGCAAGTGCACCTACCTGTGCTCTATGAGACTGGTGTCTGAAGTCAGACCCTGCGATGCTAGGTAAGTGATTTTAGCCCCTCTAAAGAAATGAAAGCGAGTGTGCATAACTGTTCTCCACATCCAATCTATTCGGGGACAGCAAAGATGAAAATGCAAAAGACACTGAAGTTGGACTCTGCGATGCTGCGAGTAATTCCGATGCAGAAGATAAGTATTCATTCTCTGATTACACACTCTACTAAATGAAGATACCATTTACCAGAACAAACACAAATACAGTAATTCAAAAAAGAGAGCTGTAATCAACACTTCTCTCGGTGTTTTGTTTGTTTGAGCATTTTGGTATGATAGTTAGCGGTCTCAATGGACTGGTCCTAAATAAAAATGCAACTTCTCTTAATAGGGATGATCAGTTAAAGGGGACAAAAGGGTGTCCACAAAGGTGTCCCCTTTAAGCGGCTTCATCTGTATTGTGTATATGCTCATCGAACGATAGGGACTAATCTATGGTGAGACCAAGATACTGGAAGGAAGTTACCTGCTCCAGAGTGGTGTGAGAGCTACAGGTAATTGAGAGAGGTGCGGTGGACCTCTTCTTTTGTCATCCGGCAAAGAGCATTGTCTTGGTTGTTTTACTATTGAGCACCAGCATGCTGTCCTTGAACCATTCCTGTAGTAGGTTAAAGTTGTTCTGCAACTCCTTAGTCAGTATTGCCTGACAGGAGTTTCATGAGAATAGCACTGTGTCTTCTGCCTATAGCAGGATCTCAGACATGGGGCAGGCATCAGGGAGGTGGTTCACAAAGGTGCTGAAGAGGAGAGGGCCCAGTATAGACCCCTGGGGTACACCTACTGACACTTCACAGGTGTTGGAGGTAGCACTGTAAATTCAGACTTTTTGAGATTGCCTGGATAAACACCTGGAGAACCATTGGACTGAGCCAGGGGACAGCCCTAGGCCTCTACTTGCCTCTTCCTTGCTTCCTCCCTTATGGAGGGGGACTACATCCACTCCCTTCCAGTCATCTAGAACCACTCTTGTCTGTAATGATCTATTGAACAGGCCAGTTAATGGTTCTGCTAGCTCCTTCCTCAGCTCCCTCAGTATTCTGGGGTGAATTGCGTTAGGTCCCATGGCTTTGTCAACCTTTAGTCCTGATAGTTCCTTTAGGACCCCCTCCACTTTGAATAGGCAGGCACCAACCCCCTTCCCAGCTTTCCTCCCTCTCCAATTCACCCTTCTTCTCCCTTCCCCTCTACCATGAGCACAAAGCAAAAGTAGCTATTTAGGATATCTGCCTTCTCCTGATCTCCCCTCCACTGTCTCCCCACCCTTATCCCTCAGCTGGACTATCCCACCTTTTGTCTTCCTCCTTTTACTCACATACTGGTAGAAGGTTTTATCCCCTCTCTTAAATGATTGGGCTATATTCTCTTCGGTCCTCGTCTTTGCTCTCCCGACCTCAGTTCCTGCCTCCTTTTGCCTTTCCTGGTATGCTTCTCTGTCTTCCTCCCTCCACGTCTATTTGTATCTCCTGAACACTGCTGTCTTGAAACAAGGAGCCTATTCTTGTTTCAAGAGCAGTGGTAGCAGAGGAGCCCTTGCCCAAAGATGCAACAGAGGCCCAGGGTGAAAAGTGAGCACCTCACAATGAGAGTATGTGGACCCATCTCTGTCTATCTTCCTTTGGTGGAACACTGCACAATTTTTACAGAAGATGGGCTCAGATAACATCAGATGCTTGGGTTTTGGAAATTCTGGCTCTAGGTTATGCAATGCAGTTTTTTGCAGTCCCCTCAAAGGGGCACTTACTGCTGTCCCCATTTGCAAAGGACCCCATGAAGAACAAGTGGTGTCAGAGACCCTGGACCACCTCTCTCAAATTGGGGCAATTGTTCCTGTGCCACCCAGGGAGCAAGGCCAGGGATTCTACTAAATCTGTTTCATAGTTCCCAAGATGTTTGGGGGTTTCAGGACTATCCTGGATCTGAAACACCTAAATAAGTTTGTTCACCACATGACCTTCAAGATTGAGTCCCTGCATTCAATCATCCAGGCTCCCCAGCCAGGGGATTACCTAGCTTTCATAGATTTGAGGGATGCGTATCTCCACATACCCATCTGATGGTCTCATCTGAGGTTCCTCAGGTTCATGATCCTAGGACAGCAATTCCAGTACAGGGTGCTTGCATTTGGACTGGCAACAGCCCTCAGAGTTTTTTTAAGGTGCTGTTAATCCTGGTTGCTCAACTCCAACAGGAGGGACATCATGTCTATTTCTACCTGGGTTATCTGCTCATTCGAGCACTGTCTGCACCATTGGCAAGGAGGTCATTGACAAGGACTGTGGAGGTGCTGGAGTCCCACAGCTGGGTTGTGAATTGGGAGAAAAGCTCTCTCAAGGTGCCACATACCCTGGAACACCTGGGAATAGTGTTCAAGAAGGACATGGGGAAGATCTTCCTCTTGCCAGAAAGGAAAGATACCCTGTTGAGAGAGGTTCAGTGGGTGAGGGGCTTATCGTTGGCTTCCGCTCACTGCCTGTTTCGAATTTTGGGCATCATGACAGTGGTGATAGAACAAGTCCTGTGGGCTTGCCTTCACATGTGGCCCCTACAGATGGAGTTACTGTCACCCTGGGATCTGACCTCAGAGGATTTCCAGGCCAGGATCCCTCTCTCAACACAACTGTGGCAGTCTTTGAGTTGGTGGGCGAGTTTGAAAAATCTGAGCAAAGGGTCCCCCTTGGAAGTCCCCCCCCAGAGTTGATTCTGACATCTAATGGCAGCCTGTTGGATCAGGGGCAGTTCTGGACCACATTCCCATTCAGGGGACTTGGTCAACATAGGTACTGCACCTACACATGAATGTTCTGGAGATGAGGGCAATGCTCCTTGCTCACCTTTGTTTTCAAAGTCAGGTGCAGTCAAAAGCCATGGAAATAAGGTCAGACAGTGCTGTTATGGTGGCAATCAAGGGGGCGTAAAGATCAAGGAGAAGCTGAAAGATGCCACTGATCTCCTGCTGTGGGCAGAGGAGAATCGTCTCTCTCCATCAGCAGTCCACTTGATGGGGGAGTTGAACATTCCAGCATATTGGCTAAGCTGTGAAAATGTTCATCCAGGGGAGCGAATGTTGAACCCAGAGGTATTCAGCCTTCTGTGTCAAAGGGTCAGTCATCCTCAGATTGATCTCTTCACCTCCAGTCTCAATGCTGAAGTTCAGTGGTTCTTCAGCCACTATCAGTGTCCACAGGCAGTGGAAGCCCTGTTACAAGAGTGGAATTTCACCCTAGTGTATGCCTTTCCTCGTTTTCCTCTCCTCCCCAAAGTCATATGCAAAATAAGGCACTTAAGAGGAAGCTTTCTTCTAATAGCTCCAGAGTGGCCCAGAAGACCATGGTTTTTGGACTTAGTGAACCTAGCTAAACACACACTATTTCGCTATCTAGTACAGGGGGACTTTCTCTTTCAGGGCCCCATTCTGCTTCCAAATCCAGGAACGATGCAGCTTGTGGCCTCGTTCATGAGTGGAGGAGACTCCTTCAACTAGGTTTCTCTAAGAAGCTGGTAGACACCCTGATGGCTGCTAGGAAGAATTCCACATCAACAGCTTATGCTCACATGTGGACCACCATTTTGACTTGGACCAGGGACAAACATATCTGGCTTTTCAAAGCCAGGATTCCCCAGATTTTGGATTTCCTGCAGGAAGGGGTGGAAAAAGGTTTTGGCCTTGAGCACCCTAAGAGGTCAGGTGTCGGCTCTTGGAGCTCTGTGGGTTTGTCCCTAGAGACTAACCAGGAGGCTATTCATTTTTTTCAGGCTGTCAGCAGGAATCAATTACTGTTCTGATCCCCTGTTTCCGCACTGGATCTGAATTTGGTTCTGAATGCTCTCCATAGGGAGCCTTTCAAACAGCTTTCATCAGTACCATTGGACGTGCTGTCTTATAAGGTGTGTTTTCTAGTTACTGTGTGCTCAGCCAAGAGGATTGGTGAGCTCCAGGCTTTGTCCCACAAAGAACAATACCTAGTCATGCATAGAACAAGGTAGTGCTTAGAACAGTCCTGTCTTTCATTCTGAAGGTTCCCACAGCCTTCCATGTGCACCAGGACATTTGTCTTCCATCTTTCTGTCCACAACCTACTCCCCCAAACTAGAAGGAGTGACACAAGTTAGATTTGCGATGGGCTGTTAGGACATACCTTAGATGGACTGCTGAGTTTCAGAAATCAGATTGATTGTTCATCCTTTCTGGAGTAGCCAAGCAGGGTCAAAAAGCCTTCTAGGTCACTCTAGATAGGTGGGTGAGGGCCAGCACTGCCAAGGCTTATGTCACAGTAAAGAAGAGGTCCCTGACTTTCATGAAGGCTCACTCCACCAGGGCTATTGCCACTTGCTGGGCAGAGAGAGGTGAGGTGTCTGTTTTAGAGTTGTGTAAGCATCTACAATGTCCTCCATCCACACATTCACCATGTACTACAAATTGGATGTTCAAAGCTCTGCTGATATTTCCTTTGGTAGAAGAGTTTTGCGGTTGGTAGTTAGCAGATAAATTCTTTCCTGTACATTGTTGACATATGGGACAATTTTCTCCCCCACCTGTTTTTTTCATGAGTACTGCTTCTTAGAAACCATCTGTAATTACTACCTATTGACAATGTGGAGCATTACAGAAAGAAGAAATTTCTTCATACCCTAATTTCCTTTTCTGTTAGCTCCTACATTGTCAATGGATCCCGTCTGGGAGCCTCACTTCTGCAGGAGAACATTGTCTAGTATGCCAGTCTGGGGGTGTCTGTTGTCCTGTTATAAACTTTGACTATAAGCCTGTCTGGTCATCCCTCTATAGTTTACCTGCTGCACCTATTGTTTATATAGATTAAAAAAAAACAGCAGTTTCACATTAGAGCATTGGTTGCTATCATGCAGTTTTAGCAGGTTAGAATTTGATGTTAAACAAGGTTGCCTCCTTTGTTGCAGGTGAGTGCATACACTGCATACAGTGCTTTGCCTTGTAATAAGTTTTTTCTTTCAAGTTGATTCAGTTCTGCAGGATTTTCCAAGATGTGGACTTTTGGAAGATGAGCCTCGATCACTCACCTTCTGTCATCTCACAAGGTAAGTCACTGTTTGTATTATTCTGGCTAGAGTCATATCTGTGTAGACAATTAATGTGTGTGCTCTGTGTGTCAAGCTGATCAGTGTGGCATTTATTTTCATATTTAGAGGCACTGCGTGATAATAGTGACTGGAGAGTTGCTGCTGTCTGTAATGCTCATGTGCCCAATATTCTAAGGCTGATTCATCCTTTAGGCTGTGCCATTTCCACTAGCAGGGGTGCACAATACCCATCCGTAATTACTACCTATTGACAAAGTAGGAGCTAACAGAAAAGGAATTTACAGTAAGTATGAAGAAATTTCTTCAATTTCTTATACCAGACTATAAAACCTTCTTGAAACTAATATTTTTTAAATCTAGGTTTGTTAATACTTGGAATACACTATCATTAAATCTATTGCATAGTGAATGTTTAGGGAAATTTAAAAATGGTTTGAGATTGTATCTGAGGGATCTGGAGGCATGTAAATGTTTAAGTTAATTATTATTTATGATGTGTTTTTATGTAAGTGACAATGTATTTATATACTGTTTTTGTTATTGTCTTATTTGTGTTGTAATGTGATTCGGATTGGGTCACCTTTGAAAATAGGTACTTGTGCCTAAAAGTTTTTTTCCCTAATAAACATTCAAATTCAGTTTTTTATAACTGAGATAGGGTCCCTGACCCTATCACAGAGGTGATTGCCACTGACCCATAACCTCAATCTGGTGAACCATGGCCTGGGTAGGCACACATTTTTATATTGTTTTCATACTGCTTCTGAAATCACCAACCATTTGCACCAAGCTGTCAAACACATAGAATATCTTTTGTAATTCTATATCAAAATGCATGCTTACTAGCATCAACTAACAAAAAAACGTAGCACTCAGGGGACACACAGCTTTTCATGTGCTAGAAAGACTTATCAAGGAAACAATTATCCTCATGCCTTTGAAAAAGAGCATGACATTGATGAGCATTTTACATGAGAATAGTGAATACTCATGGACTAATCTTTCTCTTTCCTAGGTATTTTTTTGCAAGTGTAACTGTAAATATTAATGCAGAATCAGTCACACTCATGTGATTCCCAAAGTTATTTTTTGGCAAGCACACACTAAAAAACACACAAGCCAAGTACTGGCAGTGCCACCATTGACAGTTATCACACCATAGTGAAAGTGGCAGCTGTATTTAGGAATCAACTTAACAAAAAGTTTAAGATTTCTTTTCTTTTTTCAATGAGTCCAGCTGTCCAGTGATTGTATTATACTGGATATAATGATAGGTTTGTTCGCCTGATATAAAAGGGATGAAGAAAGCTGCTGGTTGACACAATAAATCAGCAGGTGCAATTGGATAAGGTTATGCCAGGATGAGAATGCTGTGGTTATCTGGCAGAGAAGTATAGAAAACAACATCTGGAGTGGCTGACTTGGGGCATGGCAGTTGCATGAGTGCATCGGGGAGTAGTGTTGGCATAACATTAGCGTTTTCATTAAATGCTTTATGTGTAATTGCTAATGACTTGATATTAAATTGGCATAAAATTGATGACCTGTTTTCTGAACACATGCTAATGAATTTGAATATCATCCCACAGTGATATTCAAAAATAGCTAACTAATTTAGCTTTTAAAGGGCTCTTACAGTTTCAAAAAAAAATCACAGTTAATATCATCAGAACTCTCTTAAACAACGTTCCATACCAATTTGAATTTGAGTTACTGCCGAGCTTCTGTCCTCAACAGTTTTTCTGGTTTAACAAATAAGTCTCACTGAGGAACTGCTGTAGTGTCCTCTCTGGAAATTTAACCAGCTACTGTACAATACTGTAGTATTTTATATTGTATGTTGTACATTAAGCACCACTCATTTTCTTGAGCAGCACTCATTTTTATGTTGTCTTGTGCGTGCAGCGCAAGCAACATTTTGTGATAGCTTACTGGAGTAGCAGGTTGTGGAGATGTGGCCGTGTTGTGGCCTATGGCACCACTGCTTTTTTTGTGCTGGTCTCTGTGGCACAAATGAATGAGCACATTGTCTATGACAGCAGTTCAGAAGCGTGCCACCCACTTGAGAGAAATCCACCATTGCAATGAGAGACAGGCTGATCATTGCAGCAGCATATCTCACATACCTCCTTTTACGTGCCCCAGTGAAAGATTTCAATAAACCAGGTGGTGGCTCTTGCTGTCCACCTGTCACAGTCCCTATAAAGCCAACATTGGGAGTGCCCAATAGCCCTGTTGGCATGCCCCCTCCCCAGATCGTTTTCGGATGGGGAGCCCAATCCCCTTTGGCATAATGTTCCCCTTGATTTGACTGCTAGGGGGTGCCCAATCCCCCTCAGCATCATGTCCCCCCAAACACAGACATGCTTTCTTTGCCAACAAGAGCCCAATCCCTGTTGGATTCAATCCCCTCTCCCCAAAAAACACAGGTGGCACACTGGGAGCCCACCCCAGTGTGCCCAAAGCAAACCTGTAAATATAAAACCTTCCCATGATGTCCTTTTTTTGTTGTTATCTGTAAAACAGAAAATGGTCCCTCGTGGTCACGACACCTTACTCCCCCAACGTGCACCCACCCTCTGTGCACCCCATCTCCCCGCTCCCCCATCACCCCATACTTACCCAGCGCAACTATCTCTGGTGGAGCAGGAGATGTCTGAACTCTTCAAAAGTCAACCGCGAACTGGAGAAAATCACTGTAAGCTGTATAATGGCATCAATGGGGGGGGGGCAACTTAGGTGGCTATCTTGGCCATTTTTGCAACTTTTGGCTCCAAATTTTCAACATAGGGTTCTTGGGACCCCACTTCATGAACTCAGTCACTGTCATTTCGTTATTCAGTCCCAAAAGGTGATTTTGTGTTCACTGCACTGAATCACCTTTTGGGACTGATTAATGAAATGACAGTGTCACTGTTCATGAGGTGGGTTCCCAAAAAGCCTATGTTCAAAATTTGGTGAAAAAATTCCAAAAAATGACTGTTACGAGCATGCATTGCACAGTTTCCACGCATGCTCATAACTGCAAGAATTTTTAATATTTTCCCTCCAGATTTTCAACATTGCCATTACTTCAAACCTCCTTATTGATGGTATAGCTGTCATTTTTCACATCTCGCCCAAAATGTGTTTTCGCACATCTGGTGCAGAATGGCGCAGTCACTGTGGGAAATCAATGTTCAGGACAGATTAAAAAAATCACAGTGCCACTATCATGAGCAGAGGTCCCAAATGTAAATATCATATTAATGATGTGTTATGTATATATTTTTTGTACATGTACCCTTGGAATGTTTATACTCTGCACCTACCATTATTGTAATCATCATTATTGTAACATCTTGTTCATTTTGTATTACGTATCTTTAGTCTGTGACTTTATAATTGTCCCTGCCAACAGCAGGTCCACCTTGTAAATGAGCTTGCTCAACGGTGATCGCCTGGATAAATAAAGATTGGATTGATTGATTGATTGATTGAAATGCTTTCACAAGGTGTGGTCACAAAAAGGACATGTTGAAAATTTGTAGTGCAAATACCAACAAACACCCGGGGCATTCGGGTTTCTAACCATAACATCCCACCCTGTAGAGACTGACAGGCATCAGGGGTGTGACTTGGGAATGTCAGCTGTAATGCTAATTCCATTCCACCCCAACCTCCACCCACCCTGCAACCAGTGACAGGCATCAAGGTGTGCCTTGGACTCTTTAGTCCCAAAGTTCACCTCATTCTCCTATACTTCACACATCTGAACATATTTCCTTATGGAATGGGGTGAGCATAAGGCCAGACAACCCCAAGGCACAATGCAACACTTGTAAGAGTCTGCATGGTAGGGTGAGGTGAAATGGCATGAGCATTATGGCCTACAACCTAAAGGCACAACTCGGTGCCTGTCAGTCTCTGCAGGGCATGGTGGGGTTGTCGTCAGTTCCTTACTTCACTGCCATTCCTATTTTGCATCTCTCTAACTCCTGCACTACCAATGCCAATGACATCAAGACAACATTTGGCATTGACAAATGCTTGTTAAAGCATGAGCCACTGATGAGAAAGTTAACAATGTCAGATAAAAGCTGTGGACACATGAAACTGAAGGTTATTTCCCTGTTTGATATCAATTGTTTTTGTTTAAATGTACAGTAGTAAAACTGGCCTATTATGCAAGTGCCTCACTCCTGCCCTCATGTCCTGCAAGACTGGGTATTTGAATGTAGAGGGTCAATTTTTAGTACCATGCCCATTGTGTGATTAGGAAACCAGAAGGAGGTGGCTCTGGAGTCATTTTAAAAGTGTTGCAAATAGAGCAATAATATAAAATTCCAGTGATAACTATTTTTATATTTTATACTTTCTTAATACTGTGAACATAAAGTGTGCTGTCTTTGTCACCAAGCTTATTGAAAACATGTTGTGTACTATATAGTTTTAGTCTTGCAGTTACCTATTCATATGGTTCAATTGTAAAAGTAACTACACATAGTGCTGTAAATTAAATAATCTAACATGTACTTTGGAGTGTTGCACAATCAGATTACAAAACTTTGTTTTTAGCTGCAGGTTTCCCAGCTATTTTGTACAAATCATACTGTAGTGGTCCCAAGAATGTTATGTCTCCATACATGCCCATATCTTTGTAATTCAGAGACATTGGCCAAAAAAAAAACAAAATGATTGATCTACACAATTCACAACTCCTTATGTCTGAAAAAAAAAACATGTTTATTTAAGTATGTTAAGTATGGAGATGTTCAGGATTTTCATATTGTGCAAGACTTGTCAGTGGAATAAAAAAAAATTAAGTCCAAGCAGGGGGAACTTGGTTTTAGAAACTCATACTTTTCACGAGAAAAAAAAAAAAAAAAAAAATATATATATATATATATAAATAGACTCTGTACACTTAATACTGGATTTTCAGCCACACATTGGTGATTTGTGGCATGATTATCCTGCATGCCTGACAAGTTATACAACCTAAAACGTGGTCTAACTAAAGTGTGCATCTGCTGTGAATTTCTGTGAAACAGGAGCCTTATAATAACACGTGCATTAATACTTGATGCACACATCATTATTTTGCCATAAAGTGTTTAGAATTGCCATAAATGTGGCACAACACTTGAAATGAGCATTTAGATGCTATGCTGCATTTATGATGTCGCAGGCTGAGTGCTTCATAAGGACCCAGGCCTACAGCGTCATTTCTACAAATCCAGACCCTAGAATTTTTATCCATGATTCTATTTGTTTTTTTGTTGTTGTTGTTTGTGTGTGTGTGTGTGTGTGTGTGTGTGTGTCTCCTGGGCTTCTACTATTTTAATTTTGTTATAAAATTGAAGAAACACAATCCTGCTTCCTGACTTCTCAAAACATGGTCACATGGATAAATAGCATATTCCTTAAATACAGAGAAAGCAAAAACTATGTTGTCTAATTTTTTTTTCAGCAAACTGTGAATCATTTTCTAAGTAAAGTAACATACTCCTAGATCTGTGGAGTTAACTACTGCATGTTATAAAATGTGTTGTGAAAATCCTGTAACCTCATTGGTCAAAATACATCACATGACCAGGCATTATTATCTTCAGGGGAAAAGTCAGGGATCATTAAACATGAAGGAAAGATGTTTGCAATTGTTGGAATACAACTGTGGTACTTTGACACTGGACTACAATGACCAAAATAAGAAAAACTTGAACATTTTGAAAAAAAAAATCCTAACAAACTTCAAAATCAAAGTTAGCCTTTTTCAAATAAATAATCTTTACAAGTTCTAACTTTGGAACTGCTAAGCTAAAATTATATATTTTTAAATAACATCTTGCAATCATGCTGACATACATTAAATAAGTTATGTTGACACAGTTTACAATTATTGTTTCTTTTTCAGTAATGTATTCCTTGTCCCTTCCTATCTCACCCCCACCTCTCTGCCTTCGGTGACCTGCTGCTCCAACTACTCTTCGCACATGCTTTTTCCTTACTGGGGTATTCCACATGTCAGACCTGCTCCCTCCTCCCAGTTCCTCCATGCTTTTCCCTTTATTCTGTGGCCACAATGACTGACTCATGTGCAGCTGGATGACAAGGAGCAGTCTTTGGCAGTGAAGGTGAAACTGGGGACATTGGCATTTAGCAGCATTGAGATAGATGGATACTGGCCCCATTATTGGACTGCATGACTCAGAGGTTTGAGTACTTGTCTCAAGAACCACAGATCACAAGTGAATCTTGCTGTGGTCTTGTTCTTTATTATGGAGGTGGTGTTGTCTAGTGGTTAAAGTAATTGTTTGAGAATGTAAATCAGACACAAAGACAAATATTCACTGTGACCTTGGGTAAGTCACTTAACCTCCCAGTGCTCTAGTCCATCTAACTGTGGAAATGGGTGAAAGCAGAACCCCACTGGAAATGAGATGCTGCATCTCAGCTGGGTTATCCTTGGTAAATAAGTTGTAAGTTATATCAGTCACATGGGGCACATCTTTTGGCCCCTTTTTAGGCCCTCCCACCATCAACAGTATCAAGTTACAGCACTGAGGACTGATTTAAATCTAATTGAGTAACCCATGACTCTTTCCATTGCATAATGAAATCTTTGGATGCAATTTACATTTCCATAAGGCTTTCAATCCACTAAAATCGATGAGCCGGAGGCATTCAGAAATAGGAAGTTGTCCAGACTGAGTGCATGCCCTACATGTTCTACTCATGGCACTAATTCTTGTGCAAAAGTTCTGTTGAAGCAAAGTGCCGGGGCTAGAGTGACAGGTGGGTCTCTTAGTTGAATCATTTATCCACGGTTCAGTCTATGATCTTTGCAATTATAGATAAGATTTGTTAAAACCTACTGGACTTTTATTGACTATGATGTGTATTCATGTATGGACATTACTACTGTATGCCGTTATCTGGTTCAGCACTGGTACTAAATGTTTTTTGCATGGAGCACTTTTAAAGTAATGACATGACAGCTGTATCTTGGCATCCTGTCAGTTATTTACTATTTCTAGAGCGAGCAAGCACATGTGTGTGTTTCACTGTGTGCTGTTGTGATTAGAAGGGTAGTCATCCTCTTTAAAATACACCCTGTGAGACTTATAAGCTGACATGACCCAGTGCTCATCCAAATTGTGTCTTTATGTTCTGTTCCCACCACCCAGTTTTGGCCCCCCCCCCCCGTCTTCAGTGCCCGATTACCAGAAATAAAACTACTTCTTAAATACAGTTCTGGGAACCCCATGCCCATACACATACAGCTATTTCAATATTTTAATGTAGGCTTTTTTTAATACAGAAAATGTAAGAACACAAAAAAAACAAGGTGCTGTGTCAACGAGTGGTCTGAAAACAAAACAAAATGGTAATATCAAAAACACGCTGAAAATAGAGTTAAATCAATGTTTTTAACATAGGTCTTCTTCAGGAATTATCTAAAAGAGAAAAAAGCAAATTATTTAAAAGCGAGAAAAGGCAGAAGCATAGTGCATGTAGATAAGTGTTTCAGATAGCCTGCATTATGGCTGCTCAACGGCCAACAGTGTCACTACACACTCCCATGCTCTTGACGTGTTCAGAAGTGAGACTGCCAGCAGCTGCTCCCTTAGCGACCCTTGCATTTTCTCTTTTAGATAATTTCTGAAGGAGACCTACGGACAAAACATAATTTCTAACTCTATTTTCTATTTTCAGCATGCATTTAATATTTTGTTCTTCAATACAGCCTTTTCTGGCTTCCCTTGATCTGGGCCTCACATGCCATAGGTGCTGTGACCCAATTGGCCTACCTCAGCTTGCAGTTTGTGGCAGAATTCTTAGGCTGGAGGTATCCCTCACCTCACAGCCGACATGATCCAGTGCTCATCCGAATGATGTGTTTATGCTCAGTTCCCCCACCACCCAGTTTCTGACTCCCCCTCTCCAGTGCCTGATTACCTGAAATAAAAGTACTTCCTAAATATAGTTATGGATATCCCATGACCGCATACATACAGCTATTTCAGTATTTTTAATGTAGGCTCTTTTTTTTATATAGAAAATGTAAGAAAAAAAAGATACTGCATCAGCTTGTGGTCTGAAAACAAAACAAAATGGTAATATTAAAAGCATGCTGAAAATAGAAAATATAGTTAAATCAATGTTTCAACCATAGGTCTCCTTCAGGAATTATGTTAAAGAGAAAAAAGCAAATTATCTAAAAGAGAAAAAAGGCAGAAGCTGGGTGCATGGAGATACGTTTTTCAGATAGCCTGCATTATGGCTGCACAATAGCCAAGAGTGTCACTACACACTCCCATTCTCTCTCAACATGTGTTCAGAAGTGAGACTGTCGGCAGCTGCTTCCTCAGCAACCCCTGCTTTTCCTCTTTTAGATAATTCCTGAAGGAGACTTATGGTCAAAACATTAATTCTAACTCTGTTTTCAGCATGCATTTAATATTAATATTTTGTTTTGTTTTTTTAATACAGCCTTTTCTAGCCTCCCTTGATCTGGGTCTCATGTGCTATAGCGGCAATGACCCAGTCGATCTACCTCAGCATGTGGTTTGTGGCAGGATTCTTAGGCTGGAGGTATCCCTCACCTCACAGCTCCTCTTCATCTAGAGGGAGAAAGAGAGCGTGGGAGGGAGGAATGCAATGGGCCAAATGGGGCCCTGGAGCACCAGTTGTAGTCCTTTGTCCTCAAGAGGGGATGTTTTTGTAGCCCCAACAAAGAATGAAAAGTGTGTCCTTGTTTACTGCCACCTTATTTATGCTAGAGTCCAATACTCACATGTTCATAAGCGAATCCCCCAGCAGAGACAATTGCTGAAAGTATGTAGGTTATCTCCTTGGCCCGCTGCAGGGGTCGCTGAGGGAACAGCTGCCAGCAGTCTCACTTCGGAACACAAGTCCTGAGCATGAGAGCATGTAGTGGCACTCTTGGCCATTGTGCAGCCATAATGCTGAAAAATTCATTTCTACACACCCAGCTTCTGCTCGCCCCCCTCATGGGAATAGTTTATGAAAAGACATTAAGCTATGAATTACATATGTTTTCATCGGCATTGGCATAGGACCTTTACTCTAAACTAATTCATTTAAAAAAATAATATAGGGATGTGTCAATAACGAATAGTAATTCTGAAATTTCAAGTATAATAAACTGATCATAATTTGGAACATTATAACAAGTAGTATTTATTGTTTGAATGTACTCATATCTAAAATTAATTAAAAAGAAAGGTAGAATAGAAGCTGGCCCATTGGCATGGTGGACTGAGGCACTGGTTGCCACACCACCGTCCATATCTATAACCACAGTTTAGGAACTGACTAGGGTCACCATGGGGTCAGTCAGAGGAAGGAAGGGTTGAACATCCAAAGACCACTCCTGTCCTTTCGGGTAGAGGTACACTGTATGCCATTATATGGTTGCCACCTTATGGAGACTTGGTGGTACAGCATGTGGCTGCCTCTCAGAGGGACAGGTGTAGGCACACAAGTGCATGCAGACCACACCACTGCATACTTTCAGATCTCAGGAAGGGGAGAAAACCAAGGACAAAAGGCCGAGTCTGACTGCCCACTGGCCCCACACCCAACGACTTCAGTGCCACCACCAACTGGAACCATGCCTAAGTGGGAAGCCTGGTCAACCCAATCAGGGAGTTAATACTTGGGGAAGAAGAGTAGTGAGGTGAGGCCTGGGAGAAGTTGAGATGAACGACTGGGGCAGCTGTCATGATAGAGGTTGGCCAGGAGTGGGGAAAGCAAACAGCTCTAAAAAAGGAAAAGAAAGTTGAAAAATACAGAAAGTCCATTTCCCCTTCCCCAGGTGCTCGGGGCTAGTCCCACAGCCACCTCCACCTCTTCAGTCATTACCAATCCCACATTCTCTCTCTCCCTCCCCCCATGTCCCCAGAAAGTTACCACTATGTAGTATCCTGCAAGCCCTTCCAGTCACGTGAAAATTACTTTCAAAACCCCCTCCTCCCTAACTCCTAACTGGTCTAATATTAACAAATTGTATTATGAAAATGTCTCCCAATCCCCTGATGTGAAAAGGGCCATTAATTATAGGAAATCCTGCCAATTTGGTCAGGTTCTCCCTCATCCTCCTGACACCATCTTTTAAGTTTAACTTCTTTCCCTAACCCAAATCCTCAGCTCACCCTTTAGAGCCCAAGCCAAGACTAGTGGGGCGCAGTCTGACTAGCACTGAATAATGCTTGCCAGACTGTCACAGAGGAATACAAAGGAGATAACATAAAAAATTGAAAACATAGAAACAGACTTTCTCAGCAGTTAAGGGCCTTGTAGTTCAACAAGTCAACCCAGCCCTAAGTAACTCATGTTAATTTTTGTTTATTTGTGTTTTGTTTACTGGGTAGGTGCATTGGACAATAAAATCCCTATTTTCAGGTATGACATGGAAGATGTTAATTTTGGCAGAGTTCTAGTGTCCCATCACTCTGCCAGTCCTCCCTCTCCTTTTGTCATTGTCCTCACCTGCCACAAACAGTGTGTATTTCTGACCAAAGCTTGAATCCACCCACCAGTTTCGCATAGTCTACCTCCCTAACAGCCTACTCAACATCTCTACCACTCCTTCTGTGACGAAATGTTTCCTGCTGTCTTTCTTAAATCTCCTCTTCCCCCACCAGCTTCATCGAGTTCTCCTGGTGCTGGTGTTCCCACTCACCACAACCAACTCTCCACTGTCTACTCTGCCGATACTGAGAAAGAATTTGCATATCTCCATCATGTCCCATATCTCTCTTCTTGCCTCTAGCATGTACAAGTTGTGATTCAATAACCTCTCCATGTAAATCCTATCCTACTGACCAAGGATCATTCTGATTTCCCTCTTTTGCATACTTTCCACCCTACCTCAGTTTTGTAAGCACAGTTTCCAGAACTGCTGAAGTACTCCAGGTGAGATCAAACCAGAGACTTGTAGAGTGGTAGAATTACTTCACTCCTCTGGCTGCTAATCCCCCTTCCTCTACATCACAGCATCCCATTTACCCTTCCCACAACCTGTGCTTTTGCACTGTGCTGTTGTCTTCAAATTTCTGATATTATTAGCCTCTATGCCCCTTTCAGCTGTTGTATTCTCCACAATCACCCTCCAGTGATTGTATTCAGTCTTTTGATAGCTTGCCCATAGGTTTATTATATTGTACTTCTTTGTGTTGAGTTTCAACTGCCAAACCCTTGACCACTTCCTGAATCCTCTTTCATACTTCTTACTAACGCCTCACTGTCCACTCTGCCATAGATTGTTTTATCATCTGCAAAGAGGCAAATTCTCCTTTGGATTTCCACTCCAATACCAAAAATAAAATGTTGAAAAGGACTGGACCTGAGGTCAATCCTTGTGGCACCTCACTGGTGACCTCCCTGATCCCAATCTCAACCTCCACTGAGTATTCCTTGTTTAGAACTACCCCCTGGTTTCTGTCACTTAGCTGATTTTTCACCCACCTTATGATTTTACTCCCACCATCCAAGCCCACTAGCTTTTTAATCAGGTGTTTATACAGGACAGTGTTCAGTGTATAGTATGTCCACCCCTGCCAGTTGTCCATCACCTTCACTGCCCAATTAAAGAAGTCGATCAGGTTCAGCTGACATGACCTACTGAACCCCAGGTGAACTCATGCTGAGTGACATCCTGAAGTCCATTCTTCTCTAGGAAATCCATCAGCCTTTGATTTATTACGGTTTCTAGCATCTTCCCTTAGATGTTAAAGTGGCACTGGCAGGTTTGTAGTTCCCAGGATTGTCCCTACTTGCTACTGCTACACTTCTTCTGGTTACCCTTGAAGTATTTATTTTAGTCCAACATATCTCTAGTGATTCTGTGCACTGTTAAAGATTACTACACTTTGTTTTAGTTGTGGTACATGGACTTATTCTTTATTTATCCTATTATTGTATTTACATTGCTCATCTGTCTGTTCAGGTGTTGATTTTGCATTGTCTGTGACTGTGTGTTTCATTTCCCCTTCCCCCTGGATTGCACCTGGAAATGAGCCTCAGCTCAGTGTGCCTTTCCTGGTCACCAAATTTTAAATAAAAAAAAATACTTCCTCTTTTGTGCAGGTGAATTACAGTTTCCATCCTCAAGCCCCTGGGTACCACTTCCATCTCCAGCTAGCTGTTAAAGAGCTCAGCCAGTGGTGCAGTGAGGACCCACCCCATCCAATTTAGCACTCCTCCATCTGGGCCTATGGACGTGTCCACCTTCCGTGCAGTTAGTCTCTTGAGCACTGGTTTCTCTAAGATTGGAACCTCACTGACACCTACACACACTTCCTTCCTTGTTGTCACTACTGGTACTCACCCTTTATCTTCCATGGTAAATACTAAACAAAAAAAGTGGATTCAGTATGTCCATCTTACCTTTATCCTCTTCCAGCTTCCATCCATTCCGCTTATTCAGTCTTCAATTCCTCATTTGTTTTGCTTTTCTCTTTTATGCAATGAAAGAACATTGTATCCCCTTCCTTAACCACTCACTATCTTCAATTCCTCTTCAGACTTGCAGTGCTCACAGCCTTGCTGTCATTCTCCATCTTGCTTAGATACTCCACCCTGTCTCCCTCACCCAGGCTGTTTCAGTATTTTCTGAAGGCTTTCTTCTTTCCCCTCACAGACTCTTATATCCCATGTGAACCACAATGATTTGTTGCTTCTCTTGTTTGTCTCTATAACCATGATGCAGTGATTTGTGACCTCCAGTATATAGCAGATTTCTTTATCACTTTCCATTTATTTTCTACTCCTCTATTGCCTTTGCCCCTTCTAGTTCTTCTGCAACAATTCCCACATACTGCCAAAGTCTGCCCTCCTGAAGTCTAGGACATTTGTATATGATCTTCATTCTCTCTACTTCTAATATGACAGTAAGCCACACTAATTGATGGTCACTGATTCTTAATGGATCCTGCACTATAATCTCCCTTGTATTATTCCTATTCATAAGGACTAAGTCAAAGATGGCTCCCTTCCTCTCTTGTAGGTTTTTTACCCTTTGGGTCAGGCACGCCTCCTAGAACACATTAACTAGCAGCTGATTCCTGTTACTTGCTGCTACTGGGATCCTCCATTCCACATGTGGCATGTTGAAGAGACCCATTAGCAGCACCTCCCCCAGCTTTGTTGCCTTTCTAGTTGCATTCTGTAGTTCAGTGTCTGATGTTTGTTTCTGTGATGGTGGTACAGTGGCGTCCCCCAGGATGAAACCCAATTCTGCAGCATTTTTCAGCACTCTGCAGAATGCTGCAGCAAACCTATGGAATAAAGCAATGAAATCTCAATGGCAATTAGCCCCTTTTGTCAGATGTGACACTGCCAGGATGAAGTGAATGCCACAGTTTCCTGCATGACAAAAGGGACTAATTGCCATTGAAATTACGTTGCTTTATTCAGTAGGTCTGCTGCATCATACTGCAAAGTGCTTTAAAAGTGGGTTTCATCCTGGGGGACACCACTGTATATATACCCATTCTAGCCTGATGTTCCTCCACATTTGCAACTGCCTTTACTCACAATGTCTGTATGCACTTGCCCTCCCTACTATCCCTGACCTCCACAGTTTTTATTCCCTTCCATACTTATTGTGCTACTCATGCCCATTTCTCTACTCCCTATCCTTCCTAAATCCTGGGATGGTCAGATCCCAGTCATGGTACTGTATGGCCCATGTCTCTGTAATTGCTACCAGGTCAAGAATGCTTCTGCCACCAGTTCCTGCAGGTCACTGGTTTTGTTCCCCTAGCTGCTGCCATTAGCATTTATAGAGTGCCATGCATCTTGCTTTCCTTTCCCCAGCTTGCTGCCCTTAGCCTCTTCCTGCCCTCATCTTTGGTCCCTTTCATACCACCCTCCATCCTTCTCACCCTCTCCTAGATGCTCAGCAACTCCTGCACCCTAATGTGTTCTGTTATTTCATTATCTACACTCTGCTTCCTCTCTGTTCCCCTTTCTACTAGTGCTGGGTGGAGAGCATCAAGGCATTCTACTTCTGAATAGTTGCACCTATCAGTACAGTAGCTGATCTGTCTCCTCCTTTTGCTACTTTAAAAGTGCCTTAATGCACTCTGTAAACTTGTGCCCTTGCATCCCAGTGCCCTCTTCAGAGGGATGTAGGCCATCCCACTTCTACAGCCTTTGCCCCCAGAGTACCCCATCACCCGATATCCAAACCTGTATATATGTCTTTGCACCACTGTTTCATCCAGGTGTTAAAGTGACTAATCAAAGGAAGCCACCCCTCTCTCCACTCCAAACCGGCAGGACCTCAGAGGACACTGAGGTCACGGTCAGCTTGTGCCTAGCTTTCTGCACTTCAGTCAAGCAATCAATCAATCTTTATTTAACCAGGGGAAAGACTTTTGAGTAAAGCTTATTTACAAGGAGGCCCTGGAAGGCACACGGATAGAAACAGTATAAGGTACAGATTGTGCAACAATGATGAGAATTATCAAATAAGTGTTGTTGTAAATACAAAATACAGAGGAAACAATATGGCAAACAAGGCACTAAAAGGATACATTGATCAAACAACAAAACTAGGCAGAAACACAAATAGTATAGAGCAAGTGCTAGTGGATCATAGGTAGGTGCCTCTGAAGGGTTGGTGGTGCAAGTTTAATGAGCTAGGCAGGCTAGTGAAAGCAGTTACATGGGTCCTGGAGGGAGTGGTTAAGGTGAGCCTTGAAGGTTAACAAAGCTAACAAGATTTGGGAGTTTTAGTCTTTTTTGAGTAGCGTTCCAGATGGAAGGGAAGATGTGGCTGTTAAGAAATGCCAAAGCGGGTTCAGATTCTAGGGATATCAAGCAGGGTATAGATGTAGATGTACTTTCTAAGGGAATAAGTCTTCTTAGAGAAGGAGAAAAGATCTGAGATGTATTTAGGGAGCCTATTTGTGAGGGCCCTGAAGGTCCATAGGACGGCATTTTTCGTTCTCCTTATTTTCAGAGACTGCCACCCGATGATGGCATAAAGAGCACAGTGGTCAGTGTTATAGGGTGCAAGGGTCCCAGAACAGAGAGGGTGAGAGTTGTAAGGAGAGGAGAGAGAGTAAGCATAAAGAGAAACAGGAGAGGGGACACAAAATAAGACATGATGGGAATGGTGCAGTGCAATGACTGTGGGGCGGCAGTGTTCCGGGAGACATTCAGGAGGCTACAATGCTTCTCTATTTGCAGGCACCTCTCTGGTCTGAAGGAGGAGGTTGCCCATCTCCAGGCTGACCTGGCTAGGATTTGTGAAACCTCCACCCCCACCCAGGGACCACCAGAGCCACTGCCGCTACCTCAGAGGTTGCCAAGAAAGAGGAATAGCTGGACCAAGGTGGTCTCAGGGAGGGAGAGGGTGGTGGAACAAAGGTGCATACCTCCGGCTGTACCTCTCCACAGTTCATACACTGTTCTGGTGGATAGTGGTTCCTCTATGTAGGCACCTGCAGTGGAGACCTAGGAGGATGCTGGGAACCTTCACAAAGGAGACCCACAGGAGGGTGGCACGGGACCCTACAGGGGAAGGAAACAACTCCTGTTGGGGGACTCAATCATTAGGGGGGTAGAAGTGGGGGAGGAAGGGGAGAGGGAGGTAAGGTGCCAGCCTGGCACCATGGCTTGGAGGGACAGGAAGCAAATCCTCAGTATCATGGAAGCAGCTGCACCAGGGAGGGAGCTGGATGTCATTGTCCACCTAGGGACAAATAACCTGGCTAGGAATGGGATCAGAGCAGTGCAGGAGGAGTTTGTACAGTTGGGGAGGGGCCTTAGACAAGTAGCGCATATGGTAACCTTCTCAGAGGTGCTGCCTGTCTATGGCAAGAGTGATGCTAGGGTACTCCTCACCATGGAATTCAATGAATGGTTGAAAAACTGATGTGGAGCTCAGGGTTTTGGCTTCATTGGGGAATAGGGAGCTACCTGGAGGGATGCAGGCCTATACTGGTGCGATGGTCTGCATCTGTCCGGGGGGGGAGGGGGAATCCAGGATGCTAGGTGATAGGTTTAAATGCTTCATTGCCAAGCACTTAAACTAGCCAAGGGGGAGGCACTGAAAAGGAGAAAGGAAATCCCAGCCTCCCCCTACAAAACATGGTAATTAGTGAGGTAAAAACCAAGGTAGAGAAGTCATTAGGGAACAGGACAGAGGTAAATGCAAAAAAAAGGCAAAGGCAGTAAGGACAGGGATGGGCAGAAAGGGGTAAGGCCATCAGAAATTGAAGGGTGATGAGTACCAATGCCCATAGTCTGTATAAAATGCTTCTTGAACTAGTGACCTTGATGGAAAAGGGATTCCTGGACATTATGGCAGTCACAGAAACATGGTACACAGAGAACCATGACTGGGATGTCAACATACCAGGATACACAGTCTACAGGAGGGGCAGGGAAGGTAAAAGAGGAGGAGGAGTAGCTCTCTATGTAAGGGAAGGGATCAAAGCAACAGAACTAAAGAGTAAACAGGGAGCAAATGAGGCACTCTGGGTCACCCTGGAGACAGGAAATGGCACCACAGTCCACATGGGGGTTGTATACAGACCCCCATCTCAGGAGGAGGGAATGGACAAGAAAATGATAGGAGGCATCCTTAGAATGGCAGAAAAAGGGGAGATATTGTTGATGGGGGACCTGAATATGCCAGATGTTAACTAGAGTATGCCAGATGTTAACTGGAACACCATTGCACATCCAAGAGCAGGGTCATTCTTGATGCCTTACAAGGGGCATGCCTCAGACAGCTAGTATTGGAACCCACTCTGGAGGGAACAATCTTAGACCTGGTCCTCTCAAACGGGGATGGAGAAAGAATCTCAGATTTAGAAGTGAGTAGCCATCTGGGAACAAGCGACCACCAAACAGTGTGGTTCACGATAAACACAGCCATAGAGTCAAGCCATACAAAAGCAAGTGTATTGGGCTTTAGGAGGGCTGACTTTGGGAAAATGAGAGCGTGCCTCAGAAAAACACTAGCAAACAGGCAAGAAGGAGGGGTGGAGGAACAATGGGGAGTAATCAAAACAGCCATCACAGAGGCAACGATCATTTGTGTAAAGCAAATCAACAAAACACAACGAAGGAAAAAAATGCTATGGTTCTCGAAAGAGGTGGCAGGGAAGGTTAAGGAGAAAAGGATAGCATTCAGGAAATATAAAGAATCACAGAAGAAGCAGGACAGATAACTTTATCAGTTAAAGCAGAAAGAGGCAGGGAAGGCAGTCAGAACAGCAAAGGCCCAAACCGAGGAAAGTATAGCCAACTCTTAAGAAGGGGATAAGACCTTTTATAGGTACATTAGGGAGTGAAGAAAGACCAAGGGAGGGATACCGAAGCTTAATAAAGGGAAGGGAATGTGGGCAGAGGGTAACAATGAAAAAGCAGGTATACTAAATGAATATTTCTGCTCAGTATTCACAAAGGTAGAGGAGGGGGAGGTACCTAAACCAAACAAGATTAACACTCTGGAGATGGGGGTCAATACCAGTCCATTTACAAAAGAAAGGGTTCTGAAATAACTAGTAAAATTGAAGGTGGACAAAGCAATGGGGCCTGATAGGATTCACCCAAGAATTCTAAAAGAACTAAGGGTAGAACTAGTGACACCGCTGACTACTCTCTTTAAAAAATAATGGGAGGATGGGGTGATACCTGAGGACTGGAGGATGACGGGTGTGATTCCTCTTCACAAAAGTGGGAGCAGGGCAGAGGCAGGAAACTACAGACCAGTTAGTTTGTCCTCAGTGGTAGGGAAAATGATGGAGTCACTTCTGAAGGAAAGAACTGTTGAGTACCTAGAGGTCAGTGGGGCACAGGACCCAAGGCAGCATGGATTCACAGTGGGAAGGTCATGTCAGACAAATCTAATTGATTTCTTTGACTGGGTGACCAAAGCAGTAGACCAGGGAGCAGCTGTGAACATGGCCTGCCTAGAATTTAGCAAGGCATTTGATACAGTCCCACACAAAAAATTAATAAACAAGTTAGCCAGCCTTGGAGTGGGTCCCAAAGTGGTAGCATAGATAAAACATTGGCTGGACAACAGGATGCAAAAGGTAGTAGTAAACGGAATCCACAGTGAAGAAAGGGTTACTAGCGGGGTACCGCAGGGTTCAGTACTAGAACCAGTCCTTTTTAATGTGTTTATAAGTGATATTGCAGAGGAACTGGAAGGAAAAGTATGTCTCTTTGCGGGCAACACAGAGATCTGCAACAGGGTTGATACACGAGATGGAGTGGAAAGGATGAGAAGGGACTTGACAAGGCTGGAGGAATGGTCAAATGTATGGCGGCTTAGATTCAATGCAAAGAAGTGCACGTAATGCACCTGGGAAACAAAAACCTAGGGAAGAGTACACAATGGGGGTGAGATACTGACAACAATAAAAATGGAAAGGGACATGGGGTAATTATATCGGATGACCTAAAGGTGGAAAGCAATGTGAGAAGGCAGTAAGGAAGGCTGGGGGGACACTGGGATGCATAGGGAGACGCATCAACAGTAGAAAACAGGAAGTTGTTATCCCTCTGTACAGACAGTTGGTGAGACCCCATCTGGAGTACTGTGTGCAGTTCTGGAGACCCCATCTTTCGCAAAGACATAGACAGAGTGGAGGCTGTCCAGAGGAGGGCAACCAAAATGATGCAGGGTCGGCACCTGAAGACATACGAGGAGAGACTAAAGGAGCTTAATATGTATAGCCTTGAGGAAAGAAGGGAGAGGGGGGACATGATAGAAACTTTCAAGTACCTCAAGGGAATCAACAAAGTCCAAAAGGGTAGTATATTTCAGAAAAAGAGATGTGTAAGAACAAGGGGGCACAATTTGAAGATAGAGGGGGGACGGCTCTGAGGTAATGTGAGGAAGTATTTTTTTCATGGAGAGAGTTGTGGATGCCTGGAATAGCCTTCCTGAGGAGGTTGTGGAGTCAAGAGCAGTGGGGGAATTCAAGGTTGCATGGTACAGACATAAGGCAGTCCTAGTGGGGGTAGGAGGAAGTAGGCTGTTATTTAACTAGGATCTGCAGTTTATCCATTAGGTAGGAAAACGGGCAGACTAGGTGGGCCAAGCGGTCCTTATCTGCCGTCAAATTCTATGTTTCTATGTTAGGGTGATAAATCTAATAGCTCTGTGATACAGTGTATCCAGCTTTGAGAGTGAGTTTGAAGGGTCGTGACTATAGATAAAATCTGCATAATCAAGCAAGTGAAGAAAGGTGGCCTGGACCAATCTTATTTTGGCATTGTATGTAAGAAGGTTCTTAATACAGTAAAAAAACTTTAAGCTTTGTCTCAGTTTCTTGGCCAATTCATTCAGGTGCACCGTAAGGGCAAGTATGTTGTCCAACAAGAGGCCCAGATATTTAAACTTCTCAACATTTTCTAGCGATTCCCCTAATAGGGTCGATATCTGAGGCAAATTGGCTGCAGGTGGATTGGTGGCCTTACATACTTATATAGTAATTTAAGGTCAGAAGGGACTCTAGGTTCATCGAGTCAGTTACTGTCCTTCATATACAGGAATGAAATAAGTAAGCTATGCAAACACGTACCAATTTTGAGAGCTTGTCTAACCACTCAACTACTGAACCATATTTTTCCTTTGGGAAACAGATATTAGTTCAGGCTTACCATACAAGCCTGTACTGTAATCTTGCCCACTGTGCCTCCTGTATTTTTCCCAGAATTTACCACCTGTGAGCTTCAAGGCATGTCACCATGTTTTGCATCTGGACACCAGTTCAAACATCTTCGAGTGTTCAGTGTTGTCAGTATCCTTGAGTGTGCGAAAGATTAAGATCATGTCACCTGTCAGCTTTCTCTTCTCTGGGATGAACATGTTAAGGGCCTCTAAACTCTCTCCATAGCTTTTGTCCCCCAGTGCTGATCATTTTGGTGGCCTTATGCACCTCTTGACTGCCTTGATGTCTTTTTTGCATTAAGAAGATGAAAACTGTATTCAGTACACCAAATAAGGCTTATGCGGGCCTTGCAAAGTTGCATGATTACTTCCACAGCTCTGCTGGTCAAACTCCTTTGATGCATCCCAGCTTTCTGCTGGTACGCTTGACAATGGCCATGCACTACTTATCCTGCTTCAGTCCCTTGTCTATTAGGACCCCACAAGTTCTTTGCCTCCTTGACTGCAGAGAGAGGAGCTGTACACAGTGGGCCCGATTCTTAAAGGAGGCTGCGTTCAGTGCAACTGCGGCAAACAGCAGCTTGCGCCAAAGCCCTGTACGTCTGGGACCCTGCACCAAATTCTGGTACAGGAGGGGCCCTGGTGCCTATGTCTTCACACCTGTGGCAACCCCTTCCATGCGACAAACACCTGGTGCAGGGGAGGAGTGTGTCGCAAGCCATTGCAGCACAGGACAGCAGTCCTGCCCCCACACCCACTCCTGCACAGGAATGCAATGAAGAATCATCCCCTCATGGTGGTCTAGTGCCCCCCACTCTGATTCCCAATGTTGGCAGTAATACAAAATGTAAATTACATGCTCGAGCCCCGATGCTGTCATCTGTAAAATAAGTAATTTATTTGCCCTGATCCTCGATGCTCATCTTTAAAAACAATAATTTACATTCCCCAATCTCCAATGCCATCATTTAGAAATAAGTAATCATGCCCCCTCTTCCCAGATCCCTGACATTGTCAGAGTTAATACATTGTACCCTCATGACCCCTTCCATGATCTAGTAGGCTCATTGACAGTTCAGTCGACGGCCAGTCATGGAGGTGTGAGGTGGGCTGTGTTGGTCACCGGCTCTGCTTATTACTGTCAGTGCTGGCACCCTTGGGTCATGGAGGAGGGCATGGGGGTACAACCTATTAAGTCTGACAATATTGGGGATCTGGGGAGAGGGGGACAATTATTTATTTCTAAAAGACGGCATCAGGGACCATGAAATGTAAATTAGTGTAGTTACAGATGACAGCATTGGGGATCAGGGCATGTAATTTATCTTATTGACCAATGCCAGCATTGGGGATTGGGCCATGCACAATAGTTGAATTCTGTGGCATTGGAGATCGGGGAGAGGGCATGGGTTTAATGTTCTTTATGTATATACCTAGTTACTATGTGGGGCTTTGTCACCATTGTGGATCCCACGGCATGTTGCCGCAACCAGGTAGCTCTCCAAGAGGTGAATTTTCTAAGTCCCCATAAACCAGCCCTGGCTGGTCTGAGGGTATTTAGAATCTCTCCCTCTGGGAGATGTCTCTGAATTGCACTTCTGGGGCTGTGGCAGCTTGTGACTGCCACATGCCCTCTAGCCCCGTGTCGTAGCCCATTTCTGGGTGCAGGGGTGGCGCAAGCCCCATTTGGAGCAAGCAGCTTGTGGTTGATGCAGGCTTCCTTTGTGAATAGCTCAGGGGTCATTTTTTGACATAAGGTTCACCTTACACCATTCATGTATGGTGCAGGCACCTTGTGTCCTACTTTGACCTTTGAGAATCGAGCCCTTTTCAAGTGTAGCACCTTGCATTTGGTTACATTGAATTTGAGGTATCAGGAGACAGACCTATCATCCAGCTTGTTCAAGTCCTGCTGAAGTTTGTTGCCATCCTCAAGGGAATCCACAGCTCTGACTAGTTTACTGTCATCCATTAGCTAAAGTGGTCTACAGGAAACCCCAATGTACAGATCGTTGATTTTTATTTATTTATTTAAATATTGGTAACTGGGTGGACCCACAGAGACCATTACAGTCCCTTTTTCAGGGGTGACCTGGGATTAGTTACACATATGCATAGAGCATCAAGACAGTATGAAGATAAGGCAATCGAAGTAAACATAATAGTACAGACATTACAATCATATGTCACAGCCAGTTAATAACATAAGAGGAACAATGCATATTTACTCAATACAATCATAGACTAGTAAAGATTCTAATCTAGGGCCGGCACAGTGGTGCTGAGGGTTGAGGCGCTGGATGCCACAACTCATGCCATGATGGCGACCCAGTTTCGGGAATGACCTCACGTTGTCAGGGGTCGGCAGGGGCAGGAAAGGAGTGAGCATCCAGAGGATTGCTCTCCTCTCATGGGGGGGGGGTGGGTTGCGTTTCTCACTGTGACAGCGGCTCCCAGTGCAGACTGGGGACAACGTGACAGACAGGAGACAAGCAAGCGGGTTGGAGGCGGAGGAAGATGGCTTGCAGATGGGTGCAGGAGCACACCCTGTCACACGCTGGCTGTCATAGCATGTCCGCGCCTCCAGGGCATGAAATGCATGGAAAAGCCCTGGCACCTGGACAGGCAAAGGTGGGTCTGAGGGTGTCCCCCATGCCCACAGTTGGGTTGCTGTCTCTCTCCTCCACTCCCCTGCAGCCTTTCTAGATTGTAGATAGAGTGCCAGGGAAGTAAATGGCAGTCCCATCCAGGGGGTGCTTAGAGCCAGGGGGGTGGGGTGATTGGTGAAGATGGAGGAGAGCTCCCAGGAGCAGCGGACCAGTCCAGGTGGACCTCAGGCTGGGCGGGACATGGACGCCCCACTACCCCCACTGGAGAGAGGTCTATATGACAAGTGAGGAGGAGGAGTAAAAAGAATTAAAAAAAAAAAAAGATTCTAATCTATAAGAAGTCCATCACCCATATGTGAGCAGTCTTCAACGGAAGAGATGGCTTCAGTGATAGCAAGTACAAAGGCATAACCCCATGAGGTGCATCCTGAGATCCTTCTTGAAGCCCCCTCAAGGGATACACAGGCATGAAAGCTGCTGGGAAGATTATTCCAAAGGGATGGAATGAAAGCAGCAAATGAGCAGAACCCTTGAAATGTTCTGACCCTAGGGACATGGAGTAGCTGCCAAATGGAAGACATAAGTGCTCTTCCATTCTGTTTGGATGTAATTATGCCAGTTAGGCTTGGGGGAGAATCTTTTGCTGAAGCTTAAAAGCAAGGCACAGAGAAGGGTACACCAATCTGCCCACAAGGGAAAGCCAGTTTAGTGACCTCAGCACTTTGCAGTGGTGTTCCAACAGGTGTTCCAACAGGGGAGCCCCTGCTGCAAATCATCCTACTCTGTGGTACAATACACTCAGCCTTTTCATCTCTGAACTTCTTAATGAGTGTAGTATAGGGGACCCATAAAATAGCTTGTGCAGGAGTGTGCCAGTGGCTATCTTTAATTTGGATTCCTGAGTGATGAAAGGGTTCAGATGGTACAGCAGTCCTAGCTTCTGGTTAACAGCCTTGGTCACTTGGTCAATATTACTCTTAAAGGAGCAGTCTTGGTCTACGGATACACCTAGATATTTTATTCTGTCGACCACCTCAATCTTCAAACCAGTGGAGAGAGATGGGGCTAAGAGATGTGACCAGTCAGGCCTCAAACTCTTGGGGACAAATAGTATGGCCTTGGTCTTTTTCCCATTAAGAATCAACTTACTAGCATGGAACCACTTCTTGACAAAAGGTCATGCTCAAGTTCACGGTTCAAATGGGTTGTATGTCATAAGGATCTATACAAAATGTAATCATCGGCGTAAAGGGTCACCTTAGCCTCCCCCACAATTTTGGTGCAGGTTATTGATAAATAGGAAGAACAGCAGGGGTCCCAGAAGCGATCCCTGTAAGACTCCATCTAGGACTGGGTCTTTGTCAGAGCTAGCACCCTGCCATCTAACTATTTGAGATCTCTCATGTAGTTTGTCCGTGAACCACCATGCTGACAGACTGTCTAGACCGAGGGATAATAGCTTTGTTATAGCTTCGCTATAAGTAACTGGTGGTTCACAAGATCAAAGGCCTTGGTGAAATCTATAAAAATCGCACCAGTATGTAGGCCATTATCAAGGGCTGAAAAGATATCTGATGTAAAGCTAACCAAATCTGTATTCGTCCCATGTTTTTTTTCTGAAACCATGCTGCTGGGCAGTAAGTAGGTTGTGCCACTCAATGTATTCTAGGACCTGTTGATACACTATTCTCTCTAGTACATTACTGAGGGTATAGAGGATGGATATTGTCCTGTAGTTTTCAATTAATTCACTTGGCCTCCATTTAGGGATGGGGTGGCCAAGGCCACTTTCCATACCGAGAGGATTTTGCCTTCGAGTAGTCACCTGTTAAACAGCCTGGTGACTGGGGCAACAATGACATTGGCTGCAGTGTTTAGTAATCTGGGTTCCAGTTTGTTGAACCCAGCAGAACCCATGGATTTAATTTTCATAAGCAATTTGAGGACCTCTGATTTAGACACAATTTTAAAGTGAAATTTAGGTGAAGGGGGAGAAGCTGTTAGGCTATCGTGGGGTGGGGGGGAGTCCAAGGGGAATGTTTTAACTTTTCCAAATCTGTTAAAAAGGCATTGAAAGCATTTGCAGAATCCTGTTGGTTGGTGTGGTGGACACCTCTGGCAACAATGTCAACATTATATTGAGCGGGATGCCCCTTGAGGAGAGTATTAATCTGATTCCAGAAATGTTTTGTGATCAGAGAGGTTCCAAGTTTGTAATTCCTGGAGGTACTCTCTTTTGGCCCATTTTAGTTCCCTTTTACATTTATTTCTGAGTTCTCTGTAGTTCACCCAGTCCTTGGACAGATTTGTGGATTTAAACCTACTCCATGCCCCATCCCTTTCACTCATTAACTTCTTCAAGTCATGGGACAGCCACCTAGAATGCTATCCTTTAGCTCTGATTTGCTTTAAGGGAGCATGTTTAATAGTGGCCGAAAGGAAGTTGTTTACAAAGGAGTCAATGGCAGCATCCAACGAGGTGGCGGACTTGATCTGGGTCCAGTCAACTGCTGATAAGTGTTGAGGAAGGAGCACGTATCAAAAATGGAGTAATCACAAGCCATGAAGATTCTGGGAGGGGGTAGGGGTGGTCATTTTTCCAGATGCTGAAGATGGGAGCATGGTCACTTAGGGAATCCGCAAATGTGCCTACCAGTTTGAATCTGCCAGGATTGGAGGCGAGGATCCAATCCAGTGTGGTGTGGTTGCCAGACTTTAGATTCAGTCTTGTGGGTTCATGGATTAACTGGGTCAGATTGAACTCTTTCTGGCTGGCCTTTATTTCATTCTTTAAATGCGCAGCCCAGAGAAGGCTGAAGTCACAAAAGATGATTTTTTTTCACAATGTGGCAGGTCTGGGAGTGCAGTGATAAGGGTCTTTAGGGCATCTAGGGCACCCTTAGGTGGATTGTACATGCACACCCAATCAGCGGGTGCTTCACACCACCTAGCAGTAGCCTGATGAATACCGCATCACAACCTGACTGCACAAGGGTGGGAGTTGCCACCAGAGAAGCATTCAGGGAAGTTCTAACATACATAATAACTCTTCCTCCCTTTTTACCACATCTGTCCTGTCTAAATCATTTGTACCCCTTGATTCAACCTCATGCATTAGAATGCTGAGTTTAAGCCAGGTTTCAGATATGGCAATTACATCAGGGGAATATAGAGCTGCCCATGCTTCAAGCTCAGGCATCTTGGATCTGATACAGTACATTTAATATTCATGTGGACTAGTCTAAGACCTCTTGTATTGGTCCAAGCTGGAGTAGAAGGTGCCACTGCAGGGATATTGGTACAAGGAGGACCGGGGTGCGATTCGATGTCCCCAGCTAGTAACAATTGTATGATACTCAACATTCTACGGAACGGCCCTGGAGGGGGCAGGGATATGGCATCTGTGGCCTTTTTGGTATAAGGCAGTCAGGTAACAATTTCCCACAAGTTACAAATGTCCACAACAGGCACTCTGGCAATGCAGGATTGTTTAACCGCTTGTCAGAGTCATAGCAGATTGTCTGTGAATAGTTCTGCTCAGAGAAAGCACTCTGGTAATTGCAGAGCATTTGGTAGATTAAGGGGAGTCACAAAGGAGAGCCGGTGAAGATGAAGCCGAGGAAAGGCAAACAGGGAAAGCTTGAGCAGGTACTGTACTTTACCCGTGCCTTTAGGTCATTCAGGTTGCACTGCTGTCCCAATTGGTGCAGAGGGAGGGCGAAGATTCTCTGGTGGTCCCTCACCCCCGTAGTTCCTCAGAAGTCCAGATAATTATTTCTTCGGTGCAGGGGGAGGGAGATGAATCCCCTAGCACTCCCTCGACTGCCGATGCTCCTCGCTGCTCTGGCAAATGATGAAACATAGAAACATAGAAACATAGAATTTGACGGCAGATAAGGACTGCTTGGCCCACCCAGTCTGCCCATTTCCCTACCTGATGGATAAGCTGCAGGTCCTAGTTAACCAGCAGCCTACTTCTTCTTCCTACCCCAACCCCCTAGAATTGCCTTATGACTGTCCCATGCATGCTTGAATTCCACCACTGTTTTTGACTCCACAACCTCCTCTGGAAGGCCGCTTCCATACATCCACAACCCTCTCTGTGAAAAATACTTCCTTAAATTACCTCTGAGCCGTCCCCCTTCTATCTTCAAATTGTGCCCTCTTGTTCTTGCACACCTCTTTTTTTGAAAGATGCTACCCTTTTGGACTTTGTTGATTCCCTTGAGGTACTTGAAAGTTTCTATCATGTCTCCCCTCTCCCTCCTTTCCTCGAGGCTATACATATTAAGCTCCTAAGCTATGGACTTATGAAGAAGTTAAGGAGCAGTGGCCTCAGTACCAGTCCCTAATGAACACAGCTGAGTACCGCTCTTTACTTGGAGTACTACCCACTGCTTCCTGACCATAAGCCAGCAAGCAGTCCACCTTATATATGTCTCATGAGTGCCACACTGGATTTCTTTGCCAGAAACCTGTTATGCTACACAGCATCAAAGGCCTCACTGATGTCTTACATAGATACATAGATGTTGTCAGCAGATAAGGGCATTGTGACCCATCCAGTCTGCCCTATCCCTCTTTCTAATGCTTAAGGTACTCTAGATGCTATGGCAAGTCCCCCCTTTTGCCCTAGCTTGATAATTCCCATGTGCCTATTCCACACATTCTTGAATCCCTGAACTGTGGCTGCCCCCACCACTTCCTGGGGGAGACTGTTCCATCTCTCCACCACCCTTTCAGTGAAGTAGAACTTCCTCATGTTCCCCCTAGGTTTTCCCCTTTTTAGTCTCATGCCGTGTCCCCTTGTTTTGCTGTTTCCCTTCATGTGAAAGATGCTCCCCTCTGGTACCCTGTCGATCTCCTTCAGATACTTGAAGGTCTCTATCATGCCCCCCCCTTTCCTCTAGGGAGTACATATTGAGAGCTCTGAGTCTCTCCTCATAAAACTTATGCTGCATCCTGGACACCATTTTTGCCACCCTCCTCTGTACCATCTCCATCCTATCTATGTGTTTCTGGAGATGGGGCCTCCAGAACTGAATACAGTACGCCAGAGGAGGACTTACTAGGGAATTGTACAATGGTACTATCACTTCCCTCCTTATTGTTATAACCCTCCGCATGTACCCTAGTATTCTGTTAGCCTTTCCAACTGCTTTGTCACACTGTTTAGCCACTTTGATGTTGTCTTCTGACTACCCCTAGATCCCTTTCCTCTTTGGTAGCCTCCAGTGTTACCCCATTTAGTTCCTACTCGACCATAGGATTCCCTCTCCCCAGGTGCATAATCCTTCACTTTGTTGCATTGAATTCCAACTGCCATTCCTTGGACCAGTTTTTCTAGACTCTTCAGATCTCTCCTCATTTTTTCTATACCTTCCTGTGTATCTACCCTGTTTGCATAGCTTTGTATAGTCCATGAACAGGCTAACCCCCCTTTCTTGACCCTCTGCAATATCACTTAGGAAAATGGGAAAGGGTGGAAGGGAGGGGCAGCTGCAGAATAAGGGGTGCTAGCTGCATATTCGAGCAGACTTGATAGACCTCTAGGCCTTTATCTGCTAGAAAATTTTGTATGTTCAAATGTTTGTAAAACATTGAGGAGCACTGGTCCCAGCACTGATCCCTGGAGTATGCCATTTGTTACTCATCCCTCCTGTGAGCTGACTCCATTTACCACCACTCTTTGTGTTCTGTTACTCAACCAGTTTCTAACCCATGTGACTACCCCAGTCCCCACCCCCAAATTTTCCAGCTTGTGGATTAGTCTCCTGTGTGGGACTGTGTCAGAGGCCTTCCTGAAGTCTATATAGGCCACATCTACCACTCTGCCCTGGTATATTTCCTTCATCACCCACTTGAAGAAATCAGTCAAGTTGGTCTGGCATGACCTCCCTGCTGTGAATCCATGTCGCCTTGAGTCCAGCAGCCATCTTGTCTCTAGGTAGTCCACCAACCTTTCATTAAGCAGGGTTTCCATCATTTTACCTGCTATCGAGGTCCAACTGACAAAGCAGTAGTTTCCTGCCTCCTCCTTGCTACCACTTTTGTGCAGGGTACCACTTGTGCCCTCCTCCACTCCTCCAGAACCATGCCTGTTTCCAGTCATCCACTGAACAGCTTAGCCAGAGGTTTAGCCAATTCCTCCTGGAGCTCCTTTAGGATCCTTAGGTGTAACCCGTCCGGCCCCATAGCTTTATCCACCATAAGCCATTCTAGTGCTCTTTTTACTCTGTCGTCTGAAAAACGTCTAATGTCCACCCCTTTTCCCTGTTTGCCCTTTTGCATTAATGGGGAACCTTCCTCATTGTCTTCCTTCGTGAATATGGAGCAGAAGTATTTTTTGAGGACAGTTGCCTTGTCAATGTTTTTTTTCCACTACCCTGCCTCCTTCTTCCCTAAGTCTCACAATCTCCCCCCATCTTCCTCCTCTCACTTATATACCTAAAGCATGCCTTCCTTCACTGATTTAGTAGCTTTTTCTTGGTTTTGGCCTTTGCTGCCCTTAATGCCTTGTTCACGTCTCTTCATTTTTCCAAGTATTCTTGCCTGTCCTCCTTGCTTTGTGTTGCCTTGTACCTCAGAAATGCCATCTTTTTTCTCTTACTTGCTCTGCTACTCCCCTTGAGAACCACAGTGGTTTCCTTTATCTTTTGCTCTTGCTGAAGGGCATGGTGTAATGGTTTGCTACTAGGTGCAGGGCTTTCCTTTAACTTATCCCACTGTTCCACCACTCCCTTTATGTCATTGTATCCCTGCATAGCCTTCCTGAATTCATCCTTCATCTTACCAAAGTCTGTCCTCCTGAAATCCAGGATTCTAGTCCTTGTGTGGCTAGCTTCCTGCAACGTCCTTATGGTGAACCCCACAGCTCGATGGTCACTAGTCCCTAGATTCTCCCCCACTGTGACTTCCTTTATCCTGTCCACGTTGCTTAGGACAAGATCCAGAATTGCATTGCCCCTCATAGGCTCCCTCACTTGTTGCGTGAGACCCGCCCCTTGCAGGGCTTGCAGAAATCCCTTACTCCTGGCTGAGCCTGCTGCCAGAATGCTCCAGTCCACAACCGGCAAGTTGAAGTCACCAATCAGCAGCAATTCACCCTTTGTTGCCATGTTCTCTGTAGTCGCCAGCAGTTCTCTCTCTCTCTACATCCTCCACCTGCCCTGGGGGCCTATATATCACTCCCATTCTAAGTAGTGTTCCCCTCCCCACCTCCAGGATTATCCACAGTATCTCTGCTTTCCTTCCCTTGTCTTGTGGGACTGTCACTTTTATCCCTTCCCTGATGTACAATGCTACCCTTCCCCCGTCTTGCCTTCCCTTTTCCTCCTGTGCAGCATGTACCCTGGAATGGCTAGCTCCCAGGCATGGTTGCTATTGTACCATGTCTCTGTGACTGCCATGATATCCAGGTCCTCGGAGGCCATTAATGCGACAGGTTCTGGGATTTTGTTAGCTGCAGGCTCTGGTGCACACAGCCTTCCAATCACAGCCCCTCTGCTATAATCACAGTACCATCCCTGCTTTTCTGTGTCTGCCTCTCCTGTATTTACCTGAGATCCCCCCTTTTTTACCCATGGCCACTCCTTGCTCATGGCCATGCCTGTTTCCTTTAGTCCAATGTCAGGGGGTTCCCTTGCCCTTCCATTTGCTGAGCCCCTTACCTTCGTACTTTCTGCGGCATCCTCATTCAGGTCTTCTTCTCTTGTCTTAATATACTTCATCCACTGCCTTGCTCATGTTCACCTCCTTGGTCACCCCTTTGAAGAAGGTGATCAGGTAGGATTGGCATGATGAACCACTCATAAAGTCATACTGACAGGGGGCAAGAATGTTGGTCTCAACCAAGTGGTCCATTATTCTGTCCTTGAAAATGGTCTCCCACACCTTACTCAGCACTGATGTCAGGCTGGCCAGTCCATAGTTGCCTAGTTTCAACCTTGACTCCTTTCTTGAAGATGGGGACCACACTGGCCACTTTCCAGTTTTCTGGCATCAAACTTGTCCAGAGAGACTCCTGATTCATTATTGCAAGTGGCACCATCAATTAATTGCTTACCTTCACAATGATCCTGGGATCAATTCCATCCACCCCATGTGAATTACTTGGATGGCAGTGGTTCCTCCTCCTTCTTCTCCTCCTCCATTTCTCCTCTTCCTCCTCCTCCTTCTTCTTCCTGTTTGGTCAGTTACCAAGGGAGACATGATGTCCAATGGTTGCATAGTGGCCACCCAATTTTATGGGCAGTCTCAATGCAAAAAAGCTGATGCTCATGCCCCAAGATACAATTCCAATTTTTAAGACAAAGTTTTAATTGTTTCTATACTTATTTTTCAGTACAAAAATATATATTTCCATATTCAGGGCAAAGCCTACTTTCAGGCTGTATGTTTATCTCAGACTTCTTAATTCATTATCACCTGGGCAGCCATTTTGTATCAGATTAAGCAATGTATGGTTCGGACTTTATACTGAGCTATGGGAGTAATGAGTTAAAATGTGCATAACTTGTGCATGCATGAGTTCATATCAGTTCAGAGCCAACTTGTTCAGATGCACATTCTCTTGTCCTCAGAAACACACAGAGGCTGTTCATGTACTAGACTGGACTACCCTTTGGCAAAATTGCCATAAACACATTACCCAAGACAGGCTACACCTTACGCAATTCCATATATTGCATAATTTATATTACTCCCCAAATAAACTATTTAAATTCGGTCTTCTTCCATTGCCCACATGTACCAGATGTATGAAAGAAGAGGGCTGTCTGTACCATATCTTCTGGACTTGTTCCAAAATAACCCCACTCTGGACTACCATCCAGCAAAAAGTAGACCCCTTATTGAGTTTGCGCGAACTATTCACTCCAGAAATCTGCCTACTAGGTGCATATATGGAGATTTCTGTGCCTATCAGAAGATACCACATGGCCATTATCTCCATGTCCATTAAAAAGCTAGTTCTACATCATTGGAAGGATTGTGATGACATCTCCTACTCCGAATGGCTCATGAACTGCTTGCTAATTTCAGGACAGAGAAAGCCATAGCGATTCTTAATAATAAGCCTGAGAAATATGCAAAAATATGGGACCCCTTACATGCATTGTATTCCCTCTGAGATTACCACCCCTGTATATATTACTTCATCATCCAATTAAATTTTATGTTAAGATCTGTGTTGAATAAGTGGGGGGGGGTTAAATAAGGTTGGTAGGGGGAGGGAAGTGGGGAGGGAAGGGAGAAGGAGGACGGCAGATCCTTTGCATTGTATACGTCATGACAAATGTATATTGTTCACCTGGACCTGTTCTCATTATTGTTAAAACTCAATAAACTTTAATTTGGAAAAAAAAAAAGAAACACACAGAGGTATTGGGCTGGCAGAACTATGGACACGCTATGAAGAAAGAAGCTCTGGCCAAGTAAAATCATATTCTGATTGAAAAATAACAATAAACTAATGAAAAAGGTAAAATGGGCAGCCTAGATGCAGTCAGCAAGCATGTAGTTTTTGACTGACACACTGGTCCCATAGGGACAAAAATAAATATTAAAAGCTGACAGTGCCTGTGACAGAGTGTATGTCTGTCATGCTCCTTATACCTGTAAATCCCTTCACAACCCTGCAACACAGGACACACAGGTTTAGTCAGGGGCTATGGGGGACTTGTACCAAACTCCTTTTGCTTTAAAGCTGGCCCTTTAAGACTTCACTGCAGTGCATGCTCTACTTGTTGGCTATCCCTCAGGGGGAGGGTTAACAAGTAACAGCTGAGCCCAATAAAGGGGAGTGAACAAGGAGGAAAAGGAAGTTTTGTTTTCTGGTACGGGGATACAACCAGAGACTTAATTGCATTTTTTGGCAAAACTGAATACTAGAGATGTGTGAAGCTAAGAAAAGTTAGCCTCGCCAGAATTTTGTAAAGTTTGAAGTGCCAACTTCACAATGTTTTACTTGAAGCAGTGGCATGTTTTCATAATAGTAAACTTTACGGTAAAAGTGCCACTTTGCTTAGCAAAATTGTGCAATATTGGTGAAGTCAGTTGGTGAAGCCAGTAGAAATGTAATGCAGCTCTCACAAAGTCAAAGTTTCACAACTTGGTAGCAACTTTGCCGAAGAAGTTTAAATTTGTTGCGTCTGTGCTGAATACAAGCTCTTTGTTTTGGTTTTTTTTTGTATGTTGCCAAAATAAAAAATTGTTTTCATTGTTATTGCTCACTAAGAGGCTGCCAAGTTCAGTACCCTGTATCAGTGACTCAGTGTAAAAGCAGTGCACTGGAACCAAAAGCATGAGACATGTTTCAAGCAGGATTTAGAAGTTACACAAGAAATTATGCTGCTTGCATTTTCCAGCCTTGTGATTCCACAAGGACTTTAAAGACAAAAGGATAAGTAAAAGTGAGAGTGGGCAGAAATAATGAGGAGATTTGGTATTCTAAAGCCAAGATAAGTGTAGCAGGGTGGTTTTACTATAGCGCTTCAACTGTGCTCATGCCTGTCAATGAACATGCAGACTGTACCGTACTACACAGTCCAGATATGTGAATGGAGATCCATTCATATATCTGGACTATGTAATCTGACCTAATCTACATGTAATTAACCCACACTATGGACCATTAATGCATAGCCGTACTGTACATAGTCAGTCGGCAGGCAGCTGGGTGGCTTGCGGGTGGGGAGCTGTCGCCCACTGCTGACCAGGAGGGGAGCGGAGTGGCGGGGCTCAGTGGGCAGGTGGGGACAGGGGTACTGCTGGACCACAAGGGTTAGTTTAAACTGTATTTAGTATACTTATGCCCATGATTGGGCTGGCAGTGGTCCACTGGACCACCAGGGATATTGGATGTGTTTCTTATATACATATGCCTGTGATTGGGCATGGGGGGTGTGACGCCGATAGACCCTGGCTCCGGAGCTCGGGTGGCCACCCACAGCTGGTGGCTGCCATGTTGCACCCTGTAATATGGCAGCTCACCTGTGGGTGGCCAGCCCTTGCTCCTGTTTCTTTTAGGCTCAACTTTGAGCACCAGTGTGCAGCACAAGTAGGGGTTGCACCAGCATATGCGCCGCACATCCCAGGCTGAATATCAGGATATGCGGAATATGCATGGGCACGCCCCTGCACTTGCGCTGCATATATTACTGGTGCGCCCCAGTGCATCGGGATTTACGCGGAGCATGTTCCCCTTTTGAATATCACACCCATAGTACGTTTTGGTACAAGAGAGGGAGATGGAGGGGTTTCACTACACACCACTGAGTGTGTAGGTTGAGTTAGACGGTGGAAGGGGAAGCCACTGGATATCAGGAACTGCTTAGCATGGGAAGGAGTGCCACTGAATACCATGGCCTGTTTGGCACAGTTCCGAAAGAGGAAGGAGGTACTACTGTACACCAAGGACTACTCGTAATGGGAGAAGGAGGTGTGCCACAAGACACAAGGAGTGCTTTACTTGGGATGAGGAGAGAAAGGTGGTACCACTGGACACCAGTTACAGCTTGACACGTGACAGGGTGAGGGGGCTGCTATGGGATACCAGGAGGGCTTGGCACATGACTGGCTGAGGAAGAGGTACCAGTTGGCAAAGGTGTACTTGGCATGGGATGGGCAGATGGACATTGCACTGTATGGCAATTGTATTCTTGAAACATTTTCTTGTAATTTGTTTATTTTGTTGTACTTATATATATAGAGGAAAGAGGAAGGAGGAGGAAAGAGGAACATTGTTTAACCAGAAGTAGGAAACTAAGCCAAAGCTTGTTTCCAAATGCAACCTGGGAGCACAAGAAAGTTAAGTGACTTGCTCAGGATCACACAGTATGCATCTAGGCAGCTGTGGGATTCAAACCCAGGTCTCCAGATCTGCAGCTCAGAGTCATGACCCACTGCGCTATACTGCCTCCTGATTGTATTATTCTGTATATTGAACTTTGTATTTATTATGTTGTTTACTCTTCCCCCTACCACCCAGGATACATCTGGAAATGAGTTGATACCATCTCAGTATGCCTTTCCTTGTAAAGCTTTTGAAATAAATAAAACACTAGACACCATGGTGTACTTGGCAAAGGAAGAGAGCACAATGAAGGGGACACATGGGAAATCTTGGCATGGGATGTGGTGGTGGTTCAGCTGGACACTATGGAGTACCTGGCTCAGAATGGGATAAGGAAGGGGGTTTCGTAAGTTATTTTGTTTTTCAGAGTTGCAGCAAATATGGAATTGGTGCGATCAACTGAGTGGCACACGTAGTTTCTAGGTAAACTCCCAGTTGTAGTGACATGGATTTCATTATACTAGTACTGTAGGAAGTGGGTATTATTTCCTATGTTTTTATTATTGCATCAGTGGGGACTCCAAGGTTTAAAAGTATTGTTTGTTTATTTGAAAATTGGTAACTGGGAAAGGTACACTGAGTCAAGGTTCATTTCCAGGTGAGACCCGGGGTGAAGGGGAAAGGAATACAGTATTACAAAGATTCAGTGGTTAAGTACAAAGTAAAGTGTATAACAGAGTTCACATCAACAGGATAAAAGTAAAATGATAATGGTGGAACCATAAGGAAGATTAGAACACTGAGCAGCATTCATGTGTAAAAAACTGAATGGTACAGGTTTAGAAGTTACATTACAGTAGCTGTTGGGAAGAGTCTAATACAGGCAGTAGCAGTACTCAGGCGAGTGCAAAACACAGTAATAGCAGGGTCTTGCAGAGGAGTGTCAGGTGAAGGACTGGCAAGAAGGGACAGGAGGAAGTTTTAGCTGGTGTCTAATGGAGAGGGGAGAGGGAGGGAGATGAAGAGTGAAAGGGAGGAAGTTTCTGAGGGGGGGGAAGGCTATAGGAGAAGGCAGACTTTCCAGCAGGGGAATGCAGGTGGGGAAGGAGAAGGTGCAATAGTCCCTAGAGGAAAGGGAGTAGTAGGCAGAAGGAATGGGAGAGAGGAGTAAGTAGAATTAAGGAGGAAGGGACCTGAACCAGCATTTGGAGATGAAAGATACATAGTGGGACTGGTGACATGAGGGGAGAGGTGTGATGGATAAGGAGGAGTAAAGTGAGCAGTGGTGAGTTCGAGATAAGGAGTTAGTAGCAAAACGACAAAAAAGCATTGCAGAGGATGTGCAGTCTAGCAAGGATAGAGGGGCAGTGCCAGAGACCACATCCACATAGTCAAACATTGAGAGGAGGCAGTGCCACAGACCATATCCACATAGTCCAGCAAGTTCCAGAGGCCACATCCACATAGTCAAACATCAGTAGAACCATTTTGGTGACCAGCTCCCAGTGAACTTGGGGGAGATGAGCAGTCCTTGTTGCAAAACAGGGCATCAGGTTTTGGGTGGAGCTTAGGGTGGATGGCATCAATGTTGGCAGAGAAGTCAAGCCTGCTATATAGCCACACACTGAGGTACTTGAAGAAGGAAACCACTTCAAGAGGGGTGCCATCCATGGTGGTGAAGACTGGAGGGGACAGCCTGGCCAGTTTCTGGCTGGTACCAAAGGTCATGGACCTAGTTATTGTATTGCTGACCCAGAGTTGGTTGGAGTGGAACTAGTGCAGGATGTTGTAAAAGTTTTGCTGGAGTGAACCTTCCACTGTCACGGCCAAGGAGCCAGAGGTGCAGTCGATTGTGTCATCTGCATACATATGGATATGCGAGTTGGCACAGACAGAGGAGAAGTCATTCAAGAAGATGGAGTAGGGGATGGTTCCCAGGATGGAGCCCTGTTGGACCTAGGACTGAATAGGAAGGAGAAGGGATGGGGCACCTCCTAACTGTATGACTGTATATGGCCTGAGAGGTAGGAATGAAGCCAGTCAACAAAAGGAGTTGAGATTCTGGCAGAGCTCAGTTTGTCCAGGAGGAGCGGATAGGCCACTGGGTCAAAGGCTTTGGCTAGGTTAATGAAAATAGCTGCCATGATATGCCCCTGATCCATCCCAGTGAGGATAGAGTAATTGACCCACAGCAGGGAGGATATGGTGGAGTGGTGCTTCCAAAAACCAGACTGGAAAGGAGAGAGGTAGTTGGAGGAGTGGAGGAAGTTGGCAAACCTGGAGTAGGCTAGTTTCTCGCAACTTGGCAAGAGTAGGGAGAAAGGAGAGAGGTGAACTTTCCTGACACAGAAGATCATACAGACTCTGAAGGTGTCCAACAGAATGCCAGCTGCAATGATATGGTGGGGGTGTGAGGAAAGAACCTAGTCCAGAAGGGTATTGTTAGAGAGTGAGGACTAAAGCAGGTGGGCTCAGTAATGAGTTTGGTGAGATATAGCCTAGGGACTCAATCCTGTGAAAGGTCTGCCTGGAGGCATGGGAGAGCCAGTTTATATTGCATTCCCCAAGGAAGGGGGGGGAGGGAGAGAGAGGGAGAGAGAGAAAGAGTTAACCAGTGAAGTGGAAGATTTTAGGGGAGGCATAAAAGGCCATGATGAAGATGGATATAATGGATGGAAATGAGAGCTTAACAAGAACAAACTCTTCAGAAGAGGGCACTAAGTTCCTAAAGGCGATGGAGTAGGAGGGGTTCTGGTGAACACAGAGGGCAACACCAACATCTTGTTTGCTATGGTCCTGCCTAAATAAGTGGTAGTCAGGGAGTGCCAATTAAGCTAATATCAGATGTTCTGGAGGAAAGCCATGATTCTGAAATACGGAGTGGGACGGGTATAATGTCAAAGTATACTGACAGATTGGATCTACAGCTGTCAGTACAGTACTTTTAAATACTGAAGTTTCATCCAATGCAACAAACACGTAGAAGTATTACCCTCAACTAGTATACCTGGAGCCACATCACTACAACTGGAAGTTTTCCCAGAATCCATACGTGCTGCTGGGTGCTCCTTGCTGCTTCTGCATTTACTGAAACTCTGCAAAATAGAATAATTTACTAAAGACAGCATATAAAATTAAGAAAAAATTTGTATGTACACCTAGTCAGGAAAAGTGAGTTACGTTACAGGGGATTAGCTGTTAAATGTAACTTTGCAGGTCACCTTTGAACAAGCCACCCATCTGCCTGGTTGGGACTCATATTAAATGACAGTATAGTATACTGGCCTATTTGGCATTGCGAGGTGTTACTTGTAACAGAAGCTTTTCAAATTCCTGCTCTAATCACATGGCTCTGTATTTATCAGACTTAGCTGGCAAAATATTTGTTGCATGGGTATCATGGGATTTGTTTGTGCAAGTAATTAAGGTTGCAGAGAGGGAGATCATATGATGTAACATTCCTTTTGTAGTAGTGTAACAACTTGTAGGCAAATAATTTGAAATTCATTTTACTTTAGTCTGTGTGACTTCATTTTGCAAAAAATGGTATGTTTTCATAAAATTTTAAATAGTTATTTTTGTTGTACCAATGCAATACACTAACGACCTTACATTTATATCAAAGTATTTGTACTTATACAGTATGTGAGGCTATAAAAAGTGTGTGGCTTGCTTATCTTTCTGTATCGCTCCACATTGTCAATGAGTAGTTAATACAAAAGGTGAAGGTGCACCATAATCCGGGGTAGTGGTACAGCCCAAAACTGTGAACAGCACAGAACACTGGCCACATGAAGAGCGAGGAGAGCTCCCCAGTCTTTGCTGTACCACAGAGGTGTAAACAGCACTGAAGATTCTTTCTGAGGAAGATTCATTAATGTTATTTTTTTTTTCTGGCTTGAGGCAACTGCAAGCAGATTTTGACTACCTGGTGACAGGGAGCACCCCAAATTTAGGAATCGTGCCAGATAAGCTGTGGCTTTCAAAATGACTAATCTGGTAAATTTTCTCCATTTTCTGTTTCTGTGCATGGATTGGGGACCACTGCCACTGTCTGTTTAGCGTGATGTCCAGGTCTCCATTTGTCACTACTGGTGCCTCAGATAAGTGATTTTTAAATTTTTTATCTGTGGGAAAGGGGGCTTAGCTAGTTAGAAGGAACTTTTCTAACTTCCTTTTTTCTCTTTTCTTCCCCATAGCACTTCTTTTGGATGACAGCTCCTCCCCCTATCTAAGGACTTACAGTATAGTGGCTATAAGGAATACTGATCAGCATAGTCAGTAGAGTACATTTTTTGTACAGTTCAGGGGTTTGATGTTTTTTAAATGGGCTGCCTTGGTTAATAACGTGTATTTTCCTCTGAGCCATTTTTCTAGACTCAGGGACTATTTACTATTAATGTGTAAACTGGTCGGTTTTCTAATCTGGTTTTCAGTGCTTAAAAGCACTTTGTTTCACAGTCGTGCCACAGAGCACATTTCTTGACTCTGTTGAGCCATGCAGGGAGTTGGCCATTGCTAGCAGTTAGCTAAGAGGGTCTCATGCCCTTTTTATCAGTCAGGCGCTTACCTACTTTCTGCTCTGCCTTCTATTTTGTACTCTTCGCTATGGGTGTGGCCCTGAAGATGTGGTGACATCATATGCATCAGTGTGACATCACCAACACTCATGCACACTATTCTGCATGTTTCCAGAGTTTTTTTCTTCTACAGGGCAGTTCCATGGAGAAAATATTACCTTTTGCATGAAATAAAATACATCGAGATCATGTCCCTCTGCTACAGAACCATATATAAAAATGCAATAGGAACATTATTTCTTAGTACTTCCAGCAGGAAGGGCTCTCTAGCAGGCAGTTCCACAACATTATTGTGTTTAGTGCAGTTAATTGTCAGGGGGATGAGGAGGACCAGCACAGTGATTCCTCCCATATTTATTTTGTAAACAACAACAAAAAAAAAATTAAAGCCAGTGTCACCATGTCTTATCAGAGACGTGTGGTATTCAGGTGGTGTAAGACCTGCAGGAGGGTGATGAGACCCTCTCCTTTAGGTTCTTATTGACCTAACTGTAATCTAACATGTCAGTTTTGGTCCCTCCAGTCAAATCCCTGAGCTGGGTGGGGTGCACCTGGGATATCAACTTGCAGTGGCAAGGCTGAGTTACACAAATCATTTCTGTTGCTCCTAAATGAGCTACTGAGTTCTGATGTCTCACAGGACATCCCCACCAATATACCTGAACCCAAGGTGGGTCTGTCAGGTCACAGGGGGTCCATACTGGCACGTCCAAATACACCAGAATAGGACAACACTGCTCACCCAGATCTGCAGGCAGCTCCTGACCTTGAGTACGTAGAGAGTCAAGATGACAATATATGGGGCCGTGAGGAAAATCCTGACCTGAATGTGCTTTTTGATGAGGAGGAGGACCTTCTGAAAAGGAGGAGAAGATGAATGGATGGAGCTAAGAGAAAAGTTCCAATCCTTCCCCTGTTTGATACAAAATCTCTGTCCTACCTCATAATGGAGGCTTGTAGGACATTACAGTTAAAGGAGGGGCAAGCTACGGAGGCAGTGGCCATGAATCTGATACTGTTTGCATTGTCCTCCATACTGATGTGTTTTCCAAACTTTGTGCACTGCGACCAGATTATTGAGCCTGAAATGGGCGAGCATGGGCCAGAGAAAAAACCTACCCTGGCAGCAGGTGAGATATCCAGTTATGGAGGAGAACTCTCAGAAGTGGGAAACTCTTTCCTTGGCAGATAAGGTTGTACATAATTCTGTTAAGCACACTACTATACCAATTGAAGGATCTCTGGCCTTAACTGATAGGCACGATAAGTGAGTGGATGCCACATGATGAAGAACCTTTACCTCTAATGGAGTAAATCTTCAAACCTCCTATGCATCTTTCATTGCTTCCAGAGCCCTGAACTCATGGATTACAATGCTGGCTAGTTTAGTCCCCCAGACTCTGAAAGGGTGAACATTTTACAACTGGTATCTATGACTTCCACCTTTCTAGGGGGTGCCACAGTGGTAATTTATGAATGTCAGCATGTTCTACTTATCACATTGTGTCAGACATGTGGGGTGTATAGCTTAGGCATTGTGTTGCAGACCAGGTGTCGAAGATCAAACTGTTTAACTTGTTGTTTGAGGGAGGACTGTTATTCGGGTCTGGCTTGGATGACATTGTGAAGGATATCCAGGATAAGAAGGGACACCTTCTGATGTTAAAGCAGCAATAGACTGCAGATTTGATGTCAACTGGTTGAGGAGGCAGCCATCAGCAGCAGTTTCAAGGTGTTTTTTGCCCCTTTTGGAATTTCAGAAACCAAAAGAACAATGGAACTTATTCTGGATTTAAGAGCAATCAAAGAGGAGGTAACTCACAATGAAGGTACATGGGCCCATCTCTGCCTCCATTCCCTTGGTGGAAGACTGCAGAACTTTTATATGAGATGGGCCCAAATGATGTCAGATGCATGGATACTGGAAATACTGGCACTAGGTTATGCAATAGAACTTGTGACAGTACTCACAAAGGGCCATTTCCTGCAATCCCCTATGCCAAAAGATCCAGTGAAGAGACAGGTGGTGGCTCAAACCTTGAATCACATCAGATAAATCAGAGCAGTTGTTTTGGTGCCCCCAACAAGGACGGTAGGGGATTCTACTCAGTTTATTTTGTGGTTTACAAGACATCGGGGGGGTCAGACCAATTCTGGATCTGAAACACCTTAACAAGTTTGTCTGCCACATGACCTTCAAAGATGGAGTCCCTGTGGTCAATCATAAGGGATGTCCAACCAGGGGATTAACTAATATCCACAGACCTGAGGAATGCATATCTCCACATGTCTATTTGCCACTCTCATCTGAAGTTTCTGAGGTATGTGATTCAGGGACAGCACTTCCAGTACAAGGCATTGCCTTTTGGGTTGTCAACAGTACCCAGGGTGTTCTTAAAGGTTCTTATAGTACTTGTGGCACAACTGAGACAGATGGGACATCATGTATAGCCCTACCTAGATGACTTACTCATCTGAGTGCCATCTGTCCACATGGTAAGGAAATCTGTGTCCAGGACCCTGGAAGTACTGGAGACACACAGTTGGATAGTTAATTGGGAGAAGAGTTCTCTCAACCCATTGCAGAGTCTAGAACACTTGGGCATGGTATTCAGGATGGCTGATGGAAAAGTTTTCCTCTCAGTCAGATAGGGGACCCTAAGATAGGAGGTTCAGTGGTTGAGAAGCCAGTCACTGGCCTCTACTCATGGACTGTTCTGGAGTCTGGGACTGATGATGGCAGTGATAGATCTCATGCCATGGGCACACTTTCACATACAGCCTCTTCAGAAGGGGTGCTAATCGCCTAAAATCTGGCATCAGAAGACTACCAAGCCCAGATCACACTTCCAAAATCAGACAGTCAATGACTTGGTTGGAGAGTCCTGAGAACCTAAGCAATGGGTCCTCTTAGAAATCCCACCAGAGTTGATCCTGATGACTGATACCAGCCTGTTGGGCTGGGGCACAGTCCTGGACTAGATTCTGGTCCAGGGTATTTGAACTGAACAGGAGCAATAGCTGTAGATAAATGTGTTGGAGATGAGGGCAGTACAGCTTACTCTTCTTCATTTTCATAATCTGGTACGGTCAAAAGCCATAAAATTAAGGTCAGACAAAGTCACCATAGTGGCCTACATAAACAAGTAATGTAGCAAAAGAAGCAAGGAGATGCTAGTAGAAGCAACCAAAGTGTTGTTGCAGATAGAGGAGAACCTCCTGTCTCTCTTGGCAGTTCATCTGGCAAGAGAACTGAATATCCAGGCTTATTGGCTGAGTCAAGAGACTGCTCATCCAGGGGAATGGATGTGGAATCCAGAAGTGTTCAACCTACTGTGCAGAAGGTTCAGACAAACTCTAATCAACCAATTGCTCAGGTACCAAGGTTATTCAGTCAGTACCAGTGTCCAAAGGCAGAAGCGGTAGATGCCCTATCCCAGATGTAGTATTTCTTCAGAGCATATTTGTTTCCTCCTCTAACACTCCTTACCAAGGTCATTTACAAAATAAGATACACAAAAGGAAATTTTCTTCTGATAGCACCAGAGTGGCCAAGGAGGCCATAGTTCTCAGACTTCCAGAATCTAGCTCAACATGACCATTCTGGCTTGCACTCTGGGGGGACCTTCTCTCTCAAGAACCCATTCTGCATCCAAACCCCAGAGGCAATGCAGCTGGTGGCTTGGCTCCTGAGAAGAGGAGATTGTTAAAAGAGGGGTTTTCCAAAAAAGTAGTGGATACCCTGATGGCTACCAGGAAGGTCTCTATGATCAGGTGTGAAACACTTTCTCAGTTTGTGCCAGAGAGAGAGAGAGAGAGAGACAGAGGCATCAGGCCTTCTAAAGGTATGGTTTCACAGATTTTAGATTTTTTGCAGGTGGGAGTAGACAAAGAGCTTATGCTGATTACCCTGAGAGGTCAGCTCTCGACACTGGGTGTAGCACTGAGAACCTCCATGTGTTCGTCACTGGGGATGAACTGGGAGGTTATTTATTTTCTAAGAGTGGTTAGCAGAAGTAGACTGCTGATTCAATTGCCGGCACTCCAGTGGGACCTGCATTTGGTGTTGAATGCTTTGTGTAAAGCACCATTCTGACCTATTTCATCAGTGCTGCTAGGCATTTTGTCCTACATGGTGTGTTTTGTTATTGCAATGTGCTCAGCCAGAAGGATTGGCAAACTTCAGGCGTTGTCTCACAGAGAGTCTTACCTTATCATCCATAAGGAAAAGGTAGCCCTGAGGATGGTTCTGTCCTTTGTCCCTATAATAACTACAGCTTTTCATGTAAATCAGGAAATCTGTCTGCTGTCCTTCTGTCCTAAGCCAGAAAATCAAAAACAACAGGAACTGCACAAATTAGAATTGTGCTAGGCAGTCAGTACACACCTCAAATGAACTGCAAAGTTCAGAAATTCCAAGAATCTGTTTGTTCTTTTTGGCCAGTGAGGAAGGTCCAAAAAGCCTCCAAGGCCACCTTGGCCAGGTGGGCCTGAATCACCAATGCCTATGCAGCAGAAAAGAAAGCTCCAGCTCTCATCAAGCCTCATGCCAGCAGGGCTCTGGCTACATACTAGGAGGAGAAAGGGTAATCATCTGTGTTAGAACTGTGCAAGGTGACAACGTGGTCCTCCATCCACACATTCACTAATTACTATGGACTGGATGTTCAAAGTTCTGTCGATGCGGCCTTTGGTTACAGAATTCTACAGGCAATAATTAGCAGAAAATTAGTTTTCACCCATATGGGTTACATATGGGACATTATAAAATAGGTCTCAAAAATCCTGTAACTTCATTGGTCAAAACAGGTCCCATGACTGTGTGTAAATCCTGCAACAAACAACCGGTAAAGATCCTGCTGATCAATTTTTTTTACTTTCTTTAAATCTAATTTAAAAACAAATATTTGAATAACATATTCATTTTATAATCACAATAATGTGCTTCAGGGTGTGTGTAGTAGTGAGATTTATACACTTCTTCTGTGGTTAAAGTCATTCAGCTGCACCTCATGATGCACCACACAAGGCGTGTGTAGATCCTATAACAACACACGCCCTGACGTGCATTATTGCTTAAATATTCTCCCCCACCCAGTTGAGAAAATGGGTACTGCCCCTTAGAACCCATATGTATTAATTACCCATTGACAATATGAAGTGCTATAGAAAGGAGAAATGTGTTCATACTTACCATAATTTCCTTTCCTGTTAGCTCCAACATTGTCAATGGGGCCTCTCCAAGGAGCCTTAGCTCTTTCAGGAGAATACTGTCTGATATGTATCTAAGGATGTTTTTTTCAGAAATTATTTTTTGCAGATATGGTTGACATCCTATCTAGAATTATCTGCTAACGTAAAAACAGGTTATAGTTTATTGGATTAGAGCCATGCAGGTTCACAGGTTGATATTTCTGAACATGAGGTGGTGCCTCCCTGTTACAGGTTAGTGCTTACACTGTTTCTGTAGTCATGCTTACTGTTATACACCTTTATGTTATCAGCTTTGCTAGTGGCGTAACATTTCTAACAAGACTATTGGGCTGACACCAGAACAACAGGAGAATTAATATGTGAGAAATGGCCTTGCCCATCATACCATTCTCCAGAGTGAGGTAGACTATTATTTACTTTTTTTTTCTTAAGACAAAAAGGATTTTGTACAAACGATGTGTTGATGCTACTACAAAGAGGGAATAATATAGCTTGGGCACTTTATAGATTTTTGCTTACATGCAACTATATAGGAACTGTAATGACAGAGGTGACTGGAGAATCCTTGCTGTTTGGAATTTTCATGTGCCCAGGGTTCTGTGCTGTTCACAGCTTTGGTCTGTACCACTACTCCTAGTAGGGGTGCACGTTACCTGTATGTATTAATTGCCCATTGACAATGTTTGAGCTAACAGAAAAGGAAACTATGGTAAGTATGAAGGAATTTTTCCTTTGCAACCTTGTTGTCAGATACTCCTCAGCATACTGTGCAACCCTAATATTGAGGTCTGTTGGTTATTACTTACTCAAGGGCAAGAGTAGGAGGCCACAATTTTGCTACTTACATATCCCAGCAATGGAAATGTCTCTCCACATTTCTTCATCTGGCTTCATCTCTGGGGATTTTTCAAACTCAACTGAAGAGTTATATTATCTATGTTATTTATTATCATACCTGAAAATAGGCATTCAGTTGTCTAGTGTACTTACCCGGTCAACAAAAAACTAGTAGTAACATAGAAACACAGACTTTGATGGCAGATAAGGACCGCTTGGCCCACCTTGTTTGCCCATTTCCCTACCTACAGGATAAGCTGCAGATCCTAGTTAACCAACAGCCTATTTCTTCCTACCCTCCACAAGAATTGCCTTATGTCTGTCCCATGCATTCTTGAATTCTCCAACAGTTTTAGACCCCACAACCTCCTCAGGAAGGCTGTTCCATGTGTCCACCACCCTCTCTGTGAAAAAATACTTCCTCACATTGCCCCGAGCCATCCCCCCTCTATCTTCAAATTGCATCCCCTTGTTCTTGCACATCTCTTTTTCTGAAAGATGCTACCCTCTTGGACTTTGTTGATTCCACTGAGGTACTTTAAAGTTTCTATCATGTCCTCTCTCTCCCTCCTTTCCTCATGGGTGTACACATTAAGCTCCTTTAGTCTCTCCTCATATGGCTTCTCTTGCAGACCTTGCACCATTTTAGTTGCCCTCCACTGGACTGCCTCCATCCTGTCTATGTCCTTGTGGAGATGGGGTCTCCAGAACGGGACGCAGTACTCCAGATGGGGTCTCACCAACTGTCTGTAAAGAGGGATAACAACTTCCTATTTTCTGCTGGTGATGCCTCTCCCTATACATCCCAGTATCCCCCAAGTCCTCCCTACTGCCTTCTCATATTGCTTGCTAACCTTAAGGTCATCTGGTATGATTACAGCCAGGTCCCTTTCCATTTTTGTTGTTGTTACTACTTCCCCCATTGTGTAATCTTTCCCTGGGTTTTGTTTCCCAGGTGCATTATTTTGCACTTATTTGCATTGAATCCAAGCTGCCATACTTCTGACCATTCCTCCAACCTTGCCAAGTCCCTTCTCATCCTTTCCACGCCTCCTTATGTATCAACCCTGTTGCAGATCTTTGTATCAACTGCAAAGAGGCATACTTTTCCTCCAAGTCCCTCTGCAATGTCACTTATAAAGACATTAAAAAGGTCTGGACCCAGTACAGAACCCTGCGGTACCCCACTGGTAACCCCAAAGTAATATTGATAATAATAACAATACTTCTGGAGGTTTTATGCAGCTGTTTTGTTAGCATTTTCTGAAAATGCAGTAGGGACATTTAAGAAAGTAAACTACAAAGCATACACCAGTCATTGGAACTAGTATTTAGGTACTGGTGGATAATACCCCCCTCCCCCACATACACACACACACACACACACACACACACACACTGTTTTAACTTAATGGCTACAGTGCTAGATATGTAGAAAATGTCAGAAAAATATTTGTAGAATTTCATAATTATGGTTAGAATACAGTATTACTGTACCTGCCATAAACATTTTAGTAAGAAAATCTACTTTCTACTGTTTGAAGCATGTAGTAAGAAGATCTCTTTATTGTCTATAGTACTTATTTTTAAAACTGATTAAGATTCCAAAGCCTATTAGTTTGATGGAAATGTGAGGGTGTGCAAACACATAGATGGCCACAGTGGCCGGGATATTCAAAGGGGATGCTCCGGCGCAATTTTGTTGCACCGGCGCAACCCCACATTGCACCCCAGTGGGAAATTGAGAAGGCTGCCTGGTGCAGCACAAGTCCTGATGCGTTGGGGCGCAATGTAATTGTATGCGGTGCAGATGCAGGGGGCATGCCCATGCATATGTGGCACAATCCAATATTCAGCCCGGGATGTGCGGCGCATATGCAGGCGCACCCGTGCACTGCACTGCAGATGGGGGCTCAAAGTTGAGCCTGTGCAGAGTAGGAGCAAAGCCCAGCCACCCACAGGTGGGCTGCTTAATTGCAGGGGACAACACAGCAGCCCAGCCATAGGTGGCCACCCGCCCACCCAGAACACCGTCCGCAACCACACACAACCCTGGTGGCCCAGTGGAACCCCTGCCCATAGCCGCAATTGCGTGATGTACATTACTAAACATAGCCCTGGTAGTCTAGTGGCCCACCCAGTCCCCGATGCCCCGATGTGTATGTAACACGCCCATCCCTGGTAGTCTAGTGGCCCCCACCTGAGTCCCCGATTCCCCAAAATATGACATGAAGACATCCCTGGTGGTCTAGTTCATTCACATATCGGGTCTGTGTAGTACAGTATGGTCTGCACACCAATTGGCCCATGCTGTGGACCAATAGGTGCACAGACAGTACTGTATGCTGTCAGTTGGTGGGCAGCATGCAGGCAGGAGTGCCGCTGTCCACCGCTGACTGGGGGCATGCTGGGTGGTGGGAGACCTCAGTGGGTGGGTGGGGAGGAGGTACCACTGGACCACCAGGATGAGGTTGCTATATCACTCCGAGATCGGGCGCTGGGAGGGGGGCTTCCACTGGACCACCTGGGAGCCATTTTATATATGCCCGTGATGGAGCGCAGTCCACTGGACCACCGGGGATATATATTACATATGCCCATGATCAGGCAACGGAGCACGGTCCACTGGACCACCAGGGAGCTATTTTACATATGCCTGCGATCAGGCGATGGAGTGCGGTCCACTGGACCACCAGTGAGCTATTTTACATATGCCTGCATTTGGGTGAGAGGGGGGCATGTCACTTCTGGGGCAGGGGGCTTTGGGTCAGTGTTTTGGGTTGTCTGGTGGCCACCCATGGCAGGCGGCTGCTGTGTTGCTCCTGCAATACGGCAGCCCACTTGTGGGTGTCCCCGACTTGTTCCTTGATTTTACAGGCACATCTTTGCACCCCCCTGAGTGGCGCAAGGCGGGGTTGTGCCTGCATATGTGCCACACATCCTGGGATGAATATCGGGATGTGCCATATGCATGGAGCACGCCCCCGCTTTCTGCCAATGATCAATACTGTTGCCCCGTGCAGTGGGAGTTGCGGCGCAACGCATTGAATATCGGCGCTGGGGCGCGTCGCGTGGGTTGCGCAAGGCACAACCCTGTTGCGCCATCGCCAACCCTTTTGAATATCCCACCCCAGTGTTACTTTAAAAATGATGTGCCCTCCATTGACTTTGAGTGGGCTAATCTGGTTGAAACCTGTTCCTTTATGTTTATGAAGCATTTGTTTTTAAAATAAATACACCAAAGCCTTTCAGTAGGAGTTTTAAAGAGAAACAAAATACATGCCAAGAAGTGTTTTAAGGAAACAATATTTTATAAATATTAATTCAGCTGGGATTTTACATGGCAGTAACTCTAGCTAGCCTAAAGAAGCATACAAACACAGAAGTTGACGGCAGATAAGGACTGCAAGGCCCATCCAGTCTGCCCAATTTTTCTACCTTATGAATGTGCCATAGGCCTTTACTCTGTCAATGGCCCATCTATTCATACTCATCTGTATTGTTCCCTTGTGTCTATCCCATGCTTGTTTGAAACTGTGCACTGTATTCATATCCACCACTTCCTGAGGTAGGCTTTTCCATGCATCCACCACCCTTTCTATGAAAAAGAACTTCCTCATATTACCCCTTAATCGGCCTCCCTCTAATCTCATGCTGTGTCCTCTTGTCCTGCTATTTTTCTTATATTGAAACATGTTAGACTCTTTCACCTTGTTAATGCCCTTAAGATGTTTGAATGTTTCGATCATATCTCCTCTCTCCCTAATTTGCTCTAGGGTATGCATATTGAGCTCCGTTAATCTGTCCTCATATGTTTTCTGATGCATTCCCTGAATCATTTTGGCTGCCCTTCTCTGGACTGCCTTCATTTTGTTAATGTCCCTGTGCAGGTGTGGCCTTCAGTACTGCACGCAGTACTCCAGATGGGGCCTAACCAGTGTCATGTAAAGAGGGACTATTACCTCCCTCTTATGACTTGTGATACCCCTACTAATACACCCCAGCATCCCTCTATCCTTACCTACTGCTTTAGTAGTCTGCTTGGATGATTTCAGGTCATCTGTGATGATGATTTCCAAGTCTCTTTCTTTCCTTGTCATTGCCAGCAACTCCCCTCCCAACCTATAGGTAGCTTCAGGGTTTCTCTTCCCTATGTGCATGATCTTGCACTTCTTTGCGTTAAACTCTAGTTGCCACTCTTTCAACCATTTTGCCAGTTTATCCAGATCTCTTCTCATTCTGCCCACCCCATCTGGATCATCTACTGTGTTGCAGATCTTGGTGTCATCTGCAAACAAACAAACCTTACCCCTCAGTCCATCTGCAATGTCACTGGTGAAGATACTGAAGAGGACTGGCCCCAGGACTGATCCCTGAGGTACCCACTTGTGACTTGCATCTCTTCTGACTGTATATCGTTTACCACCACTCTCTGTTTTCTGCCTGCCAACCAGTTTGCCACCCAGTTGACCAACCTCTGACCCACCCCAAGCCTACCCAGCTTATTAATCAACCTTCTATGAGGAACAGTATCAAAAGCTTTGCTGAAGTCAAGGTGAGCGACATCAACTGCACTCCCTTGGTCCAACACTCTGGTTACCCAATCAAAGAAATCTATGATATTAGTTTGACAGGACCTTCCTGTTGTAAACCCATGCTGTCTTGGATCCTGTATGCCTATGGATTCCAGGTGTTGCACTATCCTTCCCTTAAGGAGTGCCTCCATAATCTTGCCCACTACTGAGGTAGGACTGACTGGTCTGTAGTTCCATGCTTCCTCCCGGCTGCCACTCTTGTGAAGCGGGATTACATGAGCATTTCTCCAGTCCTCGTGGATCACTCCTGTGCTCAGAGACTCAGTAAACAGTTCTGCTAATGGCTTTGCTAGTGCCAGCCTTAGCTCCTTTAGTACCCTTAGATGTATGCCATCTGATCCTATTGCCTTGTCCACCTTGAGCTTAGTGAGCTCTTGTGGGACCCTTTCTTTTATGAAGGGGCTTGTGCACACCTCCCTCCCTCCTGTGTCCATGGTGCTGAGCTGTGGGCCCTGCCCTATCTTCTCCTTAGTAAATACTGAGCAGAAGTATCTATTTAAGATAGATGCTTTTCCTTGATCCTCCTCCACACACTCCCCCTTATCCCCTTTGATCTTAGCAATACCCTCCCCGTGGACTTTCTCCTTTCACTAATGTATCTATAGAAAGACTTGTCCCCTTCTTTAACTGTTTTTGCTAGTATTTCCTTGGTTTGGTCCTTTGCCTGCCTTACTGCCTTCCCTGCTTCCCTTAGGGAACTTTGGTATGCCTCCCTATCTTCGTCCTGCTACATTGCCTTATATTTCCTGATTGCCAACCTTTTGGCTCTGATCAATTCTGCTACTGTTTTTGAGAACCAAAGTGGTTTCCACCTTCTTTTGCTTTTGCTTTTCTCGCTAACACAATGGGATGTTGCTTCAAGTACTGCATCCTTAATGCTTGCCCTCTTTGCCTGTACCCCCTCACCTGTAATTCTTCTTGCCAGGGCTAGCTTAGCTTTGTTGCCCATCTTATCAAAGTCAGCTCCTCTGAAGTCCCATATGTTTGCCTTGGAATGGGATGATTTAGTTCTAATGGCCAAATTGAACCATACCATGTGATGGTCATTGGCCCCCAGGTGACCTTCTACCTGGAGATCTGTGATCCTTTCTCCATTAGTCAGTATTAGATCCAGGATAGCCCGGTCTCTTGTGGGTTGTTGTACCCATTGTTTGAGCCCCCCCCCCCAGCAGGGAGTCCACTATGTGTCTAGTTCTGGCGGATGTCCCTGCTGATATTGATCAATCTGTATCTGGCATGTTGAAGTCTCCCATTATCAGAACCTCTCCTTTAGCTGTCATGTTTTGTATATCTTCTAACAGTAATGTGTCTATGTCCTCCCCATGGTCTGGAGGCCTGTAGACAACCTCAGTCCGTATGGCTGTCCCATTTCCTGTTTCCAGGGTGACCCTCAGTTGTTCTGGCTCCTTATATGTATTCTGAATTTCTGTAGCTTTGATATTTTCATTGACATAAAGGACCAGTCTCTCCCCCCCCCCTTTTTGCACCTCGGTCTCTTCTGAACAGTACATAGCCGGGTACTGAAGTCTCCCAAGTGTGGTTACTGGTAAACCATGTCTCGCTAATGGCTACTATGTCCAGTTTAGCCTCTGTCATTGCTGCCTACAGATCTGGGATGTTGTTTCCCAGACTGTGGGCATTTGTGTACATGATTTTCCATTGGCCAGATTTCGATGCGTTAGTTGTTTGGCGAGGTCCGGTGTTTCCCCTGCGTGTTGTATGGGGAGCCAGACCTTTTTCCTTACCTGATGATGCAAATGAACTACAAACATACTGAACTCCTGTTTGATCACTAGCTGAGGGAAGGGGTGTTCTTCCTATTCTATGTGTCAGGTGCTACACCCCATCCCCATTTGCTAGTTTAAATATTCTGTAAGGACATCAAACTTCTGCCCCACTGCACTGACTCCCTCCTTAGTCAGATGCAGTCCATTGAATTTAAAGAACTTTCACTCCCAAAACTGTTGCCAGTTACCTACAAATTTGTGTCATTTTTCCTGGCACCAGCCCTTGAGCCACATGTTTAGCTCCCCTAGCTCCCCTTCTCTGATCTTCTGTCCATCTGTCCCCCTCTCCCAGACTGGCAGGATCTCAGAGAAGGAGATGCCGAATGAAATGGATGACAGTTTGTCTCCCAGTCTAGTCAGGTGTTCCTTGGTCTCCACAACTAACTGGCCAGCGAGATTGTTAGTCCCTATGTGTATCAGGATGTTGATGTGTTCTCCTGCTTTCTGCATGATTTTAGGAATGCAGTTGGTGTCTCTCAATGCTGATGTACCTGGGAGACATCCGAACATTACCCCGGCTAGAGGTAGGTATCAGCTCCCCGAATAATGGAGTCTCCTATGATCAGAAGTGTTTTGGATTTCCTTTTTGCTTTTTTATTTTGGTCCCTGTTTTGGGCGAGTTTTGTAGCACTAGCTCCTGTGCTGCAGTGTCCTGCTCTGCAGTGTCCTAATTTTGGAGAAAGAGGCAGATGCCTTTCTGTAGTTTTTATATGGTTTGTGGAGGTGATATGTTGGTGAGCATTAAGTGATGGGGCACCCGATTTGCCCCTCCTAACCACCTGCCAACCTCCTGGACCAACTACCCTCTGCGGTCAAGGTGCTTCAGTTGGATGTTGGGGAAATGGCGGGAGGTTCTTGTAATATATTTCCTCCTGAATATGATATTTGAGGCACGCAATCTCTGCCCATGCAGCCCGGAGCTGAGCCTTTAGATCTCCGATGGTCCAGCATTTAGGACAGCATCCTAAATCCTGTATAACTTTCCTTTTGAAAAGTGTCCCACAGTACCTGCAGTTAATAATATCCATTCCAGTTGAGTTGCTGAGTTTATAACCTGGTCCGAGTAATTAGAAGGAAAATTAAAGTAAAAGATTTGTTTTTGTTTGTTTGTTTTTGTATAACTTTTTATAACAAGTTAAATTAATTGTGCCCCTGTAAGTGAGGTCACTGTGTGGATACCCCTCTGATCTTCCCCTTCCTGCTTTGCTACAGGAAATGTCACAACTGTGCTACTTTATAAAATGAGTGTAGCGTGGGGTGATTGGGGATGGAGATGGGTGGTTGGGCCCTTCCTCTGCCGAAAAAGAAGAACCACGGATGAAAGAAACAAGGAGGTAAGAGAAGAAACAATCAACCAACAACAAATGCAGTAGCCTTGAAAGCTTAGCCTAATGATACATAAAATTGTAAAACATGTAAGCACCACCTGTAACAACTTCACAGATGATATACCCTGCAAAAAACACGTTGTTATAGAGAAAAAAAAAGGAGTAACAGAAGATATACCTTGCAAAAAAAATTTGAATCGGAGAAGATTACAGCAGTAATCTATAAGCACAAAACAGTAACAAACCTGTAGGCACACCCTGTAATAATGCAGCAGAAAGTATATCTGCAACAGCAATTCGAGTCAGAGAACAATAAAGCAGTAAAATGTAAGCAAAAAACAGTAACAAAACATATGAGCACAAAAGAAAATAGTAACACACAGTAAATCTGCATAGCCAAAAGAAGCCTTAACCTTTTTCCTTGATCTGATAATGTTGTTCCTTGCTCTGTCCTTACAAGCAAACCCAAAAGAAAAGTGCTCAGGTGAAGCCAGGTGGCTTTGCCAGCAAGTCTAGTCTTCCACCTCAAAAACACCAACTAACCTGACCTTTTAAATCTTCCCTCTGTTGGAAGTTATTAAGACTTTGTCAGGCCCCCCCCCACCCAGTTACACTCCTAATCCCCTGGAAGAGCTATGGGAGGAATGCAATTAGCTCCTTCAATGTGAGAAGGAGACTGTAAGACCTTTGAGACCAAAACAAAAACCTTTCAGCAAAAAATAATATAATAGCAAACAGTAATTTTGCTTATCCTAATGATAGATAAAAAAGTCACAAAACCTCTAAGCACCACCTGTAACAACTTCACAGAAGACATACCCTGCAAAAAACACTTTGTTACAGATAAAAATAAAACAGTAACAGAAGCTATACCTTGCAAAAAACAGTTTTAATCAGAGAAGATTACAGCAGAAAATCTGTAAGCACAAAACAGTAACAAACCTGTAGGCACACCCTGCAATAATGAACCAGAAAGTATACCCTGCAACAGCAATTAAAATCAAAACAATAAAGCAGTAAAATGTAAGCAAAAACAGTAACAAAACCTGGGAGCACAAAATAAAATTATAACACACAGTAAATCCACCTAGCCAAAAGAAGCCTTAATATTTTTCCTTGCTCTCATAATGTTGTTCCTTGCTCTGTTCCTACAAGCAAATCTAGAAGAAAAGAGCTCAGGTGAAGCTAGGTGCCTTTGCCAGCAAACCTAGTCTTCCACCTCAAAAACATCAACTAACCTGACCTTCTAACTCTTTCCTCTGTTGGAAGTTACTAAGACTTTATTTTAAGACTCACTGTTAGCATGCCACCAGCTACCTTTGGCCAACACCCACTCCATCTTTACTACCCCTTCAACACCTGACCTACTCCCTCTTTCCTACCCGTAGCCCTGTCCCTCCCACCCACTCTTCTGTGCCCCGCCCATTTGACTATACCATGACAATGTCTTCTCTGGCTGCTCCTGCTCCTCCTTTTACTTCACCTGGAGGCCCCTCCTACCTTAATACCTGGCACTTACCCACAGGCTATACCACATTGATTAAGTGTTGTCCATTGCTGTATCCTTCAAGTGGTAATTCTGCATTCATTTGAAATCGTGTAATTATTTTCCTTCTTTGTCAACAACTGTAGCCCAGCAAACATTCTTATTTAATGATTATTCCTCCTACTTGATCTGTAACCCATGTATTATATTGTATTGTATTGTACTGTCTTTCTCTGACTTGGAACCTTCGTAAATGAGCCCTGGCTCAAATGTATTCATCTGAATCTGAAATAAATAAATAAATAAATAAGTATTTCAGTGTTTCAAGTGATCCCTTGAAAAGCACCCGAAGGGGTGTGAAATGATCAACAGGCAGTCTGTAACACACCCTGGGGGAGAATTTGTACCTGTGTCTTATCTGTTTTTAATAATAAAACGGTTACCTTTTTTTTAAAAAGCCACAATATCTTGTTGTGTGGATTCTCTGGTTAAACACTGAGCGGGGTCTCTGCTTTGGATTTCTGCTATGTAAGTTGTTGAACTAGTTCATTGTTATCTGGCATTCTATTGCATTGGAAGTGTGCTTATTTGGGATAAGTCCTGGGAAAAATTATAGTGTACATTGCCTCAGACTGGCAAAACACTCTTCTTTTCAACAAACTGGATGTTAAGTAACATCCAACAATTCTTATTTGATAATATGTGCAGGGGGTTTTATTTAATTACAGTTAACCATACAGAAGAAGTATATAGGTGCACTGATTTTCTGTTTAAAAAAAAAAGCTAATTCCAGAAATAAACCTATACCATTAATTTTTGTGCACATTTTCTTCTCAAAAGAGGCCATTAAAACTCTAATTAGGGTTTTGGTTGCATACATGAAAGATAACGTTTTACTATCTAATAAAATAACTTTGAAATAAAACTCTTTTCTTGATTCTTGTTTTCTAATCTAAAATGTTGTTTACAGACATATAGAATTCTTTAAGATAAATAAGGCAATATTCATGAAACACCTTTTCAGTGGAATATGAGGAATGTTTATCTAACTATTCAAGAAGCACTTTCTCAGTATCATTTTTATGTTGTCTTGTGCATGTGCAAGCAACATTTTGTGGTAGTAGGAGAAATGAAGAGGTGTGTCAGTGTTGGTGAATGCAGAGCACACTTTAGAAGGTGCGTCCCTCATCCTCCAATGAGCCAGCACGCTAGTGCTGACACAAGTTTGCAAAGTGCCACCAACTTGAAAGAAATGTGCCACTGCAATCTGAGACAGGCTCATCATGCAGCGGCACAGAAGACACACCTCCCCCTAGAAGACTTGCCTGATGAAACATTTCAAATAAACATGGCAGCGGCTGCTGCCATCCACCGCACAATACCAAAACAAAGCTGGCCGGGGGTGCCCAATCCCCTTATCAGCGTGTCCACCCACCCACATACATACAGACTGTATGGCACACTGGGAGCCCACCTCAGTATGCCTCCATTTAACAGAAAGCTGGCCGTGTTGGCATGTTCCTGCCCCACCCTCATTATGTGGCTCAACATAACCCCCCTGAAAGTTGTTTGGGCATACTGGGAGCTCACCCCAGTGTGCCCAACATTTGTTTTATTTAACCTGTAAAGTAGAGAAAACCATCCCATGGAGCAGTGTCCTTTTTTGTTTGTTTTTTTGTTTCTTGTTCCTGAAAAAAAGAAAAAGGTCCATTATCGGCAGCAGCCCACCCTCCCCCAACCTGCAACCACTCTCTGCACACCCCAACTCCCCACAGACACCCCCCCTCAACCCATACATACCTCCAGAGGGCTGGCGCTGCGATCTTCAGTAGAGCGGGAACACTTCTGCACTCTTCAAAGCTGACCACGAACTGCAGAAATGCCAGTAAGCTATATAATGGCATAAATGGGGGGGGGGGGTTAAATTAGGTGGCTATCTCAGCCATGTTTTTGAATTGTGGCTCCAAATTTTCAGTATGGGGTTCTTGGGACCCCACTTCATGAACACATGCACTGTCATCTCGTTATTCAGTCCCAAAAAGTCATTTCGCGCGGTCACTGCTCTGAATCACCTTTCAGGACTGATTAACAAAATGACAGTGCCACTGTTCAAGAGGTGGGGTCCCAAAAAATCTATGTTGCAAATTTGGTGAAAAATTGAAAAAAATTACTGTGATACAAACGTGCATTGCGCAGTTTCCACACATGCTCGTAACTTTGACAATTTTTAATATTTTCACTCCAGATTTTCAACATTGTCATTTTTTCACACCTCCTTATGAACAGTACAGCTGTCATGTTTTACATCCTGTCCAAACTGTGTTTTTGCACATGTGACACACAATGGCATGGTCGCTGTGGGAAATCAATGTTCGGGACAGATTAACAAAATCACAGTGACACTGTTAATAAGTGGAGGTCCCAAAATGCTTATGTTGAAAATTTGGTTAAAATAATCCCCAATATAATTGTATTACGGGCATGCATTGTGCAGTTTCTATGCATGCTGGTGGCTTCACCAATTTTTCATATTTTCACTCCAGATTTTCAACATTGCCATTTTTTACACCTCCTCATGAAGAATACAGCTGTCATTTTTCACATCCTGCCCAAAATGTGTTTTCTCACCTGTGGTGCCAAATGGTACAGTCGCTGTGCAAAATCACCTTTTGGCTAAGGAACAGATAGTGCCACTGTTCATGAGGTGGGGTCACAAAAAGCCCATGCTGAAAATTTGGAGTGAAAATACCAACAAACTCCCAGGGCATTAGGGTTTCTAACCATAATGCCCTACCCTGTAGAGACTGACAGGTGTCAGGGGTGTGATTTGGGATTGTTGGCTGTAATGCTAACACTATTCCACCCTACCCCCACCCTGCTGCCAGTTACAGGCACTGAAGTGTGCCTTGGAGTCTTTGGCCCCAAAGCTCACCCCATTCTCCTATACTGCACCCATCTCAGAGTATTTCCTTATGAAATGGGGTGAGCATAAGGCCTGAAGACCCCAAGGCACACCACGACACTTGTCAGTGTCTGCAGGATAGGATGAGGTAAAATGGCAGGAGCGTTATGGCCGACGAACCAAAGGCACGCCCCATTGCCTGTCAGTCTCTGCAGGGTGGGGGTGGGGCTGGAGTCAGTTTACTACTTCACTGCCATTCCTATTATGCATCTCTCTAACTCCTGCACTACCAAGGCAAATGCCAGCAAGACAACATAAGGCATTGACAAATGCTTGTTACTTCCTATTTTGCTCTTCTTGATACACTTCACTCCTAATTTAGCATTAACTCTTCAGAAGTACAGTACAGTACAACAAAATGCAAAGTAATCTAAAGCTAAGTAAATCCAAAATACTGTACTGTACTGTGTGATCCTGAGTAAGTCATTTAACTTCCTTGTGCTCCCAGGTCACATCTGGAAACAAGCTTTGACTTAGTGTGCTACTCCTGGTTAAACAATGTTCCCCCAAAATAACACTAAAAGGCAGCTTCATGAATACCAGGTTAAGATAACATTTAAAGGGAACATAGAGCCAGTTATTTACATTTTTTAATGTAACCCCTTCCCCCACCCCTTCCTGCACTGTCTAGGGGCATACTTTTACTATCACAGATGGTCCGGGCAGAAAAAGGGGAGCACTCCTAAGCACTAACATCTGAGACCTTGTGCACTTCAGAACAGTAGGGAAACAGTTGGTCTCCTACCTGCTCGGCATGTTCACAGCTCTGCACTTTACCTCCTCTCTCTCTCTCAGCATTTGATCACCTCCACGAAGCTGTCCGTCGGACCGGGACCTCCTGCTGCACCTCCAGCTGTTTCAGAAGCCCTTGCAGCCTCATCCAGGCTGCAACTAATATTGCCTCTGGAATGCAACTCATGGAAAAATTAATTGGACTGCAAATAAGAGAAAAGGAAGGATTTCATTTAATTTGCCTTCCCCCACAGTCAAATAATGCACAAACCACCATTTCATCCCCAAACTGGATTTTATTGTACACCTGTACTGCAAATGATTCCAATGATACAAGGGTCACATACTTCATTAAAAATAGATAAAGGCAGCTCCATGTGGCTATTAACTTTTTGTCACTTAACCGTTCAGTGCTCCCAGGTTGCCCCTGAAAACAGGCACTTGTGCCTAGTGGGCCTTACCCGGTTACCAAAAGACTAAAAAAAAAAAAAAAAAATAATACTGGCTGGATAAGATAAGGCAGCAAAAACCAATGGATTCAAGCAGACACAAGCAAGGATCCTCCTCTGCCTACTAACCCTCTCAGGTGATCTACCTGAGACTTACTTGAACACAGATCCTTGCAATCTCTGGATCTGATAAGCCAACCTTCATTTTTGTTTCCTTGGGTCACTTTCAAACTTGCACTGGTCATCCCCCCCTTTTACTCTGGCATGGAAAAGCAAGTGGCCTTCCCCACCTGGACCCCTGGGTGCTGGCCCAAACCACAGGGGCATCCAGGAATTTTCCTGATGACCCAGGCCTGACCCACCTTCTGATGGCTGGCACTATTCCCAGTGCTAAGGCACCACCTGCCACTGTTGCTCAGCTCCACCTCAGTACCTGCTCAGTACCATGTTAGAGTTTTTATAAGCTCAGATCAGATGTTTTCCAGTCCTGCTTTTCTCCCAGGGCTATGTGCAGTCCTCTGGGACTGTACTAAACCCCAGGAGGCCAGCTGGATCAGCAAACAAAAAATAAGACCCTCTATAAACTCTGACATGCACTGAAGACTATTGATTTTCCCACTGCTGCAGCCCTGCTCTGATATCAGCTGTAAGGGATTCTGGAATTTGTAATTGTAGGAAATGTCAGCCTTGAAGTAAGCAAAATTAGTTAGATACAGTCTACTATATACTGCAGTAGACAGTAAGTAAAAAAAAAAAGTTTTTGCGTACAAAGTGCAAATTGGGACCTGCCCAACACCTGGATGTGGAGCTGCTAATGATGACTGTTGCCCTTTAAGAATTGAAGCTGGAAAACAAAAAGATGTTGATGGGGAGAGGGAAACATAATAGAAGTGAATGAGTTGTGTAGTTCTCAAATAGAGAAGGCTGAAAAGTGACAGGTGTAAGAGAGGGATTCTGATGCTCTGAGGAAGTGGGGACAGAAGAGCAGCCACCACCCCATCCCCCAACCTCACATACAGTAAGCGGTAGAGTGTCATGTAGCTGTTCATCGAGTGGGGGATCCTGGTGTAATGCACAGTAATGTGCACCCTAGCTGCACTGTGGTGCAATGTTGAAGGCTTCCTCCCACCCATCAGTCAAACAATGGTCTCCTGCTTGCAGGAGTGCCTGACTGCACTGCTGTACACATGTGTAAGGAACATGTGTCCAGTATTAGATCATGATGTTAGCCATGCACTGCACTCTTAATGCCTATTGAGGTGGATGCTGTTGGATAGTGAATGCTTCAGTTTTTTTTAAATGTGTGTTGTCTGGCTGAGTTAGGATGGGATTTGGTAGCAATATGTTGTTCTGGATATAATAAACCTGAGACACTAAGAGATGGACATCTGGATTGTGAAGGACTCTGGTAGTGGAGATGTGCAGGTGAAAGTTAGTAACCTTACGGTGCTGTAGAATCAGATTATTATGCTTGACTTTGTTGCTACTGTTATTCCTGTTTTGCTTGTTTGACTTTCACAATATATTTAATAAAATTTACTTAGTTAAAAAAAAAAAAAGACTTGTAACAAAGGGGTGACCCTGAAGACAGATGCTGAATTCTGGCAGATATCCCTGATATTCTGCATAACATCTGGCAGACCTAATATCCCAGTATTGAAAATATAGGATTTTGATATTCATATTTCAAGCATACCACTAACAAACTGCTGCTGCTGCTTTTTTGTGTTGTAATGACTTTCTTACCACTATGTATATAAAAAAGGACGGAATTCCTGATTGTCTATAAGCCTTCTATTAGTCTTATGTTAATCTCTGGTTAACACACATGTAGAGGCCAATCTCATACTGACCAAGGTACTGTAATTGCCCTCTATGGGCATGTGGCACTCAAATAATAGCCTTGTGCCACACTGTACCCCATAGGATGAATTATAGAATGTTATACAATGGGCAGAAAAAGAAAGCAATATGGTTGGCTGGCTGGCACCTTTGCATTGAGGTAAAATTCAGCATCACAAACACAAAAGGTGCCAGCCTGCCTCATAACAGTGTATCACTATGACCCCAAATGCCACCCACACAGTCTGCCATCTTATATCCTCGCTAAACATAAACAAATGTCACTGAAACTGTAACTGTAAAATGGAAACAAACTTCGAAATTCATTACAGTCGCGGACATAAATTAATATTCAGTTCACTGCAGTATTACAGAGGTGAAACAGGAATAGACATGGAAATCAGCACAGTAAATGTACCCTTGCCTGAGACGTCTCTGTAGCAGTTCCTGACATCGCCGATCAGCAGCTGTCAAATTCTGTCGGGCAGTCACTTGACAGTACACCTACTGAGAACTCCATGAAGGCTGTCAACCACACTTTCACTTCAGCACCTACAAATGAAGAGCATGACACATCTATGAAAACAGCAGTTGTTTAGAGCACAAGTAGTATCACAGCTAACTTGAGTGAAAGTGCCATTTTCACTGCAGTGCCCGCTACTGACAATGGTGCTGGAAATTATTTAATTGAAAACAGTACTGAAAGCCAGTTAGCATGAAGAAAATGCTGTGAGCCTCATTAGCAGCTCAACTACTGTAGTGGCAAAAGACAATGTAAACAGTATTTATGGCAGGGAGTGGCATTCAACTGGGGATGTGGGCAGGCGGGAGGGGGGTTCTGAGATGATGCCCTTACCGCAGCAGTGTGCATCATGCATACAGGGGACTCAGGTGGGAAGGGGGGCACACTGGACTGGCAGAGTGGGCAGGCTTTTTTTTCCAATTTAATATACTTTATTAACATTTTCAAAACAGTCAGTACATGCAGTACATCACATTATGGCACATAACATTTTGAACTGTAAACTCCCCAAATCCCCTCCCCTCCCCCCATGCATATTCTCTCCCCACCCCGGTCTCCCTCATCCACATAAACACTGTTACCTCTGTCCAAGAGCCCTCCTCCCCAGACTATTTACCCCCTTCCCCTCCCTTTATCACAGGGCTATATATAGTATCTATCATTTGAGACTTGTTAAGGACATGTTACAGTGATATATAATAAACTTAGTCTATACATGTCATCCCCTTTTATAGAAGTTGGATCATTGGTTTCCTAAGGACCCTTTGACCTCTCAGGTAGAAATGAGGAAAATTGCTCCCATCTCTTGATAAAATTGTTTAACACATGGAATTGTGAGGCTATTAACATTTCTGCATAGAAGGCTATATGAACTTCCTGTAACCATTCTCTAAAGGGGGGTATTATGCCTTTAGTCCAATATCTCATGATATGAAGTAAAGCAACTGTGGAGGTAAGAGCCATTTATAGTGCTTATGTGTCTGTGAGGATATAGCTGAGAGGTTGCCTACTACACATGTTTCAATATTGAAGTTACATATCCCTTTGAACAAGGGGTTCAAAAATTTAGTGATTTGTTGCCAAAAAGTTTGAATTTTTGGGCAAGACCATATCATATGTTTTAGAGAACTGGGCTGTTGGTGATATCTTTGACACATCCCACTTTGTAACTTACCCATAAGCTTAAGTTTAATTGGTGTATAACATAAATTGTGAAGAATATTACATCTAATCAAACGCAGTCTATCCTGTTTTAGAAATCTGTAGTTATTTCTCCAGATCTGTTTCCAGGTTGAGGGCTCATAAGAGAGGTCAGCAGCATGCTTCCAATAAAACACCATTGGAGAATAGTTTGTCCCAGCCTTGCCAGACAAATATTTATATATTTGAGAAATAGGTTTGGATTGGGTGGCCAAATGAAGTAGTGTCTTTAAAATTTCAGTAGTCCGTGAGGACCAAGGAGGGAGTCCTAAACTGGATTGAGCACATTGTTTAACCTGCAAGTATTTAAAAAGGGGAAATTTTGATAGGTGGAAGGTTCGTTGAAATTCTCTAGGAGGAGCCACTTTATTATTTGAAACCAGGTCTGACAAAGTGGCATCCTTTAAGTCATTCCAAAAGGGAGAAGAAAGGATCCTATTTCCTATTTGTAAATTCAGATTATTAAACAGACGTTGGCCCAGATCTTGTCTATTGTCCAGTTTAAAGTATGCACATACCTGTAACTAAGTATGGGCATTCACTGCCCATGCTATTGTAGTATGGTTCCAAGATTTAGGTAACTTCTTATGAGGGGTATAAAGTAACGACATTGGAGATAAATGATGGTTAAGAGCCATACTTCTTTCTATTTTAAGCCAAGCTAACTTTGGCAAAGGGCATTCCAAAGGGGTCAGCCAATAGAGATATTTACAACTATGGAAGGCTAAATAATAAAGGAAAAGGTGAGGGATACCAAGCCCCCCTTTTTCTTTCCCCTCAGTCAGTTTAAGTATGGACCATCTAGGTCTTTTGTCCTTCCACAGAAAAGCTGTCCAAATGTACTCTATCGTTTTAAACCATGATCTTGAAAGAGATATGTTTAACATAGAGAGGGGATACGTTAGTCTAGGGAAAAAAACCATCTTAATTATATTAACTCTTCACCGTAGGGATAGTGGCAGGCATTGCCATCTCTTTAGGTCTTGTTGCATCTGTGTAACTACAGGATCTATGTTAAGTGATTTTAATTTATTGTTATCAGAAGTAAGTTCAATTCCTAAAAAAACTGATAGAATTGGAAGTCCATCTCAAACCCAGTTCCTCCATCTCTCTCTCCTAGTGCAAGCTGCTGTCAAAGGTTTTATGATGATTCAGCTTACAACCAGACAATAAACCAAATTTCTCTATTATTTTCAACACTGACTTTAAAGATTCTTGCCAGAAAGAAAGGTGTAGGAGAATGTTGTCTGCGAACATTGACCTTTTAAAGTTATCTAGTCCTATTGTTATTCCCCTTACCTCTTCTGCTACATTAATTTTCCTAGCCAAGGGTTCACTATATAAATTGAATAGCATGGGGGACAAGGGGCAACCCTACCTAGTACCTTTTGTCAACATAAAACTATTAGAGGTAGCCCCGTTACAGGACACTGTTGCCAAAGGGGATGTATATGAAATTGCAATCCATTGAATATACTCTGAAGGTAGTCCATATCTTGGTAATAGGTCAAACAAATAGTCCCAACTAACTCTGCTGACTGCTTTTTCCGTGTCGAGGGATACCAAAACCTGATCGGGAGTGGCATCCCCTGAAGCGGAAAGGAAATGACAGATCTTTCTGAAATGATCACTGGAGTGTCTTCCTGAGATGACTCCCATTTGATCAGGCCTTATAAAACTATCCCATACCTTTTTAAGGTGAAAGGCTAATATACTTGCTAATAACTTTATATCACTATCCAAAAATGATATCGGTCTATAGCTTTCCGGACTGGATAAGTCATTCCTCGGGTTAGGTAGAACCACAATTCTAGCCTCGAACAATGCCAGTTCCCTGATAGGAAAGGGATATAGATAGTTAAATAAGATTCTCAAATAAGGGGCAAGCTCTTCCTTAAAAACTTTATAAAAAGCCGGAGAATAACTGTCAGGGCCAGGCGCTTTGTCTGTTGGCAACCGTTCAATTACTGCTTTAATTTCCTGGATAGTAACTTCCCCAACTAACTCTAATTGCTGCAACGTCATAAGCTCTGGGAGTTCTATGTCATACAGAAAATGCTTTAAGTTTTTGATATAGTCAGGATCTGGAGGTAGAGCTGTATATAAGTTTGCAAATTATTTACTATACCCTCAGGGTCTGAGATTAATTTTCCTGTAGTACTGTCCTGTAGGGCAGATACCCAGTTAGCATCTTTTGTTTTTTCAATCTCTGGGCAAGCAACTTCCCTGATTTTTCTCCTTGCCCTATGTATGTGGCTTTCCATTTTGCCTGCTGACTTCAGTGTAAGGTTTAGAGTATGAGCTGCATACTTGGCTCTCAATGAATGCAGTTCCCCCCCACATCCACTCATCTGTTGTTTGATTCAAATGAATCTCCAAGTACCTTATCCTGGCTAGCCATTCCTCCACCTGCTTTGACTGTTTATGTTTCCTAATAGTAGCAAGTCTAATGAACTCACATCTGCATATAGTCTTAATGGCACCCCATAAAATATATTTTGCCTGTATTGAGTCATGATTAACATTCCATGACTCTATAATAAGCAATCTCATATGTTCCACCATTTCTTCCTCACTTAGCAATTGATTATTGAGGGGCCATGACTTCAAGATATTTTGAGAATTTAAGAATCTCAGTTTAAGCCAAATTGGAGAATGGTCAGATAGTACTCTGGGATATATCCCCACTTCCTCGACCCCATGTAGGGCTGATGAACTAAGGAGGAAATAGTCGATACGAGAATACACCTTATGACATGGGGAATAAAATGTATAATCTATCACTTGAGGGTAATGAACTCTCCATGGATCAATAAGACCGGAGTCTTTCATCAATTCCCTCAAAGCCCTTTGTGCAGGGGATAATGTAGCTCTCCTGCTATAAGATCTATCTAGGTCATTTGTATATACTAAATTCCAGTCTCCCCCCAAGAGGCATGGAATATTAGGGAAAGAGGCAATAAAAGTAGCCAAGGGGGGGAAGGTGTGTCTGTATTTGGGCCATATATAGAATGTAGTAACATTTCTACACCTGCTAGGTTCCCCTCAACAAGAATATATCTCTCCTCTGGATCATACCAAGATTTTATTTCTTGGAAGGGTACATTTCTTCTTATAAGAATAGCGACTCCCCCTCGCCTAGCACTTATGCCCACTCCAACACCTGGCCCACCCAAAGTTTATGCAATCTCAACAGCTGGTCAGTAGTAATGTGAGTCTCTTGCAACATAACTATGTGAGGATGGTGTCTATTAAGACGGCTTAAAATTGTATATCTTTTTGAATTATCTTTACCACCTTTAATATTCCATGAGATTATATTCCAACTTCCCATATAGTTTAAATATCTTTAGCCAAAAATAAAAAAGTCCCACATGTCCAATTGCGCCCTATTCATGTTCTATAAACTAAAAAAATTGTTCCAACCTTCCCCCTCCCAATCTATCCAATCCCATAAAAAGTTTCCTCCACCCTCTCCCTTGCCTCGCTCCCCTACTTCCCCAGGCCAAGTGCCTCCTTCAAAACATTTTGGCCATTATGCCCTCTAGGTGCAGCCTCCGTGATATTAATATGATATCCCAAAAGGATATATAAATTCCACCTTCGACTCTTTTTGTCAATACAGTAATTCCACCACCCCGATACAACAGTAGGAGTGGGGAGAAGACATCCTAAAAGTTTAGTAAGAATATAAGATATGTCAACAATCCCAAAAATACCCCCCCCCCCATTAACGTTTTGTTTCAGTGGTGTGCCATACAACAAAGTAGTACATTTCTCCTGGCGAAATTAGTTGAAAAGTATCTTTAAAGGTAATTCCTTTAACATTCTTCCCCTAGAACTCTAAGTAAGTTGAAACAATTAGGATCAAATCTTCCTGGTAACAATTGCGAAGTCCACTTGAATACTAGATAACACCACAAAATGAAAGTTTGTGTAGTGGAGCATCCCTTCGTCATTAAGAGTCCTTATGCTCTATAAACAATAAATCAAAAAAAAGAGAAAAACTTCTGGGGCTTTAAGGCATTGCACTGAAAATGTCTGTAATTAGAAATAATGCTAGATGGCACTCACACCATTTTCCATGTCACAAATGCTATTATCGGTCTGTATATCTAAAGACCTCTTCACAAGGGAAAAAGAAAAATTAGTGCAAGCCCCCTAATAAGAACCTCCATAATATTTTGGGCTCTTAAGTCTAGTCCCTGCAGTATTCAATGATCTCCCGGCATCTTCTGAAGACATGAGAGTCCTCCAACTCATTACATACCAAAAGTAAACGATACTACACTCAAGAGTGACTTTGCATGTAAGTTCTCCTTACTATTACTCATATTGTAAAGCTCGATGTAATCACCTAGATCATTTTCAGGGAATGCTCACCTGTCCTTTCCGAATAATTCAGGCAGTCTTATTTTTAGGTCAGCAGCAGCCTGTGTGGCAGAGTCATAACGCTGGTTACCAGTGGGTAAAGAAACCTCCAGCCTTGCAGGAAAGAGCATTCTGTGCTTTATCTTAGCAGCCCACAGTTTAGACTGGAGAGATCGAAAGGCTGCCCTTTCTTGCCAAACCTTGAATGTGAGATCAGGAACTATTCTTAATCTCTTGCCTTCCCAGTCTATTTTGTCTGTATTTCTGGCAGCTCTCAAAATGTGATCCCTATCAAGATAATTTAGTACTTTAAATATAATAGGGTGCGGAGGTTGGTCCAATGAAGGTCTCGGTCTAATCGACCTGTGAGCCAGCTCCACCACATATGTGGGGCCATTAGGAGAGGGACATGCAATGTGCACACATAACTTCTGAACAAAGGCCACTGTGTTAGTCCCTTCTTCTCCCTCTGGAAGCCCTAGCAATACGAAGTTATTATGTCTGGATCTTCCTTCAATATCGTCCACTTTGTTCTCCAATTTCCTAACAACCTTCTTCAAGCTTGAATTCTTCTTCTCCATTTTATCTATTCGATCTTCAGTCGATGAGATACGAGCCTCCGTATCAGACACTCTTACAATCAGCCCAGAGAGGGATGTCTTCCACTCTCTGAAGTCAGAAATGAGTGAAAATAGTGCTGTTTTAATCATAGAGATGTTCTCTTGAATTTGCTCAAATGCCATATTCGGAGAAATCCCATCAGGGCTTTCCGTCAGCGACGAGCTCCTGCAGGGCCTTTTCGTTTCCAGTCCCCCAGTATCCTTTTTATTTTCTTCTTCAGAGCCACTGCAAATCATTTCTCTAGGTGACTCCATAACAGTTAACTTCCGCAATTCAAAAGTCTAGAACTCCATTAAAAACTTAGGGAGCGATGAAAAGGTATCTTTTTAGGTGGAAAATGAAAGTTTTATCAGACGAAACCGCGGAGCTGCCTCAGCGTGCTACTTACTCCACCAAGGGCATCACGTGACTCAGGTGGGCAGACTTATCTTTGGGAGGCACATCTCTGGACTTGCCCTGGGGATGCACCACCAGGTTGGGCTGTGAATGGGGCTGTGCACCATATGTATGGGCACGCCCCCTGCACAGCCCCTCCAGATGCGCCGCATATCATTATGGGTGGTGTGTGGTGCATCAGGGATGCACTAATGCAATGGACCCCTTACAGAATTACACTGGTGCACAAGTTGGGGACATGCCCACATATCTCGGATGTACTGGGTGCATCCCTTTTGAGAATCCTGCCCAATGTGTTTAAAGGCGTAGTAAAAAAATACCACCATGAAGGGAAAGACAGAGCAGTTCACCACCATGCCTTAACCCTCAGTGAGCTCACACGACTAAGAAATAGTGAAGCCGTGTCTCCCACTGTTGCAAACAGCCTAGTAAGAAAGGTATGGCTAGACATTATGCTTCACTTTGCCAGGCATGGCAATGAAGGAGTCAGGGCCTTAAATGTGGACTCCTTTGAGCTGAAGAGAGGCAGAAGATGGTGTGTGCTACATCACAAAAAGCTTAAAGGAGTCAACAAAAAAACACAAACAATCTAATGACCCCATAAGGCAGTGTTTGAGGGGCTACATGCTTGACCAAAATGGTGACCCTTCGTGCTTTATTGCAAGCTATTAAAAATACATTGGAAAACTGCCCCCAACCCCCCCCATCGACTCTCTTGTGTCATCTTAAAAAACAAAAGCAAGAGGTACTGGACAAAGGGGATGTTTGGTACACCCATGAACCTATGTGTGTGAACTATTTGGGAAACATGCTGCCACACATTTGTAGAGAAGCTGGCCTTGAGAATATTTACTCTAATCACTGTCTGAGAGCCACAGCTGTGACTCTGCTGAGCGATGCTGGCATGGAAGTCCGCCAAATTATATAAGTTACAAGGTATAAGAGTGAGTCCTCCTCGCACAGCTACTGGCACCCAAAACTGGCTGACTATCAGAAATAGGGCTCCAAAATTTTATCAGATAGCGCCAAAAATGAAAAACAGTTCCACATGCTCAGTCATCAGATGAAAGTACACCTGCAAAGAGACTGCACTGTAGTGAGATCCCAAGCAACGTTCCTCCTTTAGGAAGGCAAGCTGCAACCATAACACAGACGACTGTCGTCTGCAGACAAACATAGCAAAATTAAATGCCTTTTTTACCCCCGATGAAATTCTTCCTCCTGAACAAATCTTCTATCCCTTCAACACTTACTGCAAGAAACTATAGCTGATCCTTATCATGCCAGCCACATTGCACAGTGTAGTGTGCAAGCAGGATCTGACAACCCAGAAGTAGTTCGCCCTCAGCCAGAATGTAACCAATTGGCTAACACCACAGCAATCAACCAAGCTGTAAAACAATTACTATGGAACAGTGAACTTTTACTGTTGGCAGAGATGAGTGCAATGTAGATGTAAAAGCACTTTACCAAAATTTCCAATCAGTTAAAAAAATACCATTCTTTGACAATGCTGTTCGCCTTAGAAAATAGATTTTAAAAGAAGTTTATTTGCCAAATGTCATCGTTTAAGTCTGGGGGGGGAAAAAGCCAAAATGTAGATGTTAAACTGATTATCTGTCTGAATTTCCATTCCGTTTATAAACGTTTTGTTGTTTGGCAATGTCATTCTTTTAGGAAAAAAAAATGTTGACAAGGGTATCAGATTGCAGTAGTACATGTAGAATCACATCAGTTCAACCCATTCTAAAACCAGCTTCCTCTAATCGTTTTCTGAGTTCTTGAAGCATGTTGTGAAGTAAACAAGTAAAAACAAAGCATAATAGATTTTTTGTTTAAAAGATAGTGTGACTAAATTAATGAACTGTCCTTCTTCTGAATATAACCTTATACTACTGTTCTTTGTTTAATTAATTAAAAAGTGTTTAGACAACATCTTCTATTTGTATTTGCAATAAATTTAATCCATTTAAACAAATGCAGTTCTGTAACTATTTTTTCCAATGGAGGGATATTTGCAAAACTTACTAATTTATACATAAAAATTAGAAGCTTTTCACACAAGATAACTTAAAAGACATCATACACTCCATTGTATAATCATAATAAACCACTCCAGGGTGTAGGTGATGCTGGGATTCACCCATGCCTGGCATGGTTTGGTCACTCGGCCTGTGGCCTTGTGACCAAATCATGCTAGGCATGGCTAAACCCAGCATCACCCACATCCTGTCATGGTTTATTGCTTAAAATAACCATAGATTGTGCCTTATTGGCTCAACATACCTCTCTGAGTTGCTAACTTTAAATAAATTAATACATCTGATACAAATAAAGTATTTGGGTTCTGGTGTTATTAATCTCTTAACATGTAAGATTTATCCTCTTGGAATTTAAGCCCTCCCTGGGATATATGCCCCTCATTTTAATATCCAAATGTTAGCATGTCTGATTATGACATCATGCAAGTATTGATTTTTATGTTTGCTTGAGCGCATGCACAAGAAACATTATGTGGCAGCTTAGGAGAGAAGCGGGTTTTGGAGGTGCAGCACTGTGGCGGCCAATGCCACCACTGCATTCTTGGGCTTATCCCTCGTTACCCAATGCGGTGGCACACTGCTGCTGACACTAGTTCAGCAAGCGTGCCACCAACTTGAAATTAATTAGCCACTGCAATGAGGGAGCGACCTGTCATTGCAGGGTGGTGCCTTGCCTGGTGTAGCATTTCAATAAACATGGTGGTGGCTGTCGCTGTCTGCCACTCACAGTCCCCAAGAAAGCTGATGGGGGTGCTCAATCCTTCTGTTGGCATGCCCTCATCCCAGTTCATTGGCCGATGGGGGAGCCCAATCCCTGTCGGTATAATGTCCCCCATGTAATAGTTCTGTATGCCAAGGGGATGCCCAATCCCCCTTGGCATCATGTACCCCCCCAAACACGGACCCATTTTCAGTGCCGACAGGGGCCCCAGTCCCTGTTGGCTTCAGTCACCCTCCCCAAACAATGCATGTGGTACACTGGCTGCCCACCCCAGTATGCCAAAAACAAACCTGTAAAGGAAAAACCTTCCCACAATGTTTTTTTTTTTTTAACCTGTGAAAGAAAAAAAGGTTCCTCGTTGTCTCCGTTATCCCTCCCCCAACCCACACCCACACTCTGTGCACCTGACCTCCCCACACACCGCCACTCCATACTTACCTCCAGAGCCGAGCACGATGATCTTCGGTGGAGGGGGAACACGTCTGCACTCTTCAAAGCTGACTGCGAACTGAAGAAATGCCAGTAAGCTGTATAATGGCATAAATGGGGGGTTTTCAACTTAGGTGGCTATCTCACCCAGTTTTGTGACTTTTGGCTCCAGATTTTCAACATGGGTTCTTGGGACCCCACCTCATGAACTCAGTCACTGTCATTTCATTATTTGGTCCTGGAAAGTGATTTTGTGGTCACTGTGCGGAATCACCTTTTGGGACTGAGTAATGAAACAACAGTATCACTGTTCATAAGGGGGGGTCCCAAAAAGCCTATGCTGCAAATTTGGTGAAAAAATTCCCAAAAATGACTGTTACAAGCATGCGATGTGCAGTTTCTACACAAACTCATAACTTCGAGAATTTTTAATATTTTCACTCCAGATTTTCAGCATTGCCATTTTTTTATACCTCCTTATGAACAGCACAACTGTTATTTTTTACATCCTGCCCAAAATGTGTTTTCACACATGTGGCACACAATGGCGTGGCCGCTGTGGGAAATCAATGTTAGGGACAGATTAGGAAAATCACAATGACACTGTTCCTGAGCAGTGGTCCCAAAATGCCTATGTTGAAAATTTAGTGAGAAAATTTCAAAAAATGACCCAATACTCTGACGTGCATTGCACAGTTCCGATGCATGCTTGTAACTTCAAGAATTTTTTATATTTCACTCCAGATTTTCAACACTGGCATTTTTTCACACCTCCTTATGAACAGTACAGCTGTCATTTGTCATATCCTGGCCGAAATGTGTTTTTGCACATCTGGCGAACAATGGTGCGGTCACTGTGGGAGATCAGTGTTTGGGACAAATCAACAAAATCACAGTGACACTGTTCATGAGCAGAGGTCCCAAAATGCCTGTGTTGAAAATTTGGTGACAAAAGTCCACAAAATGACTATGTTACGAGCTTGTGTTGCGCAGTTTCCACGCACACTTGTAACTTTGAGAATTTGTAATATTTTCACTCCAAATCTGAAACATTGCCATTTTTTGCACATCTCCTTATGAACAGTGCAACTGTAATTTTTCACATCCTGCCTGAACTGTGTTTTTGCACATCTGGTGCTGAATGGTGCGGTCGCTGTGGAAAATCAACATTCGGGACAGATTAACAAAATCACAGTACCACAGTTCATGAGCAGAGGTCCCAAATGCTTTCAAGAGGTGGGGGTCACAAAAAGGTCATGTTTAAAATTTGTAGTGCAAATACCAACAAACGCCAGGGGCGTTAGGCTTTCTAATCATAATGTCCCACTCTGTACAGACTGACAGGCACCAGGGGTGTGCCTTTGGATTGCCGGCTGTAATGCCCATGCCATTCCACCCCTACCCTGCAGCCAGTGACAGGCATTGAGGTGTGCCTTGGACTCTTTTGCCCCACAGTTCACCCCATTCTCCTATACTGCACCCATTTCAGCATATGTCCTTATGGAATGGGGTGGCTGTAAAGCAGAACACCCCAAGGCACACCTCAACACTTGTCGGTGTTTGCAGGATAGGGTAAGGTAAAATGGCATGAGTGTTATGGGCAATGACCCAGATACATACCCCAATGCCTGTCCATCTCTGCAGGTTGGAGGTGGGGTTGGCTTGAAGTTCAATATTTCACTGCCATTCCTATTCTGCATCAGTCTAACTCCTACACTTCCAATGCTAATACCAGCAAGCAAACATTCTGCATTGACAAATGCTTGTTGTAGATAGATCTGTAGTATATACAGATAGTAAACCAAAAGCAGAAGCAGCAATGGAGTGAAAGGTTTAAATGTGCCTCACATGTTCTCAGAGCTCTCCAGAGATAAATGCTGTCTGCAGTGAGGTCCGTTACAGGAACTGAAAACTTCTTCTGTGCTTACTAGTATCCCTGTAGCATTGAAGCAGTCTGCATAAAATGTAAATCACAGCACATTCAGCTTGCACATACCTTTGAGGCAGCATGAGTTAATGCAGCTGACCTGTGTGTTTGTAACCATGGGGCATTTTTGTTTAAATATAAAACTATCTTCCCTGACTGTGCATTTGAAAGTTGCCATTTGAAATTCTTGAAGCAGAAACATATTGCTTATAGGGATTTATTTTTAAATAAGATGCAGTGATTTAATTTCTGTATAGACTGCCCAGATTTCCCCACACTGCTTTTCCTTTGTTGCATTATGAAAGGCATATAGTAAGGATGTCTGTTAGGTACCCCCCCAGGGCTGTATCTGGAAATGAGCTATTACAAGCTCAGTATGTCTTTCCTGGTGAAGCTTTCAAAACGTATAGGATAGTGCATGGGGAACAGTTGACAACAGGACTATTCTTTCACTGAGCTGGCACTATGACAATGGATTATCTCGAGAGCGCAGCTCGAGAGGTAATCCGTCGTCATAGTGCCAACGAGGTGAAAGATGCCCTGTTGTCAACTGTTCCCTATGCACTTTTCTTTATAGTGTAAGGTGGAATGTCGTTTTTTTGGGAAAAAAAATCACTACAGCACGTTTCTGCTTCAAAACATTTTTACTGGGTTACTAGAAGGAAAAAAGAACTTTACATTTTGAAGGTGTTCGCACTTGACATTTTAACTGTTTAAAAACTTTACATTTTGAACATTTTAACGCTAAACATTAGTACTGCCACCAACATTGCTGCTTTCCCTATGTGTCCTGTCTATTGAGTGAGCCCTAACTGTCAAATGCTGCTCGAGGACATAGTGTGTGATGTTCGCAGTGCAGTAGAAAAAATCATTCTGCTGCACTTCGAACGTCACTAGAGTGTGATTACAAGGTTTCGACAACGATGGATTTCGGTGGAGAACGACGTTCCACCATACACTATAAGTAAATTCATCTGCAACATCCTTCTCTCAGTTTCATTTTTGTATATTATATCCATTTTCATGAATAGTGTATTTATTTAGTTTTTGTTGACCAAGAAAAGAGGGCTACACACTACTACCTACAGTATTTTCAGCTGTTCCCATGGGGAGGGGGCACACATGCAAACCAACTGAAATTTAACCAGATTAAGGGTTGATGGTGGTTGTGTTATACTCTACATACATGTATCCTGCTGTCTAGCTTTGGCTCCTGTTCAGTTTACATGCAGAGTATCCACAGTGAATTAGCTTACATTCTAAAAATGTGTAATGAAATGATTATCAACAAGCTGCATTTTCTTATCTTCCAGAAAGATGAAAAATAAGATGTAAACTTCTCTGGGGTGGTTAGCAACACAAGGTTGTACCGTACACAGCACACATTTTCCATGATAGCTGGTCCTCTCTCCAGTAGTGCTAAATCACCCACATAGGCACATTACAATGTTAAATGCCTATACCCACTTGTGTACTGTAACAATATTTGCTGTTTTTGATGTTGATTTGATTTGTAATCACTGTTCTTAAGCTGTATTGACTCTACCACTTACTTGGTAACCCCCCCACATGCAAGCACAGACGACCATGCCACAACTGAGAATAAAACTATTTTTGGTCTTTGCTTGTTCACCTGAGTAAATCTTATTTTTTTGTAATAAATAAATAACATTTTGAAATACTCCATCAATAATTTTATGTTCCACCACTATAATGGAGTAGAAGAGATGCATCTCACCTTCCACAAAGTGCAGACGGGGTTCTCATCTAAGAGTGGCTCCGGTTCTGCACTATAGTTGTTTGCAATTTGTCAAGGGTTACAGTGTAAAGTACATGATTTTGTCACATTAGAAACAAAACATTGCTATATATGTGGGTTCATAAAGAGTTGCAATTGGCATTGATCAGTCAAAAAGAAAAGCTTTGAAGTTAACTGAAACTATGACACTTGCCTGAAGAGCTGTACATAAAAACTGAGCTCAGTCTCTACATTATTGGTGCTTTGTAATGCCACTCTGGTCCCCTCAGATCTGCATCTGTTCAGTGGCTGTACCTGTGCTGCTAAAATGTACAGTGTCACACATTATTCCAGTTCAAGAGACTCTTTTAGAAGCATCCTGCAACGTTTGAGTGTTACTGAAGCTCTGACAGATTGTGTTTTTTTTAGGCACCAACAGCATGGCTGTTACCACATATTGTGGTCATGCGTACTGTTTTGTGTGCTTAGTCAAGTTTAAGGTTACATTCAGCAAGAGGGATTCGACTGTATAATGTCACTAATGATGTCAGTGATTGGGGTTTGATGTCAGAACAGGTGTGGTGAAGTGTTTCAACAGAGCTAAATATCAGACTTTTATGTAACCCCCCTGCAAATGGGGGTTCCCAAAAGACTTCCAGGAGCTTGCTTGAATGCTCCAAGCCTGAATGGTGTTTGGCGTTTAAGCCATTTATCAGTGAGTGTTTTTAGAACCTCTGGTACTGTCTCTTTAAGAGCTGTCTGCTTGCAGACATAATTAGTTTGTATGGGGGACTGTGTGTTTCTTTGATTGAGTACCACTCAAGCTGCTGCAATTCACCCATTTTGCAGTCACTAGGAGTGCAAAGGGAACCTGTCTGAAAGATGTAACTGATTGCCAGAAATCATTGCAGTAATAATAAAATTACAGTTTGTCTAACCTGCTTTCTTTGCAGTCAGAACTGTCTGCCTAGTTCCCCATTCTGGTTTTGAACTGCTGAACTGGACCAATCAGTGTGGGGTAAACTAGCTCTAAAATGATCCTTGGCCGAATCAGAACTTGGGACTCATAATCTGAGCCAGCCACAAGAGGATTGTATGGGCAGTGACTCTGGGAGATGTAGTTTAGACTTCAGTGCCTTTTTGGACCAACAGCAGCAGTCTATTGTGGTGACAGCCAATCCAGTCAAGAACTGGGAGGAACTCAAAGGAAGTGCCGGTTTTTGTCGGTTGGAGTTCAGTTGAGCTTTGGCAGTGAAGAAGGAAGGAGCCCTGTGCATTTTCAGTGTGCAGTTTTAGTCAAACGTGTGTAAGGCCCAGAGTTCGGTCTGCAGCTTGTTAGGACTGAATCAAGTCCTGTGAAAAGAATCAAAGGATCTCTGAAGAGTAGAAACCAGGCTCACCCTGTAGAAGACTGGAAGAATTGCTGAAAATTGCACTCGGTCTGTCAGGAACTGAATCTGCTATGTGTTCTCCCGGGTATTGTGCAGTAATGCGATCGGGATACAGATGCAGCCTGCCTGGTATAGTGCTTTCTTTTATATGGATGTGTAAAGAGGTTTGTGTACCTCAAGTGAGCCCTGCTGACATTGAAGGACCCTATCTTATTTGGAAGTCGTGAGTACTAATTCAGGGTCGCTCCCTGTTGAATGCCACATTACATCCAAATGGATTACTGTACTGCTGACTGTTTAATTCTCCTTTTCTCTGTGTGAAAGGGCCCCTACCAGCTGCCACGCGTTTGGACTAGCCACTAGGGCTTGGGTACCCAGGGACAGTAACTGATAGGAATAGGCCTGTGCACAGAGCCATAAATGAATTATTAGAGTGATAAGCTAATTAACCTGATTTCCCCTGTCCTTGTTATATCCCCTAAATAAATCAGAGCTGCTTGTTTCAGCAAAGTTATACTGCCTGGGTGTTTGTCTATGTTAAAGTACTGTACTGTGATTGTTGCACTGTATCTCATTTCACAGGAGGTCCCAGTGCGGAACCAGTCCTGGGGGTAAGTGTATACTGTGAAGGTAATTCTGATATATTGTGTGGGCCACTAGTGGGAAGAAAGGGTTGCAGTGTCCCAGAGGGCTGTGACCAAGTTAGTTTAACTATTGCAAACCCTGACCTCTGGGTGGAGGCACCCGCCATTGGATCAGGCCCCTCAACCTGTTGGTGGCAAATCAGGCAGGGTAGTAGCCCCTGGGATAGCGCCATCTGGGGTTACATCTTGGAGGCTCACCGCTGGGATTGTGTGTCCTCTAGTGGCCATATTCCGAACCACTGTTAAGAAAAAATGGGTACCCGACAGAAGTGGCTGTGCACGGCTGGTGGAGTGGTGTACTGGGAGGAGATCGACCCCAAATGCTATGCTTATCCTGGACATCCCCTGGGTATCATCTGGACACTGTGCAGGAGTACTTTCCAAGGTGGAAGGTTTACAAAACCCTGTGGTGGTGGGTCGGCATGCTAATCTGCTCACCCACACTTTCCTGGCCCTAGTAGAGTTTAAGGATCCCATAGATAGCTCAAAGTGCCACAGACCATTACCCCAGAGGAGCCCTCACTGCTTGAGTGATAACTAAGGACAGTAAAGACCCGGGGGAATCAGCCCCACCACTATCTGAAACTTTTGAGGAGAAATTTGCTGAATGGTTGCTGGGAGAGGAAAACTGTGGAGGACTTGAAGAAACTATTCTTGCCATCTGGGGTGTTCCTCCCCAACACCCTCTCCTGCTCCAGTGCCCGTAATGGTGGCTGAACCAATGCAGACTCCTATTTCTGCACCTGCCATTAGTCACGACTCTTACCGAAGGTTGAGGATCTTCTCTGGCACCTCCCCACCCCCAAGGGGAGATGACTGGGAGACCTGGATGAACTATGTTGCCCCCAAGTGCTAGAATGGCAATGCTCGGAAGAAAGCGAAAGAGGGTTAGTGAGAGCCTCGAGGTCCTGCCCTGGCTACCATCCGTGCTAAGCGGGCCAGTAACCCTGAAGCGACTGCACAGGCCTATCTTGAGGCCTTGGAGAATGTGTATGGGAGCCCAGATTCTGATGAGGACCTATGGTGGAAGTAAGAAATGCACAACAGTACCAAGGGGTTGTTGTCTGTGTATGTCTCGGCTGGAAAAATTGTTGCAAGAATGCCTCAGAAAGGGTAGTTGCCAGCGATTGAACTGGACCGAACCAGACTGGACAGAATCCTTAAGTCTGCCCCCTTCTCAGAACTGCTGTTGCTTCAGTTACGCCTGGCAAATCGACTGGAATCCCCACCTCATGATGAGTTAATGAGAGAAATTCGAGGAGTTGAGAAAAGGCGACCTCGGGAGGTACCTGCACCAACAGCTGTAGCTCGAGCCAGTGACTGAGGTGACCCATCAAGTGAAGTTCAGGGGCAGAGGTTGACAGTCAATGAGTGCTCTGACAAGGAAAAGATATGCCACAATGGGCGAACTGTTGAGAGAGATCAGAATTCAAAAACAGTCCCTTTATGAACGACGCCTGCAAGTCACAGGCCTGACCTATATCCGACTGCATCTGCTATGGGGTGAGGGTACCTACCCATGTATCTCCTGCTGATAACAGCTCCAAACTCAATTCCTTGACCATGGAAGTGGAGAAACTGACGAGATGTCTCCAAATGCTTATCACGCACGCAGACAGAGATGGCACCCAGGTTTCCAGTTAGTAACACCCCGCCCTGGCTCCCAGGTGGCGCCTCGGCCAGCTCAAACTCCAGAAAGTATGTTTTGCTATAATTGTGGGAAAGATGGGCACATGAAAGGAGATGCAGTCCCAAAAGACACTGACAAAGTTGCATATAAGCTACAAGGAGAGCTTGAGAGAAGAAATCAGTGGTTAAGTGCCGACATGATCCCAGTGAGGGGCACCAAAATGCGAATCACACGTCAGCACATGGCAAGGTCAATTTCAGGCCCCCACTACCGCCTCCAGACTGGTCCAGAATGGTGGGTCCCTCCATGGAGACCACTGTAAAGGTGAATGGAGTGTCTACAAGAGCTGTATTAGACAGTGGCTCCCAAGTGACAATTATGTTCCAGGATTGGTATCAAGAAGCATTTGTCAGGCGTACCCTTACAACCATTAGAAGGACTGCATGTGGGGGTTAAGTGAGAAGGCCTACCCCTATTCCGGGTATATCCGAATTTGGCTGTCTTTCCCACCTCCGTGGCTGGAGTGGCCGAACAAGTAGAGACCCTAGCCTTAGTGTGCCCCCCACTGGACTGTATGATGGTGTCCTTTGTTGATTGGAACAAATGCTCACATGTTCGGAAGGCTGGCACAGTTGTGTTATGAAAACAGGGGTCAAAGACTAGTAGAGCTTTAAGAGTTCGGCTTTAATTAAGAAGGCCTATGAGGCACAGAGATGCTGAAAAAACAGAACCAGAGGAACCGGTCGGAATTGTATGGAAGAAGGATCCTGAGTCTCTGATCCTGGCGCAAATGCCCAGTGTACCATAGGAGAGGTCCGTATCAGAAAGGATGTTAAGAATAAAATATTAATGTTGGATGCACCAGGCGATGGAAAATTGCCAGAGGGACTGCTGGTCAAGCCTAGTATTTTGCCCGCTAGAGCCCATGCTTATGCCAGAAGGGTAATGGTCCAAGTTCATAATGTGTCTGAAAGAGACATTCGGTAAATAGAGGTTGCATCCTGGCTAATGTGCATTGTGCAGACACTGCAGTGCTACCCAGCAACAAGAGTTCAAGGAAGAATGACAGAGTAACGCCTGACTTGTTTGATTTCGCAACTCCCCGCTGCCAGCTGAATGGAAAGTGAGGATCAGTGAGAAGCTTGCCCAGAGAGACCAGGTGTTTTCTTTAAAGGAATGGGACGTAGGATGCGTGCAAGGAGCTGAGCACAATATCCGGCTGCATGCGAAGACCATTTCGTGAGAGGTCTCGACGCCTGGCACCTGCTGATATAGATGATGTGAGGACGGCATCTGCAAGAGATGTTAGCGGCTGGTGTAATACAAGAATCCAGAAGCCCTTATGCTTCCCCATTGTGGTAGTGAGGAAAAGAATGGGACAGTAAGGATGTGCGTGGATTATGCACCTTAAACCGGCGGACTATCCCAGATCAGTACACAATGCCCCGCATTCAGGATGCTTGGACTGCCTAAACGGGAGCAAGTGGTTTCTGTGCTGGATCTCCGCAGTGGTACTACCAGATCATGAGGCCCCAGAGGACCGTGGAAGACAGCCTTTATCTGTCCGCTGGCTTCTATGAATTCATGAGGGATGCCTCAAGGGATTTCAGGTGCCCCAGCCACTTTTCGCGATTGATGGAGCGTGCAGTGGGGGACATGAACTTACTAGAGTGCCTGGTATACCTAGATGATGTTATTGTGTTTGGCAGCTCACTGGAGGAACATGAGAGCAGATTATTTAAGGTATTGGATCGACTGGAGGACTTTGGCCTGTAAACTGTCCATTGATAAGTGTCAATTCTTTTCAAACATCAGTAAAGTATGTGGGACACATAGTATCCACCGAGGAATAGAGACCGACCAAGTAAAGTTGAGGCCTTGACCACCTGTCACAGCCCAAAAATCTAAAAGAACTGCAAAGATTCCTGGGATTCTGTGGTTATTATCATGTTTCATCAAGGACTATTCAAGAGTGATCCGCCTTTACTTAACCTTACTCAAGGGTATCCCCAACCTACAAAAATACCAAAAGTCAGCGTCCTCAAGACTGAAGAGTGTATTTTCATCCGTGAAGTATTTGGGGCCCGCTGGACTCCTGATTGTGAGACTGCTTTTCATGAGATCATATCAACTTACCCATGCTCCAGTGCTGGCCTATGCCGATCCAAGAAAACCTCATCCTGCACACTGATGCTAGCTTGCAAGGGTTGGGGGCTGTGTTGTACCAAGAGCACGAGAATGGCCTGAGACCAGTGGCCTTTGCCAGTGAAGCCTGACCCCATCCGAAAAGAACTATCCTGTACATAAGTTAGAGTTCCTAGCTTTGAAGTGGGCTATTGTTGACCAATTCCATGAGTACTTGTATGGGGCTAAAATACTAGTAAAGCTGACGATAATCCTTTGACCTATGTGCAGACCTCAGCTAAGTTGGATGCCACTGGCCACAGGTGGCTTTCTGCATTATCTACATATGACTATGCTCGAATACCGAGCAGGTCTGAACCACATAGATGCTGATGCTCTCTCCCGAGGCCTGTTCCCAGAATGATTGGGTCCGATTGGCAGAACCTGACATTCGGGCACTCTGCCGGAGTTTGACAGGAGAACAAATGTCCACAGAGCAGTGGACTGCATGGTGGATTGCTTGGGACCCTCTGAGAATTGCATACCTGCTGCTTATTGCCACTTTTCTGCAATAGACATTGGTGCACTGCCTCAGCTGGACAATGACAGTATTCGTGAACTCAATCCAGCGATCCTATGATCAAATCAGCTTTAGAAGCCTCTATGCAGGAAAAGATGTGTCCAAATTACGCTCCACTGATTTGAGAACTGCACTGTTATACAAAGAAGGTCCTAAGTTGAAACTGATCAATAAACTGTTATATAGAGAAACAGTAGACAGAGGGACAAGTAGACAAACAACAACTGGTGCTGCCCACTGCCTTCGAGACTCAGTACTGAGGTCCTTGCACAACCACATGGGGCACCTTGGTATAGACAGAACACTTGACTTGGTGAGATCCAGATTCTATTGGCCTAAGATGGGGCTGATGTGGAGCAACACATTCGAACTTGTAGTCGCTGCTTACAGAGGAAAGCTTTACCCCAGAGGGCTGCCCCTTGTTAACATCACCACCAGTGCACCCATGGAGCTGGTCTGTATTGATTTTCTGAGTTGGAGTCAGATCAAAGAAATATCAGTAATGTGCTGGTGGTCACTGACCATTTCACGAGATATGCCCAAGCTTTCCCACCAAAGACCAGAAAGCATCCACTGTAGCCAAAGTACTTTCGTGAAAACTTTTTGTTCTATGGGGCTCACAAAGAATCCATTCTGATCAGAGGAGAGACTTTGAGAGTCGTCTGATCAAAGATGCTTTCTCTGTGGGGAGTGAGAAAGTCCAGAACCACTCCTTACCACCCCAGGGGACCCACAGCCTGAGCGTTTCAACCGCACTTTGCTAGATATGCTAGGCACCCTGCACCCAAAGGACAAGCCTAGATGGAGCCAACAAATTAGCACCCTGGTACATGCTTATAACTGCACAAAAGTGATGCCACTGGGTTCTCCCTACCGCCTGATGTTTGGAAGAGAAGCTCGACTACCGGTAGATGTGTGTTTTGGGGTCTCTCTGATGGGGTTCAAGCTGACAACTATTTACAGTATGTGCAAAAGTTAAAGGCCCAGCTAACTCATGCGTGCCAACTGGCTCAAACCATGGCTGCCAAAAGAAATCTGGCCAACAAAGAAAGGTATGATAAAAAGGTGAAAGCACAGGAACTCCAGGAGGGAGATCGGGTATTGCTAAGAAATCTGGGACTGCATGGCAAACACAAGATTGCTGACAGATGGCACCATCTCCCTCACATTGTAGTGGGCAAACTAGATGATCTGCCAGTGTACAAAGTAAGGCCTGAGAATAATTCAAAAGATGTAAAAACAATGCATAGAAATCATTTACTGCCCATTGGACAAATCTTAATTGAGTCTGAGCCCTAGAAGATCCCCTCTGGACCAGTGACTAGAGCTGCTGCTAAGAAAAGATCAAGAAAGTCTGCACCTACAGAAGCAAAGTTAAAGTGTTCCCTCCACAAGTCCCAGTTGAGCATGACTGTCAGTCCATATCGGAAGAAAGTGAGAGTGACTTTGAATACTATCCTTCTACGAACTGAGTCAATTGTTTGAGGGGCAATTCCTAGTCAATACTGGAGATGAAGCTGGGCCTTCTGGACTGTCTAAACTGACATCCGGAATCAATGCTCCCAGAAAGTGAAGTGCAAAGCATCAGATCAGATGAAATGGAATCATTGTGCATGGTTGAACTGTTTGAGTCTAGGGAGGAAAATGATAGATTGGGGCAGACTGGTGATACAATCTTAACAAGAAGAGTATTTTGAGTGCCCTGACAGTCCACTGCCAGTGTCCGAAAGCTCTCCATGCGAGCCAAATGTTGTGGACTCAGAAACTGTAACTCCTGAGCTGAAAGTGCCCCAAGTTCTAGCCTCTACCCCATGGAGACTCCCTGACAAGTGAGGACAATGCTGAAAATGAGGCTCAGAGTGCAGAGACTATAACAGTTCCCCTAGAAAGACTGGTCGAGCTGTAAAGCCTGTGGTGCACCTCAGTTATGATTCACTTGGGAGGCCTGTGGACTTGCCTCTCAATGTTGTCCATAAAGGAGTGTATGTGTCCCCGAGCTCATTGCCCAAACTGAGCGTCAGTGCTAACTCAAGTTACTTGTGTTGCCCTCTAAGTATGGTGCCCTTGCCCCATCCAGCCCCAAGGTAACTGATAGGAAGGCCCTCTCTTCAGGTTTCATGTACAAGAGGTAATAACTTGAGTTATGGTACAATGTGTATGTAATACTGTAAAGAGTGACGTACTGCAATGTTTCAGAAATGTGTTCTTGGTAAAATGATATATTGACTGATGATTACATGTGCGAGCCTAATGCAAATGTATATGGTTGCAGTTGAAACTTATGGGTACTTGCTTGACGCGGACGCCAAGCTTTCCCAGGCCAGGAAGGTGTAACCCCTGCAAATGGGGGTTCCCAAAGACTTCCAGGAGCTTGCTTGAATGCTCCAAGCCTGAATGGTGTTTGCATTTAAGCCATTTATCAGTGAGTGTTTTTGAACCTCTGGTACTGTCTCTTTAAGAGCTGTCTGCTTGCAGACATAATTAGTTTGTATGGGGACTGTGTGTTTCTTTGATTGAGTACCACTCAAGCTGCTGCCAATTCACCCCATTTTGCAGTCACTAGAGTGCAAAGGAACCTATCTGAAAGATGTAACTGATTGCCAGAAATCATTTACAGTAATAATAAAATTACAGTTTGTCTAACCTGCTTTCTTTGCAGTCAGAACTGTCTGCCTAGTTCCCCATTCTGGTTTTGAACTGCTGAACTGGACCAATCAGTGTGGGGTAAACTAGCTCTAAAATGATGCCTTGGACGAATCAGAACTTGGACTCATAATCTGAGCCAGCCACAAGAGGATTGTATGGGCAGTGACTCTGGGAGATGTAGTTTAGACTTCAGTGCCTTTTGGACCAACAGCAGCAGTCTATTGTGAGTGACAGCCAATCCAGTCAAGAACTGGGAGGAACTCAAAGGAAGTGCCCGGTTTTGTCGGGTTGGAGTTCAGTTGAGCTTGGCAGTGAAGAAGGAAGGAGCCCTGTGCATTTTCAGTGTGCAGTTTAGTCAAAAACGTGTGTAAGGCCCAGAGTTCCGGTCTGCAGCTTGTTAGGACTGAATCGTCCTGTGAAAAGAAACAGGATCTCTGAAGAGTAGAAACCAGGCTCACCCTGTAGAAGACTGGAAGAATTGCTGAAAATTGCACTCGGTCTGTCAGGAACTGAATCTGCTGTGTGTTCTCCGGTATTGTGCAGTAATTGCGATCGGGATACAGATGCAGCCTGCCTGGTATAGTGCTTTCTTTATATGGATGTGTAAAGAGGTTTGTGTACCTCAAGTGAGCCCTGCTGACATTGAAGGACCCTATCTTATTTGGAGGTCGGAGTACTAATTCAGGGTCGCCTCCTGTTGAATTGCCACATTACATCCAAATGGAATTACTGTACTGCTGACTGTTTAATTCTCCTTTTCTCTGTGTGAAAGGGCCCCTACCAGCTGCCACGGTTTGGACTAGCCACTAGGGCTTGGGTACCCAGGGACAGTAACTGATAGGAATAGGCCTGTGCACAGAGCCATAGGTAGATTATTAGAGTGATAAGCTAATTAACCTGATTTCCCTGTCCTTGTTATATCCCCTAAATAAATCAGAGCTGCTTGTTTCAGCAAAGTTATACTGCCTGAGGTATTTGTCTATGTTAAAGTACTGTACTGTGATTGTTGCACTGTATCTCATTTCACAGGAGGTCCCAGTGCCGGAACCAGTCCTGGGGGTAAGTGTATACTGTGAAGGTAATTCTGATATATTGTGTGGGCCACTAGTGGGAAGAAAGGGGGGGTTGCAGTGTCCCAGAGGGCTGTGACCAAGTTAGTTTAACTATTGCAAACCCTGACCTCTGGGTGGAGGCACCCGCCATTGGATCCAGGCCCCTCAACCTGTTAGTGGCAAATCAGGCAGGGGTAGTAGCCCCTGGGATAGCGCCATCTAGGGGTTACATTTAGATAATTGAACTTAGTTCTATAGTATGGTGTAGTCAGTCAAATTAGTTCCAACTGAGGCTTATCTGGGTTTGAATACAAATTGAGTCACCTGTTTTGCAGGTTGTGACATAACCTTCCCACCATAGGAACTGCAACTCATTTAACTGTAGCTCAGTGGTACACTGAATGTGTGTTTGCTTAGCAGACAAAGTATTAGTGTTTCAGATACTGGCAGGACTAAAACATTATTTAAAAGTTGGAACTTGCATGGTGATTTATGATGGTGTGGAGCTGGAATACTAAATTATATGAGAAGTACATTTATCTAAAAAAACAATAATTTGTGAAGATCATGACTTGCTGGTATTAGATACCCAGTCACCTGTTTTGCAGGTTGTGACTTAACCTCTACACTGTAGGAAATGCAACTCACTTACCTGCAGTTTATTGGCATATTAAATGTGTTTGCCTAATAAGCTAAGGATCAGTGGTTTAAATTAAAGTAGACATGATTTGAATCCTGCCAGCTAAGAGCAACAGTTTGTGAAGGTAAATTGTCTGCTCAGACTGGATCCCCAGTCCCCTGCTTTGCAAAGTGTGACTTAACCCTTACATCATAGGAACAGTGGCTCACGTGCCTGTTGCTCAGTGGCATACTGAATGTGTGTTTAGTTGGCAGTATAGCCTAGAAGTTAGAGTAATGAGCTGTGAATGAGCTTGGTATATTCAGCACACCTGGGTTTGATTCCCACAACCTCCACTTCGCTTACTTACTGTGTGACTCTGAGCAAGTCACTTAACCTCCCAGAGCTCCAGGGTTGACCTTGAAAACAGGCAGTTGTGCCTAGTGGGATTTACCCAGTTACCAAAAGAATTTAAAAAAATACAAGTAGACATAGTTTGAATTCTGGCTGGGATTTAAATATTTTTTTCAACTTTTCTTTGTAAGGTGTAAATCACTTCAGTGGTGATTCATGGTAGTGTGAAACTGAACTACAGTATAACCTCACCCGAATGTTTTTGGGGACAATAAAAATGTTTGGATAAGTGAGAGAACTTTACAATTAAGTCTATTAAGCTAGGAGACTCACCACCGTTTTGGATAACTGAGGTTTGGATAACTGGGGTTTTACTGTAGTAAATTATATGAGAAGTAAATTTAGCTAAGAGCAACAATTTGTGAAGGTTAATTGCCTGCTGGGATTAGATCCCTAGTTCTCTTTTTTCCAGGTTGTGACATAACATCTACACCATAGGAATTGCACCTCACTTAACTGAAGCTTCATAGCATACTGCATATGCACTGGTTTAGCAGGCAAAGGGTCAGTGGTTCAAATCCTGGCAGGGACTTAAACATTTATTTAAGTTTTTTCTTTGTGAAATGGAAACTCACTTGAATGGTGATTCATGGTGGTGTGTAGTTAGAATGGTAAATTATATGAGATGTACATTTAGCTAAGAACCACAATTTGTGAAAGAATATCACCTGCTGGGTTTAGATCCTAGGTCACCTATTTTTCAGGTTGTGACATACCTCTACACCACCGGAACCGCAACTCACCTGTTTGCACTTCAGTGGTACATTGAACGTGTGTTTGCTTAGGAGGCAAAAGATCAGCAGTACAAATCTAGGTAAACACATTTCAAATCCTGGCAGGGATTTAAACATATTTGTCAAATGTTTTTGTAAAATAAAAACTCTCTTTATTGGCATTTCATGGTGGTGTGGAGTCGGCATAACAAATTATATGAGAGGTAAATTTAGCTAAGAACAACAATTTTTGAAGGTAAATTGCCTGCTTGGATTAGATCCCCAGTCGCCTGTTTTTCAGATTGTGAATTAAACTCTATGCTATAGGAAATGCAGTATCCACACCTGCAGCTCAGTGGTATATGGAATGTATGTTCACTAATCAGGCAAAGTCTTAGTGGTTTGAATCCAGGTAAGTACACAGACTATTGCAGTTTAATATGTAATTATTGTACACCTGACAGACCTTATTTAGCACCTTTAGTACCATTGGTACTTTGATTACATATTTTGTAGTGTAACTATAACTGCTCTTATAAGATCATGCTGTAGACTACAGCTGAACATATTACTAAATTGTTGATTTATGGTTTGCCATTTTTTTAACATATAAACAGAATCTCTTTTCAGAAACAGACTGATGGTCTGTTGAGTCTGCCCATATTATTCAATAGTACCTCACCCACTGACCTAGTGTCCTGAGGCTTTGTCCCAGTCTGCCCCCACCCAACCCACAACCATCCCCTTAGTACTCACCTCTAGGACTATGAGTCCTCTTACTTTGTCCCAACCATGTTTGAACCCCTTTAATATACCTGCCCCACAACATCTGCTAGTAATCTGTACCACAGGTCCATCACCCTCTCAGTGAAGTAAAACTTTCTCAAATCCCTCCAAAATCCCACCCCCCACACCAACCTCCAGTCATGCCCTCTTGTGACTTTGTCCTTATTTTTAATAAACAGGCCTTCACTAACATACTAACATATTAACATACTAAAATGCCAGCAGAATAGGCCTAACAGTCTTTCGTGTCTGCTTGTTTGGTCAGCCCCCACCCTGGGAGCTGAACTTGCTGCTCTCCTCGCCTTCTCTGGCTTCTCCCTTCCCAGTTCCAGATATTCTCGCTGCACTGGATTTTGCTTCCAGAACCCTTCCCCTATACCTGTCCCACCCACTCTTGAACCCCTCCACCGTCTCTGCCTCCACCAGCCCCCTGGGCAGCGCATTCCATGGCTCCACCACCCTCTCAGTGAAGTAGCAACTCCTCCTTTCTCCCCTGAATCTTCCCCCTCCTGCTTCCACCCATGCCCTCTAGTTGCCCCTCCTCCTTCCTTCAAAGCACCCTGACTGCACTAGTCACCCTGTTTATACCCCTCAGAAACTCATGTCTCTCACTCATGTCTCCTATCTTCAATCTGGCCTGCAGCAGCAGTACATGTTCAGGACCATATCATGTCCACTCTCTTTACTGGTAGGGTGTTCCATAGGTTCACCATCACCTAGAAGAACAAGTGTCTAAGATTATGGCCTGAGTTAACCACCACTGAGGATCTGGGTGTCACCATGTCTTGCTGCAGGATATCAAATCAAACATCTCTGGCTGTACAATCTTGTAGTTATCCTTAAGCATATTATAGATGAAGACCATGTCCACTCTCAGCCTCCTTTTCTCCAGGGTGAACACATTAAGGACCTCTCCTCATAGCTTATGTACCCCAAACCTCTGATCCTGATCATTTTGGTAGCACAAGAAAGTGAAGAGTAGGAGATACCTGGCTGAGCAGTAGACAGGGGTAGTCCATGTCTTGTACCTATTAACAGGGATCCCCTCTTAGAGGCAGTGAGTGGACCAAGTGGTATGGCCCTTCCCCTTTGGGCAGTTTTTTGTAATACTAGCTCTCTTGCGAATAAAACAAAGGTGGTGAGAGATTTCATTACCAATTCCTGAACAGATCTGGTGTGCATCATGGAGACCTGGCTGGGGGATGGCTTGGTTCTAGTGCTTGAGGTTTTGATCCCAGATGGATTCTCTGTAATGCAGTGCCTGAGGTGGCAGCATAGGGGTGGTGAGGTGGCAATCTATTTTAGATCCAAACTGGGATTCACTGCACTCCTGGTGGCAGAGTCTGGGTCCTTTGAGTGTGTGAGTGATCAATGGAAAGCAGATTTGGGGTGCAGGATTCCACTCATCTATTGTCCCCCGAGGAGTCAGGCTTGTGGGAATTCATAGACTTGAACATTGACCTAGAACTGGAATCATCCAGGCTGTTTGTGTTGGGTGCTTTCTGTGCATGCGTAAATGATGACAAGTCTTCTTTTGCAATCAGATTCCTCCAGACTATGTCAGCACTGGACCTTGAACAGTTTGTTCCCTCTGCTACCTATGAACATGGTCAACATTGGACCTGGTCTTAACCTCAGGACTGAAGGTATTTGATGTTGAGGTTGTTCCTATGACTTAGTTGGAATATTTTGCAGTGAAATTCCACTCTTTGGCCCCCTGGGTAATCCCCCCCCACACAGAGATGATCAAGAGGCAACCTAAATAGAACTTGGTTCCTGGAGGAGCCGGACAGTTCTATGTCATAATAGAAAATATTTAACAGCGACTCACACATGAGCAAATACATTTAGCTGAAAACAAAATAGCCTACACAGCCACCACAGCAATCGCCAAGACAGCAAGGGCACTATACAGTGCAAGAGTGGGACAAGATGCATTAACATTTAATGTGGGGGGCTATGACCTCAACACCCCCCTTTGTGGGGGCAAGCCCCCTGCACCCCCCATATTAATGTAATCAACTCTAGGGGGTAGGCACTGGGGGAAAGGAGAATACATAGGAGTAGGACCACAGTATGCAGGGGGGATACCGTGGCTGGGATAACATCAGCCGGGGGGGAACCACAGGACACAACAGGAAATAAAAAAAAATTAACAGCCAGAAGATATTAAAAAAAACATTTGCCTACAGGCAGCTCCAAACCCGGGACCATCACCATTCTAGGCAATTACTGTGTCTGCCATGCCAAGTGGCCAGCTCGGCTGCAGCAGACTTCATTCCTTCATTTAGCCAACATCACTCTACAAGTCCCCCGTCATTCGCCCTGGATATTCCATCACTCCACACTCACTGTTCCCTCCCCTCGCTATACCTACACTCTTGCTACTTCATTGGAAATGCAAATTGAGTTATTCATATCTGAGTCACTCAATTTGCTTCACCCATATAACGGGATACCGAGCTGGACATCTTAAGCATGTTATCTGCCAGCATTGGGGATGCAGAGGTGGCTGTAAAGAGCTGTATAGTGACTTGACTTTCATCAGCAACTGAGACCATTTCACCTATCTGTGTATGCTTGTTGGTCTCCCAGCCCAGTTTACCTTGTTACAATGATGAGCTGAGAAGGCTGAAGATGATGGGGTGAAGACTGGAGCATACCAGGTTGAGACAACACTTTTTGGAGGACAGACTGGCTCTGAAGGCCAATTATGTGGCCTACCAGAGGTCAGTCTCCCAGAAGATAACAGAGTTCTTGTCAGAACTGATTGCTGCAGGGAGGGATAGACCAGTGCAACTTTTCTGGACTGTGGACAGACTTTTATATCTGTCCTGTCTACTGTCTGGGGGAGAGGTTTTATCAGAAATGTGTGAACTTTTTGGATCTTTCTTTCTTGACAGGGTGCCCTCCATTACAACAGGGATCTCATGAGAGGAGTAGTTAATAGTGAGAATATGAAACAGTTTAAGGATAACTTGGATCTACAAATTGGGGATGCAGTATACAAGTTCTAAATCAATTAATAAACAATAAAGGGCAAGCATTAAAGATGCAAGTCTGATTGCTTGAATACATCTACAAAATCTATGAAATAGTCCCCAATAGTAATTAGGATAGTTTGAGCAACAGCTCTTCAATTCATTGTATCTGGTTTCAGCCAGTCTCAATTCAGGATATATCACATGTGATATCCAGGTTGCTACCTACCTACTGTGCTCTAGTCTGCACTCATGGCCTACCCATCTGGTGATGGTCTGTTGGGAAGCTCTGGCTCCTGTTGCAACTCTAACCATCTGGTGTTCTCTGAGTGAAGGGTTATTCCCTTCTGCATTAAAGAATGTGAGAGTGAAGCCCTTACTCAAGAAACCATCTTTAGACCCGGAAATGTTATCCAACTACAAGCCTGTTTAAAACCACCTTTTTTAAGGAAGATGATTGAAAAGGTGCTTGCATGACAGCTGGAGAGTCAACTGATGCAATGATATATTGAAGCCATTCCACTCAGGTTTCAGACCTTGGCACAGCACAGAGACTGCACTGGTGAAAGTGTTGAATGATCTTTTCCTGGCAAGGGGTAAAGGGGAATGTTCTTATTGTACTTGACCTTTCATCTGCATTTGACACCATGGACCATGGGATCTTTTGGGATTGCCTTAGGTGCAATGTGGAAATTGATGGTGTGGTGCTGCACTGGTTTGAGTCTTTCCTGTCCAACAGATGTCAGTGTGTAACCCTGGGAGCTTCTGTCAGAGCCTCAGCTGTTCCCTCAAGGACTAATCCTGTCCCCTATATTGTTTGTGGTGTACTTGTTTTCACTGGGAGAGACCATGAGGCAGTATAGCTTGGGATTTCACTGCTATGCAGATGGTACCCAGCTGTATCTATCCTTCACACCAGACTGGAGCAATTCTGTTGCTGTGTTAAACAGATGTTTTTCTGACCTAAATGATTGGATGATTGCTAGCTGGTTGACTCTTTAATCTGGTGAAAAACATAATTGTTAATACTAGAACCAGGATCACAGAAAGTGGCAATGAAGAGGGTTTCCCCTACATTACCGTTACTGGTTTGCACTTCTCTCCAAGCAGTGGATAAGGTTAAAAACCTGGGAATCGAAACTGATGACAGACTGACCTTTGAACACCATCAGTCAAATGTCATACGTTTTGTTTTTTCCATTTAAGGAATATTGCCTGAGTAAAGCCCTTTGATCTGGCGAATGTTTGTCCCATGGTTTTGTAACACACAGTATGGGCTACTTTAGTGCTCTTTATCTCAGGCTTTCTGGAATTTAATGCATTGTATCATTTCCAGCTCATGCAGAATGTAGTAGCACTGCTGTTATGTGGCACAAGTTTTTTTTTTTTCTTTTATTATATCATGCTGGTGCTGCGTGAACTGCACTGGCTACTGGTTAGATAGCACGTTGCCTTCAAGAGTTGCTTGATAGTTTTCAAGGTCCCGCATTGGTGGGTCCTGACTACATAGAAGACCTCCTTCTTCCATACACCCTGATTCAGTCACTCCAATCAGCATAGGAGAATCTGTTGGTTGATTCACAGGCAAGCCTGAAATCCTCAGGAAACATTGCCTTTTCTGTAGCAACCTCGTATCTGTGGAACTCTTTGACAAACCACTTGCAGTGGATTCCCTTCATTGGTGCTTTTTAAAAAATTCCCTAAAGACTTGTCTCTTGTCCCTGGCATTTGAGGGCACTTTTAACATAAAATGCTCTGTTTGACGCATAAAGGGTATGATTGCTGCTACGCTCTGATGTATGTGTTTTAGGTATGTTTTAAATAATGAACTCTTCTGTTTTAATGTAAAGTGCTTCAAGCCTTAGAGATGAGGTGCTATATGAAATAAAAGTTGACTTGTTGATTGACTGAGCACAGTAAGCACCGTCTTGACTGCCTCAATGTCCTTTCTGTATTGAAGATGCCAAAACTACACACATGCTCCAGGTGGGGCCTGACCAGGGCCTTGCAAAGTACTTCTCCTGCTGTGATGGTCAGCCCTCCATTTGATGTACCTCAGATTTTTGCTGGCTGTCTTGACAGTGGCTGTGCATGGGTTATATATGCTGGCATGACAAAAAAGATCACGACCGGCCTTTCACTGATAGGCTCCATGTCAACCGCAAGTTGCAGTCGGCATGGAGCTGCACAGTTCAACACTGTTTTTTACATTGGGGGGCTTTGCCCCCGCACTCCCAATTAAAGGATTCTAACTCCAGATTGGAGTTAGTTTGGGGAGGGAGTGCAGGTCAGGGGAAGTGATTGCCCCCTTCCAGTGGCATTTCTATGGCAACAAGGCACTGTAGTCAATATTGACGCATGTTGCCATAGAAATGTCACTGTTAGGGTGGCATACCACTGTGCACTACTTGTCAGAATACTTCCCATGTCCCAGATTTTGGAAGTCTGTATTTTAAGAGAGTCCAGTTTGGGACATCACAATAAATAGTAATTGAACACAAGAAACCATTTTTACTTTCTTGCCCTCAAAACATGTTACCCGATTTTCTATTTACCTTTGGAAGCTACGCCTATTTTTATTTTGGAAGCTTATTGGCTTATATTATGGCAGTCAGATCTACTAAAACTTAACTGAAGCACTGTTAATGCAGCAGCTGCAACAGCTGCAGCAGCTGAAACAGGTCATTGCCCAGAGACAATCGATATGGGAGCTTCAGCTGAAGAGTTTCAGGGGGCTGTCTGCTGCTGATGAAAGAAGGTCAGTCTGTGTTTTGTAATACTAAACAGAGGGCAAAGGGACTTGATCAAAGCACAGGTGAAGGAGGTAGGAGCCAGCCCTTTCACTTTGATCTAACGTATGCTTCTGATTCTTTCAACTTTCACTGTTTGTCATTCTGTTTTAGGGGCGCCAGTACAAGTGGGAAGGATGCCATAGCCGGATAGTTCAGATTTTGGTGATGATGACCTTTGTGGCATTAGTAGTCATTCCGATTCATGCACTCCCTCTATATATATATATATATAGAGAGAGAGACAGCAGATTGCCCATGTCAGAGACTTGCAAATAGGACCCACAGAATCAAAGTAACACAGAGTGAAATCCCTATCAGAGAGGAACATGTTTCCAGTTCTCCGCAGGTCTGCTCCACCCACCTTATACAAATCGATTTGAAGCTTCACAAGACCCAACTACCGAGTCAAAAAAGACGCATGCTGGCACATCTGTTTCTTGTACAATGCAAAGGAATGCAAAAACGTTTGTAAACCTACTGATGATTACTTCATAAAATTCCATAAATCACAAGATACCTTCTTGACATATGTATGCACACACACACACACACACACACACACACACACACACACACACACCTGTACTCACCCGGTTATCGGTTATAAAAAAATCATTTTTTTGAAGTTGTGGCTTCTGTCTCTCTGTCTGTCTATCTAGTCTCCCTCTCTAGCTATCCAATATATGTCTGTCTGTCTGTCTGTCTATGTATCTCTCAATCTATCTTGTTCTACTCCACACTTCTTTTGTAAAACAGAAGTCTCTTGTGCTGATTGTGATGTTTGTTCTTGAATTACTTTGTTGAAGCCAGGAACAAATACAATTAAAAGGGTGATAAGAAATGTATGAAGTTCCTTAATGTAACTGTAAACTGATTTTAAACCATGCTCCACAAAACCTGATAAGACACGGCAGTAAAGGACATTGGTTGAGATCGGACTGGGGTACAGGGGGCCCACATGGAAAGTGAACAGAGGTGCTCACCTGGAAAAATCAATAGGTGAAGGCACGGGGTGACACACTCATGTCAGTATTAAACTTAAATTTGATGCACTTGCTCTGTATTTGGATCTTACATTTACCTATAGAGCGCCAACTACACCATATAATTAGAAGAAAAAAAAAGATGATTAATGCAAAGATGTTCAGAGTTTAGAAGGTGGCTATGCACCCATAGAGAGGGAGCACGCGGAAATGTGCTGGTATCCTTGTGGGTCAATCAGACTCTGGTAATAGAGAGTGATTCAGTAGGAGGAAGAGGGAGGGGAAAGAGAGAGAGAGAGAGTCAGTAGGAGGGATAGACAGACAGACAGACAGACAGACAGAAACAGAGACATTTTGGGATGCCCTTGAGTACATTTATTGTTTTTTTGTGTTTGCTTGCATGCATGTGCAAGAAACACATTTCGTCAGCTTCCTTTACAAGCTGGCTGTGGAGGTGCGGCAGTGTTGTGGCCAATGGCAGCAGTCCGTTCTGGAGCTGGTCTCTACCACGGCGAATAGAGGAGCATGCTGTCGATGATGACAGTTAATGAGCATGCCATTATGCTAAAAGAAACTGGCCTCTGCAATCAGGTAGTGCCCCGTCACTACACAATCAGCTGTTTTTGCTGCGGGGTGGTCCATGACTGCAGCAGCAAATTAGAGCTGCATCGTCTGGTTTTTTTTTAGTAGTGCCTGCTTTCATGTATTCTGAGCCAAGTTAAAGAGTCACACACACTACCATTTTGCTGTCCACAATGCCAGTTCACATCCCTAAACAACCATTCTAAAAATAAATAGTAACCCTTGGGGGGGGGGTACTTTGGTGGTACTTACATGCTCCAGTCTTCACTGTCTACCATGCTAAACCTGCTGACTGATGAGGGAATGTTACACAATCTCCTCTCATAGGTACGTTACAGCCATATACTGTATTTATTATACAACTTCTTTTCTTATGCGAACACTGTCTGTTACTTCCCTCTTCAACCTCTCCTCTATTTTTCAAGTACCTGAAGGATTTGAACAAAGTAGACACCAGGTGTGTGTTCAATCTGAAAGGTGGAAGGGAAACCAGGGGGAACTCTATGAAGCTGGAAGGGGCAGGTTCAAGAGGGAACTGAGGAGGCACTATTTCACAGAAATGGTGGTGACAGAGTGGAATGGTCTGCCAGAGGAAGTTTTATCATTGCAGAGTGTTGGGGGCTTCAAGAGGGGGTGGGACAGATTCAAGGGAAGGGTACAAACCTGGAGGGGATGAGAGATGGGGGGATGGCACATGAGGGAGGTGGGGGCAGCTGCAGTCTAATGGGCTGAAGTGCTACTCACTTGAGCAAATTAGACAGACCGAATGTCCTGTATCTGCTGGCAATTTTGTATGTTCGTATGTTCTTATTAGCTGAGCTCCATGTGTTGTAGCATGCAGCGCTACTGAAGAAGCTGACAAAGTCTGGTTTAAGGTGCTGCCCGCTGACTGATGAGGGAATGCTACACAATCACCTCTCGTGGGTTTGTTACAACCATATACTATATTTATTTATATATTCTTGCCATAAACTACTATAATCCAGGATTGTCTGAATGACATCTCCAGCTCCATCTTTGAAACGGACATACAACTTCTTTTCTTATGCGAACACTGTCTGTTACCTCCCTCTTTAACCTCTCCTCTCTTGTTAGCCAAGCTCCATGTGTTGTAGCATGCAGTGCTACTGAAGAAGCTGACAAAAGTCTGGTTTAAGGTGCTGGAAACTTCATTTGGTGGCGGATGTGGCCAACTTACCTTGCATTGGCACAGTCATTGTACAGGGTCTCGAAATCCTTCCTGGAGGTAAGTTTGCAATGGTTCACTCCTGGCTGGATGGCCCCGAGGCCCCTCAGGATCCAGACCTGATCTACGTTACACACTACTAGCATGATCTCAAGCCTCTTCAGCTTCGTGTAGACTGTGTGCAAGATGCCGACCAGATGCTTCAGAAAGAGATCAGAAGCCTGAGGCAAGCAGATGAGTTTGCAGCCATGCACTGTGAAAGAAGCCACCTTGGCCCCCCACAAATCCACCATCTACATTCATTGTTCTGGGGGGTGTTCTCGACAGGCGAAGGGGTCAAGTACATGGGCTTGTTTTGGAGGTTGTTATCTGCTGCGATAGTAGGGCTGCTGCTGCTGGTCGTGATCAGCTCCGATTGGAAAAGGTTGTGCCCTGGCAGGGGTGATGGAAGGGGAAGGAGAAGAGGTGGCCGAAGACGAGGAGGTGGTTGATGAAGAAGTTGAAACTGGAGGTTGAGGGACCAGCTGGGACAGGGGAATCAAAACAGCTGGTATGGCAGTGGTCACATATATTAGTTGTTACGAAATCAGTGTACACAGAAGTGTCCCATAAATCGAGGTACACAGTCCACACAAAGTTCTGGTCCAGCTCTATGACAGAGTTAAAGATGAAGGTGAAAAGGAGGAGGTTTGAAGGACTTGGATTTTCTCTGGCAGTACATTGATCAAAGATCGAGAGAGAGAATGACAAACAGAAAATGAGCTGGAAAGGGCTACCTGCTCTTTGGATGAGTTGCTGTTGTCACACGGTGCGGGTGGTGGATCTCCAAGAACTTGAAATAGCCTTCTATGACAGCCAGGCTTGTATGCAATACAAATAAATTCAACAGCATGGCATGGGAAGAGAAAAGATGTGTGTAGCACTGTGGAGAAAGCCGCTGTTTATCTGAAACCATGAGATTATGTGTTTCTGTTTCACAAAATCAGATGTGTTATACCAAGTTTATCAATACAGAGGAGCAAAGTCTTTCGGCAAATTTGAAAGCGCAGTATAACAAGCTAGTAAAATATTAGGTTCCGCCTGATACGTTTCCATCTCCTAGAATGAATTGCTTGATACACCCACCATCCCATTTCTAACAGAAACACACAGGATCACATTTCATCTTTGTTAAAAGACGAAACTAAATTGCAAAGTATGAACATTAAAAAAAAACATACCTCATAAACTAGACACCCATATTAAAAATACAAAAGGAGGTATCATACAGGCATTTACAGTGTTTTTAGAAATGAGGTTATTTATTGTAACAGTTTACATAAACATGCACAGCAATTGTGTTTCTATGGCGTCTTGCTCTACTGCTCAGGGTGCTTCAGTCTAGGGTTACCACCTCTTAAGAAGCCCAAAGTGGGACATTTCTTACTAAAATATAATTTTCTCACAAGACAATGTGTATCCTCGACCAGTTCATAAACTTGTTTTCTCTAAATAATCAGAATTAAAACTAAGTGTTGCAGTGTTTTAGTTGTTCATATTGTTTCTCATGATTGTAAGGTGTTTAAAGTGTTTTCTACAACATTTAGAGGAAAGTTAGAAAATATTTTTTCTACTGTAAGGTCAGGACACGCGGTATTTTTCATGTTCGTTTTCCTTTGCATTACACAGTTGCCCAGATCTGGACAGTCCTGCAAATAATCTGGACAGGTGGTAACCCTATCTTCACAAAAATAGTACACTGGAATGGACTTTTGAAATGCCATATAAATAGATCATATACAAATGGCAATAATCTACTAATTGTAACAGAACAAGCATTAAACAAACAAGCAAAACTGAGTTCCCAGTTAGCGAACAATTCCTTAGATTCAACCCAGTCACCAAAGGCTTGGGGGAGTCCCATTTTAAAACTCCTCCTTCAGGGTAAAGTCCTGCGATTGTTGGGGAATGAGTGACTCCCAAGTAGTGGAGACTGTCACCCAGCAAGCGCTATCCCCATATTGTCTGAGGCAGGATGGCCAACACATTCTCCTGGGTGGAGTGGAGTGGTTTGCCAGAGCACAGAAGGCTTACAGATCTTTAAAGTAGCCTAGACCCAGTTCATGGGCTCTCCAGTTTCATTCAAAGTGAGGGTGGTGGTGGTGGTGGTGTGTATGGGGGGGGAAGGGCTATATATTACTTAACATTGATTACTGTTTTCTCATAGTCATACACTTTACAAACCTTACAGTCTAGGTAAAAGTCACAAAAGTTTTACAACAAACTATTCTAAGAAACAGATAACTGTCATTTTATTACACACTCCTATGTGTCAATATAACAATTAGAATACCTGTAAAATTATATGGAACGGTTTACATTGCCATGTGTTATGCAGTACTGTACATTTTCGACCCTGGATGTAAAAATAGAACTGATATACCATATTTACAACTAATTATGCATCAATGACATTGAGGCTTAGGCTTCTATTAAGTGATCATTTGCAATGTTGGATAACTTATTACCTGCTTGGGTAAATGTGCAAATTTTTCAAACAATTGCAAACACAAAAACTGGTAGATATGTATTTGAGAACTTATTTTTCTTTATTCAGCTTTCTGTAGTGCATGAAAATCCCGACAGCATGGTCCACCTCTACAAGGAAGACTCACTCCAGGGATTGTCCATAACATAGTACTTTGACACACAGAGAAATGTAAACTGTATTGCAACATTTTTCAGACATAGATTAGCCTTTTCTGTAACACTCTGTAACACCCGCTCTCCCCCTCTTTCTCACTTTCTGTCTCTTTGCCTCTCTCTCCCAGGGTACAGGTGTGTTTGATAACCATGAACTTATGGGAGCACAGTGATTTAATCATACAGTCCTTACATGATGATAAAGTGTTGTCTCCAAACAATAGCTGTGGAGACAGATCGGAGCATTCCATACAAAAGATATCCTGTTGAACAAGGTGGGATTCTTCCCACTCTGACTGTTACACTTGTTATTACCTCACATTGCGTCAGCTTCCTTCACAAGCAGGATGTGGAGGCACAGCAGTGTTGTGGGCAATGGAAGCAGTTTGTTCTGGGGTTGGTCTCTGCCGAGGCAAATAGAGGAGCATGCAGTCGATGATGGCAGTTAATGAGCATGCCACTATGCTCAAAGAAACTGGCCGCTGCAATCAGGCAGCGCCCCATCACTACATAATCAGTTGTTTTTGCTGCGGGGCCATCCCTGACTGCAGCAGTCAATTAGAGCTGCATTGTCTGTTTTTTTAGTAGTGCCTGCTTTCATGTATTCTGAGCCGAGATAAAGAATCGCGCACAGTACCACAAATGCTGAAGTTGCAGTACGGATCTAGCAGTCTCCAGTATCGCCATGTTCCCCCCTCCCACGATTGATTTAGCCCACTGTCAGGGCTAATTATGGCAGGATTCGTGACTGGACTCATCCGGGCACTGTGCGCATCTTCCCCGGCCCTTCTGCTTATCTGGTGACTGGGGAAACACTGATTTCCTTGTTGGCCGCATGGCCGAGTGATAATAGGAGCATGGCTCCTTTAAGACCCCATTTAGCGCCTTTAGCTGTGTGCATAGTCACCATGGTTGTGCCTGGTTTTGTTTTGTTTTTCTTTTCCCCGGTGGCCCAAATTACTTAAGGATGAGTGAGGCTGCTCCGACCCCCCCTGTGTGGCAATATGGGGGACATTCTCCCTTCTGAAAACATGGACCCTTCCACATTGTGGGGCAGGATCCAAATAAACACTGCCACAGTTGCGGTGCCAAAGGTATCAGGGCTTGAGTCCCACCACAGCTTCCAGGACCGAGGAGAGAGCGGAGCTGTGTGAACTCCACAACGAGGTAAGCCTGCATTTGGGGGGCTTGTATTAATGCAGTCACAGTTACTTAAGGTTGACACCAGTCAAGCAGTGCAAATCTGGCAGTTCTCCTTTCATAGCCAAATGTATGTTTTCACTGGGATAATGTTTTGATCTGGTATCCAGCTCTGCTACCCAACTGGCTGTTAAATTATTCTGGTATCTGTGGGTATGTCTCTGTGAGTGGATGCTTTCTGTAATTTATAGCGGAACCTTCTGGTTATTTGTCATGCCCCTTCCCCCAACCTGCACCAACCCTCAGTGCATCCCACCTCCCCACACATACTCCCATCCCATACTTACCTCCAGGGCCCGGCGCGATGATAGTCGGTGGACCGGAAACATGTCTGCACTCTTCAAAGCCGACTGCGAACTGAAGAAATGCTGGTAAGCTGTATAATGGCATAAATAGGGTTTTTTCAACTTAGGTGGATATCTCAGCCATTTTTGGGGAATTTATTCACCAAATTTTCAACATAGGGTTCTTGAAACCCCACCTCATGAACTCGGTCACTGTCATTTTGCTATTCAGTCCTGAAAGGTGATTTCGTGGTCACTGCTCAGAACCACTTTTCGGGACCGATTAACGAAATTACAGTGTCACAGTTCATGAGTTAGGCCCCCAGAAACCCTATGTTGAATATTTAGTGAAAAAATTCCCAAAAATGACTGTTTTACGAGTGTGTGTTGCGCAGTTCCTATGCACGCGCGTAACTTTGAGAATTTTTTATATTTTCACTCCAGATTTTTAACATTGCCATTTTGCCACACCTCCTTATGAACAGTATAGCTGTCATTTGTCACATCTCACCCAAAATGTGTTTTCACACATGCAGCGCACAATGGCACGGTTGGTGTGCGAAATCGATGTTTAGAACAGATTAAGAAGAGCACAGTGACACTGTTCATGAGCAGAGGTCTTAAAATGTATATGTTGAAAATTTGGTGACAAAAAGTACATAAAATGTCTCTGTTAGGGGCGTGCATTGTGCAGTTTCCACCCAACCTAGCAACTTCACGAATTTGTAATATTTTTACTCCAGATTTTCAACATTGGCATTTTTCCACACCTCCTTTTGAACAGTACAGCGGTCATTTTTCACATCCTGGCCAAAATGTGTTTTTGCACTTCCAGCGCAGAATAGCACAGTCGCTGTGGGAAATCAGTGTTCAGGACAGATTAAGAAAATCACAGTGACACTGTTCATGAGCAGAGGTCCTAAAATGCCTATGTTGAAAATTTGGTGAAAACATTCCAAAAGATGACCACGTTACCGGCGTGTGTTACGCATTTTCCACACACACTTATAACTTCAACACTTTTTATATTTTCAGCATTGCCATTTTTAACACCTCCTTATGAACAGTACAGTTGTCATTTTTCACATCCTGCCCAAAATGTGTTTTTGCACCTGTGGCGCAGAATGGCGGGGTTGCTGTGCAAAATCAACTTTCGGGATGGATTAAAAAAATGATAGTGCCACTCTTCATGAGGGAAGGTCCCATAGTACCCATGTTAAACATTTGGTGCAAAAAATTCCAAAAATTGACCACATTACAGGCATGCATTGTGCAGTTTCTACACACGTTTGTAACTTCGTTAATTTTTTTATATTTTCACTCCAGATTTTTAACATTACTATTTTCCACACCTCCTCATGAACAGAACAGCTGTCATTTTTCACATCCTACCCAAAATGTGTTTCCACACCTGTGGCACCAAATGGCGTAGTTGCCGTGTGAAATCACCTTTCAGGATTGAGTAATGAAATGATAATGCCTCTGTTCATGAGGTGGGGTCCCAAAAGTCCATTTTGAAAATTTGGAGTGAAAAATACTAACAAATGCCCAGGACATTAAGGTTTCCAACCATAACGCCCACCCTGTAGAGACTGACTGGTGTCAGGGGTGTGACTTGGGTTCATCAGCCGTAATTCTCACGGCATTCTATACCCACCCTACAGCCACTGACAGGCATCAAGGTGTGCCTTGAGGTCTTTGGCTCTAAAGTTCACCCCATTCTCTTATACTGCACCCATCTCAGCTTATTTCCTTATGAAATGGGTTGACATTAAGGGCCAAAGGCCCCAAAGCACACCGTGACACCTGTCGGTGTCTGCAGGGTGGGGTGAGGTGGAATGGCATACGCGTTATGGCCAGTGACCCAAAGGCACACCCCCAACACCTTTCAGTCTCTGCATGGTAGGTATGGGGGTTGGCGTTAGTGCAAATACTGCCATTCCTATTATGCATCTCTCTAACTCCTGCACTAGCAGTGCCAATTCCAGCAAACAAACATTTGACATTGACAAATGCTTGTTTCTTGCACTGTCTGTAATGCACTCAAATGTAAAATGTTCTTATAGTAAACCTTTATCATTTCTATTGCTTGTACCATGCTACCATCCATATGATATGCTCACAAATCTCTTCATCTTTGTCTGCTACTCTTACACCATGCACATTAGGTTTTCTTTCCTTTTGCCTAGCTAGGCTCTTATCTGCAAAGTGATTTAATTTTCCACAGATTGTATTCATATGGCTGTAAACTGGGCACATTTCTTAATTTTTTTTAAGTTTTTTTTCACAAAATCTACATGATATCAGAATGTCTAGGCCTGCATCAGACTTCTTCTGCACATGCTTCTGTCTGCCTTGTAATGGACACTTGCTTAGCCATGTGCCTTTCTACGGTTTGGATATATTCCCTTGATAGTTCTGCTCATCTGCATATCTGCAGACTTTTTATCTATGGTCAAATCTCCTTTCCTGAATGAATGTTCCCTCAACTGTCTTTGAATCTCAGATGCCACATACTATGCAATCACTTATAAGAGAATTTTTAGTTTCCCCAAAATTACAGCTTGCTGTCAACAGTCTCTGATCTGTAACATACTCGTCTACATTTGTTCCTGATTCCTAATTTCTTGTGAAAAACATATCTTTTCACTGTCCCATTGTTTTGGATTACAGTGTCTATCAAAATTCACCTTTATTTGTTCCAGAGTGGGCTACCCTGGGGTACATCTGCATTTAGTGCTTCACACACTTCTCTTTACTTTTACTTTCTCATCTTTATATTTCGTAGAAAAGTCCACATACAAGTTAAACTCTTCGTTCCACCTCCTCCAAACATGCAGTACATTTTTTGCATGTATTTCTAATCTTTGTGGAGTTTACAGCACATGCTTCATCTTGTCTTTTACACCAAGAACATTCAAAGTCTCTCTTTTACTTTCAGTAGTACTCATTGCCCTTATGAACTTGGTTCTCTTCTACTGCTTTCACTTCTTTTACAGGGTCCTCAGTTCTTTCTTTTACAGCATAGCTGATAGGACAACTGCTACCATTTCTGGAGGCCCTTACAAACTCCTTGACTTGAGGACATTTGACACTTCAACTTCCTGGTCTCCCCACATATATATGTGTAGAGCTCCCCCTAATGACTTTGAAGTGCAACTATATGCTTGCTTTTGGCACCACTAACACACAGAAACATAGACTTTGCTGGTAGATAAGGACAACTTGGTCCACTCAGGCTGCCCATTCCCCTACCTATTGGATAAGCTGCAGATCCTAGATAAACCAACAGCCTACTTGTTCCTACCCCCCACCAGAATTGCCTTATGTTTTTCCCATGCATTATTGAATTCTCCCACTGTTTTTGACCCCACAACCTCCTCAGGAAGGCCGTTCCATGCGTCCACCACCCTCTCCATGAAAAAATGCTTCCTCACGTTGCCCCTGAGCCACCCCCCCATCTTCAAATTGTGCCCCCTTGTTCTTGCACATCTCTTTTTCTGAAAGATGCTACCCTCTTGGACTTTGTTGATTCCCTTGAGGTACTTGAAAGTTTCTATCATGTCCCCCCTCCCTTCTTTCCTCAAGGGTATATGTATTAAACTCTTTTAGATTCTCTTCATATGGCTTCTGGTGCAGACCCTCCATCATTTTAGTTGCCCTCCGCTGGACTGCCTCCTTCCTGTCTATGTCCTTGCGGAGATGGGGTCTGCAGAACTGCACGCAGTACTCCAGATGGGGTCTCACGAACTGTCTGTACAGAGAGACAACTTCCTGTTTTCTACTGGTGATGCCTCTCCCTATGCATCCCAGTATCCCCCCAGCCCTCCATACTGCCTTCTCACATTGCTTGCTTACCTTAAGGTCATCTGATATGACTATCCCCAGGTCCCTTTCCATTTTTGTTGTTGTTAGTACCTCTCCCCCCATGGTGTACTCTTCCCCTGGGTTTTTGTTTCCCAAATGCATTACTTTGAACTTCTTTGCATTGAATCGAAGCTGCCATACTTTAGACCATTTCTCCAACATTGCCAAGTCCCTTCTCATCCTTTCCACCCCCCATTGTGTATCAGCCCTGTTGCAGATCTTTGTGTCATCTACAAAGAGGCTTACTTTTCCTTCCAGTCCCTCTGCAATGACACTTATAAAGACATTAAAAAGGACCGGTCCCAGTACTGAACCCTGCAGTATGCCACTAGTAACCCCCCTTTCCTCAGAGTGGACTCCATTTACTATTACTCCCTGTGTCCTGTTGTCCAGCCAATTTTTTACCCAAGTTACCAGCCTGGGACCCACTCCCAGGCTGGCTAACTTGTTTATTAATCTTTTGTGTAGGACTGTATCAAATGCCTTGTTAAAATCTAGGTAGGCCATGTCCACAGCTCCTCCCTGGTCTATTACTTTGATCACCCAAATCAGATGACCTAAAGGTGGGCAAGCAATGTGAGAAGGCAGTAAGGAGGGCTGGGGGGATACTGGGATGCATAGGGAGAGGCATCACCAGTAGAAAACAAGACGTTGTTATACCTCTGTACAGACAGTTGGTGAGACCACATCTGGAGTACTGTGTGCATTTCTGGAGACCCCATTTCCACAAGGACACAGACAGGATGGAGGCAGTCCAGTGGAGGGCAACTAATATGATGGAGGGTCTGCACCAGAAGCCATATGAAGAAAGACTAAAGGAGCTTAATATGTATAGCCTAGAGGAAGGGAAGGAGAGGGGGGACATGATAGAGATGTTCAAGTATCTCAAGGGAATCAACAAAGTCCAAGAGGGTAGCATCTTTCAGAAAAAGAGATGTGTAAGAACAAGGGGGCACAATTTGAAGATAGAGGGTGGACAGCTCAGAGGTAATGTGAGGAAGTATTTCTTCATGGAGAGAGTTGCAGATGCATGGAACAGCCTTTCTGAGGAGATCGTGGAGTCAAAAATAGTGGGGGAATTCAAGAATGCTTGGGACAGACATAAGGCAATTCTTGTAGGGGGGTAGGAGGAAGTAGGCTGTTGGTAAACTAGGATCTGCAGCTTATCCGTTAGGTAGGGAAATGGGCAGACTAGGTGGGCCAAGTGGTCCTTATCTGCCATCAAATTCTATGTTTCTATGTTTCCATGTTTCATCCAGTCAAAGAAATCTTTTCGATTCATCTGACATGACATTTCCACTGTGAATCCTTGCTGCCTTGGATCCTGTGCCCCCTGGTCTCTAAGAACTAAACAATTCTTTCTTTCAGAAGTGATTCCATCATTTTCCCTACCACTGAGGTCAAACTAACAGGTTTGTAGTTTCCTGCCTTTGCTTTGCTCCCACTTTTGTGACTGGGAATCACATCCATCCTCCTCCAGTCCTTAGGTACCACACCATCCTCCCATGATTTGTTAAAAAAGGTAGTCAGTGGTGTCACTAGTTCTCCCATAAGTTATTTTTGATTTCTGGGGTGAATCCTGTCAGGCCCCATTACTTTGTCTACCTTCAGTTTTAGGAGTTCTTTCAGGACCCTATCTTCTGTGAATGGACTGGTATCACCCCCCTATCCAGAGTGCGTCTATTGATTGAATTAGGTACCCCCCCACTCTTCTCTTGTGAATACCGAGCATAAATATTCATTCAGTATTCCTGCTTTTTCACTGTCACCCTCTGTCCACCCACCCTCCCCTTTATTAAGCCTCACTATCCCTCCCTTGGTCTTTCTTCACTCCCTAATGTACCTATAAAAGGTTTTATCCCTTCTTAACCGAGTTGGCTATCTTTTCCTCGGTTTGGGCCTTTGCTATTCTGACTGCCTTCCCCGCTTTCTTCTGCTTTAACTGGTGCAGTTCTCTGTCCTGCTCCTTATGTGTTTCCTTATACTTCCTGAATGCTCTTTTTCTCCCTAACCTTTCCCACCACCTCTTTTGATAACCATAGTGTTTTTTTTCCATCATTTTGATTTATTTATTTGCTTCACACAAAGGCTTGGTGCCTCTGTGATGGCAGTTTTGACTTTTCCTCCATTGTTCCTCCACCCCTCCTTCTTGCCCATTTGCTAGTGCTTTTCTGAGGCACTCTCCTACTTTGCCAAAGTCAGCCCTCCTAAAATCCAATACCCTTGCTTTTGTATGGCTTGACTCTATGGCTGCGTTTATTGTGATCCACACTATTTGGTGGTCACTTGTTCCCAGATGGCTACCCACTTTTAAATCTGAGATCCTCTCTCTCCATCCCCATTTGAGAGTACCAGGTCTAAGATTGCTCCCTCCCGAGTGGGTTCCAACATTAGCTGTCTGAGGCATGCCCCCTATAGGGCATCGAGAATGACCCTGCTCTTAGATGAGGTTGCAGCAAAGGTGCTCCAGTTAACATCTGGCATGTTTGGGTCCCCCATCAACAATATATCCCCTTTTTCTGCCAACCTAAGGATGCCTTCTATCATTTCCATGTCCATTTCCTCCCCTGAGATGGGGGTCTGTATACAACCCCTGTGTGGATTGTGGTGCCATTTCCTGTCTCTAGGGTGACCCAGATTGGCTTCATTCCTCCCTATTTACCCTTTAGTTCCATTGCTTTGATCCCTTCCCTTACATAGAGAGTTATCCTCCTCCTCTTTTACCATCTCTGTCCCCCCTGTAGATTGCGTACCCTGGTATGTTGACATCCCAGTCATGGTTCTCTGTGTACCATGTTTCTGTGACTGCCACAAAATACAGGTGTCCCTCTTTCATTAAAGCCACTAGTTCAGGGACCTTGTTAACCAGACTATGGGCACTGGTACTCATTGCCCTCCATTTTTTGATGACCTTACCCCTATTAGATCCATCCCTGTCCTTACTGCCTTTGCTGTTTCCTCCTTGTACCCCTGCCCTTGTCTCTATCCACTTCTCTGTCTTGGTGCTTACCTCACTAACTGACCTGTTTTGTGGGGGAGGGCTGGGGCTGGATTGCTGCTCCTTTTCAGTGTCTTCCTCTTGGCTAGCCTAAATGATTTGCCAATGAGCTTTTAAACCTATCAGCTAGAATCCCCGTTCCCCTCCTGGACAGATGCAGACTATCAAGCCAGTATAGGACTGTATCCCTCCAGGTGAACCCACAGTCCCCAGTGAAGCCAAAACCTTGAGTTCTGTACCAGCTTATCAATCATTCACTGAATCCCATGGTGTGGAGCACCCTAACTTCACCCATGCCATAGACAGACAGCACTTCCGAGAAGGTTACCATGCATGCTACTTGTCTAAGGCTCCTCCCCAATCCACAAATTCCTCCTATACTGCTCTGATCCCATTCTCAGCCAGGTAATTTGTCCCTATGTGGACAAAGATGTCCAGCTCCCTCCTTCATGCAGCTGCTCCTGCGATCCTGAGGATTCGCTCCCTGTCCCTCCAAGCCATGGCTCTGGGCAAGCACCTTACCTCCCTCTCCCCTCCCTCCCCCAGTTCTACCTCCTTAACAATTGAGTCCCCCACCAGGAGTTGTTTCCTTCTCCTGTGGGGTCCCATGCCACCCTCTTGTGGGTCTCATTTGTGGAGGTTCCCAGCATCCTCCTTGGTCTCCACTGTGGGTGACTCCATAGAGGAACCACTCTGCCAGAAAGGTGTATGAATTGTAGAGAGGTACCACTGGAGAGATGCACCTCTGTTTCACCATCCTCACTCTCCCTGAGCTCACTGTGGTCCTAGCACTCCTCTTTCTTGGCAGTCTCTAAGCAGCTGCGGTGGCCCTGGTGGTCCCTGAGTGGGAGAGGCAGTTCCCCAAATCCTGGCCAACTCAGCCTGGAGATGAGCAACCTCCTCCCTCAGCCTAGTGAGGTGACTGCAGATGGGACAATGCCGCATCCTCCAGAACATCTCCCGGAAGACTGCCGCTCCACAGCCACTGCTCTGCACCACTCCCATTATTTCTTATTTGTAGTTCCTCCACTGTTGCTTTGTATGCTTACTTCTTCCTCTCTCTGTTTAATTTTTGCTTGTTTTTTCTCCCCCTACTTTCCTACTGCCTCTGTGCCCTTACAGCTCCTGCCTTTCCTGTTCAGGGACAGGAAGTTTCTGTATTCCTCAATAACCTCCTTCTTACTTGCTCAAAATCATACCTCCAGCAGCTAGGGGGTGAGGGAGAGCTATTCTTTTCCATCTAGGATGGTGAGTTGTATATGCTTCTGTGATCACTCCCTTCCTGTTCCCAAACAATAAGTTCCTGTTGTCAGTCAAATCCAGTGCCTATAAAAGTGGAACTGTCTAAGAGTGGGGGAGGGGGTGGAGCAGAGGGAGGGCTATATAGTTCCAGTAGTAGAGTAGTAAAGTTCTAGCAGCTGCCTCTTTCCTCTTGCTGCTCTCTGCCAAAAGCTAACTATGGAAGATTTAAATGCAGACACCTGGCTTTCTGCTGCCTAAGCCACAGCCCCGAATTTACAGCTTTCTTCTTCACCTAGCTAACTGCACAGATAACAGTTCCCTTTCCCCAACTCCGAAAAGCACACTAACTCTTGTTTTTTTTGTTTGCTAGTACCCTAATTGAAGGTCCCAGAGTAGAGTTCTAGTTCTCTAGTCCCACTAGTAGAGTAGTAAAGTTCTAGCAGCTGCCTCCTTCCTCTTGCTGCTCTCTGCCAAAAGTTAACCAGGGACTTTTTTTGGCTTTCTGCTGCCTAAACCACACACCCTAATTTACAGCTTTCCTCTTCACCTAGCTAACTGCACAGATAACAGTTCTCTTCCCCCAACTCAGAAAAGAACACTAACTCTTGTTTTTTTTGTTTGTTTGTTTTGTACCCTAATTGAAGGTCCCAGTAGTAGAGTTCTAGTTCTTTAGTCTCAGTAGTAGAGTAGTAAAGTTCTAGCAGCTGCCTCCTTCCTCTTGCCACTCTCTGCCAAGAGCTAACTAGGGAAGTTTTAAATGCAGACACCTGGCTTTCTGCTGCCTAAGCCTCACCCCCTAATTTATAGCGTTTCTCTTCACCTAGCTAACTACACAGATAACAGTGCCCTTCCACCAACTCAGGCAAGCACACTAGCTCTTGTCTTTTTTTGTTTGTTTGTTTTGTACCCTAATTGCAGGTCCCAATAGTAGAGTTCTAGTTCTTTAGTCTGAGTAGTAAAGTTCTAGCAGCTGCATCCTTCCTCTTGCTGCTCTCTGCCAAAAGCTCATATTGTTACAGACCAGTGTGTTGGGGGATAGACCCCCCTCACACATACACTGTTGCAAAAATTACCATGGAATCTTAAACTTCTACCTGAACAACCGGAGAAGGGCAAAAGGGACTTCTCAGTTAGATCGTAGCTACAGAGCAGTACCTCCAGGCAGCAGTACACCCCCCCTCCATATTGCACTGCAGTGTCTTCTTTATAAATGAGTCTGATCCCATGAGCATGACTAGAACCCACGCACTTGTGGTCCAGAGGAGAGAGAGGGCTACCAACAGAGCCTCAGTGACATTATCAAAATGGGAACTTAAATACGATTGTGCTGTTAAAAGATTTCATAGAGAAGTCATCAAATCTGCAGCATCCTTGCTTACAGACTGTGATATGAATGTAGTAAAATCTAACTGCTTTCATTACTCTGAAATACAGAGAAGCATTCCTTTTCATTTTGGCTGCGAGCTGTATTGAATATTCTCTGTAATTTATTTGCATCAGCAGGACAGGTGGATTACTTGTCATTCTGTTTGTGAACTTTTCTTTGACCTTTAACATTTTAGTAAGAACTGCACATGCAGTATGAATGAAACTGAATTTCGATTATGTGTAAGTTACAAATATTCAAATAATGTGCAAGATTTATTTTATTTATTTATTTATTTAAATTGTGATAACCAGGTAGGCCCACTGAGACCATTACAGTCCTTTTTTCAGGGGCAACCTGGAATTAACTATAATGCAATAGATTGTACATATTCCACAGTACATCATTAACACACATACTGTAGGTACAAGTTTGAGTATGTCAGGTAAGTTACTTGACAATATTTCAGTGACCAGAGGCTACTAAAATGTTTACAATCCCCAGGGTACACTGTTGTCTAGGCCAGTGGCCAAGCCGGTCAGCTTTAGCATAGTATATCATGGAACAAACAATTCACAATATAGAATATTGCATCACTTTAATCAGCCTTATATGACAGACCTTGTCCTTTTAAGTTCTTAAACTAGGAGGATTGCATCAAGTTTGCTGACAAAGAAAACTTTATATTTAAAGCACTAGAGATGGGCTTCTAATAATTCCATCAAGGCAACACGAGTAGTGTAGTAAACAGCTGTCTTGAACAATGATAGCCCAAAGTCATACTTCTCTAATTAGAAAAATGTAAATTTGATGCTCCAGGGTTAAAATGTTGATAAATGTGTTCCCATTTTACTGGACTTGTTCCTGGATTTTGCGTATAGATGGCATTCAGTTCTTTATATACTGCCTACACTGGCACAGCAGGTGCAATGCTGTTTAGTGTACAGGTTTCAAGCTCAATTTGCAGCAGTAAAGATTTGGTATAATCTGACATTGAAGGACTTGTGTGATGAGTTGCTTGACCTCAGCTGTGCGAGGCAGGGACAGAGAGGTGTCATTCACACTGGTGATTATGAACTGATTATGTCTACATAAGGGCAAGAACAAGGATCCCTGATTCTTCAACTAGCAATTTAGCAGCCCACTGCCAGCCAGGGAAGGGCATTGGCCACAGGCCCTTGAGGCAATAATTGTCAGTGCAGAGTGATGAGGGAAATGTCTTAGTAGGGAAAAAGGGGGGTCAATATAAGGACAAAATCCCCATTGAACTGTTTATAGCAAAGTAATACAGTATAATTGTGGTTACTGTAGGAATGTGGCACTAGTTATATTTATTGGTCTTTTCTGTTTTGTAGATTCTGACGGTACAGTAGCAGTTATCTGAAAGTTGACCAATGTGATGTGACGCTGAGAAAGAGGGACAGAGGAAACATGTTATCAATGCATTATAAATGCAGTAGAAATGTAGTAGCATTGTACCAAGCTTGTAATACATTTTCATTTAATTGCAGTTGCCTAAATGCACCAAGTGGCATGGATTCATAGTAACCGAACCTGCTATCTTTCCACTTGCCAGTCGGTGCCCCTTCATCCAGGTTTGATTCCTTGCATCCTTCCCTACTGACATATAGCACTTTACTGTATGTGATGTATTCCATTGTTATTTTATTTTGCAGTTGCACCATTTCTTAGGTCCTCCCTCCTATCTTCATTATTGTGTTCTCCTCCCAATTACCCTCCCAGCTACCGAGCCCTCAGATAGCCAGTTACCACATGTCCTCTGGTTCAGTCCCAGTTATTTTTTACTCGCTCATTTTCTCCACCACCATTTTGTTTCAGCACTGTTCATACAGATTTATGTTTTTTGATGTGTAGATGTGTACAACTTTTCTTTAGTTACAGTACGTTCAGGTGTTTTTTTCTTTGTTACCCATTCTCCGGTTTCCCTCACTCAGAGTACCCGCCTGCTTTCCCTTCCAGCTAGTGAATGGACTGCAGGCAGCTTCCCCTGTAATAAAAAAAAAAATACCATGTCCTTCTGATTCAGATGCAGTTCCCCACCCAGCACAATTGTGCTCGCTCATTTTCTCCCCCACCATTTTGTTTCCCCACTCTTAATACAGCTTTATGTTCTTTCATGTGCATTTCTCTAATTTTTTTGTGTTACCCTTTTCCATTTTCCCTCCCAAAAAATACTCTCCCGCTTTCCTTCCCAGCTACCGACCAGACTGCAAGCAACTTCTTTACTCCCCTCCCCCCGGGTTTCCTTGCTCAAAGCCCAGTACAGCAGTGCTGTCTTGTTTTCTCCTTCACCCAGTTTGGTTCCCCACTGTTAATGCAGAATTTCATCATTTATGTTCAGTTTGTTATTTTTTTAATTACCCTTTCTCTGGTTTCCCTCCCTCACAGTACCCTTCCGCTTTCCTTCCCAGTTTCCACCATACTGCAAGCAACTTCTCCTGTAAAAAAGAAAAGAAAGCATCTCCTCATTCAGGCCTAGTTCTCCACCCTGCATAATGGATCTCACTCATTTTCTCCCACCCACCCAGTTTGTTTCCTCACTGTTAATATAGCTTTATGTTTTTCTTAATGTATCATTTTTTTATTTCTGTTACATTTTCTCTAGTGCCTCCTTCAGAGTACCCCTCCGTTTTCCTGCCCAGCTGCCAGCTGGACTGCAAACAACTTCCCCTATAATAAACAAAATCTAGCCAGAGCTGACATGGCTGCAGCTGCTCTATAAGAGTGCTTGCTGAGTACCCAGCGGAACAGTGTGCCATGCACAAGATTACCACCAGAGCTCAGTAAGTATGCATGAGCAGTGGTGAAACTGTGCATGTGCACTAAGCTCCAGCAACCATCTTTGGCATGGCAGACTGTTCCACATGTGCACCGAGCAGAGTGCTGTCACTGGCTGAATTGTGCTGCAGCTCCAAATTTGTGCTCCAGTCAGAATCCAATCAGTCATTTTTAGAGCTGACTGCAACATGGAAGCAGGCTCCTCCCACTGCAGCCATAAAAGTACAGTCTCCCCCTGTTCAGGCCCAGTTGCCCACCAAGCACAATGGTGCTTGCTCATTTTCTCCCTATCCCAGTTTGTTTCCCCACTGTTAATGTTTCTTAAATGTGTAATATTTTATTTTATTTTTTTTTGTGTGTTACACTTTGTCAGGTTTCCCTTCCTCAAAGAATAAAGACTTTATATAAAACATTTATATAAAATCTCATTTTTTCCAGTTACCCGAACATTCTGAATTTCTCAGAAACACATTTCAGAACCAGAACTAGAGCTAAAACAACATCTGTCAAGAGCAAGAGTTTCTTAACTTCATCGGGGAGGTGACTAAGTTAATACCTTACACATAGTAAACAGTTTGCAGCGTAGTACACTTCTGGGTGGGTTATACTGTATGCCAAGTTTCAGACAGACTGAACAGGTTATTCAGTGTGGTTTCACAGAGTCAGCTCTCAACAAGTGTTATAGCATGAGCTTTATGTCTATCTTTTTGTATGGTTTATCACCGGTACAGCAGCAAGGACCACGTTTTACCAAGTAGAGGTCTGCACCATTTTAAGTTGAGCCAGCTACTGTACAGGAAAAGGTAAGACAATTTGCTTATACTGAAATGTTCACAGTTTTTAGACAAATGCCATTGTACTGAATATTTAAGAAAGCTAAACAAATTATTTCAGTTTTGTTAAACTAATGTTGATTACTGTATCTAATTCAAGATTAATCAGCAGTGGAGTAATTCTGTAAATGCCCAAGGATCAGATAGAATATTTATGTCATTGTTCTTTTTATGTGTTATTGATGAGATATCTGTTGCCTGTCTTTTATTTATTTGAATAAGGTGAAGTTTTCCAGTGTTTACTTGGGGGTTCAAAGACACAGTTAGCACGGTTGTATTTTATAGGACTTGTATGGTTTAGCTTTTATAGAATTCTAATAAATGAAGAGAGGGGAGACAACCTTTGTATGAGAAATAGTGTATCTGATAAAATCAGTACAGTGTACTGCTGAGGAAAACGTTGTCTATAGACAGCCAGTAATTTCCAGTTTTATCTTTTTCTATCACTCCAACAGATCCAGTATGTACAGATTTTGAAAGAAATACTGTCTTAGGTTTGAATGGACAGCCTTGTTTGCCAGGGGATTGAATTAGGCATGAGGCAGTCTTCTCAAATAATAGCAGCACTACCCTATATTGAAATAATTACAAGCTACAAGTTCATACATGAATGGCTTTCAACAAGTGTAAAAAAATTACAAAGTCAAAGCATGTGGTTACTAAACGAAAGTGTATGTCAACTAATAACAAAAAGGGTGTGGGTGTGCCAACTAGAAAGAAATGTCAATCAATGGAACTCTGCATGTGTTGCTTTTATGGCTGCACAGCAATAGCTATGCAGTGCACAGTGTTGCTAACAAGATGAGAGGGAGCTGGGCAAACAGGAAAAGGAACTGATGCCCATTACCTTCTTCCACTGTGGAGTTTCATCAGCCTCATTGGTATGCATGAGATCCCTCCTTTTCCATGTCTCTGTGTGCCCCCATCCCCACTTTCTCTGCCTTTACTCCATCCAGATCTACTTTATTCATGAATCTGGAGTTGTGGCACTTTTTCCTTTCCATTTTCTGTGCCACATCTGCAGTTGGGACAAATGCTGTTGAGTACATACAATACTTAATGCAGCAGGGGAAAGTATCAGTGACTGAAGAACAATTCTGTCATCAACTAATGCAGATCTGATAGCAGAAACATTTTTACCTTCATTGCATATACAGTACAAATGGTAGAGAGAGAATGAGACAGGCAGTCAGTCATTATGCAGATGACTTCAGTTGACATAGGTATGCAGAAAGTGGCACTGGAAACTGGAAACTGAACTGAATGTAAACTGAAATCTGAGCTTTGGATTTCTCTGCTGTCTAGCTGATCACCATAAAACACTACCACTTGCAATTAATGTTAATTAAAACTATAATCAGTGACAGTGACCCCTACCACCAAAGCACTGTACAAGTCAATGACCATAATACAAGTAAGTACACTGCTGTGTATCAGAATAGATAAAGAAGGAGCACATATGTGTCATTGGTGACATAGCGGAGGGGGTAAAAAGTAAAATCTGCCTATTTGCAGATGATACTAAGCTCTTTGGGATGGTGGACACAGCAGAGGGAAGACAGGAGTTTAGGGAAGATATGGCTAGACTGGAGAAATGGTCAGACATCTGGTAGTTGGGATTCAACACTAAGTAATGCAGGGTTATGCACCTGGGAGCTAGGAACCCAGGGGTCAGATACAGGTGACCATCTCAGAGGAGGAAAAGGATCTAGGAGTGTTGGTCAGGGGTGACATGAAACACTCTGTGTATCACTGTAACGTAGCAGCCAAAGTAAATAAAATGCTGGGTTGCATTGCCAAAGGAATCACCTCTAGAATGGGGGATGTTATTCCGCCACTGTACAGGTCACTGGTGAGACCACACCTAGTGTACTGTGTACAGTTCTGGTGCCCTTATCTGAAGAATGACATCAAGCTACAGGAGGGGGTTCAGTGGAGGGCAACTAAAATGATCCAGGGCATGGGGGATAAAACATATGAGGAGAGGCTGTTGGAGTTCAGCATGTATTCCCTGGAGGATAGAAGGGAAAGGGGGGGACATGATAGAAACCTTCAGGTACCTATAGGGTATAAACAGGGTTGGATTGGAGGACATCTTAAATTTAAGAGGGGAGGGTACAACAAAAGGGCATAGTCTGAAACTAGTGGGAGATAGATTTAAGAATTAATTGAGAATGCTCTTTTTCACTGAAAGGGTGGTGTCAGGGTGGAATGAGCTGCCAGAGGAGGTAATATCAGTTAATACGATGGCCAGTTTCAAGGTGGGGGGTGGGACAGGGTGAAAATGAAAATTAGAATGGGAGGAAGCAGTACTGAGAAGTGAAAGGGGGAGGGTTGGGCTGGAGGTGGATGACTCCTGAAGAGAAAGGTTGGGGGGGGGCAGTTCCAGAGATCTAGACTGAGCCGCACACTTGAGCAGACTTGATAGAATAATAAGGCCTGTTACTGCTGGCAATTTGTATGTTCATATGTTACAGGTGGGTGATACCTTTTATTGGACTGTTAGTCCAATAAAATGTATCACCTGAAACATATTATTATTTTTTTTTTCTACTGCTTCTACTGCTGTTTTTGACAGAGGAGAACCCTGGTTTCAGAGCAAGAAACAGAAGTCTAGAACTACATATTCTTTACTGATAAATCACTTCTATCTCAGCAGGAGTCAGTACCTGTTTGGATTAAGCAAACAGATACTTTATTAGAAGAAGGGGTTCTCATTTAAGTAAAAAAAAAGAGAAGAAAGTCACTATGTGTTTCTCTGAGGAAGGGGGCTGTATCAGCTTAACTTACTGAGTCTGGAGCAGAGGGTGAATCTAATTGGGGGTGTGGCTTTGGAGCTAAGGAGTACAAAAGCAGGTGTCTCCAGTTACAGCTTCCTGCTGTTTTTGACAGAGGAGAACTTTGGTTTCAGAGCAAGAAACAGCAGTCTAGAACTACAGATTTTTTACTAATTGCCCTCCTTCCCACCCCTCCACCCTAAGCCAGTTCTACTTTTATAGCCACTGGATTTGACTGACGACAGGAACTTCCTGTTTGGCAGTAGGAAGGAAAAGATCACTGAGACGTTAGTTTCATCAACCTTGAAGGAACCTAAAAAATAACTAACCCCCCCACCCCAGCTGCTTGAGGTCTGAATCCAAGCACGGAAGAAGGAGACTACTGAAGACTACAGGAAGTTCCTGTCCCAGAACAGAAAGGGCGAGAGTTGTAAGGGCACATAGGCAGTAGGAAAGTAAGTGTAAAAATACATAGAGGGAGGAGACAGTAAGCATACACAGCAACAGGAGAGGGGACACAAAATATGTCAAGATGGGAGTGGTGCATTGCAATGGCTGTGGGGCAGCAGTGTTCCAGGAGACATTCTGGGGGCTGCGATGCTACCCTGTTTGCCGGCACCTCTCTGGTCTGAGGGAGGAGGTTGCCTGTCTCCAGGCTGACCTGGCTAGGATTCGTGGAACCTTTTCCCCCACCCAAGGACCACCAGGTCCACCACCATTACCTCAGAGGTTGCCAAGAAAGAGGAGTGGTTGGACCAAGGTGGGCTCAGGGAGGGACAGGTTGGTGGAACAGAGGCACATCCCTCCAGTTGTACCTCTCCACAATTCATATGCTGTTGTGGCAAAGAGTGGTTCCTCTATGGAGGCACCTGCAGTGGAGACCAAGGAGGATGCTGGGAACCTCCACAAAGGTGACCCACAGGAGGGAGGCATGAGATCCCACAGGGGAAGGAAACAACTCCTGTTGAGGGACTCAATCATTAGGGGGGTAGAAGTGGGGGAGGAAGGGGATAGAGAGGTAAGGTGCCTGCCTGGCGCCATGGCTTGGAGGGACAGGAAGCAAATCCTCAGGATCGCGGGAGCAGCTGCATGAAGGAGGGAGCTGGATGTCATTGTCCACCTAGGGACAAATGACCTGGCTGTGAATGGGATCAGAGCAGTGCAAGAGGAGTTTGTGGAGTTGGGAAGGGGCCTTAGATAAGTAGCATGCACGGTAACCTTCTCGGAGGTGCTGCCTGTCTATGGCAAGGATGATGCTAGGGTATTCTGCACCAGGGGATTCAATGAATGGTTAAAAAACTGGTGTGGAGCTCAGGGTTTTGGCTTCATTGGGGACTGGGGAACCACCTGGAGGGATGCAGGCTTATAATGGTGCGATGGTCTACATCTGTCCAGGGGGGACCAGGATCCTAGGTGACAGGTTTAAATGCTTTATTGGCAAGCATTTAAACTAGCAAAGGGGGAGGCACTGGAAACACAGTAGTTAGAGAGGTAAACACAAAGGTAGAGAAGTTGGTACGGAGCAGGATAGGGGTAAATGCAGAAAAAAGCAGTAAGGACAGGGATGGGGCTAAAAGGTGTAAGGACATAAAAAATAAATGGAAGGTGATGAGTACCAATGCCTGCAGTTTGTACAACAAGCTCCCTGAACTAGTGGCCTCGATGGAAGAGGGATGCCAGGATATTGTGGCAGTCATTGAAACATGGTACACAGAGAACCATGACTGGGATGTCAACATACCAGGATACACGGTCTACAAGAGGGACACGGTGGGTGAAAGAGGAGGAGGAGTGGCTCTCTATATAAGGAAAGGGATTAAAGCAACAGAACTAAAGAGTAAACAGGAAGTTGATGAGTCACTATGAGTCACCCTGGAGACAGGAAATGGTACCACAATCCGCATGGGGGTTGTGTACAGACCCCCATCTCAGGGGGAGGAAATGGACAAGGAAATGATAGGCATCATTAAAATGGCAGAAAAGGGGGAGATATTGTTGATGGGGGACCTGAATATGCCAGATGTTAACTGGAGTACCTTTGCTGCAGGCACATCCAACAGCAGGGTCATTCTTGATGCCCTACAGGTGGCATGCCTCAGACAGCTAGTGTTGGAACCCACTCGGGAGGGAGCAATCTTAGACCTGGTACTCTCAAATGGGGAAGGAGAAAGGATCTCAGATTTAAAAGTGGGTAGCCATCTGGGAACAAGTGACCACCAAACATTGTGGTTCACAATAAACACAGCCATAGAGTCAAGCCATACAAAAGCAAGAATACTGGACTTTAGGAAGGCTGACTTTGGGAAAATGAGAGAGTGCCTCAGAAAAGCACTAGCAAATGGGCAAGAAGGAGGGGGTGGAGGAACAATGGGGAATAATCAAAACAGTCATCACAGAGACAGCAAGCCTTTTTGTGAAGCAAATCAACAAAACAAAATGAAGGAAAAAAACACCATGGTTCTCAAAAGGGTGGCAGGGATGGTTAAGGAGAAAAGGATAGCATTCAGGAAATGTAAGGAAACACAGAAGGGTCAGGACAGAGAACTTTATCAGTTAAAGCAGAAGGAGTCAGGGAAGCCAGTCAGAATAGCAAAGGCACAAACTGAGGAAAAGATACCCAACTCTGTTAAGAAGGGAGCTAAAACATTTTATAGGTACATTAGGGAGTGAAGAAAGACCAAGGGAGGGATACAGAGACTTAATAAAGGGGAGGGAATGTGGGCAGAGGATGACAGTGAAAAAGCAGGGATACTGAACAAATATTTCTGCTCAGTATTCACAATGGAACAGGAGGGGAAGGTACCTAAACCAAACAAGAGAGAAACTCTGAATAGGGGGGGTCGATACCCATCCATTCACAGGAAAAAGGGTTTTGAAAGAACTCTTGAAACTGAGAGTGGACAAAGCAATGGGACCTGATGGGATTCACCCAATAATTCTAAAAGAACTAAGGGTACAACTATTAATACCACTGACTACTCTCTTTAACAAATCATGGGAGGATGGGGTGGTACCTGAGGACTGGAGGAGGGCAAATGTGATTCCACTTCACAAAAGTGGGAACAGGGCAGAGGCAGGAAACTACAGACCAGTTAGTTTGACTTCAATGGTAGGGAAAATGATGGAATCACTTCTGAAGGAAAGATTGTTGAGTACCTAGAGGCCAGTGGGGTACAGGACCCAAGGCAGCATGGTTTCACAGCAGGAAGGTCATGTCAGACAAACCTCATAGATTTCTTTGTCTGGGTGACCAAAGAAGTAGTAGACCAGGGAGGGGCTGTGGATATGGCCTACCTAGATTTTAGCAAGGCATTTGACACAGTCTCACACAAAAGATTAATATACAAGTTAGCCAGCCTTGGAGTGGGTCCCAAGGCGGTAGCCTGGATAAAAACCCAGCTGGACAACAGGACGCAAAGGGTAATAGTAAACAGAGTCCACAGTGAAGAAAGGAGGGTAACTAGCGGGGTACCGCAGGGTTCGGTACTGGTACCAGTCCTCTTTAATGTATTTATAAGTGACATTGGAGAGCACCTGGAAGGAAAGGTAGGTCTCTTTACATATGACACAAAGATCTGCAACAGGGTTGATACACAAAGTGGGGTGGAAAGGATGAAAAGGGACTTGTCAAGGTTGGAGGAATGGTCAAATATGTGGAAGCTCAGATTCAGTGCAAAGAAGTGCAAGGTAATGCATCTGGGAAACAAAAACCCAAGGAAAGAGTACACAATGGGGGTGAGTTAATAACAACAACAAAAATCAAAAGAGACCTAGAAGTAATTATATCAGATGACCTAAAGGTGGGCAAGCAATGTGAGAAGGCAGTAAGGAGGGCTGGGGGGATACTGGGATGCATAGGGAGAGGCATCAACAGTAGAAAACAGGAAGTTGTTATCCCTCTGTACAGACAGTTAGTGAGACCCCATCTGGAGTACTGCATGCAATTCTGGAGACCCCATCTCCACAAAGACATAGACAGAGTGGAGGCTGTTCAGAGGAGGGCAACCAAAATGGTGCAGGGTCTGCACCAGAAGACATACGAGGAGAGACTAAAGCAGCTTAATATGTATACCCTTGAGGAAAGGAGGGAGGGGGGGACATGATAGAAACTTTCAAGTATCTCAAAGGAATTAACAAAGTACAAGAGGGTAGCATCTTTCAGAAGAAGAGAAGTGCAAGAACAAAGGGCCACAATTTGAAGATGGAGGGGGGACGGCTCAGAGATAATGTTAGAAAGTATTTTTTCACAGAGAGGGTTGTGGATGCATGGAATAGTCTCCCTGAGGAGGTTGTGGAGTCAGGAACAGTGGGAGAATTCAAAAATGCATGGGACAGGCATAAGGCAATTCTAGTGGGGGGTAGGAGGAAGTAAGCTGTTGATTAACTAGAATCTGCAGCTTATCCATCAGGTAGGAAAATGGGCAGACTAGGTGGGTCAAGCGGTCCTTATCTGCCATCAAATTCTATGTTTCTGTGTTACATCATAGACTGGACTAACACAGCTGCAACATTTATCCAGCAAAACAGATCAAACTAGAGAGTTTGTAACTCTATCACTGTGAAAAAGAATAAAAGGAGGATCTGCAACCAAAGCCTGGAATTCTGAGATGCATTTAGCAGATGTCATAGTCACTAGATCAGTGTCTCCCAAGAGAGAAAGTGCAGCTCCCAAGTAGCAGCAGGCTCAAAGAGAGGTGAAGTCAGGGTTTTTAGGACCAAATTAAAATCCCTCACAAGAACCGGATCTCGGACTGGGGGGTGCAATGGTGGAATACCTCTTACAAAGGAAACCTCTATCTGGGCCTCCATCTTACCCTTTGTGAGGGCACGAAAAGCTGACACTGTGGCCAGGTGGACCTTAATGGAAGAATACCCCAGTCCTTCATCCTTAAGAGACAAGAGTTACTCCAGCACTGTAGGCACTGGCATTTAAAAGGATCCAGGGCATACCGAGTAGACCAAACTATAAAAGGTTTCCATTTTTGTGAGTACTTGTACCATATAGATGACTTTCTAGTGGCCAGCAGAACATTTGCAACCACAAGGGGAACCCTAAATTGGGAGAGCTCTATGTCTTCAGGGGCCAGGCATGGAGGTGCGGTGATTGAAGATCAGGGTGCACCAGCACACCCTGCTACTGTGTCAGAAGTTCCACCTGCAATGGGAGTGGGATGGGAGGTCCCACTGTCAGTTGCTGTAGTAGAGGGAACCAAATTTGTCTGGGCCATTAGGGGCCACCAGATTCAAGGTGGCCAGCTCGGCCCAAATTGACCAGAACCTTTTGTATCAGAGGAAATGGGGGAAGAGCATACAGAAACCTTCCTTTCCAGAAGAGTGACAATGTGTCTTGCCAGAAAACTCAAGGGCTTGGAGCAAGCAAGCAGAAATGTGACAGTTTTGCATCGTATGGAGACACAGACAGATCCATGTATGGTGGACTCCATTTTTTGAAGAGGTCATCCACAACAGATTCGGAGAGTTCCCATTCATGACACATTACACAGGACCTACTGAGGAGATCTGCCAGTGCATTCTGGGTACTGGGTAGAAACAGTGCAGACAGAAATATGTCTTGTTCCGAAGCCCAGTGCCAAACTCTCACCGCGTCTCCGAAGAGAGGGTTTGAATTAATTCTACCTTGATGTAATGTATCACAAAATTATTGTCTGTAGGGATCTGTACCACCCCCATCTCCAGATATTACTGTGCAGAACTGTATCCAGAGGGGTCCGAAATAGCATGTAGACAATGGTTTCCTGAGATGGGTCTTTCAATAGCGAGTCATCTACATTTGAGAAGAGATAGAAGCCCTTCCTGTGTAGGGCAGCTGCAGTCTCTGGTCCCTGAGTCTCGCCTCCGACCCACCCGGTAGGTCCCCACAGGTAGCCTCTTCCATGGCAGGGTAGGCGCTGGCGTGCCGATCCCCCCAGCAGCAGAGACCAACATCCAGACTTTAGGAGATGGTGTGAGAGCTACAGAGCCATCATGGAGCCTGCCAGCTCCAAGTTTCCACTTTTCTCCCCTCCCCTGTAGCTATGGCTACCTAAGCATGTGTGGAGGCATGCACATGCAGCGATCCACGGCACCCTCCCTATTTGAGCCATTCCCATCTGCACTACCCTCGGGCCTCCATCTGGAAGTAACCTTGCAGCGGTCACAACAGGGTCCCAAACCTGGGAGAGGAGAGCAGCTCAGTGGCCACTCAATCTGTCTCCTGGCCTCCCCAATGACAGAGGCTCATTCCTGAACCCGGGTCACCGTGTGGCATGAGGTATGCTGTCCAGTGCCTCAACCCTCAGTGACACCGGGCCGGCCAGCCCAGGTTCTTTTCTGAAACAGGGACAGATTCCACAGCCCTTTTCCAGAGGAGTTTTGAATCTCCACCAGCAGTAGGGCAAGATGTTCTGGAAGATATCTGTTGGGTAATTGGGGGGGGATCACTGGAGGAAGAGTAAGGAGCTCTAGGGCATGTCCTTGCTGAACTACTTCCAGAACCTAGACATCTGTAATGACCTCCATCCATTTTGGTAGGAAGAGGGAAATTCGGCCTTCCACCAAGACTTCCTGAGGCACTGAGGCCGGAGGATGGAAAGGGGCGTCAGTAAGCACTGGGAGTTGTGGGGGTACTGGTAATTGTCTGAGCTTTTGTAAATTGGGCATAGGCAATGGGAGGCAGGTTTACTGACTGGGAAGTGGAAGGCTGAGGCCACTGGCAGCCATGTCCATAGCCTCTTAAATAGCCAAGGCATTGATGGGCATAGGCAGGGGCGTAGTTTGTTATTTTTACACGGGGGGCAAAGTAACAAAAAAGTCCTGATTTTCGCGTATCACGACAGTGAAGAGGGCAGGTGGCTTGCGTAATGCAAACAAATCAACCAGCATCAAATAATGCCCAAAAAACATTTAAGACTACAGCTGAATAATTCCTGGGAGGGACCAGCCAAGGCCAAGTCAAAGCACTTCCCCACCCCACTAGTTTTACTGCAGCCTGCTCTCTGCCCAACTCCTCCTGAGACCAGAGTCGAAAAACTGACCGAGGTCTGCTTTGTATTCAGTTCTTCGTTCTTCTGCCTTGGGAGTGAGGACTTACTTGTAAAGTGGAAAATATGTAAGGAACTTAACTTCCTTCTCAAGAGGACAGGACCTCACCTCAGCTTCAATTCAAATCAGTCTTGACGTAATTTTGCCCCCACCTGAACCTCCAGGTGGATAGCTCACTAGTCTCTCACCCCCCTTTGCTGCTTACATAACCCTTCCAAGTCCAGCCCTTACAGTGGATCCTGAACTTTTGAAATGTCTGTTGAGCTAGCCCTCCCACCCTTGAAGTGCAAAAGCATGTTTCAAGGAAGTGCAGCAAATGGCTATGCCACCTCAGTATACCTATAAACATGGATGGTATGGGAAACATCCCAGCATGTGCATCCTCACAGCATGAGCCCTTATTTACATAGATTACATAAAAATGCGATTATACAATGACAAGAATGAATGCTGGCCTCTGATTGGTCAGTCTTGGGCTAGACCCATGATGTTATCCCAGTACATCCGATTCACCATAGGTCTAGTCTCAGCCTCTCCATGAACCTCTTGATGAGTGTTAAAATTAGTGTGTTATTTTGTATCTTCTCTTAAAAATATTTTTCCACACCAAATAAAATATCTTTAAAATTATTTTTTTAATTCTGTATAACAACATGCCATTGTATAATAGCAATAATGCCTTCCAGGGTGTGTGTCATGGTATGATAACGTCACGCCTTATGTATTGGATGCACTCGTGCCCAACCACCTGAGGCTTGACGTTATCCCAGCGTGACACACGCCCTGTCAAGCACTATTGCTTACATGCACCCAGTGTTAACACTTTTCTTTGTTATAACCAAGTTAATTCATTAGTCTCCCATCCCATCCCATATTATTCAATGTCACATGCCTGAATCTGGTTATGTAAGGTAAGCAAAGAGGATAATGCTCTCCTTAAGCAAGCAAGCATTGCATACATAAGCATGGGACTTGCTGATATCCCTCAGGTGGTGCTCTTAACAAGCATGCTGATATACCTGGGACAGTGCAACAGAACAATGTACATCCCCTAATTGTTCAAGATGATCATGGGCATGGTGTGGTCACACCACAACCCCTATCACTTTCTCCTATGGGCTCTAAGGAATATACATCTCTGTCCATGCCCAGGGTTACACAACCCCATCTAAGCAAACATGGACTGCCCTGGCACAAAAGTCGTCGCATCACATAACCTAAGAGAACAGACGCCACAGGAAGTTTGCTGGAACAACGACTCCAGATACCTGTGCATAGCCTCGCAGGACCCACCCTGAAAGGTAAGTACTTGGTTGGTGGTTTTTATTAGCATCACCTATGACAGTGTGTGGTGGGGCAGTAGTGGTAGCCCAGGTTGTCGTGGATGCTTCCCCACAGACTACTAAAAATCATCTCATCTGACAGTTTTGAAGGGCACAAATGAAACATGGTTGCTTCAATCTGATGTGGCTTAATACAGTTTTTATCTGAGCGTGTGTCTCTATTCTTCTACACACAGACACAGACAGACACACACACCACCAAAAAATGACCCTTTTTTATACCATGTTTACATTCAGGATAGAGACAGGGTAAAGCAGGTCCAGGCAGTACAACACAGTAAATGAAACAATGCATTTTACAATGCCCAACAAACCACCAAAAGACCACAAAACAACGGATCTTCCCCCTGCCCTGGGAGGGGGGGAATGGCTAGGTCTCAGGTCAGGGTGCTAAATGAGGAGGAGAGACCACAGAACATCTTGTCGAACCACACAGTAAGGTGAAACTACATAAACATGCACAATTTTTATACTGTAGGATTTCATACTTTCCAACAGTTCCTAATTTTGACACAGAAACTTATCTTTAGTGCTCAGAAGCCCTTTGTACAAGGGAGGTAAGCATGGCATGGACCCAGCAGACTGGCATACATGTTGAAAAAAATATTTCTGTGCCAGTATGCCCATCCACCCCTCCCTCCTCCATCACCAGTGGTCAGAACCATTTTTTTTCAGCATGTGTACCAGTCCGCCCTGGTCAGCGCAGCAGCACAAAGCTGGCAGGGCAGCAGAAGGCACAGCAAGTAACAGTGAATTAAATGTCCATGCAAAAAGCTACAGCCCACTCTCCCCACCCCAGACCTGCAAGGCCACTATCTCCACCCAGACTGGCCAGCTCAGCTACTCTCTGCACCCTGATGGACTTGCACAGCCACTCTCCACACTCTGTGTCCACCCGACCAACACAGCCACTCTCCCCACCGCACCAGCACAGCTACTCTCCCCACCCCACCCAACCAACACCTTTCCAGCTCCATTTATCTGGTATCCACTCCAGACATCCAGGTCTGTGCCTCCCCATCACAGGCACACAAAAAATAAATAAAACCACATTTTATACTGCATTTTGTTTATGTTTCTTTCTTGGTCTGGAAAGAGAGATTTTGAGCTACCGGTCAGCATAGTTTGCCTGGTATACAATTACAACCCCGCCCCACCGACACAATGTCAGTGCCTCCACCCACCCATACAACAGTGCCCCCACCACACCCACACAATGACTGTATCCCCAACCCCACCCACACAAATGACCAGTGTCCGCAACACCACACACACACACACACACACATATGACCAGCAGTGCCCCCAACCCCACACACACACATGACCAGCAGTATCCCCAACCCTACACACACACACACAATCAGCAGTGTCCCCAACCACACACACACACACACACACACACAACCAGTAGTGTCCGCAACCCCACCCACACACATGACCAGTGTTCCAACCTGACACCTGACCCCCCCAAAAAAATCATGGCCAGTCAGTAGTCGCTATAACAATAGCCAGGTAGTAGTATAATCATTTCTTTAGGGTACATGTTTTAGTGCAAGATTTTTTTTGCTAGTCTTGTAACACTGTACGGGGGAGAACACAAAAAGCTACCCCTTTGGTTGTGTTTGCCAGGCAATGAAGACAGAGACAGCAAGGCCAAGGAATCTGTCTATTTCACCCCTCCACAGTGGACGATTGGAGAAATCAAAAAAGTGAAAGATTACTTTTACAGCCAGGTAAAGGATGAGGGGGAAATAATGTTTCAACATTTACTAATGTTTGTATGCTAGCTGCGGGCACAGGTCAGTGAGATACATCCCTTGACAGGTAAAGGATGAGGTGGAAATTATGTTTTAACATTTACTTATGTTTATATGCTAATACCCAGTCAGCAAGCACAGAATGTCTCCCCTCCTAACCAACACGGACAGTCCACCAGAAATCCAGTCAGCAAACAAGGACAGTCCCCCTTCACCCCACCTACAAGGACAGTCCCCCAGATACCTGAACAGTCCCTCCTCCCACCAGACACTGGGCCAGCAAGCATAGAATGCCCCTCCCAACCAACAAGGACAGTCCCACCAAACACCCAGGCAGCCAGCAAACATGGACGGTCCCCCATATCCCACCAAGGACAGTCCCCAGCCCCAACACACAGCTAGCAAACACAGAATTTCCCTGCCCCACCAACATGAACAATCCCCCAAACACCTGGCTAGCAAACACGGACAGTTCCCTCTCCCCAACCACACTGATAGTCCATCCTAGACACCTGATCAGCAATCCACTGACATCCCCCCATAAGCCAACATGGAAAGATCCCCCAGACACCCGACCAGCAAATAGCCCCTCCCCACAAGACACCTGGCAGGCAAACATGGACAGTCCCCTTTTCCACCATTATGGACAGTCCCCAGACAAATGGCCAGCCAAGTCCACCAAACAATGGCTAGTGTCACCACCCCCACCATCACAGCCAGTATCCCCACATCACCATGGCCTGTGACTCCACCCCACCAGACCCCAGAATAGAAAACAGACTGTCCCCCCAGCCCACCAAACACTGACCATCCTCCCAGTCCCAAACACTAACCACCCCAGCCCCAAGCACTGATCGTCCCCCCCAGCCCCACCAAACACAGGCCCTCCCCCAGCACCAAACACTAACCATCCTCTCAGTGAGTCAGCCCCAAAACACACAGACTGTCTCCCCAGACCCCAACCCCACAGAACAGACCATCCACCCAGCCCCACCAAACACAGACCATCCAGTGAGTTTCCCCAACAAATCCCACCACACCAGTAGCACAGTAACTGAGTGTCCCCACCCCACCAACATGACCAGTATCCACACCATACCAAACAAATAGGCCCCCACCCACCCCACCAACATGGACAGCCTCAATAGCCAGCAAATCCCTCCCTCCCAAAGAAACACAAGCTGACAGCAAACCTTCCACCCACCCCCAGACACATGGCCATGGCTGAAGACAACCCCCAAAAAACACATTTCTGGGATTGAATGGTATTAATTCCAACAACCAGCTTTCAGCACAGTTACTCACCAAATCAGTAAGGGCACAGACAGGGCAGCATGCAGCAGGGCACAGCAAGGCCAAGAAGGCAGGTCAGGTAGCCGAGTCTCTCCCAACAGTCCTGTTCCAATCCCAATTAATCCCCCGATGAGACAGTAACTAATTTTTTCTGACCCCAGATGAATGTGTCGCATTATGGATCTGCTATAGCCTGCATGACCACCGGCTTCTTCACTGTTCTGGGCCTGGCTGTTCACTGTACTGAATAATCCCTCTCGGTGGACCGTGGAACTGGTGGGCAATGGGCGTGGTGTGGGACTTGCCGACAACACGGTAAATATTTTTCTGGCCTGCTGAACACAGGAGCTGGGTGTGCAGGTAAGCCTGGCCGTGCCTCAGACTCACTGTAATTGTACTACTCGCTCCTCCACCTGGTCTGTCCGGTGGTAGAGGCCTTGTGGCTGCAGGCCTCCTAGGCTGTTGTGGATAGGAGGCTCAGGTGGCAGCGAGAGAGCCCAGAGCACAGCTGGCTGCACTGAGAAACAGAGAGTAGGTAGTCAGAGGACTCGGGTGAGGTATATTTAAACTGGGTTGTTCAGGACAGGAGGAGGGTAGGAACACTAGACTGACTGAGACAATGGTAACACCTGACAGACAACCAACGACTGCTGCTCGACATCCTCGAATAGCTATCTCTCCTCAGCTCTACGCTATATGGATGCTGCTGCTGCTCCTTCATGGAAGGCACATAGACAACTAAATGGCGCCACTAACGGCGTACTGCTCACGCGATGGTGCCAGCTTGCAGCACTCTCTGATTGGCTGTAACATGCAGGCGACTATGGTTGCAGGCTTGCAGCCAATCGGAAAAGGGGATAGTTTTTGTTTAAGAGACACGGCGCCGCGCCGTCACCTCCCCCTCCCTTCCCCGGAGAAGTGCAGGCAGTCCAGGCATAGCCCTGAGCCCATTCAATATTAAAAAAAAAAAAATGATAACCGGAAAACAGTGGCTGGGCTCCTAAAAAAGTCCTGGTCTAATTTCTCAGGGGGGGCAGCTTGCCCCTCTGCCCCCCCTCAATCTACACCTATGGGCATAGGGCTTATTTCACAGTATGCAAGGATCTAAGAGTCGTTATAGAGGAATGTAAATCCCATAATGCATTTTCAAGATTTGTTAGAAACTATTTGATTCTCCTAAATGGAGCATTCATCACAGATTGTCGTATGTCTGAGGCAAACCCATCCACCCTTAGCCAAGAGTGGTGGTGGAGGCAACTTTCAGATACTACAACTCTGGCCACAAAATCTGTGGCATCATAAGCTAATCTCAGCAGATGTTTACCAGTCTCTTGGCCATTAGCATTTGTCTGCTTTGTTAATATTTTATTCTGGCCCTCAGGCAATTTATCAGCCAGAGTCGCCCAGAGTCTTCCATGGCAGTTCTGGTATTTTACCATATATGCCTGATAGTTAGCAATTCTTAGGACTAGGGAAGCAGAAACAAAAGTTCTCTTCACCATCACATCCAACTTCCTTGACTCCTTATCAGAGAAAGAGAATTCATGTGTTTGGAAGCATTCATCTGTCATGAGCAGCCATAATCACCAAAGAGTCTGTTTCAGGCTGTGAGGAATAATAATTAAGCAATAATGCATGACAGGGTGTGTTATATCATGGGATATCATCACGCCTAGAGTGGTTGGGCATGAGGCCACAGGCCAAGTGCGTCAAACCCCCGAGAAGGGACAATATTCCATGATATACCACACCCAGGAGTGCATTATTGCTATTATAAACTGGCTTAGAAGTTTTAGCAGAAAAAAAAGAAAAAAACTTTTAAAGCCTTTTGAAAATACCTTAAAATGCCATTTATGGGGTGTTGGAGGAATATCTTTTCAGAAAATAGTTCCTGGTGGGCTCTGAGCAGCAGGTGGCACTGTTGTAAGTGGAGTTTGTGGAACTCTGTTGCACTCTGCCTGCACTACTCCTGGTTTTGAAATGTGTTTTCCCGTTTGACTTGGTCCTGCTGCCTGGCCTGCTGTGGGACCAGGTGAAGATTTGTGTGGAACTTGTTTTTGTGTAATGTCTGCTGAGAAGCACAATCTGAATGGGAGGAATGCAGGTGGAGACCACTGTTTTTCCAGTGCCAATTGGGAAGTACCCTGGAGTAGCTGTTTAAAGGGGAGAGCAAGTGAACGGGTAAGAATGCTCTTGGAGGGCAATGTAATAGTTTGTGCTGAGTCACACTGCTACTGTCTTTTCTGCTTGCTGTAATTTTTAATTTTACTTCTTTGAATCGGGGACTCGGCCCATCAGCAGCGGTTTCAGTTTGCCATCAGGAGTGCTTTCAATCTACAGCATGCAGGAGTTAGTTGTGGTTGACTAAACTGTGAGTCGGAGGTTACATAAGGTGTGTGTGTGTGTGTATCTGTGGGCAAATATTGGGACTCACTTGGTTTGTGTGCCACAGTTGGTGGCACTTTATTTGTGTAAGCATGCCATATTTCTGAGCAGTTTCTGTGTACCTCAAGCTCTAAATGGCTGTAGACCATGGTAGCCATTTGTGGTGGCATTCTGTGTAGTGGACTGAGGGATGTGGCAATCATTGCTGATGGATAGATTTTTTTTTTCCGTATAGGTTTTTACAACCCCAGAGCCCAGCAGGCGGCTCCGGTCCCTCCTTCGGAAAGACTCCGTCTTTGTCCACACCATTCCCTGACCCAACACCCCCCTAATTCCCCCACGGGATCCCCCCCCCATGGCAGGGCCAGAGTGAAGGGGCACTAGCTTTACCCCAACCCCCCAGAGCAAAATCCAGACATTCGGGGGCTGACTAGGGTGCTGGCATCATGGAGCCTGCCAGCTCATTTTCCTTTTTCTCCCGTTCCCCTCCCCACTGACGTAAGGACACCGGCTCATGCCCTCCCAACCCATACAGCCCTCTGGCCACTGCCAGAGGGTAGTAAGTGAGTGGGATGACAAACCTCCCTCCCTGATAGAGGAGAGCAGTCCTCCAGATGCTCAATTCTCTCTCACCCCTGCCGACCTCGGAGGCCCGGGATCATTCCCAAACCTGGGTCATCAGCATGGCGTGAGTTGTAGTGACCAGAGCCTCAACCTCCAGCACCACTGTCCTGGTCTGCTGATGAATAGATTCTATATATGCGAGGAAGCTGGTATCCAGAGGATTTTTGAAGCTTTGAGTATGTAGCCCGATATCATCATGGCTCTTGGCCAATCAACTTCATCCATTTTTGGGAACTAGTTCATAATATTATTTATCAGACTTCCTGTGTACTGCAGGCAATTGAGCTGGCCTGTGCTAGACCACCAGAGTAGTATCCTTAAGAGCAGAATGCCCAGGAGGAGTTATAACCATAAGTGAGGCTGAACTCTCCAAGAATTCTTAGATATTTCTCTTGGTGGAATTCTCCTCCTCCTTTGCTTGAAATTAGGCATTTTCAGGTGGAGACCTTGTGTGATTTTCACACTCTCCTCCAGGCAACAGGACAGAGTGGAGCTTGATCCCATCACATCAGTCGCCTCTTCCTATTCATTCATGGCCTCCTACGACATATACTCCGCATTGTACTCCAGTTCATTGTTGACGTTGATCACCATCAGTTGAGCATTGACAGGATGAGGTGATAAATGAGAAGGAGCCTTCGATGGGAGTCCTGTCAATGGCAGCTATTCAGGGTCCAGCACTGCGGCAGGGTCTGAGAACTGGAACATCGACGTTAAGGTCAACAATGGCCCAGCCATAGGCGATGATGGTAGCAGTGGCAAGAGATACTGGAACAGGTCAAACATTGTGTAATGTAACAACTGTGTGTCAACGGGCCCTGAAGAGGTCAATGATGGCTAAGCTGTCGATTGGGACAGTGCCCCAAAGTGGAACAGGCTCTGTATCCCTCTGTGGCAAAGACAAGCTTGTGACAGACCCTGACCTTGGTGTCTGTAGACTTACCTCATATAAGAGGTGAAAAATGTAGAGAAGCTGCTTTGTCATTTTGACACTTCTTCTTCTCAGAGTGTCAGTGTTTTTCCACTGACTTTGAGGACTTGTCCTTTTTCATTGATGAGTCAGTGACAGCCACCGTCAACCTCAGGGATCTGGGAACTGAAGTGGTTGATGATGATGAAGCTGCCATCACCGCAACCTGTTTCCCCATTTCTTGAAGCTTTAAAAATACCTGTAAAACCTTCTTGCAATGTTTCCTGGTTGCCTGGTTAAAGCTCTGGCAGACTGAGCAGGCTTTATTGTTGTGGTATGTACTGAGGCAACAGATACAAATGTAATGGTTGTTGTCTTTATAAATCTTAACATAGCTGCAGCAGCAGTAATGGAACAGCTGTTCCTTGTCTTTCAGTGGCGGCATAAATGAAAGTTTAAAAAAAAACTAGATGTACAGTAGCTGCATTAGCGAATACTGGCAAATGTTTGATGATACTCTTCGGCAGCACTGAATAGATGAGCAGTTGACAGTGGAAAAAAGGACTGAGGCATGCTGGGGATGCTAACATTATATACGTGCTGACAAAAATGTTTGGGTTGTCCTGATGATGGCAGCTTACAGTTCCATAATGTGGCTCAATGAGGAGAGATAGCCTCCAAGAAGATCTTCACTTCAAAATATGCTACTTACTATATTTGGGAACATGAATACATACAGAAGATGGCAAAGGACATAAAAAGACTACAAATCGATCAAGTCTGCCCTGTATTTCCTATGCAGCCCTTACACAGCTTTCTCCACCCCACATTCATTTAGTTTCTATCCCCTTGAAACTATCCCTTTGGGTTTTGAACCCTAAGATGGTCTTAGCATTTATTCAATTGCAGAGCAGATTGTTCCATCTTTCCACCCCCCTGCAATGAAGAAATACCTGACATCCTTCTTGGATTTCCCCCCCTGCTAGTTTAAGATAATGTCCCCTGGTGGTTGTGTTATTCTGGAGCTTGAATGACTTAGTAGTTAACCCTATTATTTATGATATGTAGGTTTCAATCACACCCATTTCCTTCCTTTCTTCTAGTGACAACATGTTTAAAACTGATTGTCTAGGAGTCACCAGGATGACCTGTAGCCTCTATGAGCTTGAAATCTTGTGGAGAGGAGCTGACATCCAACCAAATACCAGTATATCTTGGGAAAGGGAGGTCTACTCAGTCACTGTATAATGGTTCAGAAAATGGTCAGGCTCCCCATACGACGCACAGGGGAAACACCAGACCTCGCCCAACAACTAACACACCAAAATCTGGCCAGTGGAAAATCATGTACACAAATGCTCGCAGTCTCGGAAACAAGATCCTAGACCTGCAGGCAAAAATGACAGAGGCTAAACTGGACATAGTAGCCATTAGCGATATATGGTTTACCAGTAACCACACTTGGGAGACTTCAGTACCTGGCTATGTACTGTTCCGAAGAGACCGAGGTGCAAAAAGGGTGTGTGGAGTGGCCCTGTATGTCAATGAAAATATCAAACCTACAGAAATTCAGAATACACATAAGGAGCCAGAAGAACTGTGGGTCACCCTGGAAATAGGAAATGGGACAGCCATGTAAACTGGGTTTGTATACAGGCCTCCAGACCAGGGGGAAGACATAGACATGTTACTGTTAGAAGATATACAAAACATGACAGCTAAAGGGAAGGTTCTGATAATGGGAGACTTCAACATGCCAGATACAGATTGGTCAATACCAGCAGGGACATCTGCCAGAATTAGACACATGGTGGATTCCCTGCAGGGGGAGGGCCTCAAACAACTGGTACAACAACCCACAAGAGACAGGGCTATCCTAGATCTAGTACTGACTAACAGGGAAAGGATCACATATCTCCAGGTAGAAGGTCACCTGGGTGCCAGTGACCATCACATAGTATGGTTCAATTTGGCCACTAGAACAAAATCATCCCATTCCAAGGCAAAAATATGTGACTTCAGAGGAGCTGACTTTGATAAGATGGCCAACAGAGTTAAGCTAGCCCTGGCAAAAAGAAATACAGGTGAGGGGGTACAGGCAAACTGGGCAAGCATTAAAGATGCAATACTTGAAGCAACATCCCATTGTGTTAGTGAGAAAAGGAAGTGCAAAAGAATAAGAAAACCACTTTGGTTCTCAAACACAGTAGCAGAAAAGGTCAGATCCAAAATGCTGGCCTTCAGGAAATATAAGGGAAAGCAGCAGAATGAAGATAGAGAGGCATACCAAATTTCCCTAAGGGAAGCAGGGAAGGAAGTAAGACAGGCAAAGGCCCAAACTGAGGAAACACTAGCACAAACAGTAAAAGAAAGTGACAAGACTTTCTATAGATACATTAGTGAAATGAGAAAGTCCAGAGGGGGTATTTCTAAGATCAAAGGAGATAAGGGGGCATGTGAGGAGGAAGACCATGTAAAAGCATCTATCCTAAATAGATACTTCTGCTCAGTATTTACTGAAGATAAGGAAGGACAGGCCCATAGCTCAGCACCATGGACACAGGGGGAGGGAGGTGTGCACTAGTCCCTTCACAAAAGAAAGGGTCCTACAAGAGCTCGATAAGCTCAGGGTGGGCAAAGCAATGGGACCTGATGGCATACATCCCAGGGTACTAAAGAAGCTAAGGGTGGAACTAGCAGAGCCATTATCAGAACTGTTTAGTGAGTCTCTTAGCACAGAAGAGGTCCTAGAAGATTGGAGAAGGGCTCATGTGATTCCGCTCCACAAGAGTGGTAGCAAGGAGGAGGCAGGGAACTACAGACCAGTCAGTCTTACCTCAGTAGTGGGCTAGATTATGGAGACACTCCTTAAGGAAAGGATAGTGCAACACTTGGAATCCATAGGAGCACAGGATCCATGACAGCATGGGTTTACAAAAGGAAGGTCCTGTCAAACTAATCTTATAGATTTCTTTGACTGGGTAACCAGAGTAGTGGACCAAGGGGGAGCAGTCGATGTTGTCTACCTTGACTTCAGCAAAGCTTTCGATACTGTTCCACATAGAATATTGATTAATAAGCTGGGTAGGCTGGGGGTGTCAGACGTTGGTCAACTGGGTGGCAAACTGGTTGACGGGCAGAAAACAGAGAGTGGTGGTAAATGGTATACAGTCAGAAGAGATGCATGTCACAAGTGGGGTACCTCAGGGATCAGTCCTGGGGCCAGTTTTCTTCAATATCTTTATCAGTGACATTGCAGATGGACTGGAGGGTAAAGTTTGTCTGTTTGCAGATGACACCAAGATCTGCAACGGAGTAGATGATCCAGATGGGGTGGGCAGAATAAGAAGAGATCTGGATAAACTAGCAAAATGGTCAGAAGAGTGGCAACTGGGGTTTAATGCAAAGAAGTGCAAGATCATGCACATAGGAAGAGAAACCCTGAAGCCACCTATAGGCTGGGAGGGAGTTGCTGGCAGTCAGAAGGGAAGAAAGAGATTTTGGGCCATCACCGATGACCTGAAATCATCCAAGCAGACCACTAAAGCAGTAGGTAAGGCTAGAGGATGTTGGGGTGTATTAGGGGTATCATAAGTCAGAAGAGGGAGGTAAGTACTCTCTTTACAAGACATTGGTTAGGCCCCATCTGGAGTACTGTGTGCATTACTGGAGGCCACACCTTCACAAGGACATTAACCAAATTGAGGCAGTCCAGAGAAGGGCAACCAGAATGGTGCAGGGACTGCATCAGAAAACATATGAGGACAGATTAACTGAGCTCAATATGTATACCCTAGAGCAAAGGATGGAGAGAGGTGATAAGATTGAAACATTCAAACACCTTAAGGGCATTAACAAGGTGAAAGAGTCTAACATGTTTCAATGTAAGAAAAATAGCAGGACAAGAAGACAGTCCCACTGTTCATGAGGTGGGCTCTCAAAAAGCCTATGTTGCAAATTTGGTGAATAAAATCCAAAAAATGAATGTTTTATGAGCGTGCATTGTGCAGTTTCCACACTCCCTCGTAACTTCACAAATTTGTAATATTTTCACTCCAGATTTTCAACGTTGTCATTTTTTCAGACCTCCTTATGAACAGTACAGCTGCCATTTTCACATCCTGACTGAAATGTGTTTTCGCACTTCCGGTACCTTAAGCTATCCTGACCATATGCATAACTGTTCTCAGCATGTAAATAACTGTTCTGAGTTGCTAATCATTCTCTTTTCACATTTCCTCTTGAACCCTTCCATTATTTCTCCTCACCCCTCTTTGGCTTTCCCCCATCCCCCCTGTTATATTCCCTTGCTCACTTTAAAAAGCTTTGTCCCATACCTTCTCACCTCTGATGAGGCCCCTGAGCTGATGCCATCCCTTACCTTGTTAATTATTAGATATTAGGCTGAGTCTGTTCTCATTTTCCTATAAAGGGTTGTTTCATAAGACCCCACCCCCTCTAATATGACTCTTTGAATTCCAGGTTTTAATCAAATATGCACCTTGGCATACATTGTACAATGCCACGTGTATTGGAACATCTCTAGTTATATACTGTTGTAATCTTTTGTATAATTCCTTGTTTTGTTTGTTCTCTGTCTGATACTTTTCCAATATGTATTGTTCGTCTGATGTGGAACCTATGAAAATATCTTGTTCTCAAAGGTGTTATCCGAAATTTCAATCAATAAATAAATAAATAAAATATAGCGCTGTCGCTGTGGAAAGTCAGTGTTTGGGACAGATTAAGAAAATCACAGTGACACTGTTCATGAGCAGAGGTGCTAAAATACCTATGTTGAAAATTTAGTGACAAAAATCCATGACATGACTGTGTTACGAGCGTATATTACAGTTTCCACACACCCTCATAATTTTGTGCATTTGTAATATTTTCACTCCAGATTTTCAATATTAGCATTTTTTCACACCTCCTTATAAACAGTATAGCTGTCATTTTTCATATCCTGCCCGAAATATGCATTTACACATCTGGTGCAGAATAGCCCAGTTGCTGTGGGAAATTAATGTTCGGGGCAGAGTAAGAAAATCATAGCAACAGTGTTCGTTAGCAGAGGTCACAAAATGCCTATGTTGAAAATTTGTTGAAATAATTCCACTAAATGACTGTGTTACGTGCATGCATTGCACAGTTTCCAAGTACGCTTGGAAGTTCGAGCATTTTTAATATTTTCACTACGGATTTTTAACATAGCCATCTCTTCACACCTCCCTATGAGTGGTACAGCTGTCTTTCTTCACATCCTGCCCAATCTGTGTTTTCTTACATCTGGCGCTGAATGGCACAGTCACTTTTGAAACTCAAAGTTTAGAACACCTTAACAAAATCACAGTGCCACTGTTCATGAGAAGAGGTCCCAAATACTTTCATAAGGAGTGGGTCACAAAATGGCCATGTTGAAAATTTGTAGTGCAAATACCAACAAACATCCAGGGCATTAGGGTTTCTAACCATAACATCCCACCCAGTACAGACTGACAGGCACCAGGGATGTGCCTTTGGATTGCCAACTGTAATGCTCATACCATTCCCACCCGCCCCACCCCCACCCTGCAGCTAGTGACAGGCATCAAGGTGTGCCTTGGACTCTTTGGCCCCAGAGTTCACCCCATTCTCCTATACTGCACCCATTTCAGCATATGTCATTCTGGAATGGGGTGACTGTAAGCCAACACTTCAAGGCACACCTCTACGCTTGGTCAGTCTCCGAAGATATAGGGTGAGGTGTACTGGCATGAACGTTATGGGTGCTGACCCAGATGCATTCCCCAGGTGCCTGTCCCTCTGTGCAGGGTGGAGGTGGGGTTGGCGTGAAGTTCAATACTTCACTGCCATTCCTATTCTGCATCTGTCTAACTCCTGCATTCCCAATGCTAATACCAGCAAGCAAACATTCAGCATTGACAACTGCTTGTTAATATTTATGACTTCTCTGGTTAATATTCTTGAACACTCCCAACTTTCTTTCAAAGGAGTATTTAAATGGCTTCTGCCTGGCTTGAACTCTGTTTAGTGTGCACTAGTATCCTGTGGCTGAATCAACTCTTAAGCACAGGATTCCAGTGCAAAAAGAGTTCAAGCCAGACATAAGCCATTTAAATCCCTTCTTGGAAGAAAATGGGGCATGACCAAGGATATTAACCTGAATGGTCTCATAGATATATTGTGTAAAATGAATTGCAGGACCACCCATCATGATTAAGCCAGGACTAGTGAAATGTTGATGTAACTGGTGGCCATATGAATAAATAGAGATGGTTTTGAACTATTATTCAGTGACTGAGCAGTCTCATTTTTCGGTCACACATGTTAAGACTGTGCTGTCTTTCCTGACAGATCTTGCTTTTCTAGCTCTGGATCATTATTGGAGCTCTCTGTAGTATGCAGTACTCTAAGTGTGGTATATACCATGACCTGTACAGCGGCAATATCAACTCTTCACTACAACCAGTGAAACCCCCTATGATACAGTCCAGCTTCCTACTGTATTAGCTTTTCCACATGTAGTATTGCATTGGGAAGAGACTTTCAAACTGTTGTTTATTATAACCCCCTAGGTGGGGATGTGTGAAGCCAGGAAAAAATGCTATGTGAAAAACTATGCAATGTTTCCTAACTTTCCTTAGTGCGAAGTTACAGTTCTTCACATGATGCTATCAGCACTTTGCCAGGTGAACAGTATGTGTAGCATGACATACTACCACTATGAATAGTTGTATAGCTGGTAAATTGGGTATTTCACCAGGCAAAGCCTAAGCATAGTGCCTTTTGGCCAGAAAAGTGAATTAGGTGCACTTTTTTTTTGTAATTGTAACCCCTAGATGGCGCTATCCCAAGGGCTACTACCCCTGCCTGCTTGGCTAGGAGCAGGTTAAGGGAGTTCTGAAATGGGTACCTCTACCCGGAGGTCAGGGTTGGTAGTGGTCAACCTAATCTGGGCACAGCCCTCCGGGACACTGTAACCCCCCTCTTTCCTTACTAGTGGCCGGAACAATACACAATAATCACTTTTATATCACAATACCCCTGATACAGCACACAAGTACCCACACTGTTTGCACTTACCACCAGGGCTTTCCTCTTGCTCGACCCTGGGGACCCCCTGTAAAACAAGGTTATACACAGCAAATAACAGCAGTACAGTACTCTTGCACAAACTGGAACCACAGTCAGGGTAAATGCAAATAGAGTTAGGTCTGATTTATTTAAGGGACTTGAATAAGGGAGGGCCGTAATCAGGTTAATTTGCTTAAAGGCTGTATCAATCAAACAGTTATGCATGCACTTCAGGGTCTATAAACAGTCACACACTCTGGGTACCCAGATGAAGAAGAGGTGGGATTAGCCAGGCTTGTCGCCCTGGATTGCCCACCCTCCACTCACCACGGTGAGTTCTACTGGACTCTCACTCTTCCCTCACTCCAGGACTGTAGAAAGTCTCACTGCTCCAAGCTCACAGACAAGTACTGGTCCCAGTCCCTGTCTCCATATCTCGCCTCTGTGTTGTCTGCCCCAACCACCTGTATACTCCCTCAGGAACTCAGACACACACCTTCTGACTGTACCACGCATGTCCTCCTCGGTTGTCCAAGAAGCATTCAGATATCGCATGCCCAAATTATAGAACTCCCTCCCACAGGCATCCAGCACATGCCCCCATCTCAGCACCTCACCTCTTTCCCCTCATCAATGTGCATTTCTCCTCAGTCTTTGCATGTGGCGAATTATGTGCCTGCAAATGTGCAAATGGCTTAGTCCAGTACCGGACCTGTTACTGACCTGATTTTTGATGTTTGCTGTTCTTGCTATGTTACTGTTCCTATATTTGCTATGTTGTTTATATCAGCTACACCTGTATGTTCATTGTTGCATTATTATACATTATTTATTGTCTATTTATCTCTGTCCCCCTCCTCAAGGATGCACCTGGAATCGAGCAGTATTCTGCTCAGTGTGCCCTACTGGTAAAACTTTTAAATAAATAAATAAACAAACAAATAAATAAATAAGGTGAGCTCTTCATTCCCTTCCCCCAATGATTACCACAGTGAACAGCTCTCTGTAATTTCCACCAGCAATTTCTCAGACCCCTGCAGCCCATTAGCCAATTAGAAAAGGCTGTGGGTGGGTTCTTGGCACAGCAGCAGACTTAAAAACAAGTTCTGGCAGAGCCACTATGACTGTGAATGCATTAACTAGATAAGGGTGTTTCATGGGTTTAAACATAAACTTTTATTTATTTATTTAAACAATATCAGATTTACAAACCTTTGAGTCAGAGACTCATTTACAAAGGCATCTCGTCGAAACTAATACAAAGACAGCACAGTTAACGAGTCCAAAAACAATGGCTCGGAGAGCAGACAGTTATAACAGTCATTCACTAGTGATACATGGGTAGCAGTAGATAAACAGATTACATAGTTTAGGCACACAGGCACCACATCAAGAAGACCAAAAGCAGTTCAAACAATATACAATAGCTAAAGCAAATAGACATCAAGAGTCAAAGAGAAGCCCAGAGTGTTAACATGAAGGCTGTTGCATACACTAACTGAATCAAAGTATAGTACATTGAGAAAGGGCATATTTAAGCAATAAGGCACAACAGGGTATATGTTATCATGTAATAACATCACTCCCGGGGTGGGTTGAAGCATGAGGCGTAGCCGAGTATTTATTTATTTATTTGCACATATTTATTTGATCCACTGGATCAGCAATATTTGCACAAGCTGTGCCCAGTGCAGATTTTACAGCACTTGTCCTGGTCTGGTGATCTGGGTTTTACCCATACCACACTGCATATGGTTTAGTGATATAAAACCATTATGCTACAAATATCAAGACTCACTCCCTCTCTCACTCCCCCCCCAGTCACAAGTAATCCTCTACCAAAGTCATGCTTAAATACTGGTGCCTCTACATCCACACCACTAAGCTTTTAATGCCAACATGCTTCTTCTGCTACTGTGAGTTAAACTCTTTATTTAAAAACATTTTGTTGAGAAAATTTTGTTTTAGTATATCCATGGTCAGGAAAAATGAATTTGTATAAGAAACCAAAATCCCCATTTATCAGTTCATTGAATCACAATACAGCATGTTATGAATTTTTCAGATTCTATGTGTAACCTACAGTAAGTCAAATGGAAATTAGTCACAAATGCCTACCTATTTGCAAGTGAAGCAAATGTGGTTATTATCATTCAGTTGTAAACACCTATAGTCACAGCCAGGATTCACATTGCTAGACTCTGGGCAAGTATGACAAGTTTCCTAAATACTGGTACCTTATCCAGCTGTGTTCTGCTTGGGGTGTGTGTGTGTGTTTAAACATGTAACTTTCCATAGTATATTGTATAGCACTGTGAATCCTGGCTGCAGTGTTTTTTCTCTGCTGTGGCTAAGCAAGACGCTGTAACAACACACTGGCCTGCTGTAGGGGCTATTAGACATCAAACCAAAGGGTAAGCTGTGAAGACTAACTTGGAGAAGATGCAATGAAGCAAACTTGAATGATAGCCCCCAGATGTCATAAAACACCCAGGGAAAATTAGAAAAAACTCCTCTAACAGCCTAGGCAGAAACAAAACAGATACCTGAAAGCTATCTAACTGGGGTTTCGGTAAGAAAACAGCTGCTAAATAGCTCTAATTCATTATTTGAGTTGTTGATGTTAAAACACTCCTGCTGGATAGACCTGATGCACAGAGAAAACAAAACTAGTGAATTAGAGTTATTTAGTAGATGTTGTCTTACAGAAACCCCAGTTAGCTTGCTCTCAGGTATCTGCTAAACTAACTGTTGACATGTGTGCTCCCTGGATAAGAATAGTAACTAGGCTCTGCTGTTGCTAAACTAATTTTAAAGCAGTACACATGCTAAATCTAAGGGCATGGCTACATCACTGTCACATGAGACAGGGGGGCATCGTAGGAGAAAGAAAGCCAATAAAACTATTTGTTATGGAGATCCCCATGGGTCATAAAATTACCATACAGCTAGCAAGCTAATTTAGGAAAAACTCCTAATAGACAAAGGGAAGGACACACTAGGATTTAGCATACATATCAAAACACTCTACATAACATATGTTTTTTGCACATTCTGGGTGGACTACTCCTTTAAAAATAAAAATACACTTCTTGTGTTTACCAGGTACTGTGCCCATGATTAAAATAATTTGAACCCCATCCCCCCAAAAAATGTGCCCTCACATGAACATGCATGATTTATCTGTAAAGACAATTAAAAAAATGTATTTCTAAATGCATTAGCAACACCAATGCTTTCAAGGTTATCTGAAAAGACAATTAAAAAAATGTATTTCTAAATGCATTAGTAACACCAATGCTTTCAAGATTGTGAAACTACTAAAAAGACAAACTATATATATATATATATATATATATATATATATATATATATATATATAGATAGATAGATAGATAGATAGATAGATAGATAGAAAGAACATGGTAAACAAATATTGTTAATCTCAAAAGCTGAACTTTGTTTTTAGTATATAAATGTTTAAGAAATACCTGAAAGCTGTCTATTTTCCTTAGTTTTTAGACACTTCTTATTCTTTCCTTTTGAGACACCAGGTGACTCTGATAATCATTTGTTCCAAGGGTTTTTAAGTCAGTTTGAAGGCATTTTAAGTATCATCTGTTCTAGTCCTTAACAAAATGCAGGGACTCCTGACACTTGTTGTTCTGTTCTTTGGTCCACATCCCAAACAGTCTTCTTTCAGGATGATACATCCACCTCATGCCCCTCCCACATGAATAAAAAAAAGGTGGGATGGACCTTTTGGAGCTTCTTGGGTGGAGGTGGGTTGGACCTTACTTCCCCCCAAAAAAAGCAATGCTGCCTCCCACTACTCAGGTTCCAGTTCTTGTACCACCTATTTAAGAAAGAAAATAGTACCCTGCAACCATTGACTAACATGAAAGTGTATTTATTTGAGGGCGGAAAACATTTCTTGGAGGAGGGTAAGGTGGAGGAGACTATTTGCACCTTCAGTCAGTTCCATGGACAGAAAACATGACATCACTCCTTTTGTACATGCAATACTCCTGTAGGCTTCACCCACAGTTGTAAAAAGGGACAAAGTCAGCATTCCTACAGCTCTCTTCCACGCCCTTGGGAAGTCAGCAAGCGGTCTTGAGGTGAGGTCTTAATTTCACTCCCCCTCTATGATCGCCACAGTGAACAGCTCCCTGCAATGTCCAGCAGCAATTTCTCAGACCCTTTCGTCCCTTCAGCCAAAGAGAAAGAGCTATAGGTATAGCCTGCTCCCTTTTTATCTGTGCCAGATGAGACAAGGGGCCTCCACACCATGAGCCAGAGTGCATCATCCATGGCGATGGCTGTCGACTGGAAATGCTGCCCAAGTACAGCTAGGTGAAACTGCCAGCTCTGTCGATAATAACTTTAATGCTATACAGATGCTGGTTATTTAATTAGGTGTTTGTTTTCTCATTCATGTATAGGGCTGCTGATATTTATATACTTGGTGTATAGCTCTTCACTACCCATTATGAATGGTTTTGGTTTAAGTGCTAGTGTTGCTGTTAAATTGTAAATTAACCTTATTGCCTCCATGGATGATCCTTCTTTAGCCTTTAGCAAGCCTCAGAATTGCAGGTGTTAGTATTAATTTTAATTATCATTAGGTTGCTGGTGTAAGAATGCAGCTAAATTTTAGCTTTCACTACCTACAGTATATGGATGATCCTTATGTAGCCCTCAGCTACATCCAGAGTAGCGGGTGCTAGCATTGATTTAAATTGTTATTAGGTTGCTGGTGTAAGAAGTGCAGTTAAAGGTATTACCAGCTCTCAGTACCTATGTGGGTGATCCTTGTATAGCCCTCTGCTAAGTCTGGTTGAGGCTGTAGGACATGCTGTTATAATGTAACTTAGCTCTTACTTGTGCACTGAATATTGCTATTATTCTATACTCTGCTCTAAGAAACTATGATTGCTACTGCTTTCATTTTTGTTATTGGGTAGGTGGTCAGTAGGTTCTTATTACTTGTGTGTGCCTTTAATATCGCCCTTGCCAGGTGGATTTAGTTTCTACTCCTGGGCCCCTCCATCTGAGAGGGGTAAATCTCAGATAAAGCTGTTCCTCTCCCTGGGTCCCTCCACCTTAATGAGGTAATCTTACCAAAAGCTGATTTAACCCCATCTGCATGATTTTAAACTAGGACATCAAGTGGGTAGTTATCCCCTGCAGTTCTTCTGTGCCCTATCATGGTCCTGTCAGTCATAACCCTAGCCATAGGGTGCATTGCCTATTTACCTACTGTAATCTCTTGTTTACAAGGTCTGTGTCCCCTCACTATATAGGATGAAACCCTATCTTATTTTACTGAACCTCTGACAGTAGTGGGTAAAACCTCAACCCTGTTGATTTTACATAGGATTTACAAAAATGGAAACTGCTATAAACTCATAGTGGGACTATGGCATCACGGCCCTACTGTCTGACCCATAGCGCCTGAGCTCCACTCCTGGCTAAAACCCCAAATTGTTTTACTGCTATCTGGAGATACTGAGTCTAACCAGACCCTAGTTTTGCTAATGTCAGGCTGTCTTCCTCAATGGATCCCTCCTAGATTGGTACTAAGGATCTAAAAACTATGCACATGAATATTAACAGTCTGAGGAATAAAATCTAAGAACTGGAAGCTTGATCCAACCAACATGCCTTGGACATAATTGGTATCTTGGAAACATGGCTCAAACCAAATAGTCTAACCCACAAGATTGAACTTCCAGGTTTTATTATTTTAGCAAGGACAGACTATCAAAAAAGGGGGAGTGGTACGCTCTATGTCAAATCTGCCTTTTATTCCAGGGAAGTTGTTTGGCCTCCCTTAGAAAATTCAGCCTATGAATAGAGTTGTGCGAAACTGGAGGATTTTGCCGAGTTAAATATTTTGCGAACGCATTACGTAAAATAGTTCACTTGGCGAAATCTGATGTACTTCAAGTTATGAGTGAAATTTTACCCCAAGCCAGTGAAATTCAGAGATCTAGATTCAAGATCCAGGGTGAAATTTCACCACCAGTGAAATTTCACCACCAGAGAGTAATTTCGCCTCTGTTCCAACAAAATTTTGTTCAAACTTCTCCCTGGTGTCTAGTGGTCCCCCTCCGGCCATCACTGGCCATAAACATTAATAAGCAACCCCCCAAAGTTACCCTGCCACCTCTGTTGTTTGTTTTATTTAAAAAAAACAATATACCCTTCATTCCCTGGTGTGTAGTGGTCCCTCCCCAACTGTAAACATTAATAAGCACCCCCCCAAAGTTACCCTGCTGCCTTCACTGTTTGTTTTTTAATAAAAAAAAATACCCCTCACTCCCAGTCACTGGTGTTTAGTGCTCCTCCCAGGTCGTCACTGGCTGTAAACATTAATAAGCACCCCACAAGTTATCCTGCTGCCTCCGTTGTTTGTAAAAACAAATGTATACCCTTCACTCCCTGGTGTCTATTGGACCCCTCACCCCATCACTATATAGCAGCACCCACCCAGCGGACAGGCAGGTGCCTCACTCACCTCCACAGCCTGCATCCCTACTGAGCCACTGTGGTGCCTCAGTTCAGCTGCTGTCATTGGAGGTGAGTGGAGGGCTGTGCTGTGGCCTGATCGGGACGGTACTGGGGGAGGAGCCGCGGGTGCTGCTAGGAGTGGAGGAGGTGGGGTGAGTTTTTTTTAAATAAACAAACGGGGGTGCAGGACAACTTGTGTGTGTGTGTGTGTGTGTGTGGAAGGGTTCAATTTTCTTTGTGGCTGGCAGTATGGGCAAAATTGTGGGTGAAACTGTGAATGTCGCAAAACATTTCACCTGGTGAAATTGCCGATTTCACGGCAATTTCACTGGTGAAATTTTATTTCGATGCATCTCCACCTATGAATCCATATTCATCTCTGTAACCCTGGGGTGGGATCTCTCTATACAGGGTTTATTTACAATCATTCAAATGATGCACTCCAAGCACTAACCTACCTCACATACTGCCTCTCCCAACAGTCCTTATGTGAACTGATACTGCTTGGAGATTTTCCTCTGAACTGTCTCAGTACAAGCCAAAATGGGTACAAATTGGCCTTGGAGTATGTGCATCGTACTGAACACAGCTAACTGGGGAACCCACCAGATTAAACTGTAAATCTGGGAATCACACACTCCTCAGCTGGGTCCTTGTCACCAAAACCAAAAGAATTAAAACTGACAGGATGTTAACTGATGGCCTCAGTGATCATTCCCTTGTATACTGCATCTGGAAAAAAGATTTTCCTAATCCCCCACTAAAATGTATAAAAAACACAGAATGTTCCTAGTTTGATGTGACTCCCTTTATCCACAGTCTAAAAGAAATGAACTGGAGACCAGTAAAAGATCTCTCTGATGTGGACTACGCCCTGGATTATTTTATTAACAATTTCAATAGTATGGTTAAGAAACATGCCCCATAAAGCAAGGAAGGAACAAATACCTCTGTGCCAAATGTTTAAGCAGTGACCTCCAAGAGGCCATGAGTCACCAAGACAAAGCCTGGGAAAAGTTTAAGAAATCTAGCCTATCATCTGATTGGAATACCTATAGGAACCTGAGAAACACCTGCAAAACTAGTCAAAGGCGACAAGAGAACTTATCTAAAAATCCCTCCAGACCAAAAATCTGTCTGACTCCCAAGAATTTCTGAACCCAAATAAACTGTTTTCTAAAAGGCCAGTCCAACATATTTATTTATTTAGATTTTGGTAACCGGATAAGCCCACTGAGACCAGAGATCCCTTTTTCAGGGGCGACCCAGGATTAGTTACAGAGGGAACATATCATGGCAACTTTACACAGTAGTCGTAGAGAAATACATTTAAGATTCAGTGTGTTCATGCATAGTAGAATAGTGTAGGATGACATTAGATAAAATACATAACAAGGAGTGTGATACATAGGAGCAACAGTAGAGCAGCGTTAGCTGAATACTTAATTAGTCACAAGGGGTACATAGATGGGTATTAACATACATAAGTATATGGTTTGTACATAGTACACAATAGGGTAACATCGATTGGCACAGAGAACAGCGGATGCCACTAATAGAAGTTGAAGACAGTTTCAAAGGCACCTAAACAGTGCACGTAGGGGAGTTATAGGGAAAGCAGTTGAGGTAGTCACCAGAGGTCTCGGGGGGGAGATCTTGACCAGGGGCTAACGGTTACAGCCACAGAGGCTCAGCTCCAGGAGATACGCTTTGAGGCCCAATTTAAATGCTAGGAGAGAAGGCTTGTTGACCAGACTTTCAGGGAGGGCATTCCATAAGAGGGGGGCAGCGTAAAGGAAGGAGCGCTTGCCTTGGTTGGTGCGAACCCGGGGGATGGCAAGGTAGCATCTAGTTGAGGATCGAAGGGTGCGGTGCTGGATCTTGGGGATGAGTAGATCATGCAGGTGAGGAGGTGGGCCAAGGGAGGTGAATTTGAAAGCCAGGCAGGCAGGGGAGTAGGTCAGCTTACATAGAAACATAGAATTTGACGGCGGATAAGGACCGCTTGGCCCATCCAGTCTGCCTATTTCCCTACCTAATGGATAAGCTGCACATCATAGTTAACCAGCAGCCTACTTCTTCCTACCCCCACCCCCTAGAATTGCCTTATGACTGTCCCATGCATGCTTGAATTCCACCACTGTTTTTGACTCCACAACCTCCTCCGGAAGGCCGTTCCATGCATCCACAACCCTCTCTGTGAAAAATACTTCCTTAAATTACCTCTGAGCCACCCCCCTATATTCAAATTGTACCCCTTGTTCTTGCACACCTCTTTTTGAAAGATGCTACCCTCTTGGACTTTGTTGATTCCCTTGAGGTACTTGAAAGTTTCTATCATCCCCTCCTTTCCTCGAGGCTATACATATTAAGCTCCTTAAGTCTCTTCATATGTCTTCGGTGCAGACCCTGCACCATTTTAGTTGCCCTCCTCTGGACAGCTTCCATCCTGTCTATGTCTTTGCAGAGATTGGGTCTCCAGAACTGCAGCAGTACTCCAGATGGGGTCTTACCAGCTGTCTGTACAGAGGGATAATAACTTCCTGTTTTCTACTGGTGATGCCTCTCCTTGCATCCCAGTATCTCCCAGTCCTCCCTGCTGCCCTCACATTGCTTGCCCACCTTTAGGTCATCTGATATGACTACCCCAGGTCCCTTTCATTTTGTTGTTGTTAGTATCTCACCCCCATTGTGTACTCTTCCCATGGGTTTTGTTTCTCAGGTGCATTACCTTGCACTTCTTAGTATTGAATCTAAGCTGCCATACATTTGACCATTCCTCTAACCTTGCCAAGTCCTTCTCATCCTTTCCACCCCACCTTGTGCATCAACTCTGTTGCAGATCTTTGTGTCATCTGCAAAGAGACATACTTTTCCTTCCAGTCCTCTGCAATGTCACTTATAAAGACATTGAAGAGGACCGGTCCTAATACTGAACCCTGCGGTACCCCACTAGTAACCCCCCTTTCTTCAGAGTGGACTCCATTTACTATTACTCTCTGTGTCCTATTCTCCAGCCAATTCTTTACCCAGGCTGTCATCTTGGGAACCACTTCCAGGCTGGCTAACTTGTATGTTAATCTTTTGTGCGGGACTGTGTCAAATGCCTTGCTAAAGTCTAGGTAGGCCATGTCCACAGCCCCTCCCTGATCTACTACTTTGGTCACCCAGCCAAAGAAATCTATCAGATTTGTCTGGCATGACCTTCCCACTGTGAATCCATGCTGCCTTGGGTCCTGTGCCCCTCTGGCCTCTAGATACTCGACAGTTCTTTCCTTCAGAAGTGATTCCATCATTTTCCCTACCACTGAGGTTAAACTAACAGGTCTGTAGTTTCCTGCTTCTGCCTTGCTCCCACTTTTGTGAAGGGGAATCACATCTGCCCTCCTCCAGTCCTCGGGTACCACCCCATCCTCCCGTGATTTGTTAAAGAGGGTAGTCAGTGGTGTCACTAGTTCTACCCTTAGTTCTTTTAGAATTCTGGGATGAATCCATCAGGCCCCATTGCTTTGTCCACCTTCAGTTTTAAGAGTTCTTTCAGAACCCTTTCTTCTGTAAATGGGCTGGTATCAACTTCTGTATCCAGAGTGTTTCTACTGTTTGTTTTAGGTACCTCCCTCTTCCTTTGTAAATACTGAGCAAAATATTTGTTTAGTATCTCTGCCTTTTCACAGTCATCCTCTGCCCACCCTCCCTCCCTTTATTAAGCCTCACTATCCTCCCTGGTCTTCCTTTACTCCCTGATGTACCTATAAAATATTTTATCCCCTTCTTAACTGAGTTAGCTATCTTTCCTCGGTTTGGGCCTTTGCTGTTCTGACTGCCTTCCCAGCCTCCTTTTGCTTTAACTGATACAGTTCTCTGTCCTGCTCCTTCTGTGATTCCTTGTACTTCTTGAGTGCTTTCTTTTTCTCTTGAACCTTCACTGCCACTTCCTTTGAGAACCATAGTGGTTTCTTACATCGTTTCGTTTTGTTTATTTGTTCACACAAAGGCTTGTTACCTCTGTGATGGCAGTTTTTATTATTCCCCATTGTTCTTCCACCCCTCCTTCCTGCCCATTTGCTAGTGCATTCCTTAGGCACTCACCCATTTTGGCAAAGTCAGCCCTCCTAAAGTCTAGTACTTTTGCCTTTGTATGGCTTGACTCTATTGCTGTGTTTATTGTGAACCATACTGTTCGATGGTCGCTAGTTCCCAGATGGCTACCCACTTCTACATCTATGATCCTCTCTTCATCTCCATTTGAGAGAACCAGGTCTAAGATTGCTCCCTCTCGAGTGGGCTCCAATACTAGTTGTGTCGGAGGGAGGGCCAGTTTAGGTCCGCTAGGGCCTCGCAGTGATGTCTCCTGGGGAGAGAGTGAGTAGTGAAGTGAGCCATTTTAGGGTAGAGTGTGCTGAGCTTGTTGAGCTCAGTCTCTCGGAGAGAGTGCAGTAATGGGGCTCCGTAAAGGATTGAAGTGAGGAGATTGCAGTTTGTGATTGCACGACAAGCCTCACCAGAGAGGGAGTTTCCCAGATGATAGAGGAGGCCCATCTCCTGGTGGACAGTTCAGATTAGGGAGATGATGTGTGATTTATAGGTCAGTTCTCGGACGAGGAGGACCCCTAGGTACTTGAACTGATCCAGGACCCCAACCCTCTTCCCTAGGGAGGAGGTGATCTGGAATAGATCACTTCTGTCAGCACCGAACCATCTGGTCCCGAACAGGACGGCCTTGGTTTTGTTGTCATTCAGTTTTAGAGAATTTACAGAGAACCAGGCCTCAAGGACAGAGAGACAAGCCTGCAGCTTGGTAGAGATGACATTTGGGTGGGGGTCGCTGAAGTAGACAACCATGTCATCTGCATAGAGAATGAGGTTACTAAGTCTGCAGTCTCCCTCGATGTCATTTATGAAGAGCGAGAATAGTAAATGGCCCAGGATCGAGCCCTGGGGTACCCCAGAGACTATGGGTCTTTCACCAGATTGTGAGCCCCTCCAATGGACTCTCTGGGTTCTGTTGGAAAGGTAGCTCTTGAACCAGGAGAGGGCATGTGCATCCAGGTTTAGCTGCCAGAGCTTAGAGAGGAGGAGTTTGTGGTTTACCATCTCAAAGGCTTTGGATAGGTCTATGAATAGGGCACCCATTGAGAAATCTTGGTCCATGGCCTTGAGGATGTCAGATACGAGACGGATTAGGGCGGTGTCAGTGCCATGGCCTTTTCTGAACCCATGTTGTACACTGGAGAGTAGTAGGTGCTGTTCTAGGTAGTCCTGCAACTGATTATGTACGAGCCTCTCCTGTATTTTTCCAAGGGGGCTGAGGCGGGAGATTGGACGGTAGTTACCCATGAGGTCTCAGGGACCTTTTTTATGGACTGGGACAATAGTCGAGACCTTCCATTTGAGTGGGATAGTACCTTCGAGGAGTGACCTGTTGATCAGTAGGGTGACAGGATAGGCAATAGCCGCGGCGGCTGCTCTCAGCAGCCTAGGTTCGAGAAGGTCATGCCCAGGGGAGGAGTCGGGATTTATTTTGAGGAGCAGTGGAAGTACAGTGGACGGTTTGACTAGTTTCAGATGGAATTGGGGCTGTGAGAGGATTTGGTCCCTAGCGATGTAGGGAGGGGAACAGGAGGAAGCTGCGGGCGGGGATCCTGAAGTATTAGAGAAGAAGTCTGAGAAGGCTTCAGCAACTGCCGAAGGGTCGCTGGTCAGGGAGTTACCAACCAGAAGTGAGTCTTTAGGTGAGTTTGTGGTACCCTTGAGGAGGGAGTTAATGTGACTCCAGAATTTCTTAGAGTTACTGAGGTGACCTGTTTGGAGGTCCCTTAGATACTGTGATTTAGCCAGTATAGCGGTTTTCTTGCAAAGGTTCCTCAGTTCCCTGTACTTCTCGCACTCAGATGTGCCGCCAGAGGATTTGTATAGTCCCCAGGCCCTGTCTCGGAGTATCATAGTTCACTTAAGGTTAGGGCTAAGCCATTTGTGGCACTTTCCCTGAATCCTTAGCTTCTTTTTTGGAGCGTGTAGGTTGGCAAGGGACAGGAATGAGTTGGAGAAGTAATTGAGTGCCTCATCGAGTGAGGGGTGGGAGATGATGGGGTTCCAGTCGACAGTCCCCAGGGCTGAGCAGAAGTCTGCAGGGACAAATCTGCTAAAATTCCTGGCTTCTATGACTCGAGCAGGGGTTTTAGGAGGCTTATTGGACCAGATACAGAAAGTTGTAGAGTGGTCACTCAGGGAGTCAGACATGATCCCAGCAGTAAGTATATGGTTGGGGCAGGAGACTAGAGCCCAGTCAATCAGTGAGTGGTTGCCAGTTTTAGCATTGTGCCTGGTAGGGAGGTCAATAACTTGGGTGAGGGAGGAATCGAGTATTAGGTTCTTTGTCGCGGGAGACCCAAGGGCCAGCCAGTTTAGGTTGAAGCCACCGAGAAGGATGATCTTCCCTAAGGGATGCTCCATGAGGGTGTTGATTAGGGGTTCTAGGGAAGCGACAGCCGAGTGAGGTGGGAGGTAGGCTCAACCTATGTAAAGGGGCTTAGTGTCACCAAAGAGCACTTTAAGGAACAGAATCTCACTGTGCAAGTCACGGGAGGCAGGGTGATCAACCTGCGAGGCATTCAAAGTGGAGCTAAGGTAAATGAGAACCCCACCTCCTCTTTTTTTTCCCACTCTGTCCTTTCTGAAAACCTGTAGCCAGCTAGGTCCACTTCGTGTGGGAGGATCTGGTGTTTGAGCCATGTTTCGGTGACAGCCAGTACATCAGGTTTATACAGTGCTGTCCAGGCCTCCAGGTCATGAATTTTATGTCTTAGGCTACTGATGTTCATATGCACCAACTTGAGCCCCCTAGTGTTTGCCCAGAGGTGGTTGGTAGGGTCAGTAAGGGTGAGGTTAGGGGAGTATGGACCTGGGTTTGGTTCAATATCCCCCCCTAGCGCCAGCTTGAGCCTGGCATAGCAGCCAGTATCCTTAGAGGGAATGAGTAGAGGCCTCCATAAGGCATGGATGCTGGGGAAGGGAGACTGATAGTTATAGCGTCCCTTCGGGAAGAGGCTGGCAGGGGTGATTGGAGTAGTTGGGTGGAGCCTCAGTCGGGCGTATGTGGTGTGGTAGGAAAGTAGGTCATTGCTTGACCCCTTCGGGAGTGGTCTGCACGAGCCTTGGTAAGGGTTATTTGACCCATACACCCACAACGTAGGAGGTCCTGGGTGGTATGTGGAGTAGGAGCCCAGCTCAAAGGAGGGGTAGCCACAGAGGAAGGGGAGGGTGGTATAGGGTATGGGTGTGGGGTTTGCAGGAGCTACCCATGTCAATAAGTAAGCCATGGTGTAGATCTAAGGGGAATCTTGGGGCTAGAGGAGTAGTAAGGACCTAGGGAGAGCGGGGAGGTAGGCTATTAGGCTGTTTAGAGAGAAGGGCTTCAGAAACATGCAGCTTACAGGTAACTGTTCTTAGTAAGCAGAGCTGGTTACATAGTGATGCTTTTGGCTGAAAACGGGGCCTCACTGGGCAGCTTGAAAATTTAACTGCAGGATTAAGCACTCGAGGTAGGCAGGGACCAGAGTAGTTTTTTTTTTATACTTCTCTCTCTCTCTCTCTCTGAAGCCTCACCAAGAAGAGCTGCAGTGACGAGGTGACTCTGAGGAGGGTCAGGAGGGGAAGGGATGGATGAGTCTGATAGAGCGGCCCCTAGTGTTGGCAGCTGATAAGCTGCAGATGGGAGAATTGGCTGATAGGTTTTTTCACATCACATGACAAAGCCTATAAAACTGGGAGCTCACCAAGGGTGGTGGTGGGGGTGGCGGGGCCAAACACCACGCTGGCAGCAGCGAGACTCCTTTACCTGTCTTCGGGGGTGCTTCCTCAACCAGGCGCACTTCAAGGAGGGCTTCTGGCTTGTACAGCCCTCATGACCCGACTGTGGAGGAGAGAAGAAGAGGGGATTAAGTACAGGAGAGGGAGGGAGGAGTGTCTGAGGCAGACAGGTAGGTAAACTTCGATTTGCAGGACCCAGACAATGCTGGATTGTAACTTGGGTAGCCAATTCAGGGCAAAAATGACACGGGCTGTTAAGGCAATGTAAAGCAAGATTAATTTGGCAGGGTTTTGGGTCTCGAGTCAGCCCAGTTAATGTTACAGGTCAGAATCGGAGCAAAAGCTGGACTGTTAGCGCTCTGAGGCAGTTCCCTAAATCAGCACAGATTAACTGTGCAGACGAGGTATATATACTGTGCAGAGCGCAGCAGGTTTGGGGCAAATGCGTTTTAGTAAGGCACCAGGTAGGAAGAAGTCAAGGCAGCCCTAGTGATCTCTCAGAAAGGAGTTAAGTAAGGCATCAGGTCGTACAAAGCAGAATGCTGCATTACATTAATTTGAGAGCTTTTCAAATTAAGGCACCAGGTCAAAAGCAACAAATACAGTACTATGTGAAAACTCAGAAGCAGTGAAAAAAACAATCTAAACATCCACGCCGACTTCTTCAGGCAGGAGTCCTTATTTGCTTTGAAAATATTTTTTTCAAACTAAAAAAGGCGCCGAAGGTCCTTTGTCCCAGACACCACGCTGGCAGCAGTGAGCAGAGACCCTTTACCTGTCTTCGGGGTGCTTCGACCAGTGCCTGGCTTCAGGGAGGGCTTCTGGCTTGTACAGTCCTCACCACCCGACTGTCTTCGGGGAGCACTTCCCAATCAGCAGCCTGGCTTCAGGGAGGGCTCTGGCTTAGGCAGCCTCTCACGACCTGACTGTCTTCGGGGGTGTACTCACCGACCAGCGCCTGGCTTCCAGGAGGGCTTCGGCCTGTGCAGCCCTCGTGACCCGACTGTCTTGGGGGGCGCCCCACCAGCGCCTGGCTCTATGGGAGGGCTTCTGGCTTGGCAGCCCGCGACCCAACTGTCTTCGGGAGTGGTACCGGACCGCTGCCTGGCTTACATGAGAGGGCTTCTGGCTTGTGCAGCCCTCGCGACATATTATCACTGCATGAGATTATACCTAATGGACAAGTCCTGCCTGAACTAAAATCCATAGCGACTGAATTTAATAAGTTCTTCACAGACTTGGATTGGTTCAAGATCCTCTTAGAGGGCTACTCTAATAGTTCCCAGCTTCCTTGCTGTGCTGCTAGCCCATTACTGGAAATCCCTAGGGTACAGTCTGAATGTGAAGGAGATCCTTTTCATATATGGCCCTTTCCCTGTGGAACTCATTACTCTCTCATACTATTTAAAATCTGGCTCAGTGCCTACTCACTTGGGGTGAACCAATGCAGGTATCAAAGCTGACATGTTGCATACTTGACTAAATACTTTGATAAATATTACTCCAGAGACTGACCTTGGTTTTACTACCTTCCTACTGGAGGAACTTGTATTTTCGCCTACTGTTTTTGACAGTGTAGTTGCTCTGCTGAAAATATGATTTCTGTATCTTGGTACTGAATGTTTACAGTATTGTACTGGAATGGTAACTAACTTATGTACTTTGTATGTCAGATTTCTCCATGGATATTTTTTATTTATTTTAATTTTTCTCCTCTTATATTATCTTTTCCTGCTCTGTAATTATTGTGAACATTTATTTAACTGTATGAAACTAATACAGGGCTGCCCCTGAACAAGAGAATTGCATTTCTCAGGCACCCTACCCGGTCACCAAAATTCAAATAAATACATTTCAAGAAGCATCACTGTCCGTTACTACTTCACCCCTGCAAAGCCAGTTGTTTTTCCCCATGTTTTTGCCCTGTCCAGGTCACTGGCAGCATGGACACCAATGTGCGAATGTCACACAATTGTTTTCTGACATGTATTGTAGAGCCAGTCAGTGTCCATTCTGCCCATCCACTCAAGTGGCAGCAGTGCAGCATCAGCCCTCCTCAGTGAATGAGCATCCTCTGAGATACCTGCTCTTTCTCCCCAACCCCCTCCACCAACCCTTTGAAAACCTCCTTGGCTCACTTCTGAACCCAGGTGGCTGCCATCACAAGCAGTAATGCTGCTGCTGGACTGGTGGGCTGAGTTTGATTATAGTCTGCATGAAAATAACTATGAAAACAAAATCATTTTTGGAGATCGTTTGTTTTGTACCCTTCATACAGAACAGTCACTGCTAAACAGTGTTGGTTTTGTTTGTGATAGCTTCATAAAGAATGTAAAAAGTTAACTTTAAACTGTGCAGTTCATCTGTTTTGTTTAAAACTAAGAATTTGCAGATTTGCATTAATTTGGGTACGGACTGTAGTGGGTGTTTCGTAAACAAATCCCAATACTAAATCATACGTTCCATGTCTATTTATCTTCCATCTTTACCAAGAAAGAAAACATTTCCCTTTCTGTATATTTTTTTTCCTTCCAAGTTCAGCTTCAGCAAGGGAGTGGTTAGGATGATGGAACAGGAATGATGACTTGTTTTTCACCCAAGCCTCTTTTGTAACAAATTACTAACACATTACTAGATACAGGTAAAACTGGAAAGTGGTGTCAATCAGAGGTAGTAATCTGCATCTTGAGTTAACAACAGCATGGTTCCCCTTCACCATGTTACTGTATGGATCACTGTCTTCGTGGTTTTCCTACTGAATCATTCTTTGTGCTGCTTCATTTTTAATTTATTTCAACTTGGCAGCAATCCATATAAAATGGAGCTGTGGCATTCTACTGAACTGGTTTAATGAGGAAATAAATGAAAGATAACTTTTTACTTTCTTGTTCACCTTAAATCAGTTGTCCTAGCCTGTGGAGGAAAAGTAGCAAGTGATACAGTAATGCACATGTTTGAGTTATCTTTATAGTTCATGCTGTGCCTTACTTAATTATTTTATTTTATTTATTTATCACAGTCTCGGTTTACAACCTTTGAGCTAAGAGCTCATTTACAGAGGTTCCACATTGTGAAAAGACATTCAATAACAAACAGGCAATGATACAAAAAATAAAGTATGAAATTACAGCAGCGCATATTTACACAATCATGATCAGAAGAGTTCAAACTTAAACACATCAAGCAACTACATTGAATAATATGAAAGAATGTGAATTACACTTTCCAAATGAAATCTGGTAACAAGTGAGGAATTTTTGTGGATACAGTGCAGGGAACCAGAATCGCTGGTTACCTTTGTCAAGGGATAGGGGGGTGGAGGGAGGGAGGGGAGTTGGGGCTGGAGGGAAAAGGAAGGAAGATAAGGGTATAGGAATAGAGCGGCTGAGGTAGGTTGAGTAGGGGTGAGCAGGTTGAGGAGAGATGTGGGACTGGTGACAGGTGGGATTACAAAAAGAGGGTAGCGTCTGGGTTGTTGGGAGAAGAGGAAGGTGGCAGAAAGGATAAGAAAGGAGCAGGTGGGGGAATAAAGTGCAGGAATAATCTGAGCCAAAAACCTAGGCGATATAAAGTGCAAGTATAGTCAGAGCCAGAGATAGGTCTCTAGTACTTGTTATTTGGAGCAGGTGCATTTCTTTAGATTTGTGAGGTGGAAGCTGAGTTTAGATTTAAAGGGTCCTATTTTGGTTTCAGTTAGTAGGTCTAATGGGAGGGAGTTGAGCCAATATAGGGCACGGAATCCAAAGGATTGCTGCCCTTGAGAAGTCCAGTGAAAAGGTACCTTTGTCCCTTTAGTCTGCCTAGTAGGAACAGCTTGCTTGCTCTGCACATTTTTAATTCATGCAATATAGTGAATGTAATATGCTAGTATCGAGACCTGAGTGAAAATGGAAAGGGACCTGGGGGTAATTATATCAGATGACCTAAAGGTGGGCAAGCAATGTGAGAAGGCAGTAAGGAAGGCTGGGGGATACTGGGATGCATAGGGAGAGGCATCAATAGTAGAAAACAGGAAGTTGTTATCCCTCTGTACAGACAGTTTGTGAGACCCCATCTGGAGTACTGTGTGCAGTTCTGGAGACCCCATCTCCGCAAAGACATAGACAGAGTGGAGGCTGTCCAGAGGAGGGCAACCAAAATGGTGCAGGGTCTGCACCAGAAGACGTATGAAGAAAGACTAAAGAACTTAATATGTATACCCTTGAGGAAAGAAGGGAGAGAGGGGACATGATAAAACTTTCAAGTACCTCAAGAGAATCAACAAAGTCCAAGAGGGTAGCATCTTTCAGAAAAAGAGATATGCAAGAACAAGGGGCACAATTTGAAGATAGAGGACGGCTCAGAGGTAATGTGAAGTATTTTTTTCACAGAGAGGTTGTGGAGGCATGGAACAGCCTCCCTGAGGAGGACATGGAGTCAAGAACAGTGGGGGAATTCAAGAATGCATGGGACAGACATAAGGCAGTCCTAGTGGGGGGTAGGAGGAAGTAAGCTGTTGGTTAACTAGGATCTGCAGCTTATCTGTTAGGTAGGAAAATGGGCAGACTAGGTGGGCCAAGCGGTCCTTATCTGCCATCACATTCTATGTTTCTATCTTTCGATGAGACTAGTACATGTGGTTACACCATTGCTGATCATTTCACCAGAAGGCAGGTGATTATAATCAGTCTCAACACTGCTGAACCAGCCATAATGCTTCTAAACCTGTTTTAGAATTGCTGCCTGAGTGATACTCAGCAATGACCTTATGATTTTAGGGCCCCCACAAAGTTAGTATTCAGGGTCCACCACCCATTTTGCTCTTCTGCTTCTTGTCGGTTGATCTGTATGTTGGTGAGAAAACTTACGGTTAACATCAGGCATTTGCCTAAGCCTTCGACACTCTCTGTGTGGTATTTCAACAATGCACAGTGAATAAACTGAAAAGTTAAATAAAAACTGGTCTCTTGCACTGATTAGGCTGAGGCTTCCCACAAAACACATACAGGGGACTGCACTGGCCATGGGACTGCTAGCACCTGAGGCTGACTATGGTGAAACTATGAGGAAACTCACACTGAAGGGCATTACTAGAGAGAACATTTCATAGCCTGCTGTCCCCAATAAACATTACTGATAAGATACTTACTGAGCCCACTGTCCATACTAGGTAAAACTGATGAGTTGGCTAACCAGCCTGCTGCCCCCACGGGGTATCACAAGTGCAGTGGAAACTTACCTTGCTGTCCTAAAAGGGTATGACAGGTGCAGTGACTACTCGGCCTGCTGGTCCCAATCAGTGAGACAGGTGAGGTGGTGACTCTGCCTGCAGCTGCCAGTAAGATGTCACTGTTGCGATGGTGCCTTAAAGGAGTAGTACAGTCAGAATTTGCAAAAACCTATGTTGTGCAGAGTTTCGATTGTGTGTAGTCCTAGGTTGTCTTTCCCTTTGTTTGCTATTAGTTTTTTGTAAATTAGCTTGCTAGTTTTATGGTAGTTTTATGGCCCCTGGGGATCTTCATCTTAGCATGGTGTATTGCTCTTCTTTCTGCAGTACCTCCTGTTCCATGTGATAGTGATGTATCTGGGACCATGGATTCTGCAAGCACTGGTTTAGGGTCAATTTTACAACAACAGGACTGATATTAAGTAACTTTCCTTATCTGGTGAGCACTAATGGTTATATTTACAGTTTTGCAAATACTTGCCTGCCAATTGAATGGGTTATTCTGTAAGAAAGCAGCTAGCATATTTGCTAGTTATATCATTGATTATCTGGGGAGATTTGTATGCTTTTTATGACTGTGTATAGTTTGATAAAATAAAAAGTTTTAAAAGCAAAACATTAACTCCTGCTGGCTAGACCTGGCACACAGATAGAAAACAAAAATATAGAAGTGGGGCTATTTAGTGGAGGCTAGAACATCAGGCTCCTATCTCTAGCACTTGCTGAATCAGTGGTCCTGGATGCATCACTGTTGCATGGGACAGGAAGCACCGTAGGAAAAAGAAGAGCAATAAAGCTTGCTAAGATGGCGATCCCCAGGGGCCATGGTACTGCCCTTTCTAACCCCCCCCCCACAAACACATATACACCATACTCGATGAAAGCCCTCTGGAGCTGCTCCCCCTCATCAGCCCCCCGCTTCACTATCCCCCACCTCGCCTCTGTGGTTGGTTTCAAACTCAGTCCCCCTTGTTTCACTGTCACCCAGCCTCTCGCCATCTGTGATATTGTTAAACCCTATGCAGTTACTCTGCCATAGTCTATCAGCGGATTTGGAGGTTTCCAGGGGTGTGCTACCTAGGTCAACCGATTAGAAATAGCTTAGTATTCAATTACAACTGCTCAGTTTTTTTCTCCAGTTTGTCTAATTGTCATGTAATCGCTCTCTAATGCCTGATGATCAGGCCTCTGTAACCACTGAATATGTGTATTGTCTTATTGTCACCCTGACGTGGAACCTTTGTAAAAGAGCTCACGCTCAAAGGTCTTTCCGAAATACTAATTAAACTAATAAAACTGCCATATGCACTGCAGCTAAAGTGGTGGCAGAAACAGGAAAATGCCTGAATAATGGCAGACGAATGTACTGAACAATCATTACTTTGTAGTCACTTTACTTAGCAGTGGAAGGCAGGGTGCCTTTAAAGGTCACTATTCACACTGTGATTCTCAGATCTGTGTAGCTGACTAAATGGAACTCATGATTCCTTCGAGACAATATAATAGGTTACCCTTTTCTTATAATGTAGTGTGGCTTCTTCATTTATTTTTAGAGCAGAAAACAAAATAATTTGGAAATAGCACATTTCATACTCAGATATCTCAACTGTGTTCATGAGTAGTGCTGTAGTTCTGTGACCACTGTACATACATTCAAATATCCATGGATTCAGGCTACTTTATAAATTCTGACAGTGATTTTCTGTGGGAGGCAATTCAATTCAAAATTGCAGCTTTTTAAATATGACACATATCAGACTGAATATGATGTACTGAAATGGGTATGCTATACATGTCACAGTGAATATAAGACACATTATGAACTACCGATCGTAAATGGAGAAAGCTGATTGGCCGAGAGGGTTTTGAAGCCATGATGATATCGGGCTACATCATCACAGCTTCAGAAAACCTCCAGCCACCAGCCTCCTCCGACTGCAATGTTCCCCATCACTCTCACTTCGCTACACAAAACCCAAGGACAACACCTGCTGTGGTCTTCAGCGAGTCAGACCTCGAGACAGTCACCTTAACCAAAAAAGAAACAAGGCCACATCAAATCCTCACAGAAACTGCCTGAGTACATAAAAAAAAAAAAACTACCGCTGATAACAGCACACAGAAAATTACCCGCTCTGTCCACACAAGTGGCACAGCACTACCATAACGATCGAAATCGGTTAACGACTGTCAGTGACCACACGACCCCAAAACTGCCACACAGTGTTTTTTTCCTTAGGACTATTGGAAGCATTTTAGCACTTTACCCTTTCACCTGTTAACTTACTCTCCTCTTCAAAAAAAAAACCAACTGCATGTGACTTACTGTTTCTCCGGACTGATTGCCACCGGCAAACCGGAAGTAGCAGCCTGCGTTTTTCCCATTCCGATTGCATTTCAAAAGATTAGATTAAAAAAAAAAAAAAAGAATTCTACACATGCTTCACCCGGTCCCAGACCAGGCAGCACAACCGAGTCAAGTCCCAGACCAGCAGAACCAAATCAAACACAGTACATTCGGGAGTACTCCTAGCAGAACGACACATAGTTAACAGCTGCACCTCCTTACAACAGCGCCACCTGCTGTCCTGAGCCCTCAGGAACCATTTTCTTAAAACATACATCTCCAACACCCCCAAAACTGCACTTTCAAAGGTTTTAAAAGATTTTTTTTTTCATTTATTACCAATAAAACTTTTTGGGCAGTTCATAATAGCAAGGCACTCCAGGGTGTGGTATTATCATGGGATATCGTCACTTCTTGGATGGTTGGATGCACTCGGCCTGTGGCCTCGTGCCCAACCACCCAAGGCGTGATGATATCCCATGATATACCACACCCTGTCGTGCCTTGTTGCTTAATTACAAAATGGGTTGTGAAAATCCTGCTTCCTGATTGGTGGAGAAGGATTCAGAGCAGTGCAGTTCAGGATTAGTAAAAGCACTACTTTGCACTTTTCCTAATTGTTGTTACTGTTGACCCATTTTATGTAAGCAATAAGACATGACAAGGTGTGTATTATGGTGAAATAATCACACGCATCAGGTGCATTGTTAGGCATGAAGCACAGCCGAGTGACGTTAAATGCACCTGAGAAGTGCAATTATTTCACCATAATGAATACCCTGGAGTGTCTTATTGCTCTTATAAAATGACATTTGAATACATGACCTAAAATAAATGAGAGTAAGAAGAAAGGATTTTAAACAGATAAAAATGATACCTTTCATTGAAATATGCTTCTAGTTTAAATCTAAATAGAAAAAAAATAGTCCCTATTCTGGTAACTGAGGGGGTTAGCTGAAAACACAAAACATAATGAAAACTAACACATTTTTATAAGAAAAAAACATGTTACCTTGCATTTCAAATCAATACAAGTACTGTTTCTTAATGGGAACGCGTTAAAAACTTTAGAACTGCCAGTTTTGTTTTGTGTGTGGGGAGTGATAGATTTCACCTGAAAACACCCATATATGGTTCAAATTACATCCTTTATAAACTTCAGGAATGTATTTGAGCATTTTGGGTCTGCCCCTGCCTATGTAACTGTGTTTTCCCACCTTTTCTTTTTGTGTATGGAGCATTATTGCCTACTCTCTTCATCCGGGGCTAGATAATCAGACTTGTGCCCGGCTGGAGTTCAAGTGGTTGCTCCACGCAATTGAGTTGCGCTAGAGCACAAAATTTATACATTCCGAAGAGATGTGCCATGGTGCAACTCTTCTGAATGTATCACAAAATGCGGGCGGTGCAAATACAATGCACCAGCTCATCCCACTGACAGGTCTGAATACCCGGAACGGGAAATGCGCTGGAGCATCCAAGTTATGCCAGGTGCAGATTCTTGATATTCAGACCAAAATGTGCAACTGGAGCCATAATGCATGCAAGGCGCATATGGGGCCATTTGCATGTCATTATGGCCCTATTTGCATGAGTTGTGCAGGGCTGGCCAGCGAAATTCACCAGGCACCCTGCACAGCATGCAGTGCTGTCAGTGGAAGTCCGTAGTACCACCCTCCCCGCTCCGTACCCCAATCCCCATATAATACAGTCATAGTCATCCCTGGTAGTCTAGTGGATCCCCCCTCCTTGCCAGATACCCCAAACCTGTCCAAATATGTCACTTACCCATCTCTGGTGGTCTAGTGGCACCCCACCACACAGCCCACCGCTCCCCAGTCATTGGCGGGCAGTAAACCCACCCGCACACCTCCATGGCTGCCCGCCGAATGACAGCTTACAGTATCTGCTGTAAGTTCATTGGTCCACATTGTGGACAAATGGGCTTACAGTGCATACTATGATAGTCATTCACAACTTTGTGAATGAATGACTTCATTCACAAAGTTGTGAATGACTATTACAGTATGCCCTGCAAGCCCATTGGTCCACAGTGTGGACCAATGACCTTGCAGCAGATACTGTAAACTGTCATTCAGTGAACGGCTATGGAGGTGTGTGGGTTGGTTCACTGCCCACCAATGACTGGGGTGGAACGGGATGGGCTGGGGATCCTTTGTGGGTTGGTGGGTGGTGGTGCCACTAGACCACCAGGGATAGGTAATTGACATATTTGGACATGATTGGAGTATCGGGTGGGGAGGGTGGCTCCACTAGACTACCAGAGATGAATATGACTGTTTCTTTATGGGGATCGGGTACAGGGTGGAGAGGGGGGTACTAGACTACCAGAGCATATGGTGGGTGCCTGTCCATTCTGGGGGCGGTTGTCACTCACGGCTGGCAGCTGCTGTGTTGCACCATGCAATACAACAGCCCATCTGTAGGTGGCTACCATTTGCACCTGTTTTGTACAGGTGTAACTTTGTGCCCATGTATGCGGCACATCTCTGAGATGTGCCAGCAGCTGCACCGCACATCTCGGCTGAATGTCGGGATGTGCTGCATATGCATAGGCATGCCCCCTGGGGATGCGCCGCAAACATTACCTTTGATCTGCGGCACACTGGAATTGAGCAGCTAATTTCCCATCTGAATATTGCCCCAGGGTGCATTTCTGCGGTTGTGCCATCGCAACTCAGTTGTGCAAGGTGCAACTCCTTTGAATATCTAGTCCCTTGCATTTTTTTCTCTGTCTTTCCCTACATTCAAGATATGGAATATTTACCATGGAATAAAGGGATTCAAAATTCTGTTCAGCTCCACTGGCAGAATGTTTTACTCCAAAACATACTGTACACACACACACACTTGCAACAAAGGCCTCTTCTAGAGCCAGAGACTCAATTATCTTACTATCAGGGCAAGCAGAAGAGATTTCCCTGATGAGCAGGTAAAGACAGAAGGAGGATTTTTCGGTAGGCTGATGCAAGGTCGACTCCTCTACCTTGAACACCCGCACAGTGACAGATTTTGCCTGTCTGCATTGAGTCACTGTGCTGGTGCAAGGCAGACACAGGCAGTGCAGCTCCCGGTGTTGCACCCCCCCCTCCCCCAGGTCCAACTCTGACTCAGAGTTAGATGTCTAGATACCAGAGGTTGTGGGGGGCAGAGTCCTCCACATGGGGGGTTCAGGAGGCACTGCCACCCAATAGAAACACACCAGCATCCCCGACGGCACAATGCTGACTCTCGTATTGTGTCTGTTACTGTGAGGGATGTCAATGTGAGCGCTGTCGCAGCACTATAGTAAAACCGGATTTTTCATTGTCAACAAAGAAATACTTGTAATGAAAACTATGAACAATACTTAATGCTTCTAATTTGTTTATGTGTGTAAGAAGAGTGTGATGATCAACGAAACAACATTTAATTATTTTTTTATTTAAGGTAATTTTATTTATAGAGCCCTGTTGGAAGTGTTTACAGTGTAAATGTAGCAGCCATTTTTGTGATGGAAGATCGCTTCTGGTTGTAGGGTGACTGATGGAAGATAGTTCTGGTTGCAGGAGGACTGATTTACTCATTAGCAGTGTCAGTGGCTCAGTAGGTAGCACACTCGCCTCTGAGGTTGGGAGATCAGAGGGCTGTGGGTTCAGTTCCCACATCTGGCACTTGGGTTAATATCCCAGTACTGACACTGTAGTGCAGCATGAGAGGGGTGCTGCACTTCTGAGGTGACGTCTTTCGGATGAGATGTTAAACCGAGGTCCCATCTACCTGGATTGGTGGTAGTTCAGGTGGATGTTAAAGATCCCATGGCACTTATCGAAAAGAGTAAGGGAATTTCCCGGTGTCCTGGCCAAATTTCCCTCATTCACTAAAAATACCACCTACAGCTTAATCTGGTTCAAGGTCAGTTGGCATTCATCTGTATCCCCCTGCCCCAGGTCGTGCCTGAAAATAGGCAGGATTTGTCTAGTGCACTTAACCGGTCAACAAAAACTAACTAAATAAATAAAAATTGTGTGATGTGGTTTAGGACCAGGATTACTTTGCATTATGCTCTAATAATGCAGAGTCACCTGACTGTTTTTTACCAATTAAAGTTCTTTGATTTTAGACCCATTTTATAAACAAGTATAACACACACTAAAATCAGTAGACCAAAACTAACCAACACATACAAAAATAAGTATAAAATACATAAATAAATGTAACACATTCTAAAGTTTGTGTAACACATAGCAAAAAGAGTATAACATATAATAAAACAAGCATTTGTCAATGACAAAAAATTTGCCGTTGGTATTGGGCACTGGTTGGCAGAACTACAGTGCCAAATCGGGAAAGGGAGTGCAGAACTGGTACAATGTCTGTGTGTGTCTCGCTCTGTGTGTGTGCGTGTCTCTCTCTCACTCTCTTTCTCACTGTGGGCTACGTCTGTGCAGCAGAGAGAAGTGCAGGTCGCTGTCTGTGGGGTGCATGCAGTCACTGTTGCAGCAACTCTCTCTCTCTTCCTACTTTCAGGACGGGCACTCTCCCTCCGGCACACTGATCTGCACTCCTGACTACCAAGCAGGGGACTGACATTCATGAAATGACAATGTACATCTCCAGTACATGCTCTCTACCCCCTGCAGCTGTAGTTTATGCTGTCTCGCTTCTGTGCTCTGCTCCGGAACCGACACTGATGCAGAGGATTCCTTGGTGTGGGTTGTGAGCTTGAAGGGAGCTGTTGTTGCAGGGGTCAGTGGTGGTGGCACGGGAGGGGAGGAGGGTGAGCACAAATACTGGCAGCACTCACACGGAACTAAGTGATGTGCAGGACTGCTTGGTGTGGCTGTTCAGCGATATGGACAGACTGAATGGACCCACACACATGACACTGTCTCTCGCTGCCTCTGTCTGTTGCTGCAGGGGTCGCTGCCTGTTGCACTGGTCAGCGATTGAGAAGTGGTCAGCCAGCAAGTGGGGGGGTGCTGTTTCCCTCACTCACACACCTTGGCCCAAAAGACCCGTGCCTGCTCCCACTGTGCGGGGAGGTGGGGGGTGCAATAAGGCCACTCAAGCACTGGTACTCACTGCACTTTATGTGACTGCAGCACATCAGTTGTTCAAGGCCACAGTTGTTCAATACTACTTTGTGTGATGGTGGAATCCCTGTGACATCCGTATTATTTAACGGCTCCGATGTATTGGAGAGTGAGGATCATGGCTGCAAATATTCACTCTCTCTCACTCTGATACTCCTGTCGCTGTGACCGCCACTATGTGCCAATACATCAGGGCCAGAAAATCATACAGGTGTCACAGGGATCCCACCATCACACAGACTACTATTGAACAACTGCTGCCACTCACACTAAGTACAGCCACAACTTACAGGAAGTGTTGCCTGCAAAAGATATTCACAAAGACACATACCAAAGTCTCGATCGCTTACTGGGGATTTCTCATGGCTGCCACTACAGTTTGCTTCCAACTGTGAAGAAGGAGACCCAGCAGGAAATCACAAGAACTTGGATTTTCATGTGGAAGCAGATTGCCCTGTTGGGCTGGCAGCGGTGAGCAGTGGGAGCATTCAGGTGGGTGACATCAGCCAGGCTGATCAGGGCACCGAACAGCTGTTTGCTGGGCTGTGTCCTGCAAAAAGCCGCCATATGATTGGTTCAACTTTTTCTTTTCAACTACACAAGGTTTCTGCCCTGCAAGTCAGAATAGTGTCACAATCAGCCTGGCTGATGACTGGTGTGGCACTGTCTCGCCCATTGCAGACCACTCTGCATTGGACAGACAGTGTCACACCCTTCAAAAGCCATTTTCATAGCAAGAAGTTCACTGCGCTTAATGAGTATAGCATGCTGAAATGAATAGTACACATACCAAGACATCAAAAAAGCTAAAGTAAATACTCAAATGAGTATAGCACACATTGTAATGTTTGTAGGACACACTGAAATGAGTATCACACATACCAAGAAGCATATGATATTAGGGACCAATCACAACTCAGTTAAAGGGACACTGTCAGGTCTGTGGCTGATTTCGAGAGTGTGCACCTCCTTTGTGTACTGTAAACAGTGTTAGCATAGAAAACAGTCATTGCAATCAATTTGTTAACTGTCCCCAGAAATTTATTTTTGCCTGAAAGTGTATTGCAGTCAGTCTGCTTAAAATGCCCACGGTGCTTGTCCACAAGCAGGAATGGCACCAAACCGTGGGTGAATCTGTTCATGAATGAGTTTGTGATTTTGGGTCATATGCTGGTAAATGTCTGAAGACCCTACCATGAACTTCAGTGATCACATCCAAGTGATTCTTATAGAAAACCAAGTGCTCTATCCTGATTTATTTTCTTTATAAAAGTTGCAGCCATACTTCCGAACATGCGCTTTAGATCGAACATCTAATGCGCATCCCCGGAAGCACGGCTGCAACGTTCATATAGACAATAAATCAGGATACAGCACTCAGTTTTCTAAAGAATCCCATCGACAGATCACTGAAGTTCTGGTAGAGTCTTCAGACATTTATCAGCATATGACAAATCATTTCATGAATGGAGTTCACCTGCGGTTGGCACCATTCCTGCTGTAGTCGCGCACTGCTGGCATTTTAAGCAGACTGGCTGCAATACATTTTCAGGCAAAAATAAGAAACATCTGTGGACAGTTTACAAATTCCTTGTCATGACTTTGTTCTATACTAACACTGTTTACAGTACACAAAGGAAGTGCATGCTCATGAAATCAGCCTCAAAACCTGACTGTGCCCCTTTAAATAACTGCACTGGATATTGCCTTTTAAGTTCAGTGTGCCTTTGTGCTCTGCAGCAGGATATAAGCTTTTTAATTGTATTTAATTTTTAGATGTAAGTATGAAATTATGTTATTTTTTAATGACAAATAGTAGATTGAACAGGTTCAATGTTTGTTCAGCTTTTATAGGACAGTAAAGGTAAATTATGCACAAATTATATAATTACCCAAACTGCTATTAAGGAATAAGGCATGACTAGGGGTTATGTTAATGGTCTGTTAATCACCCTCTAGGGGTGTAATGTTGCACAAGACATAGCCGAGTGCCACATGCCCCTAGAGGGTGATTAACTGACCATTAACATAACCCTGTGACTGCTTTATAGCTATTATAATAAAATGTTTTTTAAACTGTTAAACCTTGTTCAGCATATGAGTAGACTCTACATGTATTTAAATAAAAGATTAATGTACAGCTCACAGAATGCTTACAGCCAATCAGAAGAAAGCTTTATTTCTCAGACCCTTTTTATAATATTGATCAATGGAGCAATCAGAACAGTGACCTGTAGTTGGAATGCTAGAACTGCAACAGTTAGACAAATGTTTCATGCAAATTAGTCAGATCCCTGATTCTTTAATTGGTTATACAATTAAAAAAAGTGTTAGAATCAATTGTGTTGTTTATATTAACTTTTTTGTTCTTGTAGCCAACCCCACTGACAAAATAATTGAGGCATTTGATGCTAAAAAATTAGGAGGCCCTCCTTGAGGGTGGTCCTCCAACAAGTCCCCCCACTGTCCCCACTCTCAGACCCCTGTTGGGCCCTGAACCTCTGGAGACCCACAACAAAGAGAGTCAAGGGTCAGTGCCAGCTTGACCCACAAACCCTGCCAACATTCTTGGGCCTGCAGGTACCCACCAGGTGGTCGCAGCTGGAGGAGTGTACTCAGAGTTGTTAATCTGGATGCCATACACATAGACACTCTGGACTGGAGTACTGCAGTTGAGATTTCTTTTGGTGGGCTGCAGCCCCCTATATATGACCCTAGCAGTCAGGAAAACAAACCTGGGAACCCTTCTATCCAATGAGCAATTAACTGTGCAACTTGGCATATAGACATACTGTCACTAAGGATAACCCTTTTTTGATAAATAGGATATACCTTATTAAGCAGTAAGAACATTTCATGACATTGGAATCCAGGGCTAGAAGTAACCCTTTAAGTGGACATTAAACTCAGGCTTATTGCTGTTACTGTTGGACTCGATAGCTAACTGAGACAAGTACAATATTGAAACATTAATTTTAAACATTACATGGGCACTTGTAAGCCCTGTTTTGACAGCTGGGTTATATGTGATAAATGAAATAATCTGAAACATATATACACTCTGTAAATAGTGTTGTATCATGATACAACATATTTTAGAAAAAAGATACTTATTCCTTCTTTAGTAGCATTGTTGAGAAATTTGAAATTTGTTATTTTCTTTATTAAACACTAGCCACACAGATGCCAGCATGCACCCTCTTCCATGCCTGATTCTGCATAAAGGAAACAAGCAACAATGTTACTCAGAAGGCCAAAACTGTATGTCATTAGTTATTGCTCCTATTTCACCCTTCTTGGTTCCTTCAATCTCCCACCACATTTATCAGGGTCACCCCAGTGACACCCTCTCCTGCAGCTTGGGAGGGTAGGTAAGCCACTGCCTTCACAGTTGTTGATAATGCTGCTTTTACCAGCTGGGGCTGTGCAGTTGTCAGACAGCCTGTGCCCACCCTCCCTGGAAGCTGAGCATCTGGTCTTCTCAACGTGCTTTGTCACCAGCCAATCTCAGGTTATGGGCTCACATGTGGACCCAAGTCTGCCAGGTGGCAATGCAATGTACTGCCACCAGGCTACTGGGCCAGTTAGCAAACATATATCTATGAACAATTTTCCTGTATCATTTTGATTTTACAAAATTTGATTTGCACAGCTGGGAGTCTCCCAACTAGTATGGTAAAGCATCCCATTTTCTGTGTTTTGGTCCCCACAAGGGGCTCCCCTTTTGTAGTAAGGCTCATCTTCAAATTGGTAGGCACTGACTTCCATGTGGGTCACTCATTGAGGTGGTGCTGCCACAAAACATTATAGTCTTTTAAACAACTCATGAGTGTCATAAAGAAGGGGTAGTTATGTAGAGGGCTGTATTACAGCAACTTCAAATGAGGGGTGCATTGGCCCAGTAAACACTGATTCCAGTAATAGGAGTGGTTGCAGTCCCATACCTAGCAAAGAAGAAGCAGGACCACTGTCAACTAGTAAACTGCATGGTTCTCTGGCCTTGTCAATATTGGGCCCTACTCAGCAACCCACATAACATGCTATGCACTATGTATCCACCCTACCTACACCTCCATACATGAAGCATGTGCATGACCCATCTATGTAGCATGCACAGCTGGGTTAAGCAGCATGTATTGGCATGGCATGAGCATCTGATGCTCTGTCCCCTGCTTATGGTTATCTGTATAATATTTGTATTATAAATAAATGGTATATGATGGTCTGCCTAAGACAATTCAGTTGGCAAGTAAGCTTGACATTTGACCTCAGGTTTCAGTATGGCTAGAGCATCAGGATGTGAGGAAAAGACCAGGGAGACCAGTAAATAAGACATCCTTCCAGAGAGACAGTTTATTACTCCTTACAACCTGCTCCTGGTTTTGAAGTTGGAAACTAAATATGCAATTTATGACAGCAGGAAGGGAAGTCACTTGGTTGATCCTTTATGGTTTTCTCATTTAGAAGAGAACCAGTGACAGATTGTGGGGTTAGGAAATGTCAAAGGAAATGCTTTGATCAAAGAGTCTCATATTTTGGGAAATTACTAGTTGCTGATTTTCAGTAATAACATACATTCATGTGGATACCCATACTTGGATTACAGATTTATCATAGTTCTAACAGTGACCTCATGGGTGGCATCACCAGGAGGTGGAGAAAACTGACTTTTGAATATTGCTTGCAAGAGAAGTTTGTGCAGAAAGGCTCTCTGAAAGATCAAAGACACACTTAGTCTGTGGACTGGTAACTAGGCACTTTTAGAAAAATAATTAGACTAGAACATAAGTATTTGTGGTAGGTGTAGTTTGTGTTCTGTAACTTCCCATTTATTTTATATGACTGTAAGTTATTGATACATTTGTTCTGTGTTTGACATTTTAACTATTTTACAATTTTTAGTAAACAATATTTATTTTCTTTGAAATACTGCCTGTGCTTTTTTCTCAGTTTCTTTTGTACGTGAATGCTGAATCAGTGTTTAAGTCTGACAGCTGTTACGGGCTTGAATGTGTTACTAATCTTGAAAAAGATAAGAATATATCTAGGTCTCATATTGAGTCATAAGTGTACATTTTGGAAACCTGGCTGGGTGTCACTGGGCAAAGGACTGTACTGCATTCCTGAAGAGGGTACATATCTGAGCCTGTTAACTGGGTATGCTAGCATAAGGTTCACATTTTGATCCCCAGGACTCGAGGCTAGTAGGTGATTCGGACCCAAAACAGACAGGAGGATTACCCTGTCTGTCTCCTGTTCACACTATTGCACTTTGAGGTTGGCACTGTGGGAGCAGAGGGCCTGACCTGTGGAGAGCATTTGTGACAAGCACTGTACAGGGAAAGACCATGTGGCTGTGCACTGGGGTGTGTCAGAAGGACATGCACTGCATGCATGGTATGATGCACATGTACAATGCAGGTTACACCAAAAGGGAACATGTTCAGGCTGTGGTATATGTAAGCCAGGCAGACCCCAGCTGTAAACAACAGAACATGCCTCTGACAGCCACCATGCCAGAGGGATGTCCCTATTCATGCACTACCTCTGTTCCCTGTCACCTTTCTATGTGGCACAAATGCCATGAAGGTGTGAAGATATGAGGGATAGATAGAGGGCTTCCTGGGGTTGATATTCACCGTTTTCAGCTGGTGCAGAACGCTGCAGCCTGGCTGTTGATGTGAACTCCCCAGACTTGTCATGTCTCCCCGGTGCTGTGTGAATTACACTGGCTGCCGGTTCAGTGGCGGATCACCTTTAAAGTCGGGCTTCTGACTTACAAAGCCCTACATGGACAGGGCCCAGACTACCTGAAAGAGCTTCTGGTTCCTTACTGCCATAGGTGATCACTCTGCTCGGCTGATGAGGGGTTGCTAGAGATTCCAAGGGTACCTTTAAAATCGTCCGGGGCCCATGTATTCATGTACGTGGCCCCAGCCCTTTGGAATTCTCTACCCTGACAGCTACGGGAGTGCGTGACCATGGAGGGATTTAAACAGGCCTTAAAAATTCACCTCTGGAACCAAGCCTTCCATGTTTGATTTATTGAAGATATGAATTTTATGGCATATGTATCTAAGTGTATTTTATTGTTTTCTGTTTTATCTTTTACTGTTAAGGCACCTTGATTTTTTGAAAGGCGCAATATAAATAAAGTATTATTATTATTATTATTATACCAGACGGCAGTCCCAGAGATAGAGCCATGATTGATGTCCCAAGTAGGAATACCTGTAGTGGTAAACAACCTAATGTAGCAGTGTCAGACGCTGATTCTACCCCATAATATGATGTGTCTGCAATGAAAGTCAAGCATCCACACAGACTTGTGGTGTACCCTGGGGTTTGTAGTGTCAGGTTGTGGATGTGCTAGGAGCATCCAGTGCACCTGGGTTTGTGTCCCACAACCCCACATGCACACTGTATGATCATGGGCATGACAAGATGCCCCAATGAACTAGGTGACAACACTGCCATACTGCATATTACACAATGTATATTATTGACACATGTGTACCCCACTCAGAACCCTGTGGTTCCAACACCTGGAGTAATATATAGCATACATGACACATAGTCCCTGGTCACATCCTTCCATTCAGGACCCCTAAAGAGGGTGCTTCTATCTATATGTAGACACCCTAAGGGCCTGCCTAACTCTGTTTGCACATAAAAAATCAGTTTACACATTAGGTTTCCTCCTGTTCTATTCAAGCCTCCTGCACCCTATCCCCCTTCCTCCTGCCCCCCACTACTCCACCCCCCACTACTTCCCTTCTCCTCTATCTTCTACTCTTCTGTCGGGTACTGTCCCCTTACAGGGTTCTCAGCATCCAGAAGGGGAATAGTTCTTGGCTTGCCCCTCCTCTCCCCCTCCTAGCCTTCCTCCCCCTCTGTCTTCTCACTTTCTGCTGGGACTTGTCCCTTTGCAGAGATCTCAGCATCCTGAAGAGGAATAGCTCTTGGCTTTCCCCTCCTCCCCACCCTCATCACCCTGTGTTATAACCTCCTCTTCTAAACTCATTTTTCACACTTAGTAACCTTTTAGACCTTAATTAGCACTTAGTAACCCTGTGCTCAGCCTACTACTTCTTGTTCTCCATCTGGCCTGTTCCTTATGAGTTACCAGTTCCTGGTTTACTACTTCTATATATGCTGTGTCTGCATACTGTTATGTGTACTCCAGTATGTATCATCCCATGAGTTGCTTTGGCTTCTCAGAAGGAACTAGAAGGGGGACAGGATCAGATCTGTTACAGTACAGTAACTTTTTCTTGTTGTTGTTACATTGTTTCTTGTGGCTTCTGTTTGGTAGAAGGTTATTTCTTTTCTTTCTTACTACTTCTAAGGGGCTAGCAGGGCATTGTTTGGGGCTGCTGGAATTTTGAAACCTGTTTTGGTAGCTATAAGTGGGCTCATTTCTTTGATGTTTCACTGTGTAGCAGGCTGCATTTGTAGAGGCCCGTTTCTTCTGATTTAAAATCTATTTGGTGTGATTTAACTGGGTCTGTTTCTTTGAATTGGAGACCTTTATCTTCTAATTCCATGCCTATTTTGATGTGTTGTTGGTGAAGCTGTTTGAATTGGAGTCCTGTTTCTTTGGGTAGCAAACCTATTTGGGGGGCTTTGAGTAGAATTGTGATTCATTGCTGCAGGCTTCACTAGCTGCAAAGTTTAGTGCAGAGTGGGGGAAGGGTGCTAATGGTCTGGCCAGGTCTCACTCAGCTAGGGAGGCAGAGCTGAATCAGGTGTGGTGTCAGTTGCTTTGGCTTCTCAGAAGGAACTAGAAGGGGTACAGGATCAGATCTGTTACAGTACAGTAGTTTCTTCTTGTTGTTTTTACATTATTTCTTGTGAATTCTACTTGGTAGAAGGTTATTTCTTTTCTTTCTTACTACTTCTAAGGGGCTAGCAGGGTATTGTTTGGGGCTGCTGGAATTTTGAAACCTGTTTTGGTAGCTATAAGAAGGCTCATTTCTTTGATGTTTCACTGTGTAGCAGGCTGCATTTGAAGAGGCCTGTTTCTTCTGATTTAAAATCTATTTGGTGTGATTTAACTGGGTCTGTTTCTTTGAATTGGAGACCTTTATCTTCTAATTTCAAGCCTATTTTGATGTGTTGTTGGTGAAGCTGTTTGAATTGGAGTCCTGTTTCTTTGGGTAGCAAACCTATTTTGGGAGCTTTGAGCAGAATTGTGATTTATTGCTGCAGGCTTCACTAGCTGCAAAGTTTAGTGCAGAGTGGGGGAAGGGTGCTAATGGTCTGACCAGGGGCCTCAGCTACCTGATTGTTTCTGGAAGACTTGGGCTGGTCCCACCAACCCCTGGTCCATTATTTCCTTTATACCAGGGGTTCTGACATCACATCACTTCCTCAAACGGGCAAAGGACATGCACCTGTCATAGCAGAAGCAGACATCCAGGAAAGGAACAGCAGCAAGTGAAGAGGTGACTGCTATCTCAGTGGAAGGGAAGTAACTGCAAATCTAGGAGCTTTCATTGTTACTTCTTTGCATTGCTATTGCATTGGGGAAAGGAGGAGTAGGAGTTTGAACAAGGTTGTGCAATAGCTACTTAAAGTCTCTTTTTGAGTGTGGCTAGGAATATAAAAAGCAGTTACTCAATCTTTCTAAACGTGTACAACAAAGGGGGTAAGGGAAATAAAGAAAAGAATGTTTTGCACTAATAGAGGGAGGAGAGGGGAGACTTGGGGGAGTGTTTGGTATCCTGCATCTGGAAGGGTGGGAGGTCACTGGTGGGCAATGACAGCAATGGGTAGGGTGGTAGGCTGCAACAACTGCAGTGCACCAATCTTTCTAAAAATTGCCTGGAGTGTGGGAGCATGTTTAGTGTGCAACCACATAGAGAAACTTAGAAAGGAGATTGAGGGTCTGCAGGAGGAACTAAGACAGGCAAGGCAGATTGGGGGTGGGTTTAGCCCAGTACTGCAGGGAGGAAGAAGAGGAGATGACGGAGGGCGATTTAAGCCAACAGTGGTGAGGAGAGGGTCAGAAGAAGGGAAGAAGAGACAAAGGGGCCCAGGCCAGGAAGAGCGATTGCCGGAAACCAGGTCAGAGACAAAGACAAATGGAAGGAGGAGATAGGGACGTGAGGAGGCGAAAAAGTGGCAAAAGATCATGGAGTGGAAAGGAAGAACAGGTTACTATGCAGAGAGAGGAGGCGGGCATTTGTGAAGGGTCTTCAGAAAATAGTTTTGCACTGCTAGAGAGGAAGAAGGTGGAGGAGGGAAATGAAGAAATTAGAGGTAATTGATAAATGCCTGGACCAAACTGGAGTGGGGAAGTTCTGCTGGGAGAATTGCAACAGGGGCAAAGGAAATAATGTGCAGGAGGAAGAAGAGCTGGAAATGAGAGAGGGAGATGAATGGAAGCAAGAAGGGAGTAAGAGTGGTGGAATCTTAGTGCTGGGGGACTCAACACTAAGAGGAGTCAAGTGGAGTAGCAAGGGGGAGAGGCATAGTCGCATTTGGGTGGAGGCCATGTCAGGAATGACAGCGGAAAGGGTGGGACAATCTGTTCTGAAATATGCTAAAAGGGGAGAGACAAGCCTCATTTAATTATACATCTTGGGACAAACAACCTGGCTGGCAAGACAGTAGATATAGTCCAGAGGAGGTTTGAGGAACTAGCACAATGATGTGAGGGGGCAGGAACATCAGTAACTTTTCAGAGATACTTCCAGTGCTCAAGGAAAGCACAACAAGGAAGCTGAGAATAGAGGAATTTAACGGATGGCTAAGAACCTGGTGTTGTGCTAAAGGGTATGGGCTGTTGGGGGTGGGGGTGGGGAGGGACCTGGGAGGACAGTAGTCTTATGCCAAGGACAGACTACACTTGAGTGAGGAGGAAGTAAAGTGTTGAAACAGAGGATGGAGGAGTACATAGAGAGCTGGGAATTTAAACTAGGAGTGGGGGTGGCAATTGGGCAAGAGATATGCAGAGACCACAGGTTGGGAAACCATATGATCTTACCCCCCATAACAGTGACAAGGGACAAATGGCAAGTACTATTGGTGATGCTAGTAAAGGAGGGCAGGATGGGAGGGGGGGGGTGGAAGGTGGTTACCCTTAATGCTAGGAGCCTTGGAAGGATAACTGCAGAGTTAAAGGTGCTCATTGCAGAGGGAGAGGTGGACATTGCAGCCATCACAGAAACATGGGCCACCTAATACAATGACTGGGACCTGTCTGTAACAGGGTACAGGTTATTTCGTAGGGACAGGGTGATTGGGAAAGGAGGGGGTGTGGCTCTAAATGTGAAGGAAGGACTGAAGTGTGTAAGGGAGGAAGGGGAGGAGGTTAGTGCAGTGTCACTTTGGATGCAAATCCAGGATTCAAGAATAGGATTCTTAGAATGGGAGTGGTGTACAGGCCACCATCTCAGACGGAGGAGTTAGACAGGGAACTAGCGGGACAGATCAGGAGGACCTGCGAGAAGGGTAGTGTGTGGTGATTGTGGGGACTTCAACATGCAGGAGTGGACTCGAGTACCCCAACAACCAGGAACAGAAGGGAGCAGGTATTGCTAGATGCCTTCCAGGACAGCTTCCTGCTGCTAATGGTCAGTGAACCAACCAGGTTAGGGAATACCCTTGACCTTGTGCTGGCAAATGGGGACTTTGTGAGAGAACTTACAGTGGAGGAACCGCTGTCAGGGAGTGACCACCACTCAGTATGTCTTACATTGGATATGGGCAAGGAAGGAGTGGAATCTGGCACAAGTGTGCTGGACTTCAGGAGGGACAACTTTGGGAGGACGTGGGAAATGGTAAAAGGGTACCTGGCCAGAATTCAATCTAGTATGGACACTAACCAGAGGTGGGAGCGCATAAAGCTGGGGATAGTGGAGGCAACCAAAACCTGCTGCAAGGCCCACAACAAGAAGGCTAGGGCTAAGAATCCGAGCTGGTTGAGCAAGGAGGTAATGGAAAAGGTAAGGAGGAAAACAGCTGCCTTTAGGAAGTACAAGAAAACAGGGAGGGGGAGGACAGGGAGGAGTACTTGACAGAATCGAAGGAGGTGACAAGGACAGTAAGGGGAGCCAAAGCATCTACGGAATGCAGGCTGGCACAAGGCATTAAGAAGGGAGAAGGACTTCTTCAGGTACATCAGGAGAAAAGGGCTGTAAGGACCACATAGTAAGGATTAAGAAGGAAGGGGTTGGGTGGAAGCAGGGTGCGATAAGGCAGAAGCACTAAATGAGTACTTCTGCTCAGTATTTACTAAAGAGAAGAGGGGGGTGGCAGAAACAGGGGGGGAGGGGTTACAGATTGGGAAATCATGGAGGGCAGAGTTCAGGAGGGTTAGAAGGCATTGAGGGTGGACAAGGCGCCAGGCCCAGATGGCATCCACCCCAGGGTACTGAAAGAGCTGGCAGAGGTCCTTGCAGGACCTTTGGCAGACCTATTTAATGCCTCACTACATTCGGGGTGTGTACCTCAGGACTGGAGGATGGCTCATGTGGTGCCCTTCCACAAGAGTGGCCCCAAGGATGAACCGGGAAACTACAGACCAGTGAGCCTCACATCCATCGTGGTTAAGCTAATGGAGACTATCCTGAGGGAGAGGCTGGTGGCCCTCCTAGAGGCCAAAGGACTACAGGACAGCAGACAGCATGGCTTCATATGGGGCAGATCCTGCCAAACCAACCTGGTGGAGTTCTATGACTGGGTAACTAGGCAACTGGACAGGGGCCATGCAGTGGATGTCCTGTATCTGGACTTCAGTAAGGCATTCGACTCAGTGCTGCATGGAAGACTGGGAAGTAAGTTAGTAGGCACAGGGGCGCATGCAAAGCTGGTGAGATGGGTAGGAAACTGGCTATAGGGAAGGCAACAGAGGGTGGTGATGGGTGGGGAGCTCTCACACCCAAGGGTAGTGACGAGCGGTGTTCCACAGGGCTCGGTGTTGGGACCAGTGTTGTTTGGGATATTCATTGCAGGCATATCATGGGACATCAAGAGCAAGATCAGTCTGTTTGCTGATGATACCAAGGTAGGAGCGGTGGTGGATGACCTAGGAGGATGACAGGGGTTGCAGGATGATCTGGCAAAGCTTGAAACCTGGTCAGACACCTGGCAACTGGGGTTTAATGCCAAAAAGTACAAGGTGCTGCATTTTGGGTTGAAGAACCCAGGAGGTTACCAGCTGAGAGTGCAGCTAGCCCAGACAGAGGAGGAGAAGGATCTGGGGTGCTCATTACAGGGTCAATGAACAACTCGGCACAATGTGGGAAGAAGGGCTGCAAGGCCAACAAAATGCTGGGTTGTATTGCAAGGTATATCCTCGAGGAGGAGGAGGTGATTCTGCCACTGTAGGTCGTAGTGAGACCGCACCTGGAGTACTGCGTGCAGTACTGGCATCATATCTGAAGAAGGACATTAAGTTACTGGAGGGTGCAGCGCGGGCAACAAAGATGATCAAGGGGATGGGGATTTATCTATGAGAGGAGGCTGAGGGAGTTGAACATATACTCACTGGAGAGGAGGACGGGGGACATGATTGAAACCTTTAAATACATGAAAGGAATAAACAAGATGGGTACAGAGGGCTGTTCAAAATAAGGAGGAGAGGACACCAGGGGCCATGATATGAGACTGGAGGAGGAAGGTTCAGGAGGAGATGAGGAGACACTTTTTTACAGATAGGGTGGTGGCTGGGTGGAATGCATTACCTGCAGAAGTGGTATCCAGTAGAACAGTGGACTGCTTCAAAGGGATGGGACAGGACAAGGGGGAGGGTCAATGAAGGGGAAGGGTGGAAGGGAGGGGCAACTGCAGAATGAGGGGTGCCAGCTGCACATTCGAGCAGACTTGATAGACCTCTAGGCCTTTATCTGCTGGCAAATTTCGTATGTTCGTATCCTATGTTTTTGACTTTTGCCTTACTGTCTAAAACTCTCTTCTTACGTGATACTGTCTGTGCCTAGGATTGAATTGTATTGTATTAGTACTACACCTTATGTATTTGAATTGCATTGTATGTACTTTATTTTGTTATGTTTTTTGCTTGATCCCCCCATTTTTGTAACCCCTTTCTCCAGGACACTTCTGGAAATGAGCTGTTTACAGCTCATGTTGTCTTTTCTGGTGAAACCTCTTCAAATAAATACATGTCCAAGCAGTGCTATATTGTATGAAAACAGGAGGTCCCAGCACGGTCGTACAAACTGTAACACCCACACCTATAAATGCAGAAAATAAATGTGGTGGTGACAGGCCATTTGTATTACTCTGTTACCGTTATGCATTTATATTGACACAACAGAGGAGTTGTCCCTAATGGTCCATCTAGGAGTTTTCATGTAAACAATGTCTGTGAATCAAGATGGTTTTCACCCATATGGCCAAGCACTGGTGCAATTGTTTTCCAGTGTCCCCTAGTCCACCCCTGTGGTGAAGGATAAAGTTTCAGTCACAGGGTCTACATGGGTCCTATAGAATACAATACTGGCTGGCAGTATTGCTTAGAGGTTGGAGTAACAAGCTGTGAATGAGCTTGGTACATCCAGCAGACCAGACCTTGGTTTGATTCTCACAACCTCCACTTGCATATTGTGTGACTTTGAGCAAATCACTTAACCGCCCAGTGCTCCCAGTTCGCCCCTGAAAACAAGCGCTTGTGCCTAGTGGGCCTTACCCGGTTACCAAAGACTAAAATAAAATAAATATAACAACCTCACCAGCAGATGTGCAGAATGGTAAGGCACTATTCCCCAGTTCAACAGCCCCAATGATGGCCTGGACCCACAATAGATAGCAGGCCTCTGCTAAGACTATTTTGGGCACATCTGCTCCTTTGCAAACAGGAACTCTTCACAACGTGTTCTGGCATGTCTGCCTCTTTGGTCTGCAGGTGTCCTGAACACCACTGAATGCTTCAGGCACTCCTAATGGGGTGTGCCAGTTCCCCCATTGCTAGTGTAACCCCTAGGTGGCACTATCCCAACGGCTACTACCCCTGCCTGCTTGGATAGTAGCAGGTTAAGGAGCCTGAGTTCTGAAACGGGTGCCTCCACCCGAAGGTCAGGGTTGGTAGTAGTCAAGCTAACCTGGGCACAGCCCTCTGGGACACTGTAGCCCCCCTCTTTCCTTACTAGTGGCCAGAACAATACACAATAATCTCTTTCACAATACCCCTGATACATCACATAAGTAGCCATACTGTTTGCACTTACCACCAGGGCTTTCCTCTGGCCCGGCCCTGAGACTCCCTGTAAAACAAGGTTATACACAGCAAATAACAGCAGTACAGTACTCTTGCACAAACTGGAACCACAGTCAGGATAAATGCAAAAAAGAGTTAGATCTGATTTATTTAAGGGGCTTGAACAAGGATGGGGTGTAATCAGGTTAATTTGCTTAAAGGCTGTATCAGACAGTTATGCGTGCACTTCAGGGTTCATAAACAGTCACACACTCTGGGTACCCAGATGGAGAATGGTGGGCTAGCCAGGAACGTTGCAGCTGGTTGGGGCCCTGTGATGGAAGAAAACAACATGCATAACACACACTATTTGTAATCCATAGCCGGAGGACGCAGTTCGTGAAAAGAAAACAACAAGACAATCAGATGACACACTTTTAGATTAGTCTGTTGTTGCAGGAAGCTACCCTGATGATTAGTCATGATACCCAAGACTGGACACAGGCTGGACAAAAATTGAGACAGCAGGTGGTTAATCTAGAGTACCAGGAGAAGCAGTGACCACACGATTCGCCGAGGCATCATTCCTGTTCAGGCTTGGAGCAGGGGGCTGATCCCCAGGCAGGTCTCTCATCGGTGGCTTTCTCTGTGCAGTGGGGTAGTCTGGCAGACATGGCCTAGGCCAAATGGGAGATGAATGTGGATTCAGCCCGATTAGGCTGGATAAAGTTTCCGGCAAACAGTACACAGTTCACACAGTGGGGAACAAAATCATGTCTCACTTTCAATACACAACACATTTACATGAAAGGAAATTCTACTCTACCAGGCAAACCGTTCTCTGGTCAAGATCGCAAAGTCTCTGCACACACCAGGGATTCAGAAGCAGCTGGAAATCCTGACAGGCCGATCACATTCAGCAAATCTTCGGTCTTCTTCAGGTTAAAGCCTGGTCACAGTCCAGTGGCTTAAATAGTCCTCACAACTCGGATTCAGTCTGAATAAGCTCTATTTTCCCTCACAGGGACAGCAGGCAGACAGGCAGGCCACAACTCAGACCTTGCACAGTTCTTCCATGCAAAGCTACACAGAACTGCTGCTCAAAATCACTTGATCTGTTACTTCTTCACTTCTCAGCTCAAAACTGAAACTAGCTGCAGCAGCCTGGGAAATTCCCCAAGATCCAAAAGTTTCGGTTGGCTGATCCTCCTGTCAGTCACAACAAAGACTCCCCCTTCAGGTGCAAAAAGGCGCAAAACGCCCAAAACTACAATTCCTACAGATTTTGACTCCAGACAGCTCCTGTAGTCCGGCTCCATTTTAGGTCCCACCAGTACTGATTGATCCAATTCGCAAATCCAGGACCAAGATAGTGGAGATAAACAAAACAGTCCTTGCTGCAAAGAAGGCAGGTTAGACAAACTACATTATCATCATCACTCTAAATGATTTTCAGCAAATAGTTACATCTTTCAATAGAGCTCCCTCTCAGATTACTTATGACTGCAATCCAGGCAGCTCTTAAAGAGACAGTACACAGTGGCTATGCAGGCACTCTCTGGCAATCATATTTAAACTGCTAAAATGCAGGACCCCAGCCTGGCAGTGAGCATTTAGGCAAGCTCGAGGAAGACTTTTCGGGAACCCCCATTTGTAGGGGGGTTCAATCAATCAATCAATTCTTTATTTATAAAAAGGCGCCTTTCCAAAACCAAGGCGCCTGTACAATAAAACCAAACATATTAATAAATAACAAAATTAAATTAAAAAAATAATAAATACAATAGCAGCTTTAATAACTGGAAAATGCCAAACTAAAAAGGTACGTTTTCAAGGCAGCTTTAAAACTCTGGACGGTCAAGCTATCTCGCACCCGATGAGGTAGAGAATTCCACAGGGTTGGCACCACAAAACTAAATGACCTTGCCCCAGATGTTTGTAAATGAACCCTGGGAATCTCTAGCAATTCCTCATCAGTGGATCAGAGAGGGCGGAGGGGATAGTAGGGATGAAGGAGACCTTTCAGGTAACTAGGTCCCTGATCGTGTAGGGCCTTTTAGGTTAACAAAGCAACCTTGAAGGTGATCTGCCACTGTATCAGAAGCCAGTACGGTCCGTGGAGCACAGGCATTATATGACTGGTCCTAAAAGTACCAGTCAAAAGCCTGGCTGCGGCATTCTGCACTAGCTGCAAGCAGCGGATATCAACCCCTGGTAGCCTTAGGTAAAGGGCATTGCAGTAGTCAAGGCGGGAGGTATCGAAGGTGTGGACCAAAGTTGGAAGATCATCGGAAGGAACCAGGTGCTTTACCTGGGTGATATTCCTGAGATGGTAAAAAGAGGTTTTGACAGCTGCTGACACCTGCAATTTTAGGGTCAGGTGGTCATTAAATATAACACCCAGGTTCTGCACCTGGTCTGTGGTGGTTAGCTGGACACCTCTGAGCCACAAACCCGAAAGAGAGCCAGCCAACACACCCACCTCTTAATATCCTGGGTCCACAACCAACACTTCAGTTTTTTCTGGGTTTAACCGCAGCCAGCTCACATTCATCCAGTCCTGGATCTTGGCTAGACAGCTGTTAAAGACCGAGACAGTGACATCCTGACTAGGTACAAAGGACATGTACAGCTGAGTATCATCTGCATAGCAGTGAAAACTCAAGCCGTACTGCCCAATAATCACTTCCAACGGCAGCATATAGACCGCAAACAACATGGGTGCCAAAATGGATCCCTCCATCACCCCGCAGGATAGGGAGAGTGGGGCTGAGGGGGAAAAAAAAAACACCATCACCCTCTGAGTCCTACCCTCGAGGAAGGATCGAAACCATCTGAGGACTGACCCAGAACATCCACAGATGAACCGCAGGTGATCCAACAGCACTCCATGGTCCACGGTATCAAATGCCACAGAGGGATCAAGAAGGACCAAGATGGAACGGGTCTTTCGATCTCTCATTATGAGGAGGTCATTTAGTACCCAGACAAGAGCTGTCTCGGTACTATGCCTCTTCCTAAATCTGGACTGGAAAGAATTGTAAACATTGTGGCTGGTCAAATGGTCATCAAGCTGTGATGCCACCATCTTTTCAATAACCTTACCCACAAAGGGCAGGTTAGAAACAGGTCTGTAGTTGGCCAGATAGTCCAGGTCCAAGGAGGACTTCTTAAGAAGGTGCCAAACCAAAGCCTCCTTCAGGGAATCAGGAAAGACCCCCCTCTCCAAAGACATCCAGACTGTCTCACCAAGGACTGGGCTGATACTATCCACACAGCCTACTAAAAGGCGCGTGGGGCATGGGTCCAAACTACAGTTGGTCGGATGCAATGACTTGATAACCATCACAATATTATCGATAGTGGGCCAGCCGAAGTCACACCACACAAACTGGGCATCCGACATCTCCCGCCGACCACTGCAGCTCCCATGAGAAAGGGTCGGGCGGATGCCGGACCTGATTGTGGCAACCTTATCCGCGAAGAATTGAGTAATCTCCTCACAAAGTTCTTGTGAAAAAGCATTTCCATGCTGGAGACAGAGTGGATTGCACAATCTGTCCACAGTCCGGAAAAGCTGGGCTGGTTGATTCTGCGCAGCAGCAATCTCCCTGGACAGGAATTCTGCCTTCTTATGGGTAATTGCTGATTGACAGACCAAATAATGGTCGGTCAAACTAAGTCTGTCACACTCCAGGCCCGACTTCCGCTAGTGCCTCTCTAACCTTCGTCCCACTCACCTTAACTCCCTCAAGGCCTCATAAAACCAAGGAGACCTGGGCGAGGAGTGAGGGGGCGAACGCAAACAGGAGCAATAGAATCCAGGTCCTCTGTCACCGCCTTCTTATAGGCTAGTACCAGAGCCTCTGGATCCATGCATTCACTTGGCATACCCGATAGGTCCAGTACCACCATCAGGCCATTAGGTGACACAGCCCTCAAAGGGAGGTATCGGACCATCTCCACAGGGGCAGACCTATTGGGGGGGGCCAGAAAACTGAACCCGATGGTATTATGGTCAGACCACCCAACTGGTTCCACCACTAAGTCGGATATCCCCATCCCCAGGAGAAACACCAAGTTCAATGAATGACCACCAGTATGAGTCAAGGAGGAAACAACCTGTGTGAAGCCCAGAGAAGTCATTAACTGGAGGAAGTCCTGTCCAAACTGTGAGAGTTCATCGTCGACCCAGGCATTGAAATTCCCCAGAATCAACCATCTGGGGGATCCCAATGTCAGGTCAACAATGAAGTCCACGACTTCCCACAGGAAAACATTCCCATCTCCTGTTGGACGGTAGATGAGAAGAATCCTGCACCCCACACCCTCACCCTAGATACATTCAAAATAGTTGGTGGCTCCCACTGGTACTTCCATCAGATTCAGTTCTGATTTAAAACAAATGGCCACACCCTCGCCCCTACGATCCATCCTCGGGCAGTGTATCACCGAGTACCTGTCCGGAATTGCTGATGCCAAAATGGGACCAGCATTCTCATCCAGCCTTGTATTGATGTTGCAAGTCAGGTTAGATGATTTAACAAGGTCCGCTACTATAGCAGTCTTGTTTTTAATAGATCTGGCATTACATAACACTGCCCTGTAGGATAAGCAGCCGAGAAAAACTGAGTTACCTGCCTGCTATAAGCAAAGCCCTTGGGTATGGGAACCAGACAGGGAGGACCCCTTTCCTGGACCCATTTGGCCCCAGGGTGTCTCCTTGTCCCCACTATCCCAATCCACCCACTCTGTTCCCTTTCCCCTACAGGCCAAGCCCCTGCCCTTAACCTCCTAACTCTCCCCAGTGCCCTACACCTTCTATACACCTTCGGGGACAGAGAGGGATAAAGAAAAGGGCAGAGGTCCCTCAGCCTGGAGGGGGAATAATGCCTGACCATCATTTTTCCTGCCCAACACATCTCCACCACAGCTCACAAACACCCAGTCAGACAATGCTCAGTTCATCTCTCACACTTACACACACACACACAACAAACAATCAGCCAAACCCAAATATAACAGTATAAAACAAATTCTGTTACAGGTGAAAAGAAAAGTCACACAGATTCTCCAGGTTAAATAGTTATTTCCCTCTGGGGAGCTCCCACCTCACCAGAGATGAAAATTGTTGCCCCCCCAGACACGATCTCTCACGTAGGCAGGGAGCACAGTCAGCAGATTATCCACCGAATCAAATTAGACATGGCACTCTCACTGCCCACCAGGGTTTGATGATGTAAAAAAGAAGAGATAAAAGTCTGACTGTCACTCAACAGGTTAAGTACAATCCACTTTCCAAAGAAACTGATACATATAATGTATACCTCTCACTACTACAATTCAATAAATTTTCCTTAAAATACTTACGGCTAAAATGGTTCCATGATCCGAGTCCATCCATTCATAAAGTCCAAAAAAATGCACTGATGCAATAAATCCTGACACCTTCAACCAAAACCATGAACCAGAACCCGAGAAAATTGGATCACGACTGACCAAGAGGATCAATACCCAAAGCCCAAGTAACTCCCCCTTCCTAGGCCTCAAAGGTATACCCGATCTAGTCAGCCACCGAGGCCAAGGGCAACCCAGAAAGCCGCCGACTCTCCAGTCGACTCCCTCTAGCTCCACAGGAGAAATCACCAAGGCCAGGGGATCTAACTCATCAGATCTCTCAAGTTAATTTGGTCAATCCAAGATGATGATGAATAGATCTTTCTTCAGGTTTTTCCAAAATTTGCAGATTTCAATCCAAGACAGAATGTCACTCCACAGTACAACGGCACGACTCACCTCTGCTGTAGAGCTGCAATCCAGACAAGCAGTACAAAATTGAAAACCCTGATTCAAAATAAATCAATGGCAAAAATCCTTTAGATGCCAGGGATACAGCACAGGTATCAGTTTCAAAATGCCAGCACAGTTTCAAAATGCCAGCAACAAACTGGAACCTCTCTCGTCCCTCCGCTAACAGCTCCGGAATACCTTCTACAATGTTGTTGGTCTGCAGAACTCAAAACAGGCTTCGGATAGATCAGCAGTTGCTACTCAAATGCCTCACAACCACAAAACTGTTCCGGGTCTGCAGGTAAGGACAACCGCTTACAGCAAAACGCACCCTAATTAAAAACAATAAATCTAGCTCCTTTCGCTACTTCACTTTTGTTCCCTAACTGTACTTCCAGCCGTACATCTACTTTCTACCTAACTTTAAATAAATACATCTTACAGGCTGAGACAAAAGTTAAAACAATAAAATGAACAAAGTACTCCCCCTTTTTACCGACAGCAGCCCAGTGCGGCCGCCATCATGGTATATGGTTACACCAGCTAGTGATGGCACCAGGGGTCTGGCTTGGTACAGGGCTCCCTGAAGGAGTCCATGGCTTCCACTGCATACCATGTTCTATTGTCCTCAATGTCCTGGTGCAGTATGTAATATTTCATGAAGGTCAGCGCCTTGTACACTGTGTCCATTAGGGATGTGGCATGCACCTGGGCCTCTAGGAGATGTGAAAGTGCACTATCTTTACTCAGTTCGTGCCATGAGTGGAGTTTGTTTAAGGCTGTCTAATACACACAATCCTCCCTTTTCTATTCTGTCTCATCCCAGAACACCTCTGGGACATAGGGATAGGTGTGGGTGGGGTAGTTCTGCTTCATCCTATGGTGCATCATCCTCTCTGCCTGGGGCCACAGGGGTATCATTTATACATGACCCCATTGAGCCTGTTCAGGCTGCAGTCACTGTCCATTGTGATATTCGAGGAGGCGGGATGTGTCCATTGCCCATAGCCCCCCAGTGGGTTGTCTTCTCCATTTCCTTACTTGCAGTGCCCCCTTTCTCTGCCTTGCATGCTACGTGTTTCTTGGCCCACAGTTGCCCAGATGGCCCCACAGGAGGTGAGTACCACCCCGATTTTTCTGTGGCACTTTAGAACCAAGTTCTGTGGCAGGATTACCATTTGCCACAGAACTTCTGTGGCGGTGGTTTATAATTTCTGCGGAAGTTCTATGGCACCAGTGAACTGCCATGTGACAGCGTCAGCTTGTCATCCTGACACCGTGTCCATGGCAGTGGCTATGGCAACTGGAATGGGGGAACACACAATACCACTAGTTCAAACAATAAACCCACAGACCTAGAAATACTATCTGTTAAAACAAAGAATATACAAACATACGAAGAACCCAGCAGAAGAAGGCCATTTGGTCTATCAAATCTGCCCGTGTTTCAGGGTCCACAGCTTGAGCTAATGTCCCTGCCCTCCCTCCCCACTCCTCCCATCCTCCCTACCCATATCCTTAATTTCCCCCTATGCCTATCCCAGCCTCTCTTGAAGCTGCCCACTATCTTCAACGAGATGACCTCTTCCAGCAGTGCATTCCAAGTGTCCACCACCCTCTCTGTGAAGAAGTACTTCCTGACCTCCCTCCTAAACCTCCTACACTCCAGCTTAAGACTGTGCCCCCTCATGTTATGGTTGCCACTCAGCTTAAACAGACTGTCCTTGTCAACCTCATTCATCCCTTTCAAGTATAGTTCTTGAAATAAACTATCATTTAAGGTTCTATCCTATTACATAAATGAAATACGTAGAGGAGACCATATGTGATGAATGATTTACCTATACTCATGCTGTTTATGCCACTCATGAGGTCCTCACTGTGCATCCCAGGTTGGCATGAAAAATGAGTTTTGCAATATCTCCTTTATTCTGTTTATTTCATTTCCAAAGGGACCTGTATGAATGAGGATGCAAGTTCATTGAAATTTAAAATACATACATACACATATATATATGTATATATATATATATATATATATATATATATATATACACACATAGTATCTCACTATGTACATATATATATATATATATATATATATCTATATATATATACACACACATATATACATATACACATATTTGTATGTATGTTACAGATTGCATATAAATATGTAAATTATATACAGTGGGGACCTCATGAGTGGTGTAGACAGCACATATAAATATATAAATGATACACAGTGGGGACCTCATGAGTGGTATAGACAGCATGAATATAGAAATACCCTATTTATCACATAAAGGCCCCTCTGTTTATTTCATTTATGCAATAGGCTAGGACCTTAAGGGATAGATATCTCTTTTGCTTTAATAGGCATAAAATTATTTCTATAAGTCTGTTATTTTTTGAACTAGTGTTACTGTGCTTTCCCACATCCTAATTGCTATAACCTTTGCCATGGAAGTGAAGTTAGGATGACAAGCGGACACTGTGATGTGGTATGTCATTAGTGCCACAGAACTTCCGCAGAAATTACAAACCACCACCGCAGAAGTTCTGTGGCAAATGGTAATCTTGCAGCAGAACTTGGTCCCAATGTGCAGCAGAAATGTAGGGGTCTTGCTTACAGTATAAAAAGGTACGGGTGGAGCACAAGGTTGTAGTGTGAGGCGCTAGCGGTTAGTTCAGACTCTGAGACCGAGAGAGACTTGGAGAGAAAGCAACACAAAAAAGCATTAGAGTAGAGAGGTGGAGGCACGCAGTGGAGGAGGCTAGAGAGAGAAGAGAATAGATAAGGACTTGGATCATTTTGGATATTATATTATGTAAGCTCTAAGCAGCAATAGTAGGCAGATTAAGTGTGTGAAGCGCTGCAACACTAAGCACTCTTCGGTTCTCAGTTTTACTTGCTAGTCATCTGTCATCAGTCTGCTATGATGAACTGAAGTCTGTGTCTTCCAGCCTAGTTGGATGATCGTGGAGGGCCATCTCCATCATGTCCCGTTATCCATCTTGAGAAGGAAAAAAAAACAGATTTGTACTGAGAGACTGTAGACACATCTCTCTGGCAGCATCCCTTCCCTCATCATCCTGAGGTTACTCCCCGACTCCCGCCGGGCCGCCTGGGCCGCCCACCCGCTCCTGGAGTCCCGGGACCTCCGTCCAGTGCTTAGCCTCCGCGGTTCACTGTTTCCCACCTCTGAGTCTCCATTCTCCACCACAGGTCTTCCATCCACACCAGGCACTCCGCTGGCAGCAGTGAGGACTGCACAGCCTAGCTCTTTTTGTTGTTATAAATAAATAATATGTAACTGAGCCAGCACCCCAGCCCTCACATTGATTCTCTGGTGACTGCAGTCAGTGCTTCTTTCTTGTCTTGCTCCTGGTCTCAGTCCTCGCCCCCCACTCTCCTCACAAGCTCCTGGCCCGGCAGTGCCAAAACCACGCTGCTTTTTAAAGTCAAGGTGGGTGGCCGGTGGCAATGGGTGCTTGGGTAGCATAACCTCATCCATCAAGCTCTCATTTAGGACAAATGGATGAGTCGAGATGTGACAGGTCATACTGCACAGGACTTTTGCTTGTTGAAGCACCAGTTTTAAAAAGCTGGCTGCTGCCAAATGCCAACTTTATTAACTGAAATGCACATGAAAACTCAAACTGCACCAAACAACCCCTCATTAATAATGGGGGAATAAATTAATGAGGCTTACTGTTAGGGCTAGGGCACAAATAAATGGCACAAGCACAGAGAACTCCATGGTAATTTTATTGTTGAGGCATAAAAATGCAGTTTCCTTTTGAATGAGTATACATAAGATAAGACTCAACTTCAGTCTTGTTTAAATGTAAAGGGAAACTGCATTTTTATTACCTCACAAATTATAGTGGTCATCACTGGTCAATCAAGTTTTGCTTCCATAATACTGTACAAAACTGGCTGTCACCATCGGCGCCACCATGCCATCCATCCCAGTGCCAGAGAGTCAGCCTGTCCTGTAGTCACTTCTGTCTAATGTAGTGCCACCTGACCACTTCTGTAGGAAGGGTGGGGCGGGTGGTGCACCCCACCCGGGCACATGCCTCTGAGGGGCGCAGTTTTCAAACCTGACTGATTCACTTAAATCACTTGCACAGGCTGCCTGTGTGCTGTAGTTTTAATTTTTTTGTGTGCAATAATTAATGCCACCAGCAGGGCACATCCACGGAGGACCAGCAGAGTGGGGGAGTCAGATAGTCCTCACTGTCTCAAGGAAAAAAAATCATGTGGTGCAGATTTGGAGATGCCGCAATCCCACTATAAAAGGTACGGGTGGATTTGTGTATAGCGTGTGGTTGTAGAGAGAGAACGAGGCAGTTAGAGAGAGAGAGAGAGGAGTCAGAAAAAAATGAAAAAAATGTAAATTAGAGCCAGCGATAGAGTAGAGAGGTGGGTTTAGCATGGAGTGGAGGAGGAGGACAGAGTTAGAGTGAGTGAGTCACTGACTGACACTGAGAAGGAGGGAGGACGACTGGGAATCTTTGGAGTGGAGGACACTACCGCAGGTTATTTGTGTAAGCACAGCAAATAAAAGAAAGCAAGGCAGCATATTATTCATTATCACAGACTAGACTAGACTCTGTCCGGGGTGGGGGGTGACGGTCCGACCATCCCATTGTCCCAGTCCCATGAGCTATGGTGACCATGTATGTTGCAGCAAGCAAGGACAAGTATATTAAAAAACAGAACTACCGGTCCTGACTGGCTGTGGGGGCCGGGGGAGGGGGTCCTCCATACTGCAACATCCTGATTCCTGTCTGGTCGCCTGGTCGGTGTTGCTTAGTTGAAGAAGGCAGGTTTAAGTCTGTCTTGGGCAGATAAAGCAGCTTGGAAAGGAAATCAGAAGAATAGAAAAGGTGTAGCATATTCTATTCTGAAATGTATTACTTTGGGGACCAGGGGCCAGCCTGGGCTGCCTGCCTACCCAACTGGCTGCAGCAGTCAGTCAGTGCCCTCAGCCTCTGTGCCTGCTCCCTACTGGTTTTGTTACTGTCCGTCTGTGACTCGGACAGTAGTACACTGCCTGTTTCCTCTCCTCTCCCATCTGCTGTCTGCTGTCCTAGTCCTGACTCCTTCACATCACTCAGTTGGACTCGGAGTACTCCCGGGAGTCCGGGATTGCAACTTAGTTCAATGTGCCGCTCCCGCTCGGTTGGAACTCGAGCTACTGCCCTCACCTCAACAGACTTGCTTCTTTTCTGTTTTCTTGCCACTTACTTTGATTTTGCTTAATTACTCCCATCCCTCAAGGCAGTCTCCCTCATAACAAGCTCCCGAGTCCCGGGTCTGCTAGTCTGTGTGGTGCTGTTGTGCTACTGATGCAAGTATCATACTTCATACTTGATATCAATGTAACATTTTACTTTGGACTCCAGAGTAAAATGTTATATTGCTATATCAAGTAATAAGTATGATACTTGTAAGTCTGGACATGGGATTTCGTTTCTCCTCCTGTGTCTTTTATGTAGCAAAAAGCAAATGGAAATAATGTAGGTTCTATTCCTACCTGCTTCCTACCCAGTCAACAAAAGCTATAAATACTTGAAAGTCTTTCTTGCCCAGGTCCAAGATATTGTTGTTTCGCATTTTGAGTTAAAAAATAAATGTATAACATGCTATACATAGAAACATAGACTTTGACGGCAGATAAGGACCGCTTGGCCCACTAGTCTGCCCATCTCCCTACCTAGAGGATAAGCTGCAGATCCTATTTAACCAACAGCCTATTTCTTCCTACCCCCCACAAAAATTGCCTTATGTCTGTCCCATGCATTCTTGAATTCTCCCACATTTCTAGACCCCACAACCTCCTCAGGAAGGCTGTTCCATGTATCCACCACCCTCTCTGTGAAAAAATACTTCCTCACATTGCCCCTGAGTTGTCCCCACTCTATCTTCAAATTGTGTCCCCTTGTTCTTGCACATCTCTTTTTCTGAAAGATGCTACCCTCTTGGACTTTGGTGATTCCACTGAGGTACTTAAATGTTTCTATCATGTTCCCCCTCTCCCTTCTTTCCTCAAGGGTATGCATATTAAGCTCCTTTAGTCTCTCCTCGTATGGCTTCTCTTGCAAACCCTGCACAATTTTAGTTGCCCTCCTCTGAACTGCCTCCATCCTGTCTACGTCCTTTCGGAGATGGGGTCTCCAGAACTGAATGCAGTACTCCAGATGGGGTCTCACCAGCTGTCTGTACAGGGGGATAATACCTTCCCGTTTTCTGCTGGTGATGCCTCTCCCTATACATCCGAGCATCCCGCCAGCCCTCCCTACCACCTTCTCACATTGCTTGCTAACCTTAAGGTCATCTGATATGATTACCCCCAGGTCCCTTTCCATTTTTGTTGTTGTTACTACCCCCCCATTGTGTAATCTTCCCATGGGTTTTTGTTTCCCAGGTGCATTATTTTGCACTTCTTTGCACTGAATCCAAACTGCCATACTTCTGACCATTCCTCCAGCCTTTCCAAGTCCCTTCTCATCCTTTCCATGCCTCCTTGTGTATCAACCCTGTTGCAGATCTTTGTGTCATCTGCAAAGAGGCATACTTTTCCTTCCAGTCCCTCTGCAATGTCACTTATAAAGACATTAAAAAGAAGTGGACCCAGTACTGAACCCTGCAGTACCCCACTAGTAACCCCTCTTTCTTCAGAGTGGACTCCATTTACAATTACTTTCTGTGTCCTGTTGTCCAGCCAATGTTTTACCCAGGCTACCACCCTTAGACCCACTCCCAGGCTGGTTAATTTGACTATTAATCTTTTGTGTGGGACTGTGTCAAATGCCTTGCTAAAGTCTAGGTAGGCCATGTCCACAGCCCCTCCCTGGTCTGCTACTTTGATCACCCAGTCAAAGAAATCAATTAGATCCATCTGACATGACCTTCCTGCTGTGAACCCATGCTGCCTTGGGTCCTGTGCCCCATTAGCCTCTAGGTACTCAACAGTTCTTTCCTTCAGAAGTGATTCCATCACTTTCCCTACCACAGAGGTCAAACTGACAGGTCTGTAGTTTCTTGCCTCTGTCTTGGTCCCACTTTTGTGAAGGGGAATCACATCTGCCTTCCTCCAGTCCTGAGGTACCACCACCATCTTCCCATGATTTGTTAAAAAGGGTAGTCAGTGGTGTCACTAGTTCTCTGCGTCATTCTTTTAGAATTCTGGGGTGAATTCCATCTGGCCCCATTGCTTTGTCCACCTTCAGTTTTAGGAGTTCTTTCAGAACCCTTTCTTCTGTGAAAGGACTGGGATAGACCACCCCATCCAGAGTGCTTCTGTTAATTGGATTAGGCACCTCCCCCACCTCCTCTTTTTGTGAATACTGAACAGAAGTGTTCATTCAGTATCCCTGCTTTTTCACTGTCCCTCTCTGCCCACCCACTGTCCATTCTATTCAGCTTCACTATCCCTCACTTTGTCTTTCTACACTCCCTGATATACCTATAAAAGGTTTTATTCCTCTTCTTAACTGAGTTGGCTATCTTTTCCTCAGTTTGAGCCTTTGCTATTCTGACTACCCTCCCTGCTTCCTTCTGCCTTAACTGGTACAGTTCTCTGTCCTGCTTCTTCTGTGTTTCCTTATACTTCCTAAATGCTATCTTTTTCTCCCTAACCTTCACCGCCACCTCTTTTGAGAACCATAGTGGCTTTTTCTTTCATTCTGATTTATTTGCTCCACACAAAGCCTTGTTGCCTCTGAGATGGCAGTTTTGATATTTCCCCATTGTTGCTCCACCCCTCCTTCTAGCCTGTTTACTAGTGCTTTTCTAAGGCACTCTCCCATCTTGCCAAAGTCAGCCTTCCTGAAGTCCAGAACCCTCACTTTTGTATGGCTTGACTCTGTAGCTGAGTTTATCGTGAACCACACTGGTGGTCACTTGTTCCCAAATGGCTACCCACTTCTAGATCTGAGATCCTCTCACTGTCCCCATTTGAGAGTATGAGGTCTAAGATTGCTCCCTCATGGAGTAGGTTCCAAAACTAGCTGTCTGAGGCATGCCACCTGAAGGGCATTGAAAATGGCCCTGCTTTTGGATGTGGCTGCAGCAAAGGTGCTCCAGTTGACATCCGGCATATTAAGGTCCCCCATCAACAGTATCTCCCCTTTCTCTGCCATCCTAAGTATGCCTTCTATCATATCCTTGTCCATTCCCTCCCTCTGACATGGGGGTCTGTATACAACCCCTGTGCGGATTGTGGTGCCATTTCCAGTCTCTAAGGTGACCCACAGTGCCTCCTCTCCTCCCTCTTTACTCTTTTGTTCAGTTGTTTTTATCCCTTCCCTTTCATAGTGAGCTACTCCACCCCCCTCTTCTCCCCTCTCTGTCTCTCATGTAGGTGGTGTACCCTGGTATTTTAACATCCCAGTCATGGTTCTCTGTGTACCATGTTTCTGTGACTGCTACAATATCCAGGCATCCCTCTTCCATAAAGGCTACCAGTTAAGGGAGCTTGTTGCCCAGACTACGGGCATTGGTACTCATTACCCTCCATTTCTTGATATCCTTACCCCTTTTTGCCCCATCCCTGTCCTTATTGCGTTTGTCACTTTCTCCATTTACCCCTGCGCTTCTCCCTATCGACATCTCTATGTTGGTGTCTACTTCACTTAGTACCCTGATTTTTTTTGGGAGGGCTAGGATTTCCTTGCTCCTCTCCAGTGCCTCCCCATTGGCTAGTTTAAATGCTTGCCAATGAAGAATTTAAACCTATCTCCTAGGATCCTGGTTCCCCTCCTGAACAGATGCAGACCATTACACCAGTATAGGCCTGCATCCCTCCAAGTGGATCCTCAGTCCCCAGTGAAGCCAAATCCCTGAGCTCTGTACCAGTTTTTCGACCACTGATTGAATCCCATGGTGTGGAGCACCCTAGCCTCACCTGTGCCATAGAAAAGCAGCACCTCCCAGAAGGTTACCGTGAGTGCTATTTGTCTAAGGCCACCCCCCATCTCCATACATGCTTCTTGCACTGCTCTGATCCCTTTCTTAGCCAGGTCATTTGTCCCTAGGTGGACAATGACATCCAGCTCCTCCCTGTGCAGCTGCTCCTGCGATCCTGAGGATTCACTCCCTGTCCCTTCAAGCCATGGTGCCAGGTGGGCACCCTACCTCCCTCTCCCCTTTCTCCCCCAGTTCTACCTTCCTAACAATGGAGTCCCCCACCAGGAGTTGTTTCCTTCCCCCGTGGGGTCCCATGCCACCCTCCTGTGGGTTTCCTTTGTGGAGGTTCCCAGCATCCTCCTTGGTCTCTACTATGGATGCCTCCATAGAGGAACCACACTTTTCCAGAATGGCATAGAAATTGTGGAGAGGTACAGCTGGAGGGATGTGCCTCTGTTCCACCACCCTCACCCTCCCTGAGCCCACTGTGGTCCAACCGCTCCTCTTTCTTGGCAACCTCTGAGGCAACGGCAGTGACCCTGGTGGTCCCTGGGTGGGAGAGGAGGTCCCACAAATCCTGGACACTCAGCCTGGAGATAAGCAACCTCCTCCCTCAGCCCAGAGAGGTGCCTGCAGATGGGACAACACTGCATCCTCCAGAATGTCTCCCGGAAGACTGCTGCACCACAGCCACTGCACTGTACCACTCCCATCATGTCTTATTTCTGGCCCCCTAATTGTTGTTTGGAATACTTACTCTTTCCTCTGTTTGTTTATTTCTTTTTTTTCTTTTCTGTCCTTACTTACACCTGCAGATACAGTAGTATTTCACAAATCTATAGGCACTGTTTGGATGATGAGTTTTGTAACACTGGGTCCCTGTTTTTGCACAAAGAGTAGCTGAGATGTCTAATAACTCATGTCACAAATTATTAATGGAAGTAATGTACAAGTTATATTGGGGCACCCACACTGGAGTTGTGTGTGTGTGTTGGGGGGGTGCGATCATTAGTACACCAGTTTCATGATGCTGAATGATCACTTGGGGATTCTTGTCTCATCTGAGATTCTGATTTTGAATCCTGATGTGTTGATTGATTAATTTCAAATAAAAAAGTGCCAAATAAAATTTGTTGTCAAGGAAGAAACTCAAAACTTACTCAAGTGCAAAGCAAGTGAGGAAGGCACTCAAGCAGCAACCCCTTAAACACAGAAACATAGAATTTGTAGGCAGATAAGGACCACTTGGCCCACCCAGTCTGCCCATTTCCCTACCTAATGGATAAGCTGCAGATCCTAGTTAACCAACAGCCTACTTCTTCCTACCCCAACCCCCTAGAATTGCCTCATGACTGTCCCATGCATTCTTGAATTCCACCTCATTTTAACATGGGAGAGCTAGGATGGAATCAGAATGTGATAGGCTATTAGCCAAGGCAAGGGGCTAATTGGTTGCACATAATATTAGCAAATAAATTAACTTTATGGATGGTTATGGTATGGGCCTTGGCACAACAAGCACAAAACATGTCAGTAGAACACCACTTTGTTGAGGTAATAAAAATGCCTTTCCCTGGCCTTGTGTCTCTTGTTTAAATGTATAGACATACATTCAAACTTCAAAGGCTTTGAATGTATGTCTACAATGGGAAACAGCATTTTTATTACCTCAACAAATTACAGTGTCTGTGTATCAGTCAAGCCTGTTCTAGTCCACTGTCCTCCTATCATGACTCATAAGGAATTCATTCATTCACAGATTATTTTCCATATTATGTGCCTTATGTCATGTGGTACCATACTACCTAGTCTGCAAATTATACTGTATGCATGACTGCATCCTTCCCAGCTGAGTGGGGCCCAGTCAGCTGGGAAGGATGGCATGCAGCCATCAGTCATGCAGTATAATTTGCAGACAGTGCTCATGGGGTCATGGGACATGGGGAAAATGAGGACACGTCATGATGAACTAAAATGTAATTTTACTAGGTACTGTACGGGGTGGCTTATTAAAGAATATTGTCTCTTAAAGAAATAGGTACAGTAGGCTTCTCTGTGGGAGCTGAGCGGACAGCAGAATTATTCTGTAACTGTACAAATTGGCTATCACCGGCGGGCCGGCCATCCATCCCAGTCCCAGAGAGTCAACCAGTCCAGTAGTCACTTCAGTCTAGTGGGGTGATTTTGTCGTCTGACTCCAGTAATTAAGTTTTCTGACTGTTTCTCATCAGCCTAGTAGGGTAGCAGCATCAGGCAGCGGTAGTAGTGGTACTGGTATACTGTACTTCCTGGGTCGGGTGTGTCCCTCACAGTTTTGTTTGGGAGGAAGTGAGTCAGTAACTGGAGTCCAGTTGCTGACTCACTCACTCCTAAACAAAACTGGTGCTACTACCCTACTAGGCTGATGAAAAACAATCAGATAACTTGATTAACTTAAATGATATCGGCACCGCAGCTGGCATATATATATATATATATATATATATATATATATTCCCTGAAATCAGGGGCAAGGAACATGATGTAACGAAAGTATGTTTTTGTCTTCAAGAAAAGTCTCAGAACTCACCACAGAACATGTAAACCCCTCAGAGCTTGGCCCCCAGACCCCTATGCTTTATGTAGCAGTCTTTCACAGTATATTTCAAAAATGCATATAGGGTGGGTGGTTGATGGCACTTTTGGTCAGCCACTTGTCCACATCAATTGCAGCTGCACACTCTGATGCCAGCCAGCCAGAGTCTCCCACATCTCATATTCTACGGGAACAAAATATTCCTTGAAATCAGGGGTAGGAAACACATAACAAAAGTATGTTTTTTCTTCAAGAAAAGCCCCAAAATTCACCACAGAGCATGTAAACCCCTTAGAGCTTCTGGGGGCCTTGCGACCCCCCGACCCCTAACTCTTTTCTGGGGGGAGGGCACAAAATTTGTATTTTGCCCAGGGCACCAATATGTCTTCCTATGGCACTGTTCATGGATAGCCATCCACTGCAGGCACAGTTTGGTCTCACATGTCCTTTCTGCTCTGGTACTGGGATAACCACGAGGGGTTTGTTATGCTGACACACATGGGACGATTAGGTGCTAATTGTTGTGTTGTGCAGGTTATAAGGTGAATCTCCAGCTCCAGTACCTGGTTTCCTCTTGCCTCTCTGCTTGCACCCAAGATGTCTGCTTGATCACATGAGCCATTTGGGTCTCCATGCATGCTCCACCTTCCTTTGGACTGGCAGTTCTATCAGAGACAGGGACCTGTGGTGGGTGGTAATGGTCTCTGCATACTAATGGAGTAATGACATTCTCTCAAGCATATTGTTTTGTATTTCCAGCATACATTTAATCACAGCCTTTCTCTTTCTGGTTACTTCATGTGACAGTGGCAGTCTCCCTCTTCCTCATTTGTGGGGACATGGCCTCATGCTGTGGGGATGCAGTGGACCTGCCATTCTGTCCTGGGCCGGGGTACCATTGCTGGGCTGGCATCTATTTATTTATTTATTTTTGTTTACCAGGCAAACACAATGAGCCAGAGACCCATTTTCATGCATGACCCAGGACCATATAAATACACTCAAGATGTTACATGTAGTAAAAAACTATTAACATAAATACAATGCAAACACATTTAAAAACAATTACAACATAGTTGATTAAGAAAGTGTTTCCTTAATTTAACTTGTGTGATCCACATAAAAACATAGAAACATAGAATTTGACGGCAGATAAGGACTGCTTGGCCTGCCTAGTCTGCCCATTTTCCTACCTAACAGATAAGCTGCAGATCCTAGTTAACTAACAGCTTAACCAACATCTTTGTTCCCATGTCTGCAATTCTGCTTGCATACACATGCATGCACATTGGATAGCCACATGTCTGTAATGGTGCAAATCAGCTTTTATGGTGGGGTCAGAAGGTGTGTCTGCCTCCAGCAGTCCCTCCCATACCCTGATCCACATCCTTCAATTTGCCTCTGTGCATGGGGCCGTTGCTGCATGCTGTGTGTACTGCACGCCTCCATGGGTGTGTAACACGGCATGCACCATTATGCTCAATTCCAGCATATGTGACTGTTTGTGAATAGGGCCCACTGAGGGAAAAAGGGGAACATTACTGCATTAGAGTTGAAATGCAAAGCCAGGAGAAAAATGATTGCCCTCTTCAATTCTATTTGTGATAAGGAATGAAAGACTCCTAGTTTCACATATTTACTGTAAAATTGAGAAGGCACAGAACAATTGCTACTAAATGTGGCCATAAACACAAAATTAGGCTTGTTTCTATTTTTATTTGGGACTGGGTAGAGGAGAGGCCATTGTTGCTGCTGAGATCTGTGGGTCTAATGATATAATGCAGAATAGAGATACTTTAAAATGTTTAAATCTGTTGGAGGTGGACTTTAGCAAACTTTAAAAAAGTGAGTAAAACTGAATGAAAAACATATTCTGACTATTTATAAGATGTTACAAAGTATGTTGGTACTATGGTAACAAAACATGGTGATTAGTGAGGTAAACACCAAGGTACAGAAGTTATTAGGGAGCAGAACAGATTTAAATGTAAAAAAAGGCAAAGGCAGTAAGGACAGAAATGGGGCTAAAAGGGGTAAGGCTATCAAAAAGTGGAGGGTGATGAGTACCAATGCCCATAGTCTGTGTAACAAGCTCCCTGAACTAGTGGCCTTGATGGAAGAGGGTTGCCTGTATATTGTGTCAGTCACAGAAACATGGTACACAGAGAACCATGACTGGGATGTCAACATACCAGGATACACAATCTACAGGAGGGACAGGGAGGTTAAAAGAGGAGGAGGGGTAGCTCTCTATGTAAAGGAAGGATCAAAGCAACAGAACTAAAGAGTAAACAGGGAGCAGATGAGGCACTTTGGGTCACCCTGGAGACAGGAAATGGCACCACAATCCTATGGGGGTTGTATACAGACCCCCATCTCAGGGGAGGAATGGACAAGAAAATGATAGAAGGCTTTCTTAGAATGGCAGAAAAAGGGGAGATATTGTTGATGGGGGACCTGAATATGCCAGATGTTAACTGGAGCACCTTTGCTGCAGGCTCATCCAAGAGCAGGGTCATTCTTGATGCCCTACAGGGGGCATGCCTCAGACAGCTAGTATTGGAACCCACTCGGGAGGGAGCAATCTTAGACCTGGTACTCTCAAATGGGGATGGAGAAAGAATCTCAGATTTAGAAGTGAGTAGCCATCTGGGAACAAGCGACCACCAAACAGTGTGGTTCACGATAAACACAGCCATACAAAAGCAAGAGTACTGGACTTTAGGAGGGCCGACTTTGGGAAAATGAGAGAGTGCCTCAGAAAAGCACTAGCAAACAGGCAAGAAGGAGGGGTGGAGGAACAATGGGGAGTGATCAAAACAGCCATCACAGAGGCAACAAGCCTTTGTGTAAAGCAAATCAATAAAACACAACGAAGGAAAAACCGCTATGGTTCTCAAAAGAGGTGGCAGGGAAGGTTAAGGAGAAAAGGACAGCATTCAGGAAATATAAGGAAACACAGAAGGAGCAGGACAGAGAACTTTATCAGTTAAAGCAGAAAGAGGCTGGGAAGGCAGTCAGAATAGCAAAGGCCCAAACCGAGGAAAGGATAGCCAATTCTGTTAAGAAGGGGGATAAGACCTTTTATAGGTACATTAGGGAGCTAAGAAAGCCCAAAGGAGGGATACTGAAGCTTAATAAAGGGAGGAATGGTAGAGGGTGACAGTGAAAAGCAGGGATACTGAATGAATATTTCTGCTCAGTATTCACAAAGGAAGAGGATGGGGAGTTACCTAAACCAAACAAGAGAAACACTCTGAAGACGGGGGTCGATACCAGTCCATTTACAGAAGAAAGGGTTCTGAAAGAACTGATAAAATTGAAGGTGGACAAAGCAATGGGGCCTGATGGGATTCACCCAAGAATTCTAAAAGAACTAAGGGTAGAACTAGTGACACCGCTGACTACTCTCTTTAACAAATCATGGGAGGATGGGGTGGTACCTGAGGACTGGAGGAGGGCAGTTGTGATTCCTCTTCACAAAAGTGGGAGCAGGACAGAGGCAGGAAACTATAGACCAGTTAGTTTGACCTCAGTGGTAGGGAAAATGATGGAATCATTTCTGAAGGAAAGAATTGTTGAGTACCTAGAGGCCAGTGGGGCACAGGACCCAAGGCAGCATGGATTCACGATGGGAAGGTAGTGTCAGACGAATCTAATAGATTTCTTTGACTGGGTGACCAAAGTAGGTAGACCAGGGAGGGGCTGTGGCCATGGCCTACCTAGATTTTAGCAAGGCATTTGATACAGTCCCACACAAAAGATTAATTCATAAGATAGCCAGCCTTGGAGTGGGTCCCAAGGTGGTAGCCTGGATAAAAAATTGGCTAGACAACAAGACGCAAAGGGTAGTAGTAAATGGAATACACAGTGAAGAAAGGAGGGTTACTAGTGGGGTACCGCAGGGTTCAGTACTGGGACCGGTCCTTTTTTAATGTCTTTATAAGTGACATTGCAGAGGAACTGGAAGGAAAAGTATGTCTCTTTGCAGATGACACAAAGATCTGCAACAGGGTTGATACACAAGATGGAGTGGAAAGGATGAGAAGGGACTTGGCAAGGTTGGAGGAATGGTCAAATGTATGGCAGCTCAGATTCAATGCAAAGAAGTGCAAGGTAATGCACATGGGAAACAAAAACCCAGGGGACGTGTACACAATGGGGGGTGAGATACTGACAACAGTAAAAATAGAAAGGGACCTGGGGGTAATTATATCCGATGACCTAAAGGTGGGCAAGCAATGTGAGAAGGCAGTAAGGAAGGCAGGGGGATACTGGGATGCATAGGAAGAGGCATCAATAGTAGAAAACAGGAAGTTGTTATCCCTCTGTACAGACAGTTGGTGAGACCCCATCTGGAGTACTGTGTGCAGTTCTGGAGACCCCATCTCCGCAAAGACATAGACAGAGTGGAAGCTGTACAGAGGAGGGCAACCAAAATGGTGCAGGGTCTGCACCAGAAGACATATGAAGAAAGACTAAAGGAGCTTAATATGTATACCCTAGAGGAAAGGAGGAAGAGAGGGAACATGATAGAAACTTTCAAGTACCTCAAGGGAATTAACAAAGTCCAAGAGGGTAGCATCTTCCAGAAAAAGAGATGTGCAAGAACAAGGGGGCACAATTTGAAGATAGAGGGGGACGGCTCAGAGGTAATGTGAGGAAGTATTTTTTCACTGAGAGGGTTGTGGATGCATGGAACAGCCTCCCTGAGGAGGTTGTGGAGTCAAGAACAGTGGGGGACTTCAAGAATGCATGGAACAGGCATAAGGCAGTCCTAGTGGGGGGTAGGAGGAAGTAAGCTGTTGGTTAACTAGGATTTGCAGCTTATCTGTTAGGTAGGAAAATGGGCAGACTAGGTGGGCCAAGTGGTCCTTATCTGCCGTCAAATTCTATGTTTCTATGTTTCTATGTAATTTCATTTTCTGATGTCCCAGCAACAGTGTACTGCACTACTACAGTGGCAGCGAGGCTGTAGGATAGTATTGTGCGAAACTGGAAAAATTTCGCTGGGTGAAATATTTTGTGGAATTTGCACATTTCACAAAATATTTTGCTGGGCGAAATGCAAAATTTTGCCCATTGGGCAGGTGAAATTTTGCCCTTGAACTGGTTAAATTTGCTGCTCGTAGGTGAAATTTCGCCACTGGCCCAAATCTTTAAAATTAAATAATCCTCCCTGCTCCTCGGTGGTCTAGTGGTCCCATACCCAGCCCACTCACTGGCTGAATTCAAATCAAGAACCCCCAGTCACTCTGAGACCCGGACCCCAGTCTTTGAAAAAAAAATGATCCTCCATGTTCCTGGTCTCTAGTGGACCCCACCCTGTCATAAGTCAAAGGCAAGCCCATTTTCGTCTTCAGTACTAATTGGCCACCCAGCAACCAACACTCACCTTCCCACGGCCGGTAGCTCATCTGAGGCTCAGTGAATGAGGACATGCATACCGCTCTCATTCATTGAGCGCTCAGATGGGCTGCCCGCCATGGAGGTGTAGTGGAGGGCTGTGCTGATGGCCTGTCTGGGGTACTGGGGGGGCAGGGGTACTCTGACGTAAGACAGGGTGGTGGGGTGAGGGGTCCGCTAGGCACCAGGGACAGGGGACAGGGAGGGATTTTTTTTTACAAAGATTGGGGGCTGGGGCTCAGGGTGACTGGGGAGAGGGAGGGAAGTTTCTTGATTTGAATTCGGTTGGTGATCGGGCTGAGGGGGCCACTAGACACCAGGGACCTGGGAGGGAATTTTTTTTGTTTTGAACGAGTGGGGTCTGGGGCTCAGAATGACTGGGGGGGGATGTGTGCAGTGCAGTGCAGTCTGATTCTGTGTGCAAACTGTGCAGAGATACATTTAGTCATGGAAGCAAGACCAACTGGAAACTTTGTCCATGCATACCGGCACAAACACAAGCAATGTTGTACAGTAACTGGAAGGATTCATATGGGGACACAGTACTTAGGATTGAGGAGATTCAGTATGTGGATGGTACACCCAAAAGAGGAAGAGGAGTGTGATGAGGTTGTACTGATGTTCTCTGATGGTAGTCAGTAAATTATTTTTGTCAGGCTCATCAAGAACATCCAGTGTGCCCAATAAATAATGCATCAACTATACAATTGCTATTTTCTTGAACAGAATTCTCCCCCATTCCACAGTGTTTAGAAAGGGATTCAGAGTGACTGGGGGGCTGGGGGGTTCTCTTGATTTGAATTTGGTTGGTGAGCAACCGGGATGGGGGGACCACTAGACACCAGGGATTGGCATATTACCCATATGCTGATGCGGTCGAAATTGGAGGCAAAATTCCGCGAAATATTTTGTACAGCGAATATGCTGATTTTGCTGCAATTTTACGGGGGAAATAACATTTTGCAACATCTCTACTGCAGGATCAAGCCTGGCTCATCTGTATTTTGGTGGCTATGGTTGAGGAACACCACCAGAAGTAGGGCATCCTTAATCAGGGAAAGAAGCCTTGTATTTCAGCAGCCACAGATTCCCCTGCAGTTGGACCATTAAGGGTTCACTAATGACAAAGTCTCACCCATTGTTGCATACTTTTTGAACACTGGAATTTGTTTATTAAGAAATTCTTCATAGGATTTGCTTTTCAGACCCATTTTTGCATGATTTACTTCTGTGTTTTGCAATTTCAGTTTGCTGATTTATTTCAGAGGCACTGGTCTTCATAGTTGCTGAGCTCCATACTGAGTTTCCCTAAGAAAGTATAAACCTTTAGGACCCTTAACATTGAATTAATCTGTTGACTTAAGCTTTTTGTTTGTTTGTCTATTGTTTGTTTGCTCACTGTCCTCCCAGTGTCCAGCTTCTTGGGGCCTCTCAATATCCCCGTAACAATCAGCTCCTGCTGCTGGATTCACACCTCCTGGCTCCATGGGAAGACTGATGAATCCAGGCTCCAGCTGATCCCTGCTGGGTGTAGACTCTCCTGAGGCTGTCAGAAGAACAGAAATGATTCTAGCCTGTCAGACTTTGGCCAGAGATGGTGCAAGATCTTGTTATCTGATGGGTTATTGGCATGGGGGACTGTGGAGACTATCATCCAGCACACTTCACCAGACCCTTCATTTCAGTTGTTCTGCTTTGCAGTCCTCTTTCCCTCAAAGGAATGCATACATTGCAGACTCCTGAGGGCACCTAGTGGCACATATGACAGACATGGAGACAAGAGACCCACTCACCGGTATATGTTTCCGAATTTATTTGTGCTAAATTGCTTGTCCACCAAAATATCAATGTTTTGTAATGTATCCACTACTTAAGTTAAGATTATTGGCAGGAAGACTCACTTGAGCATGCTCATTTTTAAGGAGGTCCTGTAAGGACAACATTAAACAACAGTGTACAATAAAAGTGATGACATAGCATACAGGTTCCACAATCGGTAGAAAAAAAAGTACATATATAATCAGTAAAAACAATAATAAAACAGATCGGAATCCGGTTTCTGGATAAGCAGCAGTGACATATCATAAGGTAACAATAATTGGTAGAAAATACATACAGGGTCAATGAAAAGAAAAACAACAGTGAAACATACAGGAAACAATCCATATTGAGAGGGAGAAACAAAAAAAGTATCAGTAAGAACTTACATGATTGCTGTCAGCTAAGGTGGGGATGGACTAGGGAGGGCAGGGGCCAGAGTGGGCAGGGAGACTGGGGAGAAGGATACAAGAAGTCAGAGGGTACTCACTTGATAGCAGTGGCAGGAGACTGGCATGATATGCTAGGACCCATGGCAGTGATAGACTACTGGGAAGAATTTGTAGGTCAGGGCTCTGAAGAAATTTAATGAGACAATGCTGATGAGCCTGAGTGACGTCTGGATGGGATTCCACACCGATCGGATGGAATAGCTAAATGCACCCTTGCCGAAGGAGGTATGCTTCCGGGGTACGTCGAGAAGGATGTAAGCAGATTTTCTAAGAGAGTAGAAGCATTGGAAAATAGTAACAAGTAAGGAGCTATAGGTTGGTAATTTGTTTAGTAGGCTTTTGAGGGTCCAGGCACCTAAATGGAGCAGCCGCCAGGTGGGGAGGGGTTGCCAGCTGACTTCTTTATATAAGTTGCAGTGGTGCATCCTGAAAGGTGCTTTAGTAATGAAGCGCAGCACCCAATGGAACAGTATATCAAGCTTGCAAAGGTTGGAAGCAGCGGCACAGCTGTAGATGATGTCACCGTAGTCTAGGAGTGGCAGGAATGTGGCCTGTACTAGCCTTCTTCTCATGTCAGGGGGAAAGAGTGCTCTGTTCCTGAAGAAAAAGCTGAGTCTTGCTTTCAACTTACTAGAAAGGTAGTCGATGTGCAAACTGAAAGAAAGTTTGCTGTCTATCCAAACGCCCAGATATTTGAATTTATCAACCACGTCTAGTGATTCACCTAGGCTAGTCATGATGGGTACAGGTGAAACACTGTGCTGAGGGGAAGGCCTATTGCTACTAGGTGTGAAATAAAGGACCTTGTTTTTTTCACATTGAGTAGTAGTTTGGAGTTGATTAGGCTGCGCTCTAGCTGTGTGAAGTGAGCTCCGAGTACATCATGTACTTTGGATAAGGTTGGCTTAGAAGTATATATATATATAATGATATTGTCCACATAGAGATATATTTTGGAGTTGCTGATATTGGAATCTAGTGAGTTAATGTAAATAGAAAATAGTATAGGACCTAAAATGGAGCCATGTAGGACACCTTGTTTTATGGTGAGGGAGTCAGAGACCTGACCACTTGCTTTGGTTTTCTGAACTCTACCGGTAAGGTAGCTCAAGAACCACTGAAGTGTGGTGTCAGCTGTGTCTAATTTACTGAGACCACTGAGGATGAGGTTATGGTCAATGGTATCAAATGCCTTGCTGAGATCAAGGAATATGGCACCCATGATTGTTTGGAATCATGCGCGGTCAGCCAGTCATTGATAACTTTAGCTAAAGCGGAGGTGGTACCGTGTTTTTGTCTGAACCCAGACTGGGCAGAGTTGAGAAGTGAAAACTTTTCAACATGGTTTTTAAGCTGGTGATGGATGAGTTTCTCTAGCAGTTTGGATAGGACAGGGAGGATGGAGATGGACCTATAATTGTTTAAGTCGCAGCGGTCACCTGATTTGAACAAAGTCAAGATATGAGCTGATTTCCAACAGGAGGGAACTGTGACTGAGGAGATGAAGAGATTAAGGATATGAAGGATTGGTGCAGCTAGATAGTAATAGCCTAGCTTGATGAAGATGGGATCAATGCCATCTGCTCTACTACCTTTATTGAAGCTGACTTTACTAAGGTGGTCCTCTACTTGTTTGTAGGTCACAGGGTGAAGCTGGAAGGTATGAGGAGGTGGGGTGGGGTGAGAGGCATGGTAGCCCTGCGTACGTAAAGGAATCAAACATAAGACCAGCGGTGGCAAAATAAGTATTCAGTTTTTCTAGGGTGAGGTCACGCTCGACATATTTGACTCCGTTAAAAGTAACTTGATGCGGATGGACGGGGCTGCTTTCCGGTCCTCAACTGCCTTGATTGTTTGCCAGATCTTGGCTGAGTTGCCTTTGGCATTTTCAAGGGATTCTACATAGAAGTTAGCTTTGGTAGATCATATTAGTTTAACACAAGCATTTCTGGCAGTTCTAAATGCCTGTCAGTCAGCCGAATTCTTTGTGTACCTTGCACGGACCTAAAGTTTATTGCGGTTGTGCAGTGCAGCTTTTAGGTTTGAAGTTAACCAGAGATGGGAATGTTTATGGACCCTGGATCTAAGGAAAGGGGCATGTTCATTGGCAAGCTGAGTCATTGTAATGTTAAGAAAGGTGACCACCTCATCCACTGATTTGCTGAGATAGAGATCTTGCCAGTTTACATATTTTAGAACCAAGATATAGTTTTCAATGTTGAATTTGTGGAAGCTGTGCTTGGTGACAAATGTAGAGGAAGAGGGGGACTTATCTTGGTTTCTGGTGCATGCTACGATATTGTGATCACTGAGATCATTATGGAATACTGCTGTATGCCAAATTTTGTGCGGACAGTTTGTGATAATAATATCCAGGATGGAGCTATTTGCATGATTTTTGGTGCTGAGCCTTGTTTGCTCCATAATGACTTGAGACAGTCCAAGCTCATCACAGAGTTCTTTTAGGACACATGCCTAAGACAAGAGCCAACTGAGGTTGCGATTGCCTAGAATGATGATCTCATTGTTAATGGGTGCGATCAAGCTTTTGAGGGTTGAGATTAGCTCAAGACCCACTGAGGGGGGGGCCTATAGCAACCTATAATGTTGAGATCTTCGACTGTGGATACTTGGATTTTGATGGCCATGCACTCAGATTCTTTGGGTTTGGACATGGTGTTGGTGATGGAGACATTTAAGTGGTTATTCGTGTAGATGACCACCCCCACCTCTCATGGGCCTGTCTGCTCTGAACAGGTTATAGGAGAGGAGTGAGATCTGCTGGTCAGAAATAGTACTTTTAAGCCAGGATTCAGTTATAATGATCAGATCTGGGTTAGTGTGGGTGGCCCATATTCTTAACTGGTCTAGTTTGTTAATCAGGCTCCGCATGTTAATCAGCATAAACTTTAAGCCTGAGGTAGTGTCAAAATCTGAGGGGATGCAAGGGGGATTTAAGGACCAGGATTCACTTCAGCATTACTAGAGCATATAAGTAACAGCAGGATAAGTTTTTTCAAATTGTTCTTGCTGAAGTAATTTGTTTCTTACTGTGGTGCTTGCTCTTGGAGAACCGATGGAAAGGGGTAGCCGGAGGGGGCATATGACACAGGGGACAGACCATAGCTACAAGTGAGAGTGTCCTGATTGAAAGTGGGGTTGTTAAAATACCTAAGGAAGCCTGGGTAGTCCAGGGAGGATAATTTGTAATTTGACCATGTGTAAGAGCTGCTGTAACCCACTGCACAGGATGAAATGATGGCAGAGGTTTATTACAGATGCTAGATCAGTCTGTGGTGTAGCCAAAGGGGTGGAATTCTTAGCTGTACATTCAAAGAAAATAAAGACTAGTGCCAGGTAGGAAAACATAGTTGATGTCGAATAGAAGGAATAAAGGAGGAACGGTCGAAAGGACAGTTGAGGTAATTGATCAAGGATGAAAGATTTGAGGAGAGTCAGTGGTGAGAGGCGAGGGGTGCATGCCTAGGACAGAGAGAAAGAATAGGAAGCAAGATGAATATGAGAGTAGGAGAGCTATAAAGTAAGAGATTAGAGTGGATGACAGGCCCTAAGGGATATGCAGTTACTAGTATACTTGATGGTAAGCCAGATGGATGGGTCTCCTGGTCACAGTAGCAGAAATTGTGCTTGTGTGGTTTATCGAGATGAGATGCAACTGGCCCTTTAAGCAGGGTTTGTAACTGGCTGAGAAGGCCAAAGATTATTTAATAAGGTGTTTGGGTTGGTGAGGAAGGGTGCGTCGAAAAACTAAGCCACGGAAGGAGCTTGCACAAGCAGAGTAGTTAAGATGTGAAGTAGCTCCAACTAATTGAATGTGGAACATCTGCAACACTGAATTAAACTAATCCTCTGCGCACTCAGGATTTTGAAAATGGTGCCAGGCGCCTGAGTTGGTTCAGCTGGCTACCTTTTGCAGATGAGCTGCCACTGGGTCTGAGGGTGGGGGCCTGTAAATGTGCCCTGAGGTGTCTGAAGGGGACCCTGTAAAGGACCAGAAAGGAGAGAATTAAATACACTCCAGGGAGGGGGAGTTACAGATAGAACAACAGGCTGGGAGAGTTGAGGGTGTGGGTGGTGAGCCAAGGCTCATTAGATCTGGGAAGGTGCGGTTTAAAACAGCAAAAATCCTACATCTGGTTCCAGCAATTAACTCAGATAGAGTAGCAGCACCTAACAATTAAACAGTCTCCAAAGGTGGGCAGTTCTTAACAATAAATCAGGCTAAACTCTAAACATGAGTCAATAAAAGCAAGTTTAAATAAAAAAAGAAAAAGTAGAAACCCCAAAACGAAGTCCCAAAACTAAGCCAGAGAATGAGCTTGTACAAGCAAAGCAGTTAAAATGTGAAGCAGAGCCAATTACCTGAATGTGGAACAGCTGCAACACTGAGTCAAATTAATCCTCTGTGCACTCAGGATTTTTAAAATAGTACCAGGTGCCTGAGTTGGTTCAGCTGGCTACCTTTTGCAGGTGAGCTACTGCTGGGTCTGAGGGAGGGGGCTTGCAAATGTGCCCTGAGATGTCCAAAGGGGATCCTTTTGCAGATGAGCTGCCACTGGGTTCAGAGAGACTTGCAAATGTACCCAAGGTGTCAAGAGGACCCTTCTGCAGATGAGCTGCCACTGGGTCCAAGGGGGGGGGGCTTGCAAACGTTCCCCAAGGTGTCTGAAGGGGACCCTTTTGCAGATGAGCTGTCACTTGGTCCAAGGTAGGGGGCTTGCAAATGTGCCCCGAGGTGTCCGAAAGGGACTCTTTTGCAGATGAGCTGCCACTGGGTCTGAGGGAAGAGGCTTGCAGGATCTATGACCATATACACATAACTATAAATGTTTCAGATTTAGCATAAATGTAAAAGAGATTTGGATGATTATAATTAGGGGAAAGTATACACATGGAACATATATCCACCGTATATACAACAATACAGATATAACCTGATGCTGACAGCAATCTATATAGTTCAGATAGCAGCATAGAAGGAGACAATAGACAACAGAGGCCTAATTATTTTTTTTGACAGGGGACGCTACTGCTGGAGAGGTCAGAGGACAGACAGAGGCCAAGGCAGAGTCAGATGGCAGTGAGGGGGTACACAAAAAAAGATTACAGAGAACAAGAGGCAACAGAAGGAGGACAAGAATCAGGAAACAAACAAGGTATATCAAAAGATACAGAAACAATAGGAGACAGGGTAGCAACGAAAAACCAAAGGAAAATGAAGCCATAGTTTTTAACATTTCAAAACGTCAGTTAAGTTCTATTGAGGAAAGGGTGTTAAATTTAGGAATTTCATTCTGCCCTCATGAAACATTGAACATGTTTCACTTAAAATTAGATATGCAAATGTTTTATAGAAAATTGAGGATACAGTACTTTTTTTAATAAGATAGAGGACATGACTGATGCTGCAGAAAAAGAAAAAAGGAGAATTTTAGCAAAGAATTTGGACTCTAAATCAAAGTTCCTCCTATCAGGTCCTATTCTACCTAATATTGTTACATACATGGAACTACTGGAGAAAGATTTGAAAAAAAATCTGCTAGATAGAACAAGTAAATGTAACCTCTCTACACAAGAATTTGCAGCTTTAAGAAATTTTGAGAATGACAATTCGATAGTTATCAAAAAAGCAGATGGTGGGATGGAGTAGTGATAATGGATAAAGCTGAATACAGAGCCAAGTGTTTAAGACAATTGAACATGTCTGATAATTATCAAAAATGTTCCATCGACCCCACAGATGAGGTGAGATCTTTGGTTCACAACCTCTCAGATGAAGGAGTTGAAAGAAATTACATTACAGACTGAGAAGCTAAAGCTATGACTAGGTCACATCCAATAATGTCATTTTTTATATTCTTCCTAAAATACATAAGAATTTAAATCATCCTCCAGGAAGACCAATTGTAGTAAGTATAGGATCAGCTCTTGAAGCAATATCAGTTTATATCGACTACCACCTCCAACCCTTGGTGACTAACACTAAGGCATTTTTAAGAGATACAATAGATACTATTAGACTGATCAACACTTTGAATAGCCAACAATTACCGGTAGTTGATGAACTCTGTATCCTTGTGACTCTAAACATCATGGACCTTTACACTAGTATCCCCCATAGCGCAGAACTAGCTACATTAGATGAGAAACCTAAAGAACGGGACCCAACAGATAAACCTTCAAATCACTTTTTATTTAAGCTGGGAAGGGGTGTGTTAGAAAAAAATCACTTTATATTTAAGAATACCTTTTACTGGCATAAAAAGGCACAGCTATAGGATCTTCAATGGCATCAAGCTATGCTAACATTTTTATGGATCAATTTGTGAGAAAATGTGTTTACAGTCCTAAAAATAATAGATGGCACCACAATTTAGTTATCTGGAAGCAATTTATTGATGACTGTGTATTTATTTGGAACAGGACTGAGACAGAATTACTAGAATTCTGTATGTTTTTGAATTCTTGCACAGATCATTTAAAATTTATGATGAATTGCAGCTAGCATTCTATTAATTTCTTGGATTTACAAATTTACAAGTATGAAACCCAACCTGGTACTAATCTATATAGAAAATCTACAGACAGAAAAGTTTTGTTACACGCTCACAATTTTCATAAACCAAGTATGATTAATAACATTCTGTATGGACAAATTATACACATTAAGCATAATTGTACTAAATAAGAGGATTATCATTCAGCTGATGATGAACTAGAGGGATGCTTCAGAGCAAGGGGTTATGCTTCAGCAACTTTGGAGAGAGCATGGACCAGGATAGTAGTGGTCCATGGATTAGTGTCTTATTTTTTTGTGGTTAATAATTTTTATTGGAGTTTAAGTTACAGACAGATACACTCATATGCATATGCTATGGTAAACTAACATATTCCATCATCTGAGCCTGAGACATACATTACAACATGGATCTACAGCACTTGAGATCTTGGAAGCAAAACAAAAAACAAAGATCAGCTGTAAACAGTCAGGTTGATGACAATGACATACTTGAATCATAAAGTCCATTATGACGGGAAGAGGAACAAAGGGGTGAAAGTCTATAGTTTGTACTGTCTAGAAGACACTAAAGCTGACAAACTTACTTTGTGGGTCCAAAGTGTGGTCCTGGAGATGTGTCATACCTGGAGAACAGAGAAACAGAAAAAGAAAAGGCAGTAACCAACAACAACAGTCCAGCTCACACAATTGTCAGTGGGGAGACAGGTACATTCGTAAAGCTTTGTTTTAGAGAAAGGGAGGAGAAAACATACACAGGAGGGAACCAGTTCTATCTACAAGGGTAGATCATAAAAAGCTTAGACCAGTCAACACTGACTGTGGGTTCATCCTATCCCAGCATGGGGGGAAAGGTAAGCTAAGAAGGGAGCCCAGAAAAGGTAGAACTGTGAGAGTGTTAGCAATTACATGAGAAAGGTGGTCCAAAGCAGCCACCTTTGAAAAGGAGTTTAGCAGCTCAGGTATAGTGGGTATTACAGTCATCCTCCAACAGCACGGAAAGAGCCTTTTGGCTTGAAGGCTAAGGAGGGCAAGTCATCTCTGTTGGGGATGGGTCAGCCTCATTGGTACTGGGGGGAGGCCCAGAATCCACACCAAGGGGTCCAGGGTCAAGCCAGAGCCAAGAATTTGCTCTGCCAGACCCAGGACAGCTGTCCAGAAGGTGGTCAGGAGTGGGCATTGCCAGAGCAAATGCATGAGGACTCCTATGTCAGACTGGCATCTCCAACACCAATTGTTTATCACATACAAACGGTGTAGTAGATAAGGAGTGCGGTACCAGTGGGAAAGAATCTTATTTTGTATGAGCCTGCTTCTTGTGTCTATATACATAAAGTGGGCATTTTTCCAACATAGCTTCCACTTGGCTTTAGACAGAGGCCGTTGGAGGGCCAGTTCCCATTTGGACTTGGTTTGTGATGACTAGGAGGAGAGTTGGTCCTTGAGGTTAGAATAAATTAGGCTTGCTTTCCCTCCCTTATGACCCCACCATTTGTATAACAAGATGTGCCCCTCATGCTTTTTTGCAGAGCGCAACTTAATGTGGGCCGTAATTGCACTCTGTAGCTGTAGGTATTGCCAGAAGGCAGTTTTACCCAGCTGAAATTTCTGGTCTAGTTCTCGGAAGGTTTTAACAGCGTGGACATCTTCGGTAAGTACATTTGCAAAAGTGAGAATGCCTTTCACGTGCCAGTTTGGCCATTTTATGGCCTTGCTGCCTATACTGAGGGAAACATTATCCCATAGAGGGGTGTCCAGCAGTGGGCAGGGATTGGCACCTAGTTTCTTGTGCATGGCATGCCAGACTTGCACTGATCTCATGAGTGTTGGACATCGGCGTAGAGGTTTGAAAATGGGTTTTATAGCAGGTTTGTGAGTGACTTCACCTGGGCTATGGCCAGTTCCATGTGTACCCATTGTGGGGCATTCCTTGTTACTGGACGGAACCAAGCCAGAGTCTGGGCAGTGATAAACGCCAGTTTATATCCTTCTATCCATGGTAGTCCCCCCCCACTCCTGCGACCAGTGTTCTTTGAGCTTGTTCTTACTGTATCTGGGTCTAGAACCTTCCCATATAAAATTTGAAAAGGCCTGATCAATAGCTTTGATCCAAACAGCCGGTAGTTGGATAGGAAGATGCGATATAACATAAAGGAGTTTGGGGGCTACCACCATTTTAAGTGCAGTGATTTTGCCTGCCAAAGTAAGGTGAAGGTCCCACCAGTGGGTGAGTTCCATTCTAATTTTGGCCAGATGGGGTTTGAGTTTCAAATCCCACAGGTTGGTGAGGTCTGGGGAGAGGCATATTCCCAGGTACCTTAAGGAGTGCGAAGCCACCGGAGGTTAAGGTGGGATACCTGCACTTGTGTACAAAATTTATTAAGAGGTAGGACCTTAGTCTTAGAGTGATTCATCTTTAGACCAGAGTAAGCAGTGAATTCTGTGAGGAGAAATAGAAGGTGTAGGAGGGAGCTAGGGGCATCAGCTAAAGGGACTAATAGATTGTCAGCGCACATGAAGGTAGAAAAGGTATGATCTCCAATTGAGACCCCCTGGATTAGAGGAGACTGATGGATGGCAATATCAAGTGGTTCCACCTTCGAAAATAAAAAATAGGGGGGAGAGGGGACACCCTTGTCTGGTGCCTCTTCCCAAGGGGAAAGGAGCAGATAGGGTAATGTTGGTAAGGACACGGGCGGTGGGACTAGATTAAAGGGGCGCTATTCATCACATAAAATTTTGGCCAAAACCCAAGGCGATCAGCACTAGTTGAAGACAGTCCCATTCAAGGGAATCAAAAGCCTTATTGAAATCTATGGCCACTGTGGCAGCTGGTAGTGTGCACTGAGCTGCCCAGTAAATTATGTTGATCATTGAGCGAATGTGGTCCCTGCTATACCAGCCTGGAACAAAACCAACCTGGGAAGGGTGGATAAGCAGAGGGAAGAGTGGGTTTAACCTGGATACAAGAATTTTTGCAAAGATTTTGCTATCAGAATTTGTAAGGGAGATGGGTCGGTATCTGGAAGAGATCGTGAGATCTTTCCCTTTTTTGGGGAACACTGTTATGATGGCTTCCCAGAGGGAAGGGGGAAGAAATCCAGTAAGAAGAGTCGAATTAAATAAATTACTAAGAAGGGGAGCTATCAAAGGTGCTACTAGACTCCAAAACTCTGGGGGAAAACCATCCCCTCCAGGGGCTTTCCCATGATTTACAGCATGGAGAGCCTCCGTTACCTCTTCCAGGGTGAAGGGGACTTCCAGAGTGGATATTTGTTTTAGGGATAATTGAGGAAGGGGGAAGGAGCTCAAAAACTCGCCCACCCGAGAGGCATCCATAGAGAGAGAAAAGGAATAGAGCTCTTTATAAAAGTCTACCATGATTTCGTTAATCCTATCAGGCTATACCTGAATGGGGGTTCCCTGCCTCCAAAGTCCAGGAATATGATGCTCTGATTTTGCTTTCCAAGCTGGAAGGCCAATATCTTACCCAGGGTTTGGGCTTTAGCGTAAGAATGGCTAGCTCAGCTTTCCTAGCCAGGAGGTCATTTATTTGTAGCCTCATTTCAACAGTTTCATGCCCCAATGGGGACTGAAGGGTTATGTTGAGTGTATGTTTAAATGTTGCTTCGACATCAGCCAAATGGTTTTCCAAAATTTTAAGTTGCTGCTTCCTCTGATGCCTGCGTTTGGCAGAGTATCCCATAAGGACTGCCCGGATGGTTGCCTTTAACACCTCCCAGATCAATGCCAGGAGGGCTGAGGACATTGGGTTATCCAGTAAAAAAGTGGCCACTTATGTCCAGATCCAGGGGGCAAAGTTGGGGTCCCTCATCAGCAAGGGGTCCAGACGCCAGCCCATGGATCGGGGGTAGGCGGGCCCTGAGTTATCTGGAGCAGAACCGGTGAATGATCAGACAGGATCATTGGAAAGATTTCAACTTCATTCAGACCATTCAGTATTAAGGGGGAAACTAACCAATAGTCCAATCTGGAGTGAGAATTGTGTACCGGGGAGAAAAACATATAGTCTCTTTCCCTAGGGTGCAATATGTGCCATGGATCCTGGAGCCCCATATCCGCTAAAGTCTGGTGCAGTGATAAATGGGATGGGATGGTGCTCGGGGCTGTAAGAGCTCTGATCCAGTATCGGGTCCGGGGGAGGTTGAAATCACCCCCCAAGATTAGCAGGACATCGGGGTAGGCTAACAAGCTCAGTGTTTTAGCTAGCACATGAAGGACCTCTGGCTTGTCTTCGTTGGGGCCATAAAATTTGGCGAGTACAAAGGGGCCTTCAGGTGTTTCCATAAGAGCCGCCACCCATCTGCCTTCTGTATCCCGGTGCACTTTGACCTGAGACCATCTAAGGGATTTATGCATCAAGATGGCCACCCCCCTGTTATGAGTGGTAGCTGAGGATGAAATTACTTGCCCCACCCATGAGTGCTTCAATTGGTCATGGTCTGGTTTCCTGAGTTTTGTCTCTTGTAGTAACGCTACTCCTGTTCTCAGCCTCTTAAGATGAGCCAACACCTGGGACCGTTTCACTGGGGTGTTAAGACCCTGCACATTCCAGGTGATGCATCGGATATCACCCATAGTCTGTGATAAGCTGCTTAGACTCAGAAGGACCATTTTGAAAGTGATGTGCAGAGGCTGTGAACAGGAGTGGTGTGTCACCGAGACTACCATCAATCTCATCCTCATGTACCCTCCCAAGTTTCCACCATCCCAATAACCCCACAGCATATGTGACCTGGAAACAACACATAAAAAAGTAAACCATTTTTAAACATTTTAGAACTGTGCAAAACAGCACCAAACTATATACAGATTTAGGCCATATCTTGGCCACTAGGAGACCCAGAGGATTATAGTCAGCAGCGGTAGCTGCAAGACTCCCTCCAGTTTCCATGGGGGTAGTGGCCATTACAGACCACCAGCAAGGCCCAGCCCCTTACTAACAGGGGAAACAAGCATAAAAGGGGGAATATCCCTCCCACTTACAGGAGATGAACCCCTAAGGCCTGAGGTTCTGTGTCCCGAAAAGTAGTATAATGAGTCTCCGAGGTGGAGTGCCATTGACAAGCCTGCTCGGAACCAGATGAATCTATAGCCACCCCTCGTAGTGCAGATGGAACAGGCACAGGGAATCAGAAATAGGCCTCAAGGTAACTGAAGTGCTGTTGGTAGGAGCCTAGAGCAAAGCCTATGGGGGGGAGCCCCCAGCTAAACAATCCCCTCCCATCCTCCACCTCACAGTACCAAACAACACTTTAATTCAGCCCAAAACGTCTACTTAGCCCGGTGAGTCTGAGGCCACCACTGGCTTCCCAGCCTGACTGTCCACCAACTTGCCCTTATGTCCATTCAATGTTTGCCTGGCCATGGCGGTAGAGGCATCAGCTGCTATGGCTGCCCAGGATTTGGTTGGAGAGGTAAAAGCAGAAGGCCTGGATGTCTTACTCACCAGGGGTTCCAATACTGAGTCTTCCTTTGTTTCATGCAGAATTAGTTGCAGAGCTGCATGTGGGTTGGGGGTGAAAAAAGCATGAAGACCAGTGGTTTCTTGCACCTCAATGCCTGTTGGTGCTTTCAGGCTCAATGATCTGGTATGCTCAGCTGGGTGTTATCGTCTAGCATGGCAAGAAGAATAGTTCCTTTTCCGCAACCATGGAGGGAGGGAGGCAGCAAAGATCTGTACCTTGGGAGTCCCCGGGAACCTCAGTGGCATCTGGTGGTGAGGTTGCAGGTCCAGAGGAGACAGCATCCACTGGAGGGTTAGGGTTGCAAAATTCTGTGGGGTGCCTGGCTCTTACAGTGGAAAGTCAGTTAGGCTTTCGGGAGAATCAAAAGGCAGTGGCGACCCATTATAAATAACCCACATGGTCACTGGGTATCGCAGCGAGTAGGAGTAGTTTAGTTTTTGCATGAGCTTCCTGACCTGAGTGTATTCTTTCTGGCAATCGGAGAGCTCCCTTGAATAGTCCTGATAGATTTGTATTTTGTGTCCTTGCCACATGAGTTGCCCAGCAGTTCTAGCTGCCGCAGCTATAGCTTCTTTTTGGCGGAAGTCGAGAAATCTGGCAAGAAGTGGTCTAGGCCGATCCCCAGGCCTCGGCACCGAAGCAAGTGAATGGTGCACCCGCTCTATCTGGGGTTTAAAGTCTTCAGGCAGATTGAGCAGCTTGGTAAGGATATTCTGCAAGAAAATGATGGCAATCCTTTGTTCCACACCTTCTGGAAACCCCACAAAGCGCAAGTTATTATGCCGACTACGATTTTCTAAATCATCAAAATTGTTTTGTAGAGTGTGAATCAGTTTGTTTTGCTCTCTCAAGGTGGCCGTTAGGTCTTGCAGGGCCACATTGTGAAAGGAGATACAGCATTCACTGTGAAATATTCTGACCTCGATATTTTGTAAAGTCTGCATTGTAGTGTTGACCGCCATGGTGAGTTGAGCCATAAGTTGGCTAATCATCACTTCAGTCCTTGTCTGGTCCCCAGATGCCTGCCCCAAGTAGGCCAAGCTGCTGTCTGGTGCCCGGGGAGACAAGCAGCTATATCTCCGGTTCGGCGTGCACTCTCGGTGTACAATGGTGCAATTAAGTGCTGAAGGAGTTCCTCTCTACTTCGGAGTCACTTTGTAGTAGAAATGGAGGGTCCCGCTGTCGGATGACCCCAGAGTTTATTCCCGCATTCAGGGAGCTAACAGATTAAGCATCCATGCTGGCTGCATGAAAGCCACCAGTTTAATGTCTTTTATAAGATTCTCACAGTCTTATGTAAGAATCTTATAAAAGACACTAATCCATAGACTACTACAGAAGACAAAATCACTGTCCCTATTGATTATTCCGATCACTTTGGAACTATAAAAACAATTATATTTCAGCACTGGAACACTTTGCAGGCAAACCCTGTAGGAGAAATGGCCTTTAAAGATAACCCTTTGATCATAGCCAAAAAAAGTTAAATCTCTAGGGGATAGGCTATGTCACGCAGTCCATATGGTACAAAAAATGGAACATGAGGTTTTTCCAAGGGAGGACCCCTATTTCTCCAATTATCTGTGTGGGAATTGCCAAAACTGCAATAGCACAAGAAAAACTAAGATGATGTATAACCCATTTAAAGGGGAACACATAGAGATCAAACAGTTTATCACATGTCAGTCAGAACGAGTTGTCTTATCTTTTAAAGTGCCCATGTGACTTATATCAGAAAAACATCACATTCCTTAAAAACTAGACTTAATGAACACTGCAGTGACATTAGAAGGGGGGATGTAACAGCAGTTGCTAGACATTTTATTAAAGTAGACATAATGTATCCACCCTCTGATTTATAAGACTTGAAAAAGTTGAAAATGCATTCAGAGGAAGGGACACTGACAAAAGGTTTCTATTAGGGGAAGTCTGCTGGATAGACAAATTTGGCACATTAGACCAACCACATTATATGGATTAAATGAAGAAATAGCATGGAATGAATTCCTGCAATGAAATACTGATATATTTTGGGCAGTACGCAAGTTAGGGACATAGGGATTCTTTAATTAGGAGAATATGCTTTTAGATTTCTGGGTAATTATTTAATTAATCTTAGTTTGTGTACATAAGGTTTTCTAAAATGCATTTTCTCCCTACAGTTTGAACGTTTTCCATTACCCCATAGTTATTTATGGTTTACATTATTAGAAGTGGGGGACACAGGTTGCATGGGTTTGACTGACCACCTACCACTTGGCTAGCCATTTGGGGCTGGAGATTTGGAGGTGGCCACCATACAGTTCCAATATTTGTGATGGAGTGGATGGGTTGGGATCCGGGGCTGTACCTTCCTGGTTTAGCACTAAGTCCTGATTCAGTCTTCTAGTCCTCAATAGTTTTTAGATTTGAAAATAAATAAATAAAAATGGGATTAAACTAGTTTCTGGATTATATAAGGAAAGTAGTGTAACTTGTAAGTGCCTCTGTTTATTAGTGTGTGTGGCTTGTCGTATATATAAATAGAGAGAGAGAGACTTCCCGGAGGACAGTCTATCTGTAAACCATAGAAATGGTAAAGGTCATAAGTGAATGTAGCCTGCTCCTTCAGAAAACTTTAAAGTGTAACATTAGATTAATGTCCACGCACTTTTGGGCATTCCCATAGTAACCAGCACCCTATTTTAGGGAGCAGCAAGTGTCTGCTGGTGTCCGCACATGACAGAAAAAAATCCATTACTAGAGGTAAGACACCACGGCCCGGATGTTCAAAGCTTTGCGCAGTGCGCAAGCTGTTTGCATGGGTTTGCCATATTCAAAAGGCCAAATACCATGCGCAAAATGCATTAGAGCCAGGCAAACCATAATTATATGCAAGGGGCAAAGTGAACATGAATGCAGGAACTATGAGATATTCAGCAACTAATGCTGTGCTAAGGTGTTTAGCATGACTTAGCGTGACCCTTAGCACAGTACATATTACTGCCCAGGAAAAGCTGGTCTTAACCCTGGGCAAACAGCTTTGCATGACAATGTTGCTTTGCGCGGTGTTTGCACGGCTTTTGTGTAGCTTTCATGACCCTAACGTATGATTATGACACTTAAAAAATGCCAGACATGGAGGACACATGCTGCTCACCGATGGCACCACCATGATGCCAACAGCTGCCACCAGTCCCAGCCAAGCATGGGCAGTAAGGGGTGACCTGTCCCCCAGGGGACATCATGGTAGTATGGCCATACAGCACACACCTACAGACCATATGTCTGTGGTGACCAACAGATGCTAGCACACACATGCAGCACTGTGTCATGGTGCCCATTGAGGGGAGGGTGTACAGGTGACAAGACCTCACCACAGCCCAGGTGTAGCCACAAGGCTGGGACACATCACGTAGTGCACATGGGCCAGTACTGGCAATACCCCCCACCTGTGTTCCTGTCGGAGCTTATGTGCCCCCCCCCAGCCACATACCGCACAACTGTACAGATGCCACAGCACACACAGTCAACCATGTATATGTCACTGTGAGCATCCCATGCCACAGGTGCAGCATCTGTGGATCACACAACAGCGTAACAGTACTGTCCACTGTCAGTAATCACCTGCAAGCTGGGCCCATCACTGTATACAGTGCAATGATAATCACTGCCCTGCATACCATAGGCATTGCTGTGTCCCTCACACTACCGGCCCTCTTGCTACTATAGTGTCTGCTGTGCACTGTAGCATAACCTACAGCATGATGGTTGCATGCAGCACCACCACCACCTGTGCCTATGCTGTGTTGTCCCCTGGGGTATGATATGCTATGCTGTATTGTTCACATGTAGCCTGCAGCTATCATCATGCACTGCCTGACTGACTTACAGGTGGAGCTGCAGTCAGACCTGGCCAGCCCCTATACTTCCAGACTGACCTACAGGTAGAGCCGTGGGACCCTGCAGTAACGCTGGGCAAACTGCATACAAATCAGGGCATAATGGAATGCTAATGTGGCCGTTTGCCCAGAGACTACCTAAGTAGGCTCATTTGTATGTCAATTTTGAATATGGCAAAGTTTAGCACTGGGCAAATGTGTTTGCACCGGGGAAACAGCTTAGCTCCATGCTAATCCAGTGCAAAAGCGTTAGCTCCGTGCAAATGGTTCGGGGAATATTATACTGTTTTGCACACTGTATTTTCCCATAGGCTGCTCCTTGCAGCTGTACTGGGTCCACACATTTGCTGGAACATGCCTCTACCTACCTTCATGTCGCTGTTCACTGTGTTGCTGTTGTGGTCTGCACTTCCAGACTGCTATACTCAGAGCTGTCTTATTACAGGGCTACGTTTGCCCTGCACTCCCAGCCCAGTTTGCCTGGCCTCCTTCCCATGCTATATTCGGAGGCTGTTTGCCCTGGGCTATTCCTTTTGAATATAGCTTGCTTTATGCTCTGGGCTAACTTTGCCCACCAGGCAGTGCTAATTTTGCCCCAGAGCAAAGTTTTGAATATCTGGCCCCACAGCTTTTAACAGTGGTAGTAAAGATTTCATGGTTGAACAGAATGAAATGCTTCGGCATTTAACTAGTGAAACTGTAAAGATTATTTAAAATTTGGTTCTTTAATGATGATGCATTAAGTTATTATAACTTTGCAGTTTATTTACTGCTATGGACCTGGAAGCAGTAGAATGAAAGGTACACAGGAGAGTTCAGACAGCCTTAAAATTAAGCTAAAAATAAGGAACTTTGGAATATTTTAATAGGGGAGCCACATATCAGGGTGGCTAAGCTTGTATTACTGCCCCTCTAAACAAAAGTGTGGACAAAGAAGAAGTCGAAGACTTCTTTTGGTAAGTGTGGAAATTTAAAGAATCTTAATTAGACAATTAATGCATAGCACAAAGACACCACATAGTACTATATTAATTTTTATTATGTGATTTGTATGTTTTCTATGCAGTAATAACTGAAAGTACTACACTGGAAACCAAAAAAAATACATATCAGCATATGTGTTCAGCTAGGTGAGCCCACTGTACAAGTTAATTTGTAATTTATGATTGTGGCTAAATAATAATAATAAAACAATATATTGCTATATCTTTAACAACTTTTGTTTATTTCAAAATCGGTGACACTGAATATTAGGATTCATTGTCTAAACAAAACACAGGAAATGTAGTGTTCTGCCAAAAGGTGGGATGTCATTAAATACAGTATGGAAAATTAGACTGTAGAAGAGTCCTTTTCGAGTGTTGTGTTTTTTGTTGTAAAATGTATTCATCTAGTTTATGTGATACTGACAAGTATCAATGGAGGTACAATAGCGTTCTAACAGATGGTTTAAGTTTATACAATATATTTCATACAATAGATTTCATGGAATTGATTTACCATAGATGTACTGTAATAGCATAGTTAAGAGCAATTCTCATCTATACCATTTATGCTAAACCTGAAACTTTTATATGTGTGTGAATATGTCCATAGATCCTGAAGAAGTAGTGGGTACACTACAAAATGTTGATATTTTGGACAAGCAATTTAGTGCAAATAAATTCCTAAACGTATACCGGTGAGTGGGTCTCTTATCTCCATGCCTGGCATAGTTTTGATTGAGGTTTCTGGAGCATGATCCCTCCCGGCGGTTTGATTTTTCAGGTGGCTGGTGGACCACACTATCTCTTTGTGATTAACTGCTGTTGTGCTTACACATGCCACCAAATGCACTCCCACATCCCATTACCAGGAACAGCTCTGATAGCAGCAAGTTGCTCTACCCTCTGCTGGGTGGAAAGTACCAAAGGCAGTGCTCTGAGCAATTTCTGCTGGCCTCTGCTCCTGTTGTCCTAAGCTTGGGGCATGAATCAAGGTTGCTAGTGTGTTAGAACAGTCCTCCACTGCTCTGGACCATGGAGCTGACTCTTTATTCCATTTGTTTACAAGGACTAACCAAACCATGAATAATGACTGGATGGCAGAACTACTGTTTGAACTAAGGTTTCTAATTTCTAACCCTATGCTCCAGCCACACAAAATTAATTCATTGTGAGTCCCCGAAGGTCAATATCAGACTCCATCTCTCTATAGTCATGGGTGCTAATCAGGTTGTATAATAATTTAAAAAATGAATCTTTCAGCAGGGTTGATTATAGCAGAAGAACAAATTGCTAGTTTAAGCATTACAAGAAGAATCCTGCTACCAAAACTAAGTATGTTTGTTCAGTAAGTAAAAGAAGAATTGGAATCACAAATAATTTGCATGTAATACTTGTCCAAGTGCTGTAGGTGCAGTATGTTACTAAAGGGTGGCTGTTCTCACTCCTCCATCCACCAATATACTACTTTGTGTTTCAGCATAGACTGAGCATAAGTCATCCAATAAACATTGTGCCCTATTTAATATATCATTTTATTACTAGTAACACCCAGTTGTGTGGTTGTAGCTAAATACTGCTACACAACTGAAAAGTACACTGAACTTTATGGTAATATCCTATGCATTTTTCCAACTACAGTTGTGATTGGCTCAAAATATCATGTGCTTCTTGGTGAGTGATACTCATCTCAGTATTTGTGATATACATTTCAGTGTATTATATTTGTTTTCATATATGTTTTACTCATATTGGTATTAGTAATACTCATTACTGTATGTCATTCTCATTTTGTTACCTGTCATCTCATTTTAGTGTGTTTGATATTCATTTTGGTATGTGCTAGATTCATTTCACTATATGTTAGTCCTATTTTGATATATGCTATACTCATTTTAGTATGTATTATACTCATTTCAGTCTGTCTCATACTCAGTTCAGTATGTGTGAAACTAACTTTGGTATGTCCTATACTCACTGTGTTGTGAGTTGTACTCATTTTGGTATTTATCATACCTGAACTATAATGTGTAATACTTATTATGATATATGCCTCACTTCCTTCATTACATCACACTCATGTTACTATGTGTCACAGGCAGAAATCTGTTAATCTTCTTTGAGGATATCTCTTTCATAAGGCCGCATCTATAGAACTATGTCACCAGGCACTAGGACCACACAGAAACTTTTTGCAAGTAGTCCACCAGGGGCCACCCACGATGATGTCAGTCATCAGTTCTCCCATTTAAATGTGGACAGCCCCTTCCCTCCTCAGTTCTTTCCCCACTGTCGATCATTCTTATTGGGCCATGCATGGAAATGACACTGTTATAGCCACCAATTTCTTATATATTTCTCACTGTAGTCACACTATCACTTTCTCAAGTTATCTTTGATAGCAAGTATGTTGACTAAAGAGCCATCAAAGCTGTTACATTATTGTGAGTGTGGCAAGAAAATATATTCTGGAGACTCACACAACATCTGCGTGTGCTGCCTAGGTTTGGACCACGGTGTTCTGGCATGCCAGTTCTGCAAGGGTTCAATACAGCCACCCAGTGACACAGAAAAGGCACTCTAGAAAAGACCTATTAAAGCAGCAGGTAGCCTAAATTAAGAATGAGCTCCAGCAAACAATTTCTGCCACATCAACAGCACATTCCTCAGGATCCAAGTCCTCGAAATCCCAGGAAAAAAGTTTGGGTCACATAAGCATTAACACCAGGAGAGGGAGAGAGAGAGAAAAACACAAAGCCTTCCCAGTTCATTCTCGGTCGCACTACCATATGGTGCCAACCACCTCAACACTATTGACTGCTTCAGTGGCAATGCTGCCAGCCACCCAGCCCAGCAACATAGCTTCCAGGTCAGGCCAGGCTTCAGGTGCCATCAAGCCTAGTAAGGCTGGTGCATCGTCGTTGACACAAGGGACTGTACGTCATTCTCATTTTGTTACCTGTCATTTCATTTTAGTGTGTTTGATAGTCATTTTGGCATGTGTTAGCTTCATAGCCACTGAGCCCATCAACATACTGAAGCTTCCAGGTTAGGGCAGGCTTCAGGCACCACCAAGCCTAGTATGGCTGGTGGATCACCGTTGATGCAAGGGATCATGTCTCCCTCGTCGACCTCCTCTGGCATTCAAGTTGAATACATGGATGCTGATGTACATGCTGTCTTGTTGTTCATTATGTTCATTCTCAAATTACTTTTGCCTCCCCCTCCTACACCAGGAGGTCCATTGATGGGGTCCTTCATTCAAACCCCCTCGCCAATGCAATGCCTACCAGGATTATACCCTCTCGAGTGCCAATGGCTTTGCCAGTGCACTCCTTTCGTCCTGTCAACAAGACAGATGATGACATGGAATACAATCCTGACCTCATAGTACAGGATGAAGAGGAGGAGGCTGAAAATTATGTGTTAAGTCCCAATAAGAAGACTAGTTCCACAGTTTCCACCTGCAGCGAGGACTCGGTGGTTTACCCTCCTAGGTCCCCTCCTGAGGACCTCTCTTTTATAACCAAGATGCAGAAACTTCAAGCTGCCATGGGATTTGATTTGGAGGAGCAGGACACAGCCAAGCCCCCCTGATAGACTTCTTGGAGCTACCTGACTCCCTTCCCATCATAATTGCACCCCACCTCCCTGCCCAGGAAGATGCCACCTTTGCTGGATGGCATAGGCCTAATGAAACTCCTGCCATACCTAGAAAGGCAGATAAAATGTATATGGCCCCCTCAGGTAGGCCCTTCTTTGCAGGCCAACCTGAAGCTGACTCTGGTCATCAACGCTGCCCATGACAAACAAAGGCACCAAAACATCTTAGTTTTCTACTTCCTGGCAAGAAATCCGGGAGACAAGATGAGACAGGCAAAAGGACCTATGCCTTTGCCTCTTTGGGCCTAAGAATTGCAAACTACCAGGCCCATATGGTAAAATATCAAAACACAATCTGGAGGAAAGCTAAAGCAGCTGCCCAAGCTCTCCTAGAAGGTGCGCCATAGCAAGTGCTCCTTAAGGCCTTAACAGATGGTGCTGACGTAGGCAAGCACCTCCTGTGTATGGCCTATGAGATTTCAGATGCTTCAGCTAGGACAGCAGCTTCAGGAATATGTTTGAGAAGGTATTCCTGTCTAAGGGTGGCAGGCTTTGCAAATGACATCAAACAGTCAATTCTAAATGTCCCTTTCACAGGATATAAATTATTTGGTGTAGATCTACAAGAAATCCTCTCCAATTTGCAGGCCTCATGCAGAACCCTCAGATCGGTCCATTCCCTCTATTACACCAGCCAAGGATCAGACAGAGGATGCCTTTTCATCCAGCTGGTATGAGACATCATAGCACCATCAGACAATCAGGTAAGGGTAAAGGAGCAGGAGCCCTGCCTACTCCAGCAGCCACTCCAGGTGCCCATTCAAAAGCCACAAGAGGTAGCAGTGTGGCAGGAGCTGCAACTGGCTCATCCTGACTCCTTTCGCATACCATAGCCACCATTGCCTTCACTGACAGTTGTTGGGGGGGTCATCTCTCCCTCCACCTGGACCAGTGGAAGGAACTGACCTCGGATGCCTGGGTCCTGGAAATAATAGCACACGGACATGCTTCAAAGCTTCTAGAGCTCCCTCGAGACCATCCACCAGTGCCTACATATTATCCTCAAGAGCACATTACCATGCTTTTAGAAGAAATTCACACCTTACTCCAGAAAAGAGCAATACAACCATTACCCATGGAACAGAGAAACACAGGTTTCTATTGGAACGACGTTCTAGTTCCAAAATAGACAGGGATCAAAGGCCTATTTTGGATCCCAGGGAACTGAACTTTTTCACAGAATACCAAAAGTTCTTACGAACATACGAAATTGCCAGCAGATACAGGCCATTCAGTCTATCTAGTCTGCTGGAGTGTGCAGCACTTCGGTCCATTAGACTGCAGCTGTCCCCCCATATGCCCTCCCTCCTCTCCCGCCCCCTCCCAGTTTGTACCCTGCCCTTGAATCTGTCCCACCCCCTTTTGAAGCCCCTAACACTCTGCAGTGATATGACTTCCTCTGGCAGAGCGTTCCACCCTGACACCACCCTTTCTGTGAAATAGTGTCTCCTCAGTTCCCTCTTGAACCTGCCCCCTTCCATTTTCATAGAGTGTCCCCTGGTTTTCCTGCTGCCATTCAGATGAACATACATCTGGTGTCTGCTGTGTTCAAACCCTTCAGGTACTTGAAGGTCTCAATCATATCGCCTCTCTCCCTTCTTTCCTCCAGGGTATACATATTGAGCTCTCTCAGCCTCTCCTCATTCATGATGGTGACACTGCAGGGCCTGTTACCACTACTGCAAGTAGGGGATTTGATCTGTTCTCCTGACATGCAGGATGCCTACTTTCATATCAAAACTCTGAAAACCTCACAGAAAATATTTGAGGTTCCTGTTTCAGGAGGAACACTTCCAGTTCAGAGTATTGCCCTTTGGCTTGTCATCTGTGCCGCAAGTCTTTACCAAATGCTTGGCTGTGGTGGCAGCAGCCCTTCGCAGGGAAGGCCTTAATGTATTCACTTATGTGGACGACTGGCTTTTGAAATCTCACTCCAGGGAGCAACTCACACACATTCTAGCTCAAACTAGGCAACTGTTCAATGCTCTGGGGATTACTGTCAATGTGCTAAAGTCTATTCTGACCCCTTGCCTGCATCTGCAGTATATAGGGGCTGTCTTGGATACGGCCAGGGCTCAACATTTGTGCCTCTGGACAGGGCTGTGCATCTGATGGCACATGCTCAACTAGCTTACAACAGCCAATATGTCACCACCAGAATGCTTCTTCGGCTTCTGAGCCTAATGGCAGTGGCCATAGTTACAGTAACTCTAACCAGGCTCCATATGATGATCCCTCAGAGAACCTTGAGAGTATAATGGGATAAACTCAAAAATGATCTAGAACAGAAGGTTCTAGTAACCTCCATAATGCAAGGTGCTCAAGTGGTAGATATAACCCAGAAACTTGCTGAAGGGGGTTCCTTTTCCGATTCCTTCCTCTTGTTAGATTTTAACAACAGATGTCGCAGAGATGGGCTAGTGGGCACATTTAGTGGCCCATCAGTTGCAGGGTGTATGGACCAAAGGAGAGCACCATACAAATAAATGTTCTAGAGATGAGAGCTGTTCTATATGGCCTACAGGCCTTCCAGACTCACTTGTCCCCAGGTCCTCTGTTAGTACAGATGTACAATGTCAGTGTGATGCATTGCATCAGCAAGCAAGGGGGAATTCACTTTAACCCCCTATGCAGGAAGGCAATGTGAATATGGTACTGGGATCCAGAACATGATCTAGAACTGTCAGCATTACCTGTTCCAGGTGCCCAAAATGTCTTGGCAGACAGACTAAGCAGGTCACAGTCCAAAATGCACAAGTGGAAACTATAGACCTCAGTAGTGGTTGACCTGTTCAACAAATGGGGTCATCTAGAACAGGACCTTTTTGCATCCCCACACAACACAAAACTGCCATGCTTCAGCTCATTCATTCCAGGGTCTGGAGATTTCTGGTGATACACATTGTCCCTCTCATGGAAGGAGGGTTCCACCCTTGGAATGTGCCAGCATTAGGGTGCTGAATCATTAGGGTGCTAATCGGCAATGTCGCCCACCCTATGCCCCCCCTCACACACCCTAACTATGGATTCCAACTCCTGGGGGGGCAGGCCTTGGGGAGGGGGCAGAAAATTTGGATTTTGGTGCTCTAATGACTCGACACCCTACTGCTGGCACCCTGAAGCACTGTAGTGTGGAAGAAGAGGGTCCACTATGCCTTCCCTCCCTTCCCACTAATTCAGAGGGTACTAATCAAACTTCAAATGGAGGGGGCAACTCTAATCCTCATTGCCCCCCTATGGCCTTGATAGATCTGGTTCCCCTTACTGCAGCAGCTGGCAGTGAAACCATTCATACCTCTGCCCTTATATCAGGGACTTCTGTCACAGGAGCAGGGAACCCTGGCCCATCCAGACTACAAGTCATATCAACGGTTTGTTAAAAGTATGGTTAAAGTAGTGTTGTATGCTAATAAATTTACTATTGCCAGAGGTACGATATTGTTGTGCCTGCTGCTGGCTGGTGATGTTCAGTTAAATCTAGGCCCCCAGCCAGCAGCAGATACCACTGCTGATATCTTGAAAAACAGAGAAGCTAGTTTTGTTCATTTTAATGCATGAATCCTAGCTCTGAAAATGAGTGCATTGAGGGAATGGATCTTGGAAGTTAACCCTAGTATAGTTGTTATTACAGAAACATAGCTTAGCAATATAACTGGGGATGGGGATTTTCTGATTCCAGGTTAACAAGTGTGAAAACAGGACCGAAATAAAATAGGTGGGGCAGGGGTAATGGTTTATGGACAGACAAACTTAAACGAAATGTATTGAGTGTAATGACATTCAAACCCCTGGGGTGGAGAAAATATCCATGGATTTGAGATTACCTTATAGAAGACCTATATTGATAATGGGTTGCTATTTACTACCTAGGGGAGATAAGAACAATTTTGTTAAATTAAAGGATTTCCTATACAAGTATAAACCTAGTCATGAAATTTTACTGATGGATGACTTCACTGTGGATTGGCCATCAGCTCCTGTGAATAGTAAATTGCTTGAACTCTCCACAGGACTGTGGTTTGCCCAGTTGATAGATTTGTCCAACAGGTTAAACATGAGAGATGTAAATTTTTCCACTATACTGGATTTGGGAGGGAACAGTGTTTAACCAGGAGTAGCACACTAAGCCGAAGCTTGTTTCCAGATGCGACCTGGGAGCACAAGGAAGTTAAGTGACTTGCTCAGAATCACCCAGTATGCACCTTGGTACCTGTGGGATTCAAACCCAGGTTTCCAGATCTGCAGCTCAGAGCCTTAACCCACTGTGCTATACTGCCTCCTGATTCTAACTTCAGACTCGGTAAACTACAGTAGAAGTGGAGTTTTTCCGGATTCATTCAGTGACCACCAAGTCACTTTCTATATGCAGAAAAGACAAAAAACTAGGGAAATATCAACTCAGGGAATATCACTCTGTGAAAAAGTTTGACTATGCAAAATTTATGATTGATTTAGAAGGAAGGAATTGGGATAGAATGAATCTTATCACTGATGTAGATAGTGCATGGAGTTATTTTTGAGTGAGTTCTTATCAGTATGTAACCAACATGCCCCAATTCGCAAACAGAAGGTGAAATCGAATTATACACCCTGGACGGTATAAAAGAATCTTACACATGCAATGTAAAAATAGGGATAAAGCATGGAAACAAGCAAAAAGCTTAAATTCAAAATCAGCATGGCATAAATACTGTTCCCTTAGACATTTATATTTAAAAGAAATAAATAAAGCCCAAACTACTTATTTCAAAAAGAAATTTAGTGCTGGAAAGGAAGAAGCTACCAGAGAGGGACATGATCACTCACAGGTTTTAGAAACTGTTCTCAGATCTGAAGGGACAAAAATCTTCTGAATTGCCAGGATCCTTTAAAAGCAATGAAAATAGTTCCTATTTAAAGTTTTGCAGCAGATGACTTTAACATTTTTTTTTTTTTTATAAAAGCTGGTACAATGGCAGTAAATGAGATTAAAGTAATAAGGGAGGAAACACTTTCAGGTTCTATACTTAAAAATCAGAGCAGAATAAATTTTCCTTTGAATTAGTAAGCCCAAACCTAATTTTGGAAGAGTTGTTAAAGTTGAATGTGAGGAAAGCAATTGGTCTGGATAATATACCAAAAAACTTCCTTAAACTGACTTTCCCTATAATATCATATCAACTGGCAGATATACTTCCAAAAGCTTTGTATGAAGTCCGAACTACCCCTTGTTTACGTGACACAAAATGGCCATCCAGGAAATAATGAGTTAATTTATCATTGAGTACTGGTATATATCCTAAAGTATGGAAACACTCAAATGTTATTCCAATACAATATATAAGAGTGGCCCTAGAGAAGATATAAGAAGTTATAGACCAGTTTCACTTCTGTTAGTTACATCAAAAATATTGGAGAAGGTTGTAGGAATTCAGCTGAAAATTATTTGGAAACACAGAATTTAAACAACCCAAACCAATCACGATTTCATGCAAAACATAGTGCTGCTACAGCATTGGTAAGAGTAACATTGGATATTCAGTTATTGATGGATAGTGGCCACCTGGTCAGGGCCATATTTGTGGACTTATCTAAAGCTTTTGATACTTTGGATCATGGAATCCTATTGAGTAAGCTAGAGAGACTTGGCCTTGACCAGGTGGCCCTAAATTGTTTTTTTTTTGGGGGGGGGATTGCTTGAAGGACACAGCTGGTTACCCTGGGTAACTACATGTCTGTCTTTGATTTTATTAGATCTGGAATCCCCTAGGGGTCAGTTTTAGGACCCCTTTTATTCAGTCTATACACAGAGGAGATCGGGCCTCTTATTAAGGAAGCCCGGAGCCATCTGTATGCAGATGATATAGTAATTTACTGAGAGGGTAAATCAATACCAGACATACAGGATAGATTACAAAGATTTTGATAGTTTACAATTACAAGATTATTTTACAGATCAAAGATTGGTTTTGAATTATAAGAAATCAAAGGTGATTATATTTGGAAATAAACACAATAGCACACATCAACTAATAAATATTTCAATGAAAATAGGTTCCACTACGAAGCAAGTGAATTCCTATAAATACCTGAGAATCTGGTTGGACTCCCAGTGTAAATGGGACATACACATAAATAATCTGATACAAAAATTAAATGCAAGGTTAGGAGCTTTCTACAGAGTCAGGAATTGTATCCCTAAGAATGTGAGAAAGCAAATTGTAAATATGATGGTTACCCCACTTTTTGATTATGGGGATATGGTTTATGGGGTGGGGGGGTGACTGAGAGGGAATTAGGGAAATTAGTTGTGGTTTATAATAGGTTTGCATGTTTTAGATTGGATGCTCCATGGTTACTTCACCACTGCTCATTGTATCGTTTGCTGGGTAGGTCTAAAAGAAAATAGAAGCTTGCATATTTTACATTTAATTCATCAAACTCTTTAAAATAAACTCACTGTATTTAAATAATTTGTTTCAAGTCTGTTTAATAAGAAATAGCCTAAGGTCAGCTTGAAACCTGGAACTAAAAATTCCTGTACTTAAAACATTTAAAGGTAACTTGACTATATTTAGACTCAGACCCAAGGTCTGAAATAATCTATCACATTCCTTAAAGGCAGTAAATGAGAAAGCATCCTGGAATCTGCTAAAATCTTGTTTTTTTAAATGAATCCTCTCTGCCTAAAAACTGTTGCACCTGCGATGAAACAGGTTAATTGGGTATGTTGATACAAATTGGTTTTATTGGATATTTTGAGTCTGCTGTATTTGACATCCGAGATGTTGTTGTTTATATACTTTTTATATTTAATTGTATTATTTGTGTGAATTTTGTAACAAAGTGTATGCTTGTTTGTGTGTTTGAAGGAACCCATTGTAAATGAGCTTCGGCTCAACTGGGCTATCCTTTTCTTGATTTTCAAGAATAAACAATTACTACTACTATCTACACGCATGGCTCCTCCAAACATAGCCATTGCTAGGTTTGGGGACTCCCAAAAAGTGTCTGATGTCTTGGAGGCTGCTAGAAAGCCTTCTACCAGGGCCACTTGTTGCATGAAGTGGAGATTACTTGCTTTTGTGAGCTGCTTCTTAACACTTGGACCTATTTACCTGTCCCATAAATCAGGTTCTAGAGTATATATTGTCCTTGTCAGATGCAGGCCTGCAGTACTCTTCGATTAAAGTACCCTTGGCTGCTGTTTCAGCATTCCATGTACATATTGAAGGATATATGGTGGCCCAGCTGGAGGTGGCCTGTACATTTTTAAGAGGCATTTTGCATTTAAAGCCTCCTATCCATAATCCAGTCCTGGCTTGGGACCTGAATTTTGTGTTAAAAAAACTTACTTTGGCTCCTTTTAAGCCAGCCATGACTTGTGGCTTACACTTTCTTTCTTGGAAAGCGTTTTAGTTACTATTACTTCTGCTTGAAGGATTTCAGAACAGGCAGGCTCTAATGTGTGAGCCTCCTTACTGATTTTCCACAAAGACGTGTCTTTACATACTAATTGTACGTTTCTACTAAAGGCGGTGCCTGAGTTTACATTACATCAAACCATCCCTGCTAGTTTAGTTTCCTGAGCATACCGATCCAGGGGATGCATTGCTCCATACTTTAAGTGTACATAAAATACTCCGGTACCATATCCACCACATAAAAGACTGTAGAAAGTCCTCACAGCTTTTTGTTTCATTTGCCCCTGGGAAAGAGGGTGCTCCAGTTTCTAAATAGTGCCTGTACAAATGGTTGGCAAACTGTATTATGTTTTGTTTTAGAAAATACAGTAAGAAACATCTTGGGGTTGTTCGTGGTCATCCCACTAGAGGCATGGCCACATCTAGTGCATTTTTTTAAATGTTTCTGCTGCTGAAACCTGTGCAGCTGTTATCTGGAGTACTGTCCACACTTTTACCAAATATTACAGTCTAGACATACCTTCAAGAACTAGGGCTAGCTTTGGTCTAGCTTTGCTGCAAGGCCTACTTTCTTAGGCCTGCCAGCTTCTGCCAGCTAGACTGTTTATTGTCAGTACTACCTGGTACTTGTTCCATAGGTGTGGCCTGATGAAAGAAATATCCTCAAAGAAGAAAGAATAGTTGCATACTTAGTGTAACATTAAATCTGGGAGAGAATCTCTTTCATCAGGCCATGCCATCCCACCCTCTGGTTTACCTATGCCGACGTGACAACAATGTTGTAGACGTTCAGCACAGTGGCATCCCCGATGTCGACAGGTGAAATTTCACCTGTCAGACATCGGTCCGTTTTTATACTGGGGGTCTGTGCCCCTGCGTTCCCCCTGCTATTAATTGTTAACTCCAAGTCAGAGTTAATGCAAAGGGGGGGAGGCGAAAGGGTGAAATTTCACCAGCGGGTCCCCCACCGCAACATTTTTGAAACTTGTCAAAAATGTCACTGTGGGGGATTTCGCCGATCGGGTTTCGCTGTTCCGTCGGCATATCCCACCCTCCTACCCACTATCAGATCCTGAGAATCTGGAGAATGCTGTCTCCTTGTCCATGAGGGTCTATCTTCTGCTCTCTGCTTCACCTTGTTGGCAGAATCCTGGGTTCTCTCCTTGTTCCCTACAGGGAGATTCTCTGAGCAAGATCACTGGTGGAGAACTGAGTAGGGAAGGGCTGCCCATGTTTATATGGGGAGAACCAACATCTGACTTTATCATGGGCAGCCCCAGGTGGATTGCTTACACAAATTTTCATGTGGTTCTAGTGCCTGGCAGCTTATAGTTCTGTAGGTGTGACCTAATGAAAGAGATTCTCTCGAAGACGTACTGTTACGGTAAGTATGTAACTGCTCTTTTTAAACTGAATGACTTCACATACTTTTCCTCCTTCCCACAGAATAGTGACAGCAGGCAAAGGCAGACTTCAAATCTCATAGTATTACCCCAAAAATTGAATTTCAGAACATTCCATTCTTTTTTTTAGAAACAGAGAAATGTAGATTGTGTCAGTGGAGAAAAACCCAGAGGTCCATCCATTTCCTGCCTAGCTCCATCTTTCTCTCAATACTGGGCTAGATTTAGAGATCTGATAGCCCTAGTGGGTGATCATTACCCCTTCCCCAGGTATCCCCTCCCCTTTTCTTCCTGTGATTCCCACTATTCACTATATCTGTCCAACCTAAGTTTAAACCCCTTAACAGTCTTGCCTTCAACCACTTCTCTGGGCAGTCTATTCTTCCTGTGAAGAAGCACTACCTCATGAATCCCACCCAGCTCCAGTTTCTACCCATGTCCTCTAGCAATAGTGCCCTCATTCCTCATGAACAGGTCCTTGCAACCCACCCTGTTGATTCCTCACAAGAACTTGTGCATCTTAATTATGTCTACCTGGCCTTCAGTGTATACATTATGGTTTGCCAACCCTTTCTTATAGAACCTCCTCTGCCTCCCCTGTATCATCACTGTGGTCCTCCTTTGTATGGTCTCTGTGCAGTCCCAGTTTTTCATGATGTACAGAGTCCAGAACTGCATGTAGTACCCCAGTTGCAGCCTTACCAGGGACCTATACAGGGGGCAGTATTACCTCCTTCCTCCTACTATAAAATCCCCTTCCTATACAGCTCTGTAGCCTGTGTACTTTCCTGTGTGCTTTCTTACACTGAGCAGTGGTCTTGTGGCTGTCACTAATAATGACCCTCCAGATCTTTCTCCGCAGTTGTCTGCACCTCCCTCACTCCCCTCATCCAGTAGTCTGTTATAAGGTTCCTTCAACCAATGTGCATCAGTTTGCACTTTTGTGCACATTTAGTTTCCATAATCTGGACCACTTTTGTATTTTTTCAGGTCTCTTCATTTTTGTAATTTCCTTCTCAGTATCTACTCAGCTGCACATCATAATGTTGTAGCCCCCACTCCCACCCTCACTGGTGTCTAGGGGTATGAGATGGAACGCAGTCCATGGGGATCGGAGTGCCCACAGCAGAAACCTTACTGAACTGGCTTACTTTTAATGTAGTTCTCTTTGCCCACAGTGGTGCTAGCACCTTCTGGTGCAGGTCTAAAAAGGAAACCAATTAACTTGCACTGGCATTCTAATAAAAGAACTGCAGTCCAATACAAGGCATACTAAACTGGACATCCCATTTAATTTTAAACTGTAAACACCACTACAGGGAGCAGAAGTTAATCAGCGGGGGTTCAACAGCATATTTCCAGACCGATATTGTCTTACAATTTGGGCAGCTTTTCCTGGACCACTGTGGTCTCACATTTCTAGACAGCTTTGTTCTTGACCGATATGGTCTTAAAGTCTTTAGGCAGCAGAGTTCATAGTCTACACATATCTCTCAATCTGCCAGTCTAACTGTGGGGTGGAGATTCAGGCATCCCAGATGACATGGCCTCTCAGTTCTGCCCTTCACCTTACGCTCTCACCACTTTCACACAGGTCTTCCCCGGAACCAGTAGGCCTCCTGTTCAGAGCAGCATGCTCGCTCTCGACCTTCTGGGCAAATCTCTTCTTGCTGCAATGGTGGCTGTCCCCAGAAACAGTGGACAACACATCCCTTAGAGCTGCATGACTGTACAAAATGTTCACTTCCCCCTCGGACTACGGGGCTTTCACTACAGCCTTGCAGGCCTTCCTTCTGTGCACATCTCCTCTGCTAGCTTTGCTGCACTCTCTGATGTCCTCCCCACCACTGGCACTGCACTGGGGCCCATCTTCTTTCATGTCACTCCTCTGGAGCTATCTTCTCCCTACCTTCAGGGCTACTACCTGCCATGGGCCAGGAAGGTAACTGCCCCTACCTGTCCCTTTCCTCTCCTCCTTGCAGCTTCTCCTATACATTCCAGAATGATCTCTCTTCATCCCACCAAAACTCACGGTTAAATACTCCCTGTGCACCTGTGGTGACCTTTTGACCTGCAGCAGGCTCCATCCTGTGGCAGAGGGGTTAACACATTACACACCTGGTCATTTTAGCCCAGAATAATGCTTAACCAGTGCATGTAATATACACTTCCCAAAAAGGGGGGGCTGTTACATTCCTCCCCTATTTTAAATGCTCGCCAACCCCAGTGAGCGTGTAGCCCCACCAGCTACCCTACTTTAGCCCAGACAGGGAGATATGCGCACTTCTTCCCCACCCAGCCAAGGCACAGCTTAAGCTGGTTAAACCACCACTGAAGCAGTAACTCTAAATCCTAACTGGGGCCGAAAGTTGACTTCCCCTGTTCTACTAAACCCACACCCTGGTGACCCAACCACCTACCCCACCCTGGACGGATTGCCTGGCTAAATAGGAGAGGCGTCCCAGTCCCAAATAATACATGTCTAAACCAAGGCTGCTGCCTATCCTGCCTACTCTGCTGCCAAACTGCCTAAATACTGCCACCCACTGGGTTAACTTAAAACTGATTCATAATGAAACAATGCAACAATATTGAAACAGTGTTACAATAACATTTAACTTATTGCCACAAATTATCTATCGGCAATACATAATAACAGTAACACTTCTGGTTCTAAGTGACCTATGGAATAAAACATTATGGGACCCATCCCCCCTGAGGCACAGGGGAGTAAAGAATAGAGCAACTTAATATTATAATATGGCACTTTAAATAGATGTCATGCCATAACTTCAGAATGTTCACATAGGTCCAATAAAACAAGTATTAATACTACAGTTGTAACCCCCCTACAAATGGGAGTTCCCAAAAAGTCTTCCTTGAGCTTGCCTAATGCTCACTGCCAGGCTGGTGTCCTGCGTTTTATCAGTTTAAATGGGATTACCAGAGCCTGTATAGCCTCTATGTACTGTCTCTTTAAGAGCTGCCTGATTGCAGCTGTTGTAATCTGAGAGGGATCTTTGTTGAAAGATGTAACCATCTGCTGAAAATCATTCATTTAGAGTGGTAATGATAGTGTAGTTTGTCTAATCTGCTTTCTTTGTAGCAAGGACTGTTTTGTTTGTCTCCACTATCTTAGTCCTGGACTGCGAATTGGACTAAACAGTACTGGTGGGACTAAAATGTAGCCAGACTACAGGATCTGTCTGAAGTCAAAATCTGTAGGAATTGTAGTTTTGAACTTTTTGCGCCTTTTTTGCAACTGAAGGAGGAGCTCTTGCCTTGACTGACAGCCAAATCAGCCAGCCAAACCTTTTGGATCTTGGGGAAGTCCTGGGCTGCTTGCAGTTTTCAGTTAGATCTAAGCTGTAAACTGAAGAGTAAGGAGCTGAAGTGATTCTGAGCAGCAATCCTGAGTGGATTTGCATGGGAGAACTGTGAAAAGGCTGAGTTTTTGGTCTGCATGTCTGTCTGTTGCTCCTGAGAGGAAGAGGAGAGAATTATTTTCGACTAAATCTAAGTTTGTGTGACTAAAGTAAGCTACTGAAGTGGGCCAGGCTCAACCTGAAGAAGACCGAAGATTTTTACTGAATGCGATCTGCCTGTCAGGAGTTCCAGCTACCCCTAAGCTCCCAGTGTGTGCAGAGACTTTGCGATTGTGACCGGGGATCGCTTTGCCTGGTACAGTAGAATCCCCTTACATGTAAATGTACTGTGAGCTGCTAGTGGGTTGTGAGTTAGTTCCCCACTGCGTGAACTGTGTTCTGCTTGCTGGAAGCTATATCCAGCCCAAAATGGACTGCATCCGAATTTGTCTCCACATGGTCTGGGCCTTGCTAGACTGGCCCAGCCAGACTACCCACTGCACAGAGAAGCCATCGACAAGAGGGCTGCCTGCAGATCAGCCCCCTGCTCCACGCTTGAACAGGAATGATGCCTCTGTGACTCGTGTGGGCTCTTATTCTCCTGGCATTCCAGATCAACCACCTGCAGTCACGATTTTCGTCCAGCCTGCGTTCCAGTCTTGGGTATCTTGAGTAAATATCAGGGTAGCTCCCTGCAACAACAGCTTAATCTGATCTGATTAATCTCATCTGATTGTCTTGTTGTTTCATTTCCTTTACAAACTGAGCGCTCTGGATTACAAAAATTGTGTACTGTGCATGTTGTGTTTTCCATCACATGGCCAAAACCAGCTGCAACGCCGGCCAACCCCGGGGCATCAGTCTTGGCTAGCCCATCTGTTCTCCACCTGGGTACCCAGAGGTGTGACTGTGTGGGGGACTCAAAGCGCATGCATAACTGCTTGACTGATATAACCTTTAAGCTAATTAACCTGATTTTGCCCCTCCCTTGTTCAAGTCCCCTGAATAAATCAGATCTAACTTTTTCTGCATGTAATCTGACTGTGGTTCCTGTTTGTGCTCAAAGTACTGTACTGTTGCTATTTGCTGTGTATAACCTTGTTTTATAGGGGGTTCCCAGGGTTGAGCCAGAGGAACCAGCCCTGGTGGTAAGTGCAAACAGTGTGGGTATTTGTGTGATGTACCATGTATATTGTGAAAGTGATCATTGTGCAGTGTTCAGGCCACTAGGGGGGGGAAAGAGGGAGGTTACAGTATCCTGGAGGGCTGTGCCCAGGTTAGCTTGACCACTACCAACCCTGACCTCTGAGTGGAGGCCCCCATTTCAGAACTCAGGCCCCATAACCTGCTACTAGCCAAGCAGGCAGGGGTAGTAGTCCTTGGGATAGCGCCACCTAGGAGTTACATCTTGGAGGCTCACTGCTGGGATTTGTATCCCCTAGTGGCCAAATTTGTGAATTGCTTTTAAAAATAAATGGCTACCCCAACAGAAGTGGCTGTACACCAGTTGGTGGGGTGGTGTACTGGGTAGGAGATCGACCCCCCAAATGCTATACTTATCCTGGATATTCCCCTGGGTACCAATAAGGACACTGTAGAGGGAATACTTTGCAAGGTTGAATGTTTACAAAACTCTGTGGTGGTAGGCCAACAGGCTAATGTGCTCGTCCAAAGTTTTATGGTGTTAGCAGAGTGTAAGGACCCAGTAGACAGTTCCAAAGTGCCACGGACTATCACCCCCGAAGGAGCCCTCACTGCCTGGAAAGTGATAACTAAAGAGAGTAAAGACCATGGGGAGAATGAGCCCCCCCCCCACTGTCTGAGACTTTTGAGGAGAAATTTGCTAAGTTGTTGCTGGAGGAAGGGAAAACTGTGGAACTTAAAGAAACTATTCCTGCCACCTGGGGGTGTTCCTCCCCCAACACCCCCTTCCACTCCAGCACCCATTATTGCCCTTCCTTCTGTGTCCATGCCAGTGTTTGCTCCTATGTCTGTACCTGCCATTAGTCACGACTCTTACCAAAGGTTGAGAATCTTCTCCTGCACCCTCCCAACCCCCCAGGGTGAGAATGATTGGGAGACCTGGATAGCTTGTCTTGCCACCTTGGTACCTGAATGGCAGTGTGCAGAGGCTAAGAAACAGAAAAGGATCATAGAAAGTTTGAGGGGTCCCGCCCTAGAGGCCATTACATTTCTGAGGTCCACAAACCCTGATGCATCTGCCCAGAAGTACCTATCTGCACTCGAAGGCAATTTTGGGAGCATTGAGTCAGGGGAGAACTTGATGTGGAAATTTCAAGGTACAAAACAATGGCCACGGGAAAGTTTGTCTGCATATGTTACTCGTCTGGAAAGAGCACTACAGAAGGCTTACCGAAAAGGTGGGGCAGCCGCCAGTGACTTAAACCATGTGAGGTTGGGGCACATACTGCAATATGCGATGCATTCTAAATTGCTGTTCCTTCAATTAAGGCTCCCAGATAGAAGGGGTAACCCATCAGACTACTGTGACTTGATAAAAGAACTCCAGGAGGTTGAAGATGGAGAGGGGGATTGTAATTCTAGGGTGAGCACAGCCGAAGTGATCACAGCATCGGAAGGCCCTTCCGAAGTGGGGACCAGTGAGGTGTGCCACCATGGGATGAACTGCTGAGGGAGTTCAGGGAAACAAAAAACAGTTTCTTTTTGAAGGCCGCTTCTGCAAGTACAGGCACTGACCCTTATCCAACTGCATCTGCAGTGAGGGTGGGGGTGTCCACCCAGGCATCTCCTGCTGACAGCAGCTCAAAACTCGATGTCTTGAATGTGGAAGTAAGAGAATTGATGAGATGTCTCCAAATGCTCACCACACAGCAGACAGAGGTGGCACCAAGGTTTTTAGTTGGTAGTACCACCGCCTCAGCTCCCAGTGTGATGCCTCGGCCACCCCAAATCCCAGACAACATATTTTGCCATAACTGTGGGAAGGATGGACACATGAAGAGAGAATGCCGGTCCACAAAAGACCTAGATAAAGTTGTATATAGGCTTCAAGGCACGCTTCGGAGAATGAATCCGTGGTCGAGGAGTGCCCAAAATGACCGCAGTGAGGGTTCAAGAAGTAGTAACTCAAATCCCTATGTGGCTAAATCATCTGTCCAGGACCCTGCTGCTGTCCCTCCAGACTGCTCCAAAATAGTGGGCCCTTCAATGGTGACTACCATGGCTGTGAATGGTATTCCTTCTTAGGCTGTGCTGGACAGTGGGTCACAAGTGACCATTGTATTTAAGGACTGGTATGACAAACACTTATCTGCTGTGCCCTTACAATCTCTGGAAGGCCTACATGTGTGGGGGCTGAGCGACAAGTCTTATCCCTACCTAGGATATGTCCGCCTCTGGTTGTCATTTCCTGCAGCTGTCACTGGTGTGGAGGAGCAAGTCGAGACACTGGCCTTAGTGTGTTCCCCTTCTGGACTGTATCATGGGGTTCCCCTGTTAATTGGGACCAACGCCCATATGTATGGGAGACTGGCACAACTCTGTCATGAGAAACAAGGGCGACAGACTGGGAGGGCCCTAAGAATTCCCACTCTGATCAAGAGGGCCTATGATTTGCAACAAAACCCCAAGGGAGTGGACCAGGATGAACCAGTAGGGGTTGTGTGGAAGAAGGACCCCGATTCAATGGTACTGGCCCCTAATGCCCAGTGTACCGTTCAAGGGGAGGTCCACCTCTGCAAAGATATCAAGAACAAAATACTGATGTTTGACGCTCCAGGCAATGGAAAATTGCTGGAAGGATTATTGGTTAAGCCCAGCATCTTGCCAGCTCATTCTCATGCCTATGCACGATGAGTGATGGCCCAGATTCATAATGTGTCAGATCGGGAGATCTGGATGAACAAAAGATGCTCCCTAGCTACAGTACACTGTGCAGACACTGCAGTGTTGCCCAGCAACAAGCACCCTGGCAAGACAGATAGAGTGACTACCGACTTGTTTGATTTTGGTGACTCCCTGTTGCCAGCTGAATGGAAGACTAGAATTAGCCAGAAACTTGCCCAGAGAGATCAAGTGTTTTCACTGAAGGAATGGGACGTGGGATGTGTCCAGGGTGCGGACCATCACATACGCCTGCACGATGAACAGCTATTTTGAGAGAGAGCTCGATGCCTAGCCTCTGGAAACATAGATGATGTGAGAAGGCACTTGCAGAAAATGCTCATGGCTGGTGTGATACAAGAATCCAGGAGCCCATATGCTTATCTCATTGTGGTTGTGCATAAGAAGAATGGATCTGTGAGAATGTGTACTGATTATTGGACCCTCAACAGGCGGACCATCCCTGATCAATACACCATGCCCCGTATACAAGATGCTCTGGATTGTTTGAATGGGAGCAAATGGTTCTCGGTGTTGGATCTTTGCAGTGGATATTACCAGATTCCGATGGCTCTGGAGGACCGTGAGAAGACAGCCTTCATCTGTCCTTTGGGGTTCTACAAATTCTTGAGAATGCCACAGGGGATATCGGGCGCCCCAGCCACCTTCCAGCGGCTGTTGGAATGAGTGGTGGGAGACAAGAATTTGCTGGAATGCCTGGCGTACTTGGACTATGTCATTGTGTTTGGGAGCTCCCTAGAGGAACATTAGAGTCAACTGTTCAAAGTACTGGACCGACTGGAAGATTTCGGCCTCAAGCTGTCCATTGACAAGTGTCAGTTTTTCCAAACTTCTGTGAAGTATGTGGGGCACATAGTGTCTACAGAGGGGATAGAGACTGATCCTAGTAAAGTTGAAGCCTTGACTACTTGGCCCTAGCCCCACAATTTGATAGAACTACAACATTTCCTGGGATTCTGTGGCTACTACCGTTGATTCATAAAGGACTATTCCAAAGTGATTCGGCCGGTCTTGAATCTTACCCAGGATTACCCTCCTACCAATTGAAAATACAAAAAAGGGTCCGTCAAAGAACCAGACAAATCATATTTCCACCGAGGTGAACTTTTTGGGTCCCGTTAGATGCCTGACTGTGAAGCAGCTTTCCACAAAGTCATATACCCGCTCACCCATGCCCCATCCTCACTTATGCTGATCCCACCAAACCCTATGTGCAGCATACTGATGCCAGTCTGCAGGGTCTAGGAACTGTACTGTATCAAGACCATGAGGATGGTTTGAGACAAGTGGCATTCGCCAGTAGGAGCTTGATCCCGTCAGAGCGAAACTACCCTGTGCACAAGTTGGAGTTCCTTGCATTAAAATGGGCCATTGTCGACCAGTTTCATGATTCACTCTATGGGGTGAAAATATTGGTGAGGACTGACAATAACCCATTGACCTAAGTACAGACTTCAGCTAAGTTAGACGCCATGGGGCACCAGTGGCTTTCTGCATTGTCAACATATGATTATGCTGTCGAATACAGACCAGGTCTGAATCATATTGATGCTGACGCCCTATCCCAGAGGCCCATTTCCAAGAGCGACTGGGTCAGGCTGTCTGAACCTGACATCTGAGCATTGTGCCAAAAGTTTGATAGAAATGAACAGATGTCTACAGACACAGCGGACTGCTTAGCAGATCAGATTGCTTGGGCCCCTCTGACACCTGAATACCAGCTGCATATTGGCACTTTTCTGCTCTAGATATTAGTGCACTACCTCAGTTTGACAATGATAGCATTCAGTGGGCTCAATCCTGAGATCCTGTGATTCAGCCAGCACTTGACGCCCTTTGTGCATGAAAAGATGTGTACAAGTTGCATTCCTCTGATCTGCGAACCACTTTATTGTTTAAAGAAGGCCCCAGGCTGAAGCTGCTTAATCAGTTGTTGTATAGAGAGACAGTAGATAGGGGTGGCCAAATAGACAAGCAACAACTGGTCCTGCCCACCGCCTTCAAAGATTTGGTACTGAGGTCCCTCCACAATCATATGAGCCACCTCGGTTTTGACCAGACCCTTGACCTAGTACGATCTCGATTCTACTGGCCTAAGATGGGGGCCGATGTTGAACACCATGTAAGGAATTGTAGTTGCTGCCTGCAGAGAAAAGCCCTGCCTCAGAGGGCTGCCCCCCTTGTCAACATTACTACCAGAACCCCAATGGAACTAGTCTGCATAGACTTCTTGAGTTTAGAGCCTGATCAGTGAAACACTGGCAATGTGTTAGTGGTTACGGACCATTTCACATGGTATGCACAAGCTTTTCCCACCAAAGATCAAAAAGCATCTACCGTGGCCAAGGTGCTAGTGCAACATTTCTTCGTCCACTATGGTGCCCCCAGCGAATTCACTCTGATCAAGGCCGGGACTTTGAGAGTCAGCTAATCAAAGAAATGCTCTATGGGGGGTGTGAAAGTCAAGAACCACCCCTTATCACCCACAGAGGGATCCTCAACCAGAACACTTTAACCGCACCCTGCTAGACATGCTAGGCACCCTCCACCCAAAAGATAAGCATAAATGGAGCCAGTAGATTAGCACCTTGGTATATGCATACAATTGCATGAATAATGATGTTACTGGGTTCTCGCCCTACCGCCTCATGTTCGGGAGAGAGGCCAGGCTGCCTGTTAATGTCTTTTTTGGGATTTCTTCTGATGGGGTTCGAGCGGAAGATTGTCTGCAATATGTACAAAAACTGAAAGCTCAGTTGAACCATGCCTATCAACTGGCCCAGACAATGGCCACCAAAAGAACTCCAGCCAACAAAGAGAGACATGATAGAAAAGTAAAGGCTCAAAAGTTTAGGCCTGTAGATCGTGTGTTGTTGCAAAATTTAGGATTGCATGGTAAACACAAAATTGCTGATTGATGGCACCATCTTCCCTATGTCATAGTTGGAAAGTTGGATAATTTCCAGTGTTCAAATTGGCGCCAGAGAATAACTCCAAAGCTGTCAAGACCATGCACTGTGCCAACTTGTACCTATTGGTCAAGTTATAATTGAGGCTGAACCCACCGAGATTGATTCCCTGGACCAGTGACTCGTAGCCTGCAAGAAAGAAACAGAGTCAGCCTGCCCTGTGGTTGCCAATTTAAGACTTTCCCCGCAGCAGGCCCAGAATGATAGTGACTGCCAGTCTAACTTGGATGACAATGAGTGTGATAATGCCTATTACCCCTCATATGAACTGAGTTAGTTGTTTTGTGGAAATCCTATGTTGAATTATGGGGATGAAGCTGGGCCTTCTGGACTGCCTAATGCCCTGGCATCATCCTTGGAGCCAATGCTCCCTGAAGGTGGAGTGCAAAGTATCATTTCTGAGGATGTTGAGTCTTTGTGTATCGTGGAGCTGTATGATTTGCCTGAAGGTGAGGCTGATGGTATGAGTCTTTCTGGTGACATTCCAGAACTTGAGGAACACTATGAGAGTGCTGACAACCCCCCTTCAGTGCCAGAGTGTCTTCAAAATGAGCCAAGTGTTGTAGAAACAGAGACTACAGAGCAAGGGGATGACAGTGCTCCCAGCTTGGACATTCCCCTTCATGCAGAGGCACCTCTCACAAGTGATGAAAGGTCAAAGATCATTGCTGAAAGTAGAGTTTGTGGTTGTTCACCCCAGAAAGACTGGCCGAGCTGTCAAGCCAGTGGTGCACTTCAGTTACGAGTCCCCCTGGAGGCCAGTGGATTTGCCTTTCAGTGTAGTCCACAAAGGTGTTTATGTCTCTCAGAGCTCACTGCCCAAATTGAGCTTGACAGCCCATTCCAGGTTACTTGTTTTGCCCCTTCATTCATGGTGCCCCTGCCCCATCCAGCCCCAAGTTTAGCTGATAGGAAGGGCCTTTGCATTGTTTAGAGTACAAGAAGTTACTACATGATTCTGTAAAGTAATGTTCAATTTACCTGTGTGAAATATGCATAATGTATTGTCAGAATGGAAATGATATAGTGGAGTACATTGAAATGTATATTAAAGTGACAAGTTATCCCAATTGATGAATCAGATAGTACTTGTATAGCATACCAATGGTATAAATATGTTGTATATGTTGCATTTTCAATGTTATGATGGTACAGAATTGACACAGATGCCAAGTTTTCCCTGGCAGGAAGGGTATAACCCCCTTACAAATGGGGGTTCCCAAAAAGTCTACCTTGAGCTTGTCTAAATGCTCACTGCCAGGCTGGTGTCCTGCATTTTAGCAGTTTAAATGTGATTACCAGAGCCTGTATAGCCTCTGTGTACTGTCTCTTTAAGAGCTGCCTGATTGCAGCTCTTGTAATCTGAGAGGGAGCTCTGTTGAAAGATGTAACTATTTGCCAAAAATCATTTAGAGTAATAATGAGAGTGTAGTTTGTCTAGCCTGCTTTCTTTGTAGCAAAGGACTGTTTTATTTGTCTCCACTATCTTGGTCCTGGACTGCAAATTGGACTAAACAGTACTGGTGGGACCTAAAATGTAACCGGACTACAGGATCTGTCTGAAGTCAAAATCTGTAGGAATTGTAGTTTTGAACTTTTTGCGCCTTTTTTGCAACTGAAGGGGGAGCTCTTGCCTTGACTGACAGCCAAATCAGCCAACCAAACCTTTTGGATCTTGGGGAGGTCCCGGGCTGCTTGCAGTTTTCAGTTAGATCTAAGCTGTAAACTGAAGAGTAAGGAGCTGAAGTGATTCTGAGCAGCAATCCTGAGTGGATTCGCATGGGAGAACTGTGAAAAAGCTGAGTTTTTGGCCCGCATGTCTGTCTGTTGCTCCTGAGAGGGGAGAGAAGATAATTATTTTAGACTTAATCCAAGTTTGTCTGACTAAAGTAAGCTACTGAAGTGGGCCAGGCTCAACCTGAAGATGATCAAAGATTTTTACTGAATGTGATCAGCCTGTCAGGAGTTCCAGCTACCCCTAAGCTCCCGGTGTGTGCAGAGACTTTGCGATTGTGACCAGGGAGCGCTTTGCCTGGTACAGTAGAATCCCCTTACATGTAAATGTGCTATGAGCTGCTAGTGGGTTGTGAGTTAGTTCCCCACTGTGTGAACTGTGTTCTGCTTGCTGGAAGCTGTATCCTGCCCAAAACAGACTGCATCCGAATTTGTCTCCATATGATCTGGGCCTTGCCAGACTGACTCAGCCAGACTACCTACTGCACAGAGAAGCCATCGACGAGAGACCTGTCTGGGGATCAGCCCCCTGCTCCATGCTTGAACAGGAACGATGCCTCCACGACTTGTGTGGGCCCTGCTTCTCCTGGCATTCCAGATCAACCACCTGCAGCCTCTGTTTTCGTCCAGCCTGTGTCCAGTCTTAGGTATCGTGAGTAAATACTAGGGTAGCTCCCTGCAACAACAGCTTAATCTGAGTGTGTCATCTGATTGTCTTGTTATTTCATTTCCTTTATGAACTGAGCCCTCTGGCTCTGGATTACAAATATTGTGTACTGTAGATGTTGTGTTTTCCAACATAGGGCCCCAACCAGCTTCGACGCCGACCAACCCCGAGCATCTGTCCTGGCTAGCCCATCTGTTCCCCACCTGGGTACCCAGAGGTGTGACTGTGTGGGGGACTCAAAGCACATGCATAACTGCTTGACTGATATAACCTTTAAGCTAATTAACCTGATTTTGCCCCTCCCTTGTTCAAGTCCCCTGAATAAATCAGATCTAACTTTTTCTGCATGTAATCTGACTGTGTTTCCTGTTTGTGCTCAAAGTGCTGTACTGTTGCTATCTGCTGTGCATAACCTTGTTTTATAGGGGGTCCTCAGGGTTGAGCCAGAGGAACCAGCCCTGGTGGTAAGTGCAAACAGTGTGGGTATTTGTGTGGTGTACCAGGGGTATTGTGAAAGTGATTATTATACAGTGTTCAGGCCACTAGAGGGGAAATAGAGGGGGGTTACAGTGTCCCAGAGGGCTGTGCCCAGGTTAGCTTGACCACAACCAACCCTGACCTCCAGGTGGAGGCACCTGTTTAAGAACTCAGGCCCCTTAACCTGCTACTAGCCAAGCAGGCAGGGGTAGTACCTTGGGATAGCACCACCTAGGGGTTACACAAGAAAAATCTCACTGGCTTCTCACTGAGCTTCTTTCAGCAGTTCCTCAGTTTCTCTCTAACTGTCAGTCCTTACCTCCGGGGGAGGAAAATAGTTTGGGGGGTCACAGAGTCCACTCAAAAGTCCACAGGCCATAAATATTTAGTTCACTGATGGGAGAAGTAATTCTGTGGACCAGGTTTGGACGTAGCCTGGCCAAAAAAATCAAATCCAGACAGGTAATGCTTGGGGCGCCTTCCATCTAAGTCCTGCAACAAAGTAAATGTTTTGAAAAGGGTTAATCCTTCATAGGCTTGATGGGAACATACTCCCTTAGTGATCTGTTGGACCTCTTGGATGGCCATGGTGTAACTCGTGGAACTCAACTTGTGCTTCTTAACAAGTTTATCTAGGAAGCCATGATAACCCCAGTTTTGCATGTTCTCCTTGATAATGTCCTACAGTCTTTTTGGCAAATAGGGATATACCTGGCAAGTGTATTCCTGTCAGATCTTGTACCACACTATCCTCTTGGCCTGAGACCACTCAGGCAAGCTACAAACAGTGGTACAGGGGACCTGCACACTTCAGGAAGCCACACACCTTCCCAGTACATTGAGGTCATTATCACAGGCCTAGTTGCACATCTCTCTCTTTCGGTGACACTTGGCAGGGAAACAGGGCTGATCCTTCTTTGAAGTTGAAAAGATCCTTCCCAGATCCTCATCACTGATCTCTCCTGCTTCTTCAACTATGGCGCTGGTCGAGCCTGCACCTTCCAACTCACTGGGCTTATTGAGGCATCCAATGGCTCTCTTTGCTGCTACTGATGGGCACCAGTTCCTTAGGCATCCCATGCAGCACTGAAACAGTCGATGTGGTTGACTCTGGCTCACTAGTTGAAGGCTATGCAGGTACCATAAAGTCCTATGGTGCCTACAGCCTTGATTTTTCTGGTGGTGGCACTCCCCACCTGTGGACCCATCTGCTGCCACTGGCACCTGAAGCTGTGCCACTCTGCTGGGTATTGCAAAATCCTCGAGCACTTGACTCCACACTTTCAGCAGATGGTGGCAGACTCTAGTGGGTACTCAGCTCTTCCCAGCCTTTGAAGTCTATTTCAGTGGAGGCGACTGATCCATTGGGACTGGGGTGAGACTGTGGTCCAAAATCTGCGGGGCATTTCTCTGTCACTTGGTGCACAATGGCATCATCATTACTCCTGGCCCCTGGAACTAGCACAGGGCACACTTGGTCACTACTGAATTCTTCACTACCTCCCACATCCACCAGAGCATGGTGGAGGGGAATGTTACAGCAGACACTGCAGGAACTTGAGCCATCTTTCAGTTACCGTTTCTCTCTTTTCCCAAGCAGAATCACACATTGAACTACTCACTTCATCAATCGCCACCACAATCTGCCCACCAACAAGGTCCAGTCTCTTCAGGGCTATTCATTCTCTGCCCAACAGGATCTCCATGGGCCCGTCATATTGGCATAACCACAAACATTTATATAGTCCTCACATGTTTGCCCATCTGCATCTAACTCCAGACTAGCAGGCACCATGACTTCCCTCTCCATGTGCGAAATTCCTTTCTAACCTGCACCACATTATACAATCCCAAATGGCCAAGAATTGAATTCATCACACACAACCTTCCCCCAGCACCCTTTCAACATTCACAAAGACTGATCGGCACCACTAATGCATTCCTGGATGAGCCCCCATGTTGTAGCCCCCCCGGTGTCTAGGGGCATGAGATGGAATGCAGTCCAAGGGAGGGGGATCCCACAGCAATAAACCTTAGTCCACTGGCTTATGTTTGGTGTAGTTCTTTTTGCCCACCAGACTACTGGCATCTTCTGGTGCTGGGCTAAAAAGGAAACCAATTAACTTGCTCTGGCATTCCAATGAAAGAACTGCAGTCCAATACAAGATTTACCAAACTGGGGATCCATTTAATTCTAAACCATAAACACCACTCCAGGGAGCAGAATTTAATCAGAGGGGGTTCAACAGCATATTTCCATACTGATATAGTCTTACAATTTGGGCAGCATTTCCTGGATCACTATGGTCTCACATTTCTAGACAGGTTTGTTTTGGACTGATATGGTCTCACAGTCTTTAGGCAGCAGAGTTCATAGTCTACACATATCTCTCAATCTACCAGCCTAAACTCAAGGTCAAGATTCAGGCATCCCAGATGACACTGGCTCCATGGTTCACCATTTACCTTGTGCTCTCATCACTCTCCCACAGGTCTTCCCCAGAACCAGTAGGCTTCCAGTTCAGAGCTGCATGCTCCCTCTGGACCTAATGGGAAAAACTCTTCTTGCTCCAATGGTGGCTGTCCCCAGAAACAGTGGGTGACATGTCCCGTGGAGGTGCCTGGCTCTACACACTGCTTCCTTCTCCCTTGGACCATGGGACTTTCACTAGAGCCTTGCAGGCCTTCCTCCTGTGCACATCTCCTCTGCTAGCTCTGCCAACTCTCTGATGTTCTCCCCACCGCTGGCACTATACTGGAGCCCATCCTTTTCTCATGTCACTTGTCCAGGGCTCTCTACTCCCTCCCTGCATGGCAGCTACCAGCCTCGGGCTGGGTGGGCAATCACCCCTGCCCATCCCACTCCTCTCCTCCCTGCTGCTTCTCCTATTCACACCAGAACAACCTCTCTCCATCCCACCAAACCACACCTCATACCCAATATTCCTAAAAAAACTAAATATTCTTCAGGTGAAGCTACCTTTGGCTGTAAGCTGCAACACTGGATTTAGGATTTGCAAGAAAGTGAGTTGTGCTCATAACAGAGGGAGGTGAACCTTACAATTTATAGTTGTCTTTGGTTTGTAGCAGATTCATTAGGAAAGTTAATATTCTTCAGGTGGAGGCTACTTCTAACTGAAAGGTGAAATAAGGAACTTAGAATTATCAGAAAAGGCAGTCTTTCAATCAACAGAGGGAGGTGGACCTTGCTTTACTTTTGTTACAATTGTTAAGATTTTCAGTGCAGGAAGAGTTTAAACCCAGAGGGACTGAATACTGTTAACTGTGTCTGTCCTTGTGCACAGCTGACTTGTTTTGGGGCTGACTGCTTTCAGAGCACAAGTCACCAGGCTGTTTTGGGGCTGGGGAGGTTTACCTGTGTCTGACTTGGATGTTTGGATTTTTCTCTGTTTGATTAGCAGGGTATTTTCTCTGTCAAATTGTCATGTAGGGCATCTTGCTGACAGTAAGGCACTCATCGTAGCGGTAGGTCAGAGCTTTTAGCAGATTGTTTCTTGAGGGCACAGTTTGGCCCAAACCCTTCCCACCCCTCACCCCACCCACCTGGAAATAGTTCCTTTATACCTGGGGTTCTGACATCATTTTCTCTAGAGGGCAAGTGCATATCACTGTCATATCCTCTCTACCACACTGCATTGACAACATAAGCATACACATTGTATAATATATATTTCTATATAACAAACCAATCACACATACACACACACACACACAGAAAACAAAAACCAAAAAAAAAATACAAAAAAAAATAAACAAGAAGGTAGACAGACATGTGGGGAGTAGTACAATGTAATGGCTGTGGGGCAGCAGTCTTCCGGGAGTCTTTCTGGAGGCTGAGATGCTGCCCTGTTTGCAGACAGCTCTCTGCTCTGAGGGAGGAAGTTGCCCGTCTTCAGGCTACACTGGACAGTAGTAAGGGGACCTTCCCCCAGGCCACACTGGACAGTACTAAGGGAACCTCCCCCATCCAGGGAGCACCAGAACCACCACCACTACATCAGAGGTTGCAAAAAAAGCACAACAGTTGGACCACAGTGGGCTCAGGGAGGGTAAGAGTGGTGGAACAGAGACACACCCAATAAGTTGTTCCACTCCACAATCCATACACCATTCTGGGGGAGCATAGTTCCCCTATAGATGCACCCACAGAGGAGACTAAGGAGATTGCAGACAACTGTCAGAAGGGAGGCCCTCAGGAAGGAGGCAAAGGACATCACAGGGAAAGGAAGCAGCTCCTGGTGGGGGACTCAATTATTAGGGGGCTAGAACAGGGGGGAGCAGGGAAAACTGAAATAAGGTGCCTGCCTGGTGCCATGGCTTGGAGGGACAGGAAGCGCATCCTTAGGATCATGAGAACAGTTGCACCGGAGTCTGAGCTGGAAGTCATTGTCCACCTAGGGACAAATGACTTGGCTCATCATGAGATCAGAGCAGTGCAGAAGGACTTTGTAGAGTTGGGGAGGGGCCTAAGGCAAGTAGCACACACAGTATCCTTCTCAGTGGTGCTGCCTGTCAGTGGCATGGGTGAGGCGAGGGTACTTTGCACCATGTAGTTTAACAAATGGTTGAAAAAATGGTGTGGAGCACAGGGGTTTGGCTTCATTGGGGACTGGGGTTCCACCTGGGGGGACACTAGCCTATACTGGCAGGATGGTCTGCATCTGTCCAGGAAGGGAGCAAGTCTTTTGGGCAATTGGTTTAAATGCTTCATTGGCAAGCTTTTAAACTAGTCAAGGGGGGAGGCACTGATAAGCAACAGGACAATCCTAGCCTCCCCCTACAAAACAGGGTACTAAAGGAGAAAAAGACCAAGGTAGAAAGGTTAGTGGGGGATGCTGCTACAGAATGTAAAGCCATCAAAAAATGGAGAGCAATGAGTACCAATGCCCGTAGTCTGAGTAACAAGCTTCCAGAATTAGTGGCCTTGATGGAGGAGGAACATCTGGATTTCGTGGTAGTCACAGAAACATGGTACACACAGAACCATAACTGGGACCTAAACATACCAGGATACACTATCTACAGGAGGTACAGGGAAGATAAAAGAGGAGGAGGACTAGCTCTCTACATAAGGGAAGGAATCAAAGCAACAGAACAAAGGGGTAAACAGGGAGGAGAAGAAGCACTGTGGGTCAATTTGGAGACAGGCAATGGCACCACAATCCACACAGGGGTTGTATACAGACCCCCCTCTCAGGGGGAGGAAATGGACAAGAAATGATAGAAGTATACTTTGAATGGCAGAAAAGGGAGATATTGCTAATGGGTGATCTGAATATGCCAGATGTTAACTGGAGTGCAGATGCAGCAGCCACTTCTAAGAGTGGGGTTATTCTAGATGCCCTACAGGGGGCATGCCTTAGACAAATAGTATTGGAACCCACTCGAGAGGGAGCAATCTTAGACCTGGTTCTCTCAAATGGAGATGGAGAGGATCACAGATGTAGAAGTGGGTAGCCATCTGGGAACTAGCAACCATCGAACAGTATGGTTCACAATAAACACAGCAATAGAGTCAAGCCACAAAGGCAAAAGTACTGGACTTCAGGAGGGCTGACTTTGCCTAATATGGGTGAGTGCCTAAGGAATGCACTAGCAAATGGGCAGGAAGGAGGGGTGGAAGAACAATGGGGAATAATAAAAACTGCCATCACAGAGGTAACAAGCCTTTGTGTGAAGCAAATAAACAAAACAAAAGATGTAAGAAACCACTATGGTTCTCAAAGGAGGTGGCAGTGAAGGTTCAAGAGAAAAAGAAAGCATTCAGGAAGTACAAGGGATTACAGAAGGAGCAGGACAGAGAATTGTATCAGTTCAAGCAAAAGGAAGCTGGGAAGGCAGTCAGAACAGCAAAGGCCTGGACTGAGGAAAAGATAGCCAACTCAAGTTAAGAAGTGGGATAAAACATTTTTTAGGTACATCAGGGAGTGAAGGAAGACCAAGGGAGGGATAGTGAGGCTTAATAAAGGGAGGGTGGGCAGAGGGTGACTGCGAAAAGGCAGAGATACTAAACAAATATTTTGCTCAGTATTTACAAATGAAGAAGGGAGGTACCTAAAACAAACAATAGAAACACTCTGGATACAGAAGTTGATACCAGCCCATTTACAGAAGAAAGGGTTCTGAAACAACTCTTAAAACTGAAGGTGGACAAAGCAATGGGGCCTGATGGGATTCATCCCAGAATTCTAAAAGAACTAAGGGTAGAACTAGTGACACCACTGACTACCCTCTTTAACAAATCATGGGAGGATGGAGTGGTACCTGAAGACTGGAAGAGGGCAGATTTGATTCCTCTTCACAAAAGTGGGAGCAGGGCAGAAGCAGGAAACTACAGACCTGTTAGTTTAACCTCAGTGATAGGGAACATGATGGAATCACTTCTGAAGGAAAGAATTGTCGAGTACCTACTGGCCAGAGGGGCACAGGACCCAAGGCAGCATGGATTCACAGCGGGAAGGTCATGCCAGACAAATCTAATATATTTCTTTGACTGGATGACCAAAGTAGTAGATCAGGGAGGGGCTGTGGACATGGCCTACCTAGACTTTAGCAAGGCATTTGACACAGTCCCACAAAGATTGATATGCAAGTTAGCCAGCCTGGGGTGGGTCCCAAGATGACAGCCTGAGTAAATAATTGGCTGGAGGAATAGGGCACAGAGGTAATAGTAATAAATGGAGTCCACTCTGAAGAAGGGGTTACTAGTGGGGTACCGCAGGGTTCAGTATTAGGACCGGTCCTCTTCAATGTCTATAAGCGACATTGCAGAGGGACTGGAAGGAAAAGTATGTCTCTTTGCAGATGACACAAAGATCTGCAACAGAGTTGACACAAGGTGGGGTGGAAAGGATGAGAAGGGACTTGGCAAGGTTAGAGGAATGGTCAAATGTATGGCAGCTTAGATTCAATGCTAAGAAGTGCAAGGTGGTAAATGGTATACAGTCAGAAGAGATGCAAGTCACAAGTGGGGTACCTCAGGGATCAGTCCTGGGGCCAGTCCTCTTCAACATCTTCATTAGTGACATTGCAGATGGACTAGAGGGTAAGGCTTGTCTGTTTGCAGATGACACCAAGATCTGCAACAGAGTAGATGATCCAGATGGGGTGGGCAGAATGAGAAGAGATCTGGATAAACTAGCAGAATGGTCAGAAGAGTGGCAACTGGGATTTAATGCAAAGAAGTGCAAAATCATGCACATAGGGAAGAGAAACCCTGAAGCCACCTATAGGCTGGGAGGGGAGTTGCTAGCAGTCACAAAGGAAGAAAGAGACTTGGGCATCATCACTACTGATGACCTAAAATCATCCAAGCAGACCTCTAAAGCAGTAGGTAAGGCTAGGGGGGTGTTAGGGTGTATTGGTAGGGGTATCACAAGTCGTAAGAGGGAGGTATTAATCCCTCTGTAGAAGACACTGGTTAGGCCCCATCTGCAGTACTGCGTGCAGTATTGGAGGCCACACCTTCACAAGGACATTAACCAAATTGAGGCAGTCCAGAGAAGGGCAACCAAAACGGTGCAGGGACTGCATCAGAAGAAATATGAGGACAGATTAACGGAGCTCAATATGTATACCCTTGAGCAAAGGAGGGAGAGAGGTGATATGATCGAGGCATTCAAACACCTTAAGGGCATAAACAAGGTGAAAGAGTCTAACATGTTTAAATATAAGAAAAATAGCAGGACAAGAGGACACAGCACGCGATTAGAGGAAGGCCGATTAAGGGGATGTGAGGAAATTCTTTTTCACAGAAAGGGTGGTGGATGCATGGAATGGCTTACCACAAGAAGTGGTGGCTATGAATACAGTGCAGGGCTTCAAACAGGCATGGGATAGGCATAAGGGAGCAATACAAATGACTGTGAATAGATAGGCCACTGACAGAGCAAAGGCCGATGGCACATTTATAAGGTAGAAAAAGAAATGGGCAGACTGGATGGGCCTTGTGGTCCTTATCTGCCATCAACTTCTATGTTTCTATGTAAGGTAATGCACCTGGGAAACAAAAACCAAGGGGAAGATTACACAATGGGGGGGTGAGATACTAACAACAACAAAAATGGAAAGGGACCTGGGAGTAGTCATATCAGATGACTTAAAGGTGGGCAAGCAATGTGAGAGGGCAGTAGGGAGGGCTGGGGGGATACTGGGATGCTTAGGGAGAGGCATCAATAGTAGAAAACAGGAAGTTGTTATCCCTCTGTACAGACAGCTGGTGAGACTGCATCTGGAGTACTGTGTGCAGTTCTGGAGACCCAATATCCGCAAGGACATAGATAGGATGGAAGCTGTCCAGAGGAAGGCAACTAAAATGGTGCAGGGTCTGCACCAGAAGACATATGAAGAGAGACTAAAGGAGCTTAATATGTATAGCCTCGAGGAAAGGAGGGAGGGGGGACATGATAGAAACTTTCAAGTACCTCAAGGAAATCAACGAAGTCCAATAGGGTAGCCTCTTTCAAAAAAAGAGGTGTGCAAGAACAAGGGGCACAATTTGAAGATAGAGAGGGGCGGCTCAGAGGTAATGTAAGGAAGTATTTTTTTCACAGAGAGGGTTGTGGATGCATGGAACAGCCTTCCGGAGGAGGTTGTGGAGTCAAAAACAGTGGTGGAATTCAATCATGCATGGGACAGTCATAAGGCAATTCTAGGGGTTGGGGGTAGAAAGAAGTAGGCTGCTGGTTAACTAGGATCTGCAGCTTATCCATTAGGTAGGGAAATGGGCAGACTGGGTGGGCCAAGCGGGCCTTATGTGCCATCAAATTCTATGTTTCTATGTTTCTATGGTTAAATACCCCTGTGCACCCATGGTGACCTCACCCTCAGCAGGCCCTGCCGTGTGGCAGAGGGATTGACCTATTATACACCGGGCTGTTTTAGCCCAGAATACTGCCTAACCAGTGCACATAATGTACACTTCCCAAAAAGGTGGGAGGGTTACAATGTCATCAGCAAAGATACACGCCTTATTCTGGATTATCTCTCCTTCATCTCAGACTAAAGTGCACCAGTCCCAGTAATTGTCCCTGCTGTACTCTGCCAATGACTCCCCTGAGCTCTAAATGTAGCCCTTCAATAACCACCCTCCATGTCCTGCCTCACTACCAGTTCACTATTCAAGTGGTCAGTTTGTCACTTATTTTCCAGCTGCCAAGCATTTTTACCAGCCTTCTGTGTGAAATGGAATTGAAGGCGTTGCTAAAGTCAAAGCACAACATGTCCACTGCTTGGCTTCAATCCACTGTCTTTGTTATCCATTTAAAGAAGTCAATTAAGTAAGTTTGGCAAGATATCCCCGCTACAGACCTGTGCTGCCTAGTGTCCTGCAACCCATTTGCCTCCAAGAATTCCACAATCTGTTCTCAATGATTGCTTTCAGCATCTGGTATGCAATCAAGGCTACATTGACCAGTGTGTAATTTCCCTGGTCATCCCTGTCATCGCTCGTGTGCAGTGGTACAATATTAACTACCATCCAGTCTCCTAGAACCCCCTATGTCCAGGGAAAAATTAAACATGTTTGCCAGTGTTGCTGCTAGTGTCTGCCCCACTTCCTTCAGCACTCTAGTGTTCTGTCTTCCATGTTTTCTTGAAAGGACAAAGCTAAGGGCAGGGCACAGCTTGTTTTTCTAGCCCGCCTTCCCACACCTGCACTAATAACTATATAGGCTACAAATCCACAAATTGACTGACATCACAGGCAGTGGGTAAGTGTTAACTCTAACAGAGTGTGTGTGTGTGTAGTACACCTGGGAGTTGTTAGCCAGTGGTTGGGGGATTTAAACATTGTATCAGGGATTCGATAACTGAGTTGGGAGGTAAAGCTTGAAAGTATCCTCAGATAGAGATGAGAGTGGGAAAAATGGTAGGTATTTTTAAAATGAGTGTGGGCAAATAGTGCTTCTGGGGGTTGTTAGCCTGTAGGTGGGGGTTTAATTATTGTATCGAGGGAGTGGCAACTGAGTTGGAAAGGTAAATATTGCACCTGGGTAATATCCTCAGATAGTGAGAAGGGGGAGAGAGAGAAAAGAAAGGGTCTAGTAATATTTATTTATTTAAAATCTGGTAACCAGGAAAGGCACACTGAGCCAGAGCTCATTTCCAGGTGCTACCTGGGAAGGGGAGAAATGGAAAGGGAGTAATAGGGAATAGCTATGATGGGAGTGGTGCAGTGCAGTGCAGTGGCTGTGGGGCGGCAGTCTTCAGACAGACCTTCAGGAGACTGCGGTACTGCCCCATCTGCAGGCACCTCTCTGAGCTGAGGGAGGAGGTTGCCAGACTCAAGGCTGAGATGGCTTGGATTAGAAGGACCTACTCCCTTCCTTAGGGACCACCAAGTCCACCTCCACTGCCTCAAAGGGTGCCGGGTAGGAGGAGTGGCTGAACAACAGTGGGCTCAGTGAGGGTTAGGGTGGTGGAGAGTAGGCACATCCCAAATCCCATATCACTATGGAACTTCTATGCCACACTGGCAGGGTGGGACTGTCCCACAGAGGTGCCCAAAGTAGTGGCTGGGACAGATGTGGTGGTCCTCCATGATGGAGACCCCAAGGGAGGTAGCAGAGGACCCCAGAGGAGGAGAAAGCAAATCCTGTTGGGGGATTCGATAGTAAGGGGATACATTTGGGGACAAGTGGAGATGAGATCCTACGGATCACTGGGGAGGCAAGGAGGGAGTGAGGGCTAGATGCCATTCACTTGGGTACAAATAACCTGGCTTAGGGGAGGACAGAAACAGTTCAGAAGGAGTTAAAGAAACTGGGGAGGGTCTTAGGTAAGTGGAACAATCTGTTACTTCTCTGAGGTGCTACCTGTCCATGACAAGGAGGATGACAGGAGGGTCTGCACCAGTGACTTCAATGTATGGTTGAGAAAGTGGTGCAGAAAAGATGGATTTGGATTAATTAGGGACTGGGGCTCCACCAGGAGGGATAGAGGCTTATAAAGGGGCAACAGTCTGCATCCCACCAGGAGGAGAACTGAGATTCTCAGTGAACAGTTTAAATGCTACATTAGTAAGCATTTAAACTAGCCCAGGGGGTGGCAGAATAAGGCAGTAAGATATAGCCTGCCCCCCATGCACACGCTTACAGGGTCTGGAGTGGGAACTTCGTTAGCGAGGAGTCCCAAAAGGAACAAACAGAAATAGGTAACCAAGAGGAAGAGGGAGGGGACAAGAGGAAAGATAATAATGTCTTTATTAGCGACATCACGGATGGGCTGGAAGGAAAGGTGTGCCTGTTCACGGATGACACAAAAATCTGAATAGAGTGGACGGGAGGGGGGGATGAGGGAAGATCTGTAAAAGCTGGAAGACTGGTCAAGGTGTTGGCAACTGGGTTTCAGTGTCGCAAAGTGCACAATTATGCACATGGTGCACAGAAACCAATGGGCAACATATAATTTGGGGGTGGATGGGGGGTGGGAGGTGCTAGCTACAAAACAGGAAAGGGACCTGGGGGTCATCATATGTGATGACCTGAAGGTAGCAAAGCAGTGTGATAAGGCAGTGGGAAAGGCTAGTAGAATGTTGGGGTGCATAGGGAGAAGTATCACCAGCAGAAAGAGGGAGGTAGTGTTACCACTGTATAGATCAATTGTCAGGCCCTACCTGGAGTACTGTGTCCAGTTCTGGAGGCCCCATCTTAGGAAAGACATTAATTGGGTGGCAGTAGTACACAGAAGGGCAACCAAAAGTGTGCATGTCTTGTATTAGAAGCTCTATGACAAAATACTCAGGGAGTTAAATATGTACTCTCTAGAGGAAAGGAGGGAAAGTGGAGACATGATAGAAACAGTCAAACAACCTCAAAGGTATCAATAAGGTATAGGATGGTGTAATTTTGCACAAAAAGAGATGCTCAAGAACAAGGAGGCATGTTATAAAGCTGGAAGGGGAGACTTAGAGGGGATTTGAGGAAATGCTTCTGTACAGAAAGGGTGGTGGATGTCTGGAACCAACTCCCAGCAGAGGTGGTGGGTACCAAAATCATATCAGGTTTCAAACATGCATGGGATAGACACAGTTGGATCTTAGTAACAGGGGTAGGGAGAAAGGCTGGAGATCAGTTAGGGTCTATAGTAGCACAGTAGGTAGGGCCCTTAGGGCATTCTAGGTGGAACAGGAGGTCCTTTTCTGCCACCAGCTTCTATGTTTCTATGTTGAATGTGCAACCCATCAGGACCAGGCACTTTGTCCACCTTCAAAGTTTTGAGGCACCTCAGCACCCTTTCTTCCAAGACTAGCCCTAACTGCAGTCCTCTCCACCTCTTCTGTTTGGCCTGCACTTCAAACTCTGGCACTGCCACTCCCTCATGGTGAATATAGAACAAAATTAACTGTAGCCACATGGGAGCTCAGACCCTGTAGTCAGTCTATTTGTCCTGAAAGGATTAACTTCTGGATCTGTGAGAAGGCTGGGATAGCTGGTCATCTGTACTGTACTAAAGTGGAAGGACCCAGCTAGCTACAACTGGAGAGCAGCAGCAGTTGCATCACTGTGGAAGAACCTCTGACTAGCACACTGTGCTTAAGATCCCTCTGAAAGTTCCTAACAAAGAAACATAGAAACAGAATCTGTCGGCAGATAAGGACCATACAGCCCACCTAGTCTGCCCATTTCCCTACTCACTGCTGCAGCCCCAGATCCTATTTGATTCCTGTTTCCAAAAGTTAAACCACCAGAAAATTCTCAGGAATTGTGACTGTCAAGCAACTGATCCCCCCCTTCTAATAAGAAAATTCCCGAAGAAAAGTGAATTCAGAAAAAAAGAAGAGACAAGAACAGAGGTGAGTGAAGTGGCCAAAATTCACTCCATGAAGTGATTCATGGAGTAATGTGGAATCTGTGACGTAATCCACAACGTGAAGTGGAGTACTTTGCATCATAATGAGGAACACTAAGTCCACTGAAACTAATGACTTTGTGTTACTCCGTCTTCCCCCAATAACTTCTGCACCAATTTTAATGCGAAGTACATAGAAATCAATGTATTTTGCATCACTTCGCCTTGTAATTGAGCTCCAAGGTGAATTTTTCAGTGATTCATGGGATTGTAGGTCACATAGGCTCTAGACTGTTCAGCACAGCCTCAGTTCTGGGTAGTGTGTGTGTAGTGGTAGCTGGAGACAGTTTGCTCTCAGAGTGTCTGCGATTCAAACCCTATAAAAGCTGTTAAAAAAGTCTTTTTGAGTCATTTTTTTTCTCAAAACTTAGTACATCGATTGTAGGAAACCTTATTGTGCTCATATCATTGAGTGTTTATTGTTTGTGCATGGATTTTGAATGTAAATTTAGAGCATTCAGTCTGTGTACTGACAGACACTTGAAGTGTGTTTTGGGATCTGTCGTGTAGGTAGATTAACTGGGAGAAAAAGGCAGTCTTTCTGTTTTGGTTATATTTTTCTTGTATAACTGTGTTAATGTACACACAGTAATATTTTCAGTAATTCTTGACATTTTTTTGCTTATTGCTGTGGTGCAGCAGTGCATAATTTCAGTTTTTGAAAAGATGTGGTTATATATACTTGTAGTGTGTGTGTGTGTGTGTGCAATGCGTGCCATCAAATCAGAGACCTTTTATTGTGCCACAGAGTAATTGCAGCAGTGTGAACCTGCTATGCATCACAGCTGCGTGATTTTGTACTGCTTTGTGGTATCTTAATTTTGGACTGTTACTGCAGTGCACTGCACCCCAAATCCAGCAAAAGGTATTCTTTTCCAGATTGGATTGTGACTTGTGAGCACTGGTTAAGGTGTTGTTGTGACTTTACATCTGCATCTCTTCTTGATTGTGCAGTCCAATCTTAATCTGTCTGTGCTTTTGCATCTGTTTAGTGCCCAATCTCCATCAGCAAGCCACAGTTGTTGGTTTTTTGGCTTCACATCCACTGGCTCAGACTGAAAGTTCATAAATCTAAATTTGTTTAGAATTTTCTTGGTGATCCCCCAAAATGCATGAAAAGAGACATGCTAGCAAAGCTGTTTCTGGCCATGGCACTGCTGGCAGGGGTAAGACTGTCTGTGGGCATGGTAGTACGCAGAAGTGCATAGCTGATATCAGGAAAGGGATTTCTCCATCAATGTGTTTTACAGTGCAGTCTGTAGCTTCACTCATAGTTGGAGGAGATGATGATGTCCAAGCTGGTGGTGTTAGTGCAGTTTCTGCTGGCATGAGTATTGCTGCCTCAAGTTCCACTTCTGACCATTTAACTGTGTCAGAAAATATAGTTGAGTCTAAAGCAGTGAGTGACAGTGTAGATGATGTCATACTCCCCATTCCCAGAAACATCCCCATGGTAGCTGAACATGAATCTGATCATGGCAATGCTAACGCACAATGTCACATTTCTTCCATCAGTACTGGACTGGAGGAGGATGCAGATAATCCCTGTGAAGAATTTACCAAACATTAATGAAACTTGCTTGAAATTGAAATACCTCCTCCCAAAAAAAATACTTACCTTCACTTGCTTGACAGTATTTCAATGTCACAGTTCCTCATCAAATACAGAAATGCACACACCTGTGACACAAAACAATGATTCCATGTATATATATCGATAAATTTTATATATATATATATATATATATACAGTATATATATACACACACACACACATATATATATATATATATATATACAGTTAAGGTCAGGTTCTGTGGAAAACAATGATGGTGACAGGCAGGTACATTAATCAACTTACCAAAGGTAGTATTAGTGTACACACAAAGGGCATCCTTCCTGTTGTGGTCAGTGCAGCTCACTTTGGGCAACCAACAGCATTCTCAGTCTCATCATCTTGGACAATAAACTCAATGGTCAGGTTATCCTTCTTGCACACTGTTTGGCAAGATACTGTGCATCATCCCATCACAGTCAGGTCAACTGCACCATTACATGCAACTCCAACAGCAGCAGTAGGGCACTTAGTTCTTATTGGAATGTGGAGCGTGGAGACTTTACATTTCTTGTTATGCTCCTGTTTCACTTCGTCAGCACTGGGGAATTTTCTAGATGCAAGACAGTGGCATTTTGGGGATGCACATTAATTCTGGTGACTGTGTGTGAACACTGCATGCATGACTGAGTGTGCCATTAATTCTGGGAGGCTTTGCATTTCTTGTTATGCTCTTATTTAACCTCGTCAGCACTGGGGAGTTTTCTGGACACAAGACAGTAGCTTTCTGGGGGATGCACATTAATTCTGGTGACTGTGTGTGACCACTGTGTGCAACACTGACTGTGCCATTAATTAATTCCCTTCCTAGTTATATTCCAACTTCATAATGTCTGTTTCCAAAAATAAATATTTTTGGAGCCTCAGTAATGCTTGCTTTCTGTCATGATATTGTGAAGGTTTGTTAAAAAGCAGGATTGAGCAGTGCAATTATATGATGCTAAACTGCATATGTGTAGTCCTCTGTGTGCAGATACTGTCCAGCTTCTTGCAAACATATATATGCTGACTTGTTCCAGTGGTTATGGTATAAAGAATAAAGATAAGAATATATAATGTATATTTTATTTGTACCATCATCATCATCAGTGGACAAAGTCATATAATATGTTTTCAGAGGTCTCGGGGCAGTAAGCACCTCAGTCACACTGCACATGCACACATGACTTTTAGGAGATCATATCACAAAAAACTCATGCTTTTCAACAAACTGTACCCAACAGACATGAACTATTGCTGAGGCACCCAAACTATTTCATGGTGTACAGACATTATAAAGTCAAAAAATATATAACAGTCCAGTTCACTACCACCACACTGGGCTACCACATTTCTTCTTTGCATTTCTTGTTCTGAACTAAGTGATGTCTTTCTAGTTTAGACTGGCAGTGGTAGTTTTGCAGCAAGTTGCTGTACACCATAACATGACGTGGCACCAGTGGTAGCACAGTGTGGTGGCAGTGGACTGGATCTGTTATACATTCCGACTTTATAATGTCTGTACACCATAAAATATTTGGGGGTGCCTAAGCAATATTTCATGTCTCTTGGGTACGGTTTGCTGAAAAGCAGGAGTTTTTTGTGCTATGATCTCCTAAAAGTCATGTGTGCACTGTGACTGAGGGCCACACTGCCCCAAGACCTCTAAAAACATATTATATGACTTTGTCCGCTGCTGTTGATGATGGTACAAATAAAATGTACATTATATATTCTTATTTTTATTCTTTATACCATAAACACTGGAACAAGTCAGCATATATATGTTTGCAAGAAGCTGGACAGTGTCTGTACCCAGAGGACATTTCACTGCACACAAGCAGTTTAGCACAGTATAATTGCACTTCTCAGTCCTGCTTTTTAACAACACTCCACGACAGAAAGTAGACATTACTGAGGCACCAAAAATATGTTAGAGTAAACATTCTTAACTTGGAATATAAAAGGGCAATAAGAAACACACTGCACTATGTGGACAGCTGCTTGTAAACAATACCTGGTTCCAAAAGTGCAAGGCAAACACACAAAACCACATCTCCATATGAATACATGCCACAAAAAAATGTTCAATGCCACTGCAACATTACTGGTAGCAAAACAAGGCACACACAAATGACCACTGCACTTTGCTGCTTAAGCCTTCATTAGGAGGCACACCACTGAAGGCCTAACCACCAAAACACAAGGCTCATTACTGTGTGCCTTGTTTTGTCATAAATACAGTTGCAGTAACAGGGAAAATATTTTAGTGGCATCTATTCATGTGGAGTTATGGCTTTCTGGTTTTGTTAAAGGAGTAGTCAACAAAGAATTTGAAAAGAACACATGTTATGCAGAACACTTTTGATTTGTATGTAAAGTCCTAGTGCGACCTTCCCTCTTTCTGCTATTAAGAGTTTTTACTAAATTAGCTTGCTACCTTTATGGTAGATTTGTGACCCCTGTGGATCTTCTTCATATCAAATATGTTTATTGCCTTTATCGCTCTGACAATGCACCCTGTGTCATGTGACAGTGATGTAGAAAAGCCCATAGATTTACCATATGTACAACAGCAGAGCTGTGTAACTGTTGTTATGCAGTGAGACCAAGTGGCAACTGTTACAGTTCAGCAATATACCTCAGAGCTAGGTGAGTGTGGTTTCCACTCGAAAACTGCTAGTCAGTTACACAGCTCTGCTGTTGTGAACTGTGCATTTGCTAAATCAATGGGCTATGCTACATCACTGTCACTAGACACGGGTGTATTGTCAGAGTGATAAAGGCAATAAACTGATTTAATATGAAGATCCACAGTGGTGATAAAACTACAATAAAGCTTGAAGGCTAATTTAGTAAAAACACCTAATAGCAGACAGAGGGAAGGACACACTAGGGGAGGGACTTTACATGCAAATCAAAACGCTCTGCATAACATATGCTGTTTCAAATTTTGGGTGGACTACTCCTTTAAGTTTAAATAATGATGGCAGGTACAACCTGGTACTTAAAACAAGAAAAACCAAAACAGTGCACACACACTTAACAGAAGGGGGGGGGGCAGGATACAAACTACAGAAGACAAGAAAAAAGTGCATAATTATAAGATCCAGGGAGTGGTGGGGGAATACATTTTTATGACACAGGGAGGGTGGTGGGGGGCACATGGTGAAAGAAAAAAAACTAGTGTGTTCCCGTGGTGGTCCAGCAGCAGCTGGAGCATGGCCATCATCTGCAATTGATGGCCCTCTATCAGCTCCAACTGCTGCTCGACAGCACTCACCCTCTCATTTGAGGCATCCACAGCACTCCAGAGAACTGCAATGCTGGCCTGAGTTACAGGCAGTTCTCTGGGGTCCAGATGTGCTGCAGTTGGTGGTGGTGCTGGTGAAGCAGCAGGTGCTGCCATGGCCCTCCTCCTCCTCTTAGGGCCATGTACAGTCGCCACCTCTGCCACAGAAGGGCCAGCAGGTGCAGACCTGACCCTCCTCCTCCTCCTCTTAGGGCCATGAACAGCCATCCCCTCTGCCACAGAAGGGCCAGCAGGTGCAGGCCTGGCCCATTCTGTAGCAGCCTGCCACTGTACCCAGTGGTGATTGATCATGTGGGTGCACTGGCCCCCGGTCCCCACGTGACTTCCCGGGGGCCACAGCGCACCTTCACCTCACAAATGTGGCACTTCACCAGGCTTCTGCCCCCCCTCACAATCAAAGAACTCCCAAACCAGGGAGGAGCGGGTTGGACCAGGCACACGTGGGGGGGTAGATGCACTGGCTCCACACTTGGGACCGGGAGTGCAGGCACATCCTGCTCAGGAGCTGGTGCTGGTGGTGGTGGTGGTGGTGGTGCAACTGCCTGAGGAGGAGCTGGTGGTGGTTCGCTTGATGCTGCAGCAGGCACACCAACTCTTCTTGCTTCGGGGGCAAGATTTTACTCCCGTCCATTGTGAACCGACCACCTCCATGCAGCAAACTGCTCCCTGGCCACACCATGGAACTGCCCCTGCTCCCAGACATTCCCTGTTCCATCTCGACTGCCCTCCTTTGGTTCAACTGACATACAGAGACACACACAATACAGACACACACACACAGTCAGGCACACACAGACAACAACTAATAAAACTAAGAAAAAAAGAAACTCACGGAACAAATTAAGTAACAAAATGGTCTACAATAAAACATGAACAGATGTAGCTTTTAAAAAAGCTTTTGAAACTGCCTCGCCTCCCAGATATCTCTCTCGCTCTCTCTCTGTCTTTCTTTCTCCAAGTGCTCTGACTGCCTCCTCTCTCTCTCTCTCTCTCTCTCTCTCTGCACAGGCGAAAGTGAAAGTATCTCTTAGAGCATGAGTCACTTCCTTCCTGCCTGGCTAGAGCATGTGACTCACAGTACTGTAAGCCACGTGATGTTTGGGGGCTGCCAATAGACTTGTCACTCCACCTTACTTCGCGTTAAGGCAGAATGACAATGCAAAGTAATAATTACAAGGTGAAGTGAGCCTTTTACAGTAGTCACTTTGTGTTGCGGAGTGCCATCTCAAAGTGCCCACTTCGCGGGCCCTTTGCCGTCGGAATTTAAATTTGCGGCATCTCTAGTCAAGAACAAGAAGGCCCGATTGCTACTTTTATCAGTAGATTCTCTCCCTCAGTTTTGGTGTTTGAATAGTTCCTTGCAGAAAGTATATTTCCCACTCCTAAACAGAAAATGTTCTGATTTTGGGAGGCTTTGTAAGTTGCACAGCAGGAAACAGTGCATGTTGATATGCAGATAAGTTATGCAAATTGATTTTTTTCTTGGTTCATCATTGTGCTTTAAAGGTAATAGGAAACAGTTCTTAGACCTCTAGATGCCTTCTAGATGTTCTTTTATTGGCTATGCACTATTCTGACATGTTTTTGACCTGTTTTGTTAAATGAATAAGTCTAATTTTGTTGCTTTTGTAACTACTCTGGATCCCTCTCTTCTCAGCAGTTGCTGCTCTCTGTTTTCATACTGCGTGAACATTCTGTGACATCAGAAAGGTTCCACCTTTGGAACATGCCAGTGATCCAGTGCCAGGCAATTAGGGCCCCAGTCAGCAATGTCACTTATCACTTTTGTGCAGGGGGCTGCAACCCCCGCACCCACCCCTCATGAGGAGCTGTGCCCCCTAGACACCCCCAATTAAGGATTCCTATTCCGAGGGGGGCAGACCTTGGGGAGTGGGTGGTGAATCCTGCATTTGGTGCCATGATTGCCTGGCACCATAATGCCAGTACTCTGAGTGCTGTAAGGGCATCAGAAACACCAATTCCAGGCCATTCAGATAAATAGCATGGAATGGGAGTTTCTGATGTCATAGAATGTCTTAAAAATATGAAAATCAAGAGCAGTAGCTGCTGAGGAGAGTGGAACTCAATGAAGATCTGAAGCTACCCCAAAGCTAGATCATTTACTTATTAAAAAATCATCAAAGCATATCAGAATACATAACTGGCATGGAAGGGAAGATGGAAGGGTAGATAATTATGCAAAAGTCATTTCCTACCTCCTCTAAAGGTTCAGCAACTTCATGAACTTTGTATTGATGGACTGTTCATAAACTTTGTTCATGAACTGTGTTGAAGAACAGCCGGTGAACTCTGATGGATGTTAGTGAACCATTCAGGAACATTCATCACAGTTCATGAGTTGAGAACTTCATTTTGATGGGGAAGGCAATCCCCAAAAACAGCAACCAGAACAAGGAAGGAGCTGCACTCCAAAGTAAGAACACAGACCACAGCCATGGAATGATGTGAAGGCTTATTTAGTAAAATGCAACAAATGCAAAACACTGTGAAGTGTGTGGCACAGATAACTCTTGCTAGTATCTGGGTGCCCCCATGCTTTGCACATCAGAGCTTTGTCAGCGGGCCTTCACATTGTTTTGTGACTGTGGCCTGTTTTCTTACCTTGGAGTGCTGCTGCTTCTGAGTTACTGTATGTGCCAGCTCATCCTTTCAGAACATCCTACAGTATGCACCCTGGCTGTCACCAAGGTCCTAAAGTGTAGTGTACTCATAGTATTAACACATGTTCTGGAAAACAGGATTTTTGCCACTTAGACACCATCTGCTGCTTTTCCTGGCCTAAAGTCATAACCCTCTGCTTGTGATATCAGAATTATTTCAATGGCAGCTGGTTGTGATGTCATAAGCAGAGAATTATGACTTCACAGCAGGAATAGATAATGTGAACAGATGAAGCCTAAAGGAAAAAGTTCCTGTTTTAATGATGTACCTTCAGTAGCAAAAAAAAAAATGGAAGATCCTGAAATTCAGTTTTGGGGATTCATTTTGTGTAGCTAATTTTTTCTGATGTCAACTGTGAATATTGTGCTGGAGATCAGAAACTCTCTTCAAAGAATTGCCCCACAGTCCAGGAAAATATTCTTTGTGTTTTTTATTTACGTTACTTGTTTACCAGTTCTGCCCCTTGTCTACCAGACCACCAGGGACACTGGTTTACCGGGATTGAGAAAGGGCATATTCCATTTTGCACATTGTGAAAAATGGTATTGTCACCGGTGTCTGCTAAGCCAAAATCCGGTTTTACCGTTGTTTGGTTTTGTGTACTTTATTTAACAATTTTTAACTCTGCTAACATGCATTTTAGCAATTTTGACCTCCACGATTACACATACTTTAATCCTTGTACCAATTTAAAGTTATTTTAGGTACAAGATGTGATGGCAGCAGCAACACTGCAGCCCCCATCCCTAAGGTGTGATGGAAGCAGTACTACAGCCCCCATCCCTCTCATGTGATGACAGCAGCAACAGCACTATGACCTCCCTCCCTCAGGTGTGACAGAAGTAGCAGCACTGTGGCCCCCATCCCTTAGGTATGATGGCAGCAGTACTACATTCACCATTCCTCATGTATAATGGCAGTATCAGCACTATGGCCCCCATCCCTCAGGTGGGACGGCAGCTGTACTACATTCCCCATCCACCAGTGGTGATGGCAGAAGCAGTACAGCCCCAACCCCTTCAGTGTGATGGCATTAGCAACAATGCAGATCACATCCCTCAAGGTTATGGCAGTAGTGACAGCACTATGATCCCCTTTCTTCAACACCCACATCCCACATGCATAAGTTACAAATGACTTGGTCTCTTTGCTTGTTAGAATTCAGATGTGAATTCATCTGAACCATCACTGCTAAGGTGGACTACCTTTGTTTTTTCCTATCTATAATTTAACTGCCTGAATTGGATTTCTGCCTGTGACACCACTGACCAGGGTTAGGGAACAGACTTGGGTGTTGGAGGGCCAGCTGGCGGGTGAAGGCTTGAGTGTCCAATGACCACTCACCTTCTCCTGGGAGGGAGGGTGGATTCATGGCTCAGTATTTGCTGGCCCCTGGTGGAGGCCAGAGGCAAGACTACATGTCAGCCCCTCACTGCAGGAGGGAGTGTGACGGACGTTGGCTTGTGCCTTGACATCATGTGACCGAAGGATGGCTGTTGGGCCCTCCATAAGCTGGAAGCCCCAGACATGTGTCCATTCTGACCCTGCCATGCTAGGATACACAGGAAGCTCTTTGGGGCAATTATCCTCCCCTGGTAGCCTCCCATGGGGTAGGGACCCACTCAATGAAGGGTTACTTTGGGTTACCTGGTAGCACAGCAGTAAGAGCCAGTGGATGGTGGTCGGACTCAGCAGCAGTGGTAGGGGGCTTTGGCAGGTCTGAAGGAGTGGATGGCCAGGGGGTAGGAGGAGCAAAAAAAAAAACTGCTTGAATTTGCTTCTTTGAAATAAAGTGTCTTCACCTAAAAAATCCACAAGTGATTAGTGGAGGACCTTCAAATGGATTCATACATCTCCCAGACATGTGGATGCTTTTTTTTTACTTGGTGTCCTGTGTCCATGAAAAAGGTGTCTCCCAGTTTTCATGTCTTTGTTCAGATGTAAATTGAGAACTACTCTGCCCACCAGCATCATACAGCCCCTGGGGTCTTACCTTCTGTATATCATTGACTGTGCTTTCAAAATCCACTGGCCAAACATAAGTATTCTTAAATACATAACATCTGCTTTTTGTTGAAGCAGTCTATCAGAAAACTTTTTGTCGTCACAGATACTGAAACAGCAGGTGGGGGAAAATGTGCAAATGACCCAGTTCACCTACATAGGGGGCTAACTCTGAAGTCTTTTCATAAGTAGTAAGGCATTTTCTTCTTTGTGAACATACTTTCATTCAGAGTAGATTTCATTCAAACAACTGAGGATTTTGGATGGCCCTACTGATTATAAACTTGAATAAGTTAATTGGTAGCAGTAATCCTGCATTTAGCAATCTACAACCTAGATGGTTATATGCAAAGAATACAATAAAAAACTGACTAAAATCTAAAAATAAGCTTATAAAACAGATAAAATGCATCTGAACATTTATCTTTACCTATACAAAATCATTGCAGCCCTAGTGAACATGAGTAAATTACATTTACACTGCTACTATATTCTATGATGTAGTAAATATATATATTGATATTTTTTATATTCTTTGTAAAGCAGGTAAGGCCCACTAGGCAGATCTGTCTGTTTTAAGGAGAGACCTAGAAGCACTGGGGAGGTTAAGTGACTTGCTTGGAGTCACACAGTATTCAAGAGGAGGTTGTGGGACTCAAACCGAAGTCTGCTGGATGTACCAGTTCAATCACTGTTTGTTACTCTTAACCACTAGGCATGGGTGCTTAAACTGAATGGCTGATTACAACAAAGCAGTGCTGGTGATTTCCTTACTGACTCTATATGCAGCAAAGCAGAAAGAATGCAAAACACAGCAGCATTCATTATAAGATGCTGAAATCTGGGTGACCCCACTGGCACTGCAGTGCCTGTTGCCCTGCAGAAGCAGCGACTCCGGAGTCAGAAGCAAACACAGGTTGCTGGAAGTCTGGCCAGGGAGTAGGATCGAGCACCTGAGGGACTGCTCTCCTCCTCCAGGGAGGTGGGCTGCAGGTTCTGCTTCTTTACCACCACCTGTGTGACCACGGGTGGTGGTGCAATAGTGCTGAGAGTGATCAGGAGGGGAGGACACTAGCCAGGATCTGGAGCAGTGGCATGTCTCTATGTGACCTACCTCCTTGGATCTCTAGTGCGGTGCCCACAGGGACAGAGACCAGAAAACCAGAAACAATCACCCCTCGGCCACTGGCAGAAGGGACCCAGGTGCCCCAGACTTGTAACCAGGCTCCATGGGGACCCACTGAGCTGCCTGACACACACTAAGGGAGCGTGGAGTGGTGACCTGGGGTACCCTCCCTTCCCACCTGGGGGGGTACAATCTAGGCAGGATAGGGGCAGGCCCACAGGAGCTCCTGAGCATTACCTGGGGTGAAGCTAGGGGATACCCAACCTAGGGATCTCTGAAAAGTGGAGACTGATACTGTGAGAAGGGGACATAGAAAGAGAAAAAAAAAAAAAATTTAAAAAGATACTGAAATCTTAGAGATTCTGTGCAGTGACATGCAATTTCCATGAGGCACCGGTACAAGAATTAAAAATCCACAAACCAAGCAGGATTCCGTGATTGCTACCGGTGTTACCGGTAAAAATGGAAAACCAGGGTCCCTGCAGACCACCTCTCATCCCCATTTGAGCCTTCTCTGTCACTTATCCCTGATCTCTACATCCTCCTCCCATTAACTTTCCACTCCGTTATGATGTCTTCTTGGAGGGCTCCAGGAAGCACCACTTGTAGGACTGTGCAGTATTAGGAGGCAAAACTAAAGGGCTACATAGTTACTCATGGGGTAGCAGTGAGGCAGGAAACATTGGGCCAGACAGTGCAGAAAAAAACATATAAACAACAAGTCTCGGTACAAGATAGGGTATTACAGACAAACTGGATGGACCAATGGTCTTTTTCTGCCATCTTTGTCTATTTTTCTGTGTCTCTAGGATGGCTGTTGGCATCATTGGGTCGAGAGTTCGGGCATCATGCTACTCATACTTAGGATTTCTTGTTTCTCCTGTGGACTGCCCAGCACAGGATGTCAATGGCAAGGGCTCACTTGCATGTGTGCACGTGCAGGAGGATGTCAGCACTCCAGAGCCAGTCGCCACCCCCTCTCCCACTGACAGCTCTAACTACACCATCACCTGTGCCTCTCCATCCCTGAAGGAGCAACACAGCCTCTGAAATGCTTAACCCTCAGGCTGGCACTGATTTGTCATTTATTTATTTGGAAACCGGGAGGACACACTGTGCCAAGGCTTGTTTCTTGGTGCGACCCAGGGGGAGGTAACGAAGGGTACATAGCAACAATGAGTACATTAGATCACACAAATCAGGAAGTAGTACAGTGATTGACTAGTGTAACCCCTAGATGGCGCTATCCCAGGGGCTACTACCCCTGCCTGATTTGCCACTAACAGGTTGAGGGGCCTGGATCCAATGGCGGGTGCCTCCACCCAGAGGTCAGGGTTTGCAATAGTTAGACTAACTTGGTCACAGCCCTCTGGGACACTGCAACCCCCCTTTCTTCCCACTAGTGGCCCACACAATATATCAGAATTACCTTCACAGTATACACTACCCCAGGACTGGTTCCGGCACTGGGACCTCCTGTGAAATGAGATACAGTGCAACAATCACAGTACAGTACTTTAACATAGACAAATACCTCAGGCAGTATAACTTTGCTGAAACAAGCAGCTCTGATTTATTTAGGGGATGTAACAAGGACAGGAAATCAGGTTAATTAGCTTATCACTCTAATAATCTACCTATGGCTCTGTGCACAGGCCTATCCCTATCAGTTACTGTCCTGGGTACCCAAGCCCACAGAGCTGAGTCAAAACCATGGCAGCTGGTAGGGGCCCTTTCACAGAGAAGGAGAATTAAACAGTCAGCAGTAAAGTAATTCCATTTGGATTTAATGTGGCAATTCAACAGGAGCGACCCTGAATTAGTACTCACGACCTCCAAATAAGATAGGGTCCTTCAATGTCAGCAGGGCTCACTTGAAGTACACAAACCTCTTCACACATTTATATAAAAGAAAGCACTATACCAGGCAGGCTGCATCTGTATCCCGATCGTAATTACTGCACAATACCGGAGAACACACAGCAGATTCAGTTCCTGACAGACCGAGTGCAATTTTCAGCAATTCCTCCAGTCTTCTACAGGGTGAGCCTGGTTTCTACTCTTCAGATATCCTTTGATTCTCTTCACAGGACAGTTCAGTCTAACAAGCTGTTACACAAGCTGCAGACCGGAACTCTGGGCCTTACACACGTTTTGACTAAAACTGCACACTGAAAAGCACAGGGCTCCTTCCTTCTTCACTGCCAAAGCTCAACTGAAACTCCAACCGACAAAACCGGGCACTTCCTTTGAGTTCCTCCCAGTTCTTGACTGGATTGGCTGTCACTCACAATAGACTGCTGCTGTTGGTCCAAAAAGGTGCTGAAGTCTAAACTACATCTCCCAGAGTCACTGTCTATACAATCCTCTTGTGGCTGGCTCAGATTATGAGTCCAAGTTCTGATTCGTCCAAGGCACCACTTTAGAGCTAGCTTACCCCACACTGATTGGTCCAGTTCAGCAGTTCAAAACTAGAATGGGGAAGTAGGCAAACACAGTTCTGACTGCAAAGAAAGCAGGTTAGACAAACTGTATTTTCATTATTACTCTAAATTATTTCTGGCAAACAGTTACATCTTTCAGATAGGTTCCCTTTGTACTCCTAGTGACTGCAAAAATGGAGTGAATTGGCAGCAGTTCGAGTGGTACTCAAACAGAGAAACACACAGTCCCCCCATATAAACTAATTATGTCTGCAAGCAGACAGCTCTTAAAGAGACAGTACCAGAGGCTCTAAAAACACTCACTGATAAGTGGCTTAAACGCCAAACACCATTCAGGCTTGGAGCATTCAAGCAAGCTCCTGGAAGTCTTTTGGGAACCCCCATTTGCAGGGAGGGTTACACCCTTCCTGGCCTGGGAAAGCTGGACGTCAGCGTCAAGCAAGTACCCCCCCATAAGTTTTAACTGCAACCATATACATTTGCATTAGGCTCACACATGTAATCATCAGTCAATATATCATTTTACCAAGAATACATTTCTGAAACATTGCAGTACGTCACTCTTTACACAGTATTACACACATTGTACCATAACTCAAGTTATTACCTCTTGTACATGAAACCTGAAGAGAGGGCCCTTCCTATCAGTTACCTTGGGCTGGACGGGGCAAGGGCACCATACTGAGAGGACACACAAGTAACTTGAGTTAGCACTGACGCTCAGTTTGGGCAATGAGCTCGGGGACACATACACTCCTTTATGGACAACATTGAGAGGCAATCCACAGGCCTCAGAGGAATCATAACTGAGGTGCACCACAGGCTTTACAACTCGACCAGTCTTTCTAGGGGAACTGTTACAGTCTCTGCACTCTGAGCCTCATTTTCAGCATTGTCCTCACTTGTCAGGGAGTCTCCATGGGGTAGAGAGGCTAGAACTTGGGGCACTTTCAGCTCCAGGAGTTACAGTTTCTGAGTCCACAACATTTGGCTCGCATGGAGAGCTTTCGGACACTGGCAGTGGACTGTCAGGGCACTCAAAATACTCTTCTTGTTCTGGTGTATCACCAGTCTGACCCAATCCATCATTTTCCTCCCTGAAAGCTCAAACAGTTCAACCATGCACAATGATTCCATTTCATCTGATCTGATGCTTTGCACTTCACTTTCTGGGAGCATTGGCTCAGGAGGCGGCTGGGGGCTTGGACAGTCCAGAAGGCCCAGCTTCATCTCCAGTATTGACTAGGGATTGCCCCAAACAATTGACTCAGTTCATAAGAAGGATAGTATTCAAAGTCACGCTCACTTTCTTCCGATATGGACTGACAGTCATGCTCAACTGGGACTTGTGGAGGAACACTTTAACTTTGCTTCTGTAGGTGCAGACTTTCTTGATCTTTTCTTAGCAGCAGCTCTAGTCACTGGTCCAGAGGGGCATCTTCTAGGGGCTCAGACTCAATTAAGATTTGTCCAATGGGCAGTAAATGATTTCTATGCATTGTTTTTACATCTTTTGAATTATTCTCAGGCCTTACTTTGTACACTGGCAGATCATCTAGTTTGCCCACTACAATGTGAGGAGATGGTGCCATCTGTCAGCAATCTTGTGCTTGCCATGCAGTCCCAGATTTCTTAGCAATACCCGATCTCCCTCCTGGAGTTCCTGTGCTTTCACCTTTTTATCATACCTTTCTTTGTTGGCCAGATTTCTTTTGGCAGCCATGGTTTGAGCCAGTTGGTACGCATGAGTTAGCTGGGCCTTTAACTTTTGCACATACTGTAAATAGTTGTCAGCTTGAACCCCATCAGGAGAGACCCCAAAACACACATCTACTGGTAGTCGAGCTTCTCTTCCAAACATCAGGCGGTAGGGGAGAACCCAGTGGCATCACTTTTGGTGCAGTTATAAGCATGTACCAGGGTGCTAATTTGTTGGCTCCATCTAGGCTTGTCCTTTGGGTGCAGGGTGCCTAGCATATCTAACAAAGTGCGGTTGAAACGTTCAGGCTGTGGGTCCCCCTGGGGTGGTAAGGAGTGGTTCTGGACTTTCGCACTCCCACAGAGAAAGCATCTCTTTGATCAGACGACTCTCAAAGTCTCTCCCTTGATCAGAATGGATTCTTTGTGGAGCCCCATAGTGAACAAAAAAGTTTTCTACAAGTACTTTGGCTACAGTGGATTCTTTCTGGTCTTTGGTGGGGAAAACTAGGGCATATCTCGTGAAATGGTCAGTGACCACCAGCACATTACTGATATTTCTTTGATCTGACTCCAAACTTAGAAAATCAATACAGACTAGCTCCATGGGTGCACTGGTGGTTATGTTAACAAGGGGGCAGCCCTCTGGGGCAAAAGCTTTCCTCTGTAAGCAGCTTACTACAAGTTCGAATGTGTTGCTCCACATCAGCCCCATCTTAGGCCAATAGAATCTGGATCTCACCAAGTCAAGTGTTCTGTCTATACCAAGGTGCCCCATGTGGTTGTGCAAGGACCTCAATACTGAGTCTCGAAGGCAGTGGGCAGCACTAGTTGTTGTTTGTCTACTTGTCCCCTCTGTCTACTGTTTCTCTGTATAACAGTTTATTGATCAGTTTCAATTTAGGACCTTCTTTGTATAACAGTGCAGTTCTCAAATCAGTGGAGCGTAATTTGGACACATCTTTTCCGCATAGAGGGCTTCTAAAGCTGCTTTGATCATGGGATCGCGAGTTGAGCCCGCGGAATACTGTCATTGTCCAGCTGAGGCAGTGCACCAATGTCTATTGCAGAAAAGTGGCAATAAGCGGCAGGTATGCAATTCTCAGAGGGTCCCAAGCAATCCACCATGCAGTCCACTGCGTCCGTGGACATTGTTCCTCCCTGTCAAACTTCGGCAGAGTGTCGAATGTCAGGTTCTGCTAATCGGACCCAATCATTCTGGGGAACAGACCTCCTGGAGAGAGCATCAGCATCTATGTGGTTCAGACCTGCTCGGTATTCGAGCATAGTCGTATGTAGATAATGCAGAAAGCCACCCTATGGCCAGTGGCATCCAACTTAGCTGAGGTCTGCACATAGGTTAAAGGATTATTGTCAGTTTTACTAGTATTTTAGCCCCATACAAGTACTCATGGAATTGGTCAACAATAGCCCACTTCAAAGCTAGAAACTCTAACTTATGTACAGGATAGTTCTTTTCAGATGGGGTCAGACTTCTACTGGCAAAGGCCACTGGTCTCAGGCCATTCTTGTGCTCTTGGTACAACACAGCCCCCAACCCTTGCAAGCTAGCATCAGTGTGCAGGACATAAGGTTTTCTTGGATCGGCATAGGCCAGCACTGGAGCATGGGTAAGTTGATAAATTATCTCATGAAAAGCAGTCTCACAATCAGGAGTCCAGCGGGCCCCAAATACTTCACTCGGATGAAAATACACTCTTTCAGTCTTGAGGACTGACTTTTGGTATTTTTGTGGGTTGGGGATACCCTTGAGTAAGGTTAAGTAAAGGCGGATCACTCTTGAATAGTCCTTGATGAAGCGCCGATAATAACCACAGAATCCCAGGAATCTTTGCAGTTCTTTTAGATTTTTGGGCTGCGACCAGGTGGTCAAGGCCTCAACTTTACTTGGGTCGGTCTCTATTCCTCGGTGGATACTATGTGTCCCACATACTTTACTGATGTTTGAAAGAATTGACACTTATCAATGGACAGTTTAAGGCCAAAGTCCTCCAGTCGGTCCAATACCTTAAATAATCTGCTCTCATGTTCCTCCAGTGAGCTGCCAAACACAATAACATCATCTAGGTATACCAGGCACTCTAGTAAGTTCATGTCCCCACTGCACGCTCCATCAATCGTTGAAAAGTGGCTGGGGCACCTGAAATCCCTTGAGGCATCCTCATGAATTCATAGAAGCCAAGCGGACAGATAAAGGCTGTCTTTTCACGGTCCTCTGGGGCCATCGGGATCTGATAGTACCCTGCGGAGATCCAGCACAGAGAACCACTTGCTCCCGTTTAGGCAGTCAAAGCATCCTGAATGCGGGGCATTGTGTACTGATCAGGGATAGTCCGCGGTTTAAGGTGCGATAATCCACACACATCCTTACTGTTCCATTCTTTTCCTCACTACCACAATGGGGAAGCACAAGAGCTTCTGGATTCTTGTATTACACCAGCAGCTAACATCTCTTGCAGATGCCGTCTCACATCATCTATGTCAGCAGGTGCCAGGCGTCGAGACCTCTCATGAAATGGTCTTTGTCATGCAGCGGATATTGTGCTCAGCTCCTTGCATGCATCCCACGTCCCATTCCTTTAAAGAAAACACCTGGTCTATCTGGGCAAGCTTCTCACTGATCCTCACTTTCCATTCAGCTGGCAGCGGGGAGTCGCGAAATCAAACAAGTCAGGCGTTACTCTGTCATTCTTCCTTGAACTCTTGCTGCTGGTAGCACTGCAGTGTCTGCACAATGCACATTAGCCAGGATGCAACCTCTATTTACTCGAATGTCTCTTTCAGACACATTATGAACTTGGACCATTACCCTTCTGGCATAAGCATGGGCTCTAGCGGGCAAAATACTAAGCTTGACCAGCAGTCCTCTGGCAATTTTCCATCGCCTGGTGCATCCAACATTAATATTTTATTCTTAACATCCTTTCATACGGACCTCTCCCTGTAAGATGCGCTGGGCATTTGGCGCCAGGATCAGAGACTCAGGATCCTTCTTCCATACAATTCCGACCGGTTCCTCTGGTTCTATTTTTCAGCATCTCTCTGTGCCTCATAGGCCTTCTTAATTAAAGCCGGAACTCTTAAAGCTCTACAGTCTTAGACCCCTGTTTTTCATAACACAACTGTGCCAGCCTTCCGAACATATGAGCATTTGTTCCAATCAACAAGGGACACCATCATACAGTCCAGTGGGGGACACACTAAGGCTAGGGTCTCTACTTGTTCGCCACTCCAGCCACGGAGGTGGGGAAAGACAGCCAAATTCGGATATACCCGAATAGGGGTAGGCCTTCTCACTTAACCCCATACATGCAGTCCTTCTAATGGTTGTAAGGTACGTCTGACAAATGCTTCTGATACCAATCTTGGAACATAATTGTCACTTGGAGCCACTGTCTAATACAGCTCTTGTAGACACTCCATTCACCTTTACAGTGGTCTCCATGGAGGGACCCACTATTCTGGACCAGTCTGGAGGCGGTAGTGGGGTCTGGGCAACTGACCTTGCCACAAAAGGACGTGAGTTAGCATTTTTGGTGCCCTCACTGGGATCATTTCGTGCACCTCTTAACCACTGATTTGTTCTCCGAAGCTCTCCTTGTAGCCTATATGCAACTTTTTCAGTGTCTTTTGGGGACTGGCATTCCCTTTTCATGTGCCCATCTTTCCCACAATTATAGCAAAACATACTTTCTGGAGTTTGAGCTGGCCGAGGCGCCACACTGGGAGCCAGGGCGGGGGTATTACTAACTGGAAACCTGGGTGCCATCTCTGTCTGTGGCGTGATAAGCATTTGGAGACATCTCGTCAGTTTCTCCACTTCCATGGTCAAGGAATTGAGTTTGGAGCTGTTATCAGCAGGAGATACATGGGTGGGTATCCCACCCCATAGCAGATGCAGTCGGATATAGGTCAGGGCCCATACTTGCAGGCATGGCCTTCATAAAGGGACTGTTTTGAATTCCGGATCTCTCTCAACAGTTCGCCCCATTGTGGCATATCTTTTCCTTGTCAGAGCACTCATTGACTGCCAACCTCTGCCCCTGAACTTCACTTGATGGGTCACCCTCAGTCACTCGGTCGTAGCGCAGCTATTGGTGCAGGTCCCTCCCGAGGTCGTCTTTTCTCAACTCCTCGAATTTCTCTCATTAACTCATCATAGGAGGGTGGGATTCCAGTCGATCTGCCAGGCGTAACTGAAGCAACAGCAGTTCTGAGAAGGGGCAGACTTAAGGATCCTGTCCAGCCTGGTTCGGTCCAGTTCAATCGCTGGCAAACTACCTTTTCTGAGGCATTCTTGCAACAATTTTCCAGCCGAGACATACACAGACAACAACTCCCTTGGTACTGTTGTGCATCTCTTACTCTCCACCATAGGTCCTCATCAGAATCTGGGCTCCCATACACATTCTCCAGGGCCTCAAGATAGGCCTGTGCAGTCACTTCAGGGTTACTGGCCCGTTTAGCCTGAATGGTAGCCAGGGCAGGACCTCGGAGGCTCTCACTAACCCTCTTTCGCTTTGACTTCCGAGCATTGCCATTCTAGCACTTGGGGGCAACATAGTCTATCCAGGTCTCCCAGTCATCCTCCCTTGGGGGTGGGAGGGTGCCAGAGAAGATCCTCAACCTTCGGTAAGAGTCGTGACTAATGGCAGGTGCAGAAATTGAGTCTGCATTGGTTCAGCCACCATTACGGGCACTGGAGCGAGAAGGTGTTGGGGAGGAACACCCCAGGTGGCAAGAATAGTTCTCAAGTCCTCCACAGTTTTCCTTCCCCAGCAACCATTTAGCAAATTTCTCCTCAAAGTTTCAGATAGTGGTGGGGCTCATTCTCTCCGGTCTTTACTGTCCTTAGTTATCACTCCAAGCAGTGAGGGCTCCTCTGGGGTAATGGTCTGTGGCACTTGGAGCTATCTATGGGATCCTTAAACTCTACTAGGGCCAGGAAAGTGTGGGTGAGCAGATTAGCATGCCGACCCACCACCACAGGGTTTTGTAAACCTTCCACCTTGGAAAGTACTCCTGCACAGTGTCCATATTGATACCCAGGGGATGTCCAGGATAAGCATAGCATTTTGGGGTCGATCTCCTCCCAGTACACCACTCCACCAGCGGTGCACAGCCACTTTGTCGGGTACCCATTTTTTTTACAGTGGTTCGTAAATATGGCAACTAGAGGACACACAATCCCAGCAGTGAGCCTCCAAGATGTAACCCCTAGATGGCGCTATCTCAGGGGCTACTACCCCTGCCTGATTTGCCACTAACAGGTTGAGGGGCCTGGATCCAATGGCGGGTGCCTCCACCCAGAGGTCAGGGTTTGCAATAGTTAGACTAACTTGGTCACAGCCCTCTGGGACACTGCAACCCCCCTTTCTTCCCACTAGTGGCCCACACAATATATCAGAATTACCTTCACAGTATACACTTACCCCCAGGACTGGTTCCGCACTGGGACCTCCTGTGAAATGAGATACAGTGCAACAATCACAGTACAGTACTTTAACATAGACAAATACCTCAGGCAGTATAACTTTGCTGAAACAAGCAGCTCTGATTTATTTAGGGGGATATAACAAGGACAGGGGGAAATCAGGTTAATTATCTTATCACTCTAATAATCTACCTATGGCTCTGTGCACAGGCCTATCCCTATCAGATACTGTCCCTGGGTACCCAAGCCCTAGAGGCTAGTCCAAACCATGGCAGCTGGTAGGGGCCCTTTCACACAGAGAAAAGGAGAATTAAACAGTCAGCAGTACAGTAATTCCATTTGGATTTAATGTGGCAATTCAACAGGGAGCGACCCTGAATTAGTACTCACGATCTCCAAATAAGATAGGGTCCTTCAATGTCAGCAGGGCTCACTTGAGGTACACAAACCTCTTCACACATTTATATAAAAGAAAGCACTATACCAGGCAGGCTGCATCTGTATCCCGATCGCAATTACTGCACAATACCCGGGAGAACACACAGCAGATTCAGTTCCTGACAGACCGAGTGCAATTTTCAGCAATTCCTCCAGTCTTCTACAGGGTGAGCCTGGTTTCTACTCTTCAGATATCCTTTGATTCTCTTCACAGGACGGATTCAGTCCTAACAAGCTGTTACACAAGCTGCAGACCGGAACTCTGGGCCTTACACGCTTTTTGACTAAAACTGCACACTGAAAAGCACAGGGCTCCTTCCTTCTTCACTGCCAAAGCTCAACTGAAACTCAACCGACAAAACCGGCACTTCCTTTGGAGTTCCTCCCAGTTCTTGACTGGATTGGCTGTCACTCACAATAGACTGCTGCTGTTGGTCCAAAAGGTGCTGAAGTCTAAACTACATCTCCCAGAGTCACTGTCTATACAATCCTCTTGTGGCTGGCTCAGATTATGAGTCCAAGTTCTGATTCGTCAAGGCACCATTTTAGAGCTAGCTTACCCCACACTGATTGGTCCAGTTCAGCAGTTCAAAACTAGAATGGGGAAGTAGGCAAACACAGTTCTGACTGCAAAGAAAGCAGGTTAGACAAACTGTATTTTCATTATTACTCTAAATTATTTCTGGCAAACAGTTACATCTTTCAGATAGGTTCCCTTTGTACTCCTAGTGACTGCAAAAATGGAGTGAATTGGCAGCAGTTCGAGTGGTACTCAAACAGAGAAACACACAGTCCCCCCATATAAACTAATTATGTCTGCAAGCAGACAGCTCTTAAAGAGACAGTACCAGAGGCTCTAAAAACACTCACTGATAAGTGGCTTAAACGCCAAACACCATTCAGGCTTGGAGCATTCAAGCAAGCTCCTGGAAGTCTTTTGGGAACCCCCATTTGCAGGGGGGTTACACTAGTATAAAATACAGCACTTTATAGATCAGTACATCCCTATGATGAAAATCTTTTAAGTATAGGAAAACGGGTAAGTCTAGAAAAAAAAACAGTAGAATGTACAGAAAGGACAAAAAAGAGATGTCAAATAAATACTAAGTTGTTCAAGTCAAGTGCGCAGAGCAGTAGATGATAAGAGACTGGTTAGGAATAGGGTAAGGAGTAAGGGAGACCTGGGTCACCGGCATTGTGAGTTGCTACCCTGCCTCTCCACCGATGGCCCAGCACCTAGGAAAGCTTTTTAAAATGTGATAGTCAAACACATTTCCACTTATAATTTATTAATGTTCCGTATTTGTGCCCTTTCATTCTTAGTTCTGAGGGCAGCATCATGAAAACCTTATTTTGCCCCCCCCCACTTAATCTCAGCAGCTTCAGCAGCAGTAAGCAGGGTTTAGCCTGGTGTAACCCCCTGCAAATGGGGGTTCCCAAAGTCTTCCAGGAGCTTGCCTGAGTGCTCCAAGTCTGGGCCGTGTTCGGCGTCTGAGCAGTTTAAATGTGGTTCCAAGTGAGTGCTATTTGAGCCTCCACATACTGTCTCTTTAAGAGCTGTCTGCTTGCAGACTTAATTAGTTTGTATGGGGGGACTGTGTGTTCTATTGCCTGAATCCCGCCAGGCTGCTGTCAATTTGCTCCATTTCTGCCATTGCTACATGTGCAGAGGGAGCCTTGTTGAAAGATATAACTGTTTGCCAGAAATCATTAGAGTGAGAAAACGTAGTTTGTCTAACCTGTCTTCATTTCAGCACAAACTATTTCAGTGTAACTCTTTCATTTTGGTCCTGAATAGCTGACTTGGACCAATCAGGATGATAGGGAGACCCTAATATGAAGCCTGTGTGTAATCCCTAGATGGCGCTATCCCAGGGGCTACTACCCCTGCCTGATTTGCCACTAACAGGTTGAGGGGCCTGGATCCAATGGCGGGTGCCTCCACCCAGAGGTCAGGGTTTGCAATAGTTAAACTTACTTGGTCACAGCCCTCTGGGACACTGCAACCCCCCTTTCTTCCCACTAGTGGCCCACACAATATAGCAGAATTACCTTCACAGTATACACTTACCCCCAAGGCTGGTTCAGGCACCGGGACATCCTGTAAAATAAGATACAGTGCAACAATCACAGTACAGTACTTTAACATAGACAAATACCTCCAGGCAGTATAACTTTGTTGAAACAAACAGCTCTGATTTATTTAGGGGATATAACAAGGACAGGGGAAATCAGGTTAATTAGCTTATCACTTTACTATCTACCTATGGCTCTGTGCACAGGCCTATCCCTACCAGTTACTGTCCTGGGTACCCAGGCCCTAGTGGCTAGTCCAAACCGTGGCAGCTGGTAGGGGCCCTTTCACACAGAGAAAAGGAAAATTAAACAGTCAGCAGTACAGTAATTCCATTTGGATTTAATGTGGCAATTCAACAGGGAGCGACCCCGAATTAGTACTCACGACCTCCAAAGAAGATATGGTCCTTCAATGTCAGCAGGGCTACTTTTGATCTCCAAGAGACTCCTCACACATTTATATGGTAAAAAAAGAAAGCACTATACCAGGCAGGCTGCATCTGTATCCCAATCGCAATTACTGCACAATACCAGGAGAACACACAGCAGATTCAGTTCCTGACAGACCGAGTGTAATTCAACAATTTCTTCAGTCTTCTACAGGTGAGCCTGGTTTCTACTCTTCAGAGATCCTTTGATTCTTTTCACAGGACGGATTCAGTCCTAACAAGCAGTTACACAAGTTGTAGACCGGAACTCTGGGCCTTGCACACGTTTTTGACTGAAACTGTGCACTGAAGGAGCACAGGGTTTCTTTCCCTTCACTTTCAGATCTCAAACTGAAACTCCCAACAGACAAAAACCGGCACTTCCTTTGAGTTCCTCCCAGTTCTTGACTGGATTGGCTGTCACTCACAATAGACTGCTGCTGTTGGTCCAAAAAGGCACGAAGTCTAAACTACATCTCCCAGAGTCACTGCCCATACAATCCTCTTGTGGCTGGCTCAGATTATGAGTCCCAAGTTCTGATTCGTCCAAGGCATCATTTTAGAGCTAGTTTACCCCACACTGATTGGTCCAGTTCAGCAGTTCAAAACCAGAATGGGAACTAGGCAGACAGTTCTGACTGCAAAGAAAGCAGGTTAGACAAACTGTAATTTTATTATTACTGTAAATGATTTCTGGCAATCAGTTACATCTTTCAGACAGGTTCCTTTGCACTCCTAGTGACTGCAAAATGGGGTGAATTGGCAGCAGCTTGAGTGGTACTCAATCAAAGAAACACACAGTCCCCCATACAAACTAATTATGTCTGCAAGCAGACAGCTCTTAAAGAGACAGTACCAGAGGTTCTAAAAACACTCACTGATAAATGGCTTAAACGCCAAACACCATTCAGGCTTGGAGCATTCAAGCAAGCTCCTGGAAGTCTTTTGGGAACCCCCATTTGCAGGGGGGTTACACCCTTCCTGGCCTGGGAAAAGCTTGACGTCCGCGTCAAGCAAGTACCCCCATAAGTTTCAACTGCAACCATATACATTTGCATTAGGCTCACACATGTAATCATCAGTCAATACATCATTTTACCAAGAACCATTTCTGAAACATTGCAGTCGTCACTCTTTACACAGTATAACACACATTGTACCATAACTCAAGTTATTACCTCTTGTACATGAAACCTGAAGAGAGGGACCCTTCCCTATCAGTTACCTTGGGGCTGGACGGGCAAGGGCACCATATGGAGGGCAACACAAGTAACTTGGAGTTAGCACTAACGCCCAGTTTGGGCAATGAGCTCGGGGACATAACCCTTTATGGACAACATTGAGAGGCAGGTCCACTGGCCGGCCCAGGGAATCATAACTGAGGTGCACCACAGGCTTTACAGCTCGACCAGTCTTTCTAGGGGAGCTGTTACAGTCTCTGCACTCTGAGCCTCATTTTCAGCATTGTTCTCACTTGTCAGGGAGTCTCCATGGGGGTAGAGAGGCTAGAACTTGGGGCACTTTCAGCTCCAGGAGTTACAGTTTCTGAGTCCACAACATTTGGCTCGCATGGAGAGCTTTCAGACACTGGCAGTGGACTGTCAGGCACTCAAAATACTCTTCTTGTTCGGGGTATCACCAGTCTGCCCCAATCTATCATTTTCCTCCCCTGAAAGCTCAAACAGTTCAACCATGCACAATGATTCCATTTCATCTGATCTGATGCTTTGCACTTCACTTTCTGGGAGCATTGGCTCCAGGGATGAAGCTGGGGCATAGACAGTCCAGAAGGCCCAGCTTTGTCTCCAGTATTGACTAGGGATTGCCCGAAACAATTGACTCAGTTCGTAGAAGGATAGTATTCAAAGTCACTCTCACTTTCTTCTGATATGGACTGACAGTCATGCTCAACTGGGACTTGTGCAGGGGAACACTTTAACTCTGCTTCTGTAGGTGCAGACTTCCTTGATCTTTTCTTAGCAGCAGCTCTAGTCACTGGTCCAGAGGGGCATCTTCTGGGGCTCAGACTCAATCAGGATTTGTCCAATGGGTAGTAAATGATTTCTATGCATTGTTTTACATCTTTTGAATTGTTCTCAGGCCTTACTTTGTACACTGGCAGATCATCTAGTTTGCCCACTACAATGTGAGGAGATGGTGCCATCTGTCAAGCAATCTTGTGTTTGCCATGCAGTCCCAGATTTCTTAGCAATACCGATCTCCTCCTGGGTTCCTGTGCTTTCACCTTTTATCATACCTTTCTTTGTTGGCCAGATTTCTTTTGGCAGCCATGGTTTGAGCCAGTTAGTACGCATGAGTTAGCTGGGCCTTTAACTTTTGCACATACTGTAAATAGTTGTCAGCTTGAACCCCATCAGAGAGACCCCAAACACACATCTACGGTGAGTCGAGCTTCTCTTCCAAACATCAGGCGGTAGGGGAGAACCCAGTGGCATCACTTTTGGTGCAGTTATAAGCATGTACCAGGGTGCTAATTTGTTGGCTCCATCTAGGCTTGTCCTTTGGTGCAGGGTGCCTAGCATATCTAGCAAAGTCGCGGTTGAAGCGTTCAGGCTGTGGGTCCCCTGGGGTGGTAAGAGTGGTTCTGGACTTTCTCACTCCCCACAGAGAAAGCATCTCTTTGATCAGGCGACTCTCAAAGTCTCTCCTTGATCAGAATGGATTCTTTGTGGAGCCCCATAGTGAACAAAAAGTTTTCACAGTACTTTGGCTACAGTGGATGCTTTCTGGTCTTTGGTGGGAAAGCTTGGGCATATCTCGTGAAATGGTCAGTGACCACCAGCACATTACTGATATTTCTTTGATCTGACTCCAAACTCAGAAAATCAATACAGACCAGCTCCTATGGGTGCACTGGTGGTTATGTTAACAAGGGGGCAGCCCTCTGGGGCTAGGCTTTCCTCTGTAAGCAGCGACTACAAGGTTCAGTATGTGTTGCTCCACATCAGCCCCCATCTTAGGCCAATAGAATCTGGATCTCACCAAGTCAAGTGTTCTGTCTATACCAAGGTGCCCCATGTGGTTGTGCAAGGACCTCAATACTGAGTCTCGAAGGCAGTGGGCAGCACCAGTTGTTGTTTGTCTACTTGTCCCCTCTGTCTACTGTTTCTCTATATAACAGTTTATTGATCAGTTTCAACTTAGGACCTTCTTTGTATAACAGTGCAGTTCTCAAATCAGTGGAGCGTAATTTGGACACATCTTTTCCTGCATAGAGGGCTTCTAAAGCTGATTTGATCATAGGATCGCGAGATTGAGCCCGCCGAATACTGTCATTGTCCAGCTGAGGCAGTGCACCAATGTCTATTGCAGAAAAGTGGCAATAAGCAGCAGGTATGCAATTCTCAGAGGGTCCTGAGCAATCCACCATGCAGTCCACTGCGTCGTGGACATTTGTTCCTCCCTGTCAAACTTCCGGCAGAGTGCCCGAATGTCAGGTTCTGCCAATCGGACCCAATCATTCTGGGAACAGGCCTCCGGAGAGAGCATCAGCATCTATGTGGTTCAGACCTGCTCGGTATTCAGAGCATAGTCATATGTAGATAATGCAGAAAGCCACCTGTGGCCAGTGGCATCCAACTTAGCTGAGGTCTGCACATAGGTCAAAGGATTATTGTCAGTTTTACTAGTATTTTAGCCCCATACAAGTACTCATGGAATTGGTCAACAATAGCCCACTTCAAAGCTAGGAACTCTAACTTATGTACAGGATAGTTCTTTTCGGATGGGGTCCAGGCTTCTACTGGCAAGGCCACTGGTCTCAGGCCATTCTCGTGCTTTTGTTCAACACAGCCCCAACCCTTGCAAGCTAGCATCAGTGTGCAGGACGTAAGGTTTTCTTGGATCGGCATAGGCCAGCACTGGAGCATGGGTAAGTTGATATATGATCTCATGAAAAGCAGTCTCACAATCAGGAGTCCAGCGGGCCCCAAATACTTCACTCGGATGAAAATACACTCTTTCAGTCTTGAGGCGCTGACTTTTGGTATTTTTGTGGGTTGGGGATACCCTTGAGTAAGGTTAAGTAAAGGCGGATCACTCTTGAATAGTCCTTGATGGACGCTATAATAACCACAGAATCCCAGGAATCTTTGCAGTTCTTTTAGATTTTTGGGCTGTGGCCAGGTGGTCAAGGCCTCAACTTTACTTGGGTCGGTCTCTATTCCCTCGGTGGATACTATGTGTCCCACATACTTTACTGATGTTTGAAAGAATTGACACTTATCAATGGACAGTTTAAGGCCAAAGTCCTCCAGTCGATCCAATACCTTAAATAATCTGCTCTCATGTTCCTCCAGTGAGCTGCCAAACACAATAACATCATCTAGGTATACCAGGCACTCTAGTAAGTTCATGTCCCCCACTGCACGCTCCATCAATCGTTGAAAAGTGGCTGGGGCACCTGAAATCCTTGAGGCATCCTCATGCATTCATAGAAATAGCGGACAGATAAAGGCTGTCTTCTCCACGGTCCCTCTGGGGCCGCCGGGATCTGAGTAGTACCCACTGCGGAGATCCAGCACAGAACCACTTGCTCCCGTTTAGGGCAGTCCAAAGCATCCTGAATGCGGGGCATTGTGTACTGATCAGGGATAGTCCGCCGGTTTAAGGTGCGATAATCCACGCACATCCTTACTGTCCCATTCTTTTTCCTCACTACCACAATGGGGGAAGCATAAGGGCTTCTGGATTCTTGCATTACACCAGCCGCTAACATCTCTTGCAGATGCCGTCTCACACATCATCTCTATCAGCAGGTGCCAGCGTCAGACCTCTCACGAAATGGTCTTCGTCTTGCAGTGGATATTGTGCTCAGCTCCCTGCACGCATCCCACGTCCCATTCCTTTAAAGAAAACACCTGGTCTCTGGGCAAGCTTCTCACTGATCCTCACTTTCCATTCAGCTGGCAGCGGGTTGCGAAATCAAACAAGTCAGGCGTTACTCTGTCATTCTTCCTTGAACTCTTGCTGCTGGGTAGCACTGCAGTGTCTGCACAATGCATTAGCCAGGATGCAACCTCTATTTACTGAATGTCTCTTTCAGACACATTATGAACTTGGACCATTATCCTTCTGGCATAAGCATGGGCTCTAGCGGGCAAAATACTAGGCTTGACCAGCAGTCCCTCTGGCAATTTTCCATCGCCTGGTGCATCCAACATTAATATTTTATTCTTAACATCCTTTCTGATACGGACTCTCCCCTGTAAGGTACACTGGGCATTTGGTGCCAGGATCAGAGACTCAGGATCCTTCTTCCATACATTCCGACCGTTCCTCTGGTTCTATATTTTCAGCATCTCTCTGTGCCTCATAGGCCTTCTTAATTAAAGCGGAACTCTTAAAAGCTCTACTAGTCTTTGACCCCTGTTTTTCATAACACAAATGTGCCAGCCTTCCTGAACATATGAGCATTTGTTCCAATCAACAAAGGGACACCATCATACAGTCCAGTGGGGGACACACTGAGGCTAGGGTCTCTACTTGTTCGGCCACTCCAGCCACGGAGGTGGGGAAAGACAGCCAAATTCGATATACCCAGAATAGGGTAGGCTTCTCACTTAACCCCATACATGCAGTCCTTCTAATGGTTGTATGGGACGCCTGACAAATGCTTCTGATACCAATCTTGAAACATAATTGTCACTTGGGAGCTACTGTCTAATACAGCTCTTGTAGACACTCCATTTACCTTTACAGTGGTCTCCATGGAGGGACCCACTTATTCTGGACCAGTCTGGAGAGGCATTGAGAGTGGGGGGCCTAGACGGCAACCTTACCACAAAAGGGCGTGAATTAGCATTTTAGGTGCCCTCACTGGGATCATTTCGTGCACCTCTTAACCACTGATTTGTTCTCCGAAGCTCTCCTTGTAGCCTATGTGCAACTTTGTCAGTGTCTTTTGGGGATTGGCATTCCCTTTTCATGTGCCCATCCTTCCCACAATTATAGCAAAACATACTTTTTGGAGTTTGAGCTGGCCGAGGTGCCACACTGGGAGCCAGGGCGGGGTATTACTAACTGGAAACCTTGGTGCCATCTCTGTCTCTTGGCGTGATAAGCATTTGGAGACATCTTGTCAGTTTCTCCACTTCCATGGTCAAGGAATCGGAGTTGGAGCTGTTATCAGCAGGAGATACATGGGTGGTATCCCACCCCATAGCAGATTGCAGTCGGATATAGGTCGGGCCCGCATCTTGCAGGCGTGGCCTTCATAAAGGGACTGTTTTTGAATTCGGACTCTCTCAACAGTTCGCCCCATTGTGGCATATCTTTTCATATCAGAGCACTCATTGACTGCCAACCTCTGCCCTGAACTTGCTTGATGGGCCACCCTCAGTCACTCGGGTCATAGCCACAGCTATTGGTGCAGGTCCTCCCAGGGTCGCCTTTCTCAACTCCTCAATTTCTCTATTAACTCATCATAGGAGGGTGGGGATTCCAGTCGATTTGCCAGGCGAACTGAAGCAACAGCAGTTCTGAGAAGGGGCAGACTTCTATGATTCTGTCCAGTCTGGTTCGGTCCAGTTCAATCGCTGGCAAACTACCTTTTCTGAGGCATTCTTGCAACAATTTTTCCAGCAGAGACATACACACAACAACTCCCCTTGGTACTGTTGTGCATTTCTTACTCTCCACCATAGGTCCTCATCAGAATCTGGGCTCCCATACACATTCTCCAAGGCCTCAAGATAGGCTTGTGCAGTCGCTTCAGGGTTACTGGCCCGTTTAGCACGGATGGTAGCAGGGCAGGACCTCGGAGGCCTCACTAACCCTCTTTCGCCGCTTCCGAGCATTGCCATTCTAGCACTTGGGGCAACATAGTCTATCCAGGTCTCCCAGTCATCCTCCCTTGGGGTGGGGAGGTGCCAGAGAAGATCCTCAACCTCGGTAAGAGTCGTGACTAATGGCAGGTGCAGAAATAGGAGTCTGCATTGGTTCAGCCACCATTACGGGTACTGGAGCAGGAGAGGGTGTTGGGGGAGGAACACCCCCAGGTGGCAAGAATAGTTTCTTCAAGTCCTCCACAGTTTTCCCTTCTCCCAGCAACCATTTAGCAAATTTCTCCTCAAAAGTTTCAGATAGTGGTGGGGGCTCATTCCCCCCCGGGTCTTTACTGTCCTTAGTTATCACTCTCCAAGCAGTGAGGGCTCCCTCTGGGGTAATGGTCTGTGGTACTTTGGAGCTATCTATGGGATCCTTAAACTCTACTAGGGCCAGGAAAGTGTGGGTGAGCAGATTAGCGTGCCGACCCACCACCACAGGATTTTGTAAACCTTCCACCTTGGAAAGTACTCCTGCACAGTGTCCGTGTGATACCCAGGGGATGTCCAGGATAAGCATAGCATTTTGGAGTCGATCTCCTCCCCAGTACACCACTCCACCAGCCGTGCACAGCCACTTCTGTCGGGTACCCATTTATTTATTTATTTATTTTTTCCTTAACAGTGGTTTGTAAATATGGCCACTAGAGGACACACAATCCCAGCGGTGAGCCTCCAAAATGTAACCCCTAGATGGCGCTATCCCAGGGGCTACTACCCCTGCCTGATTTGCCACTAACAGGTTGAGGGGCCTGGATCCAATGGCGGTGCCTCCACCCAGAGGTCAGGGTTTGCAATAGTTAAACTACTTGTCACAGCCCTCTGGGACACTGCAACCCCTTTCTTCCCACTAGTGGCCACACAATATAGCAGAATTACCTTCACAGTATACACTTACCCCAAGGCTGGTTCAGGCACCGGACATCCTGTAAAATAAGATACAGTGCAACAATCACAGTACAGTACTTTAACATAGACAAATACCTCAGGCAGTATAACTTTGTTGAAACAAACAGCTCTGATTTATTTAGGGGATATAACAAGGACAGGGGGAAATCAGGTTAATTAGCTTATCACTTTACTATCTACCTATGGCTCTGTGCACAGGCCTATCCCTACCAGTTACTGTCCCTGGGTACCCAGGCCCTAGTGGCTAGTCCAAACCGTGGCAGCTGGTGGGGCCCTTTCACACAGAGAAAGGAAAATTAAACAGTCAGCAGTACAGTAATTCCATTTGGATTTAATGTGGCAATTCAACAGGGAGCGACCGGATTAGTACTCCACGACCTCAAAGAAGATATGGTCCTTCAATGTCAGCAGGGCTACTTTTGATCTCCAAGAGACTCCTCACACATTTATATGGTAAAAAAGAAAGCACTATACCAGGCAGGCTGCATCTGTATCCCAATCGCAATTACTGCACAATAACCAGGAGAACACACAGCAGATTCAGTTCCTGACAGACCGAGTGTAATTCAACAATTTCTTCAGTCTTCTACAGGGTGAGCCTGGTTTCTACTCTTCAGAGATCCTTTGATTCTTTTCACAGGACAGGTTCAGTCCTAACAAGCAGTTACACAAGTTGTGGGCCGAACTCTGGGCCTTGCACACGTTTTTGACTGAAACTGTGCACTGAAGGAGACACAGGGTTTCTTTCCTTCACTTTCAGATCTCAAACTGAAACTCCCAACAGACAAAAACTGGCACTTCCTTTGAGTTCCTCCCAGTTCTTGACTGGATTGGCTGTCACTCACAATAGACTGCTGCTGTTGGTCCAAAAGGCACTAAGTCTAAACTACATCTCCCAGAGTCACTGCCCATACAATCCTCTTGTGGCTGGCTCAGATTATGAGTCCCAAGTTCTGATTCGTCTAAGGCATCATTTTAGAGCTAGTTTACCCACACTGATTGGTCCAGTTCAGCAGTTCAAAACCAGAATGGGGAACTAGGCAGACAGTTCTGACTGCAAAGAAAGCAGGTTAGACAAACTGTAATTTTATTATTACTGTAAATGATTTCTGGCAATCAGTTACATCTTTCAGACAGGTTCCCTTTGCACTCCTAGTGACTGCAAAATGGGGTGAATTGGCAGCAGCTTGAGTGGTACTCAATCAAAGAAACACACAGTCCCCATACAACTAATTATGTCTCAAGCAGACAGCTCTTAAAGAGACAGTACCAGAGGTTCTAAAACACCACTGATAAATGGCTTAAACGCCAAACACCATTCAGGCTTGGAGCATTCAAGCAAGCTCCTGGAAGTCTTTTGGGAACCCCCATTTGCAGGGGGGTTACATGTGGATGAATTGGAACTTAGACTCTCAATTTTGAGCCAGCCACAAGGGGATTGTATGGGCAGTGACTCTGGGAAATGTAGTTTTAACCTTGGTGCCTTTTTCCGCCAACAGGGGGAGTCTTATTGTGAGTGACAGCCTAACCAGCCAACAGAATGGTGTGGAGCTAAAGAAAATGCCCTGCTCTATGACTGGAAAGATTTGATCATATGTGACTGTGAAGAGAGAGGGAGCTCTGTGCTTCTGCGATGTATAGTTTCGCGTAGGAAGCGCGTGCGAGGCCCTGAGTTTCAGTCTGCAGCCTTTGTGAGTGCCAGTTTGGACTGAATCCAAGTTGTGAGGACAAAGAAGCACTAGGAGTGTGGAAACCAGGCTCACCCTGTAGAAGACTGGAGAAATTGCTGAATCGTGCTCGGTCTGTCAGGAACTGAAGCTGCTGTGTGTGCTCCCGGGTATTTTGCAGTAATTGCGATCAGGATCGAGGAGCAGCTTGCCTGGTATAGTACTTTCCTTTTACATATAAATGTGCGTAGTGCTTGTGGAGAATCGCTATTTCCTATTCCCTGTGCTGTGTGCTGTGCGTTGAAGCTGGAAACAAACCCCAGCTTGTCTCAGACTAAATCTGTTTGCTATCTACTGCAGTGGGGTCCAGTGACAAGGACCTTGTCTCCATGCCCTGTGGTTCTGGCAACCCAGAAGAACATCCACCATCTAGTTCTCAGCTTGGGTATTGTGAGTACAAATCAGAGAATTCCCCTGCAGCTTGTTTTCAATTACAAGTGTGTCATCTAATTATTGTTGTTTCACTTCTTCATGGACTGAGCCATCTGGCTCCGGATTACAATTGGGTGTTGTGCATATATTTTCTTTTACAGGGCCCTGTCCATCTGCACCTGCCGGCCAACCCTGGGCAATGGACCTAGCTAGCCCCCCCCCAACCTGGGTACCCAGAGTGTGATTTTTCAGACCCTGTATGTGTGCACAGTACTGTGATTTTATTCCACCAATTAGCCTGATTGCCCCTTCCCGTGTCCCCTAAATAAATCAGATTTGTTGTTGTTATACTATATACTGTCTGTGGTGTTGGTACTTATGGAAACAGTATTGTATTTTGCTGTGTATGTTGTTTAATCTTATTTTACAGGTGGTCCTCAGAGACGTGCTGCAGAATCAGTCTCAAGGGTACATGGTACTTTATGGGTGAACAGTGTATATACGTGGGGTATTAGGGCTGTAACTCCTGTGTACTGTGTGAGCCACTAGAGGGACTAAAAGGGGGTCTCAGTGTCCCAGAAGGCTGTGACCAAGCTAGTCTAACCACTACAAACCCTGACCTCTGGGTGGAGGCACCTGCCATAGAACCTAGGCCCCTCAACCAGTCAGTAGTCAATCAGGCAGGGGTAGTAGCCCTTAGGACAGTGCCACCTGGGGGTTACACTAATCTATAATCAGATGGGACACATCCAGTGAACACCAGGTACTACAAAAGGTGGTATTGCTAGCTTTGTAAGGGCCACTATCCTCATGGTTATAAATAAGCATATAGTGTCACCTCAGCATGGTGTTAAGGGGACATGGTGCTGTTTGCGTGAGATACTGCCTTTCAGATGATACATTACACCCAGCACCCATCTGCCTATGGAGTTGTGCATTGATTGTAATGAACTTTGAAATGCTTATATGACATGTGCTATAGAAATGGATATGCTGTGGCATGGTATGGTATCTCATCTTCAAGCTTCTCCTCCCACTGATCAGATGCCATCATTTTCATAATCTGTTGCTGTGGAAAGAATCATGATCACACAATCAGATGACTATGACTTCAGCGGGGGGGCAGGAGGATGATATGAAATCTGAGGCCCAAATATTCTGTTTCCATGAAAGTTTCCTTAGCAATAAAGAAAAGGGGACATAAACACAGAAAATTAATGACATATAAGCTGAATTTTTGTTTCAACAGTATGTTTTATAAGGTTTTCCTAGATACTGAAATTTTGCTTTTAGAATACTGTTTTGGGATTATGTTGCTTGGGAGAATGATCAAAGGATTCAGTTCATGTATTCTGGTCTGTAGCATCATTGTCCAGCTTTGCACGCACTATTGCCTGCCAGCAGTGCTATAAAAGAGTGCTTGGTAGCATCTCTGAATGGTGCCAGCACTCTTTCTACTACACTGCCAAATGTGGACATATAATTAGCACCCTTGACGTATTATTTCCTTCCTCCATTATTCTGTGATACTGATTATCTTTTTGCCTCATATAATCAGCTAGTCTACTGCCCTTCCATTAGTCAAGTGTGGACTGCATTTATTTCCTGTATTCTTAGGAAACCGAAGTATCTTTTTTTTAACATTCAAGGGGTTTTTGACCAGATCACTCAGGTAGGATTCACCAGACTAGTACATAGAGAAAATTCCCAAATATATAGAATAGTTTTGTACCTGGTACTAGCTGGGACAGAATGCTGAGTCATTTTTATTGCTCATGGTATTTAGTACTGGAAACAAACAAAAACATTTAAACATTTTCTAAAAAAGTATCCTACTCCAGGTGGCCAGCCCAGTCCCATGGCCACCCTTTCCCCAACACCATGTCATCTCCAACTCTGTAGCCCCCCCCTCCATCTTCTCACACACAGATTGTTTTTTTTTTAATTAAGTGGCATGGCTGCACTGTTCCTGAACCAACACCATCTTTATAGGTGCCCTTTCTCCCCAGAATGTTCCCCTAGGCTCCTAAGGGCCATTTATTACAAGTGCCCCCACCTGAACTCTGATCCATGACATTGGTGAGGGAGGGGGAAATAGTAATAAAATCCTAACTAGTAAGTTAGTCCCCCTCCCTAACTTACAGTGCCATGTTTGCCACTGAGTTAGTCACTCAATTGACAATGTGCACCTTGGGGGAGGGACAGGGGAGGAGCGGTCCATGTTATTGATAATGCTAGGCTGACTGATAAAGGAAGGACATGAGGGGTTTAATTTCTTTCTTCAGTTTTTGAGCTGAATAAAGAGTTAAGAACAACAAACACAGAATGCTGGAATTTTAGACGTTTTTGCCTCAGAACTTAAGGCCACATTTCTAATGCTCCTGCGGCACTCTTAAAGCTGTTCATTGAAGTGTTGCATATGACACTTTGGGCTACTTTTTAAAGCAGCATCAGGGAGTTAAATCACAGTCATGCTTCATCCCTGACATCTGTGACAATAAAAGTTGGTCTGACTTTGACTTACGTGTGCAGGTGTAACCCCCCTGCAAATGGGGGTTCCCAAAAGTCTTCCAGGAGCTTGCCTGAATGCTCCAAGTCTGGGCGGTGTTCGGTGTCTGAGCTGTTTAAATATGGTTCCAAGTGAGTGCTGTTTGAGCCTCGACATACTGTCTCTTTAAGAGCTGTCTGCTTGCAAACTTAATTAGTTTGTATGGGGGGACTGTGTATTTAATGCTCGAATCCTGCCCGAGCTGCTGTCAAGCCGCTCTGTTTTTGCAGTCGCTAAGAGCGCAGAGGGAGCCTAAATGAAAGATGTAACTGTTTGTCTGAAACCAGTTAGAGTGTTAAGTAAAATACAGTTTGTCTAACCTGCCTTTCTTGCAGCTGGGACTCTGTGTGTTTTACCTCTCCATTTTGGACCTAAACTGCTGTGCTGGGCCAGTTGGGATAAGGGTTCCCTAAAATGGAGCCTGTGGATGAATCAGAACTTGGACTCTTAATTTTGAGCCAGCCACAAGGGGATTGTATGGCAGTGACTCTGGGAAATGTAGTTTTGACCTTGGCACCTTTTTCTACCAAAAGAGGGAGTCCTATTGTGAGTGACCGCTGAATCAGCCAACAGAATAGTGTGGAGCTAAAGGAAATGCCCTGCTCTGTGACTGGAAAGATCAGATCAGTTGTGGCAGTGAAGAGAGAAAGAGCTGCGTGCTTCTGCGGTGCATTGTTTCACGCGGGAAGCACATGTGAGGCCCTGAGTTTCAGTCTGCAGCCTTTGTGAGTGCCAGTTTGGACTGAATCTGAGTTGTGAGGAGAAAGAAGAACTAGAAGTGTGGAAACTGGGCTCACCCTGTAGAAGACTGGAGAAATTGCTGAATCGCGCTCGGTCTGTCAGGAACTGAAGCTGCTGTGTGTGCTCCCAGGTATTTTGCAGTAATTGCGATCGGGATCGAGGAGCAGCCTGCCTGGTATAGTACGTTCCTTTTACATATAAATGTGCATAGTGCCTGTGGGAATCACTATTTCAAATCCCCTGTACAGTGAATTGTGTGCTGAAGCTGGAAGTAGACCCCCAGCTTAATTCGGACTACATCCGTTTGCTATCAACTGCAGTGGGGTCCAGTCACAAGGACCTTGTCCTCATGCCCTGCTCTTCTTGCAATCCAGAGGGACATTCTCAATTCGATTCTCAGCTTAGGTGTTGTGGGTACAAATCAGGGTATTCCCCTGCAGCTTGTTTTCAATCACAAGTGTGTCACCTAATTCTTGTTGTTTCACTGTTTCATAGACTGAGCCCTCCGGCTCCGGATTACAATTGGGTATTGTGCATATCTTTTCTCTACAGGGCCCTATCCATCTGCACCTGCCGGCCAACCCCAGGCAACGGATCTGGCTAACCCCTCCCCCCCAACCTGGGTACCCAGAGTGTGACTTTTCAGACCCAGGATGTGTGCACAGTACTGTGATTTAATGCCACCAATTAACCTGATTCCCTGCTCCCGTGTTACTGTGCCCTAAATAAATCAGATTTGTTGTTGTTATACTATATACTGTCGGTGGTGTTGGTGCTTATGGTAGCAGTATTGTATTTTGCAGTGCATGTTGTTTAACCTTATTTTACAGGGGGTCCTCAGAGACGTGCTGCAGAATCCGTCTCGAGGGTAAGTGGTACCTTATGAGTGAACGGTGTGTATATGTGGAGTATTGGGACTGTAACTCCTGTGTACTGTGTGAGCCACTAGAGAGAATAAAAGGGAGTCTCAGTGTCCTAGAGGGCTGTGACCAAGCTAGTCTAAGCGCTACAAACCCTGACCTCTGGGTGGAGGCACCCGCCATAGAACCTAGGCCCCTCAACCAGTCAGTAGTCAATCAGGCAGGGGTAGTAGCCCTTGGGATAGCGCCACCTGGGGGTTACATCTTGGAGGCACCACTGGGATTAGCATCCTCTAGTGGCCACATTTACGAATTACTGTTAAAAATAAATGGATACCCCAACAGAAGTGGCTGTGCACCTGTTGGTAAGGTGGTGCACTGGGCAAGAGATCGACCCCCAAAATGCTATTCTTATCTTGGATATCCAGCTGGGTACCAGTACGGACACTGTAGAGGGAGTACTTTCCAAGGTCGAATGTTTACGACACCCTGTGGTGGTGGGGTGGCTGGCTGATCTGCTTGCCCAAACTTTCATGGCTCTAATAGAGTATAAGGACCCTATAGACAGTTCTAAAGTGCCACAGACCATTACCCCAGAAGAAGCCCTCACTGCCTGGAGAGTGATAACTAAAGACAGTAAAGACCCCGGGGAGAACGAGACCCCCCCCACTATCTGAAACTTTTGAGGAGAAATTTGCTAAATTGTTGTTGGAGGAAGGGAAAACTGTGGAGGATTTAAAGAAACTATTATTGCCACATGGGAATGTTCTTTCCCCAATACCGTCTCCCCTTCCAGCACCCGTTATTGCCCCTCCTTCAGTGCCAGTGCTAGCTCCTGTGTCTATACCTGCCACTAGTCATGATTCTTACTGCAGGTTGAGAATTTTCTCCGTCACCCTCCCCACCCCACAAGGGGAGGATGATTGGGAGACCTGGATAGACTGTGTTGCCCCTTTGGTATCTGAGTGGCAGTGTGCGGAGGCTGAGAAATGGAAAAGAATCCTAGAGAGTTTGAGAGGTCTTGCTGTGGAAGCCAGTAAGTCTTTGAGGTCCACAAACCCTGAGGCATCTGCCCAAAAGTACCTAACTGCACTTGAATGCAATTTTGGGAACATTGAGTCAGGGGAGAGCTTGATGTGGAAGTTTCAAGGTACAAAACAATGGCCAGGGGAAAGCTTATCTGCATATGTTACTCGTCTGGAAGGAGTGCTACAGAGGGCCTACCAGAAAGGTGGGGTGGCTGCCAGTGACTTAAACCATGTGATGTTGGGGTACATACTGCAACCTGCAAAGCACTCAAAATTGCAGCTCCTTCAGTTGAGGCTTCAAGACAGGAGGGGTAATCCACTGGATCATTGTGATTTGATAAAAGAAATCCAGGAAGTTGAGGAAGAGGAGGATTTCTCAGAGCCCCGTGTAGTTGTAGATGCTACAACCTCTGCTCCAAGGGTGGGGTCAGCTGCTGATTGCCAGGGATCACCTAAAGCCCATGATGAAAGTCGAGGATTAAATGCCTGCCAAATGGGGATGGCTGTAAATACCCCACACTGGGAGGAGTTGCTGAGGGAGATTAGAAAGGCAACAGACAGTCTCATCATGAAGGCTGCTCCTACGAGTATGGGCACTGACACTTGCCCGACTGCTTCTGCTATGGGGGTGGGGGTGCCTTCCCAGGCACCTCATGTTGACGACAGTTCAAAACTTGATGCCTTGACTATGGAAGTGAGGGAACTGAAGAGATGTCTCCAAATGTCCAACTCACCACCGGCCGAGGTGTCACCAAGGTATTCTTTTGATAGTACCGCTGCCGCAGCCCTCAATGTGATGCCTCGGTCACCCCAACCTTCAGCTGACATATTTTGCCATAATTGTGGGAAGGATGGGCACATGAAGAGGGAATGCTGGTCTCGGAAAGACCTAGAGACAGTGGTGAGCTGACTACAAGGAGAGCTTTGGAGCACAAAACAGTGGTTAAGAGGTGCATGAAATGAACGCAGTGAAGGTCCCAAAAATGCTAACTCACATCCTTATGTGGCTAGATCATCTACCCAGGCCCTTGCTACCGCCTCTCCAGACTGGTCCAGAATAGTGGGCCCTTCAATGGAAGTTACAGTAAAAGTGAATGGTGTGCCCACCAGAGCTGTGTTGGACAGTGGCTCCCAAGTGACAGTTATGTTCCAGGATTGGTATCAGATGCATTGTCAGATGTATCCTTACAACCATTGGAAGGACTGCATGTATGGGGGTTAAGTGAGAAGGCTTACCCCTACTCCAGGTATATCCAAGTTTGGCTATCTTTTCCTACCTCTGTAGCTGGAGTAGCAGGGCCAGTAGAGACCCTGGCCTTAGTGTGTTCCCCTACTGGACTGTATGATGGGATTCCTCTACTAATTGGGACGAATGCACATATGTTTTGACGGTTGGCACAGTTGTGTTATGAGAAACATGGGTCAAGGACTGGTAGAGCTTTGAGAATCCTGGCCTTGATCAAGAAGGCCTATGAGGCACAGAGAGATGCTGAAAAAATTGACCCAGAGGAACCGGTTGGAATTGTCTGGAAGAAGGATCCTGAGTCTCTGATTCTGGTGCCAAATGCCCAGTGTACCTTACAGGGGGAAGTCCATATCAGAAAGGAGGTCAAGAATAAAATCCTCATGCTGGATGCACCAGGCGATGGGAAATTGCCGGAAGAACTGCTGGTCAAGCCAAGTATCTTGCCTGCCAGAGCCCATGCTTATGCCAGAAGGGTAATGGTTCAAGTTCATAATGTGTCTGATGGAGAGATTCAAGTAAATAGAGGTTGCACCCTGGCCAATTTACATTGTGCAGATACTGCAGTTCTACCCAGTAACAAGAGTTCATGGGAGAATGACAGAGTGATGCCCGACTTGTTTGATTTGGGGGATTCCCCATTGCCAGCTGAATGGAAGATGAGAATCAGTAGAAAGCTTGCCCAGAGAGACCAAGTGTTTTCTTTAAAGGAATGAGACGTAGGATGTGTGCAAGGAGCTGAGCACCACATCTGGCTGCATGATGAAAGGCCATTTCGTGAGAGGTCTCGACGCCTGATCCCTGCTGACATAGATGATGTGAGTCAGCATCTGCAGGAGATGCTAGCTGCTGGTGTAATACAAGAATCCAGAAGCCCCTATGCTTCCCCATCGTGGTAGCGAGAAAAAAGAATGGGACAGTAAGGATGTGCATGAATTGTCACACTTTAAACCAGCAGACTATCACTGATCAGTATACAATGCCCCGCATTCAGGATGCTTTGGACTGCCTGAACGGTAGCAAGTGGTTCTCTGTGCTGGACCTTTGCAGTGGGTACTACCAGATCCCAATGGCCCCAGAAGACCATGAGAAGACAGCCTTTATCTGTCCGCTTGGCTTCTATGAATTCATGAGGATGCCTCAAGGGAGTCAGGTGCCCCAGCCACTTTTCAATGATTGATGGAGTGTGCAGTGGGGGACATGAACTTATTAGAGTGCCTGGTATACCTAGATGATGTTATTGTGTTTGGTAGCTCAGTGGAGGAACATGAGAGCAGATTATTCAAGGTGCTGGACTGACTGGAAGACTTTGGTCTTAAACTATCCATCGATAAATGTCAGTTCTTCCAAACCTCTGTAAAGTATGTGGGACACATAGTATCCACCGAGGGCATAGAGACCGACCCAAGTAAAGTTGAGGCCTTGACCACCTAGCCACAGCCCCACAATCTAAAAGAATTGCAGATTCCTGGGATTCTGTGGCTACTATCACTCATTCATCAAGGACTATTCAAGGTGATCCGTCCTTTGCTTAATCTTACTCAAGGTTACCCTCCTACCCACAAAAATACAAGAGGTCAGTTTCTTCTGAGCCTGAGAGAGTGTATTTCCATCCCAATTAAGTATTTGGAGCCAGATGGACACCTGAGTGTGAAGCTGCTTTTCATGAGATTATATATCAACTTACCCACACTCCTGTCCTTGCCTATGCAGATCCAGTGAAGCCCTATGTTTTGCACACTGATGCTAGCCTGCAAGGCTTGGGGGTGGTATTGTACCAAGAGCACGAGAATGGCCTGAGACCAGTGTCCTTTGCCAGTAGAAGCCTGACCCCATCTGAAAAGAACTGTCCTGTACATAAGTCAGAGTTCCTAGCTTTGAAGTGGGCTATTGTTGACCAATTCCACGAGTACTTGCATGAGGCTAAGATACTAGTAAAAACTGACAATAATCCTTTGACTTATGTGCAGACTTCAGCTAAGTTGGATGCCACTGGCCAGAAGTGGCTTTCTGCATTACCTACATATGACTATGCTGTTGAATACAGAGCAGGCCTGAACCACACAGATGCTGATGCTCTCTCCCGGAAGCCTGTTCCCCGGAATGACTGGGTCAGACTGTCAGAACCTGATATTCGAGCTCTCTGCCAGAAGTTTGACAGGGAGGAACAAATGTCCACGGACGCAGTGGACTGTATGGTGGATTGTTTGGGACCCTCTGAGAATTGCATAGCTGCTGCTTATTGCCACTTTTCTGCAACAGACATTGGTGCACTGCCTCAGCTGGACAATGACAGTATTCAGCAGGCTCAATCCCAAGATCTCATAATCAAATCAGCTTTAGAAGCCCTCTATGCAGGGAAAGATGTGTCCAAATTACGTTCCACTGATTTGAGAACTGCATTGTTATACAAGGAAGGTCCTAAGTTGAAACTGATCAATAGACTGTTATACAGAGAAACAGTAGACAGAGGGGGACAAATAGACTAACAACAACTAGTGCTGCCCACTGCCTTTCGAAACTCAGTACTGAGGTCCTTACACAACCACATGGGGCACCTTGGTATAGACAGAACACCTGACTTGGTGAGATCCAGATTCTATTGGCCTAAGATGGGGGCTGATGTTGAGCAACACATTCAAACTTGTAGTTGCTGCTTACAGAGGAAAGCTTTGCTCCAGCAGGCTGCCCCTCCTTGTTAACATCACCACCAGTGCACCCATGAAGCTGGTCTATATTGATTTTCTGAGTTTGGAGTCAGATCAAAGGAATATTAGTAATGTGCTGGTGGTCACCGACCATTTTACGAGATATGCCCAAGTTTTCCCCACCAAGGACCAGAAGGCATCCACTGTGGCAAAAGTGCTTGTAGAAAACTTTTTTGTTCACTATGGGGATCCACAAAGAATCCATTCTGATCAAGGGAGAGACTTTGAGAGTCGTCTGATCAAAGAGATGCTTTCTCTGTGGGGAGTGCAAAAGTCCAGAACGGCCCCTTACCACCCCCGGGGGACCCACAGCCTGAACGTTTCAACCTCACTTTGTTAGATATGCTAGGCACCCTCCACCCAAAGGACAAGCCTAGATGGAGCCAACAAATTAGCACCCTGGTACATGCCTACAACTGCACCAAAAGTGATGCCACTGGGTTCTCCCCTACCGCCTGATGTTTGGAAGAGAAGCTCGACTGCCGGTAGATGTGTGTTTTGGAATCTCTCCTGATGGGGTTCAAGCTGACAACTATTTACAGTATGTGCAAAAGTTAAAGGCCCAGCTAAATCATGGGTACCAACTGGCTTAAACCATGGCTGCCAAACGAAATCTGGCCAACAAAGAAAGGTATGATAAAAAGGTGAAAGCACAGGATCTCCAGGAGGGAGATAGGATATTGCTAAGAAATCTGGGACTGCATGGCAAACATAAGATTGCTGACAAATGGCACCATCTCCCTCACATTGTAGTGGGCAAACTAGATGATCTGCCTGTGTTCAAAGTAAGGCCTGAGAATAATTCAAAAGATGTTAAAACAATGCATAGAAATCATTTACTGCAAATTGGACAAATCTTGATTGAGACTGAGTCCCCAGAAAATGCCCCCTCTGGACCAGTGACTAGAGCTGCTGCTAAGAAAAAATCAAGAAAGTCTGCACCTACAGAAGCTAAGTTAAAGTGTTCCCCTCCACAAGTCCCAGTTGAACATGACTGTCAGTCCATGTCAGAGGAAAGTGAGTATGGCTTTGAATACTGCCGTTCTTATGAACTAAGTCAATTGTTTTGGGGCAATCCCCTAGTCAATCCTAGAGATGAAGCTGGGCCTTCTGGACTGTCTGAGCTCCCAGCTTTGTCCTTGGAGCCAATGCTCCCAGAAAGTGAAGTGCAAAGCATCAAGTCAGATGATATGGAATCATTGCGTATGGTTGAACTGTTTGAGCTTTCTGAGGAGGAAAATGGACTGGAACAGACTGGTGATATCCCAGAAAAAGAAGAGTATTTTGAGTGCCCTGACAGTCCACTGCCAGTGTTCGAAAGCTCTCCATGTGAGCCAAGTGTTGTGGACTGAGGGATTATAATTCCTGGAGCTGAAAGTGCCCCAAGTTCTAGCCTCTCTACCCCAATGGAGACTCCCCTGACAAGTGAAGACCATGCTGACATTGAGGCTCAGAGTGCAGAGACTGTAACAGTTCCACCTTGAAAGACTGGTCTCGCTGTAAAGCCTGTGGTGCACCTCAGTTATGATTCCCTTGGGAAGCCTGTGGACTTGCCTCTCAATGTTGTCCATAAAGGAGTGTATGTGTCCCCGAGCTCATTGCCCAACTGAACATCAGTGCTAACTCCAAGTTACTTGTGTTGCCGTCTAGGTGTGGTGCCCCTGCCCCGTCCAGCCCTAAGGTAGCTGATAGGGAAGGGCCTCCTCTCTTCAGGTTTCATGTACAGGAAGTAATAACCTGAGTTATAGTACAATGCATGTATAATGCTCTGTAAAGAGTGATGTACTGAAAAGTTTCAGAAATGTGTTTCTGGTATGGTGATATGTTGACTGATAATTACATGTATAAGCCCAATGTGATACTGATGTAAATGTATATGGTTGTATTGAAACTTATGGGGGTACCTACTTGACATGGATGCCAAGTTTTTCCAGGCCAGGAAGGGTATAACCCCCCCTGCAAATGGGGGTTCCCAAAAGTCTTCCAGGAGCTTGCCTGAATGCTCCAAGTCTGGGCGGTGTTCGGTGTCTGAGTTGTTTAAATGTGATTCTAAGTGAGTGCTGTTTGAGCCTCCATGTACTGTCTCTTAAAGAACTGTCTGCATGCAGACTTAATTAGTTTGTATGGGGGGACTGTGTATTTAATGCTCGAATCCTGCCCGAGCTGCTGTCAAATCGCTCCATTTTTGCAGTCGCTAAGAGCACAGAGGGAGCCTAAATGAAAGATGTAACTGTTTGCCTGAAACCAGTTAGAGTGTTAAGTAAAATGCAGTTTGTCTAATCTGCCCTTCTTGCAGCTGGAACTCTGTGTGTTTTACCCCTCCATTTTGGACCTAAACTGCTGTGCTGGGCCAATTGGATTAAGGGTTCCCTAAAATGGAGCCTGTGGATGAATCAGAACCTGGACTCTTAATTTTGAGCCAGCCACAAGGGGATTGTATGGGCAGTGACTATGAGAAATGTAGTTTTGACCTTGGAGTCTTTTTCTACCAACAGAGGGAGTCTTATTGTGAGTGACAGCTGAATCAGCCAACAGAATAGTGTGGAGCTAAAGGAAATGCCCTGCTCTGTGACTGGAAAGATCAGATCAGTTTTGGCAGTGAAGCGAGAAGGAGCTGTGTGGTTCTGCAATGTATAGTTTTGTGCCGGAAGTGCATGTGAGGCCCTGAGTTTCCGTCTGCAGCCTTTGTGAGTGCCAGTTTGGACTGAATCTGAGTTGTGAGGAGAAAGAAGCACTAGAAGTGTGGAAACCAGGCTCACCCTGTAGAAGGCTGGAGAAATTGCTGAATCACGCTCGGTCTGTCAGGAACTGAAGCTGCTGTATGTGCTCCTGGGTATTTTGCAGTAATTGCGATCGGGATCGAGGAGCAGCCTGCCTGATATAGTACCTTCCTATTACATGTAAATGTGCATAGTGCTTGAGGGGAATCGCTATTTCAAATCCCCTGTACAGTGAATTGTGTGCTGAAGCTGGAAGTAAACCCCAAGCTTAATTCGGACTACATCCGTTTGCTATCAACTGCAGTGGGCTCCAGTCACAAGGACCTTGTCCTCATGCCATGCTCTTCTTGCAACCCAGAGGCACATTCTCCATTCGATCCTCAACTTGGGTGTTGTGAGTACAAATCAGAGTATTCCCCTACAGCTTGTTTTCAATCACAAGTGTGTCACCTAATTCTTGTTGTTTCACTGTTTCATGGACTTAGCCCTCCAGCTCCGGATTACAATTGGGTATTGAGCATGTATTTTCTCTACAGGGCCCTATCCATCTGCACCTACCGGCCAACGCCGGGCAATTGACCTGGCTAGCCCCCCAACCTGGGTACCCAGAGTGTGACTTTTTAGACCCTGTATGTGTGCACAGTATTGTGATTTAATGCCACCAATTAACCTGAATCCCCCCTCCCATGCTACTGTCCCCTAAATAAATCAGATTTGTTGTTGTTATACTATATACTGTCTGTGGTGTTGGTGCTTATGGAAACAGTATTGTATTTTGCAGTGCATGTTGTTTAACCTTATTTTAGAGGGGGTCCTCAGAGACTTGCTGCAGAATCCGTCTCGAGGGTAAGTGGTACCTTATGAGCGAACGGTGTATATGTGGTGTATTGGGACTGTAACTCCTATATACTGTGCGAGCCACTAGAGGGAATAAATGGGGGTCTCATTGTCCCAGAGGGCTGTGACCAAGCTAGTCTAATCACCACAAACCCTGACTTCTGGGTGGAGGCACCCGCCATAGAACCTAGGCCCCTCAACCAGTCAGTAGTCAATCAGACAGAGGTTGTAGCCCTTGGGATAGCGCCACCTGGGGGTTACACAAGTGCTATGACTGGCAGCAATCTATAAGCTGCTTTCATCACTTTTTGACACAAGCTGCCATAAACCAGTGAAAGTGTCATAAATGCAACACTTCTTCTGAAATGCAGCCACAAATCCTGCAGCAAAATGTCTTAAAGATCCAGCCATTTTGTTGATTTATGTCAGCTTGCATCAAAGAGTGATGTGTCACAAGGCCACATTTTTGTGTTCGACTTTTTGTCAGGAGTGTTGGAGAGGTGGCATTATTGTGCTGCAACTCCCTGGTGCACTTTGGAAATCTAACCCTGAGTTTCTGGAGGTCCATTCAAGTGCCAATACTTACAAAAAGTTCTCTCGCACCTCTGCCAAACAGGCCTTCAATGCAGGGCTGGAGTTTTTCAGTATGGTGGTTGAAACGTGTGGATTTGTTTCTTCTGAATTCAGACTGAACTTCAAACTTTACAGATGAAATTAATATGGAAAGAAATAACAAAGTGTGGGTGATACCTTTTAATGACAAACATTTAAAGGGGTTTGAAGACTAGCGTGCAAGCATTACACTCTCATCATCTAGTCAGTGGGTACAGCAATTTGTGATTTTCGGATCTAATCAGTGCATACTGCTATATGGCTACTCAGTGTATCCATCAGTCTCTATCTCTTTCTGCATTATGTATTTATTTATTTAAATTTGATCACTAAGAGAGGTGCACTGAGCCTGAGTTTATTTCCAGGTGTGAGCCAAGGGAGAGGCTACAAAGGTTGGAGTACAATAAACAAAAAAGCATCAAAGTAAGGAGCATATACTGTACCTGTGCAAATCATGTCCCTATTTCAAGACTGCTGCTACAACAGTTTTATAAAAATGCTAAAACTGACCCACTTTTCTTGGCATGCCTGAATGCTTCTAAGCTGGCCCTTTAAAATTTGAGGCTTGCTCAGTATGTTGACGGGGACGGGAAAAGATTATAAAACAATTGGATCTGGTTAGATTGCTAAGTAATATCCTCTACATTCCTAGGCCAATATAAGGTTGTTGTTTTAGCTCAATCAGAGCTTTATAAGGCATACTGTACATTGCTCAAAGCAAACTACTACCCCCCTTGGCAAATTAACTATTCCTTAAAAAATTCTAGATACATATTTGCATGTAGGAAAGGGAGTGTGGATTGCAGGGGGTGGACCACACAGACAGATGCCAGCTACAACATTTAGTGCCATAATTCTGAGTGCATAAGGAGGTCACAAGAATGAATCATTCAGATCCTCCCTTCCCTCGCTCTCTCAGCCAGCTCCATGCTGGACATTATCAGGAATATTCTCCAGCTGGGGCAGTGAATTAATAAAAAATATATTTTAGACATAATTTTATCATTAAAGTTAGTTACAGGGCACTATTTTTTGTCACGTACTCCTCCACTGGGCCATTGAAGTATAGCATATTAAATGACCTGGGCTAGATATTTACAACATTTACCCAAGTAATATGGTTGCTCCAGAAAATTTCAAAACATGCTTTAAGAAGGAAAACACCTGCCTTGCCTTTCATGGGGCATGACTAGAATTGCTGATGAAATGTTAACAGTATAAGTGTTATAGTAACATTATAGATCGTGGGAGCATCATGTAATGCTTCCTGACCAGCACTTCCTTCAGTTGCACGTGAGGTAGTCTTACTGCTGTAAGAGTACCTCATGCACTCACACTGTAATGGTCTTCCCGATAACTGCCGCTCACGCCAGAGAAACGGACCCCCAAAAAGGTATTTATTTTTAAATGGTGTCACAATCTATATTAATTTTATAGGGGTGCCAGGTGGGACTGTTATTTATATGAGTGTCGCTTCTTGTGTCCCTAGGGCACCAGAACTGCTCACCTTCAGTTTACAGTTCTCTTGCCCTAAGAATGCACAAGATGATACTCTTGTATCCATAACAGGCCCTCCTAGCGCCCCTATAAACTTATAGTATTGTGATGATGGAAGGGAATTGGAATCTATTTTGTCTGCTTTACCTGCCTCATGGTAGTGATTATACCCCAAACAAATACACACTTCCAAGCTTAATGAATGTAATGTTACCCTACTCATGCTGTATAATTCTCAGTGCCGTTCTCCTTTATAAATCTGAAATCCTGCTTTGAAAGCCTAAACAGTGTTGCAGTGGTTTACACAACCACAATGGATAGGTTTTACCACATGTTAGCCACCTATGTGTGAAGTAGTGGCTTGTGATGTTTTCTCACATTATGCCCCCGACCCCTCAGTTGGAGGCCATACCCTCTAGTTCCACTTGCACTCTCAGTCATATGTGTATACAGTTCTCCACCCTGTCTATCTATTTTAGTAGTCGAACAACCATGACCATGTCCCTTCTCAGCCTTCTCTGTTCTAGGCTAAATAATAGTATGAGTATGTCCAATCTTTCTTGTAGCTGTTGTCTCCCAAGCCAATAATCAGTTTGGTGGCCCTGTGCTGAACCCATTCGATCTCTTCAATGTTCTTTATGTACTGTGGTGGTCAGAACTGGATACAGTAATCCTGGTGTGATTGGACCAAGGCATTGTACAGGAGGAGGATCACTGTCATTGACCTGTTCCTTTTACCTTCTTATTATTATCTTAATGTATCCCAGTATTACAGTTTCTTTCTTGACTGTTGCAGAACATTTCCTGTTTGGTTTCAACTTACAGTCCACAGTTACCCCTACATCCTTTTACTTCTTTGTGCTTTCCACTGTTACAGCACATAGGTTATATTGTATGTGCAGTGCAGAATTATTGACCCTGAGCATTAGGGGTGCTCAGATTTCCTGGACTTCATTCCATCAACGTGGAATTGATATTTTGGAATTTCTGATTCTGAGTCTGATTTTGTTTTGCCTCCGATTAACATATAGGAATGGAATCAGAGATGGAATGAGAAGTTCTGATTCTGCATCTGACTCCAACTACTATGCTATACTCCTTAGCCTAACCTCCTTCTACACAGTGCAATACAGTGGTGGTTGTGGGTCAGGAAACAGCTGTCTCACTCCCATTCTCTTACTTTATACACTGCTGCAGCTGGCTGGTTGTTGTCTGGTTGTAGAGGCTCTCAGGCTGTGACTGTAGGTGAAGATGGCAGTTCCAGTCCCAGCAAGTCTTCAAGAGCCACAATACAGCCCTAGTATAACCAATTCCCCCCCTGGTTAGTACCTTTAGCCCAACCCCCCAGCCCGCTAGTTTGGCTCCCCCCAGCCCCCACTTGTTGGACCTCTCCAACCCCTGCAGTCCAGATGGGCAAAAGACCAGCTGCATTTTCTACAAATTTCTAGTGTGTAACTTCACTACAGCTGTGGTTTGTGTTCTCAAAAACCTCATAGTAAGTCTGTCCCAGAAGATCTTGTTTCTTCCTCAGTGAATGAGGCGGTGGTCAACCTAAAGAAAGCCCGTAGAGTTGACTCTACCAGACACATTGGTAAGGCATCTGTTAGAGTATCCAACTCCAAGAACTTTCTTTAGGTTGAACATCTCCCTGGTGACTGAGGAAGACCTGAAAACTTCTGGGACAGGATTACTATGTGGAAGGGAGAACACAGACCACAGCTGTAATGTGCATATGCACTACAGATTTATTAACAATAGAGATGATCTTTTTTGACCCATTTAGATCCAAGGGGAACAGACCAGTGGGGGCCAGTGGGGCATCAAACTGGGGAAGGCAGGGGAGTAGAACTAAGGGTACCAACCTACAAGAGTCAGGCTATATGTGGGATGCTTTCTGACTCTTGGGGGCTTGCTGGGGACTTGGAGAGAGGGTTGTTTTGGACATTATTTTGGAATGGACAAATCTATTACTACGGACTGACTAACATGAACTGCCATCTCCATCTACAGCCACAGCCTGAGAGCTTCTTCTACCAGATGACATCCAAGGGACCCCAGACAGCAGTACCAATGCATATGAGGAGGGGTGGTTAACAAGCTTTTACCACCATTGTACTGTATTTGGATGCAGAATTAGAATCAGATTCTGATTTGGCATCCAAAAATGTTTTTGGGATTTTTTGGGGACTGGACAAATCTAATACTATGGACTGACTGACAAGAACTGCCATCTCCACCACCCAGGATAGATAGATATGCAAATCATTTATTTAAAAACACCCTTCTAAAAACTTAGGTGCATTACAAATCACTACCAAAGATTCAAATCAGAATTTTATTTATTTATTTAATATACTAAATAGACAATATTGTCAAAATTTACAGCTCATATAATTAGTGCAGATAGCCATGACTTGTCTAAGCAGGCATGTCTGCCATCTGCTTTTGAATATGGATACAGATGGGGCAATGCAACTATCTGTGAGTAGGCCATTCCAGAGTAAAAGGTCAGCTACAGAAAAAGCTCTGTCCACAGCTGATTTTACTTTAGATTTTGGAGTGAAGAACTGAACAGTGCCAGTAGAGCGTAACTCACAGATAGCCAGGCGGGTTGCAAGAAGCTCACCAAGGTACTGAGGTCCTAGTCCTCTGAGGGCTGTAAAAGTAAGAAAAATCTTAATGTCAATCCATTATCTCACAGGAAGACATTCTGCATCAGCTTGAGATGATGGCTTTCACCAGCTGGAAGGCCCCAGTAGAGTGTATTGCAGTAGTCAAGGCAAGAGACGACAAAAGCATACAGTAGTGTTAAAAGATTGTCCTGGTCAAGGTAGGGGCACAGTCCTGTTATTTTGTTTAAATTATAGAAGCCACTCCTGACCACCGTGGACACCTGTGATAGACATGACTACTCTTGGTCAAGAGTGACCCTAAATTGTGAGCCTCCTGCCTAGCCTGGTACCACCCTGTAGTTCATCCCCTTCCTCTGCTGTCCACTCTTCATGCCAGTTTAGTGTCATCTGCAAACTGTCAAATGTGTTATCCATTCTTTAACCTTTACCCTATTGGATCACCTGCTCTTGGGTTGTTGCAATATACTTATATCAAAACATGATTTTGTTTACCATGGCCGGTTGGTCTGGATTATTTATGCTCTGTAATTGTACTACACTGTTTTGTTTTAGTAATTGTACTTGTATTGTTCTGTTATTGCTATGTGTTTGCCTGTTCTCCCAATTCTTCAATTCTTGTACCCCTACCCAGGACGCTCCTGGAAACAAGATGTTTACAGCTCATGTTGTCTTTCTTGGTGAAACATTTTCCAAATAAATAAAAATATATAAATAAACTTCAGCAGCATGCTGCTGACTTCCTTTTTCAGGTCATTAATAAATATGTCAAAGAGCAAGGGACCCATCACAAACTCCTTTGGTACTCCACTCAGCACATTCCTCGACTCTGAATGGTGACCATGAACCACCCCTCTCTGCTTTCTACCTGTCAGTCAATTTGCTATCCAGTTGCTCAAGCACAATTTCTGTGCTCCACATTGTGCTACACTCTCTGTGGGTTTTCTCTGTGGTACACTACCGAACAGCTTCGCCAAAAAGCCTGGTGATGTGCTTAGACATTCTAGGCAGGCATGTATCGGCAAAAGAGGTGTTTTACAATAGGACTGAAATTCTGTCAGTTCACCATTTATGCTTATTTAACTCCCATAGTTGTGTGAGGGTTTACCTTTAGGCTCTTTGGAGCCTGCCTTCTAGCTGTCACCTCCACTGTATCCTGTCTTGTATTTTCCTCCAGAGCCTCAGGTGTTTCCCATACATGGGAGACAGAGTGAAGTGGAGTGCCTATTTTGTCAGCGCCAACCCTGCCTCTAATCTTTGCAGCTCTAGCCAAATATCAAAGGCCTTCACTACCACCACCAGAGAAGAGTGCTTTTGCACTTACATCAGAGACCAGGGAGATCCCCCATCAGCTGCCCTGACAGGATGTAAGTGCAAACTCATGCAAGCACCACTTGGGTCACAGAATGTATGGAAAAAAGCAGGAACCATTAATAATGAGAACTTTGGAGTCAGGAGGTTAGGTAGGCTATGGGTTGGTATAGTCATTCTGGGAACATGCAAGTGGGTAGAGGCTGGAAAGGGTGGGCATAGTTTAAGAGGAATTATACCTGAACAATGTTCATCACAGATTGAATGCCCATAAGTTTTATTAAATGAGTTATTGGGCTCATCTGTAGCTGGAGCAGACTTGAGATAGTGATGATTAAATCTGTTCAATAGTGCTACTACTTAGCCACAATTTTATGGAACATTGTGATGTCATGGAACAACAAGCTGTACTTCACCGCATGTAAAAAAGCACTGCTTGTTCCTCCATGACATCACAAGGGTCTATAAACAAACAGTATCTGGTGCTGGTCAAAGGAGCCTACAAATCATTTTAAAGTTATTGTATTTTCATAAATAAGAAGTTGACTGCTTCTTCATGGGTCAGGTGCTCACTCTTTCAATTTTAACATGCCAGTATGAACTGTGATCCTATTGATTTCTCAATCTGTCTCATATGAAGCCCACACTCTGTCTTCATATTATAAACAGAGTGCTGGCCAATAAGGGGCTCACAGGTTGCCCCTGGAGACTGAATTTGGGGTAGTGGTGAGTGAGGGTGGAAGGTTTGGGACAAAACCACAGAAGGAACAGTAGGAGTGAAAAAGGGGGTCCTGCCTAGAAAGGGTGGTGGTTGTGGCAATTACTATAAACATCTGCATAGTCAAACACTGGCAAAATAGTTTTTAGAACAATCTTGATGCAGAGTGGCAGGGCGAGGCAAGACTTACTGTGGTACAATGTGCCATGCTTCGGTTTGTTTTTTTGTTTATGGTGATGATATGTACTGAAAAATCCAGATGATGATGAAGCCACACATGGATATACTTGACATGGGGGACCTCTATTAGTGGGTGGATGCACAGGAACATACCACAAATGGAGACCAAATGACCCACTTACCTGTTAGATATATATATATTTGTTTTAGTCTTTTGGTAACCGGTTAAGGCCCACTAGGCACAAGTGCCTGTTTTCAGGGGTGACCTGGGAGCACTGGGTGGTTAAGTGACTTGCTCAGAGTCACACAGTATGCAAGTGGAGGCTGTGAGAATCAAACTCAGGTCTGGTCTGCTGGATGTATCAAGCTCGTTCACATCTCGTTCCTCTAACCTTTAGGCTTTACTGCCAGCCCAGATATTTATATCTACATGGATATACTGTGCCACAAAAGATGCCAGGCTGGGAGAGATTGTAGGCCAAAAAGAAGGCAGAGGCTTACTATAAAAATTCATGTAGATATAAATGAGAAGGAATATAGGTAGAGGCAAATTTGTTGTGTGTTTGATTAAGTCACAGAGATTTGATATAGTCCATACTAGGATATTCAACCATACACTGAAAGATCCTGATGAAGTAGTGGGTACACTATGAAATGTGTATCTTACACACTATATGAGTAGAGTATGAACTGTTGAGAATAAATATTTAATTATCCAACTGGTGAGTGGATTATCTAGTCTCCATTTGTGGTCATGGCTTTGTCAGAGGTTTCTATGGAGTCAGTTTTATTTATATTTCAGTTATAAAGAAGGCCACACTTCTACTGTATGTTTACTGTTCTGGATCCACAGGAAGCTTTTCCAGCCTCTGCGTAGTACCAAAAGTCATGGTGGCAGTCTTTTGGCATGTAAGAGAGAGCTGGTTTGAGTAGAAACAGTGTTGAACATTGTCAAAGTTATGTTTGACTGACATATGAATTCAGATACCAAGGCACCAGAGGCAAAAAGTAGTGTCATACATGTGAATGCTTGAAGAGACACAGGTGGAAATGAAATAATTTAGAAAATGGAGAAGAGGATGTGACCCAGGATATAGCCATGAGGGACTCCAGAGTTTATTGGGAGTGAGGAAGATAAGGCATTGCCAACCTGATCATTTGGAACCAGTTAGAATGATAGTAATGGAACCAGTTGACTGCAGATATAGTCAGACCTGACAGCTTATTCTGAAGGAGTGGATGGGGGATGGCCACCATCATTAGCAAACTCAATGAAGAATGCAGGAAAGAAATTTACTGCAAGATCTTGAAGTTGGTGACAGTGAAGAGGCCCTGATCTATTTCCTTAAAAATTGAGTCTTTAACCAAACTGTTTCCCCTTTCTGAGCTGACCATTGATCTACCTCTTCTTTCTGTGCATTGGCAGTCATGCACAGGAGCTTAATGGATTTGAAGTACATTCAACAGTGTACCACCCTAATGCATAAAAAAGAAAACTAAATATAAATCAAAACATTTTGCAGTGAAACATTGACTTTGTTTAACCACTGCAAAGTGTCCTAGCTTGAAAGTGTCCAGTTATCATGTCCGAACCTCTTCTCATGCCTAAATGTGTGAAAAAGTCATTGCTTAGTGGTTAGAATGCAGAGCTGTGTACCTGGAGTCCCAGGATTTTTATCCCATCATTACTTTCTCACTGTGTGATCCTGCGCAAATCAGTTACCCTCCCTGTGCCACATGTGACCATATTTGTCCCTATCCCTCCCTCTAAACATCATTTAGGTTCTCAATCTGATTTCTTCCCTTTGTAGGCCTAATGGTTACTACTATATTTCTTAACTTGTAAATCATAAAGGTAATAACAACCAAACAAGCGGGCATTTACAGGAGATTAACACCTAGCTGAAGGGTGTTGATGGCTTGAGGCACAGCTAAGGGCCATTATACAATGGCAAGAAAATTTCCTGGTCTCTGATTGGTCAGTGTGTCCCTGGCACAGTGAGGTTATCCCAGCACAAACTCACTGTATTGTTTTGGATGCCTTGGATGATGATCATTTGGATGATGAGATTTTTTTTATTTTTATTTTTTTATTTTGTATAACAATGAGCCATTGTATAATAGCAATAATGCACTCCAGGGTGTGGGTTGTGCTGGGATAACCTCACTTCTGGGATGCTGGATGCACTCAGCCTGCAGCCTTGTGCCCAACACCCCAGGCATGAGCTTATTCCAGCACAACCCACACCCTGTCATGCATTATTGCTTAATTAACCCTAGCAAGGCATTAAGCTCAGAAAATTCCCACTTCCAAGAGTGTTATTGTGATAAGAAGTCTAACCATGAAAGTGTTTTTTAAAAAAAAAGACTTTTAAAACAAATAATCTTGCTTCAGGTAAGAGCCCACCATGCTGCACTGAGCAGTACATTGAGTTTCTAAGAGAGCAACCCCTCATACAACAGCCTAGCAGCTGGTCTCATAAATACTGTAATTAATTAGATTTATAACTATGAATAAAGTTTATATGAAACATGCTGCTGTCTCAAGCCAAATTAATTGTCTTTACGTTACTCTTTGTCCCCAACTGCCTTAAATATATGGCAGTTGTTAGTGTTGTTTAAGAAGTAACTGCACTTCATTTCATTTTTACCATACATTCCATTCAATATAAATATTAAGGTTTGGAGGCATCACTTTGTTTTCCTTGACCATGTAACTATTCACTACACTGGCTCGGTGGCACTGAGGGCTGAAGAGCTGGACACCTTACCTTGCGCTACGCCGGTGACCTGTTTTTGGGAACGAGCCCAGGCTGCCAGGGTTTGGCAAGGGAGGAGATGGAGCAAGCATCCGAGGAACTGCTCTCCTTTCTGGGAAGGGGGGACGCCAGTGATCAGCTCCTGACTGGCCCCTAACGGAGGCTGGGGGCAGTGCGCCAGTGCTGCAGAAGAGGGCAGAGATGGGGCAGATGCCTAGAAGAGCGCATGCAGATGCATGCACGCTCCCTCTGCCGGCATCATTACAAGCCTCATCTCCAAGGGGGAAATTGGAAAATTGGCTCCTGGTCGGGCAGCATGAGCTCCCGAACCAAACTCTGCATTCTAACCTTGAATGGGGCTTCCTCATCTGGATCCTTCAAGGTGAGTCGAGCTGGGGGAGCCGTTGGATAATTGAGGAAGTTGCCCTGATTTTGGGGGTGCGAGACGAGAGGTTGGTCAGGATGTACACCCGACCGGGAGCCACGGGGAGAAAAATATAAGCTAAAAAAATAAAAAAATAGAAACAAAAAAGCTATTCATTACAATATGACTTTGGTTTGCTGATCTAATACTGTCTTTCTGGAATCCTAAAGACAGACTTCTGAAGTCATATGGAGTTAATTTCCTTCTTGCAAATACCAGAAGATATATCCAATGCTGTAGTTTCTTGATTAAATGAATTTTTAACCAAATGGACTAACAAATTTTATCTAACATACAGTGTCAGTTCATTTGGAAATCCTATGCTTTATCTGGTCTGGCATGTGGAATGGCAATCACATAAAGTCACCAAAAAGGAAAAGAGATTATTTAAAACACATGGTGAAGAAGCAGATCTATAGTTAAAATCAGATAAAGAAACTAGGTGTTAGAGCACATTGTTACAGTTTAAAGTCGCATATAGGTTCAGATTTTCACTCTGCCTAAGCTTCCTTTTTTCGTTAATCCTGATGATATGTGTACTCCACAGCAAAACCAGTTATTATTAAAGTGTTGGTCAAATATACAAATTTCAGTGCACTGAGGTCTCATTAGTGGATTCAGCATAGTGAAACTGCTGCAGTAGCTTTTGAGAAAGTTAAGTCCTTTCTTAACTATTTCCGTAGAGTGACTGGATTCTGTTGGAACTGTAAAACATTAATCCAAAAGGAAGTTCTACAAGGCCTATATATCTTTCACTCATTGTTCAAAACTGTTGCTTTCTGCTTTCTTATACTACGTGTGTGCGAAAAAAAAATTATGCCAGAGGAATTTCTTCGAAAGTCAAACTTTCGCTTCCGCAACAGTTTGGAAATCATTTTGGCAACTTTCATGGAAATTCCACCTTAAAATGGAAGAATCAATGTACTAAACATGGGTTAATGTATTAAACTGTGAGTAAAAAATTCTGCAGAACTGATAACTGTCAGTGGTCAGCTCTGCGGCTTTTTCACCCACTTTTAATACATTAACTCATGCCCCCTCCACCAATAGCCATACACTGCACCCCACCCATCACTGGCCCCATGTACAAAATATGCCACCTGCTGATCGCCAGCCCCTAAAAACAATACCTGGTGCAATGCATTTCCCCCTACCCCCACCCACTAATCACCGGCCCCAAGTAAGAATCAATACTTGGTGTCTAGTGTCTCCCCACCCACCAATTGCCGACACCAAATTAATCCTCTTCCCTGGTGTATAATGGACCCCCACCAACCGAACACCCGCATAAAATAAACAAATCCCCTTCCCTGGTGTCTAGTAATTCCCCCCTACCCCGCAATTGCTGGCACCAAATGAATCCCTTCCTAGTGTCTAATGTCCCCACCCACCATCATCGTCCAAATAAACAAATCTCCTTCCTTGGAGTCTAGTGGTCCTCCCACACACTGATCACTGGCACCAAATAAATCCTCTTCCATGGTGTTTAGTGGTTCCCCCACCCACCGTTCGCCAGCACAAAATAAACAAATCCCCTTCCCTGGTGTCTAGTGGTCCTCCCCATCCGCCAATTGCTGGCCCCAAATAATAAAAACTACCTGGTGTCTAGTGGCCTCCCCACACCCCCACCCTGGCAGGTAGTTCCACACCACCCTGCTCCCCTCCATCCCAAACCTGAGCGGGCAACCAACACAACCTTCCTCTATCCTCTGCAGCTGGCCACCCATTGAACTTTCAATGAATGAGCGCATGCTTGTACAAGCGTGCACTCATTCGTGAAAGCTCAGTGGGCGGCCAGACGTGGAGGAGAGTAGAGGGCTGTGCTGGTCGCCTGCTCATGGCCAGGTTGGGTGGGAGCAGGGTGGTGTGAGATTACCTGCCCAGGTGGGGGTGTGGGGGGGCCACTAGTCACCAGGTATTTTTTTATTTCGAGCCAGTGATTGGTGGGTGGGGGGACCATTAGACACCAAGGAGGGGGATCTGTTTATTTTGTGCCGGTAATTGGTGGGTGGTAGGAGCACTAGACACCAGGGAAAGGATTTGCTTATTTTGTGCCAGCGATCGGCAGGTGGGGGGACCACTAGACACCAGAGATTGTTTTGTTTGTTATATGGGGCCAGCGATCAGTTGGTGGGGGGCTAGCAGACACCAGGGGCTGGGGAAAATTTACAAGGGTCCAGCAATCAGTGTGGGGGGCGCTGTATGAGGAAATAATACATTAAAATACAGATGGAATAAATTCTACAGTTTAATGTATTATTCTGCAGTTCAGTCAAAAAGTCACAGAACAGGGTGAAAATCCACAGAAAAATGGTCATAAGGGGGGTCACGTGATGCAGTGCAGCTAGAGGCAGCGCTTTCGCGGAGCTCCCATTACCCGCCCATCTTCTAACTATTTTCAGCCTACAAATTCAATATCTAAAGTTATATTCTACATCTAGTGTATAGATAATACTCTTCAGTACTTGGCAGCATCTTGCGTTGTGCATATTAATGCACTTGGAAGCAGATCGAGATGGAAGTGGAGATGAGGCCTGCTGGCATGAAGCACACCCCATCTTCTATGCCGGAGAAATCTTCAAAAAAAATCTAAAAACCAGAATTCGGGGCCTGCAGTAAAACCACCCCCTTCCAATACTTCTCCAACTCCTCTTAACGAGGACCGTTTCTTGCAAGAGCTAATTCCTTTCAAGGAAACATTAGATGATATCTCTGCTGAGCTGAAATCACTAAGGGGAGATCTCAGTGCCCTAACCACCAGAATGGGAGATTCAGAAGCCAGAATTTCCTCCTTGGAGACCTGGAGGGAAAACATAGATCCAGAAATCATTCATCTTAGACAACAGATCAGTAAACTGCAACTCAAAACGGAGGACTTGGAAGGAGCCAAAGAAACAACTTGGTGATCCTGTGCCTCCCCGAGTCTGAAGAGGGCCCTGATATTAATCTCTTTCTCCAGAAGTTTCTAAACAAAGTTGTTGGGCCTTTCCCACTTAATCCACAATATCATATTGAACGTGCTCATCGCTCTCTTAGACCGAAACCTGCTGCAGGAGCCCTGCCAAGACCTATCATTATTAAATTTCTAAGCTTCTTGGAAAAACAACATGTTCAATCAAAGGCAAGAGAATTACAGGCAATTCTATGGAGTGGTTCCAAGCTGCATATTACTCAGAATCTTCCCTATGAGACTAGGCAAAAGTGCTCAGTGTTTCATTCTACAGTTAGCAAGCTGATCGCAGCAGGCATTCACTACAAAATGATCTACCCTGCCAAGCTTCAAGTTGCCATTGATGGTTCCTGGCTCTCCTATGAATCCCCAAAGCGGCATCAGATCTCTCAATCAAATTACCTAACCTGTTTAAATCGAGCTGAATCACTGAGGCAGAGCTAAGAAGTTACCTCTTACTACATGCTGCATTTTTGGACTTTCTTTTTGGGTTTTTGATTCCTCATTTCTCTCTCGTCTGGACTTGCTGGTGTAGATCTCTCAATCAAGTTTCCTAACCTGTTTAAACTGGGCCGAATCACTGAGACAATGCCAAGAAGCTACCTCTTGCTACATGCTGCATTTTTGGACTTTCACCTTTTGTTTCTGGCTTTTCTTCTCTCTCTCATCTGGATTATCTGGTGGTGGGGGGTGGCAGCTTTGGAGCGGTCTGTTGGGAGGTTGAGTGGGCTCATGATTGTGCTGTGGTTTGCATGGGGCCAGCTACGCTGTGGGGGGTGGTGGGAACTTAGAGATGTGAGCGGTTTCCACAACGTGAGTCGGTGGAACCTTTTAGGTTCCCTGGTAAATATTGCTCCCCTGGTTCCTCTTGTCCTTCCCTGGCCCAGGTAATTAGGCTTGCTTAGTTTCACAGCAAATTGGACAGAAGCGCTCATTAGGATATCCTGGGGTATTCTTCAGGTGTAGTTAGTGGGTTGGAGAGGTTTTTTGAGTAAAGGGATGAGCTGGGCCGATATTAGGCAATGAGGAGTGTTGTTGGGGTGAGCACTTTGGAGGGGGGTTGGCAGGACGTCAGTCTGACCCTGCTTGTGCCCTAACACACTTCTATATTTGGGAACATCATTTTTACCGCTGACGGTTTTGATGGTGGCGAAGCCTGTAGTTGTCCCCCTGGGCTGGGGGTGCTGACTCTGATTCTTAGCATTACCATTGGGGTCTCAGGGTTATTACCCCCTACCTTATTCAGTTTGGAACCTATCCAGGTAATGTAATTTGGTTATTTCTCTTGAGGGTTTAAGGAGTTCAGATGGCAGTTGGGGGGCTTGAGGCAGGTGATGAACCAGCCGGTCAGCAATTTGTTCGGGGTTATTTTCTCATGGCAAAGACCGGAATCCAGGAGACCCTGGTGGGCTCTCACTCTCTAGTGAGCTCTGGTTGTATCTAACCCAGGTTAATAGGGCTTTCACCATATAACCCCGAGATTTTGGCCAGGTTCTCATCTTTCCCAGTATTTTTGTAGGCGTAATCTGATTTATCTGTCTTGGGGGGGGCTCTGTGGGAGGGTCGGCCCTAGTGGGACTGCTAAATGCACCAAAGAGAGAGGGGGAGAGCAGCCCAGATGGGGTTTTTTCAACCAGGAAGTTCTCAGTACTCATATAGGAATTACTCTCTACTTATTAGTTGACACTTCCTCAGGTTACCGGTTCAGGTTTACCTCCCGGTACACCCATCTAGCGGTGGCTTTTGGGGCTTTGTTCCCCGACCTAAGCACTATTACTTTCAGTTCTTCTCAAAAAGTAGTCGGGGGAACAGTTGTATATAGTTTCAGGGATGTGGAGAGGGGTAGGGAGGGAGGGCCTTTCTTTCTTAGTTCTGGATTTGGTAAAGACTGTAACACTATGTCTGGAATTTATACTGCTTCAGTTCTTCTTTACTGGTTTTGAGGGGAGGGAGGGTGGAGGGGTGGGACTTGGTCGATGGTGGGTTTTTGGGGGGAAGGGGAGGGCAGGATGTGCCTTCTAGGGTGGTCTGATTTTTCATATTTTCATAGTCCATTGCTGCACTGTGTATTAGATAATGACTGTTACAGTGCTTAAAATTGCTACGTGGAATGTAAGAGGTGTCAGAGACCTAACTAAAAGGTACCAGGTTTTCAAAAACTGTGCTTTACTGAATGTTGATATTCTCTTGATGCAAGAAACCCATTTGCTCTCATCAGAAGTCAAAGGGCTTGGCCATCAAGGTTACGCTCAGGTTTTTGCCTCGAGGGGTCATCCTGTAGTAGGGGGGTGGCCATTCCAGTTAAGAAGCATATTCCCTTTCTGGCAGAAGCGCTTTTATCAGACCTTGAAGGTAGATTCATTATTGTGAAAGGGTCGCTCTACAATGTGAAGATAACACTAGGGGCGATCTACGCCTCAGTAGGGGGAGACCCAGACTTCCTCATGACTTTGGCTGAAAAGTTGAGTGGACTCTACCCTCAATGCTAATAATCGGGGACTGGAATATAGCTCCCTCACAAGATTTGGTTAAATCTTATAGACCCTGAAACCACTCTCCTTCGAACTAGCCTTGAGGAATTTTATGGACTTACTGGGCCTGTGTGACCCTTAGTTTACTTAACCCCACAAGACAACTCTTTTCTTATTACTCCCAAGTACACAAGACCTGGTCCAGAATTGACCTAATACTAGTAAGCAATAACCTTCTGTCGGGAGTACTCCAGTCTGGTATTGAGCCCATAGTGGTGTCAGACCACTCAGTGGCTTGGATTTTGGTCTCCCCAAACCCGCAGGTGCAAAGAGATACCACCTGGAAACTAAACACCCAGCTTTTAAAAGACAAGGGCATAGTCTCCCATATCAGATCCCTAATCACCTCATTTGTTGAGACCAATACAGGTTCAATCGAGAGGGAGGATCTGCTTTGGTGCTCCCTCAAATGCTTCATTAGGGGCGAATTTATTAAACTCGCATCTAGAAGGAAAAAACAAAGGGAGGCCAAGATCATGTTATTGTCGAACCAAATTAGGTTGGCAGTGAATAAGTTATCCTCCTCCTTTTCCCAAGCTGATCTAGAAACCCTAATGAAACTCAGAAACGAGTACTGAGATTGGATAAGAGACAAGGCAGAGTATGCTCTCCTGAAAACAAAGGCCCTCTATCTCGATCAAGGGGAGAAATCGGGTAAAATGCTAGCTTTACGGTTGAGGGAAATGGAGGGATCGAGATGGATTCCCTCATTATCATCTTCCGATGGTTCCCTTAAAACCTCTCCTAGGGATATTTCACGAATTTTTGAGTCATTTTATAAGGAACTTTATGGCAGTGGCACCTTCCACCTCTCTCATTCCCTTGTGGACCAGTTTCTGGAGGGCCTCCCCCTCCCTACCCTCCAAACTCACCTAAGAGAAGCTCTGACTACTCCTATCATGGTAATGGAAGTGGAGGAGGTGATCAAGGAATTTGCTCCGGACAAAGCTCTGGGACCCGATGGCTTCCCCTCCAATTTTCACAAAACTTTGTGAAGAAACTGGCCCCTCTCCTCATGAAATTATTTGAATACATGTTTAATGATACCACTCTGGGCCCTTCCTTGCTGGAAGCCACTATTGTTCTGATACTGAAACCAGACAAATCCCCGACCAACCCTGCTAGTTACCACCCAATTTCACTTCTTAATTATGACATTAAATCCTAATGAAAATCCTATCCCTTAGACTCAAAAGGGTCTGGCTTAACTTGTTGAGTCCCGAACAAGTAGGTTTTGTGCAGGGCAGGTCCTCTATAGACCACCTGCGTACTCTCTCACATATTTTTCAAGCTGCCCAGGACTCTCAAATCCCTATGGCTCTGATATCACTAGATGCGGAGAAAGCCTTTGATAGAGTCCACTGGGAATTTCTCTGGATTATATTAAAGAGAATGGGCTTCCCGGAGGTCTTTATTCAATGGATTAAATCGGTCTACCAATCCCCTACTGCCAGAATTTATTGTAGCGGGGTTTTTTCTTCTTGATTTTTGCTATTTACAGGCACCCGGCAGGGCTGCCCCCTGTCACCTTTCTTGTTTAATCTCTATCTGGAGCCTCTCCTTCTCAGAATCAAAAATTCTCCACTGGTCACGGGATGTTTCATTCAATAGCAGTCTCTGGTTCTCTCGGCCTATGCTGATGATATTGTCTTACACTTGACTAACCCAGAAGGGTCCCTAACACATATTTTATACATTATAGCTCAGTTTGGCCAGGTGGCTAATTATAAGTTGAATCTAGCTAAATCAATCATATTTCCACTGAACGTCAATACGCTTCAGGTCAACTTTTCCCAGTTTGGTATGAAATGGGCCCCCTCCTCTCTCTAATATTTAGGCATTTTCCTTACTAAAGGCCCTGAACTTTTCAGGAAGCTTAACCTAGACAATCTATTGATTAAAATTCAACAAGACCTTCAGAGATGGTCTGCCCTCCCTTTATCGCTGTGGGGTCGTATTAATATTGTTAAGATGAATGTGTTGCCTCAGGTTTTCTACCCACTTAGCCTAATGAACATTTTCCTACCGATGCTCTATTTTCATCACTTCCACAGGTCCATTTCCAAGTTTATCTGGCAGGGTAAACAGCCCAGGAAAGCCCCTTCTTAAAACGTAATTTACCCAAAGCGAAAGGAGGGCTCCGTCTTCCCAAATTTATGCTCTATTACTCGGCAAGCCACATGGCAAAAATTGGGAGGTGGTATGACCAGAGGGTGGACGAGTTCCTACCAATTTGGGTACAACTTGAGAAAAAGATTCTAACCGAGTTAGGCCTTCCCCCATCCAGACTCCTCTATTATAACCTATCCACTTTGCCTCCACTTTTACAGGGGAGCGTCATTGGCACGTCTATCAAGGTGTTGAATCAATGCTGGCACTTTTTCAATTTCTCTCCCAGGAAAGACACTTCCCAACCTCTTACCCTAAATTTAAATATTAGGATAGGGGGTCTCCTGCTTTCTCCAGACTGGCTTCCTCAGCTGAGAGATTGCTGTGTTGATGATTTATTCCTGAATAACTCTCTTTTATCTTCCAGGGGAGGTTCTGACCAAGTATAATATTCCTCAGAAGCACATTTTTAAAGTTTTCCAGTTACGACACCTAGTGGCTTCCAGCTTCGGCTCCAATTCTACACCGTCTCAAATTAAACCCTTCCTAAACCAGATACAGGAACAAGCAACTAAGGCCCATAGCATTTCTAAGCCTTATTCTTTCCTATTGGACACTAAATTCCCAGACTACCTGACTGGTTCCAAATGCTGGTCTTCTCTTCTGCCCTATACCCTTCTAGACTGGGAACAAATTTGGGTAGATACATATTGGTATCTCTCTCAGGACAGACATAGACTCACTCAATACCATATATTGAACAACATGTATTATATCCTAGTTAAACTGGTTAAATTAAACAGACTATCTTCAACCCTATGCACAAGGTGTGGCACAGTGGAAGGAAACCTGGTACACATTTTCTGGTATTGTGAGAAGGTGGCTCCCTTATGGCAGTCCATTCAATCTAACTTGGACCCTCTTTTGGGCCTGGATGGTTTATTCACTATAGAAGTTTGTATCCTAGGGAAACTTTCCAATATACAAGTGATGGAGCATAGATTCCACATGGCCTTAATCTCAATGGTTGTCAAAAGATTGGTCCATAGGCCTTGGATGGACCAATTGGTTATCTCGTACGCAGAATGGATCAGTGAACTTTCTCTCTGTTTTTGGACTGAAAAGTTAATAGCAAGTTCTTGGAATCATCTGGTTTCGTTTGAGCGGAAATGGGGCAAATTATATGCTCTTTATTTGAATTAATGTCCTGTTGGGTACACCTCTAGCTACCTTGGCAGCTGATATACCTTTATGTATTTCATATGTATCAGAATCAGCTCCCTTTCTTCCTTTTCCTCTCCTTTCTTTTCTTTTGCTTTCTTTTCCTTTATAGAAGGCACATCCTGGAGGTGGGGGGATGGGGGCCTGGGGATTTGGGTGAGAGGGGGTAGGGGTGTATTTCTCATTGCTTTTCCAGACTCAGGGATTTCTGTAAAATGCTGTATATTGTCACTCTGCAGCTGCTATACAGTATATGTCATTGGTCATAATGTGTAATCCCTGTACTGTTCTCTCAGGTACATTATCTTTATATAAAATAAAAAAGAACTATAATTTCAAAAAAAAAGAGAAACGGTTGGAAGATTCCGATCTTACACATGGCAAAAGTTCAGAAAATTCTGCAAAATGTTCAAATTTTTGGGAACGTTCCATGAAAGCAGAATTCGGAACTTTTGCCTAACCCTATCTTATATTCCTGTAACACAAAGAACATTTAACTGCTGCCATGCTAGGCAGTATAAAAGGATGCTTGTTTAATTAAATATATGAAACCTGGACACTGTAGATGCAGTGGTTACTACCCTACCTTGTGAACTCATACAAGGCTTAGGGGCTTAGATCAGTAACAACTGATTAGGGAGGGTCATATCCAAGATTTAAGTTAATTGCTTAGTGCCTCCACCCACACAAAGGTTTAAGTGGGCCTGGGATGCAGTACCTCCCCACCTCCCAACTAGAGATGCAGCGAATTTAAATTCCACCGGCGAAGTGAACGCGAAGTGAGTACTTTGCATTGCCACTCAGCTACAGGGAGTGGGCAGTGCAAAGTGCTCACTCCGCCTTGTCATTACCACTTCACGTTAAGATGGAATGGCAATGTGAAGTAAGGCAAAGTAATTGTTTTTAATGGACTTCGCTTTCCTCATTATGATTCTAAGTGATCCACTTGGTGTTTCAGATTTGGCAGCCCCCCCCACACACACATCACATGGCTTACAGTACTGTAAGTCACATGCTCTTTAGCTAGGCAGGTAGGAAGTGAGTCATACAAGCAGACACTTTACTTTCTCCTGTACAGATGGATAAAGAGGAGTGTGTTTTGTGACTGCTGAGACTTGGAGATCAGAGCAAGGAGGAGATTTAAACTTTGATTTAGACCAAACAGCTTTTTTAAAAGCTACATTTTTTGTCTTTTCTGTACTCTTTTTTACTTAATTTATTCTTTCTGTAAATTTTATTTTTCTTACATTTATAAGTAGTTGGTTGTTTATCTGTGTCTGTGTGACTGTGTGTATGTAGTGTGATAGTGTGAACAGTGATTGCTCGGACTGAGGGAGCTCAGTAGGAGAGATAGACCAGGGTGAGGGAATGTCTGGAGCAAGGGCAGTTCTGGGAGAGCATGGTAGTGGTACACGTCATACCGTGCATGGGGGGCATAGGTGCCCATTCCTGTTGGATAGCTCAAAACTTGCGAGTGCCCCCCCCCAGAAGCAGGACCAGCACCACCTCCTGTCCTGACTCTGAGGCAGTTGAACCACCACTAGCACCACCACCAGCTCCAGCACCAGGTGCTCTGGAGCAGGATGTGCCTGTTCCCCTGGGCCCAGGTGTGGATCCCATCCCTGTTCAGCACCATGACCAGCTGACTGCCAGTTCATCTGGCCCTCCCCTGCCTGTGCCTGGTCCTCCCCGCACCTCTGTTGTTTGGTAGTTTTTTGATTGTGTCGGGGGGACAGCAGTGTGGTCAAGTGCCGCCTATGTGAGGTGGAGGTGTGCCGTGGCCTCCGGTGGACTCACCTGGGGACTGGGAGCCAGCACACCCATATGTTCATTCACCACTAGTTGGAGTAGAAGGCCGCCACAGAACGGACTATGCCTGCACCTGCTGGCCATTCTGTGGCAGAGGGTGCAGCTGTGAATGGTGATATCCCTAGGATGAGGAGGGCCACAGCAGCACCTGCTGCTCCACCAGCATCCCCACTCCCACCCCACCACCACCAGCAGCAGGTCAGCCTGTAGAACGTGTGAACCCCAGAGAACTGCGTTTAACACAGGCTGACTTGGCAAGTTCTCTGGAGCGCTGTCAAGGAGAACAATGAGAGGGTGAGTGCTGTGGAGCAGAGGCTGAATCACATAGAGGGACATCAGTTGCAAATTATGTCCATGCTGGAACTGCTGCTGGATCACGATGGGATCCCACATTAGTTTTTTTTCCTCACACCATGTGCCCCCCCACACCTTCCTTGCCATCCCTGACCCTTGTATGTAATTATGCCCTTTTTTTGTTGTCTTCCATATGCGTGACAGTTTGTATTCTGAGCAGTGCAAGTATACTGTGCTAAACTGCATGTGTGCAGCCGGCCCGGTGGTGCTGAGGGTTGAGGTGCTGGATGCCACACCTCACTCCACGCCGGCGACCCGGGTTTGGGAGTGGATTTGGGTCGCAGGTGGGTCAGCCGGGAGAGATAGGCTTGAGCATCCCATGACAGCTCGCCTTCTCCGGTGAGGGTTGAGGCCATTGCCTGCACGCTTGTCTGACTCCGAGTGGAGGCTCAGAGTACTGCAAGTCCCCATGTTTAGGGGAAGGGCAGCTGCTACACAGCATAAACGTCGGCACTTGACACCTTGACGTCGGGGAATTGTATACTGTACAGGGAAGGCATAAAGAGGAAATGCACCTGCTGGCTCCAGGAAGACGGGTTTCCCGGAGCATGCATCCATTATGCCCCACTCACCGGACCACCTCTCTGTCCTGACGAAATAAAGGATTGTCAGTGTGAAGGCGCCCCACCTCGCCCCCGCTCGGGGGGAAAACCGAAGCTCCATGGAGGATCAGGAGGTAGGTCCATATGAGTGTGAGGCAGGAGGATGACCCCTTGGATGCCCCAAAGGGTCGGAGCCAGCAGGCAGTAGGGGGGAGTAAAAAAAAAAACTGCATGTGTGGAGACAGTCTTCTTTCCAGTCTGTGTATGTACTGCAGACACTGTCCAACTCCCTGACTTATAAACACTTATTAATGAGTACAATGGTGGGATGGTGAAGCCTGGAGAGATATTACAAAACAGGATTACAAAAGTTACAATACATTTATTTTATTTTTATTTCATTTTTGTTGACCGGGTAAGTGCACTAGACAAATCCTGCCTATTTTCAGGCACGACCCGGGGGAGGGGGGATACAGATGAATGCCAACTGACCTTGAACCAGATTAAGCTGTTGGTGGTATTTTTAGTGAATGAGGGAAATTTGGCCAGGACACCAGGGAGATTCCCCTACTCTTTCGATAAGTGCCATGGGATCTTTAACATCACCTGAACTACCACCAATCCAGGCAGATGGGACCTCGGTTTAACGCTCTCATCTGAAGGACGGCACCTCAAGTGCAGCACCCTCTCATGCTGCACTACAGTGTCCAGTACTAGGATATTAACCAAGTGCCAGATGTGGGAACTGAACCCACAGCCCTCTGATCTCCCGGCCTCAGAGGTGAGTGTGCTACCTACTGAGCCACTGACACTGGTAACCAGTACATCCAAGTAACCAGTAAAAAAAAAAATAATGTGATTCGTGATGTGATCGTAAATCATGATTTGTGACTGCATCTGTGACCGTGATAATGAAGAATGTGATTTGTATCACAAGTGACTCATGAATGTGATGATGGTCCTCACTTAAAAATGCACATTAATGAGGCTTACAATACATCCAAGTAACTAGTAAAAAAATGTATGTTGTGATTCGTGACATAATCGTAAATTGTGATTTGTGACTGTGATGATGAAGAAGCGCGAATGCCTATGGCTGTACTACCCCAGGCCCCGATGAGGTGTGGCACAAAACTCCCCAACTTAAAAACACTGATTAATGAGTACAATGGTGGTGTGGTGAAGCATGGAGAGATACTACAAAACAGGCTTACAATACATCCAAGTAACTAGTAAAAAAAATTAATTTTGTGATTCGTGACATGATCGTAAATCATGATTTGTGACTGCATTTGTGACCTTAATGATGAAGAACATGATTTGTATCATGAGTGACTCATGTTGATGGTCCTGACTTAAAAATGCATATTAATGAGTGCAATGTTCATGCAGAATTATGCACCACACCTATCCAGTACTCTGAAGGGAAGCCAAAGAAACAACTGTGTCTTAAGTTAGAGATGGAGATTGGGCCCTAAAGAGATGCAAATGCACAGGCAGATTAAGATTGCGCTGCACACTGAAGAGATGCAGATGCAAAGGCACAACACCTAACCAGTGCTCACCATCAGAAATTCAAATCTGGAAAAGAATACCTTTACAGGTTGGTGCGGGCCGGGGGGGGGGGGCAGTGTACTGCACTGCTGCAGTAACAGTCACTAGTACTAGTACCAGTAAAAATACCATAAAGAAGCACAACAATTACACAGCTGCAGTGGATAGCAGGTTCACATTGCTGAAATTATATGGCACAATAAAAAGGTGTCTGATTTGATGACACGTGTCACACACATACTCACACACACACACTAAGTAATGGTAGCAAATTGAAAACTTCAGTAATATAACCACATATTTTAAACAAACTAAAATTATGCACTGCTGCACCACAACAATCAGCAGGAAAATGTCAAGAATTATTGAAAAGATTACTGTGTGTACATTAACACATTTATACAAGAAAAATATCACCAAAACCAAAAGAGAATGGGTTGGGGGTGTTAGGGAACTGGAATGGAGTTTGGGAGGATAAGGGACTATATGCCAAGGACAGGTTTCATCTTGCCCCATTAGGGAAGGAAGTCCTTAAACAGGGGATGGCTGACTACATACAAGAAAGGTGGGGTTTAAACTTGTAAGGGAAGGGATAAGGAGGGCTGACCAGAAGCCCTCCCTCCAGATGAGGGAGTAGCCTTCAAGCCCAAGGGGAGGAAACAGACTGGAGGTGGAGGTTTCAGGAGGAGCAGGGGAGGATGGAAGTATAAGGAATCTGGGTGGGGTTGACAAAGAGGATCAGGGATAAGGGGTGGGGGTTGGTGTTAGTAAATGCCAGGAGCTTGGGAAACAAGTTGCCAGAGTTCCAGGCCATGCTGTTCGAGGGGGTGGATGTGGCTGCAGTCACGGGCTTGATGGGTCAACAAAACCATGACTGGGACTACAAATGTGGGGGTACACTATGCTTAGGAAGGATAGAAAGGAGGGCAGAGGGTGGAGTGGCTATGTTCATTAGAGATGACATAGAAATTGCTATGGTAGAAGAGGCAGAGGAAAGCGTGGAGGCCTTATGGGTCACCTTACGATCCCAGCAGGAGATAAGGTCAAGCTGGGAGTAGCATATAGGCCCCGGATGAGTGATGTTCTGAGGATGGTTTGCTGGACAACATCATTGCCCAGTGTGGACCAAAGGGAAGGAGTGGTGTTGATGGGGGACCTAATATCCAGGTACATACTGGGAACCATGTCCTCTAAGGTGGCCAAGGAGCAGAGGCTGCTGGATGGCTTCCAGGATGTGTTCTAACACAGCATGTGATGGAGCCCACAAGGAGGGCATGTCCTGGATGTGGTTCTGGCAGATGGGGATCTGGTAGGGACATGGTTGTACAGGACCCCTGACTGGGAGTGACCACAATACTGTCTGGTTTCAAATAAGCATTGGGGAGTGGGGTGAGATCTAGGACACTGGCAGTGGACTTCAGGGGCAGACTTTATGGGCATGGAAATATTCTCAAGGATCACTTGAAGGATTACCTCAACGACAAGTGTGGAAAGGAGATGGGAGGTCATAAAGCAGGGGACTTCATGAGGCAGTCAGGATCTGCGCTAAGTTGAAGCGTAAGGGAGCAAGGTCACATAAACCATGCTGGTGGTCCAGTGAGGTCCAGGTAGCAGTCAGAGAAAAGAAGGCGGCTTACAAAAATATAAAACAACAAGAGGATAGGGATAAGGAAATGTACCAGCTTGCATCTAGAAAAGTCACCCGTATGGTGAGGGAGCAAAGTCCAGTAAAGAGCAAACGGCTGGCACAGGGATACATGGAGGGGAAAAGGGTTCTTCCAGTACATTGGGGAGCGGAGAAAACCAAGGGCCATCTCAGCAGATTGAGATCAGAAGGAGGGTGGGTGGAAGAGGCGAGGGACCAGGCAGAGGTATTTAACGAGTACTTTGCCTCTGTGTTCACTAGGAGGGATGGGATATCTACAAAGCAAGGCACAAAGGGGATAGAAGCGGCAGGAGTGGGATCAGGGAGCAACAGAAATGGAGCAAAGGGAGGAAAGGTACCCCAGGGTGTCACATCTGGATAAGATAAAAAGACCAGTAAGGTGGAGGGGACGGATGATGCCATCCCACCAAAGGTGTGGTTTGCCCTCAAGGCCCTAAAGAAAGACAAATCTCCTGGGCGGATGGCATTCATCCGAGAGTACTATGGAATTGGCGGACATACTGGCTGCACCCTGGCGGAGCTTTCAACAGGTCACTTGAGAGACAGGGAGGGTACCTAGGGATTGGCGAGAGGCACATGTGGTACCAATCCATAAAGGGGGGTCGAAGGAAGTACCAGGAAACTATAGACCCATAAGTTTAACCTCGGTGGTGGGAAAATTAATGGAGAGTATACTAAAGGAATGATTGGGGGTTTACTTGTGGGAGGTGGGAGGTCTGGATAGTCGGCAGCATGGGTTTGTGCCAGGTAGATCATGTCAAACCAACCTTGTGGAGTTCTATGAATGGGTAACATCAGAACTGGACAGGGGTAAGCCTGTGGATGTATTATTCTTGGACTTCAGCAAAGGTTTGACTCTGTCCCCACAATGGTCTGGTGGAGAAACTGATGGGGTTAGGGTAGGCCCTTTGATGGTCAGATGGATTGAAAACTGGATAGCTGGGCAGCACTCAGAGAGTAGTGGTCTGTGGGAGCTCTCGAACCCTACAGAGGTTGGTAGTGGGGTACCACAGGGCTCGGTCCTGGGTCCAATCCTGTTTAATGCATACATATCGGACATCAGGGATGGTATAGGGTGTGAAATGAGTCTCTTTGCGGATGACTCCAAGATGGGAGCAGTAGTTGAGGAGAAGAGGGAGGTTGGCCTGCAAGGACCTGGACACCCTGCTGGGCTCACACATGGAAATTAAATTTCAATATCACCAAGTGCAAGGTGTTGCATCTTGGTGGAAACCCTAAACACAGGTACACCCTGGGAGGAGGTGCTGGAAGCCTCAACAGGGAAAAAGACCTAGGGTCATGGTGGATACATGTATGAATAACTCTGAGCAGTGCAGGAGAGCAGCTAGCAAGGCAAACAGGATGTTGGGATGCATCGTAAGGGGATCACCTCTAGGAGCAAGGAAGTGATTCTGCCGCTGTACAATGGACTGGTTAGACCACACCTTGAGTACTGTGTACAGTACTGGAGACCACACTTGAAGAGGGACATACAGCTCCTGGAGAGGGTACAGAGGAGGGCAACAAAGATGATACGAGGGCTGGGGATTTGACTTACGAGAACAGACTTGAGGAGCTCTGCCTGTTTTCATTGGAGGAGAGGAGAGACAGGGGGACATGATTGGGGTCTTCAAGTACCTCAAGGGAATAAATAGGGTAAACATGGAGGATCTTTAGACTAAAGCAGGAGGCATCACCAGAGGGCATGGTTTGAAGTTGGAAGGTGGAAGGGTGAGGGGAAAAGAGGAGGAGGTTTTCACTGAGAGGTGGTGCACCCTTGGAATGCTCTGCCTGGTGAGCTGGTTCAGAGATCCACAGTGGAGGCTTTAGAGAGGGTGGACAGACACAGAAAGTGGATGTATCAGATGATGGCCTGTCCCGGGGGGGTGGGGATGGATGATAGGGGTTTCTGGAGCACAAGGGATGGGAGGGTCTCGGCACCCAACTAAGGATCTAGGTTCAAGCAGACTTGATAGACCATAAGGCCTAATCTGCTGGCAAATAGTATGTTAGTATGTTAGTATGTAAAACAGAAAGCACTGTCTTTTTCTCCAAGTTAATCTACCTACACCACAGATACGCCCCTCCCCCAAAGCACACTTCCACTGTCTCTCAGTACACAGACTGAATGTTGTACATTAATATTCAAAATCCACACACAAACAATAAATGCTCGATGATATGAGCATAGGAGGGTTTCCTATAATCGATGAACTAAAGTTTCAGCAAATAAAATGACTCAGAAAGGCTTTTTTAACAGCTTTTAGAAGGCTTGAATCACAGAGAGCTCTCAGAGCAGATTGTCTCCTACAGCTTCCTACACACACTACCCCAAACTGAGGCTGTGCAGAACAATCTAGAGCCCATGTGACCTGAAATCCATGAATCACTGCAAAAGTCGCCTTTGGAGCTTAAAAACAAAGGCGGTGGTGAGATACATTGTTTTCAATGTACTTGGCTTTAGAAACCAGTGGAGTAGTGGTTTGGGAAGGCAGAATGTGAGTCATTGTTTTCAATGGACTTCGCTTACCCATTATAACGAAGTACTCCGCTTCACGTTGTGGAGCACTCCGCGGATTCGCCTTCACTCCACGAATCACTTAGCAGGGCGAATTAGGGACACTTCTCCCATCTCTACTCCCAACATGATCATCCCACCTGTAAACCAACACACTTCAAATGGAAGGCCCCAAGTATGCTCTAAGGCAGATATTATGAACAAAACAAGAGCTTTATTAGGGTACATGGAACAGGTACTATGGGAAAAGAAAGGAAAGGCAAGAAAAGGAAAGGGAAGTATGCAAGAAAGTAGTATCTCAGCTGACCTTGTTTGTATCACAGAAATCTGGTATGGCTCAGTGCTGAAATTGATTATCCTGAGGAAGTATTCTGTGGTACAGTGCCGAAGTGAGAGCACAGAGGGGGCGGGTGGCCATCTGTTTTAGATCCACTCTAGAACTCATGACATGTCGCACGGTAATGAGAAGGTCATTTGAATGTTGGATGGTTAGGGGTGGGCCAGGTGTAGGCTGCCAGATTGTTCATGTGTGTCAGCCTCTGGGTCATGGGAGTGAATTCCTGCAGGATCTGTTAGACATCATTTGTTGACCTGGTATTGGAGACCCTGAAATTGGTGGTTCTCAGGAACTTAAATACCTGGGTTGATGACAAATCCTCATTATCTGAGTCAACAGTTCCTCCAGCAGATGATACTACTGGGCCTAGTACAGGTTGCTGCCAATTGTACCACCAGCACAGCCATGCCTTGGACCTGGTTTTTGCACCAGTTCTTGAGATAAACAATACCAAGGTTGAATAATCATGATGTCCCATTCTACTGTGGGGCCCCCGTGCAATCCCCTCTGTGGAGATGGTTCAATACCGCATTAAAAATAATCTGAGGTGTCACAAGCTCTTGGTGATAGTCAACCTACTAAGCATGAATACAGCCTCTGCTAGTGGAGCTAAGGAAGCCATGAGGGGCTACAATGTGGCTCTTATGTCAGCCCTGTTTTCCATGGCACCATATTGCATTTGTCCCTTTATATACTGCCACAGCTTCACATGGTATGGTTTGAAGCTGCGGTGGTTGAAAGCTAGGGGACAGAGACTGAGGCATTCTTGGCTGAGATCCCATTTGTTGGAGAAAAAAATAGGCACTAAAAGCTCTCTACAGTGAGTATCATCAGGCAGTCACACTGAAAAAGATAGAGTTCCTATCATGGGTTATTGCTAATGGGAAGAACTGATCGGCTCAATTCTTTCACGCTGTGGACAGGTTGATTAATCCCCCAACTGTCTACAGTCCAGTCAAATTTTCTCAGCTAAAAATGCAATGAGTTTAATCACTTTTTCCTTAACAAAGTGTTCTCTAACCAGGATTGAATCTCCTCAAGCAGTCTGTCTAGGTCGGTAGTACCATTCCTGAGATGAGACCAGGCAATTAACCATCTTGGGCTAAATTTTGTCCAGTTTCAGATGATGATGAAGTGTTCTGGATAATCCCGGCACTGCATCCCACTTACTGTTTATTGAACCCAGGGCCCACATGGCTGCTTTTAATTTGCAAGGGGGCCCTGGTCCCAATTATTTTGAAGATTGTCAGGTCTATTGAGGAAGTTTTTTTTCCACTGCTCTTCAAAAGGCAATGGTGAAGCCCCTCCTAAATCAGATATATTTGGATCCAGACATTCTTCTGAACCACAGGCCTGTCTCAAACCTTCCTTTTTTGAGAAGGTAATTGAGAAGGTAGTGGCTATGCAGTTGGAGGTCCAGCTGGAAAGATATAGCATCTCTGAGAGCCACTCTAGTTGGGTTTTTGCCCTTTCACAGTATGGAGACTGCATTCATCAAGGTGTTCAATGATCTCTTCATGGGGAGAAACAGAGAACATTGTTTCATTCCTGTCCTTCTTGACCTCTTGTTGGCATTTGACATGACTGACCATGAGATGCTTGTGGAATGCCTAAAGCACTATGTTGGACTCATTAGTACTGTTTTGTGTTGCTTTGAGTCCTGCTTGTCCAGAAGAACACATCAAGTAGTTGTGGAAAATTTAGCTCTTAGATGACTGCCTTTGACTCTAGGGTGCCTCAAGGCTTGATCCTGGTCCCCATGTTGTTTATCATGTACACGCTGCCTCTGGGTGAGGTTAACTGTATTGAAAATCACTGTATGCTGATAATATTCAGCAGTATCTGTTGAGTGCATCTGATGTACTGTAGTTGTTGCATCCCCTGTGCCATGTCATTGTCCTTTTTTTTTTTTCAATTCTTTTTCCCTCCGGTCACCAGTACCTGAGATCTCCCTCAGGTGAAACCACTCCTAGTCAGCTAATCCACCCCTGCATGAGACTCCCCCTAACCAAGTCCCCCTCCAGAGCTCCTCACCTACTCCTAGTACCTGACATTAACCCCCCCGACTTGTACCCCCCTAAGTTGGGGCTGCCACCACCTACCTTGGTGCTCTCACGATCAGGTTGTCAGGCTAGGAGAAATGGAGGATATATTGGGGAACATACGAATATACAAAATTGCTGACTGAAAAAGGCCCACAGGTCTATCAAGTCTGCCCGATTGTGCAGCTCTTAGTTTCATATCACTACAGCTGCCCCACTCCCACCCAAACCCCTCCCTTCCTCCTCTTTCCTGGTCCTTCCCCCCTCTTTGTGTTCTTGTCTGTACTAACCCTGCTCTTGATTCTGTCCCAACCCTACTTAAAGCTATCCATTGTCCTTTGAGCAATTAACTCCTCCAGCAGTGCGTTCCAACCCGCCTTCACTCTCTATGTGAAGTAGTGCCTCCTCATCTCCCTCCTAAACCATCCCCCTTCCAACTTCAGACTGTGCCCCCTAGTGATCCTTTTCCCCTTTTAAGCAGAACAAACCTCCTTTCCTGACTTTGTTTATGCCTTTCAAATACTTAAAGGTCTCTATCATGTCCCCTCTTACCCTTCTGTCTTCAAGCGAGTACATGTTGAGCTCCTTCAGCCTTTCATCGTATGGCAACTCGTCTAGTCCCATGATCATTTTTGTAGCCCTACGCTGCACCCCCTCCAGTAATCTCACATCCTTTTTGAGGTATGGGCACCAGTACTGTACACAGTACTGCAAGTGTGGCCTCACCAGTGATCTGTACAATGGCAGGATGACCTCCCCCTTTTGAGAGGTGATCCCTCTGGCAATGCACCCCAGCATCCTATTTGCCCTTGCTGCCACCCTCAGGTGGTCCCTTTCCTCCTCTGAAGCCATTATGTGCACTGCCACCAGCCAGTAGCTGCTCCTGTGATTTCTGGCTCCAAGGTGCATGACCTCACACTTCTTAGCATTAAGCCCAAACTGCCACTCCCTAGACCACTTTTCGAGTTTAGCTAGATCCTCTCTGAGTGCCTGCCTCTCTTCCTCATTGTCTACTTTTGCACAAATCTTAGTGTCATCCGTGAACAGGCTGATCTTACTCTTGACCCCCTCTGCAATGTCTCCAATGAAGACATTGAACAAAACAGAGCCCATCACTGAATCCTGCAGTACCCCACTTGTTATTGGCCTTGGCTTGGATATCTCCCTCCTTACAACTACTCTCTGCTGTCTGCCCTTACGCCGGCTCTCAGTCCACCCCACCAGTTTTACCCCCAACCCCATGGCCCTCAGCTTGCTCATTAACATCCTGTGTGGCACTGAGTCAAAAGCCTTGCTGAAGTCCAGATACAGGACATCCACATAATGATCTTCATCAACCGCCCTAGTGACCCAGTCGAAGAAATTGATCAGGTTTGTTTGGCGATATCTTCTCATGACAAACCCATTCTGTCTCTCATCCTGCAAACTATTGCTATCAAGAAAGGTTATCAACCTCTCCTTTAGAATGGTCTCCATCAACTTCCCCACTATGGAAGTCAAGCTCACCGGTTTGTAGTTACCCAGTTGATCCTTCGGTCCACTCTTGTGAAGGGGCACCATGTGAGCCATCCTCCAGTCCCTGGGTACATTCCCCATCTCCAAGGAGGTGTTGAACAGGTCCATCAGAGGGCCTGCAAACACCTCTGCCAGTTCCTTCAGAACCCTTGGGAGTACATTATCCAGTCCTGGTGCCTTGTCCACCTGCAAGGCCCACAAGGTTTTGAGACCCTTCAGAGCGCTATCCTCTCGGATGACCCCATCTGTTATCTTTGCCCCACCACCCTTGCCCCCTTTTCCCTGTGGTATTGGGCCATCCCTTTCTTTTGTGAATACTGAGCAGAAATACTCATTGAGTGGATTTATCTGGCCAAGTCTGGCATTGGGTGTGGAGCCTCTGGAGGGCTCACCATTGTCCTCCCAGGTGCCAGTTTTTCCTTTTTGGCCCCTCCCCAGAGGCATGGACATGCAACTACATGCAGTGCATGGTGGGCGGGCTCCCACACCCGCCTGCATAGCGTCCACCAATGCCTCACCCCATCTAGGTGTCCCCAACTGCAGTGCGTCCTGTCTCCACTGGTGAGCTGCTTGCTGCTGTGGATCCTTGCCCCCCTTCCTTCCAAGAGATAAGCATAGTCCTCCGGATGCTCAGTCCTGTCCCCCCTGTCTGACCCCTGGAACCCAGAGCTCACTCCCTTACCTGAGTCACTGGTGTGGCACGAGGTAAGGTGGATGTCTCAGCCCTCAGCACCACTGGGCTGGCTACTATGCCATTGTTTGAAAGAAATCAACTGGATGGCCTAAAAATGGCTCAGTCTCAACACCAGCAAGACTAAGGTGATGATTATTGAACTAGGTTTCTGTGGGTCAGCAGTGACAAGGAGTGAAACAAGGTTGCCATCTCTAAATGTGCCACCTTTGGAGCTGTGAAGTTGATTAGAAATTAAGGAGTCACTATGGATTCCAAGCAGAGCTGGCCTTAGGGAGTTGCAAACTGTGCATTTGCACAGGGCATCAAGAGCAGAGGGGCCCCCCAAAAAACTCAACTGTCCAGTTGGCCTCCTTCTTCCTGGTCCTGTATGTACTAATTTAAGTAAAGTGCAAAAGTGGCATAAAACTAGTTAAAAATGAAGCTACAGTACATAAAGGCCATGATAGGGATGAGGATGTTCCTTGGGGGTTTCACGACTTCTGATATAGGGCCCCAGAATGGAGGTTTGTACAGGGCCCTGGAATAGCTAGGGCCAGCGCTGATTCCAAGCAAGTTGCAACAGGAAATCACTAGTGTCCAAACTGTTGTGGGTGGGGTCACGCTGATGTAGTCAGTCAGAATACAGTACAAGTCACATTACACTTCTCCTTCAGCTCACAGCTCTTTCATTTTTTTGTGCATTGACAATGCAGTGGCAATTCTAACTGTTTAAAATATGAACTCAGTTTCAACTAACCATCAACTCACATGCAGTTCTTTTCCACCATTTTTAAATTCCCTTCAGCTCCCTCCCAGTGTTGATTCAATGCATTTTCAGTGCAGTAGTAATTCATTTACAGTTCTCTAAGAACTGCAATATTTGTCCTGAGGGTCTTGTGTGCAATTTCCAATGTACTGACATTCACAGTTCATGAACAACCCCCCATCTACCTAATACCATTAATATATGGCCATTTTTTTAACAACATAATTCCAGACAGCCCAAACTCATTGTCTTTGAGCTCGACCACAGAGCATCATCACCCAGCAGGTAGACTCCTGCACGCATGAGTTATGAATTCTTTTATTTTTTGTGCCCCCCGATATTTTTATTGATTGTGAAACTAGGCAGGATTCTTAGTTGACATAGGCTGATCACATCTAAAAACAAGCACCCTAACCCTAAAAAAGAAAGCTAGGAAACTGTTGAATCTTTGGCCTCAGGCATGCGCAACACACTGTGCACACAGTACGCATGCGCTGAGCCAATGGATTTGCAAAATTCTACAACTTTACATTGTGGGGGGACAGGGACAAATGGTAGGGGAAAATAATGTTTTTTGTGATGATTTCTGCACTGCGACAGTAGGTGACCCATGCAGTGTAATGAGCTCAACAGTGGTAACAGGAACAACAGTTGTAATATTTGGGGGGCTTTGGTAATTCTGCAACATAATTATGGTGTGCAGAGCACCACAGGTTCAGCATAATTCCCCTTGCTTTTTTGTTTTCTCAGGTTCCCATAGAGGGGTCCCCATAGGGGTCCAAATCCTCATCCCTACCAAAGCTGATAACCTCTTCCTCCTGAGCTTTGTCCTCCGCATCTTTGCTTTCTCAACACTCTCTTTCCTTATCACCCTTAGCGAGAGAATGAGAGAAACATTTTTACATTTAGTCTTTTCTGGCTGCACAACAGTCGCATCCTCCTCCACAGACTGACTCATGGTCAAGCACAAAACTCTTGTTTGGGAATGGGAACCTATCACCCAGATCAAGCTCAGTGCCGCCACCACCCGCAGTCATGGGGATACCAGCGACCTTCTCCGGGAACATTGTTCTATTTTTTTTTATTTATCATTATATTGTATTATACAATGGCAAAAACATTTCTTGGACTCTGATTGGTCAGTGTGTGCCTGAGACAGTGATGCTATTACACAATAACATCACAGTGATTTTTTTTGGGATGATTATATGGATTTTTTTTTTCAGAAACAAAGATACACAGCCTCACTAAAAATCTACTAAAAACATTTTTATTGTTTTGTATAACCTTGAGCCATTGTATAATTGCAATAAGGCACACCAAGGTGTGTGTTATCGTGTAATAACGTCCACTCCCAAATTGGTGGAAAGCATCGGCTTCGCCTCATTCTTCAACCCACCCCAGAGGACGTTATTACACGATAACTCGCACCTTGTCATGCCTTATTGCTTAAATAATACATACAGACTATTTAGAGTTATTCATAAGGTGAAAACTTTGAGATATTCAATTTGACATTTAGGAGATTTAGACATCTCCAAACTTAGATAAAGTCCGCTAGTCAGAGGGAGCAGGAATTTAAAGTAATATACCCATAATAAGTAATGAGGTGGTTATCAGTCACAAGCTTATAGAGTTCTGCAGAATACAATAATCAATAATTCCTCTGTCCTCTAACACATTCACTCCTAAAAATAAACTCATTTGTCATAATCATATATATCGGTTGCTGATCTTGCAAATTATATAAGAAATATTGTCATATGGAGAAAATTATTGTATAAGACCAAAAATAACTGTTAAATAATTAAGTTTCTTCCACTTCAAGGGAAGGCATCTCTTCCTCCACATCCTGATCTAAGACACAATTCTGTTTGGTTTTCTGAGCCTTTTTCAAGGTAATATAATCTTTGAGTTGCTCCAGGTCAAAAACAATTGTTTGTCCTCCCCACATGTCTGCATACAATTAGCGGGCTACAAAATTTTGAATGAAGCACCTAGTTCAGTAAGGTCACCTTTATACTGCAGAAATTGATTGCAACATTTGAGAGTTTAGGAGCTATATCCTGCTGAAACAGGGCCAACTTCAAATTAGGGGTCTGAATGGTTGTTTGTTTGCCAACAGTAACTATATTCAAATATTTGGGCATACACCTAGACCCCTGCTTGAGCATGATACCCTACACGATATTATCACACGATAACACGCACCTTGTCATGCCTTATTGCTTAAATAATACATACAGACTATTTAGAGTTATTCATAAGGAGAAAACTTTGAGATATTCAATTTGACATTTAGGAGATTTAGACATCTCCAAACTTAGATAAAGTCCGCTAGTCAGAGGGAGCAGGAATTTAAAGTAATATACCCATAATAAGTAATGAGGTGGTTATCAGTCACAAGCTTATAGAGTTCTGCAGAATACAATAATCAATAATTCTCTGTCCTCTAACACATTCACTCCTAAAATAAACTCATTTGTCATAATCATATATATCGGTTGCTGATCTTGCAAATTATATAAGAAATATTGTCATATGGAGAAAATTATTGTATAAGACCAAAAATAACTGTTAAATAATTAAGTTTCTTCCACTTCAAGGGAAGGCATCTCTTCCTCCACATCCTGAACTAAGACACAATTCTGTTTGGTTTTCTGAGCCTTTTTCAAGGTAATATAATCTTTGAGTTGCTCCAGGTCAAAAACAATTGTTTGTCCTCCCCACATGTCTGCATACAATTAGCAGGCTACAAAATTTTGAATGAAGCACCTAGTTCAGTAAGGTCACCTTTATACTGCAGAAATTGATTGCAACATTTGAGAGTTTAGGAGCTATATCCTGCTGAAACAGGGCCAACTTCAAATTATGGGTCTGAATGGTTGTTTGTTTGCCAACAGTAACTATATTCAAATATTTGGGCATACACCTAGACCCCTGCTTGAGCATGATACCCTACATGGACAGACTGGGAAAGAAAATAAACCAAAATCTGGGATTTCTGTATAGAAATGTGAATTCCCTGACTGATCAGACCCAAGTAACATTAGCTAAGCAAGTTCTCATGCCCATTCTCGAGTATGGGAACATTAATTTTTATCAATGTAATGGTATATCTGAGTCCTAATATAAACCATTATATAACAATATATACAGATTTGCACTAAGGCCCACTAAAAACTCATCATTGTCACCTGTACACTAAGCTGGGTGTGCCATCTCCAGATAGGTGGTTAAAGAGTCTTGTAGCTACCTTTGTATATAGAGTTGCTAGTTTAACAGAACCACAGGTTTTATTTAATTGCTTGATTCAGAAGATTAGTGAGAAGAGTACCAGGCCTAGTGACCTGATACCATATCAAATCCCTTCAAACTCCAAATGAGCAGGAAGGCTTTCACATGGAATGTAACTACCCTGTTAAATGAATTTGGAAGCTTGACATGCAATGCAAATAGCATTTTGCATTTTAAACATATGTTGCACAAATTCTTGTATACTGAAAACTTGTGTAAATGTATTTAATTGTATTAATTGTATTGTTTGTTAATGTTCCTTGTAAGTTATGTTTTATATGTCAGGCATGGCTGAAAAAGGACGTTGCCCAGACCACCTCCTGGTGAAAAATAAAAAATAAATAAAATAAAAATATCCGGAAAAATGTGACATACAATTTGTTTGAATTTTAAAGCCCTCATCTTTCTTGCAGTATTGAGAATAAGGTCACAATCAGTATCAAAGGCCAAAGTAAAGATGATCGTACTCTTGGGACCAACTTTATTGTTAAAAATATTAACTGTGGATTGTGCTTGACCAAGGAGTGCAGCAGATTCAGGTGAGAGTAAACTAAAACTGGCATCCTGATTGACAGAATTTGACTGATTATTTAAATTTAGACTTTCAAGACAGCACACAAAAGGCCTTAGTTGCAAAAGGCAGGTTACTTTCAGGAAGCTTTAGCACAGTAATGAATAGATCTTTTAGAATGTCTCTCAGGGACTCATAGACCTTGTCATAAGTACTGGGGACTCCAACCAAATGCAAGTTCTTATAGCGAAGCATATTTTCCATGTTTTAAGTTTTCATTTGTAATGTGATTACAGTGTTAAGATTTGTTGTTGCAAGTGCTGTATTTGTTAAAGTTTTCTGTTGAATTGCTACAACATCATCTTGAATAGTTTTGTGTAACTCTGACCTTCTCAACCTTGGTCTTAATTGTTTTAACTTCCCGATCTAAAATATCTGACCTGTTAATTAACAAGTCTAGCTCATTATCAAATGAAGAGATGAACGTGAATAAATATGTAAAAGAAGCACATGCTTTGGTGAGGGACTTAAACTCAACCTTGGCAGGTAAGGATAAAATATTTCTAGGAGACATGCTAGGCAAGCTAGGAGAGGACTGAGCATTTGTTGTGAATGAAAGATTTTGTTGCCCAACATCTAAATTCATCATTTCTCCTACCTTCACCCCAACAATGTTGTCAGAAGTCACCAAAGTGTTCGATGTCTCTGTATTCTCCATTTTGTTTTGCGAGAGGTGAAGACAGACCTGCATTCGATAATCCAAAATGCAGCTTGGAACTTATTGGTCTCTGTACTCAAGGGCTCAAAACTGTAGTAAGAAACTTTCCATCCTGGTCGGGTCTTCCAAGCTTCCTGCACTCACAGTAATCAAGTTCGTGAGACCAGATGGTGCCGGCCTCTCTGCAGGTCCAGGAAAACTGGCAAAATAACGATCCAATGGGCCTTTACGAAATGGTGTATCCATTTTGGATGAAGAAGAATACTTTTTCCTCTTCTGCTGTTCCTTTGTTCAGAATTTCTTGGTTTTCTGAGACATAGACAGAGAGGAATTAAAGTCTTTCTTCTTCATTTCCACAGTAAATTAAGGTAGGTTAAAGTAAGAACAGAGCATCCTAGCATGTCTGAACAACCGCCTCCATGAACATTGTTCCTGAGCCAGATATTTTGCTACCTCTTGGGATGATCCTGTTTCTCCACCATACCCACCAGCATCGATGCCACAAATGTGGCAGAGAATAATTCAGCAACACTAATACAGTCACCATTTCCACCAGCTACTCATTTGCTACTACTACTACCGTCCCTGGAGCCATTGGATGAAGCTACTGCAGAGTTAGCTTTTTTACGTACAACAACTTTTGTCCCACAGAACCTATTCACTTCTTAGCTGCCTCACTGGCACCTCTCCCCTTTACTCGAGTGTCTGTTTCCAGTCATTTTATATATTCTGTTTTTTTAATATTGCAAGGGAAAAAATTAAACTTTGCAGTAAAACTAAAATACCAGCAGCAGCGAACACCTCACCAAAGGGATTGGCAGTGTGATCTGAATCAGAACAGATCAGTTTACTGAACTAACAGTACCCTACAGTAAAACCACAAAAAGTTTTTGGGTGGTATTTTTTAACACAACACGGGAGTAACAAGACACACATGGCACAGGTAATTCAAAACAAGTTACTGTAGGTAACAAATTTCACTTCATGAGCTAAACAAAATAACTGTAATTGATACAGAAACAGACTGACAAAATAATTCACTTAACCACACAGAGCTGTACCACAGAAATAAAGTAACAAATCCCAGACCTCAGACAAAAATAATTTAAAAGAAAAACTGAGAGAAACAAATTAGAACTGTGCACGCAGGGATGCCTTGCCTGCTAGTGGAAACAGCTCTCTCCCCCAAATGGCACTGCTTCACTAGACAAAACAGAAACATTAATTTTAACTAAATAAATCTGCAAAACTACAGAGACAATGGTAATTTGGTGCACAAGGCATTTAGATATTTCTTGTGAGTAATTTTTTTCTCAGACAAGTAGAGACAGACTTCTCTCTAACCCTCTCTTCATAAGACTGCTCTGAACACAGCCCCCGCATGGCATACAGCTCAGTTTAGTACCGTGTGACCTGCAGTCCCATGGTGCATTGAAAACTTCATCTGTGGACCCCACTTCCCCAGCAAAGTTACCAAATTCACCATTTGTGAAGTTAGGTCTGTGCTGCAAATTGCAGTTTTGCAGGGTGGATTAACTTCACAAATTGTGGTGAATTCACAAATTAGCCCATGAAGTGAAGTTAGCCAGCTCTGCACATCACTAGAAACAGGTATCACTGTACCACCACATTCACCAAAAAGTGCTGATTTTATTGGCTAAAGAGCTGTCCCTTTTAACCCACCTTGGATGCTCTGCACCCACCCCCACCATTACTTGAGACTTCTGGACCTAAGGTTTGTATCTTTATGCTGCAAATTGTATTTCCTGAAATGAAAATATTGAAACATTGAACAATGATAATTATTGATTTTTACTAATTAATTTAATAAAAATTAAGTAAAACATACTATAGTTTAATTTTCTTTGCAAGAACAGATGTTACTAAAAGCATCATTACAAACATAGACAACATTAAGCAGAGACTGAGTGGCATGGTCTGACCCCTTTGCAATATATATAGAATACTACCATGTACCAAGGTGTTTAAGGGTAATGACTGAACCTAACATAGGCATTGAGTCCATAACATTAAATAAGAAATGCAAATGAATCCACTCTAAATGCTCAGTTATTTTTTATGTGTGCCCTCATAGAAGCAGTTATAAAAGAGAAAAGCAATCTAGCAGAATAAATTAAAAGAAGGAAAATAACTTAAAATCAGAAGTGGCACTAGCAGATTTCTACCAGTTTCTAGAAACCAAGAAACCAAAAGTGGTGGTTTAAAAAATAATTAAGGCCAAAAATAGAAACAATTCCACCAGGATATGATTCACTACTGGGACAACCAACTCTACACCTAATGTATAAGACGTTTGTTCCTAGAGGGCACACCAGTGACAGTGATAGTTCTGATAGCTTTATAAGATCAGGTTACTAGCAGAGAGCATATACTAAGCCAAGGGTAACTTTTCTGGAGGAGCACAGTCAGGACAGACAGCAACAACAATAAAAAACAGATTCAGAGAAGGAACTGCTGCCCAACCAGAGGCATTTAACAAGACAGCAATCCAGGGCAGTGGGGACAGATGTTAGGCTAGAAGGGGTAACAGGAGGCACATAGTAAAAGCCTATATTAAAACCAATGAACAACAAAAGGGCCTTAGTAGTGTTTAAGTTAATTAATAGACAACATTCTAAAGCAAAACAAAATGGAACATTCTGAAACTGAGCTTAAGGTCCTATCAGGGCGTTCTCATTTGCACCTTATAAACCCATTGATGATTTTCAAGTACAGGTAGATTTACAAAAAAATTTAGAATGTTGTGACTTGGAAACCACTTTAGGGCAGAATCAAAAATGGATCCCTATAAGAAATAAGTCAGAGAAGATCGCAAAGTAAGATTCAATTATATGCCCCCCACAAGGAGAGAGTCACCCTTTTGAAGCATATATTGAAGCAGTACAAGCAGAAGTAGACAATTTGCTGAAACATCAACAAGATCTATCAAGTGGTCAGAGGTTCAAGCTCATTAAAGAGGAAAATCAGACACTGAAGGGGCTACAGAGAGATGATTGTATTGTCATCAAGCCCACAGATAAGGGTGGTGGGATAGTCATCCAGACTTAGTTCCAGTGTAGAGCAATGTGCCTGAAGCTGTTAGAGGTGAGGAAGAACTATAGACCCCTAACTGAGGATCTCACAAATGGCATAAGAACAATGACTGCAAATGTCAGTGAAGAGTTACTGGCAAAATGCTGGCTCAAGACTGGGACAAGGAGTTGCTACAAAGTAATTTTTCTAGGATCCCTCAGTTTTATGCAATCCCAAAAGTCCACAAAGACTCACAGAATCCCCCTGGTAATCCCATAGGCTCAAGCATACGTCCATACTGGAACCCCTATTATCATTCATAAATATTCTTTTGCAAACTCTGATTAACCAAACACCAACATTTCTGAAAGATACCACACAAGTGCTCCAAATAGCCAAGAACTACAGTCATGAATGTTACCCACTTCCTGACATATTGGTGACATGTTGTGTGAAAGACTTATACATTTCAATATCTCACAGAAAAGGTGTAATAGCTATTGGAGAACTTCTAGATAAGATGCCGTCAGAGTCACATCCACAATCTAGGGCCCTACAAAAACCGGCTAGCATAGTATTGAGACTAACCCTTTCCCAGTTTGAAATTAATTTTTTCATTCAGTCCAATGGTATGGCCATGGGCAGCACCATAGCACTAGCTTATGCTAATGCTTATATGCATATGTTTGAGATGAGCGATATGCTGGAAGGAAATAATACCTCATTTAAGTAAGAGAGAAACATTTGGTGATGCTTTATAGATGACATTTGTTTTTTCTGGGGTTCCACAGAATCCTTCCTTCCTTCCTTTTTACTTGAAACAAATGCCTATGGACAAAACTGCCCATTTTCATAGGTGACTGTATAAAGTAGAAAACATATAAAATATTACATAGCAAGTATACATATTCATTTAAAACAGGTGCACTAGCAAGAGTTATTCAAGTACAATCTAAGTGAATGTGAAAATTGCTTATAGTCTCTTCACAGTCAGCTACAGTTGGGAACAGATTTTTTTTTTAACCAGGAAAGACACAGTAAGCCGAAAGCTTATTTACAGGTGTGACCTGGGAGCACAAGGAAGTTAAGTGAGTTGCTCAGGGTCACGCAGTATACAAGTGGGGGCTGTAAGATTCAAACTCAGGTCTCCAGGTTTGCAGCTCAGAGCCTTAAACCTCTGTGCTATACTGCCCGATTTCCTTGATATTACTGTCAAGGTAGTAAATGGGTGCCTGGAAACTACTGTTTTCAGAAAGAAAATAGAGAGAAATATAATTCTGCATGCCTCTAACTTACAGCAATGTGGATTAAGAGAGTATTCCTTATTCTCAGCTTTTACACACTAGAAGGAACTGCCGTTTGGTTCAGGTTTTTGAAAAAGAAAAAAATTATGGTGCAGAGATTTGGAGATAGAGGGTTTGGTTTTCAAAGGGTTGGGAATGACACAAGGTGCTTATATCACAGAAACATGCAAGGGGCTCACTGCACCACACCTTGCGTAATTCCCAATTCTCAAAAGGAAGTTGTGGCACCAATGGGACTTCGTGTGCCAGACACCCTTGTGCTTGACTTGTGGCATGTTGCAGGCAGTGCCATGGCACTGAGGCACATTGTGCCAGTAGGTGGCTGTCATAGCCCTTAAGGTGGAATTCTGGAAGGATAGTAATGTCAACAGTTCAAGCCTAGAGTTAGACCAGCCCTGAGCTGGTCTAATGCCCAATGTGCCAGAAGGGGTCCCATCTGTGAACCCCCCAGTGCACGGCAGTGGCACTACCCTTTGGTCATTCAGGGGCACCAAGAGCAAGCAGTAGTGAGCCAGGTGGTCTGACAATGCATAGGAACTCCCATGGCAGTGTGTAGGGCACCACACCATAGCCCACACAGGTGACACCATGAGGCTCACTGAGACCCAGGGCCCACCACTTGCAGTGCTGCCCACTTGCAGTGATGGTGGCAGACTGCTGCCAGGCATGGACTGTGGGATGGCTGTACTGCTGGCGGCATGTTGTGCTGTCAGGGGGGTGTACCCTCTGTCATGCCAGGGGGACATGTGGGGCATACTTAGTGCCCTGCCCACCTTGCTGCAGAGGGGCAGCAGGAGCAACCCCGGCATCCCAGCCAGGGGTACCAGTGCTGGCAGACTGCATTGGTGCCAGTGGTGAGGTCAGACTATTGCAGCTGACATCAGGCCCACCCTGTGGACAACACTTCTGCCAGTGCTGTCATTGCCACGATTGTCCCTCAGCCTGTGGCATTCCTCTTCCATTTGCCTTCCCTTAAATACATGGGTGTGCTTGGCAGAAGCTGTGGGACTTTAAAGCCAGGACCCCTCCCATTGGAGAATTGGTAGCAGGGTCCCTTGTGCACTGGGGATTGGTGCAAGCTGCCATTTCTCACAGCTTGTACCGATCTTTAAAGAATCAAGCCCAGGGAGTGCTAAGATTAATACTAGGGTAGTAGCGGAGTAAAAAGGCAATTAGTCCATTACTGTTCCATCAGATTACCATAATAGCAAATATGGCTGTCAAGCAGTATGTAGTTATATAGTTTTCTTTTACATTCTGGTTTAGATTTACTGATAACAGTGTCCACCAGAAGCACATTCCATGGGTTCACTATTCAATGGCTAAACAAGTATTTCTACTTTAATGTTTGAAACCTTTATGTTGATGTTTGTAGTGGGTGACATCTAGGGCTCGATTCTCAGAGGTTGACACAGGGTTTGCATCAAGCTCTGCATCAAACCCAGAGATGCGCCAAACACATTGCAGCAGCTTGCCCCCGATTCACAAAGGTCCTGCACATTTGTGACTCTTTACCCCCTTTACAGTGGCTTGCACCACATATGTGGCACAAACTCTGCAAAAGGGTCCCATGGTTGCTGCAAAGTTAGACCAGCAAAAATGTGGTCTAACTAGCAGCATGTGATGTACAGGATCATGAATCCCAAGTGCCAGCCACAGAACGCCACAAGTCCCATGCAGCATCTGTTTGGCACGCCCAAGGCTTGCAGCATTCCAACACATTTGAGACTTGAACCCCTAGTGTCTATGTTCATTTATTTGAATTCAAGTCCTAACTCATACATCATGTATGGGTTGTTAATTATATTGTACATTAGATGTACAGTAAGTGCCCGCTAATCCTTCTTGTATCCAATTGCATCATTTGTATGTCTCTTAGTCTGTTTTAATATGACTTATCTTTTTAGTATTTAATCTGCTTAGTAATATTTCTTTGCACTTTTTCAATCTGGGAAATGGCTTTTTATGTTTGCTTGTGCACATGCACAAGAAACATGTTGTGATAGCCTGCTAGAGAAGTAGGTTGTGGAGGTGGGGTCCTCTTATGTACAATGCCACCACTGCTTTTGCAGACTTTTCTCTGTGGCACCACTAAATGAGCATGCTGTCTATGACAGCAGCTCAAAAGCATGCCACCAACTTGAAGCAATTTCGCCGCTGCAATGAGGGAGTGCCCCCTCCTTGCAGGGCGTGCCTTGCCTGGTGTTACATTTCAATAAACATGGTGGCGGCTGTTGCCTTCACCTCCTACAGTCTCACTGAAAGCCAGCATGGGGGATGCGCAATCCTCCCATGGCATGCCCCCCCCAAACACAGACCCTTTTTATTTGCCGATGGGGGGCCCAGTCCCCATTGGCTCCAGTCCCGGGGATCAACCCTCCAGCTGAAAGCTCTCAGTGTTGCCCCCCAAGAAGCAGGTCACAGCCCGCAACTCGGTCACACCCCAAAGGTAGAAAGAGCTCAGCAGGTACCTGAAAATCTGGGGAGAGAATAGCGGGCAGCCGAAGTCTGCCGTGTAGTCCAAGTGCTGGTCATGCTCACACCACACCAGCAGAATTCCTCCTCAGCACAGCCTCTCCAGCCATTCCAGCAGACCCATCTGTCATGCTTGCACTCCGACTTGTCTCCACTCCATGTCACCACACCAACAGCACTGATTGGCACTGGGCTTGGGATCTGGGCCACCAATCTTGTGGCTCATGGCAAAACTTCCACGCTGCTCACTCTGGATGGAGAGTGATTCACGGCTTTCAGCCAAACAGTCTGCTGTGACTCTCAAAAGAAAAATGACAAAACAAATGCTCCCGCTTTCAAGTTGTATACAGCGGGAGCAAATAACAGCGTGAATGAAATAAATAAGACTGCTAGCACTACAGCAGTAACTTACTGCAGCTAGCAGTCTGGTTTTCTGGGACTATCCCCCAGCAGAAGTAAGCACCACGCCAAAACCCCTACCTACAGCAGGGCAAAAAGAAATGCAACCTCACTACCTTACTCACTGTGTATGCCCTGGCTACCAGCTATACACTAACTAAAAAACTGATAAAAAGGCAAATAAAAATAAACAACAAAGAGAGGTTGGCTCTGTTAAAGGTCAATGACAACGGGCTATTCATCAGGCATCTGTACTGTAGTTTAGACAGAGTGTGCCATCCACTATCTCCCTGGCAAGTTTTATATGTCTCACAATAATATGTATATATATCTTTGTTTTTGTAATGATTACCTTTTATTTGAAATGCCTTCAAACAGTGTAAACTGCTCGCTGACTAAATGGGAGCCGTGCATGCCCAGTGAAGTTGTGACCTAATTTTCGAGCTGTCACAGACTGCTGTTCATTTTCCCACTATACTCGTTACTGAGCTCTTCACACTGACTGGAGATTGACGGGTTTCTAAAATCCAATTTTTCTTTCCAACAACTCATAGTCTGTACCTTATTTATTAGTATCCTTGCTCATATTTCAGCTTTCTTTACTTTACTAGCAGTTGTTTCCAATAATTGTGACCCAATCTGAACTGCAGCTGTCATTTCGCCACTATCGGTGTCTTCCTCTTTGACACTTTCTAGTGCTACTGCAAGAGTTTCCTATCATTTTTATTTTTATGTTATTCGTGTGCCTTACACTTGAAAACTAATTTATTGCTGATAGCGTCTTGACATGTTTTAATGAGGACAGATGTTAGCAACTGCTAGTGAAAAGACGCGATTCCGGAATTGCAGCATCACGGGTCACTGCTGATGTGTTGAGCTGTCACAGGAGTTTCAGCAGAGGTTTTGGACTTGGTTTTTGTGATTAACAGCTGTTTCTGGCACTGTAGTCATTACATTTTCTTTGCCCTTTATAACCTTGCTTTCTCTGACCCACCAGTCTGCTGCTAGTGTCGTTTTCCACTGCCACTATATAGATGGGACGTCATGGGAGGATGGGGTGGTACCTGAGGACTGGAGGAGGGTGGACGTGATTCCCCTTCACAAAAGTGGGAGCAAGGCAGAGGCAGGAAACTACAGACCTGTCAGTTTGACCTCAATGGTAGGGAAAATGATGGAATCACAAGGAAATAATTGTTGAGTACCTAGAGGCCAGTGGGGCACAGGACCAAGGCAGCATGCATTCACAGCAGGAAGGTCATGTCAGATGAATCTAATCGATTTCTTTCACTGGGTGACCAAAGTAGTAGACCACGGAGGGGCTGTGGATATGGCCTACCTAGACTTTAGCAAGGCATTTGACACAGTCCCACACAAAAGATTAATAAACAAATTATCCTGCCCGGGCGTGGGTCCCAGGGTGGTAGCCTGGGTAAAACATTGGCTGGACAACAGGACGCAGAGAGTAATACTAGACAGAGTCCACAGTGAAGAAAGGGGGTTACTAGTGGGGTGCCACAGGGTTCAGTACTGGGTCCTTATAAGTGACATTGCAGAGGGACTGGAAGGAAAAGTATGTCTCTTTGCAGATGACACAAAGATCTATAACAGGTTTGATACACAAGGTGGGATGGAAAGGATGAGAAGGGACTTGGCAAGGTTGGAGGAATGGTCAAATGTATGGCAGCTTAGATTCATCATGAAGAAGTGCACAGTAATGCACCTGGGAAACAAAAACCTAGGGGAAGAGTACACGTTGGGGGGGGGGGTGAGATACTGACAACAACAAAAATAGAAACGGACCTGGGGTAGTTATATCAGATGACTTAATTGTGGGCAAGCAATGTGAGAAGGCAGTAAGGAGGGCTGGGGGGATACTGTAATGCATAGGGAGAGGCATCACCAGTAGAAAACAAGAAGTTATCCCTCTGTACAGACAGTTGGTGAGACCCCATCTGGAGTACTGCGTGCAGTCCTGGAGACCCCATCTCTGCAAAGACATAGACAGGATGGATGCTGTCCAGGGGAAGGCAACCAAAATGGTGCAGGGTCTGCAGCAGAAGACATACAAAGAGAGAATAAAGAAGCTTAATATATATGCCCTCGAGGAAAGGAGGGAGAGGGGGGACGTGATGGAAACTTTCAAGTACCTCAAGGGAATCAGCAAAGTCCAAGAGGGTAGCATCTTTCAGAAAAAGAAATGTGTCAGAACAAGGCGTCACAATGTGAAGATAGAGGGGGGACAGCTCAGAGGTAATATGAGGAAGTATTTTTTCATGGAGAGGGTTGTGGATGCATGGAACAGCCTTTCTGAGGAGGTTGTGGAGTCAAAACCAGTGGGGCTATTCAAGAATACATGGGACAGACATAAGACAATTCTAGTGGGGGGTAGGAGGAAGTAGCAGTTGGTTAACTAGGATCTGCAGCTTATACATTAGGTAGGGAAATGGTCAGACTAGGTGGGCCAAATGGTCCTTATCTGCCATCAAATTCTATGTTTCTATGTTTCTATAGAGTGAATGACAGGTTCAGCATTTTTCTGTCTGTTTACTTGATATAATAAAATCAATATTACCATTTGTGTTCATAATCTCTTTATAAAAGGACACTGTGATACTAATTGTCCTAAATAAAGTGTCCTGGTTGTCAGATGTATATTTTTTTCCCGTAGTTGGTAGCCATAAAACAAGCATTGTATGTATGTATGATTCTCTTGAATTTCTATCAGCTTTGTGTCATAAAGTTTATGGTTTTCTATTTGAATGTATGTGGACTATGGCAGTGTGCATTGTAGGTACTGTACATTTTGAAATCCATTCCTGTGTGTACGGACCGAGTTTTTAAAGAGGCAGTATGCTTTTACTGCCACAGTATTTTAATATACTCTGTATGCGTACTGAGTTTAATTGTGTTTGTCAAAGGTACTAAACTAGTAAGATTCAATATACAGTGGTGTGGGCAGGGGTACGGAGGCTGAGAAAATTCCCTTGTAGATTGAAAAAGGAGGCAACTAGGAATGTTGACAGAGTTCAGCTCTTGGAGCCCATCACTGCCTCACCTGTGCTCTCACCCACACCCGGTCACCCCTGAGAACGCAGCCCTAAAGAGGGCTTCAGTTTGCCGTCTGCAGACCTGGGCAGCTGAACCCCACCTGTTTTGAGGATGAAGATGCAGAGGATGAGGCCTGCCTCCTACAGGGCTCCCACCCTCCTTCTGTTCCCTTTGGTTGTGTTAGCTGGACTCGGCGATGCTCAGAGGGACTGACTGGAGATTGCTACTAACAGGACAGGACTTGGTGGACAGTTTCAACCCCTCTTCAGGGCCCAACACCCAGTAGAGGAGCATCAGCCCCAAGCTGGCAGCACCCCGCTGGAGCTGGGGGCAGGAACTATGGTCCAGCATGCAGCAGCAGAAGCAAAGGATCCCTCTGGCAACACCAGCATTGCTGGATCCCAGCGGTCATCTCATTGGGTAAGTGAGTCCTGCTGGGCAACTGTTATTAATAATTCTAATTACTTAATTAATACTGCAAAAATCCTGGGAGATTATTAGACTAGTCCTGGATCTCTTGGGACCTGCCTCACATGTTTCTCTCTATTCCATGTTTCTCTCTATTCCCACACATAAATCATACTCTTTATTCTAACTAATAGTAATCCAAATAATTAACTCCTGCTTGTGTCTTTCTGGAAACTATGACTCATAATCCTCATTGTAATAATTAATAGTTGTGCAGAATGCCCGGAGATGGGATGATTTTAGATCTCCTACTGACATACGTGTTTCCTACTGTAGAACTCCTACATGAATCGTTTATGTCTCTCTTTAACAATAGTAATAATTATATAATTATAGAATGCCTTGTGATGAATTGGACAACCCTGTGTCTCCCAGATCCTGCCCCTACGTGTTTCTGTGTGTCTGTATGTGGCACTCCTCCATGATTCATGCCCCTCTTTCCCTATTTCTGTCTGTCTGAGTGTGTGTGTCTGTTTGTCTGTCAGTCTCTCTCTCTCTCTCTCTCTCTCACTCTCACTCACTCTAATTCTGTATGCCCTGGAGTCCTGATGCTTTCTACTCAGGTTCTGAAAGGGTACCAAGAGATGAGACTGCCTTCATCTCTGATTCTATTTAACCATCTCCCTGCTGAATGAACTAGAACACACTCATGTGTCACCATGTGTCTTGGGGGCTTGTGAAAGGCATTAGCCTCCCCATCAAAATAAGGATGTTTCAAATAAGTTGAGTAGCATCAGCTAAAAGAGGGAAAAAAAAAACATTTTAGAGGCCAGCTCTCATCCCCAGCTCTTTCAGAGTCAGAGATGGGACGGGACCTCTATTTTTTTCCCTTTTTAATTACCAGTGGCTGGGTTTTATTTACTCATAAGTGTGTTCCCTCATCCTTCCTCACCACTTCCCTCTCAACTGCTCTTGCACTGACTGGGTGAGCTGGAATAACTTAAAACAGTTACTACTGTAAGCTGAATCTGGCTATTTGAATGAACTGCTAGTATGCTACATTAGGTGCATTCATCTTCTGCAGGAACAGAAACACAGCTGGGTAGTAGGATTTTACGTAATGCATGACGCTGCATGCTAGCTGGATCAGTGGCTCACTCGGTTCCATGCTTGCCTCTCAGTCCAGAAGATCCAAAGGTCATGGGTTCTAGTCCCACACAGGAAACTTGGGCTACTAGTGTTGACTGTGTAGTATAGCATTGAAGGAAGGGGGCTGGACTGTTGAGGTACTGTTCATCAGACGGGGTGGTGGGGGCTGCATTGTTGATATGCTGCACTTCAGACTGGATGTGAAATCAAGGTCCCTTCTGCCCATCAGTGGTGGCTGTCCAGTATGAAGTTAAAGATCCATGGCAGTTATCATAGGAGTAGGAGATCTTCCCAGAGGTCCTTCTCTGCACCTCTAGTAGCTGTAGCTGTAATGGCACATATTGCCAAATTAAGGGATCTTCCCCAAGGTCCTTCTTTCTCTCTGCATGGCTGTAGGTCTCATGGTACTTATTGTAATACTAGGGGATCTTCAACAGTGTCCTGATGAACATTCTGTCTGTCAATAAAACTGATTGCTGTAACCCCCCACACACACACACACACACTCTCTCTCTCTAGTGGCTCCTTGTGACTTTCCTAGTCAGAAATGACAACTAAATAAAAATATTATCCTGGGAGAAGAAAGAAAGAAAGTAATACATATGATATGTTTTTGTATGAATGAATCTGTGTGCAGCTGACTACCTTGGTGTGAGTACAGAGGCACGTGTTAGTTTGCAATTATAACTAAGAGTCAGCTATAATCTAAAATGGAAAAAAAATGTATTTTAAAGCAAACAAACCCCGAGAGCCCTGGCCTTTAGATTAAATCATTTCTCCTTATTATCAAGGCCCCATGAAATTCTCCAGCACAACTGAAAAACTTCAGAGGTTCATCACAGTAAGAATGGCAGATTTCTGGGGTTGTCTAAATTACATTTAAACATATAGGAAAGGATACTGAAAATTATTTTAGGGAGTGTTTTAACTTGGTATTAATAAATAATAAATATTTTCTGAAACAACCCACAGAGTCAATTTTTTAAAAGAGCATAACATAAGTTTCAGTAAAACGTGATTATAAAATGCTGTTTTGGCACATTTTCACAGGGATGTTACTAGTTTTAAAGAATTTCATGATGGATTCCAGATACTATATGCCAATTTTCACATAAATCATGACTTCCATAAAAATGTGATTTACACATTGCCCTACCTATTATATTAAGCCACTCGCTTGCCCCCTTCAGTCTGCAATCACCTCTGCATGTCCCACTGTTGTAGTGACACATTCAAGCACTGTAAGTAACCCAGATTTGTGTATATGGCACGTGCACTGGTTTTGTATGGGCTTCTTTGTAGCCTGCTGTACCAAGGGACAGGACTTGTTAAAATTTGGAATTGATCGAGAACCAGAATGCAGTGTGTCTGAAACCTGAATGGATTGAGGCACCTGGAACGCGTGTCTGGAACTGGAATTGTGGAATGCTGCCAGCCAGTTCTGGACCCCGATTAATGCACCTTGAGTTGAATGCAAGGGTTCTGGATGCAGAATCTGCATGCTGTATTCCAGCTTTCTGGTTCAGGATACCTGATCCTGGGTACAGTCTGATGCAGGAATCAGTCAGTTACAGTTTTACATGCATTTGGGTTTTTTACTGATTCCTGTTTTCACCCATACCCCAAAGGACCCCTATACAAATGAGATATTGTATACCTTGGGGCCACACCACCATCTGCCTGATGTAAATTTAAAATAAATGGACAGATAAATGCAGTGCAGCTTGGCAAATGCAGTGTCTGACAAAGTGATAGAGATCTTTGGTTACTGTGGTTCAAATATATGGAATAATGTATGGGTAACCACACAGACAAGGTTGTCATTCCATCGAGGGGGTGAGATAACATCACAAACCTGAACAGCAAAGCTTGAGCTGTCTCTGTGATGTGACGTCAGCCCCAGATGGAAGCATCAGCCTTGTTGTGTGTGGTTGCCATACATTATTCGGTATAGTACATGTTTGAACTCATTTACTTTCTTTCTAACTGTGTCTTGAACTGGGGGTAAATAAACAGAAACCAACAGGATAAGATTAAAAATGTTTAATGTTTAAACTCTACAAGAGCTGGCACCATTTCTAGTAGTCCATCTTTTTACAAGCAGTCCACTTAGGGTGTTTTCAGTCTTACTGATTCTGACATCTCTACTGTGGTACTCTAGTGTTCTGACGTAAGTACTGTGGTACAATAACATTCTGGCATCACTACTGTTATACAGAAGTATTATGTTATCAGTGCTGTGGTACAACAGTATTTTGACATCACCACTGAGGTACATCATCATTCTGACATCACTGCTATTGAATAACAGCATTATGTCATCAGTGCTGTGGCACAGTAGTACAGCAGTATTTCGACATCACTATAGTGATACAAAGAGCATTCTGTCATAACTACTGTGGTACAGTATCATTCTGACATCACTGCTATGGCAAAACAGCTTGTCACTATTGTGGTGCAGCAAAATGTTGACATCACTTCTTCGATACAACAGTATTCTGATACCACTACTGTGGTACAACAGCATACTGACATTACTACTGTGGTACAACAGCACACTGATATTACTAATGTGGTACAACAGCATTCTGACATCACTGCTGTGGTACAGCAGAATACTAGCATCACTGCTGTGGTACAGCAGCATTCTGACATCCCTACTGTGGTACAACAGCACACTGATATTACTAATGTGGTACAACAGAATTCTGACATTGTTGCTGTGGGACAGCAGAATACTAGCATCACTGCTGTGGTACAGCAGCATTCTGACATCCCTACTGTGGTACAACAGCACGCTGATATTACTAATGTGGTACAACAGAATTCTGACATCACTGCTGTGGTACAACTGCATTCTCTCATCAATACTGTGGTACAGCCGCATTCTGACATCACTGCTGTGGTACAACAGAGTTCTGACATCATTACTGTGGTACAACTGCATTCTGTCATCAATACTGTGGTACAACAGCATTCTGACATCACTACTGTGTTACTACAGCATTCTGACATCATTGCTGTGATACAATAACATTCTGACATTACTACTGTGGAATAGCAGTATTCTGTCATCACAGCTATTTACAACAACATTCTGCGATCACTACTGTTGTATAACAGCATTTTGACAACACTGCTGTGGTACAACAGCATTCGTACATCATTACTATGGTAGAACAGCATTCTAACATCACTACTGTGTTACAGCAGCATTTTGACATCAGTACTGTGATACAACAGTATTCTGATATCACTACTGATGTACAGCAACATTATAACATCGCTGCTGTAGTACAACAATATTTTGACATCACTATTGTGGTACAGTATCATTCTGACTTCACTGCTATGGCACAACAGCATTCTGACATCACTACTGTGGTACAACAGAATGCTGACATCACTACTGTGGTACAGCAGAATGCTGACATCACTACTATGGTGCAACAACATTGTGACATCACTGCTATGGTACAACAGCATTCTGATATCACTACTGTGATACAACAAAATTCTGATATCACTACAGTGGTACAGCAGAATGCCGACATCACTACTATGGTACAACAGCATTCTGACATCACTGCTATGGTACAACAGTATTCTGATATCACTATTGTAATATAACAGAATGCTGACATCACTACTGTGGTACAATAGTATCTGACATCACTACTGTGGTACAACAGTATCTGATATCACTACTGTGGTACAACAGCAACTGGACATGTATGGATTTCCATGTACAACAACACTGAACCATGTACTATAGAATTCTCTCCATCTCTCTCTTTTATTTGCACTATAGACTGGCCATTGGCTGAAGGCAAGGACCTGTGTTTTTTAACTGGGTATCCATTTCAAGAATACAGTCAGGGCTAAGCACCAAGAAACCATAACCTACCCCCAGTTAGTTTATTTTCTTTTTTGTGAGGGGTGTACAGATGGTCCCATTTTTGCACTTATTCCAGCTTCTTGGTGATTGAGAAATGTTTGAAATCCCAATTTCTGGAAGTCAATGTTGTATTAGAAATCAATGTTTTAATGTTAATTAAGCAGCATTGCATGACAGGGAGTGCGCTGTGGTGGGTAATGACATATCTCAGGTCGGTTGCTTCTACCATCCAAGAAGTGTCATTATCCCACCACAGTGCAACCTCTGCAGCACCTTTTTGCAATTATAAAATGGGTCCACTCCTTGTTGTAAAAAGGATATTTAAAAAAAACATTTATTTCAACTGTTAAAAAATATTTTAAAAATTAAAAATAATAAATGTAAAAGAATAAAATAGTCCAGTTTGGACATTGCAGTGTTGCTGCCAGGCCAATAGGTGGTAGCAACACTGCATATGAGAAAGGGAAAGGGGGAAGGGGAAATGTTTTAACCAGGAAAGGCACAGTAAGCCAGAGCTTGTTTCCAGGTGCAACCTGAGAGCACAAGAAAGTTAACTGACTTGCTCAGTGTCCTACAGTATGCAAGTAGGAGCTGATGGGATTCAAACCCAGGTCCCCAGTATTGCAACTCAGTGCCCTTAACCACTACGCTCTATAAGGAGCTGATTTTTTTTAACAAAAGGTATGGCAGGAGTGAGGATAGATGGCTGCATCAACAGCAGTGTGGACTGTAGAACCTAACAAATGGCAGGGAATCAGAATGGAATGTGTTTGGCGGCAGGGAGACAGGCTGTATTTAAAAGGCTACCTTTCACTAACAGCTGTGGTCAGTGGCAGTGCTGCAAGCCCTGCTGTGGCCTTTTTCTAATAGCCACAGTCCATGGCACTGTTGTGAACCCCACTAGGACCTTTTTCTAGCAGCTGCAGTCTGCAGCAGTGTTGCAAGCCTCACTGTGGCCTTTGTGTAACAGCTACAGTCAGGTGCAGTATTATGACCCCCATCTCGGCTGTTTATTGACAACCAACAACCTTTGGTAACTTTGACTGGGAAACTGGTACTTGGGTCTGGAAAGTGAAGCACCAGCCCAAGCAGCAGTCATGATAGAAAGCAAGTAGCCTCATCAGACTGACAAGGTGGGGCATAGATACATTTAAAAAAACATAGATCCTTGAGGCTGCTTGAACTGTCTTGGTTTGGTGAGAGCTACTAAAATTTTGCTATTCTTTTTGGCAGAAGTGGCCTGTAAGAAATGATGCCAAGTTACTCTACGTTCGGGCATTTGAGCTATGCGCATGAGGTAGATGGTTCTGGGGCATGTAGTGAGGTCAGGACAGGTAATGGATCTTTTTCCAGTCCTGTTCTGCTGGGATATCAGCTCTGCCTTCCGAGGTCCTCAGCCAGTAAGGTTTCTGTATTTTTTATACCCATTTCATAATATTAAATACTGCTGGTAAAATACCATTTCTTTACAAATACCAACCATTTCTGACTCCTTGCTTGCAAAATTATATTTTCTTTTTTCCATTTTTGCAATCAATTCCACCCCTCCACTTATTTTTGAAACTTTGTCTACTTTTTATGTTTGCTTGTGTGTGCAGTGCACAAGAAACATATTGAGATGGTAGAGCATTTCAGAGGTGTGGCAGTGGTGTGGTTAGTGCAGTGGATGCTTTAATGGGCTCGTCCCTTGGCCACCAGTTGATGCTGAAGCTGCTGATGATGGCAGTTTCAGAGTGAGTGCCACACTTGAAAGAAATCTGTAGCTGCAATCAGGGGCAGTTTTGTCACTGCAGTGTCAGTTCCCCCCTCTCTCCCAACCAGGCACACAGCAGGACAACAAATTTAAATGTTAACTCCCTTTCACTGCTGCTGCCGGCCCTGCACCCTCCATTCCTCATCACACCAGCATATAATAAAGCCCTCCCACTCCCTCCCTCCCACTGCTGCTGCCCACCCTACAACTTCCATTCCCTGCACCAGCATAAAACCCTCCCACTCCTTCTCACTGCTGCTGCCGGCCCTGCAGCCTCCATTCCCCGCACCAGCATAAAACCCTCCCACTCCCTCCCACTGCTGCTGCTGCTGCTGCCCACCCTGCAGCCTCCATTCCCTGCACCAGCATAAAACCCTCCCACTCCTTCCCACTGCTGCTGCCCGTCCTGCAACCTCCATTCTCCATCGCACCAGCATAAAACCCTCCCACTTCCTCCCACTGCTGCTGCCTGCTCCATACCCTCCATTCTCTGTCGCACCAGCATAAAACCCTCCCACTCCCTCCCACTGCTGCTGCCCACCCCATACCCTCCATTCTCCATCGCACCAGCATTAAACCCTCCCACTCCCTCCCACTCCTGCTGCCCGCCCCACGTCCTCCATTCTCTGTCTTCTGCCAGCATCGGGGAGCTCAGTCCTCTTGTCACCATGTATCCCCTTCCCTCATGAATGTGGCACACTGGGAGTCCACCCCAGTGTGCCAGAAAAATACTTATTTGATGTTTCCGATGCCGGGATGCCCACTCCCAGTGTCGATGCGCCACACTCCCACACCCCTATGTTCTCAGTCAACCTCAGGGTGCCCAGTCCCCAGGTCGGCATTGATACCCCCCTCCAGTACTCTGGCACACTTGGAGCCCACCCTACTGTGCTGAAATCTGTTTTGTTAATATTTCACCTGTAAAAAAGAAAACAGTCTCCCGACATCTTTTTTTATTTTTTAAACCTAAAAGAAAACGGTCCCTCATCGTTCTGGCTGGCCCCCCTCCGCTTCCCCAACCCACATGCACCTCACCTCCCCACAGCCCCCTTCACCCATACTTACATCCAGAGGTCAGGAACAGTGATCTTCTGTGGACAAGGAACACGTTTGCACTCTTCAAACACCAACCGGGAACTGAAGAAATAATGGTAAGCCCTATAATGGCAGTCAGTGGGGGGGTTCAGCTTAGGTTGATATCTAGCCAATTTCTGGAGTTTTGGTCCCAAATTTTCAAAATGGAGTTCTTGGGACCCCACCTTGTGAACACTGACACTGTCATTTCATTTCTCGGTACCAAAAGATGATTTCACGGTCGCTGTGCGTAATCACCTTTCGGGACCAGTTAGCGAAATTACAGTGCCACTGTTCAAGAGGTGGGAACTCAAAAAGCCCTTCTTGTAAATTTAATAAAAAACTCCAAAAAATGACTGCATTATGAGCACATGTGGCGTAGTTTCTATGCATGCTCGTAACTTCATCAATTTTTAATATTTTCACTCCAAATTTCCAACACTGCCATTTTTTACACCCCCTTATGAACAGTACAGCTGTCATTTCTCACATCCTTCCCGACATGCATTTTTGCACCTGTGGCGCAGAATGGTGTGGTTATTGTGTGACATCAACTTTCAGGATAGATTACCAAAATCACAGTGCCACTATCCATGAAGGGTGGTCCCAAAAAAACACGTTGAAAATTTGGTGAAAACATTCCAAAAAGTGATTGCATTACTAGTGTGCATTGCACACTTTCTATGCACACTCGTGACTTCACCAAGTTCTTGTACTTTCCCTCCAGATTATCAACATTGCCATTTTTTCACACCTCCTCATGAAGAGTACAGCTGTCATTTTCCACATCCTGCCTGACATATATTTTCGCACCTGTGGCACCGAATGGCACGCTGTGTGAAATCATCTTTTGGGATTGATTAATGAAATGATACTGCCACTTTCATGAGATGTGGTCCCAGTTAGTCCATGTTGAAAATGTGGAGCGGAAATACCAGCAAACGCCTGGGGCATTAGGGTTTCCAACCATAACGCCCATTCTGTACAGACTGACAGGCGATGGGGGTGTAACCTGGGGTCATTAACTGTAAAGCTTACTCCATCCCCCCTCACCCTGCAGCCACTGACAGGCATCGAGGTGTACCATGGGGTCTTTGGCCCTAACATTCACCCATTCTCTATACTGCACCCATCTGTCTTATTTTCTTATGGGAATTTGAGGTGACTGTGAGGCCAAAGAACTCAGGAGCACACTAAACATTGTTGATGTCTGCAGGGGTGGAGTAACGACATAATGGGGTGAGTGTTATGCTCAATGACCCAAAGCCACAACCCCAAAACGTGTCACTCTCTGCAGGGTGGGGGTGGGGGTTGGCTTTACTTCAGTACTTCACTGCCATTCCTATTATGCATCTCTCTAACTCCTGCACTACCAATGCCAATACCAGCAAGCAAACATTTGGCATTGAAAAATGCTTGTTTCTTATAGGGGCACCAAAACTGAGAGGGGTAGCCCAAGTGGGGGTGTAGAGCAACATGATATAATGGAGTAATTGTAGATCTGTCTCTTGATTTTATACTTCTCTGAATTGCCCATGTCACTCTTTTAGCTTTAGATATTGATTCACTGATCTGTTTGGTGCTATTCAAATCATCTGTTACTGTTACCCAAAGATCTCATTCTGATTTAGAAATTGCGAGATGTTTCTCTTGTAGAAATAGTGATGTTGCTTATTTTTGGCTCCAGCTGCATTATTTTATATTTTTTGTGATTGAAGTGCATCTCCTATTCAACAGCCCAATTCGATATGTGGTCCAGATCTTCTTGAAGTCTGGCTTTTTCCTTTCTTGTTGTTATACGTGTACCCAATTTTGCAGTCATCGACATATTTTGTAGACCAGCAGCTCAAGGGTTTGTTAAATCCACAATGAAAATCTGAACAATAACCGGCTCTAGCACTATGTCCTGAGGAACACTGCTTGTTACTTCATCCTTTTGTGTACAGTAACCATTAGTTAACACCCTCTGTGACCTATTTTCCAGCCAGTTTGAAATTCAGTTTATATATTTTACACAGTCAGATCAAGGTTTTTAAGTTATTTGGCAATTGCCCAGTGTGGTAACAAATCAACTGCTTTGCCAAAATGGGGGAAGATTATATCACAAGGTGCTTTGTTGTCTAGATGTTTACTAATTTTTTCATAAAATGTAAACAGGTTAGTAGTTCACAACCTTCCCTTGGTAAACCCATGTTTGTCTGGATCCAAGTTGTTTATTACTGATAATGTTTTGTCCTTGATGATGCTCTCTAGATAGAACCTTACATAAAATTGGTGTAAGACTAAAAGGTCTATAATTTGTCTTCATATTTCTATAGACATAGTAAACAATACTATAACAGAGCAAGTAGACAGTAGGTGAGGTAATAGTGTAAAAAATATACTATAACAGTGAATACAAGCCATTTTGATAGCTAAGGCTAATTACACATTGTACTATTAGTGACAAACAGTGTGATAACTAGAACCATAATCTTCTTGTAAGATTTACTAGGGTAGTAGGGGAGGGAAAGGGGGGATGGAAATCTAAGGCCAGAGTAGAGGTTTAGGAAGGGGCTGGTGGAAGGGGATATGAGGGGAAAGTGCTATACATTTCAAGAGCACGACAGTAGTGGCAGGAGAAGAAGGGCGGATGTATGGGCTAGTGGGGTTCAAATTAGATGCATTTGTAAGAAGCGGCAAGATGGTTAAGTAAGCCTTGCTTAAAAGAGGCATGAGGTGATGATTGGCATAAAGCTAGTGGTAGGGAGTTCCAGTATAGGGGGGCATGGCAGGCAAAAGCTGTGACGCCTTTGGAGGAATGATGTCTGGGGATAAAGACAGGTGCTTGGTCAGCAGACCTTAAGCTATAGTGGGATGTCAAATTAAGGAAGAGACCCGCCAGGGGTTGGGGTATTTGCAATCAGACAATACTGTCAATGACGGAGCCATAAGCATAAAGCCTTAGCTCCTGTTTGATGCTAATTGAGTCTTATGAGTTTTATTCGACTATACCATAAAAACACTAGGCAAAGCTGTGTGAAAGGTTAATAATATCCAGACAAGTGACACACCTAGTCAATGCCTGAAAGAAATAGGACATAATAACATGGTACTATGGTACTATCTGCCACTACCTTCACTGAGGCCCTACCATCATTGAGATCTATTATGTACAAACATTGGCATATTTTGCAGGAGCATGTAGAGACATCAAGGGCCTTAGTTGTCCACAGGGCTGAAATCAAGACACTTGGATTGAAAGTAAGGGCACAGGGTCATAATGTCCCAAGACATTATGCTGCATGTAAACATTGTGCTGCCAGTACAGCGCAATTTCTTGCAAGTGGCATCATTCTTTTTTTGTTGGGGCTATGTCCCCTGCCTCCCCCTTATCGGAGGTTGTGCCCCCAAACCCCCCCAATAAGGATTCCTAGCTACAGGAGGGGATTCAACAGGAAATTACACAAACTGCAAAAAAATAAATAAAAGTTTCTGGGTTTCTTGCTGCAGTGGCTCAGTCCATTGAGCCATGTCAGCTGTTCGGTGGAACCCCATCCCAGCAGAGGTCTTATCCTCTGCCTGGGATAGTGCAAGTGGTGCACAGCCACAGACTGCCAATCAAAAGCCTGATTTACTCTGGGCAACCCTATTGGCCACTGGAGCAAATGCTGAAAACAACCAAGTTGGTGGTTGGGGGAGCACACCTGCCCCAAAGTAAATGTAATTTTCCCTGGTACAGCAGTATTCATGGTATTGCACCACTCGTTGTCTTGTGCAGTGCTATTCTGGGTTAGCGCTAATGTCTTACGCTATTAAGCGTATGACATTTTAACCCGGTAGGGAAAGTAAGTACCACCTACAGCTGAAATATTGGCTCAGATATAGAGGCGATTTTTTTAATATGGGAACATGGCATGAAGCCATTAAATAATTTCATGACCTTCCTAAGCATTCAACACCCACAGTTCAAGTTCAGCCATGACCACTCCCCTCATGAAGTTCCCTTTTCGGATGTCAGTGTTTATATCACTGACAGCTTCAAACTAGCAGTTAAATCATATACCAGGCCTATGAATAAGCATCAGTACCTACATCACAGGTATTTGCATCCTCTGTCCACATTCAGAGGATTCATCACAGGGAACTTAGTGAGGCTAATCCAAAACAAGGCCTCTGATGTACCGTATCAACAAGCCAAAGCAGAATTTATAAAGTTCCTACTACTTAGAGGTTACTCATTCAATGAAATGACCCAAGCAGAGATTCAATATGCACAGAGAGATGCTTATGTTCATCACAGAATTTTTTTTCACATAGGTTTTTATCCCTTCATGGCAGGCTGGGTGGCTGTATCAGCCTTATTCCATAGTCTCTGGCTGTTCTAAGTCCACATCTGTCCTCTGTCACTGGTCGGGCCACCCAGTGCTAGCAGGAAGGGCTTTGTTATTCCCATTCTCCATTTATTCCTCCTTGATGTTCTCCTTGGGGCTCCTCCTTATGTTCAATGAGTTTTGTAAGTGCACTTGACTTCTGAGGAGGTGCTCCAACACTCTGTATGCCAGTCATTCCCCAATCATGAGAATCGCATGCACTACTGCCTGGCTTCCACCAGGTGGCAGTAGAATGGCAAGTCATGGGATTTCCCCTCTATTAGGGAAGAGAGCCATCCTACGGACTCTCAATCTTCCCTCTCCCAGCCGGGCTCACGTGTGACCCATGTACGTTCCCAATACTGGGTTGACGGTGTGGTAGCAGGGAGGCTTGGATGCCTCAACCTGCCATGCCACTGGGCCAGTTTTGTCACATAATTTAACTCCTCCATTGCTTCCTGAATATTAAATGAGCATTGATTAAATTATGGGGTATACACTTGTCAGATCCAGAATGCATCACAGTCTCTTTGAAATCACCTGTGTTGGCACTTAAAGGACAGAAAATGTATGAGATAAGCTTTTCAGAGCCAGAACCACTCTTCTTTTCCAGTTGGGATGATATATGAGGGCATAATGTATGTATGTGCTATTTTGATGTTTACACACCATGCTTTTGCATAAAAAATTGTAAATACTAACCCTCTGTATACCTCATCTGTAAAGTTGCATACAGTTAAACTGTTTATAATATCACGCTTACTTAACCATCATCCCTTATATATGGGAGTTGTCTAGCAAGTGTGATTCAGATACCTGTTTAGAGCATGTAACCAACTATGTTCACCTAGTACAACTACTTCTTTGAAATAAATACATGGTTTAAATTTTCCTACTCCAGAGTAACCCCACACACACCCCAGTCCAACCCTGACAGTTTATTGTCCTATAGCACTAAGAACGGGAACCAACTGTATTAACAACAAAAAAATTTATAGCACTTTTGTTACATAATGGTGTGTTGGGGTGGACAGTTTCTATATCCTAGAGATGGGCGAAGTGGCCCCAATTCGCTTTGAGAAGTGAATCGTGGAGCAAAGGCAGATTCATGGAGTGCCTGCAACTCGAAGTGGAGTACTTCACGTTATAATGGGTATTGTGAAGTCCATTGAAAACAATAACTTTGCATTACTTCGCCTTCCCAAACCACTACTCCACCAAAATCTTAAAGTGAAGTACATTGAAAGCAATGTACTTCACCTTACTTCACCTTGTTTTTAAGCTCCGAAGGCAAATTTTGCAGTGATTCATGGGATTTCAGGTCACATGGGCTCTATATTGTTCTGCACAGCCTCAGTTCAGGGTAGTGTGTGTGTGTGTGTGTGTGTGTGTGTGTGTAGGAAGCTGTAGGAGACAGTGTGCTCTGAAAGATTTCTGTGATTCAAACCTTCTAAAAGCTGTTCAAAAAGCCTTTTTGAGTAATTTTTTTTTTTTTGCTCAAACTTAGTTCATCAATTGTAGGAAACCCTACTGTGCTCATATCATTGAACGTTTATTGTTTGTGTGTGGATTTTGAATGTTAATGTACAACATTGGGTCTGTGTAGTAGGAGACAGTGAAAGTGTGCTTTGGGGGAGGGGTGTATCCAACTGTGGTGTAGCCAGTCCTTCAGATAACTCTAAATTGGACGTATTTTACATTCAGAAATTAGCAAAAAAACATCCAAAAATGTAGTTTGTGGAGTCATTGACGTCCACTGATATTCCCCTTATTAAAGGCTGATGTCCATTTTTTATTCTGTGGACATCTCATGTTATTGTATGCCACACTGGGAGCCCACCCCAGCATGGCAAAAGTCTCTTTTGCTGAGGGGGGTGCCCAATCCCCCATCGGCTTTACTGCCCCCCCAAAAAATCCATATGCCACGCTGGGAGCCCAGCCCAGCGTGACAAAAGTCTTGTTTGCTGATGGGGGTTGCCAAATCCCCTGTCAGCTTCACTGCCCCCCCCCAAACTGCCTGGTGCCATGCTGGGAGCCCACCCCAGCATGGCAAAAGTCTCCCGTTTTCTTTCAAAAAAAGACCTGAAAGTAAAATACCTTCCCTCGTTGATTCTCTTGCCCAGTGCCCCCAACACGTGCCCATCCTCCGCGTACCCCACCTCTCCACATCCCCACCTCACCCCATACTTACCTCCTGTGCCCAGCGAGATGATTTTCAGTGGACCAGGGACACGTCTGCACTCTTCAAAGCCGACCGCAAACTGAAAAAATTACGGCAAGCTGTATAATGGCATTAATGGATTTTTTTCAACTTTGGTGCATATCTCAGCCATTTTTGGGAATTTTTTACCAAATTTTCAACATAGGGTTTTTGGGACCCCACTTCATGAACTGTGACACTGTCATTTTGTTATTCTGTCCTAAAAGGTGATTTCACAGTTACTGCACGGAACCACCTTTTGGGACCGATTAATGAAATGACAGTGTCACAGTTCATGATGTAGGCCCTCAAAAACCCTATGTTGGTGGTCAGACTCGTCCCCAAAATTCTATTTCTGGCGTCGTTGCGCAGCAGTTCCTATGCACGCTTGTAACTTTGAGCATTTTAATATTTTCATCTAGATTTTCAGCAATGCCATTTTACTATACCTCCTTATGGAATAGTAATTGCCATTTTCACATCTTACCTGAAATGTGTTTTCACACATGTAGCGCACAATGGTGCAGTCAGTGTGAGAAATCAATGTTCGGGTACAGAGTAAGAAAATCACAGTGACACTGTTCATGAGCAGAGGTCTTAAACTGGCTATGTTGAAAATTTGGTGACAAAAGTCCATAAAATGACTGTTTTTCGAGTGTGCATCGTGTCAGATATGGCAAAAAAAAAAAAGGTAAAATTGAGCGTAACTGCTCCCCAGGGATGTCCACAGAGTACTGTGTTCCTCACAAGGTGCAGTTACGTCTTTAGTGATAGCCTCTAAAGTAATTCTAATGGGTGCCATTAAAGAGTTCCTGACAGTGTCAGGGCGGGGCTGAGGGGGCAGTGATTAGAGAAGCACATGTGGCCACATGGAGGAATAGGGCTAGGGATGGGGATCCTCAGGACACCAGGGACCTTTAACTGGCTGGGGGTAGGAAGTGGGCCACTGGACACCTGGCAGGGATCTTTACTTGGGATGTGGTTAGGGAGGGGGCCAGTGGAGATCTGGCACCTTTACCGGGGCTTCGGCTAGGGACTGTATTCACTGGACACCATTTATCATGGGAGAGCAGTGGATGTCGGCCTTTCTGGACTTCAGTGAGGCTTTAAACACAATACCACACAAGATGCTAGTTAAGAAAGAAAGCATCTAGCATGGGTGTGTGGTAGAAAGTGGTAAGCTGGGTAACTAACTGGATAAATGATATGAGGCAGAGGGTGGTGGTAAATGACAGTGCACTCACGGTACAGGAAAGTAACTAGTGTGGTACCACAAAGATCAGTGCTGGGACTGGTCCTCCCCAATGTCTTCATAAGTAACATTGCTGAGGAGTTGGAGAGGAAGATGTGCTTCTTTGCAGATGATACAAAAATCTGCAACAGGATGGACACTTGGGAAGGCGTGGAACTTACGCACAGCAAATGTAAATGGTTAACAGGATAGGGGACAAGGGCAAGACAGGATTATTTCTAAAAGAAGCAGCAGAGCCCAATTAGAGCAAGGGACAGGAACCTGAAAGGAAATACCGCACATTGTAATACAGTGTGTATGTACAAAGGCTACACATGTTAGTGTAGCATGGATTACAGTGAGGTACTCAGAAGGCCAATGAGTTGACTTCAAAAACTATAGGACTTGGAGTACTGTGACTGCCAAAATTTGTCGACTGGAATTATTTTGACTTCCAAAAAATTGACAGCTGGAGTATTTTGACTCCAATAAAACTGAAATGACTTCCAAATTTCAACCCATAGAAGTATTTGACTTCCACTCAAAAAAAATTATCTGGAGCTCTGGGTGTAGGTAGATTAACTTGAAGAGAAAGACAGGTCTTTCTGTTTTGGTGATATTTTTCTTGTATAATAACTGTGTTAATGTACACCCAATAATATTTTCAATAATTCTTGCAATCTTTTTGCTGATTGTTGTGGAGCAGCAGTGCATAATTTTAGTTTGTTTAAAATACGTGGTTATATTACTGAAGTTTTCAATTTGCTATGCATTACTTTGTGTGTCTGTGAGTATGAGTGTGACGCGTGTCATCAAATCAGACACCGTTTATTGTGCCACATAGTAATTTCAGCAATGTGAACCTGCTATCCACCGCAGCTGTGTGATTTTTATACTTCTTTGTGGTATATTTACTGGTACTGGCACTAGTACTAGTGACAGTTACTGCAGCAGTGCAGTACACTGCCCCCCCCCAAGGCTCACCCCAACCAGCAAAGGTATTCTTTTCCAGATTTGAATTTCTGATGGTGAGCACTGGTTAGGTGTTGTGCCTTTGCATCTGCATCTCTTCAGTGTGCAGCGCAATCTTAATCTGTCTGTGCATCTGCATGTCTTTAGGGCCCAATCTCCATCTGTAACTTAAGTCACAGTTGTTTCTTTGGCATCCCTTCAGAGTACTGGACTGGTGTGGTGCATAATTCTGTATAAACATTGTACTCATTAATATGCATTTTTAAGTCAGGACCATCATCACATTCACAAGTCACTCATGATACAAATCACATTCTTCATCATCGTGGTCACAAATGCAGTCACAAGCCATGATTTACGATCACGTCATGAATCACATTATTTTTTTTACTGGTTACTTGGATGTAGGTAGAAGACTTGGTTTGCTGGCCAAGGCACCTAGCTTCACCTGAGCTCTTTCCTTCTAAGACTGCTTGAAAGGCAGAGTAGAGAAACTTACCAGAGCAAGGGAGAAGGATTAAGACTTAGTTTGGCTAAGCAGATTTACTGTGTGGTGGTGTTTTGATTTTTACTCACAGGGATTGCTACTGTTTGTTGCTAACATTTCATTGCTTTATTTTTCTCTGATTCAAATTGTTGTTGCTGGTATACCTTCTTCTGCATTATTACAAGGTGTGCCTACAGGTTTTGTGCTATCAGATTACTGCTGTAATCTTCTGATTCAAATTGTCTTTTGCAAGGTATATCTTCTGTTACTGCTTTATTTTTCTCTGGAGCAAAGTGTTTCTTACAGGGCATATATCTCTGAAATTATTACAGGTGGTGCTTTACAGGTTTTACAGTTTTATCTAACATTAGGATAAGCTTTCAGGGTTACTGCATTTGTTGTTGACTGATTGTTTCTGCTCTTACCTCCTTGTTCTTTAGTCCGTGGTTCTTCTTTTAGGCAGGGAAGGGCCCAGCCACCTACCCCATCCCCAACCACCCCACGCTACACTCCTTTTATAGGGTACCACAGTTTGACATTTCCTGTGGCAGAGCAGGAAGGGGCGGATCAGTGGGGCCTCCACAAGGTGATCTCATTTACAGGGGCACTAGTAATTTAACAAGTTAAACAAAGCACAATTAAACCATTACTTGCATTTTTTCCTTTTTTTTCCTTCTAATTACTCTGACTAGGTTACAAACCCAGCAACTTATTTGGAATGGATTTCATTAACTGCAGGTACTGTGGAACAATTTTCAGAAGGACAGTCTTACAGAATTTAGGACACTGTCCTACATGCTGGGCCTTTGGAGATCTTAGGTCTCAGCTCCGGGCAGCATGGGCAGAGATTGCATGCCTCAAATTTCATATTGAAGAAGAAATACATTATAAGAACCACCCGCCATTTACCCAGCATCCAACAGAAAAACCTCGACCGCAGAGGGTAGTTGGTCCAGGAGGTTGGCAGGTGGTTAGGAGGAGCAAATCAGGTGCCCCATCACTCTCTGCTCTCCAACACATTACCTCCAAAACCATATAAACACTACAAACAGGTATCTGCCTCTATCTCTGAAATCAAATAAAGAGGCAGAAGACACTGCAGAGCAGGACACTGCAGCACAGGAGCTAGCACAACAATACTCACCCAAATCAGGAACCAAAACTAAACAAGCACAAAGGAAATCCAAAAAACTTCTGATCATAGGAGACTCCATGATTCGGGGAGTTGATACCCATCTCCAGCCAGGGGTGATGGTCAGATGTCTCCCAGGTACATCAGCATGGAGAGACACTGACCGCATTGCTAAAATTGTTCACAAAGCAGGAGAAAACATTGATGTCCTAGTACACATAGGGACTAATGATCTCGCCAGCCGTTCAGTTGTGGAGACCAAGGAACACCTGACTAAGCTGGGTGACAAACTATCATCTATTTCGTCTGGCATCTCCTTCTCTGAGATCCTGCCAGTCTGGGAGAAGGGAGCAGATGGACGGAAGGTCAGAGAAGGGAGATAGGGGAGCTAAACACGTGGCTCAGGACTGGTGCCAGGAAAAAGGACACAATTTGTGGGAACTGGCAACAGTTCTGGGAGCGAATTCTTTAAATTTGATGGACTGCATCTGACTAAAGAGGAGTCAGTGCATTGGGGCAGAAGTTTGACGTCTTTGCAGAACATTTAAACTAGCAAATGGGGAGGGTTGCAGCACCCCATCGTCGAATGAGGAAGAACACCCTCCCCTCAGCTAGTGGTCAAACAGAATTCAGCATGTTTGCCGTTCATTTGCATCACCAGGTAAGAAAAAGGTTTGTCCCCATACGATGCACAGGGGTAATGCCAAACTTCACCCAACAACTAACACACCAAAATCTGGCCAATGGAAAATCATGTACACAAATGCTCACAGCCTGGGAAATAAGATCCCAGACCTGCAGGAAATAATGTCAGAGGCTAAACTGGACATAGTAGCAATTAGTGAGACGTGGTTTACCAGTAACCACACTTGGGAGACTTCAGTACCTGGCTATGTATTGTTCAGAAGAGACCGAGGTGCAAAAGGGGTGGCCTGTATGTTAATGAAAATATCAAAGCTACAGAAATTCAGAATACACATAAGGAGCCAGAAGAACTGTGGGTCACCCTGGAAACAGGAAATGGGACAGCCATAAGAACTGGGGTTGTCTACAGGCCCCCAGACCAGAGGGGAGGACATTACTGTTAGAAGATATACAAAACATGACAGCTAAAGGGAGGTTCTGATAATGGAGACTTCAACATGCCAGATATAGATTGGTCAATACCAGCAGGAACATCTGCCAGAACTAGACTCATAGTGGATTCCCTGCAGGGGAGGGCCTCAAACAACTGGTACAGCAACCCACAAGAGACAGGGCTATCCTAGATCTAGTACTGACTAACAAAGAAGGGATCAGAATCTCCAGGTAGAAAGGTCACCTGGGGCCAGTGACCATCACATGGTATGGTTCAATTTGGCTACTACATCTAAATCATCCCATTCCAAGGCAAAAAATATGGGACTTCAGAGGAGCTGACTTTGATAAGATGGCCAACAGAGTTAAGCTAGCCCTGGCAAAAAGAAACACAGGTGAGGAGGTACAGGCAAAGTGGCAAGCATTAAGGATACAATACTTGAAGCAACATCCCATTGTGTTAGACAGAAAAGGAAGTGCAAAGAAGAAGAAACCACTTTGGTTCTCAAATACAGTAGCAGAAAAGGTCAGAGCCAAAGGCTGGCCTTCAGGAAATATAAGGGAACACAGCGGGATGAAGATAGGGAGGCATACCAAACTGCCCTAAGGGAAGCAGGTAAGGCAGTAAGGCAGGCAAAGTCCCAAACTGAGGAAACACTAGCATGAACAGTAAAAGAAGGTGACAAGACTTTCTATAGATACATTAGTGAAAGGAGAAAGTCCAGAGGGGGTATTGCTAAGCTTAATGGAGAAAAGGGAGCATGTGAGGAGGAGGACCCTGTAAGGCATCTATCCTAAATAGATACTTTTGCTCAGTATTTACTGAAGAGAAGGTAGGGCAGCCACAGCTCAGCATCATGGACACAGGGGAGGGAGGTGAGCACTACTCCTTCACAAAAGAAAGGTCCTACAAGATCTTGCTAAGCTCAGGGTGGATAAGGCAATGGGACCTGATGGCATACATCCCAGGGTACTTAAGAGCTAAGGAGGAACTAGCAGAGCTATTAGCAGAATTGTTTAGTGAGTCTCTGAGCACAGGAGAGGTCCCAGAAGACTGGAGAAGGGCTCATGTGATCCCGCTCCACAAGAGTGGTAGCAGGGAGGAGGTGGAACTACAGACCAGTCAGTCTTACCTCAGTAGTGGGCAAGATTATGGAGGTACTCCTTAAGGAAAGGATAGTGCAACACCTGGAATCCATAGGGCACAGGATCCAAGACAGCATGGGTTTACAAAGGAAGGTCCTGTCAAACTAATCTCATAGATTTCTTTGACTGGGTAACCAGAGTGGTGGACCAAGGGGAGCAGTTGATGTCGCCTACCTTGACTTCAGCAAAGCTTTTGACACTGTTCCACATAGAAGATTGATAAATAAGCTAGGTAGGCTGAGGGTGGGTCAGAAGTTGGTCAACTGGGTGGCAAACTGGTTGACTGGCAGAAAACAGAGAGTGGTGGTAAATGGTATACAGTCAGAAGAGATGCAAGTCACAAGTGGGGTACCTCAGGGATCAGTCCTGGGGCCAGTCCTATTCAACATCTTCATTAGTGACCTTGCAGATGGACTAGAGGGTAAGGCTTGTCTGTTTGCAGATGACACCAAGATCTGCAACAGAGTAGATGATCCAGATGGGTGGGCAGAATGAGAAGAGATCTGGATAAACTAGCAAAATGGTCAGAAGAGTGGCAACTGGGATTTAATGCAAAGAAGTGCAAAATCATGCATAGGGAAGAGAAACCCTGAAGCCACTTATAGGCTGGGAGGAGTTGCTAGCAGTCACAAAGGAAGAAAGAGACTTGGGCATCATCATCACTGATGACCTAAAATCATCCAAGCAGACCTCAAAGCAGTAGGTAAGGCTAGGGGGTGTTAGGGTGTATTAGTAGGGTATCACAAGTCGTAAGAGGGAGGTAATAATCCTCTGTACAAGACATTGGTTAGCCCCATCTGGAGTACTGTGTGCAGTATTGGAGGCCACACCTTCACAAGGACATTAACCAAATTGAGGCAGTCCAGAGAAGGGCAACCAAAATGGTGCAGGGACTGCATCAGAAGACATATGAGGACAGATTAGCGGAGCTCAATATGTATACCCTTGAGCAAAGGAGGGAGAGAGGTGATATGATCGAGACATTTAAACACCTTAAGGGCATAAACAAGGTGAAAGAGTCTAACATGTTTAAATATAAGAAAATAGCAGGACAAGAGGACACAGCATGAGATTAGAGGGAGGCCGATTAAGGGAAATGTGAGGAAATTCTTTTTCACAGAAAGGGTGGTAGATGCATGGAATAGCTTACCACAAGAAGTGGTGACTATGAATACAGTGCAGGGCTTCAAACAGGCATGGGATAGGCATAAGGGAGCAATATAAATGACTATGAATAGATAGGTCACTGACAGAGCAAAGGCCGATGGCACATTTATAAGGTAGAAAAAGAAATGGGCAGACTGGATGGGCCTTGGGTCCTTATCTGCCATCAACTTCTATGTTTCTATGTTTCTATGTATTGTAACTTTTGTTAGCCTGTTTTGTAGTATCTCTCCATGCTTCACCACCCCACCATTGTACTCATTAATGAGTGTTTTCAAGTCAGGGAGTTTTGTGCAACACCTCATCGGGGCCCGGGGAAGTACAGCCATAGGCATTCGCGTTTCTTCATCATCACGGTTACAAATGCAGTCACAAATCACGATTTATGATCACATCACGAATCACATTATTTTTTTTTTACTGGTTACGTGGATGTATTGTAACTTTTGTAATCCTGTTTTGTAGTATCTCTCCAGGCGTCACCATCCCACCATTGTACTCATTAATATGTGTTTTTAAGTCAGGGAGTTGGACAGTGTCTGCAGTATATAACACAGACTGGAAGGAAGACTGACTGCACACATGCAGTTTAGCACAGTATACTTCCACTGCTCAGAATACAAAGTGTCACGCATATGGAAGACAACAAAAAAAGGGCATTATTACACACAAGGGTCAGGGATGGTGGAGGAATACATTTTATAACACAGCAAGGAAGGCGTGGGGGGGCGGCACATCATGGTATGAGGAAAAAAAAACTAATGTGGGATCCCATGGTGATCCAGCAGCAGTTCCAGCATGGATATAATTTGCAGCTGATGTCCCTCTATGCAATCCAACTGCTGCTCGACAGCACTCACCCTCTCATTGTTCTCCTTGACAGCACTCCAGAGAACTGCCAGGTCAGCCTGCGTTACATGCTGTTCTCTGGGGTCCACACGTTCTACAGGCTGACCTGCTGGTGGTGGTGGTCTGTTGGTTTGGGTGCTGGTGGAGCAGCAGGTGCTGCTCTTGCCCTCCTCTTCTTTGGGCTGCCACCATGCACAGCTGCACCCTCTGCCACAGAACGGCCAGCAGGTGCAGGCATGGCCCGTTCTGTGGCAGCCTGCCACTCCATCTGGTGGTGATTGAGCATATGGGTGCACTGGCCCCCAGTCCCCAGATGAGTCCCCCAGGGGACACGGTGCACCTCCACCTCACATAGGTGGCACCTGACCACACTGCTGTCCTCCCTGGCACAGTCAAAAAACTGCCAAACAATGGAGGTGCAGAGAGGACCAGGCACAGGCAGGGGAGGGCCAGATGAACTGGCAGCTGGCTGGTCATGGTGCTCATCAGGGTTGGGATCCATGCCTGAGCCCAGGGGCACATACACATCCTGCTCCAGAGGACCTGGTGCTGGAGCTGGTGCTGGACGTGGTGGTGGTGGTGGTAGTTCAACTGCCTCAGAGTCTGAAGGTGGTGCTGGTCCTGCTTCTGGGGGAGAACACTCAGAATTTTTGATCATTCCAACAGGAACCACTGGCCATGCTCACCACACATCTGCATGGTACGACACCTACCAGTACCATGCTCTCCCAGAGCTGCCCCCTACAGACATTCCCTCAGACGCTCACCTTGGTCCATCTCTCCCACTGCGCTCCCTCAGTCTTAGCAATGACTATTCACACTGTCACTTAATACAAACACAGCCTGTCACTTAGACACAGACAAACAACTAACTACTGATTAAGGTAAGAAAAATAAAGTTACAGAAAGAACACATTAAGTAAAAAAAGAGTATGGAAATGACAACGAAATGTAGCTTATAAAAAAGCTGTTGGGTCTATAAATCAAAGTTTAAATCTCCTCCTTGCTCTAATCTCCAAGTCTCAGCAGTGACAAAACAACACACTCCCCTCTCTTTGTCTCCATCTGCACAGGAGAAAGTGAAAGTGCCTGCTTGTATGACTCACTTCCTTCCGTTTTCTGCCTGGCTATGGCTAAAAGAACAGGGCGAAGTCTATTGAAAACAACTTCACCTCACTTTGCGTTGTCATTCCGCCATAACACAAAGTGGTAATGACAAGGCAGAGTGGGCACTTTGCATTGCCCACTCCACGTAGCGGAGTGGCAACATGAAGTGACCACTTTGCGGACACCTCGCTAGCGGAATTTAAATTCGCTGCATCTCTACCATATCCCCATGCTGACCTATAACCAAGTAGGTCAAACACTGCCTTTCCTGTTTGCATAAATCTTTCTATGTTACTTCCTTATCAACAGAACTGTTACAGTCAAGCGTTATGTACATTTAAAGTGCTGGAATGTATAGTATGATTCTAATTAACATTGAATTTTCTGTGTAATGTCCCTCTCTATGCAATTGTGTCTTTAGAGTACCTGAGGAAAAGGTCAATGTGGCTTTGAAAGTTTATATACAGTAAGCTTTGATTGGTTAAATAGAAGGCATTATAATCTACTTTTATTATTTTTGCCAATTCTATAACATGCTAGTGTAATCCCTCTTTAAACACATGAAGGATTACGAAAGTTATTTGGCCATTTTATACACTAGGGCTGCTATAATATATAAAAATTAGACATGAGAAGAGGGTATATTCCATCCTTTTCACATTCCTGCATTATGTAGTATTATAGATGCTAGCATTTTCATCAGTACTAGTAGCTACTAAAATCCTCATGACACCAGCATGAGCAGCAGTGTTAAAATTGTTCCCCCTTGCCATTCAGTTTCATGTAGTTGTTTCCCACCCTTAGTCTGTTTTTTGTAGGGCCTGAGGGATGCCTCTCTATATTAATATAGACAGATCCAAGGAGGCACTATTGCCTACAGGTTCGATCACCATGATGGGATCGTGGGACAGAGCAGACAGAGGTCTGAATCCCATGGCTGCCAGTTGCATACTATGTGACCTCGAGGAAGCCACTTGACCCCCTGTGTTCCCAGGAAGCATTTGAAACCAAGAGTCTGCTCACTGTGCTTTTCGTAGTCAAGTATTTTAAATTAAAAACATGCAGTATATATAATAACTTGTACATCCTGGTTGAGCATTTGGTACTGTTCCAGTGGTGACTAGCATTCATGTTTCTATTCTATGAAGTTGTTTGTCATTGAAAGTACATTATAAATGTCGTCATTGTCCTGTTGGGTGCCCATGCTGAAGTAAAAGAACCGAAGGCACTTTTTGCAAGAGTGTGGGATTTATTATTAGATATTGAGAATAAAACAAAATGCTAACATGTTATCATCACATGAAATCATATTACAGAAAGAAAAACAAACTTATGAAATTGCAAACCATAAATGCAAAAGATTCCACGTGCCACTTTAAATGAAATAAAAAGCAACATTCCAAGAACTGCATCAAAAATGTTAATTTCATAGATTCTACTACAAAATCCCCAAACCCCAAAATAAGTATAAATATTGAGCTTTTTAAGAAATAAGGTAATTCTAGGCTGTCCCCCTTTTTTCCTGCTACCATCTTGACAAAACAAGTAACCATATCTGGATTACTCTCTAAATCTCAATACCTAAAGCAGCAGAAGGAAAGCTTAAAAGAACTTCTTATCGTACCCCAAAAAACTTTCCCCACCTTTCCTGAAATGTTCGTATAAGAACCATCAGTTTCTCCCTTTGTCTTATTTCTATTATGTAGTTCTGAATAATATTAAACAGCTTATCCTGGGAAAGTTTTATTTGTTGAAGTGATACTCTATATTTTGTAATTCATATATGGCATTTTAAATATACCAAAATAACTTGCAGTGTATGATGATTATACATTTGCCACTGAACTGGAAATAAGCCTAAAAATAAAATGTCTGGTGTAATAGTTGTGAAAGGAGAACTTTTCCATTTATCTCTTAGTAGTACCCAAAAGGAGACAATATATGGACAAGTACGATGCATGTGGTCCATAGTTTCTAAGGTGTCTACACTTGTTTCCCTAGGGCAATATCTTTCCTCAATCCCTTTATGTTTTAAATTATGTTTGACATTGGGCTTCCCGTGGGTGCCTAACCGTATAACAAACCACATCTGTTCTGGGATTCTTGTGTGTCAGCATCCTACCAATGGATTCTTGTGCAAATTGTGACCTGTTTCCAAAATGTGGAATATCCAGAAAAAAATTCTGATATTAATTTTTGTATAAGGCCATTCTAGACAAAGAAAAAACATCCTGTTTAGAGATTAACCATAACTTTAGTTTCCCAAAACATGTTTGAAAACAGAAAGTGATTTCTGTTTTATTATAAAACTATCCTGTGGCCATGATACAATCCACTGTTCTACATTGTCTGAAACCCATGGGAACCCAGGGGCATCTGCTCCTGTGAAGAGTGGTATAATGTTGGAATATATAAAAATGCAAAAAAGAAAACAATCAGATTAATCATATCTAATCCACCCATTTTCTTTTCTAAATATGCTATGCCTCTCATAACTGGATTTAGGCAGCTACCCCAAATACAGAAAAGAAACAACTCAATCAATCAATCAATCAATCAATCAATCAAATCTTTATTTATTCAGGCGAACATCATTGAGCAAGGCTCATTTACAAGATGGACCTGATAAGGTCAAGGTTCAGTAGTTGATACACAGCAAATACATCATACGTTTTATAAGACAGTTATACATACAGAGAAAAATAATGTTTATAACACAATGATGTACAGTGAATTCACATGTTAAAACTCAGTTAAAGGAAGGTTAAGCTAATATCTTCAATATGTACAGTACATACATATCCCAATGGGGGCCATGACAGACACACAACATAATGAATACTAGGATGGTGAAGGTATTACTGGGTGCCATAAGCTGGGGGTGTCTGACTGGAAGGAATATGCCATATATGATTGGAAGCCAGATTTGTAGGATGACTATTCTAGCTCTAGCGGTAGCAACTGCATTTCTCTGTGAAGAAGGCTGTACAATGCTGTTTAAAGGATGCAAAATGGAATGATTATGGACAGTTTTAGGGATTTTTGTAGGGTGTTCCATGCTATAGCTAGAGAATAGCTGATTGCTGCCCTCCCTAGTCAGGTGCTGACTTTGGGCAATTTGAGCAGGATGATATTGTTGCTTCTTAGGGCATAGGAGCTAGGAGTGGTCTGGTTGAAGCAGTCCAAGATATAGTTTGGGAGTTTTTTTGATAAAGCTCTGTAAATCCATAGAGCTGCATTTTTGCTCCTCCTGATATGAAGGGAAACCCATCCAACTGCGTCATAAAGAGAGCAATGGTGGGTATTACATGGCAGATCTGTAATGAACCTTATTGCTCTATGATATAAGGTATCCAACTTGTGAAGGTAGAAGATGGGGCAGTGACTATAAAGGAAGTCTGCATAGTCAATAATTGATAGAAAGATGGCCTGGACTAACCTCATCTTTGAGTCTCTGTTAAGGAAGGGTTTTAATCTATAGAGGAGGCCAAGCCTTTGTCGAAGCTTTTTTAACAGTTCTTCTAGATGATAAGTGAAGTCGAGTCTGTTGTCAATCCACATCTAAGTATTTGAAGTTTTCAACATACTCCAGATTTTCTCAAGTATAGTGCATAGCTGGGGAGAGTGATTGAAGAGGATGTGCTGGTGGAGTTTTGAGTTGTGAACATCATTGCTTTAGTTTTCTTTGCATTTAGCAGAAGCTTTTTCTCGAGTAGCTGATGTTGTAACAAGGAGAATTCTGTTTGTAGGATTTCATGAGCAACTGTAGGCGAAGGGTTGCTGACATACAGAACAGTATCATCAGCAAAGAGGTGTACTGAGGACTTGGTAAGGGTTGAATCAATGTTATTTATATAAATGGCAAAAAGGATAGGACCCAGAAGAGAGCCTTGGGGGACTCCTCTTGACAGTGGTCTTAATGGGGATAGGTCACCTTCAGCTTTTACCTGCTGTGACCTACTGGAGAGGTAGCATCTGAATCACTTAAGGGAGAGTGGATCTAGGCCAAGGGAGTGCAGGGATGAGAGTAGCAGCTCATGGTCCACAGTATCGAATGCTTTGCTCAGGTCCAGGAATACTGCACAGACATTATTCTTTTTATCCAATTCGGTTTGCCAGTCATTTGTGACCTTGGCTAATGCAGTGATAGTGCTATGTTTGGCCCTCAATCCAGATTGAGCTGGATTTAATAGGTTAGCATTGTCAAGATATTCCCTTAGCTGATTACTCACTAATTTATCCGGCATCTTGGATAGCATAGGTAGAATGGAAATGGGCCTGTAATTATTAAGATCCATAGGGTCCCCTGATTTTTAGAAGGGGGCCACTTGGGCTTCTTCCACAGTGTGGGAATAGAGCCAGAGTTTAGGAAAGGTTAAAGAGGTGTGTTAGGGGACTGCAAGTACATGGCATGCAATCTTTAGAAAGAAGGGGTCCAGAAAGTCTGCTCCTGCACTTTTTTTGGTATCCAGATGCCATAATAGATCCTCAACTTGTTTCAACAGTATAGGTTTGAAGCTAAAGGAAGAGTCAACTCTTTGATCACCAATGTAGTGGGAGCTTAATTGGTCCCTCAGCAGGTTAGCTGGGGAGGTGTCAAAGGCAAGGCCAGCCATTGTGAAGTGGCTGTTGAATGCATCCAGGATTTCAATTTTGCCAATGATAGGGCCATAACTATTGTGTAGTTGAGTTGGAAGGGGGTTGTTAGCATCCTGTCCCATCATACCCTTGATGGTGCCCCAAAACCTAGCAGGATTATGGTAGGAGGAATCGAGCTCGGCCAGGTAGAAGGCAGCCTTTGCATCCCTAACTTTCCTGGTGCAACTATTCCTGGCTTTCCTAAAAATCATCCAGTCATTTGCATTCTTAGTTTTTCTTGCCACTTTCCAGAGTTTGTCTCTCTCCAGCAGTGCAGCTTTGAGGTCAGCTGAAAACCAGCGACAGGATTTGTTTTTTATTCGGATACTAGAGATTGGGGCATGGGTGTTAAGGGCATTTATTATAATGCTATTTAGCACCTGCAAGCTTTTCTACAGAATGTGCAAGATAAAACTTTTGCCGTGTGGAGAGTAAGCTAGATCATGCAGATATCCTTCAATATTGATGTTTTCTTGGATCTCCTCATGAGGAATTTTGCAGGATTTTGTTATGCTGGTGGATCTTACCCCTGCGATAGGGCAGTGATCACTTATATCGCATAGGAGCACTCCAGCATGTGTGAATAGATGTGGTTTACTCACTAGCATGATATCAAGTAGTGTGCTGTTACTACTATTCCTTGTATTTATTCTTGTGGGTTCATTAATTAACTGTGTGAGGCCTTAGGTGTCACAGAATGGTACCAGAAGTGTAGCTGCCTGGGTGAGCCAGTTGAAATTCAGGTCACCTAGAATAATGACTTCTTCAGTGCTGGGCTTGACCAGGTTCCCCAGGTGGGATAAGAGCTTGTGTTCAGCAGAGAGGGGTCTGTAGCATCCAATTAGTTGAAAAGCTGCTGTATTGGGGAGAGAGACTTTTAGAGATAGGCATTCAAACTCCTTGGGCATAGATGTTGCAGCAGTACAGGATGCAGTTATACCAGCTTTTGCATATATGGCTACTCCACCTCCCCTTGTTTGGCGATCAGCTCAGAATAGCTGATAGTTAGGTAGGTTAACATCCCTACTATAGATTGTAGTCTTAAGTTAGCCTGATATAACTGTTTGTCTTCTTCCAGTTTTGGACTTCAAGAGCGTGGACTTTGACAGGATGAGACAGCAAGTGAGGGAGGAAATGGTAGGAATGGAGGAGAGAGACAATGTGGAGGAACTATGGGGCAGAAGAGCCGGGTGCAGAAAGCGATGGATATGTGCATAAGGCTGGTAAGGAAGGGCACAAGAAGGAGTAGATCACTCTGGTTCACAAGGGAGGTGGCGAGGATAGTATGGGACAGGAGGATTGCCTTCAGGAAGTATAAGATAATGCAGAAAGAAGAGGACAGGGAAGCCTATAGGGAGAAGAGGATGCTAGTATGGAAAGAAATAAGGAGGGCAAAGACAGAGGCAGCGGAGAGAATAGCAAAATGTGCCAAAAGAGGAGACGAAATGTATTTTAGATATGTGGGGGGCAGGAGGAAGGCTAAGCAGGGGATTGCAAGGCTGAGGGGAGAGAGTGGGACACAAATTGAGAAGGACAATGAAAAAGCAGAAAAGCTAAAGAAGTACTTTTGCTCAGTTTTCATGGTGGAAGGGGAGGGCAGGGTACCACAGCTTAGGAGGAGGGGGAGGTTGGACAGAGGGGTAGACCCAAGTCCTTTCAGTGTCCCGAGGGTCAGGGAAGAATTAGGCACATTGCGGTTGGATAAAGCCATGGGGCCAGATGGGCTTCACCCAAGGGTGATCCAGGAGTTGGAGGAGGAGCTGTCAGACCCATTGATGAGGCCGTTTAACCTGTCTCTGGATTTGGGAAGGGTGTCGGAGGACTGGAGGAAGGCAAACATGGTCCTGTTACATAAGGGAGGCAGCAGGTAGATGTAAGAGAACTACTGCCCAGTCCACCTCGCCTCAGTGATGGGGAATGTCATGAAGGCACTCTTTAAGGAGAGGGTGACAGACTACCTATTTATTTTATTTATTTATTTTTATTTATTTGAATCTCAGATGAACCATTTGATCTTAGAGCTCTTTACAGAGGTTCCACATCAGGATTTTCAAAACAACAGTTAGGTGAGTCAGTACAAAAGAAGACAATATAACAGTATACACCAGAGACTATAAAGTGAATAACATACAATACAGTACAAGTCTTGAACATGGGAGAGAAGGCAACAATATACATAAGGTTACAATGCCCAACGATGGGACACATCGGTTGTCAGAAGCAAGGATGCTTGGGGGATGCTAAGTGCAGGGGTAGAGAGGAGGGAGGAGTCCCAAGTGCCATGGGCAACGAGAATGTGTGGAAAATGGTAAGCAGAGGGGAAGGGGGAGAGGACCAAATGTGGTGGCAGATGGTGGCTGTGACAGGAGATGGGGGAAGGGAAGGTAGGATAGGTTCAGGAGGAAGGGAATTAAGAGATTATGGTGTTGTATAAGGAGTAACAATGTGGTTGGCGGGAAGGTGGAGCTAGTGATGACAGTCACAACAGGATTTGTATAGCATTAGATGCTTGAGGTGTACTTTGAAGGTACCTAGTATGGGCTGCCGAGCAATATTTTCCTGTAGGAAGTTGAACCAAAGTGGGGCTTGGTGAGCAAAGACCTTTGACCTTGAGTAGTTCAACATTTCGGAGTAATGAAGAACCTAGAGGATAATGGACTCCTAGATGATAGATAGCATGGATTTATGAAAGGGAGGTCATGCCAGACAAACCTAATTGTATTCTTTGACTGGGTAATACAGGTAATCGACTGGGGGAGGCAGTGGATGTGGCCTATCTGGATTTCAGCAATGCCTTCAACACCATTCCCCACAGGAGGCTGGTGAACAAGCTGGAAAGTGTAGGGGTGGGTGATAAAATAATCAGGTGGGTCAAAAACTGATTGGCAGATAGAAGCCAGAGAGTGGTGGTTAACAGGGTTTACTTGGGGACAGAGTGGGTGATGATCGGGGTACCCCAGGGGTCAGTACTGGGTCCCCTTCTTTTCAATGTCTACATTAGTGACATAGTGGAAGGACTGAGAGGACAGGTGGACTGTTTTGCAGATGATGCAAAGATCTGAAACTGGTGGACACTGCAGGGGGTGGAGGACATGAGACAAGACTTGAAGACTTTAGAAGATAGGTGAAGACTTGGCAGCTAAAATTCAATGTCAGAAATTGCGCTGTGATGCACCTGGGGCACAAGAACCCAAAAGCAAGATACACGTTAGAGGGGGGAGGATATTAGGCTTACAGAGCAGGAGAAGGATTTAGGAGTAATAGCATCTAGTAACCTCAAGGGAGGCAACCAATGCAGCAGGGCAGTGGGAAAAGCAAATGGGATGTTGGCATGTCTTGGCAGGGGCATCACTAGTAGTCAAAATGAGATACTGATGCCCCTCTACAAAGCCATGGTGAGGCCATACCTGGAGTATGGAGTCCAGTTCTGGAGGCCACATCTGCGTGTTAACAGAGACAGGTTGGAGGGGTACAGAGGAGGGTGACTAAGATAGTGCAGGATATGCAGGGTAAACTGTACTAGTAGAAATGCAGGGAATTGGGGCTGTACTACTTGAAACTATGAGGGACAGAGGGGACATGACTGGAATGTTCAAATATACCAAGGGAATCAACAAGATAAAGACAGGGAGTCTATTCCATAGGAAAGATGGTGCAGTAACTAGGGGTCATAGTTTGAGACTGGAGGGTGAAGATTCAGAGGCAGAGTGAGGGGACAGTTCTTCATGGAGAGGATGATGGTGGAGGCATGGAACAGGCTTCCAGAGGCTATGGTGGGGGCCGGAACAGTGTCGGAGTTCAAGATTGCATGGGACAGACATAAGGGGCTGTGTGGGAATGGGAAGGGGGCCACAGGAAAGGAGGCAGTATAAATAAAGGGGTGGAAAGGGCAGACTAGATTGGCCTGAGGGTCTTTTTCTGCTGTCAAGATTCTATGATAAGTTGTTTTGGGAGAGGGTAAATTGCACTTAAGTGTAAGAACAAAGTTAATAAATATGTCTACTATGTAAATTTGTTTCTTTTTGGACATATGCCATCTATTCCATTGTTTCACTTTATGAGAAGCTACTTGTATAAGTAAGTCCCAATTGCAGAACACAAAGTCCCCTTTCCCAAAGTAAATCCTGAGAATTTTGCAGGGATTCAGTGTAAGTGGAATACCCATAATTTCCCTCACATCTTACTACGCTTCCCCTATAGGTAAACAAATACTTTTTCAAGATTAATTTGTGATCCCGTACTATTAGCAAATGCTTTTATTATAATTTTGCATTTGAATTAGACTCTGAATCTGTTAAAATTAAGCATAACTCATCTGCATAGGCTATTGTTTAAATTTCAGTATCCTCACTATGTATGGAGAGACCAATAATACTATCAGCTGCAGTGAGTTTCTGTAAATGAGGGTCTATAGATAAAATATAGAGAATGGGGCTATGGGGACATCCTTGTCTAACTCCTTGAGTGATACTACATTCCTTCTAATCCAAACATTGATATACAGTGAACCTTTTGCACTCTTATAACATATTTTAAGCTACCCCACAAATTCATCTGGGAATCCATAAGCTTGAATACATTTCCATAAATATGCGTGAGAAACCCTGTCAAAGGTTTTTAATTGAGCCTGCCCAGTGGCACTGAGGCTGGACACCACACCTCGCACCACGCCAGTGACCCGGGTTTGGGAACGGACTCGGTTCACTAGGGGTCGGAGGGGGAAGGAGGATTGATTGTCCTAACACATGCTGTCCTCCTCCAGGGGTGGGATCCTGGGGTGTCTCGCAAACCCGACGCACCTGTGCTGGTGGAATCACAGGCATCAGCACACAGGCAGCTCTTTGAGAGTAGGGAAGGGGAGGATGTTGTGGGCATTTGTCGGCAGCATGTGCCAGCACACTGTATGACTGGACGTCGGGAAGGAGGGACTAAGGGGAGAAAAATGGGAAAAAAAAAACCTTGGGCCACGATGACGACCGATCCACCACAGGATTGCCTAACGCAGGACAGACCATTGTGCAGGCACTCCAAGGAGCAGCAGAAGATAGGAGGGATAAAGGAGTAAGCCTGCCACTCTAGGGGCAGATTCTGTGGGAGGGACCTGCAGGAATGATCAGAGGTCTGAAGGAGTGGAATGAGGGAGCAGTAAGGTGGGATAAAAAGGAAAGTAAAAAGACAAATAGGCTTTGGATTGATCAGTACTTATTCAGAGAGTTCATCATTCTGTCCTTTTTCCATAATTTCCCTCAACAAAATGAAAGAATCAAGATATTTTCGTTCCAGGAATGGCACACGTTTGTGAAGAATGTATAATGTAGTTCATACTGGCAGCCATTCTGTTAGTAAGTATCTTTGTTAAAATTTTAAAATCTGAATTTATGGGGGTAATTGGCCTCCACTTTGATAACATATATTTGTCCCCCGATTTGTATAATAGGATCATCAAACACTGATACATACTTGCAGGTAATGCTGATTGTGTTAATATAGAATTAAATAGATTACATAGACTAAATAGATTCACCATTTCTGTTTTTAATAAGGGGACATCTGTTTATTTATTTCATTTGTTAGCCCATCTTGCCCCGTGCAGTCCCAGTTTTTAAATTATGTATTGTACCAGACAATTCCTGCTCTGTTATAACGTGGAGTAAATCTAGTTGAGTGTGCTCAGGGAGTTGTCAGAGGTCACATGAGTTCAGCGATTCATCCATCTCTGTAGATGATAATTCAGTTTTATGGAACATTTTACAGAGATATTTTTCCATTTCTGATATTATCTCCTGTTTTGTAGTTAAAATACTACCCTGTTCTGTTTTTAAAGTGTGTATCAGTTTTATATGTCTTTGCTTTGCACAGCTTTCAAATGGGTTTATTTGAGCTTTGGTTCCTTGTTTTCCAAAATGCTGTTCTTTTTCAAGAGACCTCATCCTATTGTATTGTAATTGGGCCATTTCTGCTTTTAAACTGGCAATTTGCTCTGAATAGTCTGCTACATCTTCATTTCATAGAGATAATAATGGTAAAATTGTGATCTTAATTTCTGGTATCTGTGATTATTTCCTGTCCCTTTAGTTTACCAATTGTTTTAAAATAATCACTGAAGTCAATTTTAGTGTCTTCCCACCACTCAGCTAAAGATTCATATAAAAAAAAATGACAGATTCCTGGCTCTGAGAACATTTTATAGACCCTCTGCTATCAGCAAATCACCCAGTAGGCTACAATTCATCCTCCAGTATCCTGTACCACTTGTGGTCTCTGCAAGATTAGCAATAGTGAGACTGAGTAATCCGTGATCTGATGAAGTCACCGAAATTACTTCTGTGCATTGAACTGGTAGAGATGGAGACTGAAACCAGTAATTGATCCTTGTGGACAGGAAACCTTTAAAAAAGTACATTGACTAGGTGGGCCAGATATTCAAAAGGGTTGCGCCATGTGCAATAGGGTTGCACCTGCGCAAGTCCGAACTTGCTCCATTCTGCGATATTCAGCAGGAGGCAGTTGTGCCACAGAAAACATGCTGAGCAACAGCGCAATGCAAATGAATGAATGCTGAACTGGAGGGGGAGGAACCATGCATAAACTGCACAGCCCGATATTCAGCAGGGCTGTGCAGAGTTGTGCAGACGCAACCCCCAATCTGCGCCTGCACAACATTGAGCCAAAAAAAAAAGGATCAAGTTGAGGGCCACCCACAGGTGAGCTGCTGCATTGCAGGGCGCAACACAACAGCTGCCACCTGTGGCTGGCCCTCAACCCACTCTCTCATACCTTTCAACCTTTTGTCCCCCAAATGTGGAACATTGCCTCTCAAAATGTGGAAAGAATGGGCAAAATCTGGAACACTTAATCAAATCTTTACATTAGAAGCTCACAACACTGTGAAAATGTTTGCATTTATGTTCAGAAAGTCTGCTATTAATTAAAATTATATATTTTGCATCATTTACTATGGAGTTTTGCTTTAAAATGTTAACACTGAATGTGGGACAAGTCCTCACAATGTGGAACAGGGAGCTTTGTGCAGTAAAATGAGGAGCGTTCCTCGTAATGTGGTACAGTTGAAGGTATGCTCTCTCTGTGCCCCCCTCACCAGCCGATCGTGGGCAGCAATGTCCCCCCCAACACCATCCTGGTGGTCAGTGGACGATAAGCCCGATCGCGGGCTGGAGTATTCAAACACCCCCACCTCCTGATCATATCCCTGGTGGTCAGTGGACGAAAATCGATCATGGGATGTAGTTGTAACCCCCAAACACATCCTGGTGACCTAGTGTCCCCCCACCCCACCCAGAACCCCACCCCCGCTCCCCAGCGGCGGTGACAGCATCCACCCGCCTGCCACCCCCCGCCTGCCGACTGACTGCCTGGTAGGGCTGCACGCCCATTGGTGCAGAGCAAGAGCCAATGGGCGTGCAGCCCATACCGCATAAGACAGTTCAGTTTTGTGACTGGACCACCAGGGATAGATCGGGAGGTGGGGGTGTGTTTGAACTGCCCACGATCGGGCTTATCGGTCAGGTGGGGGTGCTTGATCACTTCAGCCCGCGATCGGGCTTATCAGTCCACTGGACCACCAGGGCTGTGTTGGGGAGATACATTGCTGCCCGCGATCTGGCTGGTGAGGGGTATTTACTCTATGCCTGCGATCGGGCCAGTGGGGTGGGTGGTGGTGGGTTTTATGCTCTTTTGCCCGTGATTGGGCTGCAGGGGCGTCCTTCCCGGCGGCTGCTGCCTGGCAGAGGCGCCAGGTGCAAGTCCTCAGGATTGGCGCACCTGCATGCTAATGGCATGCAAATGGGCCATAATCAGATGCAAATGGCCCCCCTGTGCCTTGCATGAATTATAGCCCCATTTGCATGTCACCGGAATATCGAGTTTTGCGCATGGCGCAATGGTACTTGCGCCACCGCAAGTTGAATGCTCCACTTTGTCAACTTGCAGTGGTGCAAGTTCCACTGCACCATGCACAATGGCTGTGGCTGGGGGGTGCTATTCAAAGGAGTTGCTCAATAGCGCAACTTCTTTGAATATCTCCCTGGACACACCCCTCCGCAATTATTTTGCGCAGCGCAAGGGATTGCGCCTATGAATGGCGCAGTTTGAATATCCATCCCGGTGTCTCTTTTTGTGCAGAAACATATATTAAACCAGTCTGATTAATTAGTTGATTAAGAAATGCAGCATCACAAAGTATTTTTTGGTTTTCAAACCCCTATCAGCAAAAAAATGGCTGCAGTTAAAACTTCCCCCCAAAAGGATGTGTTTTGCCATAAACAAGTATGGTTGAATACATTTCAATAAAGCAACTCTCTCTGCTTTTGACTGTGGTGCATAGATATTAAATAGATGAAACTCATAAGAGTTTAACATAATTTCCAGCAATAAAGCACTACCTGGTAATATATCTACCATATGAACCAGAGTGAATTTGTCACTGTTAATACATATCCCAACCCCACTGCATGTATCTTCCCCAATTGACCAGTATGCAGTTCCTGATAACCATGCTTCACTAGCAGTTTTAGCCTCTTGTACAGTGTGCAGCCTGGTATCCTGCAGAAAAACAATTTCATGTTTACAGTCCGAAAATAGATGTGGTAAGCTTCTTCCTTACAGAAAGTACACTGTTAGCATTTAGAGAGGTGATGGACAGTTCATACAGCAGGGCATGCATATTGACAAATTAGGGAGATTCAAATTTCTGTTTTTACTGTTGCTCTAGTGCTCATCCTTCTTTTTTTAGGTTTTTCCTTAATTTTTGCCCGGAGTGTTTTCAGAGTCAGACAGGGCATCTTTTTGGGACCACGATATTGAGGCTGAGTCTGATTCATTTCCCCCATCTGTGTCCCCCCATTACAGCACAGAGAATTTATTTTGTGTGGAAACCTCCTGTGTGTGTTGGGGGGGGAGGGGGAGGATTAGTGGTGGCTTTTGATTTCCCTGTTCCCGCTTTCTTTTTAACAAGTTGAATGCATCTGGATTGGGGGTTCCATCTGATCATTCCCAGCAGGAACAGAGTTTATGCCTGCTACTGAGATTTCTGTATTTCCCTCATCGGCCAGGTTGGATTGTGCAGTAGCAGGTGCAGTATCCCTGGTCTCTGTGGGAACAATAGTATAAGAGATTGTTGGCTGAGCAGAAAATCTCATAGTTGTTTTGGCGGTTTTCTTAAAATAGAAGTCCTGGATGCCATAATCCAAGTTCTCTGTGTTATGGGCTGCCCACTGACAATCTATAAAGGAGTGCCCTTCCTCTTCATATAAATTGCATTGCTGTGTTTTCCTGCAAAGCGATCCAGTGTGACCCATTTCTCCACAATGTGGGCATTTAATTAATTCACAGCTCTACTGGTGTGGTGAGGACAGCCACATTTGTAACAGTGTCTCAGCTGTCCTGGGTAAAAGATAAACCTCTTGTCTCATCCCAGAAAAAAACTATTTGGCAGGTGCTGAATCCCTGCCTCTGCTTGGTTTAGTTTGACTTTCACTCGCCAGCCCCCGTTCCAAAATCCTTCTCTATCAAATATGGGTTCAGGTTACCCCTGAACAGTACATTTTTTGTATAACCAGCATAAAATGTCTATAAGGTTCACAACCTTCATTCCTGAAAAGTATGGTGACAAGTTTTACTGGACTTTTTGTCAAAGGGATAGCTTGGAAAGGGAACCATAAGGGATTTGTTTTCAGGATAGCACATTTAGACCACAATTTCTCCAGTAGTTCAGGAGTACAAAAGCTCACATCAAAGGTGCTCAGTTACATTCAAAAATAAGTGGCACATTGTTTCAATCTGATCTTGACATCCCGAATCTAAACATACCCTTTCCCCCAGTGCTTTGTGCTTATGGTTACCCCTTACACTGAAGCAGCCTTCTTCCTCCTGCTTTCCCCAGCTCCATCACACACCTTTTCTGGGGCTTACCACTCTCCTCCATTGCCTTGTAGCTTGCTTAACCACCCACACACAGAGGGGCTCTCATATCAGGGCTAGATGACCTTTCAAGTCTTCGTCAGCCAGCTTGAGAGAAGAGATACCACATTCGATGGTT